>BSBM01000093.1:47902500-49193125 GCA_027924585.1 Larix kaempferi | reverse complement strand
GCCTTAGCCTCATCTCCCTCTGAAACAGGAACTTCTTCACTCATGCAGATGATCAATCCATCTTCTTCTAGGGTTAACCCAATCCACTTGATTTGCAAGAACTGGACCTGGAGCTGGATATGGGTTTGTCAGAGAAACCCCAAAAATTCAAACTTTGAATTTCAACCTTCCGAAAGGATAGAAATATGCGCCTTCATGAGCTGATCAAACTGGTATATTCAGAATTTGAAAACTGCAAAGTTTCACTCCTTAATTTTGTCTTTGAAACTTCCGGATTCACTAGAGGTGACCCTGAACTGGGGTTTGATGAAGCCCACTCTTCTGCCCAAACAAAATTTTTGATCCAAAGCTCTAAGCTTCTATTTTTCTGAGGAGCTTCCAGCCGTGGTCACAGATTTCAAAAATTCCCATTTTTACAGAAGCCCTAATTTTCCACTTTTCTGATCAAAGTCCCGAACTAGGGTCTAATCAAGCCCGGCCTTCTGCCCAACCAAAAATTCTGATCTTGGTCTCTAAATTTCTATTTTGATGAGTAGCATCCAGCCGTGGTCTCCGATTACAAAAATTCCAACTTTCTCCAAAGCCCTAAATTCCGGAAGCCATGAATGAAGGTACCAAAAAATAATTCTGTTTTGATAGAAATATGTACCTGATTGTTTCTAGTGTAACTCCGAAATTTTTGATCCACAGGGTCTGAAAACGTTTCCTGAGATAGCCTGACCAGTTATCTTTCCATCCTGATAGGTCTGACCTCAATTGGATTCTCTGAGAGAGAGTTATGCCAAATGTCGCAACGTGACCTGTTTATGGGATAATACAGGAGGGCGAACTTGTACGGCGTTCCACGTGTCACTGGTTCAACTTCGGCCTCTGAAAACGTTTTCTGAGATAGTACAGACTGTGTACTACCTGTCACTTTTTACGAAATTTCATTTGGAGCTTCCTAGCCCAAGATATGACCTTTTTCCCAAGGTCACCTGATTTTGACTCAGATCTGGAAGAGGCGGAAACCCTATATTGCACAGATCATAAATCACAAAGTACAACGAATTAGAGGTTTTCCTTTGGACACAAGGTACCTGGAGATCTTATCTTCGGCCTGTAACAATTTCAGATCCGAAAACTTCGCCAAAACGGATTTATAGCGAAAGTACTACGATGACTGGTTTTTGCTATATCAAGCCCTAGCATCGTAAGTGCAACAAGTGTCATACATGCCATATCATGCCTTCTTTCAGGCTAGCTCTGATACCATGTTAAATTTTCAGAATTTACTTCAATCTGATCTAGGATCTTAACTGAGAGAACAACATGTACAGCATATCTACAGCATATCAATCATGGAGACAATAATGCAAGCACACAAGAGACACAAAGATTTACTTGGGGAAAACCATAAAGGTGAAAAACCCCAATAACTTCCTCAGAGATAGATAGAGCAATGATACAACCAATCATAAGAGATAGACACAACCTAGCAGCAGATCCTCCTCCTCCATAAGTGCGCCACTCCTCCTTGAGTGCATGTGTGAGAAGTGAGTGAGTAAATAGAGTGCCTCCCGCACTCTATTTATACTTGACTTGACTTGCCTTTTTACCTAACTCATGTAGGCTCGAACTTAACCACATAACATAATGTTGACTGGGCCGACCCCCAATAGGGTGGTCTAATAACCCTTGGACCCACATGGCCGACCCCCAATAGGGTGGTCTAATAACCCTTTGACCCACATGACTTATACAGGGCCGACCCCAACAAGGTGGTCTAATAACCCATCAAGTATAAGTTACGACACTTACAATATAAATGACGACACTTCCTTATAGAGGAATAATACCATCTCTATAGGAATACAATATACATATATGTGAAATACATTCCGAAGTTACATATACATCAACAAGACAAAAGAAATATAAAAGGATCTCATTTAACATGAGAAAAAATCCCACCAAAATCAATTCCCTTCATCTAGGAATATCCCTTTGCTACTAGGAAAGCATTGCACTTCTCTACCTTACCTTCTACATACAACTTCTTCTTAAATACCAATTTTCTACCAATAGTTGTTATTCTAGCAGACAACTCAACTAGATCCCAAGTCTCATTCTTATCCAAGGCATCCATTTCTTCAACCATTGTTTTCTTCCAAATGTATTATCTTCTAGATACAATGTCTTCCTAATAGTTCTAATATCATCATCAATAATAGATAAAACAAAACTAGAACTAAAATCAAGTGGATGTACCTTTTTGTTTGTCTTCTTTCTTAAATTAGTATCCTCAAAACTAGAGTTGAATGGCCTTCATCTTCATCTTCTTCTACTAAGTTAGATTCTTCACAATCCAACTCAAATTCTATTATCTCTTGTTCTTCTTCCCTTGGTTGGAATTCCTATTTGAGAATAGATTTAACCCCTCTAAATGTTACATCCCGACTATAAACAATCTTTTTTGTTACTAGATTCCAAAGTATTTAACGTTTTATACCATCTTTATAACTAATAAAAATAGAATTTTCAGCTTTATTATCCAACTTACTACTATTATCCTTTGGAACATGCACATAAGCATGCCAACCAAAAACTCTGAGATGTTTAAGATATGGTCTATTACCATTCCATGCCTCGTGCAGAGTTTTGTCAATTAACACTGATGTAGGTGATTCATTTACCAAGTAACATGAAATACCCCTTACCTCTGCCTAGAATTCCAGTGATGACCCTGTAGCAATGAGCATACTTCTTTTAATTTCCATCAATGCCATCATCATTGTTTTTGCAACTCCATTTTGTTGATGTGTGTATGGAGTAGTATTTTGTCTTTCTATTATGCACTTTTTACAAAATTCCTCGAACTCATTTCTACATAACTCTCCACCATTATCTATCTTCAACACTTTATTTTCTTCTCTATTTGGTTCTATACAAGAGCCTTGAACTCTTTAAATTTACTAACAACCACAAATTTAATTTGGAGGAAATAGACACATGGGTTCCTCAAGATATCATCTATGAATGAAACACAATACACAAATTTACCGTAGTGATGGAATATGAATAGGTCCAAACACATCACTATGTATAAAATCCAAGATTAATTTTGCTCTTGTAGAACCAAATGGGAATCTCATTTGATTATGTTTACCATATATACATTGTTTACATAAATCAAATCTAATGATCAAACATACCTTCAACCATACGTTCACCATGTAATGCTCAAAGGCCATTCTCTCCACTTATGTCCTAGTCTTTGATTCCATAGCATTGTCTTCTCTTTAGAGACAATAGGGGTCTTATATTCTTCATTTCTATCCTTAGGAACAATAGAACTATTACACCCATCATTAAAAGTGGTTTCCAATAGCTTGTACAAAGTTCCAAACTAACTCTCCTCATTAACACCATTGCTCCCCACATCATCTTGCATGTGTTCTTTTCAAATACAATATAGACACCTTCATTTCCCATCTTTGTAATACCCCCAATTTTGACCCTTGGAATGTATTAAATCAAATTATGTAAATATGAAAGTATGGATTCATAGTGTGGAGATCAAGGTGAGGCTCGACTAGAGAATGGCTAGGCATGTATAATGTAAATATTTCTATATGGACTAATTGGTTGGATTGTCATGGTAACTCGAAAGCTATGTAATTATTATGTTGGAAAAATAATAAATTAGTCCAAGATGGTTGTGTAAAGACCACTAGAGGGGATATCATTCCACTAGAGGGGAAGAGGAGATAGGGCCTATGGAAGATTAAATCTTATATTTCCAAATGTTAACCTTAGAACTCATCATTTTGTTGACATGTGCCTTAAATGAGCCCATTTGGTTCTCTGTAACTATTAAATCCAATCATGTAATGCACATATTAGATTGGTGGGAAAATTATTCTCATGCAGTTATGGAAGAATGGGATGAATATACTTCTTTGACAGCTGTAAGAGTCCTTTCTTCTATGGTCAGAAGTTATCTCATATATCTTTTCACCATCCCCTCATCTTCTTTGGAATCTATCACCCATTTTATCATGGAGTTTTCTACACTAAGTGGATTTTATCTCATGTTGTTCATTCCATTACCATTACGATACCAAACTATGAAATAACCAAAAAATCGAATCGTAAAGGGAAATTGCAGACATTAGAGGGAAGATAATAGATGTAGGTGAGCATAGAGGATGGAAAATATAAGAACCTTACCCGTTGAGTTTTTGTTGCTCTCGAATGCTTGAGAAGCCATGAATTAATGTTACAAGAGGTTCTCCAATGGCATACAACAAGTTGGACTCTTTCGACAGTCATTGGTAAGCATTATAAGGGTTGTATTTCCTTAGGGAACTATGGAGCATTGAAGGGAAATGCCTTCCTTTTGTTGTGCGGGGCAGTGGAACAGAGTGCCATGGTTGGGATGGTAGAGTGAGATCCTTGTAATTTCTCAATGGTGAGAAATTTGGAGAAGTATGAGAGGAAATTGATTGTGGGATAAGAGAGAGAAGATTGCAGGTATTTCATTTTCCCTGATGGCCTCATAACCCAGCTTGGGGGTGGTATCTACAATTGATACTTGCATTTGGGTGCAAAACCGTTCTTACATAGCTAGTTGCTTGGATCTTTTTAATTAAAAGATAAGTATTATATTGTATATGAATGTGAATGATTTGTATTTACATCATGTGATGAATATGTTTGTTTATGCATGATGTATGTGTGGATAGAGTTTTATTTATGTTTTGTTTTACATTTATGCATTTATCCATACATTTATTATTTATAAATCCATATTATGGCCATGGAACAAAATTTATAAGCGTGAAATTCGTAAATACCCCCTTATTATAGTCGAAATTATGGTTGGGGACATTAAGGAGTAGTATCAAAGCTCTAGGTTGCAACACTAGGATTGTATGGACCAGAATCCATAGTTATAGGTAGAAAATAGAGTTTGGATTGCACAAGAAGTGTTGAAAAAATGATTCTATGAAAATTTATGGTTTTAATTGTTAGAGGGTATTTTAATAAAGCCATGAGTTAGATCTAGTGGTCTACCAACATGAATGGTAGATTGGTTTAAGAAAATTTGGATAAATTTTTGAAATTGTAGAGTTATCGGTGAAAATTTTCGATTATGTACTTATGTGATAGAGATATTTCCAGAATGGAGGAATGATTAGGTGTAATTTTGTAATAAACCCCTATTGAAAAATTGAAATTTTACATATTACTGAAAATTTGAAAATTTGGAATATTTGAGGTGGGCCCCATAAGTGCCACATGGACAGGGGTAATGATGTGGATCAACCACGTGGAATAATTGACATACTGGTGGAAATACCCAATAGGGGTCAATTGTGTGGGTGACATCCACCTAAGAGGGTTTAAGTGATTATTTCATAATGCGGGAGTAAGTCTCGTGGGGGGTTTTCTCCGCATGAGGATTGCGGAAGAAATGACTCAATGCGGGAGTAAGTCTCACGAGAGGTTTTCTCTGCATGAGGATTGCGGAAGAAATGACTCAATGAGGGAGTAATTCTTGTGGGAGGTTTTTTCTGCATGTAAAATGTGGAGTGTGGAAGAAATGAGTAAATACAGGAGTAAGTATCATGACAAGTTTCCTCTACATGCAAAGTGCATAAGGAATTACTTAATGCATGAGTAAGTCTCACGGGAATTTTTCTTTGCATGAAAAATGTTGAAGAAATGAATCAATGCGGAGGTGATTTTCACAGGGGTTTTCTCCACCTCTGCATTACAATTCTTTTTCAGGATGTGGGAAAGAAAGATATTAATATGATAATGAGGTAAGTTCCTTCTGCAACTGCATAGGTGGGGCTTTTGGAAAAAGGGTCACGATTACTTGGAGGATTTTTTTGGTGACATATGACATGGTCACACTTGGTGATGACACGTAGGATCCTAATGCCACAGGGGAAGCCATGTGTCATGCCACATCAACAGTATGGATTTCACATCAAAGTACAAATTTTAAATTTTTAGTCTGGAGCTCGAAAATTGTTTTGGAAATAACATGAGTAGTTTCTCTTGAAATTTCATGAAACTCATGGAATTTCAACGCCATTAAGTAAGACCACACAATTTTTAGAGGGGTGTAGACCCATTTTATTCCATGCTGATGTATTTGTAACTTTGGAAGATATTCACTTGCATATTGTATGTATTACATTTGTACTTTATTGTATCCCCAACAGAGATGTATTATTCCTCCGATTGGAAGTGTCGTCATTTGTATTTGCAAGTGTAGCAAGTTATATTGTAAGTGTTGTAACTTATATTTGGTGGGTTATTAGACCACCTTAGAGGGGTCGGCCCAGTATGGGTTAAAGGGTTATTATACCACTCTATTGGGGTCGGCCTAGTGTCATGTGGATGGGTTATTAGGATTCCTTAGTAAGTTGGCCCAGTTAGGGTTAAAGGAAAGTCAAGTCATTGTATAAATAGAGAGTGTGACTCTCTCATTCTATTCATTCACTCACTCATCCAACTCGCATAGTTGAGAGAGAGGAGTGCGCACAAGTGGAGGAGTAGCTGCTGGAGACATCTATATTTTGGGTTTGATATTTGTGATCTTTGTATTGGTCCTCATTCTATCTCTGAGGAAGTTGCGGGGTTTTTCACCTTCTTGGTTTTCCCCAGTGAAATGCTTTGTGTCTCTTGTCTCTTGTGTTTGATATGTTTTACATGTTGTTCTCTCAGTTAAGATCCTAGATCATATTGAATTAAATGATGAAAATCTAACATGGTACCAGAGATATCTTGAAGGAAGGAATTGTATGGCATTTACAACACTTGTTGCACTTGCAACAAATTGGAAGATAGGGCTTGATATAGTAAAAACTAGTCATCGTGGCACTTTCGCTATAAATCTGTTTTGGAAAAGGTTCAGGATCTAAAACTTTTACAGGACAAAGATGAAATGTTCATGTACCTTTTGTCTGAAGATCAACGTCAGATTCATTGTACTTTGTGAGATATGATCCGTACAAGTTAGGGTTTCTGCTTCTTCCAGAATGAAGCCCTAAACAGGTGACCTAGGCACAAAGGTCATATCTTGGGCTAGGAAGCTCCAAATGGAATTCTGTAAAAATTGGTAGTTAGGGAATGGACTTTAGTTTCACATGTTTTAGTTTCAAAGGCTGAATTTGAAACAGTGACACGTGGCACTCTGTACAAGTTCGCTATGTTGTTTCATCCCATAAACAGGTCATGTTGTGACACTTGGCATATCTCTCTCATGGAGAATCCATTGAAGTTCATATCTGTGGGGTTGGAAAGATGACAAGTCACTCTACCATAGGTCGAAGTTTCAGACCCCGAGGATTCAAAATTTCAGAGATACATTAGAAACAATATGGCATATATTTCTGTCGAAACATAATTGGATTCTGAGCACTTTCATTTTTGGATTGTCATTGCTGCGCGAAATTAGGGTTTCTGAAAAAAGTTGGAATTTTTGGAATATGAGACCATGGATGGATGCTCCTCAGAAAAATAGAAATTTAGAGCCCAAGATTGAATTTTTTAGTTCGGTGGAACCCCGGGCTCTATCAAACCCTAGTTCGGGATTTTGACCAGAAAACCAGAATTTGACAAAAGTTGTAGATCCGAAACTCGCAGGTCATTTATGGAGGGTCAATTTTTGGATTTTTCAAAATCTGAGCACACCAACTTGCTCACCTCAGTCAAATGCATCTCCCTGTCCAGACAGAAGTTTGAAATTCCAAGTTTGGATTTTTAGGGTTTCTCTGTAAAACCCTAGCCAGCTCTAGATCCAGTTTCAACAAATCAAGTGGATTGGATTAATCCTATAAGAGAATGAATTGGACACCTACATAAGTGAAGAAGTTCCAGTTCCAAAGGGAGATGAGGCTAGGGCCTTACATAAGAAGACTACAAGCAATCCTGACAGGTATGACTTGAGGAGATACATGTATGTTTTGAAATCTGTTCATGATTAAGTTTGTCTTCATATTATTTAGGTTAGTACAATCTTGATTAATTTTAGACTTGTCTTATAACCTTAGTAAAAGTATGAATGCATGTGAATGATAGAAGACATTCATTGATTAGGTTTATGAAACTTATGATTGTACTAATGCACTATGGTGTTGTATGAGGATGATGTTGTCCGCTAACATGAAAGGTACATCAAGAAAGACAAATCAAGTTCTAGATCAAGAACATATGACCACGGTGACATGAAGACAAAGACTCATCCATAGCCATTGATCACATATAAGCTCTACTTACGAGGTATGTATAACTTGGTTCTACAATGATTAACTTGTGAGATATGCAGGTTACTAGCACAAGGTCTCTAAATCATTGAAGAGAACAAAGAAGACAATGTTTGGGTATGTTAGACATAACTCGCAAACATGATAATCCAGGTATGTTTTTCCTCTATCAAGTTAGAATCCTACCTTGTGTTAGGATCTCAGTATACTGTTGTATGATTGATAATGATTATTCATGAAGTTATAAGTTTGAGTAATCATGGGTGTATGCATATTATACTTCTTAGTTTTATTAATGATATGACAAACTAGAAGAGTCCTATGGTCAAATAAGAATATGCATGAGTAAAAGAAGTACTCCTTGAAACCTTGAATACTAACGCTTGTGATAAATTACCTGTGCATGAAATGATCATGACCATACATATTTAGAATCATAATGTTTTGATAGTATTGATATTAACCTAATGCGTGTATGATTACGTATGAGATCTTGAGGATGACACAATGATGACACTAGTGCACACTTAAGCATGCATAGTGGTCCAGGATGGATATAAGTTCAAAGATAGATAATCCAGGAAGCAAAGATCAAGAGGGAGCACACTCCAGTAATTCCTGTAAGGAAGCAAAGATTGAGAGGGAGTCCACCCAACAAGCAAACAAAGATAAGTATTTGAATTGTCATTTCTTATTACTTAAATGATGTTGTTCATTCATGTACATACTTATGTTCCTAGATTTAGGATGTACATTATGTATTTAGAAAAGTTGCATTAATGAACAAGATACTACTAATATAGTAATGGGTAAGTGGCCTATGGTACTGTACAACACTCCATTTCTACTTATCTAGAATGAAACCTCTTTGCGGACATGTTGGAGTAGTGCACACTCTTAACAATGTTCTGGTAGAGATGAAAGGCGTCTAGAAAGTTATGGGATATGGATAAATGTTGTATTGAAGCATTGGCTAAGATAATTGCATGACTGTATGACATATGTCTTTATGTGTAAGAATTTGTTTTGAAATCTATGAGATGTTTCTAATCATGCAATTGAATTTGACTTGTAGGAAAGATCATGTACAATCACCTACAAAAGAAGGACAATGACATTTGTTCCAGCAACGAAGTTCAAGAAAACTACCTATTGAAGATATTGAAGAATCTGAAGTTCCCAGGATCCGGGATGCGGTAATGGAAGGATGCCATGATCGAGGATTACCAGTCGATCATGAAGAATGATGTTTGGGATGTGGTCCCGAGACCAGTAGGGAAGTCTGTTGTGACTTCCAAGTGGATCTACAAGATCAATCATGCTGCAGATGGTAGCATAGAGAAATACAAGGCAAGGTTTGTGGCTTGTGGCTTCTGCCAGAAAGAAGGGATAGATTATGAAGAGACTTTTGCACCTGTATCCAGATACACTTCCATCAAAACAGTACTTGCTCTGGCTGCAGTAATGAAGTGAAAGATACACCAAATGGATGTCAAGACAACTTTCTTGAATGGTGTAGTCGAAGAGGAAGTGTATGTGGAGCAGCCACTTGTATGGCTTGAAGCAAGCACCCAGGACATGGTACGGAAGGATAGACAACTTCCTATCCAGTTTAGGCTTTAATAAGAGTTAAGCGGATTCCAACCTTTACTACAATGTTGAGGAAGTAAATCCATAGATACTCCTACTGTATGTGGATGACCTGTTTGTGATAGGTGAGGATAGATTGATTGCCGACATGAACAGGAATCTTGTTTCCGAGTTCGAGATGAAGGACTGGGTATGATGCATTACTTTCTAGGTATGGAGGTGTGGCAGAGTGTAGATGGAATCTTCCTTGGACAAGGGAAGTATGCAGTAGAGATCCTGAAGCGGTTCGGGATGATGGACTGCAAGGCCATGGCCACACCTATGGAATTGAACCTGAAGTTATTAAGTGATGCTTCATCAGAGTCGATTGATGCCACGATGTATCGTCAGATGATTGGGTCCTTGATGTACCTGACGAACACAAGACCAGATATTTGCTTTGTTGTGAACACCTTGAGCTAGTTCCTAACAGTTATTAGACATGTTCACTTGATTGTTGTAAAGCATATTCTGAGGTACTTGAAGGGTATGGTTGATTATGGGCTCAAGTATGATGCGAATCAAAATTTTAACCTGGAGCGTTATGTTGATTCAGATTGGGCAAGCAATGCTGCAGATAGGAAGAGCACTTCCGGGTGTTGCTTTAGTAGAGGATCAGGTGTGATCTCTTGGTTTAGCAGGAAGCAATCCTGTGTAGCATTGAGTACAGCCGAAGCAGAGTATGTCGTAGCTTGTTTAACTAGTTGTGAGGCAGTATGGCTAAGGAAGCTATTGTCTGATTTGTTTGATCTCTAGTTGGATGCTACTTGTATCTTCTATGACAACCAGAGTTGTGTGAAGTTGTTTGAGAACCCAGTGTTCCATGACAAGTCGAAGCACATCAATATCAAGTATCACTATATCAAGGATATGGTGCAGAGAGGAGCAGTGAAGCTCCTGTATGTTGTGACGGATGAGCAAATTACAGATGTGTTGACCAAACCACTAGCCAGAGTGAAGTTCGAGTACTTCAAAGAGAGGCTTGGTGTTCTTCAGATAGAAGATACTTCGAGGAGGAAGTGATCGGACACATTTTCAGGAGCCATTCCAAGCATGGTGGTAGGAGGATCCTTCCCATGGCTATGGATGTAAGTGTTGTGTGATGAGCATCAGGACGATGCTCTAGATGATGATATGCATCAGGATGATTCTATATATGATGATGATCGGGATGATCATTTGATGATGATGTGCAACAGGATGATGCACTGTATGATGATGATCAGTATGATCATGAGCATTAAGATGATGCTCTGTGTGAGGATGGTCAGGTTGATCATGAGTATAAGGATGATACTTCGAGGCCGTGGATATGTGGCAGGTTGTGCAGTAGCATATAATAGATCCCTGAGAGATCCGATAGGTTGAGCATTAAGCTCGTAATCAGTCCTGGGATGCTCTTTCGAGGTTTTGCAAGTTAGGCATGTAATCAGTCTTGGAGATCCGATAGGTTGTGCTAGGAACGTAAAAGTATTGGGATGCTCTTTAGAGATCTTGCAAGTCACAAGATGCTCTTTTAAGGTTTTTCCTGTTCACATGTAATCAGTCCTGGAGATCCGATAGGTTGTGCTAGTCACGTAAAAGTCCTGGGATGCTCTTTAGAGATCTTGCAGGTCACAAGATGCTCTTTTAAGGTTTTGTGAAGTTCACATGTAATCAGTCCTGGAGATCTGATAGGTTGAGCAGTAAGCTCGTAATCAGTCCTGGGATTCTCTTTAGAGATCTTGCCGATTGTGCTAGGCACATAAAGGATCTTGAGATGCTCTATAAAGGGTTTGTGAAGGCTGCATGTAATCAGTCCTGGGAGATCTTGCCGGTCATGCTAAGGCACATAAGGGATCCTAGGATGCTCTTGTCAGGTTTTGCATAGGCACATAATCCATCCTGAGATTCCACCTCTATCAGGCTGCTCGAAGAGATGATGAATACCTACAGGAGGGTAGGCCTACATCCAACATGAAAAAAGGTTGGCTCTGTAGAACTTCCTATGATGAGAAGAATTGATAGATAGCACCAGTGATCGAGATGACGAGTACAGCAGCAGTGACGATGATGCTCCATGATCCAGTGACGATGATCCAGCTCCAGAATTGAAGACTTGTGCCTTTATATATTGATGACCTGTGTCAAGAGAATACCTTCCTATTTAAGAGGGAGTGTTGATGTATTTGTAACTTCGGAATATATTCACTTGTATATTGTATGTATTACATTTGTACTTTATTGCATCCCCAATGGAGATGTATTATTCCTCTGATTGGAAGTGTCGTCATTTGTATTTGCAAGTGTCGCAAGTTATATTGTAAGTGTCATAACTTATATTTGATGGGTTATTAGACCACCTTAGAGGGGTCGGCCCCGTATGGGTTAAAGGGTTATTAGACCACCCTAGTGGGTTCGGCCCAGTGTCATGTGGATGGGTTATTAGGCTTCCTTAGGAAGTTGGCCCAGTTAGGGTTAAAGGAAAGTCAAGTCATTGTATAAATAGAGAGTGTGACTCTCTCATTCTATTCATTCACTCACTCATCCAACTCTCATATTTGAGAGAGAGGAGTGTGCACAAATGGAGGAGGAGTAGCTGCTGGAGACATCTACCTTTTGGGTTTGATCTTTGTGATCTTTGTATTGGTTCTCATTCTATCTCTGAGGAAGTTGCAGGGTTTTTCACCTTCTTGGTTTTCCCCGGTGAAATGCTTTGTGTCTCTTGTCTCTTGTGTTTGATATGTTTTACATGTTGTTCTCTCAGTTAAGATCCTAGATCATATTGAATTAAATGATGAAAATCTAACATTCCACTTTTTCATAAATGGGTAAATAGCGGTTTTTAAAGACTAGTACCCAGTGACTTGGTGGGGGCTTTGTTGGGGATGAAATTGCTATGGTATAATCATGGTCTAGGTACATAGATAAAACTGGTTTATTTTTTCCAAATTCCAAAAGGTGTCAAGCCTTAATGCAAAAAGAGGTGAAAATTTATTATTTGGGCATTCGAAAGTGCAAGTTTGGAAAACTTGGAGGAGGTGAAAGTCACCCCAAATGTCAAAACCATAAAAATTTATGAATTTGAAATTGTAACTACTCATCAAGATGAACAAATTTTCTTAGAGGAATTTTTTCCAAAAATTATTAGTTTGTGAGATAACAGCTCCTGTTAAAAATTCCAAGTCTTGAGGAAATGCAAAAGTTAAAAGTAGTAAATTCCATAAAATTATATAAATTGACTGGAGCACTAGATCTGAGATATGAAAGTTTTTGAGTAATCCTTGGCATGATTATTATCAGCTCTTGATAGAATTTTTTTTATTTATGCCTAGATTTTCTTTTGCAAGTGGTTGAAGTTGGCTTCTTAGACTAAATGCACCTACAAGAAGTGTAGAATTGGGCAAAATTGATCATTTTGAAAGATTGTAACTGTTAGATTTGAGATCATAAAAGAGCATGGTTATAGTCATTTGAAAGAATATCCATATATGAACAAATATACATAATCAGATTGTAAAAGGGTGTTTCGGATATTTCTAGAAATTGAACAGAAAACTACATGTAGCCTTGATTTGAAAAAAAAATGTCAATATGGGTAGCTTCCAAAATGCATGAAAATTAAGTTTATGATTTTATGAGAATGTAATGAAACTAACGAGTGTACTTATATGAAAATTTTTGTAGATACGATATCATATCAGGGACATTCAAGGGTTGGAATTCAATATAGTGCAATTTGGGAAAACCTTTGCTCTTGGTTGGACCATCATGGATGATGCACAAGATCCCAAAGCTACAAAGTTGCAGAGTAGATAATGAGATGTTGATTAGAGCTTAGGAAGAACAAAACCAGCTGAATGCAACCATACTCCAAAGCTTAATAGACATTGAAATGAAGATTCACCATGGGAAACACTTAAGTAATGAGGAAAAGAGTGGAAGTATCTCAAGGAGGAATTCTCAGAAGAGGTCTCATAGCTCAAAAATGATTTCTAGAGATAGGACATCTGATCCATAATTATCTTCTAGTGAATCATCTAACTATAAATACTCCACAGAATATTCAAACTCTTCATCTCATAAGAATTAGAGGAAGAGACATTTCAAGAACAACTCACCTGGATGATTTTGAAAGGCCAAGCCTCCTACTTTTGATGGTAAAGTAAAATCTACTCAAGAAGTTGGGGCTTGGATTATTGGGATGAGGAAGTATTTCCAAATCCATGATTACTCTGGAAACACAAAGACAAGAGTGGCCATATTTAATTTGAATGGAAGAGCATCTATGTGGTGGGATCACCTTAGGAAAGTGAAGAAGCTCAATGAAAGACAGATTGTGCAAAAGTAATTCAAGAATTACTTCAAGCAAAAGTACCTCTCCAATAGGTACTATGATAACAAAATCAAAGACTTCCATGATTTGAAATTGTAACAAATGACCATGGATGAATATTCCAATAAATCCTTGGATTTTTTCAGGCATGTTACGTATATAAGAGATGATAAAGTCAAAATTCAATAGTTCCTAAGTGGATTACCTCAGACATAAAATGATAGAATTGGGTTTGATGAACCTCAAACTTTAGATGAAACCATAAGGAACGACAAGTATTGTTATGATCATAACAAAAGCAAGTCATAATTCCATAAGGCATGGAAGGACAAGAAGAAGGAGAAGTTTGACCAAAGAAAAAGGGGATTCAGTCCTCCTCGTTTCATAAATCAACAAAGGAAACCAAGTGACAAGGTGTGGTTAATCTAGCTAATATGATGGGAGCCAAATCAAGAGAGCCACTTCAATGTTGGAGATGTGGAGAGGACCATTTTCTTAGAAATTTTCAACATCGTGTCAAACTTGTTCACGTGATCCAAGAGGCTAAAACTATGGGTGATGTACCTACAAGGATCATCCCTAGGATCTATGATGCATTAGAGGAGCACCAAACACATTATCAATCAGTTGTGGTTGAGTTTGAAGATAATATTTATAAGTAATATATTACTATTTTGATTGACCCTAGATCTACTCACATTTATGTCACTCCTAAAATTGTTGAGACTTGTACATTTATGAAAATAAAAGGATAGTAAATCATGGATGGTCCAACTAGCCACTAAAACCAAAGAAAGGTTAGTGAATTGGCGGAGAAATTTCCATTAGAGATGGATAGAATCATCACATGGAAAAATTTGAATGCTTTTCCACTAGGTTATTATGATGTTCTCACTGGAATGGATTGGTTAAAAGCACATAAAGTTAAACTCGATTGCTACAACAAGACCCTTGAATGCATTCATGAATAAGGAAATCCAAGGATAGTAAAGGGATTACCAAAGGTGGTTTCTATCAGACAGATTTTAGCTTTGCAGCTAAAAAATTTCTTTAGAAAGGGATGTCAATTGTATGCAACCCATGTATTGGATAGAACAGAAAATGAAGTTTCCAAGTTGGAGGACTAATGAGTCTTGCATGAATTCAAGAAT
This sequence comes from Larix kaempferi, assembly GCA_027924585.1. Lineage (NCBI taxonomy): Eukaryota > Viridiplantae > Streptophyta > Pinopsida > Pinales > Pinaceae > Larix > Larix kaempferi. Next base: position 49,177,766 of record BSBM01000093.1, on the reverse strand, counting down.
GTGTTTTTCAATGAAGTGTCAGGACTTCCTCCAAAGAGGGATATTGATTTCACAATTGATGTTGTGAAAGGAGTTGCACTAGTGTCTAATATACCTTGCAGAATGAGTACACCAAAATTGCCAAAGCTAAAAATGCAATTGCAAGAGTTGTTTAAAAAGAAGTACATTTGACAAAATGTGTTCATGAGGGAAACCCGTGCTATTTGTGAAAAATAAAAATGGAACACTCTTATGTATTAATTATAGACGGTTGGATAGATTTATAGTAAAGAACAAATACCCTTTACCTAGAATTGATGATCTCTTTAATCAAATGAGAGGGGCAAAGGTATTTTCAAAGATTGGTTTGAGGTCCAATTACCATCAAATGAGAATCAAGGAAGAAGGAATCCAGAAGAGGGCCTTTAGGACAAGGTATGAACACTATGAGTTCATGGTGGTTCCATTTGGTCTCACTAATGCACCAGCTACATTCATGTGTCTCATGAATAGTGTTTTTAGCAATTACTTGGATAAGTTTGTGCTTATTTTTCTAGAGGGCATTCATATTTATTCTAAGAATGAAGAGGAGCATGAAGGACATTTGAGAATGGATTTGCAAGTTCTAGGAGAGAATAAGTTGTATGCAAAACTAACTAAATGTGATTTTTATCCAAAGAAAATTCATTATTTGGGTCACATTATTTCAAGAGAAGGAATATTAGTGGATCTAGAAAAGATTGAGGCCATTATGATTGGTCAACCCCAAACAATGTAATGGATATTAGATCATTTATGGGTCTTGTTGGTTATTATAGGAGGTTCATTGAAGGATTATCTAAGGTTTCACACCCCATTACTTATTTGAAATTCCAGTTGTTGAAGAAGACTCTTACAAGTGCTCCAATTTTGAAAATTGCAAATCCAGAAAATCATGTTGTAATTGGCGCATGTAAACAAAGAATTGGAGGAATTCTTATGCAAAACAATCATATTGTATGTTATGAGTCAAGGAAGCTAAAGGAACATGAAAAGAATTATGTTTCCCATGATTTAGAGCTTGTTGTTATAATGCATACTTTGAAAATGTGAAGGCACTATTTTATGGGAAATAAATTTGAGCTTAGAACAAATCATTGCGGTCTGAAGTTTGTTTGAGCAACCAACAGTATATGCAAGCTAGATGGCTAGAATTTTTATGTGAGTTTGATTTTGAGATCAAACACATAAAGGGGAAAGAAAATAAAGTGGTCGATGCACTTAACAAAAAATTGCATGCAAAGCATGTGGCAGGCATTAGTATTTTCCAATCAGATTTAAGGCGAAGGGTTGTTGACTCTTGTTGAAGATGAATGCTATGTTCAAATAAAAGATAAATTACAGAAACAGTATTTGGAAAAGAAGTATGAAGAATATGATTTGGAGAATGATGGACTTCTTACTTATACAAATAAAATGTATATTTATAATGTTACAGATTTGAGGGTTGTATCGATGAAATCCATAAAATAACATATTTTGGCCATCCAGAATACCAAAACACAATTGCTACAACAAGGAAACAATATTTTTGGTTGGGAATGAAGAAAAACATTGTTGACTATATTTCCAGATGTATGAAATGCTGGCAAGTGAAGGCTAAACATCAACACTCAACATGATTATTACATCATTTTCCAATTTTGAAATGGAAATGGGAAGTGGTAACTATGGATTTAATTATCGGTCCATTACCAACTACTTCAAGGAAGCATGATTCCATCATGATTGTGGTGGAAAATTTTCCCAATGAAACACATTTTATTCTAGTTAAATATACTCACAAGGTTGATGATATAGCAAGAATATTCATGAAATAAATATTCAAATTGCATGGGTTACCCAAGCCAATTGTATCTATACAAAGTTTACTGTTAACTTTTGGAAGAGTTGTTTTGAAGCTTTGGGTACACAATTGAATTTTGGTACTACTTACCATCCACAAATAGATGGCCAAACAAAAAGAGTAAATCAAGTGATTGAGGACATCTTCACATGTATGTGATGGACAAAGCGTCCAAGTGGGAGTATTATCTACACATGGTAGAGTTTTCATATAACAATGGGCATCAAGCATCATCAGAAATGAGTCCATTTGAAGCTTTGTATAAAAGAATGTGTACGACACGAGTGGCTGGGGATAATCCAATGAACAGAATTGTGCTTGGGCCAGAAATGTTTAAGGAAATGAAGCAAGAGGATGCAAATATTAAGCTAAATATGAACGCATCCCAAGATAAACAAAAAAAATACGTAGATAAGAATAGTGCATAAGGAAATTGTTGGCGACCATGTTTATGTAACATCGCGTAAATTACCAAAATTTTAAAAAAAATTAAAATAGCAATAACTATTGAATTTGCTAATGCGGAACATATAATAATAGTTAAATATCTTAACTGGAATAATTAATAGTGACGACACATCGAATTTCTCAAAACAAAATATGATGCTAGTTGTAATTGCTAATGCAGACTAATGTATACTAATCTCTTTAACAAAAGTCATTTTATGATCATAACACAAGAATACATCTTCAGATCTGCTTAAGTTTTAAATCTAACTACATGTTGTACATAGGTTTGTATCATTATAAATTTCTTGGTAATGTGCTGACAGTTTGTTTTGAATGATGATGAAGGGGTCCTACGAGTTACCCTAAAGTTTACTTAGCTATGTTTAGCTAAGGCATTTGAACTTGTTTCCATGTGAAGAACGCAGGTAAGAAATTTTACGACAAACATGAGTTAAGAGTACATGTGTCTTTCAATTCATCGTCACTGTAATATGATAAATTCTAAGTACTTCCTTACAAACAAGTTATTGGAGGTATGGATATTTTGGTTTCAATTCTCGCTTATGTGCTACCATTTATCAATTGATTTAGCAATACATGGCTAATGCATGAAAATATATGAACTTTACCCTATATGACTATACATATACTATAGAGAAGGAAATATACAATCTATAGTAACTATGCATTCACTCACCATACATTAGCATATATTACTATTATCACGATGCCTAAAATAATCTTTAGGGACTATTATGAAATGTGAACTATGAGTCTAAACATTGCAATGATTATGATCGTGACATGTATTAAAGTTTCAGTACTTGGCATGCTTTCAATCCGTCGATATATGGTCTTAGCATTTACGTTGCCTACCTGCTAAGTGAAATGGAAGCTTAGTTGGATGGTCTTCACGTGGAAGAGCTTACAACAATGCACCATACGATGTTGAGCTGTGCCATACACTAGCCCTTGGTCTGCTGATTTGACGACTTGGTAGATGCAATAATCAATGTGGTATTGATTGCAATGATCTCCCGAATCTCAACATGCCTGACCAGCAGCTCTCCCACCATTGATCTTTAAAAGATCTAGGGCTTGGAAAGAAACCCTAGTCTTTCGTTGGTAAGTAACAATGAATTGTTTTCCTGGTCTTCATTTTTCGTTTAGTGGTAAGGTAGAGGGGCCGACAGTACTGTTGCAATGTAGGGTTTGGAGTTTTATTGTTAGGAGGACTCCTTCCTCTGTTTCAAACTTTAGACATGTGAGGGAAATTTATATGTTACAAGCTTATCATCCTTGTGAAATAGAGCCACGACACAGCCATTGAATTTGTGGGGAGGTTTCTCTGTTAGTTTATTTGAGTGCAAATCGAACTAGAGTTCGATTTTCCTATTCATAAAATTGTTCTCTGACTTTGAACTCGTATTTGCTGCAATTGCTATAAGACTTTGTCATTTTGTTGGTGTGAGGTGTCTAAACCCAGAAGCTTCGACGCTAAGGTAAGTTTTTCATGGATAGTGGCAGTAATACTATAATGTTTAAGTTATACCTGCATTTTTTTGTTTGTTTTAACCCTTTCAAGCTGTACCTGGCGGGTGATACTTCGTTGGAGGATTTCTATGAGCAAAACTCGGAATGAGGATGCTGTAAAAACCTCCTGGTAAGCCTTGGTCATTCTTAAAACCTCGTAGGTACCTTTGGCATGGTTTAGCCGGTGAATACAGTGTGAGGAGAGTTGGACACACGACCCTGTTTGGAATAATGGTTGAGTTTAAGTTTTATTTTGAACAATACAGTAAGAGGATAAACCCTCAATTTTTAAGTTGCTATTAGGCTCAGCAATGTTTTGTTGTGACGTTTAAAAATTACTTTGAACTTGTTTATACGCTGCTGGTTGTTAAGGAAAAGACCCTATGTGTTTTTGGAACTTTGAAAGCTCTTCAATGTAAACTTTGTCAAATTTTATCTATACTACTGAACATGAAATTCTAGAGCCAAGGGTTCACCTGCTTCTGTAAAACAATGGCAAGTCTTGTATTGAAATGTTATAATTTTCTTTAAATAATGATTGGAGAAATTGTTTGTATAATGGTTGATTTGGTTTAGAACAACGAAAGTTGTCTTTGGTCGAGAGTAGTAGGTTGCATGTCTGTTGGTAGATAGACCCTGTACTTCGTATCATTTTTGAAATTTAAGTTTGAAAGAATGATGTTGCATAACTTGATCTGTCATATATTTTAAAATGGCTATATGCCACAGGGTTCGATCTTGTTTCAACGAACGAAACCCTACCCTGTAGGTTTCGTTGGTAACCCTGATTGTACTGAGAATTCAAACCCGAGAACCGGGCCTTAACTTGTGCATCTAAAGGTTTTGACACTATTTATGTTTCTTGTTAGGGTTTGAGAGATAACAATACTAAATTCATGTCTTCTGTTAAGTGATTTTAAGTGCCTTGTTAGTATTCTCAACACGAATAATAGATAGTAAGGTTAAATAAAATGTTGTTTAGGGTTTGGAACCCATGTCTACTATAACTTTAGAAATCTTATCTGTTGTTGCCATGAATGGCTTGATATGAAAATTATTGAACTGTATACTAAATGAATGTTTAGAATCTAGGATCTGTAAAATATTAGGGTTTTGGTTTTATAGTGAAAGTATTTATATTTAATGATTGAAATATATACTAAATCAAAATGTGATAATTAGTGATGAAAATAATAAATGTTTACTTATCATTTGTAAGTAACACTCTGTATAGAGAATAATTGCAGCTGCTATATTTCTAGAAGATAAAGTGCCTGAACCCATTGGATTTATAAATTTGGAATGCATATTATTACCATCTGAAATAGATGGATTTGAATTGGAAAATCTAGATCTGTGCAGGAATAAAGTGTTTTTCTTTTATTATGAAGTCGAGGAAATGCTATACATCTGTTTATAATATGTTGTACTATTCCCTGAGTTTTAGACATATAATTGAAATGGCAGAATTTAAAAGAAATACCACAGTGTTTATCAATTCATTCAAATGGCATTCTACCTATCACGCATCTCTATTAATTTTACTTTTATGTACTAGATTACTATACAGATAATAGTATGGGAAAAATATAGAAAAGAATTTAATCATTCATCTACTTTACTTAAGCATCCTTAAATCCATAAATCTTTAAGTCAGAAAATAAAATAGTTTCTTCTGTATAACTGTAAATAATCCTTCTACCATGCAGAAAATAATTTAACTGTAAACAATAAGTTAGAACAGTAGAACCTGATTGACTGTAGGAGAAACAAACAACCCAAGGAACCTTTTCCACCCAACCTATTCCTGAAGACAGCCAAATTATTTGCCTTAGGACCCCCGAGCCTGTTCACTGAACCACCAAGAAGAAGAAGAGTCTGTAGAAGCCTTAGTTCATCAACTTGCAATAAAAATAGATATCATCTTGTCATAAAGACTCAACAGTCAAAGAGACCTGCACTAGCACCTCCGATTTCCTTCTCAAAAGAACTAGCAGACTCACAATGCACTCTCACTTAGCCTCCCTATTTGAATCTCTTAGTGATCACCTAATACACTTGAGGAAATATTTCTGCAGAAAATATTATGGAGCTGCATGCTCAATTTGAATTGCCTTGTCTAGGCTTCCTAGGCCTTTTAGTGGTTAACCTGGTCATTAATGAGCTAACAGCTCTCTTCCACCCACCTGGGGGATAATGCCACAAATTTAGGGGTAGTTGTCCCATAACCAATAGCTAGTGGTGGAGTGCAAATCCTGCCATCTGTCCCATGCCTTCTAACAGCTTTCATTCCTCCTAGTAGGTCAGTGAACACTCATTTAACAGTTCCCTTGGGTGTTTGTCTATTGTTTAATTTATTCAATAATAATAATAAGTCAGTACAATCATCCTTGACAAGATTTGGTCATAATTACAAAGCTTTGTAATTAAAATTTAACATAATGTATTTTGCAAATAAGATAATTAGTCTTCAGAATTTGGGTAGGTGACATACACCCCCCCTTAAATATCAACATCGTCCTCGGTGTTGTTTAATCACTCTCTGAGTGTTCCTGAAACAGAGTTGGGTATGCTACCCACATACTACTCTCCAACTCCCAGGTTGCCTCTTTTGCGCTAAAGTGCTTCCATTACACCTTTACCTACCCAATGGTGCGATTCCAGAGTAGAGTTTCCCTCCTTTGGAGGATACAATCCGATTCCACCTGAAAATCGCCGTCTTGTCCCACCTGTACATCATTCCAATTTACAACATGAGTAGCATCTTGTACATATTTCTTTAAAAATGAAATATGAAAAACATTATGTATCTTTAGATTTGGTGGCAAAGCCAGTTGGTATGCCACGGGTCCAACCCTTGACAAAATTTCGAAAGGACCACAATACCTGGGTGCCAATTTGGCACAGCTTCCCAATTTCAATGAACTCTTTTTCGGTCTTACCTTAAGAAAGACATGTTTACCAACCTGTAACTCTTATGAGTCCTTCTAAGGTCTTCTTGACTCTTTTGCCTATCTTGGGCAGCTTTAAGATTTCTTTGTACCTATTTCACAATTAGTTCTAATTCCTGCAACAACTCAGGTCCTAAAATAACTCTATTTACTGGGTCATTCCAAGAAACATATGTATTACATTTCCTACCATAAAGAATTTCAAAAGGGCTAAGCCTGGCTGATGCATGATAATGGTTGTTATATGCAAATTATGCTAAATACAAGTAGTCCTCCCACTTACCAGGTTGGTACTTAACATACATCCTTAGCATGCATTCCAATACCTGATTCACCCTTTCTGTTTGTCCATCCGTTTGTGGATGAAATACTGTGCTGAAGTTTAAGGTTGTTTTCAACCCTTTGAACAAAGATCTCCAAAAGTTTCCAATAAACTTATAATCACGGTCTGAAACTATCACTTTTGGTATTCCATGTAATCGAAAAATCTATTTCATGAAGATTTCTGCAATATCTGGAGCCTTATGGGTAGTCTTTACAGGTATAAAATGTGCTTCCTTGTTGAGTTTATCCACTACCACCATGATGGAGTCATTTTGTTTCTGATTTTTGGCTACTCCGGTAATAAAATCTATGCTTATGATCTCCCATTTCCAGTTAGGTATAGGTAATGGCTGTAACAGTCCAGCCAGATGTTGATGTTCAACTCTTACCTTTTGACAGTCAAGGCACTTAGCGATATATTTTGCTACTTCATCCTTCATTCTGGGCCAATAGTATTATTTTCGTAACATAGTGATGGTTTTCTGATAACCTGGATGACCAGAATAATTACTTTTGTGCATCTCATCTAAAATCAGAATTTTTACTTTTGGTATGTTGGGTACATACAATCTGATTTTGTACAACAACAATCAATTTTCTTTTAAACTGTAATCTGCCATAGAATTTTCAGAATTGCTTTCTGCTATCTTTTCATGTAATTTTCTGTATTCTTCATCAGTTTCGATCCCTTCAAAAATCTGATTTTCTAAATCTGTTGAGTATGTACTGATGGCTGAAATAAAATTCAACTTTTTTTTATGATTTAATGCATTAGCAACTTTGTCCTCTTTCCCTTTAATGTGTTGAATTTCAAAATCATATTCACTTAGAAAATTTAACCATCTAGATTTTCTAACGTTCAAATTTGTCTGATCTAATAAACACTTCAGCCCCATGTTATCTGTCAACAAGGTAAATTTTCTGCCAATAAGATGGTGACGCCACATTTTTAAGGCGTGAATTACTGCTAATAACTCCAAATCATAAATAGAATAATTTTTCTCATGTATTTTCAGTTTTCTAGACTCGTATGCAACAACATGTCCCTCTTGTGTTAGGACTCCTCCGAGTCCATCATTACATGCATCAGTGCATACTATAAAATCCTTATTAGGATCTGCAATTCTCAGAATAGGCGTTGTAGTTAGTTATTCCTTTAACCTTTTAAAACTGTCTGCACACTTCTGATCCCATACAAACTTCTTCCCTTCTTCTGTAAGGAGGTTATGGGGTTTGCAATCTTTGAAAACCCATCTATGAATTTCCTATAATACCTGGTAATCCCCATAAATGATCGTACATCCGACACATCTTTAGGAACGGACCATTCATTAATGGATTTTATCTTATTGGGGTCAACCGAGATTCCTTCTTTAGAGATTGTGTGTCCTAAATATTGAATCTTATTCTTGTGGAAGTCACACTTACTAAACTTAGCATATAATTGATGATCTCTCAGAACTTGTAAAATAATACGCAGATGTTCGTCATGTTCTTCTTTATTTTTAGAATATACTAGAATGTCATCTATGAACACAATAGCGAACTTATCCAAGTATTTGTGTAGAATGTTGTTCATTAAACACATAAATACTGTCGGGGCATTAGTCAATCCAAATGGCATGACTATGAACTCATAATTCCATATCGAGTTCTAAAGGTTGTTTTAAAAATATCCTCATCCTTCACATGAACTTGATGATATCCTGACCTTAAATCAATCTTTGAAAATATCATTGCCCCACGTAGCTAATCAAATAAGTCGTCAATGTGGGGCAACGGATATTGATTCTTGATTGTCATCTTATTCAACTGACGATAATCTATTCAGAGTCTTAATGTGCCATCCTTTTTCTTAACAAAAATAACAGGTGCTCCCCAAGGAGACATGCTGGGTCCTATATAGTTTTTATCAATCATCTCCTTCAACTGTGATTTCAACTCATTTAATTCCAGTATATTCATCCTATATGGAGCTTTAGAATTTGGTACCGCACCCGGTATTAGTTCAATGGTAAAATCTATATCTTTCTTAGGGGGTAATCCTGGGATCTCTTTAGGAAAAACACCTTGGAATTCTTTTAGGACAGGTATATCTTCTAGTTTCAGTTTGTCCTCTTTAATAATTAATTCCTCATTTACTACATTCACAGCAAACATTTGACATCCTTTTCTAACTACTTTCTTTACTTGCATAGTTTAAATCTGTCCTAAGTGATGTCTTTCTTGGAATACCTTTTACTTCTATTGTTTCTCCTTCATCATTTAAACAAGTAAAAATTTTCTCATAACAATTCAGAATGACATGATGGGCTTCTAACCAGTCCATTCCAATTAAGATGTCATAGGATGCTAAAGGTAAAGCATTCAACTTGGTTTGTGTCTTTAACTAATTCATAGATAAAACACAACTTTCAATAAAATCAGATACTTTTCTTTTTGTCCCTATTGCTAGTCTAACTAACCAGGATTTATTGAATTTTTATGTTTTCAAATTAAAACTTTCTACAATATCTGGTGATATATAACTCAGGCTAGCACCTGGATCAATTAAAATAGTAACAGGGTGGTTTTGTAGAATACCTTCAATCTCTACTATAGAGACTTGATGCTCAGCTTGCATGTTGTCTAGAGCTGCATTAATTCTGGGCATGTCTCTTTCCAAGTCTCCCACAGTAGGTTCAGTTTGTATGGAATGAATATTATTAGCTTCCTGCTTCCTCTTGGGGCACACTAAAGCATAATGAGGACCTTGACACTCAAAACATTTTATAGGTGCCTTTTGGTCATTAGTCCTAGTAGCATTGGGAGTATCTCTAGGAGCTGTAAAATTCTGCTGCTGATTATTTTTGGAATTGTTTCATTGGAAATTCCAATTCGGAAAGTTTTTCTTTTGGAAGCCAAAATTTCCACTAAACCTGAAATTTTTCTTTTTTAGTTCAAAGTTGCTGGGTTTATGATTTTTCTAGTTAGATATTCCTTCTCTTTTCCGACTAGTGTCATAACAGAAAGTTGCTTTCCTCATGGCCTCTTCTAAGGTCTTTGGATTGTCATACTCTATTATGTCCTTGATGTTGAAAGGTAGACAACTCAGGTATATTTGAATCTTCGGTTTCTCTTCCACGAGATATGGCACATACCTCAGCAAATTTAGAAATTTATTGTTCAGCTCTTTCATGTTCATAGTCCCCAACTTTAAATCATAAAATTCCTTGGATTTTTCTTCATAGTATTGTTCAGATAAGAACTTCTTCTTGAAGTACCTTTTAAAAGTGCTCTAATTCAAATCCTTGTCTTTGATGCCCTTCACTCTTTTGATGTCCTGCCACCAAATATCTGCCTTCCCAATCAAGTTGTATATTGTCATCTTTGCCTTCAATGATTCTGAATAATCATAAATTTGGAAGTACTTCTTCATGCCGGACAGCCATGCTTCTGCTGTCTCTCCTTTCTCAGTTTCACCATTGAAGGTTGGGGGTTTGATTTTCTTGAACTCTCCAGAAATCTGTTCATACTATTTGTGACTTGTTCTTTTGGGTTTGTAGTCTCCTTCGCTGCTATCACTTGAATAAATCTGTTTCTTTTTGTGTTTTTCATTGGCAGCTTCTGATGATGTTGAAACGTTGTTAGCATCATCAGTTTTCATTTTCTTACCCCTATCTTAATGAGCTAAGTCTTCAATCTTGGAGGTATTTTCAATCCCTCTATCCTGTTCATCAGTTGGGCACTGATCAAACAGTACTTCGTTAAGTTCCTCTTGTGCTTTCATAATTTTCTCATTGTCTTGTTTTACAGATTTGATTTCTGCTTTTAACTCTTGAAATGCACGCAACAATTCTGATGAATTGTCATTCAATTCCCCATGGAATTCTTCTTCATAATGTTGTCTCGTGCTATGACTGTTTGGTCAAAATCTCTCCTCCATATGTTCGGCTGATCCTTCCATACATGTAGCTTAGAAACAAATTTATGTATAACAAAAATAGTTTAATTGGAATTAGTAAGGTTTTTGTTGTAATAAATTTTATGTTGCATGTTCTTTGGACCTTGTTAGGCCTAGAGTTCAAATGTTAGCTCTAATACCACATGTAACATCTCGTAAATTACCAAAATTTAAAATATTTTTAAAATAGCAATAATTACTAAATTTGCTAATGCGGAACATATAATAATAGTTAAATCTCTTAACTTGAATAATTAATAATGACGATAAATCGAATTTCTCAAAACAAAATATGATGCTAGTTGTAATTCCTAATGTAGACTAATGGATGCTAATCTCTTTAACAAAAGTCATTTTATGATCACAACACAAGAATACATCTTCAGATCTACTTACGTTTTAAATGTAACTACATGTTGTACATAGGTTTGTATTATTATAAATTTCTTGGTAATGTGTTGACAATTTGTTTTGAATGATGGCGAAGGGGTCCTACGAGGTACCCTGAGGTTTACTTAGCTACATTTAGCTAAGGCATTTGAAGTTGTTTCCATGTGCAGAAAGCGGGTAAGAAATTTTACGACAAACATGAGTTAAGAGTACACGTGTCTTTGAATTCATCATCACTGTAACATGATAAATTCTAAGTACTTCCTTACAAACAAGTTATTGGAGGTATGGGTATTTTGGTTTCAATTCTCTATTACGTGCTAGCTTACAAACTTTTCAATGTTATTAAAATCACGTCGTCATTTTGCTTTTACATTGCTATATTTATCATCTATGAAAAATCATCCTACTATGACTATTACCATTAACATCAAAGCGGTGATACCATTGTCAATTTATAACTTTATTTGAAATCTTGTAAATATAGTGCTTATGCTAATTCAAAATGAACTAGCATTATATTGTGCACCAACAGAACTTAGACTATACCTAAAGTCTACCATTTATCAATTGATTTAGCAATACATGGCTAATGCATGAAAATATATGAACTTTACCCTATATGACTATACATATAATATTGAGAAGGAAATATGCAATCTATGGTAACTATGCATTCACTCACCATACATTAGCATATATTACAATTATCACGATGCCTAAAATAATCTTTAGGGACTATTATGAAATGTGAACTATGAGTCTAAACATTGCAATGATTATGATCGTGACAGTTATTAAAGTTTCGGTACTTGGCATGCTTTCAATCTGTCGATATCTGGTCTTAACATTTATGTTTCCTACTTGCTAAGTGAAATGGAAGCTTAGTTGGATGGTCTTCTCATGGAAGAGCTTACAACAATGCACCATACGATGCTGAGTTGTGCCATACACTAGCCCTTGGTCTGCTGATTTGGCGACTTGGTAGATGCAATAATCAATCTGGTATTGATTGCAATGATCTCCTGAATCTCAACGTACCCGACCAGCAGCTCTCCCACTGTTGATCTTTACAAGATCTAGGGCTTGGAAAGAAACCCTAGTCTTTCTTTGGTAAGTAACAATGAATTGTTTTCCTGGTCTTCATTTTTCGTTTAGTGGTAAGGTAGAGGGGCCGACAATGCTACTACAATGTAGGGTTTGGAGTTTTATTGTTAGGAGGACTCCTTCCTTGGTTTCAAACTTTATACCTATGCGGGATAGTTATATGTTACAGTCTTATGATCCTTGTGAAATAGAGCCACGACACAACCATTGAATTTGTGGGGAGGTTTCTCTATCAATTTATTTGAGTGCAAATCGAACTGGAGTTCAATTTTCCTATTCATAAAATTGTTCTTTGGCTTTGAACTCGTATTTGCTGCAATTGCTATAAGACTTCGTTGATTTATTGGTGTGAGGTGTCTAAACCAAGAAGCTTCGACGCTAAGGTAAGTTTTTCAATGACAGTGGCAGTAATACTGTAATGTTTAAGTTATACCTGCGTTTTTTTCTTTGTTTTAACCCTTTCAAGCTGTAACTGGCAAGTGATACTTCATTGGAGGATTTCTATGAGCAAAACTCGGAATGAGGATGCTACAACAACCTATTGGTAAGCCTTGGTGGTTCTTAAAACCTTGTAGGTACCTTTGGCATGGTTTATCCAGTGAATACAGTGTGACGAGAGTTGGACACACGAACCTGTTCGGAATAATGGCCGAGTTTAAGTTTTATTTTTAACAATACTGTAAGAGGATAAACCCTCAGTTTTTAAGTTGCTATTAGGCTCAACAATGTTTTGCTGTGACATTTAAAAATGGCTTTGAACTTGTTTTTACGTTGCTGGTTGTTAAGGGAATGACCCTATGTGTTTTTGGAACTTTGAAAGCTCTTCAATGTAAACTCTGTCAAATTTTATCTATACTACTGAACATAAAATTCTAGAGCCGAGGTTTCACTTGCTTTTGTAAAACGATGGCACGTCTTGTATTGAAATGTTATAATTTTGTTTAAATAATGATTGGAGAAATTGTTTATATAATGGTTGATTTGGTTTAGAACAACGAAAGTTGTCTCTGGTCGAGAGTAGTAGGTTGGATGTCTATTGGTAGATAGACCCTGTACTCCGTATCATTTTTGAAATTTAATTTTGAAAGAATAATGTTGTATAACTTGATCTGTCATACATTTTAAAATGGTTATATGCCACAGGGTTCGATCTTGTTTCAACGAATGAAACCCTACCCTATAGGTTTCGTTGGTAACCCTGATTGTACTGAGAATTCAAACTCGAGAACTGGGCCTTAACTTGTGCATCTAAAGGTTTCGACACTATTTATGTTTCTTGTTAGGGTTTGAGAGATAACAATACTAAATTCATGTCTTCTGTTAAGTGATGTTAAGTGCCTTGTTAGTATTTTCAACACGAATAATAGATAGTAAGGTTAAATACAATGTTGTTTAGGGTTTGGAACCCATGTCTACTATAACTTCATAAATCTTATCTGTTGTTGCCATGAATGGCTTGATATGAAAATTATTGAACTGTATACTAAATGAATGTTTAGAATCTAGCATCTGCAAAATCTTAGGGTTTTGGTTTTATAGTGAAAGTATTTATATTTAATGATTGAAATCTATACTAAATCAAAATGTGATAATTAGTGATGAAAATAATAAATGTTTACTTATCGTTTGTAAGTAACACTCTGTATAGAGAATAAATGCAGCTACTATATTTCTAGAATATAAAGTCCCTGAACCTATTGGATTTATAACATTGGAATGCATATTGTTACCATCTGAAATAGATGGATTTGAATTGGAAAATCTAGATCTGTGCGGGAATAAAGTGTTTTTCTTTTATTATTTAGTAGAGGAAATGCTATACATCTGTTTATAATATGTTGTACTATTTCCTGAGTTTTAGACATATAATTGAAATGGCAGAATTTAAAAGAAATACTACAGTGTTTATCAGTTCATTCAAATGGCATTCTACCTATCACTCATCTCTATTAATTTTACTTTTCTGTACTAGATTACTATACAGATAACAGTATGGGAAAAATACAGAAAAGAATTTAATCATTCATCTACTTTACTTCACCATCCTTAAATCATATTATCTTTAAGTCAAAAAATAAAATAGTTTCTTCTGTATAACTGTAAATAATCCTTCTACCATGTAGAAAATCATTTAACTGTAAACAATAAGTTAGAACAGTAGAACCTGATTGACTGTAGGAGAAACAAACAGCCCAAGGAACCTGTTCCACCCAACCTATTCCTGAAGAGAGCCAAATTACTTTCCTTAGGACCCCCGAGCTTGTTCATTGAACCACCAAGAAGAAGAAGAGTCTGTAGAGGCCTTAGTTCATCAATTTGCAGTAAAAATATAGGTCATCTAGTCATAAAGTCTCAGCAGTCAAAGAGACCTGCACTAGCACCTCCGGTTTCCTTCTCAAAATAACTAACAAACTCACAATGCACTCTCACTTAGCCTCCCTATTCGAATCTCTCAGTGATCACCTAATACACTTGAGGAAATATTTCTGCAGAAAATATTATGGAGCTGCCTACTCAATTCGAATTGCCTTATCTAGGCTGCCTAGGCCTTTTAGTGGTTAACCTGGTCATTAATGAGCTAACAGCTCTGTTCCACCCACCTGGGGGATAATGCCACAAATTTAGGGGTAGTTGTCTGTTGTGGCCACAACAGATCCCATGCTTAACTAAAGCACGACAGCCCCATTTTTGTTTTTTTTAATAAATACAAAGGTATTTGGGTGAGTTTTTAGTGTAAATATAAGTATTTGGTTTTGGTATTCTTAGATCTCTTACCCATGCTTTTGTTCTGCGTGTTTTTCTCTTTCTGGATGATCTTCACCTATGTGGTTTGTAATTTTCCTCAAATTTTGAGTATTTCACCTCTGGTTTTTATCAACCCGAAACCTGACAGTTAGAAGTCCCAAAACCCGAAATTCAGGTTGCGGGATCTTGTTTTTAAGTTTTGGATTTTGGTAAACCCGAAACCCACAACCCGACGGTTGCGGCTTTCGGCTTTCGAGAGCCCTTTTTCCACCCTGCCATATGCGTGATCCTGCAACCTTCAATTGTGAGGTTGCGGCTTTCGGGATCCTTTAACAAGTTTTTGTGAATAATATTTTCGCGCAAAACGCACAACCCGCAATTTCGGGACGCAGCTTTCAGGAATGGGTTTTCCATTTTGCAATTTGATCAGTCCCGCAACCCACAATCCGCATTGTCGAGTTTCGGCTTGCGGCATCCTTGAATAAACTTAATAAATAAAACTAAATCCCGCATTCCACTTCGGTTGATCTCAGCCGTCCGTTTGTTTTGATCACACGAGTGTCTTTTAATCTGTCTTTTAATAGGGTTTTTTCTATTTTAGTTTTACATTTCTCATTCGAAGAATTATCTTGTCACGATGAAAATTTTACTGCTAAATCCTACCAGAGAACATTTGGAACTGATATTCCTTTGCCTCTGGCTAGATTACTATCTCTGCTACCCTCAGTGTTTGACAGTCTTGTTTCGTTTTGGTAACCCTTCGTTATTCGTTTCTACTCCTTGATATTTTTATGCCATTATGCTTATTTCGGTCTGGATTCCCACGGCAGACTCTTTACAAGCCAAACCACCTGATGCAAATAATTAGCAAGTCAGGATTGAATTCTTGTTGTGTCACGAGCATCTTTTCGATTAAGCAATCAATCCCGAAAAACCAGTGCTGAAGGACGAGTAGTTAGAGAACCGGTCATCATGGAGGGAAAGATTCACATGTATCTTTGCACTTGGCACAAGTTGACAAAACATGACATGGAGAATAACGTGTGCAATGCTCAGTTATCTTTAGAATCTATCAATTTCCCAAACTTAGATGAATTGTAAGACATTTATGAGAAATGGCAAGATTTCTTGGATCAATAGTTGGATCCGATTTTGTAATCTTTGTTTTCTAGGGATCTCTATTTTGGCACTCTATTGTAATTATTTAAAGAAGGATACCTCTCGTAGTTAGGGGTTGGTAATTTTGGAGTTGCAAATCAGCAGGAGACTGGACTGGAGATACTCTATTTAACAGAGCATTTTGTAAAAAATTTGTACAAGACCTCTTTTAATACAGTAAGGTAATCTTTTGATCTATATCTTGTTATTCTTCAAGTTTATTTGAGAATTTATGATTGTGTACTTCAGATTGTCATCTACAGTGCATGATATCTTTTTGCATATGTTTAAATGTATGGATCTGTTATATTGGTTTCCCTGTATGATTAATTTATGCTGAAAAGTGTTTTATTGAGTTTCTTCAATTTAAATACTTTCTTTATCGATTTTTGCAAGTGATTCATAGCACAATAATTATTGTTAATTTTGCAATTAGCAAAGTGGTTACAGATTTATCTTGAACAGGCTTAAGTACTTGAATTATTATCTTTTAATTTTCGTTAATGGATTGTGATTGAAGTGAATACGTGAAACAATTAAAAGCATTTCTGTGAAAGGTTGTAATTTACTTATTCATCACACCTCAGGTTTAATCTGCACAAGATCAAGCTTTCATTTTAGAACAGGACTAACTTAGACTAGTTTCCCTTTTCTAAAATAGGTTAGGTTAGCTTTGTTTTACCATATCCACACCTTGGTTTTCCTTGACTGGAAAACTGATCTTATAGGTCAACTCATTTTACTCTTAGAGTGCCAGCGGAGGCCTAATATCCGTGGGGGATCACCACACCAAACAGGTTGGGGATAGAATTGCCCTTGCGCAGGGTCCTTTGAAGCCTTTCAACTTGGGTTTTCTTTCTCTGTTGAGTGTCTTGGAACATTCCAACACCTTTTGCATCTAACTTGCACAACCGAGGCATCAACAAATGGCGCTAGAAGGAGGGCCAATAGTACAACATACCTAAACAAGCCACTAAGAAACCTCCTCCAACAAATACTTCAACGGTTCAAACTCGAAGCCAATCAAGGGCTTCAACATCTGAACAACCAATAGAGCCACAACCCATGGTTACCCCTGTTACACCTGCTCAACAAATTGTTGCACCTATTGTATCTACAGCACAACAGGAAAACGGAGAGAATATCTTTATTGTATCACCTACCAGAGGAACACTCTCACTGGAGCAGATATTGAAAACATCAGCCGATAGGATTGCTAGAGCAGAACAAAGACTTGCTGATCAATGAGGACGTGGTTTTGCAGCGATCAACCTACAAAAATTTCTACAAACCAGTAATCAAGAACTTCAGCAAGACACAGTTTCACAGATCAGTGAACCAAATATCCAACAGATAACTGATCACAATATTGAGCATCAGCAAATAGTTAATCCACAACCACAAAATCAAGAAGTGGTTGGTCAATCAGGTTCCCCTGAATACAGCCTTGGCAAAAATTTTCAGGAAACACAAGATCAGCCAAAACTTGAGACTGGTGGGCCACCACCATCTCCTCCTTCATCCTCTTCCTCAGACAGTGAACATTCTTCAAGCTCTTCATCAGAAGAAGAAGAGGAAGAACCACTGATGGCTGTAGAAGGCCAAAACAGACCTTGGCTTGACCAAGATGTAGTATGGGTACTTGGATACCAACATAGACTACCCAAAAACCCTGAGAAGTGGTTACCCAAGTTTAACCCAAATGACAAATCACCTACCCTGGACCACGTTAAACCTTCATGCAGGCTATTATGCTTAGAAGTGTCAGTTACGAAGATGTGGTCTGCAGACTCTTTCCTTATAATTTTGAAGGAAAAGTAGCTACATGGTATTTTTCCCTGCCACCAAGGTCTATTGTTTCTTGAGATGAGTTTGAGAAATTATTCATCCAAAAGTTTGGAGATGACAAAACACCACAGGATCTTGTTTTGGAATTATCTTCCATGAAAATTAAAGGGAAAGAAAGTGTTAAAGATTTCAACCAGAGGTTCTCATACTTAAAGAATAGAATTCCTATCAATCTTCTTCTTGCTGAAGAATTGTTGATAGCCTACTATGAAAAGGGCCTACCTGCTTCAATTTCAATGTGGGTGAAACGAGCACAAAAGGGGACTTTGTTGGAAGTGTTTGCTGCAACAATACAAGTCGAGAAGGAAATTTTTTGTCTTAAGGACAATCCAGAGATTGTAGATGAACAACCTTCAACTTCCAGGAAGAAGAATGACAGTGTTCCTAAACCCACTACACAAAGCAAGGATCCGTTTGACATAACTGACATGAAAAAGCTAATCTAGAAAATGTCAAATGAGATGGTAGATTTGAAAAGAACCAACAATGAAAATCAAAACCAGAATAGAGGTTTTGTGAGGTCACCTTTTAGGAGACCTTATCAACCTCCAGCAAATCCACCACCTCCTAATCCAACAGAAGGCCTCACGAATAAAGAAATTTATTCTATCTTTAGAGCCTTAGCAGCAGAATCTCAGAACACCCTTGAAGTCCCTAATGATCAAAATGTTCCTAATCCACAACCCCCTGAGGAAGAAGAAAATGAGCATGAGGATCCACAAACCAACACTGTAAGTTACTTTTCATAGCTTCCTATGTGTGGAGAAGAAGAAGAACCTAAGACTGTGTTTAATGTCCAACATCCCTATAACACAAGGTCTAAACCTCAACCCCCTCAGGAGCCCTCATCCTCTGCACCTGTTCCTAATAAATGCAACACTGTCCCCCACAAGGATACAGTCATCCCTGAGATGGAGTACAATTTAGTTGAAGATCTTAAAACAGTAAAGGAAAACATCTCTTTGTTTGAATTGTTGAAAATCCCTTCGATGAGGGATACCTTACCCAAAAGTATGGTGGTTAAACAACCAAGAGAATTGAAAAATAATAACCTTGACTCTTTCACTAAATCAGATGATCAAAAGTTTGGCAACAAAAGGACACCGCCTTTTCTACTTACCTTTGATATTTTCAACCGAAACGTACATAACTGCATGATAGATTCTGGTGCCTCATCAAATGTGATGCCCCTTTCTGTCTGCAGAAAGTTGAATGCCACATGGGAACATTACCCCACTCAGATAGTACAACTTGAAAGATCAAAAGTCAAAGTGGTAGGAAGGATCAGAAATGTTTTAATTACATTATCAGCCGATCCTAGAATCCATCAAACAATTGATATAGTCATTGCTGATATTCCAGAAGCATGTGGTATGTAGCTTAGTAGAGACTGGTCAGAAAAGCTAAAAGGTTATTTTGCCACTGATTGGTCCCATTTGTGGTTACCCTACAATGGTTAGCCAAACAAGATCAAGATAAGCAGGGAACCTTTTATGAAACAAACAGTTACAGATTTGAATGATGCAAGTGAGCCTATGGGTTATTTCGACATGCACATTGAAAGTTTTACCTTTGATACCATTTTCAGGAATTTATCAGCTAATGTTTCTCCACAGGAGAATGCACGGAACGAATCTCAAGTGACTCATCTCACTTCTGTACCATTCTCAGGAGAAATTGTACATAATGTTTTTAATGTAAATACCAATTTTAGATTAGATCCCATTGCTTGGACATTGTTTTTTTACGGATCTAAATCTAAGGATGGAGTTGGTGTAGGATGTGTTCTTATAGATCCAAGAGGAAAAAAAACTATGATTGCATGCAGATTAGAGTTTGATTGTACTAACAATGTGGCTGAGTATGAAGCCCTAATACAGGGACTAAAAAAGGCTATTGACTTGAAAGTACCAATCATCCATTGCTTCAGAGACTCAGAAATCATTCTGAAACAGGTAAGGAATAAGATACATTGCCTATCCCCTCGCCTGTTGAATTATCAAAAATTGGTAAGAGATCTCACCATCTCTTTTATTGCATTCAATATTAATTCAGTTCCTAGGTCTCAGAATTTTGATGCTGACTTGTTGGCGAATACAGCTTCCAGATTGATTCCACCAGAGGGCCTATCTCCTCAAACATTTTCAATAGAACTGATGTATAGGCCTTCCATACCAGATAACGTGACAAACTGGAAAGTATTCAATGATGATCAGCAGATACTTGATTTTTTAACAAACTAGGACACATTTCAGGATACGGCTATAGACGAGGGTGAACATGAGAAATCTCTTTCCGATTCCTCGAATGTCATCCCGAAGTCTGTGATTAAGTTGGAGAAGTTTTGTGATTTGCAAGACAAGTTCAGACATAAAACCAATTGCAAAACACAGAGCTCTTCACTTAATTACAAGCAAGTCAATTAGGGACTGAGCAAGAGCCCCGTTTGATCAATTTAGGAATTGATTGCACCCCATAAGAAAGGCGAGCTATCATTAAACTATGTAAAGAATATAAAGATGTCTTCGCCTAGACCTACGGCGAATTGAAAACATTTGACATTAGCATCATCTACCATAATATACCCATGAAGCCAGAAGTTAAGCCATATCAACAGAAGCTGCGGAAAATGCATCCTAGTTTAGAGCCTTCTGTGAAAAAAGAACTCGAGAAGCTCTTCACAGCCTGAATTATTTTTCCGGTGAGGCATACACAGTGGATAGCCAATTTGGTGTCGGTACGCAAGAAAAGTGGTGAAATCCGATTGTGCGTAGATTTCAAGAATTTGAACTGGGCCTCAGAAAAGGATAACTACCCCGTTCCCCCCATGGAACAGATTCTCCAAAAGGTCGCGGGGTCAGAAATGTTTTTCCTCCTAGATGGTTTTTCAGGGTACAACCAAGTTATGGTTGCTCCAGATGACCAATTAAAGACAGCTTTCAGAACTCCTTGGGGCACTTTCACTTACAGGAGAATGCCTTTCGTTCTGATTAATGCAGGAGCCACCTTTTAGAGAGCTATGGATATAGATTTTCGAGGTCTAACACATAATCATGTCGTGGTTTATTTAGATGATATTACCATATTTTCAAAAAAATGACATGAACACTTATTTGCTCTTAAGCAGGTTTTCGAACGTTGCAGAAAATTTGGCATTTCCTTGAACCCCAAGAAATCCATTTTTGCAGTCATGGAGGGAAAGCTGTTAGGCTTCATCATCTCAAAGGAAGGTATGATCATCGACCCCAAACACACAAACATGATTTCAAAAATTGGCTTACCAGGTTCGCGTAAAGCAATGCAGTCCTTCTTGGGTAAGATCAACTTCGTACGTAGGTTTGTACCTAATTTTGCTCAAATAGTTAAACCTTTACAGCATTTAGTTAAGAAAGATGTACAGTTTACCTGGTCACAGGAACAAAGGGATGCATTCGTATAAATTCGTAAGGCTATTGCTGAAGCTCTTGCCCTCATGTCCCTGGATTTTGATAAGGATTTCATTCTCTATACTTTCGCCACTGATTTTTCATATGCAGCTATTTTGACCCAGAAATAGGACAGCGATACAGAGATTCCAATCTCTTTCATGAGTTCAACCTTCAAGGGTGTAGAGCTCAACTATTCACAAATTGACAAACAAGCCTACGCAGTCTACAAGTCTGTTAAACATTACAGGCCTTATTTGTTAAAATATCGAATGAAGGTCATTGTCCCGTAATCTACTATCAGAAACGTGTTGATCCAGAAGGAGTTGGGTAAAAAAAGATCCCACTGGATGACTGCTCTGCAAGAGTATGATTTGGAAATAAGGCTAGCCAAAATTGTCAAAGGTCAAGGCCTTTTCCTTCTTATTGCTCAATCTAACGATCCCCAGCAGCAGCAAATTGAATGGGAACATGAAGAAGACATTCCTACAGGTTTTGTCAATGCTATTGATACCTCGACATCGGAATGGTATGACCATATTAAATTTTTCCTGAGTAATGGGTTTGCTCTTGAAACCTTGGACTTTAAAAAATGAAGAGCCTTAAGATTAAAGGCTGCACCTTATCAGTTTATTAATGAAGTTCTGTTTAGGAAAAACTAGGATGGGGTTTTTCTTACGTGTTTGGAAAAAAATGAAACTGATGACATCTTATTCCAATTTCATGCAGGACCAGCTGGAGGTCATTTTTCAGACGAGACAACAACTCATAAGATTCTCAGAGCTGGGTATTACTAGCCTACGTTGTTTAAATATGCTTATGCTTTTGTAAGGAGGTGGGAACCATGCTAGAAATGCACAGGGAAGTTCAAGAAACCCGCCTTCCCATTGCAAACTGTCACAGTTCAGTTTCCATTTCAGCAATGGGGGATGGATTTTGTCGGGCCCATAAATCCTACTTCATCACTTCAACACAAATACATTCTCATAGCAACTGACTACTTCACCAGATGGGTGGAGGCAGTCCCACTCAAGCAATGTAATGCCTCCCAAGTCATTTCTTTCCTAGACAGTCACATACTCTCACGATTTGTACTCCATAATTCCTAGTTTTTGATAATGCATCCTATTTCTCCTCTATTGTGTAATATCCTATGGATTGTCTACCAAGAATATTAACTGGATCCCAAAGTTCCTTTTAACTCCACTAGTCAGTTTTTTGCTTAATTCTTCAAATGGTGCAGGATGTAAGTAAGGTTTACTGGCTAAGGACTGAAGATGGTGGGATGAAAGTTCAATTCCGGAATTTATATGGGGTTTGGTGCAGCAACAGGTCAAAGTGCAGATCTGAGGTGTCCTATGCACAAGGTACCGGTACCTTTCACTTTTCAGCAAAGGAATTAATCCCTTGCCTACTTCAAGGCTTCCTGGGTAGTTGGCATAAGCATACTAGACGAGTAGGGGTTCAGGGAGTTTGAAGCAGTGTAAATATCAGTCAAATAATGGTTGGATATGTTCAGGAGGATTCTGGATCAGATTGGACAAGGTTTGGAAAGATTGGGGTGACAGATGCTTAACTGGGATTGTCGGGCTAGGAATTTTGTTGGCTTCCCAAACACAAGGCAGAAGATTCTAGATTTAAATTTTAAAGGCTTATATGGTCAATATATTAAGTTATGAACCTACTGCAACAAACGGGAAATGAAATGGATTCACAGTTTGTATTTTATGAAGCAAGCAGTGAAACTAGTCAAATAAAACCACTCAATGAGCTAGTCTCCGAATCTAACTTGATAACTGACCTCCATTAATTGATTTTTCAGTTATGAATGCATATGAAGATCTGATACAATAATAACTTGCAATACATATGACAGAATCCTTCTTTTCTTATTCAATAACTCCCTTCTCAAATGGTGCCTCACGGGCTATGATTTTACATTACAATAGTGGAGAAATATATAAGAGAAGAGAGAAGTTAGTTCGGATATGTAATGGAGATTATTATCAGTCCATATAATGTCTAGATGGCTGAACTTGATACAATCTGAACATGCTAGTATTCAATAGTTGCAATCTTCAACTGATTCTCTCCTGTGGGGAAATCACCTCCAAAACTGGCTGTGGGAATAGTAGAGGTAGAAGAAGAGAGGAGAATGGTTCTGATATTCGATATCTGGAATTTAGCAGCCTTTAATCTTTGCATCATCAGCTTATAGAACTCACTGGAGGTCCTGGGCACACCTATCCATAATTATCTCCATCCTCTAGTGCTCTTTCTTCAAATCTAGCTGTAAATCTCCTTCATGGTGGCCTCCTCTTCAATCTGGCATTAGATATTCATGGCTGCGCTATACTGGACATCAATGGCTGTAATATTACTTACTGGACCTGCACAACACTCCTAGATAACTCCCATAGTCTTGGGGCACATCACCCAAGTGAAATGGTTGAGGCACAACACTCAACTAGAGAAGCATCAGAGCTCTCATGAGAAAACATAAATGATCAAAAGTTGTCAAATGAAGTTGGTTGGATTCTCTTATAAACTTCATGATGACCTGTTGAGCAAGTTCTTGGCTTGGTGACCTGTGAGAGTAAGTTACCCACTTGCCCATTCTACTCCAAATCCATGAGGGCGCCTTTCTTGAGGAGAATAGCAACTTTTGAGCTTTCAAAACTTTCTTTCCTTCATCTCCTTCACTGAATTTGGGCAAGTGCACTTTAGGTAGCTTTTCTGTTTGTTGCTATTTTCTTTCAGAAAGCTTTTCTGAATCTTTCCACTTTCTTTACTTTCCTCTTTCCTGCTTTTGTCTGATTTTTCCACCTTTTTGTCAGTTTCCTTTCTGGGTTCATCTTGCCAACTTGTCTCCACTAGATTCCTTAGCTTTTCTAAGACTTTACCACTTAGGCAAGTTTGGCTCACTTGCCAATTCGAATTTCCTAGGAATATCATCACCACTTGCTAATATTTACTAGCAACATTTATTATTAAAATATCATAATTCTCAGAATTAATTCAGACTTCAGAATTTAATTAATTAATTCAGAATTAATTAACCACTATAGTAATTGCCTCAAAACTTCCCCATTAATTAAATTCTCATTTAATTAATCACTTAGACTTAGTCATGGGTTTAATAACTACATGGGGGGGCCACCTTGTCTATTTAATTCCCAAATACAACCTTAGGCACCTTTCATGACGTAGTTTCCATACTTGCTCATTAATTAAATAATGATTGCCTAGGTGACTTAGGCCAAAATCACCCCATGGACCATAGCAAAATATGGGGACATGACAGTCCTCCCTTCCTAAGATTGCTTGTCCTCAAGCAATGTCGTGATTCCACCCAACTTCTGCTACACCACTCTAATTATAATTGTCCCCATTCACTGTGCAGTCTGAAAATTAAACTTGGGCCTTCAAAAAAATGAAGAAAAACTGCACTACAATTTATATCTGCAATTTAACCAGCAAAGAACAAAATTTTCAACCCAGCCATGATACTTGAGTAGAATTCCCGGATCCCACTGTTTCTCCTGCAAGGACCAAA
Source organism: Larix kaempferi (assembly GCA_027924585.1). Taxonomy (NCBI): domain Eukaryota; kingdom Viridiplantae; phylum Streptophyta; class Pinopsida; order Pinales; family Pinaceae; genus Larix; species Larix kaempferi. The sequence goes on along the minus strand of BSBM01000093.1, from coordinate 49,152,472 downwards.
AATTTCCTTTCATCTTTGGCAATCTATCACTCCCATGAATGCCAGGATCCCAAAATATCAACTCCATTTTCCCAATCTCCCAGCATGTGCATTCCCTCCACATAGGCCAACTTCTGCCAGTAAAATGCTCCATTAATCTATCTTGGCAACTTGCTTGCTCAGCTGCCTTCCCTTGACCATAAGTAGAAACATTTTTGCAAGGAGACTTCATGTTTTTCAGGTAATCTTTCAACCAATCTATATGTGGATGAGTGACATCAAATGGATGCAAAGTATACCTTTGCTGCTTCTCACAATTCGAGACAATGTCAGTTATAATAAAACATTTATTGCAGAAACAAGAAACCTTTTTACCTACGAGATTTCTCATTTCAATGTTGCCTCTATCCATCCATCCAATGAATGAATCAGACATCTTGCTTGCTAATTCACATGAGCTGAAATCAGCCATCTCTGCTGCAATAAGATCTATCTCCCATAGGAATGGATCATGATCCACCTATGGTACATGTGGCATCAACAAGAAAAACTTCTTCACCCACTATTCATTCCACATTTTTATTGTTGAATCCATGACATGAGGGGAAGGACTGTGAACCTTCTTTATATGTCTGCAACCTTCAGTAATTAGTCTTATGGCTGCAACTTCATCATTATTGGCTGGCCCAAATTGGGTGCTCTCATCCCACTTTTCCATGGGAGAGTGATTGTTTCCAAGGAACAGCTCAAGTTCCCTTAGGAAATGATCAGGTCCTTGTTTTCATCAAACTCTTCTGCACACTCCTCAAGCACATGTAAAGGTAAATGATCCTCATGATCCACCATCTCATGAGGTTCCTCCATATGATCGTGAATGCTTTCACCCCAATGAAATTGACTGAATGGTGTGTAGGAGGGTAGGGGGGATCTTTGCAACTTTTCATGAAGCAGCAACATCTCCGTCCTAGATTCTTGGAGGGCACTTTAAGTGATTCTCAAAGAATATTGGGTGTCCATCAATTCATCATTGAGCTTATAGTTCTCTTTTCCATATCTGCAAATACTTTCTTCATCATGCCATGATGCCTCTCGCAACAATTCAACAAGCTCAAACATGTAATTTTTATCTGAAAGCAACTGTGAGAAATTACCTTTGATTGTGGACATTGCTTTCTGAATATTTTCCATAGCTGCAAAGAAATATTGATCTTCCCTTAAAGAAGCTTCCCAACACAACCTTGACACTAAAGAATGAGTGTCATGGAGAATTTTCAGGGCCTCTTGGATATTTTGTTCATCCATCTTCAATGACCCTACAAGAAGATGAGGTTCTTGCAGATGTTCCTCCCCTTCATTTTCCATCACCGGATTGATTTTATGCAGTGCACTCGAAGTTTGGAAATCTGATCCATATATTGTTGCTGCAATATATTCATCTCTTAGGTCCTCAACAACATAATTTGGGCTGCAAATTACTTGCTCATTCCTTTTGGGTATACCGGAAAGATCTTCTCTCAAAGTTCCAGCCGTCTCATTGCATTTCTTTTTGACATCAGAATTTCGAACCTCATCACTAGGGAGCTCAACCACTCTAAACTTTTCACTAGAAGTGGCTTCCATTTCAGATTGAAATAATGACACATAAAAATCAGAATTTAATAACTCACCAGGTGTCATGTTATCATCCTTATGAGGTGGAGTGTTGGTGGTTTTGCCTTCCATCAATTTCTCATTTTCAGTTTCTATTGTTGCTAGAACTTATTCTTTCCCCATGGATACTGCAGCCACAACGCCTTCATCAATGGGAATCTCCATGTTCCCCACATATATGTGAGAGTACACATCTTTAGATGCTTCCTCACACTTAAAACATTCCTTAGTAGATTCTCTTTCGTCCATGTAGGCATCCTGCAAACACCCTTCTAGTGATTCAGCTTGGTCACTACATTCACCCTTATCACCAAGGATATGAAACTCAACATCCAGGGAATCCCTTATGCAGTAATTATCTTCTGATGTGGCTGCAACATCATCATGACACAATTTAGTACAAAAATATGAAAGTGGTCCATTCCTTTGCATCATGCTTCTCTCATCAATGGGTGGGGTTATGGTGCCTTGTTCTACCACTGATTCTACTAGTTCACATCTAACTGATGTGTGGTCAATTTCTACTACCTTGTGAAGCTCATGTGGTTTCTTTGGATCTGATTTATGTTCTACTTTTAGATCTGATCCTAAATATGGTTCAACACCCCTAACAGTACCAATCTCATCCGAGATGATCTTGAGATCCTCATCATAGAATCTTGCAGTAGATTCTTCTCCCCTTTTGTCAACAATCTCATGATTGGGTTTTGGGTCCTGTTTCTCCTTGGTTGTCTTAGGATGAAGATTCTTGGAGGATCTTCTTGAAGAGGATCCAAAAATTCTTATGAAGTCACATGCATCCAATAAAGTTTTCATATATTTCATTAACTCTTCCATAGGAGGTTGACCTTTGACTGTGGAACATGCAAAGTTTTCCTGAATAGGGCTATCAAAATAATCATAGTCTCTTCTTCCCATCATGATCTCACAGGAGATTCTTGTGGAAGGTACTTCTTGGGGATTCTCTTCCTCATATTGTCTGCAGTATTCTTCATACTGCTCATCATAATTCTCATACTCTTCATAAAAATAATCTTCCTCCTCATACAACTCAAAGTATGAATCTTCCATGACATGGAACTAATTTCACAACAACAATTTCAAAATAGTGTTGAGCTAGTTTTCCACTGAGATTAACCTTCCACAGGCTGATCCAAGGAAAGTGCTTTGATACCACTGTAATATCCTATGGACTGTCTACCAAGAATATTAACTGGATCCCAAAGTTCCTTTTAACTCCACTAGTCAATTTTCTGCTTAATTCTTCAAATGGTGCATGATGTAAGTGAGGTTTACTAGCTAAGGACTGAAGATGGTGGGATGAAAGTTCAATTCTGGAATTTATATGGGGTTTGGTGCAACAGCAGGTCAAAGTGCAGATCTGAAGTGTCCCATGCACAAGGTACTAGTACCTTTCACTTTTCAGCAAAGTAATTAATCCCTTTCCTACTTCGAGGCTTCCTGGGTAGCTGGCATATGCATACTAGAAGGGTAGGGCTTCATGGAGTTTGAAGCAGTGTAAATGTCAGTCAAATAATGGCTGGATATGTTCAGGAGGATTTTGGATCAGATTGGACAAGGTTTGGAAATATTGGGGTGGCAGATGCTTAACTGGGATTGTCGGGCTAGGAATTTTACTGGCTTCCCAAACACAAAGTAGAAGCTTCTAGATTTTGATTTTAAAGGATGATATGGTCAATATATTAAGTTATGAACCTACTGCAATAAACGGGAAATGAAATGGATTCACAGTTTGTATTTTATGAAACAAACAGTGAAACTGGTCAAATAAAACAACTCAATGAGCTAGTCTCCGAATCTAACTTGATAACTGACCTCCATTAATTGATTTTTCTGTTATGAATGAGTATGCAGCTCTGATACAGTAATAAATTGAAATAGATATGACAGAATCCTTCTTTTCTTATTCAATAACTCCCTTTTCAAAATGGTTCCTCACAGGCTATGATTTTACATTACAATAGTGGAGAAATATATAAGAGAAGAGAGAAGTTAGTTCAGATCTGTAATGGAGATTATTCTCAGGCCATATAATGTCTAGATGGTTTAACTTGCTGCATTCTGAACATGCTGGTCTTCAATGGTTGCAATCTTCAACTGATTCTCTCCTGTGGGGAAATCACCTCCAAAACTGGTTGTGGGAGTAGTAGAGGTAGAAGAAGAGAGGAGAATGGTTCTGATATTCGATCTTTGGAATTTAGCATCCTTTGATATCTACATCATCATCTTATAGAAATCACTAGAGGTCCTGGGCACACCTCTCCATAATTATCTCCATCCTCTAGTGCTCTTTCTTCAAATCTAGCTGCAAATCTCCTTCAATGGTGGCCTCCTCTTCAATCTGGCTTTAGATATTCATGGCTGCGCTATACTGGACATCAATGGCTGTAAGATTACTTTCTGGACCTGCACAACACTCCTGGATAACTCACATAATCTTGGGGCACATCACCCAAGTGAAATGGTTGAGGCACAACACTTAACTATAGAAGCATTAGAGCTCTCATGAGAAAACATAAATGATCAAAAGTTGTCAAATGAAGTTGGTTGGATTCTTTTATAAACTTCATGATGATCTGTTGAGCAAGTTCTTGGCTTGGTGACCTGTGAGAGTAGGTTACCCACTTGCCCATTCTACTCCAAAGCCATGAGGGTGCCTTTCTTGAGGAGAATAACAACTTTTGAGCTTTCAAAACTTTCTTTCCTTCATCTCCTTCACTGAATTTGGGCAAGTGCACTTTAGGTAGCTTTTCTGGTTGTTGCTATTTTCTTTCAGAAAGCTTTTCTGAATCTGTCCACTTTCTTTACTTTCCTCTTTCCTGCTTTTGTCTGATTTTTCTACCTTTTGTCAGTTTCCTTTCTGGGTTCATCTTGCCAACTTGTCTCCACTAGATTCCTTAGCTTTTCTGAGACTTTACCACTTGGGCAAGTTTGGCTCACTTACCAATTCGAATTTCCTAGGAATATCATCACCACTTGCTAATATTTATTAGCAACATTTATTATTAAAATATCATAATTCTCAGAATTAATTCAGACTTCAGAATTTAATTAATTAATTCAGAATTAATTAACCACTATAGTAATTGCCTCAAAACTTCCCCCTTAATTAAATTCTCATTTAATTAATCACTTCGACTTAGTCATGGGGTTAATAACTACATAGAGGGGGGGGAACCTTGTCTATTTAATTCCCAAATACAACCTTAGGCACCTTTCATGACGTAGTTTCCATACTTGCTCATTAATTAAATAATGATTGCCTAGGTGACTTAGGCCAAAATCACCCCATGGACCATAGCAAAATATGGGGACATGACATATTGACATAACTGAATATGCTTTTGAAAAGGGAATGAAACTCAAATTTTCTGCCAATTACTACCCACAAGGTAATGGTTTGGCTGAGTCTTCAAACAAAAATTTGATCAACATTCTCAAGAAGACTGTAGCTTCTCATCGTAGAGATTGGCATACACAGCTTGACAATGCTCTTTGGGCAGATCGAATTACCCCAAAGGCAACAATCGGAAATTCTCCTTACTTTCTAGTATATGGCAAAGAAGCCGTCCTTCCTACTAATCTTGCCATCCCTTCACTACAATTGGCTTAGTCTTTCCAAGGAGACGATTCTTCTCCCCTCTAGCAGAGAATTGATACACTGCTTAAACTGGAGGAAGACAGGGAAACAGCTAAGAACAAATTATATCATCACCAGTAGATGGTGAAAAGATGGTTTGATGAAAAAATTTCATCTGACAAAGAATTTTCGGTTGGAGACTTGGTCTTAAGATGGGACAAACAATACAAAGATAAGAACCAGTATACCAAGTTTCAACGCCTCTGGCTAGGACCTTTCATTGTTACATAAAAGATTGGTCCTGGTACTGTTCATTTACAGACACTAGAAGGAGCTATGGACACTTATCCAGTGAATGTTTCACTCCTCAAGAAGTATTTTGTTTGATCAGGGTGATGTACTTGTACATAGGTTTGTTTTTCTATTTATTTTCCTGATTGGTTTGTTTTTGGTTTTTAGTTGTTTGTTTTAAACTCCACATAGTTGACAATATCTATTGATCAATTTCTCTCTTGGTGATAATTTCAACTTGGGTTTTATAACTGTCTGCCAGCCACAATTTTTTCCTGTATCGGAGGTTGTTCAACAAAGGGCATACAGCTAATGATTGCAGAACCCTGAATTGATATCTCTCCACCATGGTCATTATCTTACACATGTCTTATTTGTTTAATTGGGGTCTGGAGGATAGCAGAGTCTCCATTGTCTCATGTTTCATGGTTCAAGCTGCATCTCATAATAACCTGTCCAGCTTGTTCTGCTCTGGATCCTTTTACAATCACCTTGATAATAAACCTCTTAATAAATGTAAATTGCAAGGTGGGAGGTCTTGTTATCAAGCCATCCCATTAGGTTCATAGGTGCCAAGCAGAATGACATCTTCACATCAAGCTACCACACTTGGAAGATGACTTTCAGTTTTACTGGGAATTTGAAGATCCTATCATAGGTCGGTCCATTCATGATCAGCGAAGCATCAGTGAGTAATACGACCAATATATGGTCACCAAGCCATGGTAGTGCCTTGTAATTTTCAACTTAATAAAATTTGGTTTGCTCATTTTTTAAAAGATGCTCATGCGTATAAGGACAGGGGGGTCTTATCGGAAGCCATCCCTGCCATTATCATGGGTTTTATTTGGACTGAAACTATCACAATATGGTCTCCAAGCCATGATACTTGCTTTTAGTATTCCAACTGGAAGACAAGGAGTCTTGTTGTCGAGCTGGCTTGATCAGTTTCTAAATTTTTCCTGTGAATGGCACTGCCTATATATGATCACCAAGTCAGGGCAGTGGTCTTATATACACAGTCCTTTTGAAAAGAAAAGATCTTAAAAAAAAAGAGAGAAAAGAAAAAGGGAAGAATCTCATCAAATATTGCATGTAAATAAAATCCCGATAAATCAAGGTGATGTGTAATTAGGACATCCATGAGCATTTTCAATTATGTGCCTAGGTTCAACACAAGCTACTTCTCCATGATTACATAAAGGTGAAGGATCTCGGTTTTTTTTTCAACCCCCTTATCAGATTGGCATTATTTTCAACATGATCATGTATGGGGATTTATCAGTTTCATGTTCCATGCTCGTTAATTGTCTCTCTTGTGAACAATTTTGGAAAATTCAGGTTGAAAAAAGTGATGTGGCTAACATATTTCATTCTAGCTGAATTTTGTTGCAGAGATAACTGGTTCTTCCCAGCCAGTCGCCATTTGTTGTGGCCACAACAGATTCTATGCTTAACTCAAGCACAGGAACCCCATTTTTGTTTTGTTTTTAATAAATACAAAGGTATTTGGGTGAGTTTTCAGTGTAAATATGAGTATTTGGTTTTGGTATGCTTAGATCTCTTACCCATGCTTTTGTTCTGCGTGTTTTTCTCTTTTCGGATGATCTTCACCTATCTGGTTTGTAAATTTCCTCAAATTTTGAGTATTTTACCTTTGTTTTTTATCAACCCGAAACCCGATAGTTAGAAGTCCCGAAACCTGCAACCCACAATTGCGAGTTGTGAGATATTGTTTTTAAGTTTTGGATTTTGGTAAACCCGAAACCCGCAACCCGACAGTTGAGACTTTCGGCTTTCGGGATCCTTTAACAAGTTTTTGTGAATAAGATTTTCGCGCAAAACCCGCAACCCGCAATTTTGGGATGCGGCTTTCGGGAATGGGTTTTCCATTTTGTGATTTGATCAGTCCCAGAACCCGCAATCCGCACTGTTGGGTTTCGGCTTGCGGGATCCTTGAATAAAATTAATAAATAAAACTAAATCTCGCATTCCACTTCGGTTGATCTCAGCCGTCCGTTTGTTTTGATCGCACGGGTGTCTTTTAATCTATCTTTTAATAGGGTTTTTTCTATTTTAGTTTTACATTTCTCATTCGAAGAATTATCTCGTCACGATGAAAATTTTACTGCTGAATCCTACCAGAGAACATTTGGAACTGATATTCCTTTGCCTTTGGCTAGATTACTATCTCTGCTACCCTTGGCATTTGATAGTCTCATTTCGTTTTGGTAACTCTTCGTTATTTGTTTCTACTCCTTGAGATTTTTATGCCATTATGCTTATTTCGGTCTGCATTCCCACGGCAGACTCTTTACAAGCCAAACCACATGATGCCAATAATCAGCAAGTCGGGATTGAATTCTTGTTGTGTCACGAGCATCTTTTTGATTAAGCAATCAATCCCGAAAAACCAGTGCTGAAGGATGAGTAGTTAGAGAACCGGTCATCATGGAGGGCAAGATTCACATGTATCTTCACACTTGGCACAACATGACATGGAGAATAACGTGTGCAATGCTCAGTTATCTTTAGAATCTGTCAATTTCCCAAACTTAGATGAATTGTTAAACATTTATGAGAAATGGCAAGATCTCTTGGATCAATAGTTGGATCCAATTTTGTAATCTCTGTTTTCTAGGGATCTCTATTTTGGCACTCTGTTGTAATTATTTAAAGAAGGATACCTCTCGTAGTTAGGGGTTGGTAATTTTGGAGTTGCAAATCAGCAGGAGACTGGACTGGAGATACTCTGTTTAGCAGAGCATTTTGTAATTTTTGTACAAGACCTCTTTTAATACAGTAAAGTAATATTTTGATCTATCTCTTGTTATTCTTCAAGTTTATTTGAGAATTTCTTATTGTGTACTTCAGATTGTCATCTACAGTGCATGATATCTTTTTGCATATGTTTAAATGTATGGATCTGTTATATTGGTTTCCCTGTATGATTGATTTATGCTGAAAAGTGTTTTATTGAGTTTCTTCAATTTAAATACTTTCTTTATCGATTTCTGCAAGTGATTCATAGCACAATAATTATTGTTAATTTTTCAATTAGCAAAGTGGTTACAGATTTATCTTGAACAGGTTTAAGTACTTGAATTATTATCTTTTAATTTTCGTTAATGGATTGTGATTTAAGTGAATAAGTGAAACAATTAAAAGCATTTCTATGAAAGGTTGTAATTTACTTATTCATCACACCTCAGGGTTAATCTGCACAAGATCAAGCTTTCATTTTAGAACAGGACTGACTTAGACTAGTTTCCCTTTTCTAAAATAGGTTAGGTTAGCTTTGTTTTACCATATCCACAGCTTGGTTTTCCTTGACTGGAAAACTGATCTTATAGGTCAACTCATTTTACTCTTACAGTGCCAGCCGAGGCCTAATATCCGTGGGGGATCACCACACCAAACAGGTTGGGGATAGAATTACCCTTGCGCAGGGTCCTTTGAAGCCTTTCAACTTGGGCTTTCTTCCTATGTTGAGTGTCTTGGAACATTCCAGCACCTTTTGCATCTAACCTGCACAACCGAGGCATCAACATTGTCCCATAACCAACAGCTACTGGTGGAGTGCAAATGCTGCCATCTGTCCGATGCCTTCTAACAGCTTTCATTACGTCTAGTGGGTCAGTGAACACTCATTTAACAGTTCCCTTGGTGTTTGTCTCCTGTTTAATTTATTAAATAATAATAATAAGTCATTACAATCATCCTTGACCAGATTTGGTCATAATTACAAAACTTTGTAATTAAAATTTAACATAATGTATTTCGCAAATAATATAATTAGTCTTCAGAATTTGGGTAGGTGACATACACCCCCCCTTACATCTCAACATCGTCCTCAATGTTGTTTAATCACTCTCTGAGTGTTCTTGAAACAGAGTTGGGTATGCTACCCGCATACTACTCTCCAACTCTCAGGTTTCCTCTCCTGGGCTAAGGTGCTTCCATTGCACATTTACCTGCCCAATGGTACAATTCTAGAGTAGAGTTTCCCTCCTTTCGAGGATACAATCCGGTTCCACCTGAAAATCGTCGTCTTGTCCCACCTGTACATCATTCCAATTTACAACATGAGTAGCATCGTGTACATATTTCTTTAAAAATGAAATATGAAAAACATTATGTATCTTTAGATTTGGTGGCAAAGCCAGTTGGTATGCCACAGGTCCAACCCTTGACAAAATTTCGAAAGGACCACAATACCTGGGTGCCAATTTGGCACAGCTTCCCAATTTCAATGAACTCTTTTTCAGTCTTATTTTAAGAAAGGCATGTTCACCAACCTGGAACTCTTTATGAGTCCTTCTAAGGTCTGCTTGACTCTTTTGTCTATCTTGGGTAGCTTTAAGATTTATTTGTACCTGTTTCACAATTAGTTATAATTCCTGCAACAACTCAGGTCCTAAAATAACTCTATTTACTAGGTCATTCCAAGAAACTGGTTTATTACATTTCTTACCATAAAGAATTTCAAAATGGCTAAGCCTGGCTGATGCATGATAATGGTTGTTATATACAAATTCTACTAAATGCAAGTAGTCCTCCCACTTACCAGGCTGGTCCTTAACATGCATCCTTAGCATGTCTTCCAATACCTGATTCACCCTTTCTGTCTGTCCATCCGTTTGTGGATGAAATGTTGTGCTGAAGTTTAAGGTTGTATTCAACCCTTTAAACAAAGACCTCCAAAAGTTTCCAGTAAACTTAGAATCACGGTCTGAAACTATCACTTTTGGTATTCCATGTAATCGAAAAATCTGTTTCATGAAGATTTTTGCAATATCTGAAGCCTTAAGAGTAGTCTTTACAGGTATAAAATGTGTTGCCTTGCTGAGTTTATCCACTACCACCATGATGGAGTCATTTTGTTTCTGATTTTTGGGTAGTCCAGTAATAAAATCTATGCTTATGATCTCCCATTTTTAGTTAGGTATAGGTAATGGTTGTAACAGTCTAGCCGGATGTTGATGTTCAACTTTTACCTTTTGACAGTCAAGGCACTTAGTGATATATTATGCTACTTCATCCTTCATTCTGGGCCAATAATATTCTTTTCGTAACATAGTGATGGTTTTCTGATAACCTGGATGACCAGAATAATGACTTTTGTGAATCTCATCTAAAATCAAAATTTTTACTTTAGGTATGTTGGGTACATACAATCTGTTTTTGTACAACAGCAATTCATTTTCTTTTAAACTGTAATCTGCCATAGAATTTTCAGAATTGCTTTATGCTGTCTTTTCATGTAATTTTCTGAATTCTTCATCAGTTTCGATCTCTTCAAAAATCTGATTTTCTAAATCTATTGAATATGTACTAATGGATGAAATAAAATTCAACTTTGCTTTACAACTTAATGCATTAGCAACCTTGTTCTCTTTCCCTTTAATGTGCTGAATTTCAAAATCATATTCACTTAGAAAAGTTAACCATCTAGCTTTTATAGCATTCAAATTTGTCTGATCTAATAAATACTTCAGCCCCATGTTATCTGTCAACAAGGTAAATTTTCTGCCAATAAAATGGTGACGCCACATTTTTAAGGCGTGAATTACTGCTAATAACTCCAAATCATAAGTAGAATAATTTTTCTCATGTATTTTCAGTTTTCTAAACTCGTATGCAACAGCATGTCCCTCTTGTGTTAGGACTCCTCCGAGTCCATCATTACATGCATTGGTGCATACTATAAAATCCTTATTAGGATCTGCAATTCTCAGAATAGGTGTTGTAGTTAGTTATTCCTTTAACCTTTTAAAACTGTCTACACACTTTTGATCCCATACAAACTTCTTCCACTACTACATATGGTCTAATTTTCCACGAAAGTTCGTTGTAATAGCCACGAATTTTCGTCCTTGTTTCAATGATTGGGGTTTGTTTTTTTCATGGAAAGAAATCCGTGGATATAGGGACGAAACTTCCACTTCGTGGCAATAGCAACTTTTCGTTGATGCCACGTGTCAACAACACAACACTTCTCATATCCACGGAAAATGAATCCTTCCACGCAATTTCGTCTCTATATCGACGCACAACTCATATAAATTTCCAAGAATGTGCTGAACCTTCCACGAATATTCATCGCAATATACATGAATCCATTCACAATCTTCTGTGGTAGATTCAGCACCTGCGTAGAAGATGCATTTATAGTTCCACGAATCATTGTCTCAGTATCCACGGTTGCAATCCCAAACATTCGTGGCAGGTTCAGCAACTGCATTGAAACATTTTGTATAGCCTACATTGATGTTCGTCGATATAGAGACGATACCTGGGAGTTAAAAAAAAAAATTGAATGCGACGATACAGTCATAGATTGGATTCAAATAGACTAAAAGCACTTCTCATGAACCATCTCTTACATCTCAATGATTCCTTTCAGATCTGTAAACAAGTCTGCTTAATGATGGTTTCCAATTCTATCAAACTTCATCAAACAAATAATCTTGCATTGTATTCCTTAAAGTAGTTACCATTAAGTCTTTATGATAAGCAGTAAAAGAAATAAAATTTGTTCAAGTAGTTTTCATACTTATCCCTTTTCAACAATCAATTCTTCAACTTCAAGTTTTGTCTTTTAATGGCACAAATATTCAAACTCAAACTCAATTTTGTCACAAAGAATAAGCTCGGTCTTCATGAATATATAACTGATGTTCTCCCATAACACTATTCAAACTCAACTTCAATTTGGTCACAAAGAATATGCTCAGTCTTCAAGTTATAACACAAGTCTTTCAAATATGCTATCAATATGTTTCAATGCTTTGCAAATTGTTCTTCTTCAAGCTCAGATTTCACATCCTTGTGTCCTTTGAATAATCATAAGGCTTAAACAACTTTTTGCAATGTATGAGCATGGTCTTACAAAGAATTATACTTTAGCTCTATTCACTTATTAGCTCTATTCACTTCTTAATAGAACTTTCTCAGAGTCATTTATCATCAAACTTGCTTGTAAACAACAAACACAGACCTAGATAGATATCTCAAGAACTTGAACTAAATGTATAAACATGAAGAATTGTAAGCCCCAGTCTTAAGCACATGTAGATAGCAGTTGAATGGTGATCCGATCGCCATCGAAACTCCAACTTTCGGTAACCACCAGAATCTCCTCCTTGTCACATTTTGAACCCCACATCTAGCTGAACAGTCATGCCTTCAGCTTCTCCCTTGGGCCCTTCTCCCAGCTCTATGGTAATATATCATTGAGGCCTTAAAGGAAAAGGCCCCTATTCTCATGGGAATCTTGATCAAGAATGTACTCAATAAAAGAAAGGTATCAATCTTTCCTTACTCAATAAAAGAAAGGTATCAATCTGGAGTGCTTGAATGAACATACGAAATGTATTTTTGATGTTTCTATATGAAGTGAAAAATGTACGAGATTTGACTTTATAGAAATGTGACCTTAGTGTACACTTTTCATTAGTATCTTGCATTAAAGCAATGACATGATAAAGTTTTACTTTAAACCCCTACAAGGAAATAAGATCACAATTCTATTTGTCATGAATACCCTATAGGAAACAATTGTTCAACAAATTCTATCATTCGAATTTTGCAATGCTACGGTTTTCAATTCTCAACACTCACTGCATTTTTTAACAAGCAACTCTTTGTAGGGCACAATAGAAGAGCCCAACTTAGCTTCCATGTTAGAGGCCACCTGATCTAATGAATGCACCAACCCAATAAAAACCAAAACAAATAAAGATCCCAATTGCAAATTTTGATGAGCTGCATAAATTTTCACTATCAAGTGCACTTTATGTAAGAGGATTTGCCAAAAATACCATAGAACTATATAGGCGCCACATGCAAACAATGCAATTACCATGCACTCAAATGGGAAGATGTATTCACTTAAGACCAAACAACTTCAAACAAAGACAAATTACACAATTTTACATGTATCACAACCATGTTTACATCTCCCATGCAAATATTTCTGACTCCATACAACACTTCATGGAGATGGGATTTTCTCCATAATATATTGCCATCTTCTTATGTGACACATGAAACTTCTCTGCACTTGCTGTTACCCAGAATTTCATTTGATTTCATACCACCTTCTATATGTTTTCTAGCTGCATATGCAATCACACACAAATCAACATCATCATGTGTTTTCCCACAATGTCTATATCTCATTCTATGATCAGTTCTAGATGAAATCTCTCCACTAAAATGGTTTAGTCTCAATCAAGGACTCCCAATTTCATTGAATTTCCTGTCTCAAGGCCAAGGCATGATACAATTAGAGGAATTATTCTATCTTCAAAGGGACCATCTTCCCTCAATTGGAAGCAAAGATCTGGTTCATTACCAGTGGGCACATAACTTGCAACGCCCCTTAGGGGACTCACTGCTATAAGATTCCCTAAATGGAGATGATCCTAATTTCCTGTCAATGGACAAGACTAGTTAATCAATTGGGTGTCGAGCAAGGAATATCAACTGATTCTGCCTTGCCCTTCCAGGATATATATAATATTTTTATGGTCAACTGACAGCACAATGAACTAAAGAAATGCTAATTTCTTGTGAAAGGTGGTGTTTGAGACCCTGGACAATAGTGAGCCTTCATATGTTTTTAGATCATTATAGATATAAACCTCACTAATTTAGTTGCGAGCTTATATGTTTAAAACAAGCAAATACATAATTATTAAGCACCATGTTGAATATCAATACATAGCATGAACAGTGCCTTGAAGGACATGACTACATGTTGCACCTCACAATTTACCCCAGTATACAAATATCCAAATGCATATTTGTAACCAACGAGATAGGTTTTTGTGTCATTTGCATTCAAAGGTAGAAAACAGAGAGCACATGCACATGTGATAAAGTAACAGTGTCCCAACTTCCATGTAGTTAGATGCTGTGATTACAGTGCAGGGTTATAAACGTTTCTTGAATGATGTGAGCAAAAAATCAATGTGCAAAAAAACATTTAATAAAAAACAAGAATGCCATAACAATCAAACACCTTTAAGGTAGTATGTGCCCTCCCTGTATCAACTAATAATAGTGAACACAATTCACATTAGCTCCACAGCACAAATGCCAATAGAGACAATAAAAACAAATTTCCAAAAAAAAAAAAAGTATTCCATGGATATACATTAGTCAGTCTAAATACTTACCTCTTGAAACCAAGAACTCCAAATGTACAACCCATAAGTTCTTAACACGGGTTCTTTGGTATATTCAAAACTGTTATAACGAGTTACACTGACAAGCAAACTAAAACGGTAAACTATTAATATTTAGTAACATGTATAAAATAAACATATATATCATATAACAAAAATAGAGATATAGTTTAAGATACCAACCTGGGTGTGAAACTATTCTTGAAAATATACTCAGAAGTGTTACTTTCATAAAAGACTGTTTGTGCCTCGGAGAGGCTAGTCTTCTCTAGGAACCAGCTAACCCTACAAGAGGATGTGTACAAACCAGAGAGAGAGAAATGATTGGAGTTAATTGTTGGGTATGTTATATCTCTTCACATGGTCGCTGCGTGTACAACACGATCCCTACGGCACTAGTGATTCGCATGCGCCGGGCGCGTCCGGAGGGGGGGGGTTTAGAGGGGGGGGGTAGCCCGACAGGGCCCACCCCCTTCGTTTCGGACCGTTAGGTTCCGAAACGACATGGAGGGGGCCGTTAGGCCCCCGGAGTCCGCGCGGAGCGCAAAATTTTTTTGGGTTGCTTTTTGCTTTTTCGCGATTTTCGACCCATTGTACTCTAATCTAATTCCGGTAAAAGGAATTAGGGTTGTAACCTAATTCGGGTAAACGAATTAGGGTTTTAGATGCTGCAGAATACCATTTATTGTATTGTACATGTAAAATAAACATATAATGAAAAAGGAGCTATGCGGCTCTAAGTTTGGCTGGTTTTTTTTCCCGGTTAAGGGTTTCCAGGTGAAAATCTCTGTGTAATGTGTGTGTCATTGTGTATTTTCTCACAGAAGATCTACAAGTGGCTACGTTTTTAATCTATTTGGAGGAGCAATCAGTTGGATGAGTAGAAGACAAGCTGTAGTTGCACTCTCAACTACAGAAGCTGAATACATGGCAGCTACCCATGCAAGTAAGGAAGCTGTATGGTTGCAAAGATTGTGTTCAGGTATTGGTTTTGTTCAGGATGCAGTAAAGATTGGCTGTGATAGCTCAAGTGCAATATTTCTAGCAAAGAACCCTGCTTATCACTCAAGGACAAAGCACATTGATGTGCAGTACCATTTCGTCAGAGACATGGTTGAACAAAACAAAGTGTTGCTGGAGAAGGTTGACACTTTGGTAAATGTTGCAGACTCTTTGACAAAGTCTGTGAGTACTCAAAAGTTCTCTTGGTGTAAAGAGAACATGGGCATTGTTGCCCTGAATTGTTGAAGTCATAAATTTCTCCTGTATGTGAAGAGAACAACAAGTGGGAGAATGTTGGGTATGTTATATCTCTTCACATGGTCGCTGCGTGTACAACACGATCCCTACGGCACTAGTGATTCGCATGCGCCGGGCGCGTCCGGAGGGGGGGGTTTAGAGGGGGGGGGTAGCCCGACAGGGCCCACCCCCTTCGTTTCGGACCGTTAGGTTCCGAAACGACATGGAGGGGGCCGTTAGGCCCCCGGAGTCCGCGCGGAGCGCAAAATTTTTTTGGGTTGCTTTTTGCTTTTTCGCGATTTTCGACCCATTGTACTCTAATCTAATTCCGGTAAAAGGAATTAGGGTTGTAACCTAATTCGGGTAAACGAATTAGGGTTTTAGATGCTGCAGAATACCATTTATTGTATTGTACATGTAAAATAAACATATAATGAAAAAGGAGCTATGCGGCTCTAAGTTTGGCTGGTTTTTTTCCCGGTTAAGGGTTTCCAGGTGAAAATCTCTGTGTAATGTGTGTGTCATTGTGTATTTTCTCACAGAAGATCTACAAGTGGCTACGTTTTTAATCTATTTGGAGGAGCAATCAGTTGGATGAGTAGAAGACAAGCTGTAGTTGCACTCTCAACTACAGAAGCTGAATACATGGCAGCTACCCATGCAAGTAAGGAAGCTGTATGGTTGCAAAGATTGTGTTCAGGTATTGGTTTTGTTCAGGATGCAGTAAAGATTGGCTGTGATAGCTCAAGTGCAATATTTCTAGCAAAGAACCCTGCTTATCACTCAAGGACAAAGCACATTGATGTGCAGTACCATTTCGTCAGAGACATGGTTGAACAAAACAAAGTGTTGCTGGAGAAGGTTGACACTTTGGTAAATGTTGCAGACTCTTTGACAAAGTCTGTGAGTACTCAAAAGTTCTCTTGGTGTAAAGAGAACATGGGCATTGTTGCCCTGAATTGTTGAAGTCATAAATTTCTCCTGTATGTGAAGAGAACAACAAGTGGGAGAATGTTGGGTATGTTATATCTCTTCACATGGTCGCTGCGTGTACAACACGATCCCTACGGCACTAGTGATTCGCATGCGCCGGGCGCGTCCGGAGGGGGGGGTTTAGAGGGGGGGGGTAGCCCGACAGGGCCCACCCCCTTCGTTTCGGACCGTTAGGTTCCGAAACGACATGGAGGGGGGCCGTTAGGCCCCCGGAGTCCGCGCGGAGCGCAAAATTTTTTTGGGTTGCTTTTTGCTTTTTCGCGATTTTCGACCCATTGTACTCTAATCTAATTCCGGTAAAAGGAATTAGGGTTGTAACCTAATTCGGGTAAACGAATTAGGGTTTTAGATGCTGCAGAATACCATTTATTGTATTGTACATGTAAAATAAACATATAATGAAAAAGGAGCTATGCGGCTCTAAGTTTGGCTGGTTTTTTTCCCGGTTAAGGGTTTCCAGGTGAAAATCTCTGTGTAATGTGTGTGTCATTGTGTATTTTCTGTTAATGCTTAAGAATCATATGAGTTTGTACTTCACTGTTAAGGTTTAAAACTTACATTAATTAGGTCAATGACAGTCAAGCACAGTACATAACTCAACATAAATAAAGTCACAAAAATTATAAACTTCAACCAAGTCTCAGCATAAAAGAAGTGATTATCAGCACACCACAACTGATCACAGGTGATCAAAGTCAAGTACTCTATAAGACCAAAAATTCAACAAGGTGGTATAAAAAATGAAGGAGGGTAAATGTTCGCATTAACCACAAGTCAAAGACAAGGTACCAGAAGTCCAATAATAACTCAATCAAGGTGGGGAAGGTACAACAAGTATTTAATAACTCAATCAGTAACAGGTAATAAAATAAACATATTGATCATATAACAATAAGAGAGGTATAGTTGAAGATCTCCACATCAACATTAAACCAAAAATACGACAGCATAGATGTCCACGGTAATCTGTTCCATCCAAACCTATCAAGTGTACTTTTAGGTCAGCAGTATTCTTTTCTCTGAACTGTACCTACAATTCAGAGTCAAGAATACTGCTGACCTAAAAGTATACTTGATAGGTTTGGATGGAAACCATTTTCAATGTTGATGCCACTACCCTCCTTATTGTCTTACAAAAAGGCATGAAAATGAGGAAAAAGACTTAAAATTGTGGACTTCACCTTCAAAGAGTGCCTTACAATCACATTGATACGACGTCCCACAACCATTTCTCTTGACACCCACTCTTCATTCATTTTGTATGCATTTCACTATGCAACCGTCTCAGATTCTCACTGCATTTTCCCTCAATTAGTTAATCAATTCAGTATGACCCACGACCGCTGGCAACACTCCTCGAACAGCGGGCGTGGGTCATACTGAATTGATAAACTAATTGAGGGAAAACACAGTGAGAATCTGAGACGGTTGCATAGTGAAATGCATACATAATGAATGAAGAGTGGGTGTCAAGAGAAATGGTTGTGGGATGTCGTATGAGAGGAAATGGTGATGGGAATTGAAAGGTCAAATTAAATTTGCATGGTGGTAATAAACTACACTTGTGTCTTCCATTGTCAGCTGCACTTCAAGCCTGAAGGTGGTAGCCTTGGGACCCATGACCCTTAGAACCAAGGGTATGCTCCAAATGTGGCCAAACAACCATAGTACTCTATAAGAGCAAAACTTCAACAAGGTGGTTTTAAAAAATTTACTCAAGGAGGGTAAATGACCCCATTAAACACAAGTGAAAGATAAGGTACCACAAGACCAATCATATCTCAATCAAGGTGGTGAAGGTACAACCAGTCATATCTCTCTCAAATGTACAGCCGTCCAATATAGCCTGAAATTTCATCATCACAGTATAAGGAAGGGTGGTGGGATGCCAAATAAAAATATCCCTAATTTCTCTCTATTGATCAAATAACAATAAGAGAGGTGCCGTTGAAGATCTACACGTCAACATTAAACCAAAAATCAGATCTGAAGTGTGGGTACAAATATAGTACCTTGTACTATAGAAAATAAAAGCCACCTATGTTACCTTTGAATTTAGCAATGTGGTCTACAGAAGCAAAATTTCCTCACAATTACCGTCGAAATTTCTGACTAGCGCTAAAGCAACAGTAAAAGAATTTATAACATAATTTTGATCTCCATCAACTTCAGCACTCCTGTGTGGTCCCTGTGCTGAAGTTGGTCCTCAAGATGTAAGTTGCTTACACAGATAACCATTGCATGATTGCACAATCTTCTAAACACATATAAAGTAGACAGGAAACACCAAACATTAAATGTGATACATACCCTGGCTTTGTCTTGCGTATTTCTTTCCTATGGCTTAATTTATGAGGATGTATGCGTTGTTATAGTCTTATCCTGTAGCTAGATCTAGTGCTTCAACCATATCAAGGAAATTACGATTTGCAAATGTAGACTCAGGCATTCCATTACTTTTACAACTTTAACGAAAACGCGGGAGGTTTTTACACAGTCATCTTTCAATCAAATGAATTAACAATCATCAGCACCACAACCATCTTTCATCAAAACCGCATACATTAAATACAAACAAGTGTTGGGTTTCAAACGCAGGAACTGGGATCGAATCCCTTTAACATTCCACCCATTTAAACTCTTTTGTATCTCTATTTATGAAATTCTAGAAATGCAGTAGTAAAGAAAGAACCAAAACTCATAATTTAAATCACTCAGGAAATCAATTATGGGAACATTACACAATAAACACGATTTATCGAAACCATATCAGAACATAACAGAACCTTCAAGGATTATTACTGCTCAAACCCTATCGATACAGACTCTAAGGTTTATATTGCAACTCTAGAAACCTGACGGAATCCAAGGATCGAATCCCACATTGACACCAACAAAATGATAGACTCCCAGGTCAGGTATCAAAACCCCAGGTAGAATTCCAAAAGCCCAGGTCCCATGAAAATAATTTAGAAATGAGGCAAAAGTATCTTGGGCAACAAAAACGTTTAAACTAAATCGCCTACATAGAAGAACAAAACGATTTTATTCAGTATGGAATATCTATCAGCATTTACCATTTATATACTCTCATGCTACAGGAAAACAGGGTGACCTTCTTAAACCCCATTTCTTCTACGCATACACTTGGATCTTATACATAGGAAAACGCAGAGATTAAATAGAGAACCAAACATTCAAACGAACTATGACATCGAAACCCTCGATGAACACTCCACAGAGGCGAGAGGAAGAGGTAATGAAATGTGGACTCTGAGCTTACCAATTGCAAATGCCTCCAAGTCTAAACCTGTACCATCAACCAGTAACCACGCAAATGGAGAGGGCCAAACTATTACCTGCCAAGTAAGTAAAAATACACTGGTCAGAACCTGAGTTTGTATTCGTATCAATTCAAATTAACAAGAAAGACAATAAGGGTATTACCTACGTGTGTATTTGTCACCATTCCTTCATATGCAACCTTCTTGGTGGGCTGACGGCCATGAGACAAGCTCAGGTCAGACCACAAAACCCTCAGGCGCATCCAACATATAGACTCCAACAAATGAACTATGACATCGAAACTCTTGACAATGGTGTAGAAAACAAGAACCCATGTGCTATCGTAGAGTTACCTGTGTGTGTAGTTGTCACCATTCCTGCATATGCAACCTTCATGGTGGGATGATGGCCATGATCCAAGCTCAGGCCAGACCACGAAACCCTCGGGCGCATCCAACATACAAACTCCAGCAAACGAACTATGACATCGAAACCCTCGATGATGGTGTAGAAACCAAGAACCCATGTGCTATCATAGAGTTACCTGCGTGTGTAGTTGTCACCATTCCTGCATATGCAACCTTCGTGGTGGGCTAATGGCCATGAGCCAAGCTCAGGTCAAACCACGAAACCCTCAAGTGTATCCAAACTCCAACAAATGAACTATGACTGCATCAAAACCCTCGACGATGGTGTAGAAACCAAGAACCCATGTGCTATCATAGAGTTACTTTTAATGCCTTAACCATTAACCCAAATTTTAGATACAAGTCATGATCCCATACGATTTTTGTGGCATGCTTTGGTATTTCATTATTTCACCACCACTATGGAGCTACCTATGGTATATATATCCCTATAGTACTGGAGCACTCAGGACAAATGAAGTAATTGAAAAAATGCAAGGAGTATTATAAGGACCCCAAGTAGTGTGTAAAGGCAACAAGTAATGGCAGCTTCAACATGCTTTGAAAGCTCAATAAGGACTTTAACTTCCAACAAATCATTTCAAGTTGACAACCCCCAAATGTTACAAACATTAGTATTATTAGTATTATAGATACATAAATAACCATAACTTATAATATAATATGAATATCCCATAATATTTTGTGTTGATTTTGTTGTAGGTCAAGTGGAATGTGCAACAAAAGAAAAGAAAGTAGAATGGACCAAATAAAACATGAAACAATGATGTTGCCAAAGTGAATAAGTTGTTGAGATGAAAATGCAAAGTAGTAGAGAAATCTTGAATAGGAAGATGATGAAGGAATACACATGCATGTTTGTCATGGAATAAGATGTTTAAGTGAAAATGCAAAGTAGATAACTATAAATATTGAGGATGAAGATGATGAAGGAATACATGATGTGTTCATCATGGAGAAGTAGAAATTTCTCTAGTAAGAAGAGTTTATGTCAATAAATAGAAAATATGAAGAATAGGAGAAACAATTTGAAGATCAATATTGCAATAGAGAAGTGGTTGCAATGAAAGCAAAGTATAATGATGATAAGTTTTCAAGTGGCGAGCATTAGTTGTGTTCATTGAGATAGTGGTGACGGTGTAGAGGAGAGAGGATGGGGAAGTTCTGAATACCATTGAGTGGAAGTAGCTTGAGGAAATATGTTCCATTTAACAACCACATTTTGGGATGTAAGCTCCATTGGGAGAGAATGGAAGCATATTGCAAAGATGTTGAAGGTGGTAAAAGAGTTAGAGATGATGGTGATGAGGTGTTTCCTATGGTAGCAAAGTATATAGGATAATAATGAAGAGAAAAAGAATATGAAAAACAAAGGGGACTTACAAATAGTGAAACCTAAACAGTTCGTCCCTATATTGACGAAAGTTCATGGAACATTACAAAACGTGGATATTGCCACAGTTTTTCCGCCCTGAAAAACAAAAAATATAAAAATTATTTCTTTTAACCCACGAATGTTGAAAACGTGGAAATATTTCGTGGAACAATCCGCCCATATGTAATAGTGTTCCCCTTCTTCTGTAAGGAGTTTATGGGGTTTACAATCTTTGAAAAACCTTCTATGAATTTCCTATAATACTCGGTAATCCCCATAAATGATCGTACATCCGACACATCTTTAGGAACCGACCATTCATTAATGTCTTTTATCTTATCGGGGTCAACCGAGATTCCTTCTTTAGAGATTATGTGTCCTAAATACTAAATCTTATCCTTGTGGAAGTCACACTTACTAAACTTAGCATATAACTGATGATCTCTCAAAACTTGTAAAATAATACGCAGATGTTTGTCATGTTCTTCTTTACTTTTAGAATATACTAGAATGTCATCTATGAACACAATAGCGAACTTATCCAAGTATTTTTGCAGAATGTTGTTCATCAAACACATAAACACTGCCGGGGAATTAGTCAATACAAATGATGACTACGAACTCATAATGTCCATATCGAGTTATAAAGGCTGTTTTAAAAATATCCTCATCCTTCACATGAACTTGATGATATCCTGACCTTAAATCAATCTTTGAAAATATCGTTGCCCCACACAGCTGATCAAATAAGTCATCGATGCGGGGCAATGGATATCAATTCTTGATTTTCATCTTATTCAACTGACGATAATCTATCCAGAGTCTTAAAGTGCCATCCTTCTTCTTAACAAAAATAACAGGTGCTCCCCAAGGAGACACGCTAGGTCTTATATAGTTTTTATCAATCAGCTCCTTCAACTGTGATTTCAACTCATTTAATTCCTGTATATTCATCCTATATGGAGCTTTAGAATTCGGTACCGCACCCGATATCAGTTCAATGGTATAATATATATCTCTCTTAGGGGGTAATCCTGGGATCTCTTCAGGAAAAACATCCTGGAATTCTTTTAGGGAAGGTATATCTTCTAGTTTCAGTTTGTTCTCTTTAATAATTAATTCCTCATTTACTACATTCACAACAAACATTTGACATCCTTTTCTAACTGCTCTCTTTACTTGCATAGCTTAAATCTATCTAAGTGATGTCTTTCTTGGAATACCTTTTACTTTTATTGTTTCTCCTTCATCATTTAAACAAGTAAAAATTTTCTCATAACAATTCAGAATGACATGATGGGCTTCTAACCAGTCCATTATAATTAAGATTTCATAGGATCCTAAAGGTAAAACATTCAACTTGGTTTGTGTCTTTAACTGATTCATAGATAAAACACAACTTTCAATAAAATCAGATACTTTTCTTTTTGTCCCTGTTGCTAGTCTAACTAACCAAGATTTATTGAATTTTTTTGTTTTCAAATTAAAACTTTCTACAATATCTGGTGATATATAACTCAGGCTAGCACCTGGATCAATCAAAATAGTAACAGGGTGGTTTTGTAGCATACCTTCAATCTCTACCATAGAGACTTGATGCTCAGCTTGCCTGTTGTCTAGAGCTGCATTAATTATGGGCATGTCTCTTGGCAAGTCTCCCACGGTAGGTTCAGTTTGTATGGAATGAATATTATTAGCTGTCCGCTTCCTCTTGGGGCACTTTGAAGCATAATGAGGACCTTGACACTCAAAACATTTTATAGGTGCCTTTTGGTCATTAGTCCTGGTAGCATTGGGAGTATTTCTAGAAGCTGTAAAATTCTGTTGTTGATTATTTCTGGAATTGTTTCCTTTGAAATTATGATTCGGAAAGTTTTTCTTTGGAAACCATAATTTCCACTAAACCCGAAATTTTTCTTTTTCAGCTCAAATTTGTTGGGTTTATGATTTTTCAAGTTAGATATCCCTTCTCTTTGCCGGTTAGTTTCATAACATAAAGTTGCTTTCCTCATGGCCTCTTCTAATGTCTTTGGATTGTCATATGCTATTATGTCCTTGATGTTGAAAGGTAGACAACTCAGATATCTTTGAATCTTCGGTTTCTCTTCCACGAGATATGGCACATACCTCAACAAATTTAGAAATTTACTGTTCAGCTCTTTCATGTTCATAGTCCCCAACTTTAAATCATAAAATTCCTTGGATTTTTCTTTATAGTATTGTTTAGATAAGAACTTCTTCTTGAAGTACCTTTTAAAATTGCTCCCAATTCACATCCTTGTCTTTGATGCCCTTCACTCTTTTGATGTCTTGCCACCTAATATCTTCCTTCCCAATCAAGTTGTATATTGCCATCTTTGCCTTCAATGATTATGAATAATCATAAATTTGGAAGTACTTCTTCATGCTGAACAGCCATGCTTCTGTTGTCTCTCCTTTCTCAGTTTCACCATTGAAGGTTGGGGGTTTGATTTTATTGAACTCTCCAAAAATCTGTTCATACTGTTTGTGACTTTTTCTTTTGGGTTTGTAGTCTCCTTCACTACTATCACTTGAATAATTTTGTTTCTTTTTGCATTTTTCATTGGCAGCTTCTGATGATGTTGAAATGTTGTTAGCATCATTAGTTTTCATTTTCTTACCCCTATCTTGATGAGGTAAGTCTTCAATCTTGGAGGTATTTTCAATCCCTCTATCCTGTTCATCAGTTAGGCACTGATCGAACAGTACTTGGTTAAGTTCCTCTTGTGCTTTCAAAATTTTATCATTGTCTTGTTTTACAGATCTGATTTCTGCTTTTAACTCTTGAAATGCACGCAACAATTCTGATGAATTGCCATTCAATTCGCCATGGTCTTCTTCTTCATAATGTTGTCTCGTGCTATGACTGTTTGGTCGAAATCTGTCCTCTATATGTTCGGCTGATCCTTCCATACCTGTAGCTTAGAAACAAATTTTTGTATAACAAAAATAGTTTAATTGGAATTAGTAAGGTTTCTGCTGTAATAAAAAATTTTGTTGCATGTTCTTTGGACCTTGTTAGGCCTAGAGTTCGAACATGAGCTCTGATACCACATGTAACATCTCGTAAATTACCAAAATTTAATTTTTTTTTAAATAGCAATAATCACTGAATTTGCTAATGCGGAACATTTAATAATAGTTGAATCTCTTAATTGGAATAATTAATAATGACGACACATCGAATTTCTCAAAACAAAATATGATGCTAGTTGTAATTGCTAATGCAAACTAATGGATGCTAATCTCTTTAACAAAAGTCATTTTATGATCATAACACAAGAATACATCTTCAGATCTGCTTAAGTTTTAAATGTAACTACATGTTGTACATAGGTTTGTATTATTATAAATTTCTTGGTCATGTGCTGATAGTTTGTTTTGAATGATAACGAAGGTGTCCTACGAGGTACCCTAAGGTTTACTTAGCTACGTTTAGCTAAGGCATTTGAACGTGTTTCCAAGTGTAGAACGCAGGTAAGAAATTTTATGACAAACATGAGTTAAGAGTACATGTGTCTTTCAATTCATCGTCACTGTAATATGATAAATTCTAAGTACTTCCTTACAAACAAGTTATTGGAGGTATGGATATTTTGGTTTCAATTCTCGTTTACCATGCTAGCTTACAAACTTTTCAGTGTTATTTAAAATCACTTCGTATTTTGCTTTTACATTGCTATATTTATCATCTATGAAAAATCATCCTACTATGGACTATTATCATTAACATCAAAGCAGTGATACCATTGTCAATTTATAACTTTATTTGAAATCTTGTAAATATAGTGCTTATGCTAATTCAAAATGAACTAGCATTATATTGTGCACCAACAGAACTTAGACTATACCTAAAGTCTCCCATTTATCAATTGATTTAGCAATACATGGCTAATGCATGAAAATATATGAACTTTACCCTATATGGACTATACATACTACTATAGAGAAGGGAAATATACAATCTATAGTAACTATGCATTCACTCACCATACATTAGCATATATGATTATTATCATGATGCCTAAAATAATCTTTAGGGACTATTATGAAATGTGAACTATGAGTCTAAACATTGCAATGATTATGATCATGACAGGTATTAAAGTTTCGGTACTTGGCATGCTTTCAATCTGTCGATATCTGGTCTTAGCATTTACGTTGCCTGCTTGCTAAGTGAAATGGAAGCTTAGTTGGATGGTCTTCACGTGGAAGAGCTTACAACAATGCACTATACGATGCTGATTTGTGCCATACACTAGCCCTTGGTCTACTAATTTGGCGACTTGGTAGATGCAATAATCAATGTGGTATGATTGCAATGATCTCCCGAATCTCAATGTGCCCGACCAACAGCTCTCCCACCGTTGATCTTTACAAGATCTAGGGCTTGGAAGAAACCCCTAGTCTTTCTTTGGTAAGTAACAATGAATTGTTTTCCTGGTCTTCATTTTTCGTTTAGTGGTAAGGTAGAGGGGCCGACAGTGCTGCTGCAATGTAGGGTTTGGAGTTTTATTGTTAGGAGGACTCCTTCCTCGGTTTCAAACTTTAGACCTGTGAGGGAAAGTTATATGTTGCAGGCTTATGATCGTTGTGAAATAGAGCCATGACATAGCCCATTGAATTTGTGGGGAGGTTTCTCTGTCAGTTTATTTGAGTGCAAATCGAACTGGAGTTCGATTTTCCTATTCATAAAATTGTTCTCTGACTTTGAACTCGTATTTGTTGCAATTTCTATAAGACTTCGTCGTTTTGTTGGTTTGAGGTGTCTAAACCCAGAAGCTTCGACGCTAAGGTAAGTTTTTCAATGACAGTGGCAATAATACTGTCATGTTTAAGTTATACCTGCGTTTTTCTCTTTGTTTTAACCCTTTCAAGCTGTAACTAGCAGGTGATACTTCGTTGGAGGATTTCTATGAGCAAAACTCATGCAACAACCTCCTGGTAAGCCTTGGTGGTTCTTAAAACCTCGTAGGTACATTTGGCATGGTTTACCGGTGAATACAGTGTGACGAGAGTTGGACACATGACCCTGTTCAGAATAATGGCTGAGTTTAAGTTTTATTTTGAACAATACTGTAAGAGGATAAACCCTTAGTTTTTAAGTTGCTAGTAGGCTCAGCAATGTTTTGCTGCGATGTTTAAAAATGACTTTGAACTTGGTTTTTACTCTGCTGGTTATTAAGGGAATGACCCTATGTGTTTTTGGAACTTTGAAAGGTCTTCAATGTAAACTCTGTCAAATTTTATCTATACTATTGAACATGAAATTCTAGAGCCTAGGGTTCACTTGCTTCTGTAAAACGATGGCACGTCTTGTATTGAAATGTTATAATTTTGTTTAAATAATGATTGGAGAAATTGTTTGTATAACGGTTGTTTTGGTTTAGAACAACGAAATTTGTCTCTGGTCGAGAGTAGTAGGTTGCATGTCTGTTGGTAGATAGACCCTGTACTTCGTATCGTTTTTGAAATTTAAGTTTGAAATAATGATGTTGTATAAATTGATCTGTCATATATTTTAAAATGGCTATATGCCACAATGTTCGATCTTGTTTCAATGAACGAAACCCTACCCTGTAGGTTTCGTTGGTAACCCTAATTGTACTGAGAATTCAAACTCGAGAACCGGGCCTTAACTTGTGCATCTCAAGGTTTCGACACTATTTATGTTTCTTGTTAAGGTTTGAGAGATAAACAATACTAAATTCATGTCTTCCGTTAAGTGATGTTAAGTGCCTTGTTAGTATTCTCAACACGAATAATAGAGAGTAAGGTTAAATAAAATGTTGTTTAGGGTTTGGAACCCATGTCTACTATAACTTCATAATCTTATCT
This sequence comes from Larix kaempferi, assembly GCA_027924585.1. NCBI lineage: Eukaryota > Viridiplantae > Streptophyta > Pinopsida > Pinales > Pinaceae > Larix > Larix kaempferi. Next base: position 49,124,578 of record BSBM01000093.1, on the reverse strand, counting down.
GTTGTTGCCATGAATGGCTTGGAAATGAAAATTATTGAACTGTATACTAAATGAATGTTTAGAATCTAGATCTGCAAAATCTTAGGGTTTTGGTTTTATAGTGAAAGTATTATGATATTTAGATGATTGAAATCTATACTAATCAAAATGTGATAATTAGTGATGAAAATAATAAATGTTGACTTATCGTTTGTAAGTAACACTCTGTATAGAGAATAATTGCAGTCGTTATATTTCTAGAATATAAAGTGCCTAAACCCATTGGATTTACAACATTGGAATGCATATTATTACCATCTGAAATAGATGGATTTGAATTGGAAAATCTAGATATGTGCAAGAATAAAGTGTTTTTCTTTTATTATGAAGAAGAGGAAATGCTATACATCTGTTTATAATATGTTGTACTATTTCCTGAGTTTTAGACATATAATTGAAATGGCAAAATTTAAAAGAAATACTACAGTGTTTATCAATTCATTCAAATGGCATTCTGCATATCACTCATCTCTATTAATTTTACTTTTCTGTACTAGAGTACTATACAGATAACAGTATGGGAAAAATAAAGAAAATAATTTAATCATTCATCTACTTTACTTAACCATCCTTAAATCATATTATCTTTAAGTCAGAAAATAAAATAGTTTCTTCTGTATAACTGTAAATAATCCTTCTACCATGCAGAAAATCATTTAACTGTAAACAATAAGTTAGAACAATATAACCTGATTGACTATAGGAGAAACAAACAGCCCAAGGAACCTGTTCCACCCAACCTATTCCTGAAGACAGCCAAATTACTTGCCTTAGGACCCCTGAGCCTTTTCACTGAACCACCAGTAAGAAGAAGAGTCTGTAGAAGCCTTAGTTCATCAATTTGTAGTAAAAATATAGATCATCCAGTCATAAAGACTCAGCAGTCAAAGAGATCTGCACCATCACCTCTGGTTTCCTTCTCAAAATAACTAGGAGACTCACAATTCACTCTCACTTAGCCTCCCTATTCGAATCTCTCAGTGATCACCTGATACACTTAGGAAATATTTCTGCAGAAAATATTATGGAGCTTCCTGCTCAATTTGAATTGCCTTATCCAGGCTGCCTAGTCCTTTTAGTGGTTAACATGATCATTAATGAGCTAACAGCTCTCTTCCACCTACATGGGGGATAATGCCACAAATTTAGGGGTAGTTGTCCCATAACCAACAGCTAGTGGTGGACTACAATTGCTACCATCTGTCCCATGCCTTCTAACAACTTTCATTCCTCCTAGTGGGTCAGTGAACACTCATTTAACAGTTCCCTTGGGTGTTTGTCTCCTGTTTAATTTATTAAATAATAATAATAAGTCATTACAATCATCCTTGACCAGATTTGGTCGTAATTACAAAGCTTTGTAATTAAAATTTAACATAATGTATTTTGCAAATAAGATAATTGGTCTTCAAAATTTGGGTAGGTGACAGTTTACCCTCGAGTGAGGCCAAGAACTTGAGTTTTGTGAAGCTTTGAATTTGTGTCAAGCTATCACCAAGACATTGTAGACCATTTGAAGTGCTTGAGAGAATAGGGTCACTTGCATATACAATTGCATTTCCTGCTAACACTAAAGATCATAATGTTTTTCATGTTTCTTTGTTTAAGAAATATGTACATGATCCTAACCATGTGATTGATTGGGATGTGATCCAAGTGGAACACAAGGGAGAGTTCCAAAATAAAGCCAATGTGCATCCTCAATAATAAACATTTAAATGATCCATTGGATAGGGAAAGGTGCATTGGAAGCACTTTGGTCCCGATGAGGCTCATGAGAGCTGGGGGAGGCCATGAAAGAAACATATCCATTTTTATTTTTATTTTGAAGAAACACCAAGGACGATGTTATTCCAAGGGACGGAAACTACAATACCCCCAGCTTTGACCCTTGGAACGTATCAAACCAAATGATGTAACTATGCTAGTATGGATTCCTAGTGCAGAGCTTAAAGCCAATGCCCGACTAGTGAATGGATAGGCATGTATAACGTAAATATTTACATATGGATTATGTGGTTGGTTTGTCATGGTAACTCGAAAGCTATGCAAATATTATGTTGAAAAAATAATAAAATGGTCCGAGATGGTTGTGTAAATAGCACTAGAGAGGCTATCATTCCACTAGAGGGGAAGAGGAAAGGGGGCCTACGGGAGATTAAATCCTCTATTGTCAAGTGTCAACCTTAGAACTCATTATTTTGCTTCCATGTGCCTTAAATAATCTCATGTACTTCATTTTGACTATTAAATTCAATCATGAAATGCATATATGAGGTGGGTAGGAAAAGTCTTCTCATGTAGTTATGGAAGCATGGGATAAATATACTTCTATGGCAGTTGTAAGAGTCCTCTCTTCTATGGTCAGAAGTTATGTTAGTTGTCTTTTCACCATCCTCTTATCTCCTTTGGAGACTATCACCCATTTTCTCATGGATATTTTTACATTGCATGGAGTTTCTCTCATGGTGTTCCTTGCATTTACCATTACCATACCAGAGTGTGAAATAACCAAAAATTCCAATCATGAAGGGAAATTGCATACATTAGAGGGAAGATAATGGATGTAGGTGAGCATAGAGGCCGGGAAAGATGGGAACTTTACCCATTGGGTTTTTTTTGCTCCTGAATGCTTAAGAATCCATAAATTAATTAATGTTACAAGAGGTTCTTCAATGACATACAATAGGTTGGACTCTTTCTGCACCCACTGGTAAGCACTATGAGGGTTGGGTTTCTTGAAGTAATTGTGGAGCAGTGAAGGGAAATGCCTTCCTTGTGTTGTGTGGGGAAATAGAAGAGAGCGCCATGGTTGGGAGGCTTATTGAGATCCCTATAATTGCTCGGAGATGAGCGATTTGGCTAAGTATGAGAGCAAATGTGTTGTGCACTAATAAAGAGAAGCCTATAGATGTTTCCTTCACCTTGGTAGCCTCATAGCTTGACTTGGGGGTGGTATATTCTTTTGACATACCAATGATTTTTATATCTGGATCAACATCAACCCATTGTTCTCTATCTAGAAGAAGATATTCCATTTTTAGCTTCCATAACATGAATATCTAGCCTTTAAACTTCTCTATTTATATTCTGAAAATTGTTCACCATATTCACACAAGATTCATTGTGCAAATATTTCACTCAAGCACAAGTTTATCGTAGACCCAATATAACCTTGCTCTTCACATAATGAGCTAAACCCTAGCAACAAAAACAACCCTCCTGAAGCCAGTAACCTCACTCTAATACCACTTGAAGAGTTTGATAAACCTATCAAAAAAAATTACTAGAACAACATAAAAATAAGAAATAGTGGCAACACACACACACACACTACACAAATATTTACCCTGGAATCCCTTAAACAAAAAATTAGAGTTGCTCCTCTCTCTATCTCATTGTAATGACTTCGCCATTCATAATACAATATGTAGCTATTTTGCAGCATCCAAAACCCTAATATGTTAACTCAAATTATATTACAACTCTAATTCCTTAACCCAAGCCCCCATCATTTGGAGACCAACCCCTACACCCCGCAAAGATGTGGTTAAGACTACCTACAAAGAGTACACAACATACCCAACATAGGGTGGGTGCTCATCACGTGGTACATGGTGTGTTCACTTATGCAATGATTCAAGGTTCTTTGGTGCACTATATGGTCTACTAATGACACCCATGTTACGCCTGAGGCACATACCAACCTAGGGGATGATGCACACTCTAATGGAATGATCTTCGAGGGGATGCAACTGTAAAATATTAACTAAATTAATTGTTGTCATGTTTAATAATATTCTTTGCATACAATACATGTGCACAAACAAAATTATATATGTACATGTGTACATACCATGAACATTCTCAGCACAAGCACCGATGGATGCATTCAACCATTGTTTACTAAGATCAAATAAGTCTCAAGGCATTCCTCTCTCAAACTCTGTAGAACATCATAACCCATGCTTTGTATAAAATTGTTATAGGAAATGAATGGTGACTTTCATATATATATAAAAGCTTAAAATTTATTGAATAATAAATTTGATTTACAAAATATAATATTTTATAACTAAATTCAACATGTATATTTAACTTTGTAGAAAAGTTTACAAACTTATAAACTATTAAACCTTAAAGTTTATTGGATAATAAATTTGGTAAAGTTTACAAACATGTAAACTATTAGTTTATTGGATAATAAAATTTGGTTTATAAAATATAATATTTTATAACTAAGTTGTATAAACGTTTACAAATATGTAAACTATTAAACTTAAAGTTTAATGGATAATAAATTTGATTTATAAAATATAATATTGTATAAGTAAGTTTAATATGTATATTTTATTTTGTATAAAAGTTTACATTATGTAACTAGACTTACTAAAGATTAAACTTAATAATACAATAATAAAATTTTCATAATGTTTTCAAGGGATTAAAAAAAATTATTTAAATTTGTTGTTAAGAATTTAAAACATTAAAATGTTGTTATGTAAGTTTGTTGTTTGAAGTCTGGTCACAATCTAGTGTATAATGTGCGTCGTTGCGGAGGAATCAATGGGCCACCTTCTAGATGAATGCCCCTTCACGTCTTCCCTCTGGAACAAAGGAGCAAAGATCTTTCGACACTCCAACCGTATCAAAGGCTATCCGGACCAATCCATCAGGGAATGAGATTCGAATGCCTTCCAAAACCCCATTGCCAATCATATATGGCTCATGTTCCCCAGTTTTCTATTGTGGGAAATATGGAAGGAGTGCAACAGGTGCATCTTCGAGGATAGAAAATCCACCCCAAGAGATGTATGGACCAAGGTGGATATCCACATTCAGGAATCAATAAGAACAACCAAATGGAACGAAAGGGACTAGTAAGTGGTCGGCTCGGACAAAAGAATTTTATTTTAGTGGGGAATATCTCGGTCAGATCAGAACCTAACCTTAGAAAAAACTAAAATATCATCCCAACCCAATGTACAATGTGCACCGTTGTGGAGGAATCAATGGGCCACCTTCCAGATGAATGCTCCTTCGCGTCTTCCCTCTAGGACAAAGGAGTGAAGATCTTTCGACGCTCCAACCATATAAGAGGCTATCCGGACCAATCCATCAAGGAATGGGATTCGAATGCCTTTCAAAACCCCATTGCCAATCGTATATGGCTCATGTTCTACGATTTTCTATTGTGGGAAATGTGGAAGGAGTGCCACGGGCGCATCTTCCAGGATAGAAAATCCACCCCAAGAGATGTATGGACCAAGGTGGAACTCCACATTCAGGAATCAATAAGAACAAACAAATGGAACGAAAAGGACTAGGAAGTGGTCGAATTGGACAAAAGAATTTTAGTTGAGTGGGTAATATCCCGATCAGATCAAAACCTAACCTTTGAAAAATCTAAAATATCATCCACCACTAGCCTAGCTTTCTGGGTCCCCCCCCCCCCGGTGGGCACCTTTAAGTTGAAAGGGGATTCCAAAGGGAACCTGGGGTCTGTTGGTTTCGGCGGTGTGGTGAGGAACCATGAGGGTAACATTATGATGATATTTTTTTGATACATATGCAACAATACAAATAACACCATAGAACTGGATGGCCTTCTCTTTGGGATCAATTTGGTTTGTAGTGATAGCTGGGAGCCCACCGTTGTGGAAGGCGACTCCAGGATCATCATCCACATGGAAAAGAAGATGAAAAATGCCCAAAGGATTTCCAAGTTGGCGAACAACTAGAGGATAGAGTACATGTTGGAGAAGCTTCGCACCCTACTCAATAGGCCCCACGCTTGGACCTTTGTCCACCTCAAACGAGAAGGTAATAAAGTGGCTAACCACCTCGAAAACATGGGAGAAACCGAGAAACAATGTAGCAGAGAATGGCAGTTGGCTTTCTTTAAGAACCATGCGTGGGATAATCAATGCACCCAACTATCCATCCAAGACATTCATTCACCAGCAAGGAGAGGAGGTGACACGTCCCAAGCCCACGCGTCGCAGATAAGGACCCATGTGACAGGAACTAAGGACAGTCGGAATAGTAATATCCCACCTTCCTGTAGCGTCCCCCTCACCCTTTTCGACCATCGAGAGGGGACGCTGGGAAAAATCAGGGTCTCAAATTTCGCCCCAAGTCCATAATACGACTTTCAACATATGCAATGTGTGCTGAACATAAATAACATGCACAGTGGAATTCAAATCTATCCACACACATCTAATATGCAAATGCAAGCATAAACATTACAGGCATCAAATAAAACATTTCATATTCAAATACATGAGAATACTTATCTTTAAGAAATGCAAATCTAAGAAACTGGCTGTGTAAGAGCGTTTTTCCACCCAACCATAGGCACTCTATCCAGCATATACTCTTTCTGCTGCTGAGAGGCCACCCCCAAGCTGGGCTATGAGGCCACCGGGGCAAAGGAAACACCTACGGGATTCTATCTCTCATCCCACAACCCATTCTACTCTCTATGCTTATCCAAATGCTCATACAGATCTCTACAGGGATCTCACTCAGCCCTCACAGCCTTGGCTTCCATAGTACCTACCCCACACAACAGCCTTCTAGCTCAAGCATCCCCTTCATCGATCCACGGTTCTCTTGGGTGATCCATCTTACTTGGTGCTTCCGGTGTGTGCATAGAAGAATTCCAACTTGGTATTGGCTTCTATAGAACCTCCTGCGGCCTCAATCTATGGCTTCTCAAGCACCTACAAGCAACAAAACTCAAGGGTGAGGGTTCCTAGCTTGCCCAACCTCTCTGCTCACCTACAGCCAACAATACCCACTTCCCAATCTACAACATGGTCTCCAAATTCGAATTTATGGGTTCAAAACAACGTGGTAAGTTCATGGACAGTAAGGGAGAGCTCTGCATCCTCCAAATCTGCGTGAAATAATGAGACAAATGAGGGTTGAATCCAAGGGATATGGGAAAATGGTGAAAAGACAATTGACATAACTTCTGGAAGTGGAAGAAAGGACTCCTGGAAGCTGCAGGATTACTTCTGTCATGACAGAACTATCACAAAAGTGCAGTCAGTCCCATGCTTCAATAACTACATGAGGTGACTTTTCCCACCAACCACACACATGCATTAATGATTGGAAAAATTGTCAAAAAATGAGATATTTAGTTTATTCTCATCACATGACAGACTTTTGGGTGAGTTCTAAGGTTGGCACTTGGCAGCAAGGATTCAGTCACCCATGGACCCCCTTTCCTCTTCCCCTCTACTGGAATCATAGCTCCTTTGGTTCTCTTTACACAACCAGTCTTGGACCATTTTATTAATTATGCGCATAATATTTACATATATTATAAATCAACATAAAAGCCAAATAAACAATCCAAATAAAATATAAACATCATACATGCCTAGACATTCACTAGTCGGGCCTTGGCCTTGAGCTCTGAACTAGGAATTCACACTAGCATATTTACATCATTTACATAATATTGGATAAATACATTCCAAGTCAAAACTAGGGGTATTACACTTCCTTTGGAGACGTGGGTATTAATGAAAGTCGGCCTCAATTGAATGAAGGCCAAATCTCTCATGTGATCCATGATGCAAAAGGGGTACGACATTATCCTCGACCTGGGTATGGAGTACCTTGAGATAATGCGAAGGAATACCGAGAAAGTAGGTAAAATATTGCGACTTAATGAGGCTGATAATGCTATGATCAGGGAAATTATGAAACAGGTTGATGGAATGGCTTTATATGCAGAGGGAAAGGCTCTGTCCATGCACAGTGTTCTCAGTATCCTTAATTCACTTGAGCTTTTGTGGGTTTTAAAGGAAAGAAGGAATTCAATGGCAAATCGTGCCCTCCTTGGCTACTCACCATGGAAGCCAGGGGGAAATGGGTGCGAAAGGATGCAAATATTGAGGGGGGAACCAAGATCCCCAGAGTGACCCATGAACAGAAGAAGGCGAGCCAAACTACTCATTTCTTCGGGTAGAGAATCCCCTGGACCATTCGTGGGGAAATTGAACAAATAGAAAAAGACTTGTGGGAACAAGTGAAGAATTTCAAACTGGTAGAGGTTACAGAGGAACTGGAAGATTGGGTGCATGATCCTGAGACAACTTATGGCAGAATGTTGGCTTACAACCGTTTAATGTTGACCTATTGGGTGGTTACGGGCCTTCTTGCCCATGTCTTGATGGAACGCTCGAACAAGGAAGTCGATGATGAAGAACCCGTTCGGGCTAGAAGGAACACAATATGGATTGTCAGCTAATGCACAAGAAAATTGATATCATCGCCAGCAAGATGGGGATTCAATTCCTCCCCCCCTCTGGTGAAGGTTCTGGCAAAGGTGCTTCCACTTCGGTTGATGGATACTATGGTTCGGGTTCTGGAAAAGGTGCTTCTACTACGGTTGATGGACGCTCAGAAAATGGTCGCAGTAGCCTCGGCACCAGCACTAAGTGACTTCGGACCCCAAATCCAACCTCTAAAGTTGGTCCTTCCCAGGGGTAGTGTCCGCTTGTCTCGATCCTTGTCTGATTACTGTGTTTTGTATCTTTGGTGTCATGTATTTTCAATGTCATGTAGTATGGAGGTTGTTAATTCTGCATATGGTCCCGTTTAGAAGAAGTTTGGTCAAGAGTTCTTGTATGGTTGATAGCGTCCTATTATGTATGGCCTGGAGGTTTTTTTGTAAGCCCAAGAAATGTATCTTTGAGAGTTGATAGGGTGAAGTGTCTTAGGTCGATTTAGTAGTGGTTTATCAGGAAACCGAGCTATTACTAAGACGACAGGGTCTTTTGTAATGGAAGGCATGTAACATTTTGAAGCAGTAATATATTATCTTACTTATAAAAAAAAATGTTGTTTAAAGTTTCTTATTAATATGCAAACTATTAAACTTAAAGTTTATTGTGCCGAAGAGGCGCATTGTACAACCAGTATGGGATGTGTACTCCTTATGTGCTCATCTTGGAGTTGACATGTGCCCTTTTTAAAAAATAATAAAATATTATAAAAAATAACATGTCGACTCAAATTAGATTTAAAATATTTACAATGGCATATATATATAACTACACATTAAATAAATTAAAACATTTGCACTCTAAAAAAAGGTTTGCACCTCGAGAGATTTGATCCCTCTCGACACTTAGTAGATCCCCTTTTAAGATAGATCTATGCTAGTTGGATAATAAATTTAATTAATAAAATATAATATTGTATAACTAAGTTTAATATGTATATTTGATTTAGAATAAAAGTTTACATCATGTACCTTGATTTACCAAAGAATTAAACTTAATAATACATTAAAATTTTCATAATGTTTTCAAGGGATTAAAATGTTTTTATTTAAATTTGTTGTTAAGAATTTAAAACATTAAAGTGTTGTTATGTAAGTTCGTTGTTTAAAGTTTCTCGTTAAAAAGGAACTAAAATGTTGTTTTACAAAGTTTATTACACGTAAGTTTGTTGTTTAAAGCTTGATGTCCATTATTACAATATATTGCTAAGAAAATTTACATATCTTAGAATACACATTGCTTAGTTAGGATCTTATAATTATTCTCACTTAATTGTGAAAATTTGCACATCTCAAGACACATTGTCTTACACATTGCTTAGTTAGGAACTTATAATTGTTGTCACTTCATTGTGAAAATTTGCACATCTCAAGACAGGATGTCTAAAGATATAATAGTTGTTGTCACTTCATTGTGGGTGTTTAACTAAATTTCTTTTCATGCGAACACTCTAAATGTACATAAAATTTCACAGCTTATAAAAAATTATTATATTAGTTTTATTTCTATACAATGAGATTATATAAAAATTATTATTAATATTGATGCTCTAACAAATATAACACCTATGTATTTTTGAAAGAAATGGGTTTTCCGCCATTACAAGACTTTATGGCGTATTATTTTTATTTCTATACGATGAGATTGTCTAAAAGATATTATTAATATTGATGCTCTAGCAAATATAACACCTATGTATTTTCGAAAAAAATGGGTTTTCCACCATTACAAGACTTTATGGCATGCATTCATGCAGATGACCAAAATACTAGAGTTCTTGACCATTCTCCTTCCCAACATTTTGAAGGCTTGGGAAAGCTATGCATATTATTTTTTACAAGATGTTATGGCTTCGTATTTGTATATATAAAAACTTCATTCGGGTACTTAAAATATTGTTTTGTTCTTCTATTGAAATGTGAACTTTATATACATTTTGTTTAATTTGAACTTGATTTTTTAGTAGATTATAGGAGGAAACAATGAGCAAAGGCAACAACCCTTGGATGGCATTGTCATTGGGTCAAAGAATTTGTGAGCATTGCCAACAATGAACCAAGTGGCATTGTTTAACATACTTTAAGATTCAATAATATCCAAAAATATATCAATAATTCAAAACCATAGATCGAAAAGTAACATCCTTGAATTTAAATGAAATAAACAAAATGCCTTGATAGTTGGGAGGAAGGATTGAACCTTCACACTAGAAGGGCTATCTTATCTAAAAGCAATGTAAAATATTGAATCCCTTATGCAATTGAAGTTGACTATATTGATAATTTAGTTAATTCCTCAAAGCATAAGTCTAGTTTTCTCTGATATGTTTAATTGATATTGGAGAGAAGGCGAAGTTGTGGTGATAGAAAATTGTGGCTCAAATGTCTAGTGTTGCATAATAGATGAAAATTATAGTACTGCCCATACATGCAACCGAGTACTATTATTTTTAAACATAATCGAAAAAGGATAATTGCCCCTTTAGAGTCTCGTTTAAAAGCATATGCATAAACCTATGGAGATTAAAAATTAAAACCATATTCTTTTAAAACTTTAGGATGGCAATTTCCACTAGAAATAAGCATATACCATAAATTGGATTTAGGTATTATTTCAAATTTACATTTTTTGAACTCCATAAAGTGGTTTCTAATAAAAAATTTAGCACACCATATAGTCAGATGGATAGCTTACCTAACAAGTGAGTCGAGTCGAGACTAGCCAAGTTAAACCCCTCCAACAAGCAAGTGAACATGTGAGTCAATTTGAGCATAAACATGCGAGTATGTGAGCATTATCGAGTTGAGTCAAGTCAAAAGGACCCCTCCAACAAGGGGTTGAACAAGTTAAATAAAGCCAAGCAAATGACTCAAGCCAAGTTGAGCAACAACAAGGTTAAATAGAGTCAAGCCAAACATGGATAAACAAAGTTAAATGGCAAGCCAAACAAATTTAAATAGGTTAAACATAATCACACCAAACATGGTAAACAAAGCCAAACCAAACAAACATATATAGACTTGAGCAAGCATGCCAAGCCAAAGCCAAGTGATAACAAGTAAAAGCAACATGCAAGGGTCAACAAAACAACCACTACACCCCTCCCTAGAATCAATAGATTCTTTGAGATGGACCAACAAGCCAACATGACCCCAAAACCCTACATATGTCCAAAAACCACAAATATACAATAACAAGGACAGACTAATAGAACCCAAAGGTGATGATCGCACAAAAGAATGTGACACCCCCACACCCCACCAAAAAAATATGTTTTATCGACAAAAAAACAAGTTGGAATCAAATATTTTATCAATGTTTTGACCATAGACAAGTGTCACTAAGAACAAGCTTTCAACTAAAAAATTATAACTCCTAAATTTAACTTTAGGCCGAATAACTTTTCAATGAAATGTTAATAACATACTTTCCACTAAAAGAAACTTTTTTTACTCTAAAAACCCTTTGCTTCACATCCCAACAACAATTTGTGTTGCAAATTCATTAACCATTTTCATAAATTTATCCATAAACCAAAATAACATTAATGATAGTAAAAGACAAAACATCATGCTAAAATTCAAATCCATAAAAAGGAGAACACACACTTAATACAAGCAATATAAATAACATAGAAAACACACATCTTATACAAGCAACATACATGTATTCTATATAACAATTCACATAATAAGATTTATAGAATTATTATTGAATCAATATCATTACTAAATCTGCATATTTTAAAGTTCCATAAATTATATCTTTGAAATTAATCCTTGCTCATCACATTAGTTTGAGTCTCATTTTTTCACAAATTGATAATTCTAAATGGTACACATTTCCTTACTAGTCAATCAAAATATTTGAACATAACTTAGGCAACTTTTATCTTTTAAGTTCATTACATTTTCATAATGACCAAGTCAAATCAACTAAACCCATTTAAATCAAATTTTCAACAAAACTACCCAAAGCAATGGTGGACTAACTCAATGGAAGTTTGAGTCAACCACTAACTTAGCGGAGTTGGCATCTAACATGGTTGAGTAATACCAAAATCAATGAACTAGCCAAATCATTATTACTTAGCAAAGTTAGCATCAACTCAATTGAATGTGGTCAAAACCATTCGCCGAGTAGAATTAACAATGACTCAATGGTTTTTTGACACATTAAGTCATCTAGCATTGGACCTAGCTAGTGTAAAGAATTATTAAAAAAAAGAAGTCATCTAGCATTGGACCGGGCTAGTGTAAAGAATTATTAAAAAAAAGAATAGCAAGTAAAAAGAATCTTGCTCCTCCATTGTCCAATGGAGCATCTTTGACTTAGTCATCTCCTTTTTGACATTGTATTTGACTTTAAAATTTTAAAGTTAAAGGTAGTTGGTGGTGGAATTACACCTATAAAATCTTATATAGAAAAAATTTGAATGCTTTTCAATTTTCAACATATTTAATAGTCATTTTAGCAATTCAACGTATATGTAACCCTTCACCGTTGCATTCATAATTTAGAATTTTTAAATTAAAATTAATAACTAAACTTTTAGAAAGAAAAAATAAAGGATGTCTAAGTGAGCATGCACTAATAATAAAGTTAAAGTTAGGCACCTCAATACCATCAATACCATGAAGGTTTCAATGTTACAAATATTTAAGTGTTACATATGCATTTTCTAGATTGGTTACTTGGTGTGTTATGAGTAGTCGAACATTTTCGAGATTGATTACTTGGTATGTTATGAGTACTCGAATGGTGTCTATTGATTTAAACATCAAATGGTAACAATGATTAAAGTCATATAACAAGAGAAATCAAAGTTTAGATTTTTGAATTCAATTATATAGATCCAATGAACCGAGTTTTGGATTTAGATTTCAAATTAATTCTTTTCAAACCAGTTAAACACAATCTTATCTTATATGTAAGCATCTATCGATGCCTTTTCATTAGACTACAATTTTATAATTTTTGGACTCTAAAAGCTATTTAGAGTTTCGTTGTTTGTGTTCTATCACAACTTTATTTTTATATGTACTTAGGGGCTCATTAGACCACAATTTTATGATTTTTGGACTCTAAAACCTATTTAAGCTCGCATTGTTTATGTATTCTCTCGAAACTTTATTTTATTTTTATGTATATCAAAACTTATGTGTTCTCTTGAAACTTTATTTTATTTAATGTATCTCAAAACTTAGATACGCCTAAATGAAGTTATTTATGTTTACATCTTTACATGCAATATAAGTCTCTAAAAAAATTACATAAAGATTTGGATATCTAAAAAATCATATTTGGTGTTTAATGGTTTGATATATCTTTATTATTAAAAGAAAAGAGTTAAAAGAATTTAAGTAATGAAGTTAATTATGATAAATGTTATTATGCTAGTTTGGGGGGTTGGAAGGAATAATTGTTACTGTTCTCACCCAAAATCATTTCTTGTAAGTGACATGATGTTTTTGTTGAGCTCCATGTAATGTTGAGCACCTTGTAATATTGAGTGGATTATATAATTCTGACCATATCTTAATTCTTCGGAATAGTAAAGATTAGCATTTCTCCATTAAAAAATGTTATTAGGCATTTAGCTATTTTCCAGCTGGAAATCAAGGTCCTTGTTGTCTTGGATCGTATTGGAACTTAGGGAGTTCTTGTTCACCCAATCCAATTCAATAAAGTTAAGGTAAGGGCGAGTGAGTCTCTCTGGTGGAAGAATTTTTCATTTTTGTGGTACATAAAGTTATTCGCAACGGGAAATTTGCGTTTTCACGAAAAGATCGCGGTATCAATAGATATTCAAGTGGATCATCCGCATGTAGGATAAAAACAAACTAAACGCCCCGTTTTTCCCAATGGCTTTTTAAACCATTCCGGTTTAAATTTGGTCTAAAAAATTTAATTTCTGCAATGCCGCGATTTCAGCAATCACGATGATCAATCCTAAACTAAATGCGTGATTTTAAAACTATCTAAATCACTGAAATCTAATTTCTGCAATGCTGCAATTTCAGCAATCATGATGATCAATCCTAGACTAAATGCGTAATTTGCAATGAAAATGATGATTTAAGCAATTCTTCATCTACAGGATTCCGACGACTGGGTGCGTTTTGGTTGTTCTTTATACTGCTCCGTTCGTCCATGTCGGCACAGATCGGGTTGGAAGTGTGCCCGCTCAGATTAATTTTTCAAAAGCCAGTAAGTTCGTCTCTTTCTTCTATTCATGGCGTCCTCAACCCCGACCGAGGAATCCGTCCTGCGACTATGGTTGGCTTAAGCAATAAGCTCTCAAGAAAATAGTAGAAAACCCTGTGATTTCGCTAGACCTCGACCCGGAGTTTGTTCCAGAAGAAATTGATTACTTTATAGATAGGGATTCAATGTGCAAATTTAACAACGGCTCTCAGTTAAAGATCTTTAGAGGTGGATTTCCGAAACTTCGAAAGCTCGTCTAACAACGCTCTGGTGATTCACCTCTGGGCAAAAAGGTTTTTCATTTTAGAATTCATTGAGCCCTCAAAGACAGCTAGCGTTATAAAAGCCCTTGGTTTTGGCGCGATGCAAGTTTGTTTATAAGACCTTAGCAATGGGGTTTCGATCCTCTATCGGAATCCTTTTCAACAATGCCTATCTGGGTAAGGCTACCTAATGTTCCTTGGAGTACAGGGATGCAAAATCTCCGGAAGCCATCGGCAACTCTTTCAGGAGGTTTCTCTCCCTAACCCCTTAAATGATGAAACTTCTCAGACTCTTTGTTGCAAGGATTTGTAACTTAGTAGATATGCAGATTGGTCTTCCAGCAAATCTCATTCTAGATTGCAAAGCCGATGGACTCCGCAGTTAGATTTCGAGAAGGTAGCTTTTCGATATCAGCCATGCTTGGAGCATGGCCATGCCGCAGCGGCCTGCCCAGCAAAAGGGCGCTGTAAACCCCAAAATGCTCCTGGTAGAAGGATTCAAATGTGGGTCACCTTTGGGTGCAAATCCCTGTCGAGAATGATCTCCCTGAGGATCCCATTGGTTCAGATCTGATCAAGAATGATCCACCTGAGGAACCAGCGGATTCAAATCTGATCGAACATGTAGACAATCCTCCTGACCCCTCTCGATTAGAAATCAAAGCTCGTCTGAAGAGGAGTTTCTTCCCCGTCCCAGGTAGAGGAAAGATGCAAGTCATGCTTAGCAAATGGCGGAAGCAATCATAAACTGAAGATACGTAATGGACCAGTTTAAAAAACCAAAACGAAAAAGCGCTATTGAAGCCCAGCGAAATGTCTCTTTAGATCATAAAGAGAGAAAGGTTGATTTCTTGTTTTTCTTATTTCCTGTTGTTGCTTATGCTTATGATTCTGCGCCCTATTTCAAGATGGATGTAATAATATACTTTATTTATTTTGGCATTTTTTTATAAATAGTAAAATAATAATCTAATTTTAAGGATATGGTCAAGTGAGACACTAATTTGGTGTATGAGACTCTCTTCTTTGTGATACAAGAGACCCTCCACTCAGCAATTTGGCTATTAAATTCTACAGAAGTGTACATACACTACATCCTTTGGTGTGTGTATATATATACATATATAATATATACATATCTATATATGTATATATGTATATAAATTTGTAAGGTTCATACCTACGGAGTTTCAAACCAATGACCTTACACAAGGAGTGCCTTAACAGTACACTCATTTGATCCCCATCAAAACGGCAATTGTAAATCAGTTAGCTTTGACATGACCATAATGGCTCAGTATAGTCACACAAATGCAGATTCAAGAATGGCCGAGCAAAGCCAAGGATTAGGATTAAGACTTGGAGCATACTCTGGTAAAACTTGGAAAAGATAAAATTCAATAAATGACTAATTTTACAGAAGAAAAAAGAGAGAATTTTCATTCCATGACAATTGCTCTTCATGGACATTTAAAAAAAAAACATGTAATTAAATAGACAAATTTAAGCCCTATAGAGTGTAGAATAAATGGTGAGTGGGTCTACTGTTAAGGCACTCCTTATGTAAGTTTACCAATTCGAAACTCCATAAGTACGCGCCTTGTAAAAAGAGAAAATTTAAAATTTTATATGGAAAACCCACTGTGGAAGATGATCGGAACAAATATGACAAAGAATTAGGTAAGTTTTATTTTTTTGGATGATACTCTATGCCAGCTAAGTGGATCGAACTTGATCGATGCGATCAAACTCGCCGAGGATTAGTGATTTTCACCAAGTTTGACCAAGTACTAAACTTCCAAGTAAACTCGGTTTGTTTTAAGGCCAAGTTGACTCAGAAAGTAATCGTTATACTCACAAAGAGTTGTAACAGAGTGGTCGAGAACAACCAGCATACAATGCTGATATAAAACGTCACTCCTAGGCTTCATAGATGGGAATGTTGTCAGCAGCCCTAATTTCAAGCTTCTTAATACTGGAATTTGGGGGCCACATAAGTTGGGTTCTGACTTTGCTAGATTCTACACAGTATTTTGATGCTCCACAGTATTTTCATGAGCAAATTCAAAATTTAGTGCTTCTATTTATTGTATACATCATTTATTTCATTTTTGACAATTGCCCATCGGCAGCACTGTTTGATGGGAGTCACTTGGTTAAGTGAACTTCCTTTTATACTCAACGGATCCCTAGTGTTAATTTTTTATATGACCACGAAGATATCTAGGTCTCTTCAAACATTTGTGAACTTGTCACCAAAACCTGGTAAATTTATGGCCATCTACTATCTAGTAAATTCTTTAAACCCTAGGTGAATGTTGTCCTTGTGCTCTCAAATAAATTAATTGATATTTAATTTACGTAATATTAAATTTCTCAAATAAATCAATTGATATTTAATTTACAGAATATTAAATTCTTCACATACCAAGATTCACACATATAGCTAGAAAATGTGGAAGCAAAACACGATACACAGATGATTTACACTTTTAAATCAGCCTTTCATTAATAGATCTAACCTTACAAGGAAACCTCCACAGTTGCCAAAAAAACATGCAGCTGTACGATACACTCAAACAAAGTAAAATCTGCAACTGAGGAAAACTGCTCCAAGTCTTCCACGGCATGGTTCTGTGGTTTCAAAGTTGCGTCTTTCAAAATACTGCTCTATACTTTTTATTAGACCTGGAGCAAGGAACCCTTGGAAAAATATGCAATTAGTTGCTATATTAGATGTAATAAGAAAAGGACAATCTACAGGAAAAAGTCAGCTGGGAAAAATGTGCATAGTATAGCGTAGAAATAGGCTTATATCCATTGCCAAAGACATGCAACTTGGGAAGTAACTGAGCTAGAATGCTGGATGATTATGAAGTTAAGATAGTTGACCAACCTTGCATTATCCTGTTGCAGTGCCATGTCAAGGGCACTAGAGGTTTACCAAGTCGAGATGACAGATATGTTGATGCTTGTAGCTTGGACATGAACTTCTGCATAAGTTTTGTGTGAAACACATGTGAAATTGTCCAAGTCAAATCTATTTTGTAATTCACTTTATTTATAAAGTGAGTTTTTTAATTGGTTATTGAGTCCAATAAAATGTAATTTTAATATACTAATAATTTAGACTAATCTCAACCGTACATGTCATTGAAAGCTTAAGATTTCAGTTAAAATATAAAGATAGATCAAAGTAGAGGAAAAGACACATTCGTTATTCATTACAACGACAGTTTGGTCGGAAAGTGAAGTAATTCATCTGTGGGGCATAATTAGAACATTGGAGAGGAGCACGGTTTAGCAACCAGGCAGATTTTCTGTGAGCAGGCAGCGGGTACAGTAGATCCATACAGCCGTACAGGTAAGCACAGCAGATCTGTACAGCCGTATGGATCCATATGAAATCCCACATTGTCGTACAGATACATCCGTACAGCCATAAGGAACAGTTCCAGCCATACAGACAGTCGTATAGTATGGCAGCAAGTTTTAGGCTGTTTCTTGGTTGCAGATAACATTGTGAAAAAAACAAGAACTAGTCTGAAAAGGAAAAAAATGAATTCAACATTCAAATCTCAAACTCACTCCAGCAAATAATGAGCTGGGTGAATTCTAACAAATTGACTATGTACCACGAAAACCTCATTAAATTATCTACCAGATGACATTACCACATACATGCTTTCTGTCTGAGCATGATCAGGACAGCATTGTTTGTTCTTTCGTGCAAGTGCAGAGTAGTGTCCTATTATATTTAACATTTAAAGCCAATCCCATTAGATGCCCTGCTCCCAGAACTAAGTTCAGTTTTCCAAATGAATAGGACAAAATCTTCCACCACCCATTCTGCTCCTAGAACTGTTTTATCTTTTGTGCAGGCTCCAGACTGGTGTCCTATATTTAATACTATAAGGCCAATTCCATTACATATTCTGCTCCAAGAACTAAGCCCAGTTTTCGAGCTGGGCATGCCATAAAATCTACCCTCCGCCCCCCCCCCCAACATTCTGCTCCTGGAACCAAGTGCAACTTTCCCCAGTGGACATGAAATAAAATTTTGCGCTTCCATAATGGACATAAAATAGTTCTATCCTTCTTACATTCCACCTTTATGAAAGAACTGAAGAAGTATTTTGTTCTAGTGCATCACTATAAAAATGTTTGCTAAAGGATAACTAAAGTCTAGAACAGATGAACGTCAGGTATAACAAATAATACTATGAGTAGGACTGCCAACTTCAAAGGGATACAACCAAACAAACTTCCTGCACAAAATCACAACCCCTTGGAAAGGCTTGCTGACAGGGGGTGTAGAAACCACAAGCACTTAGAAATATAGTTTTGCCAAAGTGTCCAATAAGTTCCATGTTGCAGAATGATTTGAAGAATATCTAGGGAAAAAGATCCACTGAAAGTTTAACACATTAAAATTTTACAGTCTGCATATAATCTTAATTGCTCATATAACTACAGGTGTAACTTCATTCCAATAAATTACCTGACCATCATAATCTCTCTAATGCATACATATCACAAATTGAGAATCTGGTGCTATTTCGTATTTTTCAGAGGAAAAAAAATACCGCACTTTTGTTATTTATATAATAAATCAAAAAGTACATATAGCCCTGATAGCATATCTATATCAGATAGCTCAAAAAACAGCCCATAGCCAAGAAACATAACACAGTACAGAATAACCAGTGATTTACCAGACATTACAAAAGCAGGACTGGAACATATGTGTCCACTCGATCCAACTGATAAAGTCTAATATGCATCATCCAAGAAGAACACCGAACCATTTTGAGTATTTATACCTTCTACCCATTCTTCCCAAAAAAGTATTCCAGCATCCCCATCCAGAGCAAGTTTAGATAATGAATCTGCCACATCGTTAAATTCCCTGTAGATGTGATCTATTGAGAGATCACAAAAGCAATTCATCATGGTTTTGACTCTGTCACTCCAGTGCTTTAGGTGAATAGCCTTCATCTTTAAAAGACCCCAAACCACACATCATTGCCACTTTGAGAATGCCCCACAAACCTAATAATTCAGCCTTTGAATTTGAAACTTGCCCACCCAAGATATAAAAATTATAAGAAAGACTCTCACCACAGTGAATGTGAAATCCAGCCCCACATTTCTGACCTGTTGCTGCACCATCAAAGAAGCCATAAGCTGGGCCAACAACATTAAAATTCCATTTCAGAGATCTGCCAATATTTTTATCCTTGTGCCCAGAATTTTTGTAGGAAAAGAAAAGTTTCCAGAAATTGAAGAGGGTAATTTTAATGTCAGGCACAATATTCTGAAATATGGCAGCATTGCGCGTTAAAGATGATGCTATTTCGTATTTAAGTACATAAACATTCAAAACTGAAAAAGGGGATATTCGTATTCATGGACTTTCCATAATTCTGCAATGTTAGTAATTTGTGCAACTGTATTATGCAATCTTGATAAGTTAATAATCTACTATTGCTATCCAAGTTACCGTAGAACATCTTTAGCATGCACACCAGGGAGCACTAGTTGGTAAGGAGAATCATACTCAACAACCCTAATGAGAAAGGCATCCTTTATATGCAACATGGAAAAATAATTGTAAATAATATAGCAACAAGAAGTCATAGGAGGACTTCCAGAAAAAAAATCATAAAATCACATACAGGGCATGGAAATTAAAACACTCCTTGCACTATACCAAGCAAAACTAAAAACTATAACAAAATTAGGAACAAACTGTCAATTTACAGTTGGAGCATTAAATAAAAATCAGAATCGTCGGAGCACATGCAAAACATGGACATCAAAATTATACATGTCTTTTACAGAACAGTTGAACATGGAAACTAAAAGTGTTGACTAAAACACAGTATTTCTACACGGGTCGAACACCTTAAGCAACCGATTACACAAACAGATCACAGATCAACACACCAATGTTTTATGTGGTTAAAACCCTCGGAGAGGGAAATAGTCCATGGCCCCAGCCAAATAGCTACTTGAGGCAATCTATTAATGCAAATGGAATAAATATTTACATGAGTTTCTCACAATCGATCATCAAGCAAATGACCCTCCACACTCTTTAAATAGAGATCATGGACCAATCGAATGTTCAGCCACCAATCAATAGCCGTTAATATCAAGGTGAAGATGAACCACCAGATCACTCTATGTCTAGAACATATATAGTGACTGTCGAATTACATAAGTACAAATGCATACTAATGCTGTTACAAATGTCAGCACGGCAACAAAATCGGAAGGGTCCACGAAACATCGTTTCGGGATATATCGGCAAAACACGGCAAAAATCAGCAAACTTAAAAAACACAAAAATATTCATTTTTTTCAATTTTTTAAACATCTAAAGCAACAATAACATCAAATAAACACATTGCACATGAATATGGAAATAAAATTGATATATAAAATATATAAGATGTCTAGAGATACATCACACATCAAAATGGATCGTGTCCCAATCCTACTCCTGAATAGTGAATACTGAATCATCAAAAATATAAGTTATAACAAATGTATCTCATGATCATCATCATGACTCATGAGTCATCTATAGTGAAATAAAGTAAATAAACTATCGATTCCCTCTACGCCTTTTACGGGAAAAAGTAATCGTTGTGGAAACGGCCCTTGCCCTTCCTCTAGGACTAGGTGCCCTCGAGGCTTGTGGGCTTCGTACTGGTATCTGACGTCCTCTAGAAGAAGACCCTGCAAAATGATGTCCTCTAGAAACTGAAGGTGTCTGAAACTGGTATCCTGAAGAAGAAGAAGGAGCTCGAGGTAGTCCTATAGCTACTCCTCTACCAGTACCAGTGCTACTATCGGGTCTATCTCCCTCTAACCCTGACTGTGGCTCTGGCTCTAATTGTGGCACACTCCCAGACTCAATGTGAAACTCCTCTGGAACTAGATCACCCTCATATGGAGCCTCTGTAACATCATCATGATCACTATCATGATCATCTGCTAGCCAATCAGGGGCTACCTCCATAGCAGGCTCCTCACACTCTGTCCTCCAAGCTGCAGTGGTGTCGATCTCATCTAATGAAATGGCCTTTCAACTTTTCTCTGAAATTGCTTCACCCACAACCTCAGATTGTAGTGGACATGGACCAAATCATTAAGGCACGAAGTATCCAACCTGTAGGAGGATCATAGAATTAGATATTAAATTATAAATTTAATTATTTGCATTGGAGAAATCATTGCAAATGCAAACCAACATGAACCCTCTTGGAAAAATGAGAAATTATGGGCAATTTTTTTTACATACCTTCAGCTATGATAAACTTGGAAAAAACTCCAAATGCAAAGCTCCAATCTTCAAATTTGATGATTGATGGAGAGCGAAATGATGGCTAAAATCCTCCTTGGGCAAACTAAAACCCGGCTCTCCTCTCCTTGGCTCTCCTCTCCTACGTTGTAGCGTCCAAATGAATGCAAAAAAAGAGAGGCCGCGACCTTTAAAACGAATAAAACCCCCCTTTTCCGACCCTGTCAAAAAATCGATCGACTCGCCGATAAATCGGCCAAAAATCGGCCCGATTTTTTGTCCGATTTTTCCTTAAAAAATCGCCACCTTTCAAAAATCATGATTTTTTGCGATTTGACGATTTTTTGGCCGATATTTATAACACTGCTTTTCGCTACTTTTATTTTCAGTGTTCATTGTCCATTGTTAGTTTTTAGTTTAACTTGTGAAACTAGAAGTAGATATTGTCATTGATGACCTCAAACTGAGTCTTTGTCTCATGATACTCTCATCACTCTTTTGACTCTTTAAATTTGAAGGTGTTTAAGACTTTGTGACATGTCTAAGATTCAATTTATGATTTTAATATTTTAAATTTACATTTACTGTTTATGTTTATAATTCAAATTTATAATGGAAGATGTGCATGTATTATAAATTTAGAATTTATCAATGTGAAATCCAAATACTCAAATGATAAATGAGTCATAAATCAATGATGAATTGACAACTATGTTTACTATGATGAATTTACTATTTATTTTTAAGTTTTAGTATGTAAATGGTGATGGGATGAGGAATTTATATGTGATATGTTAGGATTTATATAAATTATATATTTTTCATAATTTTAAAGACCTCGACACCCCCCGTACCCTAAATTTTCCTAAATTTAGGGGTGGTCTCCACACGTCCCCAATGTGCGTTTCCCCACTCCCGTGCTCCCACGTCCCGGAAACTTGGTGGAACACTGAATATATTGATGCAAAAGGAATAAATATTTACATATGAGTTTCTCACAATCGATCATCAAGCAAATGACCCTCCATGCTCTTTAAATAAAGATCATGGATCAATCGGGTGTTAAGCCACAAATCAATAGCCGATAAATCGAGATGAAGATGAACCGTCAAATCACCCTATGTCTAGAACATATCGTGATGCAAAAGGAATAAGTATTTACATATGGGTTTCTCACAATCAATCATCAAGCAAATGACCCTTCATGCTCTTTAAAAATAGAGATCTTGGACCAATCAGGTGTTAAACCACAAATCAATAGCCATTAAGATCGAGGTGAAGATGAACTATTAAATCACTCTATGCCTAGAACATATCGTGACCGTCTTATTATAGAAACACAAACGCATACTAAAGAAAGACTTTACCTAAAGACACATTAGACCAAGTTGATCTTAACTAACTCCTAAGTGTCTAAATATCCTAATAAAAAAAGTCTGTGTTGCACCAAGAGAAGCAAGTTGCATTCTACAGTGCAATATAAGGGACATGTGGAATGTCCATGACTAAACACTGACATCACATTTGGCATAAGTTGGGCCAACAGAACTTTTTTTTTTAAATTAAAAAATACCAACCTGGTATGGATGAGATGTGTAACATGCTTATAAATCAAAATAGTAAAGAAAACTGTAATGAAAAAAGATAATTTACGAAACGAGAACCAAACATTAATATACACACACACTTAAAGAAAACTGTAACGAAAAGAGATAATTTATGAAAAGAATACCAAACATTAACACACACACACTACTGTTAATCCATCTTAACTCAAGAATCTTTTAAGTACTGAAATATGTGCATCTCAATTTCTTTAAAGAATACCAAACATTAATAATACACACACACTACCATAAATCCATCTTAACTTGAGAATATTTAAAGTACTGAAAGATTTGCAGCTCAATTTCTTTTCGATCTCTCTTTGCGCTTAATAGATCCAGAATTAAGATGGATCTGCACCGGTGTTACACCAAGGAGAACCAAAACTAAGATAAAACTAGAAACTGACGTACTAAATCAAAATTGTTGAACCTGCTGATGAGAATCTGTGTTATTGCACCCTGTGAGAATGTCACTGCAGAATATGATAAGATAAAAAGACTTGTGGCTCTCGATAGGAATATAGCTTCAAGGGTTATAAATCGATTGAGACAACCTTTACAGGAGCAGCCAGATATGATAACTACCTAAATTATGCATTTCACCAATCGGTGTTGGGAACATTCAAGAAAGGATTATAGCCTCCTAGCCATTAAGGGTAGGCGTGGAGGGGTAAAAATTATCAAAGGCTTTAAAACGGGATGGTAATGAGTCAATGACAGACTTAGAGGAAGTTCAGTGGCATAATTCTTTAGAGGAGAACAGCAAAGCAATAAAGCATCTATCACACGTCTAAAGAGCAAGGTATATGTGCATTTTATAAAATGTAGCAGATATAGCAGATTAAACTTGGATATAATTTGTTAATCACGTGGCTATTGATAAACAAATTAAGGGAACTACAAAGCAACACTCTTGGCCCTGTATCGAGCTACAGATTCAGTTTTATGACTTGTTAAATCTATTAAAATAGACTTTGTAATCCTATCTTAGATCATAAACAACTTCCCCTCACGTAAGAGAAGAAAACAAATTAAAAACTTGCATGCTTACCAAAATACCAGCACGTTTGGAAACATAGAAACATGTATCGTTGTCTCTTGCTAAAGTTTTGGTTTGGAGACGTTCAGGCAGGATGGCTCTCCCTGTGAATTACTGTACTGGTTAGTTCTGCCAGCTTTCTGGACAGATTTCTGCAACAAGCAACGTAATAAGAAACATCTTTTGTGTAGTCAGGTGATATGTGATTAATAATTGTCTTACATCCAGGAAACTAAGAATTAGATAACATACTTTGCATCTTGAGGGGACACGCACACATATATATAAAATTGACTTTCAGTAAGTAGAGTAAAGAATTCCTTGAATCGAGTAGCATATGTTTCCATTGTTATACACCTTACACTGTAAAGTACAAACAAATGCTAGGGAATCTGACTTCTATAACTCAGGCCTATATAAATCCAGTTCAAGCATACTGCTATAAATGGGGACAATCAACTTGCAAAACAAATTGACTTCAGAGAACTTGCAAGATATGAAGCAAATCTAAAAGAAAGATAGACAAGTGATTTCAGATTTATCTGAAGGCAACAACTAAGAAGGGAAAAAAAATATCTTACAAAACTACCTACAGGTTCAAATGCTCAAAATAAACACGCCAGACAATGTTTATCCACCTAATCAAGTATATAATGATCCCTTGGAGCCCTGGCCACTGAATAGCCCATGCATTGCTCACACACCAATGCTAAAATACATAACAGAGTGTGAACACACCGGGACACACCCACACATATATATAAACTGTTACATGAAATTGTAGAAAGAGAGAGAGAGCTGATCATATTTTTTCAATATGAAAATGAGATACAAAACCCATAGTCTCATGAGAGAGAATCACCTGCCCAACCAACTAGCATTATTGGGTTAAGATATAATTAAAGCATAATTAACACACTACATATCTACATCTCCTTTATTAATGTGACATTGTGATTTTATTACATTAGTCCTTTATCATCTAATACTAACACGTAATAACTACAATGATATGACAATTAGACTATGTTAGCTCTCTCACAAACTCATAAAACCTGATTCCTTCGATGAGTAACATGAATCCCTCTAAAATAAGAGCAACAATAAAACAGATTATGAATTTGAGAGCAATAACAACCAATAGAGACGAGTAACAATAAAACAGATTATGAATTTGAGAGCAATAGCCACTGGAGACAAATATCTTTTAATTCGGAGCAGAAGCAAACAAATTTTCAAAATAAATTAAATAAAATCCAATTTTCAAAATACATTAGCTCAGATGGATAGGGCTTGAAGTTTACAATTGTCAAAATCCTCATCACCCATCTGAGTGTATAAAATAAGACTCGCCATCTTTGAGAAGCAATTTTCTTCTGAGTCCATCATCTCCATGTCACAATTGTCAACAAATACCCTCCTTGTAACTAAGTATGCACAGATCAAACAAACCAAAGCTGGCATTGATAATTTGAGTAATAACATCTGCAATAGACCCAGTTCAGGCGCCCAATCTCGTTAGCTCATCAAAAATCATCTCCAGCTGAAAGATGAGCTGTTAAATCGGACAACTACTGAGGTACCTTTACTCAATACAGAGCCCATAAATGGTGAGCTGCTTAGGTTACAACAAAGTACATTATGAATCTTCATAACCATTGACATTTTATCAAAACCTAACATTCAAGATTCCAGATGATCTGTCAACAGATCTACTAAAATTGGAGCCCTATTGATAAATTAAGTTGGTCCAATCATTAAATACAATTTAACTTGTTCATCAAATTTCTCACCACTTCCACAGAAGCTACAAATGATTCATTGATATATATTCATGATCAGTTAAGAAGTCAAAGGAAGCAATAAAACCACAGGTGATCTACAGGTTCTCAGTCGCATCCAGTCTACTCACTCTTCCATGCATAGAGCAGTAGAGAAAATCCTAGACCTTGGGACTCCCTCTCTTTAAGGCTTTGAGTAGTTGGCCAAGGCAATATAGAAGAGCAAGACGAGAGTTTGGACCATGATTTCTCGGTAGAATGGCATGTCTGGAACATGAACACTGCATTTCCTACATTAGGGTTAAAAAGCCAATTGTGCACATCCCAAAACACCTCCACAGGGAGGCCATCAACCAAAATTGTCTGATTGCCTCTGAATTTCCACATCAAGTGCTTAACCTGCATTACCATCTTCTTGTCTATGTGAACAGAAAGTGAAGGCTCTCTGAGACCTAGTGTCTGACACTCGATCATGATATCATGGGTTTGCCCGTTATCACAAAACTGAGCCTTCGTATTGTACACCCTCTTACCAAAAACATGCTCTTTCTTCGAAAGGAGGATTGTTTCACCCGATACGGGCTTCGCGCGAGTCTTCTTATATGCCTCCTTGCCCATATCACCAAGCAGAAGAGCCATCTCAGAGTCAGAAACCACGGCTAAAAAATAGCCCTCTGATGGCTCAGGACTAGATCCATACTTAGCAGATGACAGATCCCAGAACACATCAATTTTGCTGCTACCTGCTTCAAAACTTTTGAACCCCTTCTTCTTAGAAAATAACCAAGGCTTCATATCCACTTTACAGATGCACTGACATGACTGATCATCTACGTTAACACTAAGCCCCTGACCCATCAGATTCTTGCACCATGTTACTGTGATTAAACGAGAATGACCCCCAAGTTTGGTTCGGTACATACATGTCACCAGATTCTGTGTCATCCTGCTACTCGTAGATGAAGAATCTGTGACTTGGACTCCATGTTCCCCAAAACATGAAGGAAAATCCCTCATTTCTTCCCTTTGATTTTTTCTCAATAAAGCAATAAGAAAGGAACAATTTTGGCTTACCAGATAACCGAAATTACTAGGCTCCCATTGTCAGTTTATGCCTGCATACTGCTGTTGCCAACATCAAGATTTCCTTCATGTGGGTCCTTTGGACATGCTGCATTATGCTCATACTCCACATTTTCGGTATTGAGACTTCTCTAACATCAAAATGCTGCAAAACCGATGGATTCCAGCATTAAATCCAATCTGAGTCAATCCAACAATGAGAACCGATATCAAATAACTATCTGGATCAAACAATGAGAACCCAAATATCCTTTTTGACAGAAACCCAATATGAGTCCGATCAAAGAGTTGAAACCGAAATGGATTTCAATACATAAGCTAATTTGGGTCAATTGAACAACCGGAAACAAAGTTAAAAATCACTCGGATTCAATCAAACAATGAGCGCCCAAAGCTCGACATTGGTCAATAAAGACAACGAGAACCCATGTAATGAAAATGTGGGAAGTTAACAGAATCCATGAGAACTCTTGGTTCTGCCTGCAGGTCTCTCAGGCCTGTACAATTTTTATGCTAGGATATTCTACCAGGAAGAAGGAGAAGCCCGGATACACATGATAGGTGATTGAGGGGATGGTAAATAAGCCATGTGATCTCCCCCCTACCACCTTAGAAAAATTAAAAAAAAAATGCAAGTGGGGAAGATGAATGTGCTGAAAAGTGGCGTAATGAAGAGGCCCTCAAACAAGAAAAAAGTTTTAAAAGCATCTCCTAAAGGTCTTTTTCCTCATCTGATCACATGTAATGCCCACATACCAACACAGATGGCCTCCTTAAATTAACTACCCCCAATACTTCTTGGCCTTTCAAAACTGCTCTCCTCCTCTTGGCATATCAAAACGGCTCTTCTCCTTTGTCCTTTCTGTCATATGACGGTGCCGTTTTACTAGCTTCTCTCCTTCTGCTTTGTCTGTGTTTTCTCCAAATCTCATGAATAATCAAGATTTTCCTCTTTGAATTTGCTAAAATAGAAAATAATGGACCAACGATGCAATCATGATTCATTAGTATATCAGTGGATTAGAGAAGAGAACCATCGTGAAAGATGGAGCGAGTCGTCTCAAACTGTGTCACATTCCCTTATGACCGCTAGCTGACAATAAAGAAAGAAGAAAGATATATTATTGCGAGCCACCATACGTTCCTACCTAATTAATGACTTATATGGGCCTTCTCCTTACGCAAGCTTGGTCATTCATAAGCATTGGGTCTACATATTTATGATCCCGTGACTAACTTGCATAATGTATAACTCTTTCATCCTACAAAACTCGAAGCTTTACAGCCTTGTTACTCCTACTTCTTTGTCTTGCTCCTACTTCTTTGTCTTGTCTCTAAGGATAGGGACTAGCCTTACTAATATGTGGTTTTCGTTATTCAATAAGTGTACTTTTGGTTTATTTCCTCAATTAAATTCGAATGGATGTTTTTTTAGCCTTTATCTTAAATAATTAAAATTATTAAGTTTTACTTTATTTTCAAGTGTAAGTTTTGTTTATATTTTCAAGTGGTGGTTTTCATTATATTAGGTATTTGGATTATATGGTATAAGTTAAAGAAGAAGTTATTCTATGATAGATATGCTTGATAACCAACATAGATGCATCTTAGAAAGGGATCCAATTTCTTGAGATGTAATTGCTTGATAGATGCCAGATTGATATATGTTTTTAAATTTTTTTTATTTTATAAGCCACCATAGATTTTTTAATAATTTTTTATTTTATTAGCCTACTTTTTATTTGGTTTTTTCTTTTAATAAGCTGACATGAATTTTCTTAATTATTTTTTATTTTGTTAGGAACATGACAACATCTCTACCATACTGGGTTGTAGAGCACCTCGCTACTCTGGGTGCAATTATATTTCTTGGAATTGTTTTTACAAAATAAAAACTCTCTTATCATATTGTATACCTGGCAAAAATTGAGATAATTTTTTTTAATTAAAGAAGCAAAACACTTAGTAAGCTTGCAACTAAGAAGGCATGCAAACAACAATCGCAACACAAGCACCTCTAAATGATATAGGTGTTAGAGCAAGTGTGGAGTAACTAATTGCTTCCCCAAGACTAGGCACACATACAACTACCCAACCACTCGATGGCAGTGGTGTATCTTAATCACATCTCAATGACATTGCAATTCACCTATGCAATGAACTGTGCCCAACCTCCTTACTAGACCATGGGTTGAACAGAATATCAAATGACCCTAGATGTAAATAGTTATACAATTCATGCAATTAAGCAAAGATGCAACTTAAACCTCATAAGTAATCCAAACATGCAGAGATTTTAATACTCGCAAATACATTCAAAGACAAAGAACCCAATATTAAACGCATAAAACAACACTAATCTACAAATTATTTGATTCACATGGAATGATCATTAGAGAATGATATACCACCCAACCATATGGGCTCACTGTGAATGCCACCTCTAAGCCAAAGCCATGAACTAATCACAAGGATGATGAGCTTCACTTTCATAAGCATAAATGCTCAACTCATTAGCTTCACATAGGGAATCTACCAACCTATGCACCAAACTAGGAGAGCATAACAACTCGAACATACATAGAGATTATGTAGCCACAATCAATTCCTTTGCTAGACTTCTTGTTGGAAAAGAGACCCTATTTTAGCAACCTACACACCCGGTAGAAGACCATAGATACCTCACAACATGTGTTACTTCTACCCTTTAGTATTGTTGGCAGGCGGTTTGGTAGAGTGCTATCGCAGCATCTCCGATGCTGCAACAAGGCAAAAGATGGCACGAATGGCAAGAAGATGACACGAATGGCCATGAGCGGAAGATTAGTTATGTATTTTGGGTCAATTGTACCGTGGAATGCGGGTTTTGGGTCATTTGGACCACATATTATGTAATGTTGAGTCAGTTATACCGCAGAATGCAGGTTTTTAGTCGGTTTTGTACTAAGTTAGTTAGATGTTGGGTCACTTGTCCAAATGTCGGTTAGGAAGTTGTTAGTAAGGGGACAAGCATTGTAATGGCGGAAGCCTATATATAGATAAGAGTCATAGGTATTGAAAGGGAAGAACGAATATGAAGAAGAAGGAGAAGAAAAGCGCATGTTTGAGTTGTTTCTGCGCATCTATGAGATATTGCCAAGACTTGATCTTTGAGGAGATATTGTATATAAGGTTTTGCAGTGATATATGATATGATGAAACTATTCTGGTGCAATTCCTGGGTTCTTTCTATTTGTTATAATGTAATGTCGCACTTCATGAATAATGTTATGTTCCTTGATGCAATGTTGCTTTATTATTACTACTGCTGTGATAATGAATGATGTGATCGAATAATGTGTTATGAATACATGTCAAATGTTTGAGATCCCTATTTAGTGTTGCAATAGAGTTAGTTCATGTAGTCGCAACCCCCCTCCTTCCTCGGCGGAAACATGGTTCTGTCTGCTCTTCCTGGATGCCTCGGGTGAGACCTCATCTGCTCTACAGGTGTTGCTGGCAGGATAAAACCTGCCCGGGTCGGTGCCGAGGGAGACTGCGGCATGTGTCGACAGTGAAGTGGAACCCCTGTCAACTGGAGTTGCATTGGTCAACAAATGGTTCCGTTGTCGGGACCGTGTGAAGAGTGAAAGGAGGACATGTTGTGGCAGCCGATAAAGCCGGAGATACAGAGCTGGTTTGATCAAAAGTTGCAGGAGTTTGTTGAAGAAGAAAGCCGGAACATGCGACTAACAGTAGATCACTGGGTGGGAAAATATATTCACGACGGTCCGCACGAATGGTTTTTCTGTGAATTCCCAGTCATCCAGAACGAATGGTTGTCAAAGCTGACCTTCCAGAAGAGGAATTTCTAGGGTGGTGAGCCGACGGCTTGGACCCCGGAATTGATTCAGGAGCTGCAGGAAGTCAATAATAAGGCATCACGGGCTGTCGAAGTTTGGCTCGATAGAATATTGGAGGGATATATCACTGAATTTGCGGTTGACACGCAGAAATCCTATAGTGAAGCTGAAAGATATTTCTTCCACGGACCAAGGGAAAGGTTTCTGCTATCGCTCCAATTGTCGATTAAGATGCTAATCTGTGAAAAGGGTATATTGAAGATGCATCTTGATCAGTAGACAGCCTGGTGGGCGGAGGCCGTGGGTACCGCGACTGTTGGGGAACTGTACATGGAATGGTAAGGGGTAGATGGGTGCAGACCATGAGGACACTGTGAGCGAAGCCGAGGAAGAAAGTGGTCTTATAAGAGGAGGAGCGAGGTTTCAACAGGAGAAGAGGTAGAGGACAGGAGAAGGTCCTGCTGCGATCGAACCGCAAAACCGTGAAGGAAGACCACACAGGACGAAGCGACCTCACAGTCCTGACAGGGACGGCCAGGCTACACCTAAGATAGAAGCAGCACCAACGTACCCACACCTCCGCTCACTATCTCACAAACAGTAAGGAATACCACTTCGACACCCCCGAGTTCATCAACTTTACAAAAGTTATTTGCTAGTAGTTCAGCAACTGGAGGAAGGAAGCCCAGGATGGTGGGCGATGATACTAAGTTACTGTTGTTCCATGGTAATGGAACCGACAACCCTGAACAGTACTGGTTTTTATGTGAGGCTGTATGGACAGTAAAACAGGTCATTGATGATAATGAGAAGAAAGGGAAACTAGCGACAACTCTTCGGGGTCGCGCCTTGGATTGGTTTATGAAGTTTACACAAGTTCCTGTCGGTACCCCGACAAAGTCATTGGATGAAATCCGCATGGGATTGATCGCGGAATTCCGGAAGCCTAAATCTGAAGCATAGTACATTACTGAGCTTAAGGAAATTAAGCAGTATCCTAATGAGTCTGTGTGGGACTTTGATCAACGTTTCAAGACGCTAATGGCATGAGTTAGTTTT
Organism: Larix kaempferi; assembly: GCA_027924585.1. Classification (NCBI taxonomy): domain Eukaryota; kingdom Viridiplantae; phylum Streptophyta; class Pinopsida; order Pinales; family Pinaceae; genus Larix; species Larix kaempferi. Next base: position 49,092,037 of record BSBM01000093.1, on the reverse strand, counting down.
GATATGAGCACTGTCCAACATAAAGAGTGGTTTATTGCGGCATTGCTCCTGCACATTCGGCTGCCGCTGATGCAGCAAAACATCTCAACGCACAGCGAAGCTCTAGAGATTGCAATGCGATTGGAGGCATCACCGATTGGGGAAAATGCAGCCGGGATGTCGCAGATACAGACACAGCTCGCTAACTTGACTATACAGTTGCAAGATTTGAAGAAGAACAAGGAACAACGCGATGAAGTATGGTGTACCCGATGCTGAGGAGAAGGGCATACGAGGGACAATTGCCCGGATTTCTGTAATTATTTGGTGTCAGGTGCGCCAAACCCGTTGAATGGCGGCAGCATGCCGTGGTGTCACGTTTTCCAGGTGTATGGGCACAGTCACGACAATTTCCCTTATATGCAGAAAATGGTCACAACCCCGAGAAATCTTTATTGCACATTTTGCAAGTCGGTGGGCCATGATGACAAAGATTTTCGTGCATATGGGTTGCTACAAGAAAGAATGTGTGATGCATTCTACATCAAGGACGATCAGCGTGTCGTACAACAACCACAACTACAACCGCAGGTAGCCCAGCCACTACCTCAACCGCAGGTGCAGTTTGTACCGCAGCAACAACCGCAGCAGTTCGTGCCGCAATACGCTCCAATGCAAGTGGCTCCACAACAGCCACAGTATGTCCAGCAACTGCAGTATGCACCACAGGGGCAAGGCATGCAACAGAATCCTATGCAGCCACAGTACCAACAGCAAGGCGGATTCCAAGGAGGATACCGGGGCGAACGCGGTGGAGGATTTGGTCGCGGAGGAGGACGAGGTGGTCATGGACCTGTTCAATGCTATCACTGTGCAGTGTGGGGGCATTATCAGCGAGATTGTCCACTACTACAGAATCAGTGATGTTTTGTTTTGTTAATGATCATACAGTTGAGAATTGTCCACAGTTGATTGCACGATGGCAGGCTAGGAATGCTCCGCAGATATAGAATCAGACCCGGCCGCAGCAATACAGCAACCAGTCCAGAACCAAGGATAGCAACCAGTACCGAACCAGCCCCCGTGACCAAATCAAAACACAAATCCAAATGTGAACCCAACCCACAGGGGCATCTGCAGCAGACTCAGATGCAAGGTGAAAATATTGCGACAATTTCTACAGAACTACGACGACAAGATGCTTCGGTGGCTGTTGTAACTCGTGGATGCAAAACGACTAGGGAAGATAGATCGCGACCGTTGATTCGGTTGGCAGGCCAGAAGATGATACCATTTGACATCGATGTTGAACAGGAGGCATTCCTTCAGGCGTGTCGCACCTTGAAGAAAGACTGCGGTAAGGTTGTTGTTTGCGAATGCCACCTGTCTTTGACACTACATCGGAGGGCCGTTCGTCGACACCATCGGGAACGTTGCAAAGGTTTCTTGAGAGCTGTCTGTTATTGGCCCGGGATCCGGCCACCCTGGTTGAGATTGAGGGATGGTTGCAGCAATTTTCGAAAGGACGATAGGAGTCGGCAGTAAACTCCCTACAGCGACGGAAGAATGGCAAGGAGATGAGAATGAACATCCAGATTGGTGACTATGATGTCGATCCAGTTATTCTTGATCTTGGTTCGGATGTTAACATCTTAACCAAGCAAGCGTGGCAGAAAATGGGGAGTCCCCCATTGAGCTGGTCTCCTGTGCAGCTCCGGTTGGCTAACCATGCGAAAGTAACACCTATTGGGCGAGTTCCGCGGCTAACGGTCGATATTGAGGGCATGAAGACTTATGTTGACTTTGATGTCATTGAAGTGGTTGAGGGAGGAAGCTCCTATCCTGCGCTATTGGGGATTGGATGGGCTAATGATAGTGGAGTTGTAATCAACTTCAAGAGGCGCATGATGACCTTTGAGAATCGCAATCTCAGAGTCATAGCCCCATTGGATCCGGCTAAAGGACGTCGATACATTGAGCCTGTAAAAGATGATGATCCCACTGGATGGGACCTTGCATTCAATATTTCTGAAGACTATATTCATCCTACTGCCAACGGTGAGCTAGGATGGCGCAGCGAGAGCTCTACGTCTTTCGACTCTGATGATGCATTAGAACATTGGAGAACCGCTTGCACGAAGTGTCGCTCTGAAAATGTGGCTTAATTACGCAATCTTTATGTCGTGTTGCGACAGAAACAATCACACTGCCAGTCTATGAGGGGTTGCCTGGCTTAACCAACTTTTTGACGGAATTTGAAGAACGAGTCTCAGAACCATAGCAATTGCTGGCATTGGAGGAAGCATTGAAGGATGCTCCAGCACGCTGGTGGAAAACACACAAGAAATCCATTGATGGTTGGTCACAGTGTCGAAGGTTGATGATGGTTCGGTTCAGCGATACTGAGGTTTATCACACTGGCAAGTATGATGGCCAGAATAATCCCAGTGATCATGTGATGGAATGCCAACGATTATGGGTAGTGTGACCCAGAGATGAGTGGTTCCATGCTTTTATCCATACCTTAGATGAGATGCCGTGCTCATGGTACACTACAGCCGAGTTGCGCAGAGAAATTACAACATGGGGGGAGTTGACACTCCGTTTCACTCATACATTCACTTTTGCGGATGCCAACCTTGATGTCAATAACGCCTTATAGCTCATCCGCGATGTGGTACTTCAGGTTGTTCCGGCAGCCTACCCTGTCGATCCACACACATACTGTCAGATGAAGTCTCTCATGGAGTGCTTCAACATCACCGGTGGGCCAGAGGATGCGGACGATCCCCGGAATGTCAACATTCCCGAGTCTGAAGGAAGTTGCGATGTGGTACCACCTGCTGCACCAAGTAATCCATTTAGTCAACCATTGAAGCTTCGTAAGCTCGATATCGGCACAGAGGCCACTCCCAAGTTTGTAAATGTTGGGTACTATTGGGATGACGAGATGATGAGTAAGGTTACTGATTTACTTCATGAGTTTCAAGACTTGTTTCCTACGAAGTTTTCCGATATGAAGGGGATCCTAGGTGATTTAGGGGAGATGAGGATTCATTTAAAACCAGATGCTAAGCCAGTCTGACAGCGACCTTATCAGTTGAATCCGTGACATAAGGAAGAGGTCAAGGCGGAACTTGATCGCATGTTGGATGCTAGTATTATTGAACCAGTGGAAGAGTCTGAATGGATCAGTCCTATGGTGGTGCAAGACAAGAAAACCAGTGAGGTGCGCATTTGTGTCGACTTGCGGAAGTTGAATGATGCCTACTTGCATGACCCTTTTCCGACCCCATTTACTGACGAAGTACTTGAAGGGATGGGCGGTCAGGAGATGTACTCATTCATCGATGGGTTCTCTAGCTACCATCAGATTCGCATTGCCAAAGAAGATCGCCATAAGACAACTTTTGTTACTGAATGGGGCTGCTTTCAATACATTGTAATGCCGTTTGGTTTGAAGAATGCACCTACGATATTCTCCTAGGTCGTTGTTGTTGCATTTAAAGACTGCATTCAAAAGTTTTTTGCAAGTATACATGGATGATTGGACAGTTTATGGGTTGATCTGCGATCATCTGGCCAATCTGCGGTTAATGCTTGAGCACTGCCGACAGCACCAGATATCACTGAACTTGAAGAAATGTATTTTTTGTGCACCATTTGGGATATTGTTGGGTCATATTGTGTGTAAGCAAGGGTTGTTGGTCGATCCGGCTAAGATTGCACTCATTTTGAGTTTGCAACCACCGACCACTGTTAAGCAGTTACGAGCGACTCTGGGGAATACGGGGTATTATCACAAGTTCATCAAGGGATATGCAGCGATTACCACCCCTATGGAGAAATTGCTGAAGAAAGATGCGTTATTTCAATGGACTCCGGAATGTCAAGACAGTTTTGACACACTGAAGATGAAGATGGCTTCGGCACCAATACTGGTATTTCCGGATTGGAGTAAGGAGTTCCATGTACATGTTGATGCCTCATCAATCGCATTGGGAGTAGTATTGGCTCAGCCTGGCAAAGGAGATATTGATCACCCCATTGCTTTCGCTAGTCGGAAGTTGTCGTCTGCTGAACGCAACTACACCACCACTAAGCGGGAGGGTCTGGCAATGGTCTATGCACTGCAGAAGTTCAAGCACTATTTGTTGGGTGGGCACTTTAAAATGTTCACTAACCATTCCATGTTGAAATACCTAGTCAATAAGCCTGTGTTGGGGGGGAAGATATGCCGCTGGCTACTTCTTTTTCAGGAGTTCGATTTTGAAGTCATTGTGAAGCCAGGCCGGTTGAATGTCGGTCCTGATCATCTATCATGGATTGATACAGGGGAAGAACCAACCAATATTGAAGACGGGTTGCCAGATTCACAACTATTTAAGGTTGGCGTCACTGATGACTATTTTGATGACATCCTCCAGTTATGACAACGAGTATTGCACCAGATGATTTCACCACCAGTTAGAAGAAGCAATTGGTAGTCAAGGCTACAGACTTCTAGCTAATCGCAGGAGAGTTGTATAAAATGGGCGCTGATGAGATATTGCGCAGATGTGTCTTGCCGCATGAGCAAGCACCGATACTGGCTGAAGCACATGGAGGAGTAGCAGGAGGACACTATGGCGGTCGGGCGATGGCTAGGAAGGTGTTGCGTGCGGGGCTATGGTGGCCTACACTACATAATGATGCGACAGACTGTGCGCGGTCCTGCGATGTTTGTCAGCGAACTGGAAAACTGTCCAGACACGCTGAGATGTCGCTGATGCCTCAAATAACATTGCAACCGTTCGACAAATGGGCCGTGGATTTTGTAGCACTGATCAATCCACCAGGGAAATGCACGCGTGCGTGGTATATCATCACGACAACAGATTATTTGATCCAATGGGATGAGACGGCACCTGTAGTTGATTGTTTCGCGGCTATGGCGGCGCGATTTTTGTTTGATAACATTATCACTCGCTTCGGCTGCCCCAAGATATTGTTGAGTGATCAAGGCAGCCACTTTCTTAATCGCACCATCAGCGCATTGACGGAGGAGTTGCAAATATAGCATAAGAAGAGTACACCCTACCATCCACAGGAGAATGGCACGGTGGAGGCTTTTAACAAGGTATTGGAGCATGCGCTGACAAAGGTGTGCAATGCGAACCATGACGACTGGGATCTCAAAATCCCAGCAGTGTTGTAGGCCTATCGCACCACATGTAAACGACTGACAAGACAGACACCATTTAAGTTGGTGTATGGACAAGAAGCGATTATGCCAATGGAGTATATTGTTTCGAGTCTACGAATTGCGGCCGTCACGGGCATGGATGATGTCGCAGCATTATATGAACGTCTGGCGCAATTGGTGCAGTTGGAAGAAGATCGTTTCATCGTTAGGTTCCACCAGGGGGTTGAGAAGGATCGACAGAAGGCATGGCATGATCGCCACATAAAAAATAAACAGTTTCAGCAGGGTGACTTGGTGCTGTTGTATGACAGCAAGTTTATGAAACATCCAGGGAAGTTGCAGATGCATTGGCTTGGTCCCTATTGCATCAGTAGTATTACTTCCGGAGGAGCGGTTCAGTTGCAGCAGTTGGACGGGGTGATGCTCCCCAAGTTGGTAAATGGTCATAGGTTGAAGCCCTATCACGCGGGCTTGGCATACCACAATGCCTGAGTCACATCAGGAAGAAAAGAAAAAAAATGATGTGTTGCAGGATGATTGGTGGTAGGATGTCGCACCACCATGGATGGAATGCGGAAGCAGGGAGGCTTCTGCTGCAAGGTTGGAGTTGTTAGCAACACCTAGGAATGTTGCGCTTGGGTCACATTCGAAATCATGACGATGATGGGACTTTTTCCTACTTTGACGGATATGCTTGTTAATCGAGTCGATCATGATAGATGATAGCCTGTTTGGGCTTAGGGATACACCGAGGCAGTATGGCCGATTGTACTTACCAAGATGGTCCACATGGTTGGCACGAAATATCCACCATGCCGGCATGGCCCAAGAAATGCTTCGCACGTTTCTACTTGAAGGGAACCAGGAAAAGGTAAGATTCATCCGTCGTTCGGATAATTGACACATGACGACTTATGATTATCCTGGGGTGCGAGCCGGTGGTGCAACAGCTTGCTAAGGTCGATGGATGACAGAGTGCGTTGTATAAATAGAGGACCCACGGGGAGTAATCACACAGAGATTGTTTTAGTTCAGAAGGGTTATGCTACACAAGGGTTTGGCATTTTGTTAAGTTGGGAATTCCAAGGAGGCTGTGGAAATGATCCATTTCATTTCGTGTGGTAGCACAGCAGGTGTGTTGAGGGCCCGAATGACGAGTGTGTTGTTAGATTTTAAGCATTAATTCAATATGTTATAGGATCTTCACTAAGAGAATAACATGTACAGTATATCAATGCATAACAATCATATCAAGCATGTCAAGCATCACAAGAATCAAAAGCATGAGACAATGGACACACAGATTTTTCCGTGGGGAAAACCCTAAGGTGAAAAACCCCACAACTTCCTCAGAGATAGATAGAGCAATGGCTCAACCAAAGTACAATAGATAGTCTCCTACTATGCAGCTGATTCTCCTCCTCCAATGTGCACCACTTTCTGAGTGAGAGAAGAGTGAGTTCTGAGATGATCAAAATAGAGAATCCCGACTCTCTATTTATACTTGTCCTGACTTGCCTAATTACTTATGGGACCGACTTTTCTAACTCAGCCTAATAACCCCAGTTACATATATATTGGGCCGACACCCACATCAGGTAGTATAATAACCCATCGGAAAGTTAATCCACTTGCGACACTTGTCAATACAAATGACGACACTTCCTTATAGAGGAATAACACATCTCTTATAAGGGTACAATAAATATATACATGAAATACATTCCGAAGTTAAATATACATCAACACTCCCTCTTAACTAGGAAGGTATTTCTCGACATAGATCATCAGGCACAAGTCTTCTTCTCTGGATCATCGTCATCGAATCATCGTCATCGTCACAACTGCTGCTATCTCGTCCAATCTCTGAATCTACTCGTCATAGGAAGTTCTACAGAGCCAGTCCTTTTTCATACTGGATGTAGGCCCACCACCTGTAGGTCTTCATCATCACTAGTCATATTGTGGAATCCTCAGGACTCATCACGTGCATCTGCAAAACCTCGCAAGAGCATCCCAGGCCTTTTTATGAGCACATAGCTCAACCTCTTGAATCTCTCAGGATCTTTTACATGCCACTGCACAACCTATCCACGACCACAGAGTATCAAATTGATACTTCACCATACATCCAACTGATGTATATCATCACATGATCAACCTGATCATCATCATCAATGCGAGCAAGCCATCAAGTAGGTACACTTCAGGATTGATTACACTGCCTTTGCAAAACCTGCAAGATCTCTCAGGACTGATTACACTGCCTCGACAAAACCTGCAAGAGCATCTCATGACTGATTATATGCCTCTGCAAAACCTATGTACCAAACTGTCACATCAATGTTTTCAGATCACCACAAAGTCCACGGAGCACAAACCAGATGCACACACACAACACTTACACTCACCATGGGAGGACTAACCTGCCACCATGTGAAAGGCTCACAGCACTTACACTCACCAGCATGGGAGGACCAACCTACTACCATCTGGGAAAGGCTAACAGCACTTACATCAACGACCATGGGAGGACCAACCTACCACCATGTCGGAAAGGCACAACACTTACATCAACGACCATGGGAGGACCAACCTACCACCATGTTGGAAAGGCCTAGCACTTACATCAACGGCCATGAGAGGACCAACCTACTATCATGTCGAAAAGGATTCAACACTTATATCTCACCATAAGAGGACTAACCTGCCACTATGTGAGAATGGCCCAGCACTTACATCTCACCATGGGAGGACTAACCTGCCACCATGTGAGAATGGCCCAGCCCTTACATCTTACCATGGGAGGACCAACCTACCACCATGTATGAATGGCTCAGCCCTTACATCCTGCCATGGGAGGACTAACCTACCACCATGCAAGAATGGCTCGACCCTTACATCCTACCATGGGAGGACTAACCTGCCACCATGCAAGAATGGCCCAGTGTGCATCTGTGTTTCCGGACTTCATCACTTCCCTCTGGAAGGCATCTCGATATGAAGTACACCAAGTCTCCCTCTGAAGTATCAAACTTCACTATGGTAAGCGGCTTGGTCGACACATCGGCTATCTGCTCATCTGTCGCAACATACAGGAGATTCACAGCTCCCCTCTGCACCATATCCCTGATATAGTGGAACTTGATCTCAATGTGCTTTGACCTATCATGGAACATTGGGTTCTCTGACAACTTCACACAACTCTGGTTGTCATAATATATATAGGTAGCACTCAACTGGAGATCAAACAAATCAGACAGTAGCTTCCTAAGCCATACTGCCTCACAACTAGCTGAATAAGCTATGACATACTCTGCTTCAGCTGTACTCAGTGCCACACAGGACTGCTTCCTGCTAAACCAAGAGATCACACCTGATCCCATACTGAAGTAGCACCCCGAAGTGCTCTTCCGATCAATGGCACTGCCTGCCCAATCTGAATCAACATAACCCTCCAGGTTAAACTTTTGGTTCACCTCATACTTGAGCCCATAATCCACTATACCCTTCAGGCACCTCAAAACATGCTTTGTAGCTATCAGGTGAACATGTCTAGGATCTGTCAGATACTGGCTCAAGGTGTTCACCACAAAGCAAATGTCTAGCCTCGTATTCGTCAGGTACATCAAGGACCCAATCATTTGACAATACATCGTAGCATCAACCGGCTCAGAAGAAGCATCACACAGAAGCTTCAGGTTCGATGCCATAGGTGTGGCCATGGCCTTGCAGTCCATCATCCCAAAACTCTTTAGGATCTTTACTGCATCTTCTCTTATCCAAGGAAGATCCCATCTGCACTCTGCCACACCTCCATACCAAGAAAGTAGTGAATCATACACAAGTCCTTCATCTCGAACTCGACAGCCAGCTTCCTCTTCGTATCGGCAATCAATCTATACTCACCTGTCAGAAACAGATCATCCACATACAATAGTAGAATCACTGGATTGCCCTCCTCAACCTTGTAGTAAAGGTTGGAATCCGCTTTACTCTTGGTAAAGCCAAAACTGGATAGGAAGCCATCTATCCTGCCATACCAGGTCTTGGGTGCCTATTTCAAACTGTACAGATTTCCCATCTGGTCTTGGGACCATATCATTCTTCATGATCGACGGATCATGGCATTCTTCCAATACTGCATCCCGGATCCTGGGAACTTCATGTTCTTTAATATCTTCAATAGATAGCTTTGTTGCTGGAACAAATGTTGTAGTCCTTCTTTTGTAGGTGATGGTATACGATCTTTCCTACAAGACAAGTTAAATTGCATGATTAGAAACATCTCATAGTTTTCAGAACAAATTCTTATACATAAAGAAATATGTCATACAGTCATGCAATTATTTTAGCCAATGCTTCAATACAACATTTATCCATATCCTGTAACTTTCTAGATGCCTTCCATCTCTACCAGAACATTGTTAAGAGTTTGCACTACTCCCAACATGTCAGCAAAGAGGTTTCATTCTAGATAAGTAGCAATGGAATGTTGTACAGTGCCATAGGCCACTTACCCATCACTATATTAGTAGTATCTTGTTCATTAATGCAAATATCCTAATATGCATAATACACATCCTAACTTTAGGAACATAAGTATGTACATAACTGAACAACATCATATATATAATAAATAACAATTCAAATACTTATCCTTGTTTGTTTGTTGGGTGGACTCCCTCTAAATCTTTGCTTCCTTACAGGATCTGCTTGAGTCCGAATCTGAAGTAGCTTATTCTACTCCTTTCTGTTATGGATTATAAGGAGTGGTCAACTCCCTCTTAATCCCTGCATAACTTCTTGAAGTCCCTTGAAGTGAATTTTCCAACATTGTCAGATCTATAGATCTTGATATTCTTTTCGGTGTGGTTTTTCTATCAAGGCTTTGAACTTGTCAAACACTTCATCTTTGATCTTTAAGGAATAAGTCCAAGTATTCCATAGTGCACATACCCACTCAGATAATTGGATGACATAGGTCTGCATACATCGGAGTGGATAGTTTCCAAAATTCCTGATGCCTTGCTTTTACTGTTTGGAAATGCCTTCTTTGTGTTCTTTCCCTTTGCACAACCTTTGCAAACTCCTTCATGCTTTGTCTGGATTTCAGGAAGACCTTCTACCGCTTTGCTTGCAATTGGTAATGCTCTGTAATGCATGTGTGCAAGCCTTCTGTGCCAAAGTTCACTTGGATCTACTGAATCAAGGACCATGGCTTGTTTTGGATGGCCCTTCAATTTGTACAATCCTCGCTCTTGCTCTCCAATCACAACTGCATCATCTATAGTCTTACCCTTAGGCCACATTAGAACTTGGCCATCTATAAATGCAACCCTCATGCCTTTTGCATCCAATGCAGATATTGAGAGTAGATTCTTCTTGAGACCTGGAACAAAGAGTACATCTTTCATCTTCATAGACTTTCCAGAGTCTAGTTTATAGGAGGCTTCACCACTCCCTTTTATGGGATACTAGTAGTCATCTCCAAGCTTCACCTTGTGGGGTGAATCATGTTTAGATAGATTCACAAAGGATTATTTGAATCTTGTCATATGTTTAGAAGCCCCACTATCTATGAGCCAATCATTACTTCCATGAGTAATGGTTCCAGTGAGAGCAGAAATCAAAACATATTCTTCATCACTTGAAGAATCTTCACTTTCTTCTCTAGCCCTCTTCCTGGGAGGTTCATCATCCTCTGCAGCATGAGCATGATGTCTTCTTTTGAAGTTCTTCTTCTTGTGAGAATCCTCTTTCTTATTCTTAGGACAATATCTGGCATAGTGTCCCTTATCATCACATGTATAGCAACGGACATGGGTCATGTCCCTTCGATGTCTGGGACTACTTCTTTGATTCTGATATTTTAATTTCTTGCCATGATGGTGAGCTTTCTTTTCACTGTGCCTTTTGGAGTGAGATTGTGAGTGCTTGGTCATCACTCCCCATCTTCTCTTCTCTGGCTACAATTTAAGCTTCTTCCTGTGAGCATTCTTCCCACAATCTACCAAAAGAGATAAGTTTCTTTCTAGCACAAATTCCTTGGATGAAGGAATCCCATGACCTAGGGAGGCCATTAAGAGTGGTCATCACCACTTCTCCATTTTGTATATCTTCACCCACAACTTCAAGTTGTTCTTTTATCTGGGAGACCCTTGAGAAATATGACTGCATAGTCTCTGCATTCTGGATCTTGATATTCTTCAATTGATTCCTCAGGGTCATCTTCCGATTTATGTTCTTGCCTTCAAATAATTTGGTCAAGGAATCAAACATCTCTTTTGGTGTCTTTAGGGATGACACATGAGGAATGAGATGATCTTTAATAGAATCAACAATGATCCTCTTTTCCTTAACCAAATTCCTCTTGTGGAGAGCCTTAGCCTCTTCTCCCTCTGGGACAGGGACCTCTTCACTTATATAAGTATCCAACTCATTCTCTTCAAGGATTAACCCAATCCTGTACTTCCATGCTCGGAAGTTATCAGCTCCTTCAAGCTTATCCTCAAGCTTGGTGTGGTGAGACATCTTAAAGAGTACTTCAAATGGAAATAAAAAAGATTTAGGTCTTACCACTTGATTGCTGAAAACTAGATCTAGTGTCGTATTAGGGTTTGAGTTTCCCGGAGATCTACACAACCAAAAATCTTGATCCAAATCTCCAACCTTCTGATTTTCCAAGGAGCTTCCAGCTGTGTCTTCAGATTTCAGAAATTCCTATTTTTGAGGAAACCCTACTTTTTAGGGCCAAAACTGAAAGTGCTCATAATTGAATTATGATTGGACATATAGATTCACCTTGCTGAGGAGAGTCGATCCATCATATTACTTTTCCAAAATCTGTGGAGAGAAACCCAAAAACAAGAAGCCCTAGCTTCCGCAACTGCACAATGTCTTCTTCTCAAGTTAGCTCTGATACCATGTTAGATTTTAAGCATTAATTCAATATGCTATAGGATCTTCACTGAGAGAATAACATGTATAGTATATCAATGCATAACAATCATATCAAGCATGTCAAGCATCACAAGAATCAAAAGCATGAGACAATGGACACACAGATTTTTTCGTGGGGAAAACCCTAAGGCGAAAAACCCCACAACTTCCTCAGAGATAGATAGAGCAATGGCTCAACCAAAGTACAACCAAAGTACAACAGATAGTCTCCTACTATGCAGCTAATCCTCCTCCTCCAATGTGCACCACTTTCTGAGTGAGAGAAGAGTGAGTTTTGAGATGATCAAAATAAAGAATCCCGACTCTCTATTTATACTTGTCCTGACCTGCCTAATTACTTATGGGGCCGACTTGTCTAACTCAGCCTAATAACCCCAGTTACATATATATCGGGCCGACACCCACATCAGGTAGTCTAATAACCCATCGGCAAGTTAATCCACTTGCGACACTTGTCAATACAAATGACAACACTTCCTTATAGAGGAATAACACATCTCTTATAAGGGTACAATAAATATATATATGAAATACATTCCGAAGTTACATATACATCAACATGTGCATGAGTGCCTAGAGTAGGCTACGCCTCAGACACCCCGGGGTTACACGCATGAAGTTTCGTCCGAGATGTCTAGGAAGTTGGTGATGGTTCGAAGTCTTGTGGTCCCTGCGACCACACAAAAGGGGGGGGTTGTCGCCCCCAAGTCCCTTTAACTTGTGCTTACCGGTGTGAAACAGATGTGCTAGAGCCGTTGGCCTGGTTCGCACCTCGGCGCTGTTCATAAACTTCTCCTCATTCTGCATCAGATTCCTCGAGACTGGAGGATGAGTTTGAGATGTACATGACAGCAAGTCGGGGGATGCCCACTTTCGGGTAAGACTTACATAACAGCAAGATGATGATCAGTGTAGCAGAAGGAGCAGGACAACATCGCGCGATCCAGACTGCAAGAACAGTTGAACAGCCGTATGAGGACTTCAAAGTAAAAACAACGGCGTGTACTATGTCTAGTAGTTGACATGGCTCGAGGGCGAGCCACAAGATTGTGTTGGGGGACTGTTGGCAGGCGGTTTGGTAGAGTGTTATCACAGCATCTCTGATGCTACGACAAGGCAAAAGATGGCGCAAATGGAGAGAAGATGACGCGAATGGCGATGAGTGGAAGATTAGTTATGTATTTTGGGTCAATTGTACCGCGGAATGCAGGTTTTGGGTCATTTGGACCACATATTATGTAATGTTGAGTCATTTATACCACATAATGCAGGTTTTTGGTCGGTTTTGTACTAAGTTAGTTAGATGTTGGGTCACTTGTCCAAATGTCGGTTAGGAAGTTGTTAGTAAGTGGACAAGCATTGTAATGACGGAAGCCTATATATAGATAAGAGTCGTAGGTATTGAAAGGGAAGAACGAAGATGAAGAAGAAGGAGAAGAAAAGTGCATGTTTGAGTTGTTTCTGCGCATCTGTGAGATATTGCCGAGACCTGATCTTTGAGGATATATTGTATCTAAGGTTTTGCAATGATAATATGATATGATGAAACTATTCTGGTGCAATTCTTGGGTTCTTTCTGTTTGTTATAATGCAATGTCGCACTTCATGAATAATGCTATGTTTCCTTGATGCAATGTTGCTTTACTATTACTACTGCTGTGATAATGAATGTTGTGATCGAATAATGCGTTATGAATATATGTCAAATGTTTGAGATCCCTATTTAGTGTTGCAATAGAGTTAGTTCATGTAGCCACAACCCCCCTCCTTCCTCGACGGAAACATGGTTCCGTCTGCTCTTCCTGGACGCCTCGGGTGAGACCTCATTTGCTCTGTAGGTGTTGCTAGGCGGGATAAAACCTGCCCGGGCCGGTGCCCAGGGAGACTACGGCATGTGTCGACAGTGAAGTGGAACCCCTGTCAACTGGAGTCACGTTGGTCAACAACTACCATATCTCCACATGTGTAGGAAAGATCATAAAAAGAAAGAAAAATTATTGATGTAGCCTACCCACTCATAACTACAACATCTCGCTCCAACTCTCTCTCCACAAATCTACATTTAAGATCTTTTTTAGAAGTATTATGCACATTGGACACTCCGGCAATAATACAATGTGTGGTGATCCATAAATTTTCATGGATATTTCATTGGAAGAGTTTGTCACAATAGATCTTGCAAGTTTCTGCAAACTCTTAGTTATGTAGAGTTTGACTTAAGATTAAGATTTAAAATACTAGCTTAGTGCTCAAACAGTAAACTAAGCTAAGAATTAAATAAAAGAAGCTAAAACAAATACCACACCATCAACACAATGGATGTAAGATGTACCCTAGGAAACCCAATTTGGGAAAACCCAACCAAAAGGTGAGGACTATGTCTTTCTATTTTCTTCTCTGATATGAAACACAAATATAAAGAAAGGTGAACTCACTATGGAGTCAATATTGGCATTGTGGCATATGTGGTTGCTACAAGGTTTTCTACTTCCATTGTTCTACTCCTATCCATCTCCCTTCCTCTGCTCAAGTATGGAACAATAATTCAATACAACCAGAATGGAACCCCTTCATTACCTAACAGCCCATTATTTAACATGTCCTACTAGTTGTTGAGGGTTAGGGTTAGGGTTAGGGTTGTGGCATGCCCTAACTCCAAATTAGGGTTAGGGTTTTAGGCCTTATAGAATAATCTTGAAAGTCCGCATGTTACTAGCTCCACATATGTGAGTAATGGTAGATGACATTGCATCCACTCAATACCATGGTGGTCAAAAACATAAGTCAACTTGTGAGAGGCATAATTTCCTCATAAAAACTCTAATTGAGGTGATATATATGTAGTTGGAAAGCTCTTGGTATGTAGAATAATGTAATACCATGATTTTGAGCCCCTAATCATATGTACTTGTTATTTGCTTTGTTATTATGGCACTAGGTGCTAAGACTATGTTCTCTAGACATCATTGTAAATAAATAAAATATATGGCTCAACATGGAAACTAATGAGAATGTGGGGCCTTGGACTCCATAGGTGAGGGGGAATGTGGAATTCCTAGTGCAATCTAGACTTGATGACCACCTAAACACTTGATGATAGACCCAAATTTACCCTTTTGGACCTTATTGATGTTTTGTAATTCCCTCGTGAAGGTTTGGTAGCTCCACTTGCACTAGTGCGCCCTCTTGAGAAATTGGTGGGCCCCACTTGGAGATAAAAACCTTGCTCCACTACTCATGGGGGAGGATCCATATTTTTGTGCTACAAGTCAGTTAGGACACCTAATTGACTCCCTCTCTCACCTCCCGTGACCAATTTCGCCCTCCTTGGCCTCCACTCATTTTTTAGTAAATCCTCTCATTTTGTTATTCCCGGATAATGGAATCTATCTCAAATTAACCTCTACTTCACCCCAACTCAAGTTAACCTCCTAGAGTTTGAATTCCCTCCATGAATTCGAATTGCCTCCTTCAGTTATAAAACCATGTGCTACATTCCTTGGGAATAGTTACTAGTTACCTCAGTCATGTTATGTGGTATATTTATGTCGGTGTGAGGAATGATGTTATGAGAGATATGTGCATTGTGAACCATTGTGAGTTGATATGGTGTTGAACCATTGATAGATATTATTTTCCATTATTGAGACAACAAGAGGTCCTCACTCCCATTTCTTATCTCGGCCCCATCTCGTCACGTAAAGCCTGGGAAGAATGGTGATGTCCTGAGGGACTTGTGTAATGAAGGGAGTCACATTCCACTGGGTAGTGTAGATGGAGGGGTAACTAGATGGTGAAAATATTGAGTTGTGTTTATGAAGTTGATATTGAGCTATTCCATTGATTGAGTGTGCCCTTCTTGTGGATTCCTTGCTCTCAGCTCGGCGGTGGCCTGTCCAAGTAAGATTTGGCCATACTGTGCCTACGGTTGGGAGGAAAGTTGTCATATTGAAGCCAGTTGATCTTCAATAAGATAACTAATCTGTTATATATTTATTCATGTATTTATATGTTGTGTCTATATTTTCTAATGTGCCCTTGGTGGCTGTTATAAACTCTGTTTGAATAGATGCTCATTTTGTCAATGATCGGATGCAAGATCATATGGTTTTCTACTTGGAATCTTTCTTGAAATATTTGTTTATGAGGTCTAAAATATAGATATATATGTTATGGAAGCTTATGCTCTATTCATACTCTGTATTTTATGTAGCTAATGCCCCCTTGGAAGTTGAATGAACTCTGATTTGGTTTATGGCTTTTTATGTTAACCTTGGATGCAAGTTGAATGGCTTCTCTTCAGTTTCTTGTGAGCATTATTTCCTTCTTCTCTAAATTTTGATTCTTCTTAAGTACATGGAAGCCTTCACACCTTATGTAAAGAGTATATGGCTATAGAAACAACTTCTAAACCTGATTTGATAAACACTTAACGACAGTAGATGGCAACCCCTAAATGAAAACTGACAACACTTGCATAATTGAAACTATCAAACCGAGAACTGGAAATATGTTAATGTTCACATGTCTAACTCTAACTTTGTCTTATAATGGTTTATTTGGATATTCATGGAAGCCTGTAGATATGTTAATAATGTTTAGTTACATGTTAAATTACAGGTTCAAGCGGGACTGCATTCATGCTTGCATTGCATGTGCATTGAGGGGAGGAATGATATGCATTGTTTTTCTGCATTTCATTTAAAAGGGATGTATGTTTATTTATTTAGAATTTAGACATGTTGGCCTAGCCTTATGTCCCTTATTCCACTGTGCATTACCTTGAATCGGCCCTCTCCCCCTGGTTCCGAGGTGTTTAGCGGTGTCAGGGACATAAAAAATAACATCGAGATGTCAAGTTTTTTCCACAACGTTTTGACCCTAAAAATGGTTATTTAGTGCCACAAATGGGCTTTGGTAGTTTCAAGACCCCAAATCGCCAAACTAGGGCCGCCTAAAATAGGCCCTAGAATCTAAATTTGTACCCAAATAGATTACAAATTATATAGTGATCCATTTCGAATAACTCCCCATTTTGGGAGGATTTTGGTCCACAAAATCTTTTACTAAAGGAGGTGAGGAATTTTTCCTTTTAAATTCTCCCTATAGTACCATTTGACCTTGCTTAGAAGTTGTCCTTTCAACCCAAATTGCTATAGTTCATGTTGCCCTTGTATAGTTATTATATACTTCTTCTACAAAACTATATCCTTTGTTAACTATCCCTAAGCTTATATTGCAAAGTCCTATGGTAGGTAAGACTTGCCCATTATTTTATTAGTATAACATGGAAGGGTCATAGAGTTTTAGATTTTCCACATTCACTACTTAATGTGCATATATGGAAGTAGATTGAGTTTGTAGGCATTATCACCTACCTATTGCAACACTTCAAAAGGATCGTACCATAGATCCATGATCTTGTTACTATGACCTTGTAGCTTTTCTTTGTTCAATGCAACCAGACTCGGTCTCCTACATTAAATGTCTTCTCAATTCTATGTTGGCCGTGCTAAACCTTGTACTTTTCTTATGACTTCTTCAATGCATCATGTACTTGCAAATGGATTTGTCTAATCTTGATATGAAATGGATCATTATGTTATTAGTCATCTATTTTGGTACTTTCTGGGTGGAAAAATTGGATGTATTGGCTTGTAGGGCCCATTTTATGAGAAGGTCTCACTTTGGTGATTTGGGGAGCAAAACCTTCTAGAGACTATTTCAGGCCTTAAATTTTAATCTTTTGGGTTCAAAACTTTGCAAGCATAATTGCAACCTCTCGACGTTTTTCTACACATCAAGACGTATATAATGGTGCAAAAATAAACTCAATTGGAGTCCATATGCAAAAGTTATGCCTTGCACAAGTTGACCTATCATGTTGACCACTACGATAGCAAGTGGATGCCACGTCAACTCACATGAATCACACATTGGAGCTGGTCACATGTGGACTTTGAAGAAGATTCTAAAGGGTCTAAAACCCCACCATTAATTGGGGGTTGAGGTATACAAAAACCTAACCCTAACCCTAGATGGATTATTAGGCTATGTTAAATACTGGGCCACTAAGAAAAGAAGGGGCTCCATTCTTATTTTACTATATATTATTCCATATTTGAGCAAAGCATCTAATAGTGGGGTATTGAGGTAGAACATAGGAAGTAGAAGATATTGCGGTACCCATATTGGCCACATTTCCCACCCATAGTGAGTGTCCCTTTCTTTGTACTTGCACTTTATAGCTCAAAAGAAAAGAGTAGAGCAGAGGCCTCACCTTCAAGCTGGGGTTTTCCCATGGTATATCTTGTGTTTATTGTATGTATGATTTGTTATTTTTGTGCTTCTTGCATTTCATTTTCAATTCATTTTAGTTTATTTCATCATTAAGCAAGTAACATTATATATACAATATAAAGTAAAACACTCTATAATAAGAGATTGTAGAATATTAGATCATTTGTGATGAGCTATTATAGTGAATATCCATGCCAGTTTATAGTTCAAATCTAATCAATGAATCTTTCATAATTCAATGCTTCACATGTGGTGTCTTCCCTCACTCCAACTCCTTATTGTCCATATACAACATCCTAAGTAAAATGTGGCAAATATACAAAGCAAGTTTTAAAAGGGGTGTTTTCCCTAAGATGTCCTAGGATGAATTTAGTACATGCCATGGCATGATGAGGCTCAAATTTTAAAGATTTAGAGCTAAATCTATGGTGAATGAGATATGAATTTGTATTTTATTGAATCTATTTGCAGGTAAACAGTTATGAACTATCTTGGATGAAGAAAATTATTTCAGAGGAATTTGATGGAATGTATTTAGCATGGTAGGCATACATGAAGGTGAATTTTAGCAGATGAGAGAAAAATAGAGATGCAAGAGGTGCCTTCAGAATAAATCTCTCGCACTCAATGAAAGCCAAACGTACTATGTTTTTATGGAAAATAATTCAGTAGTTTATTATAGAATGCAAACATTTCATGGATCAAATGGAAACATAATGTACACAAGACAACACTAAAATAAGCCTTCAACTATTGTTGAATCATATGAACATCTTAAAATTGAAACAAAGGTCAAAACAATGAAAACTCTTGTCTCAATTTCAACATTCAACCATACATTTACATCACTGATACCAACATAGGTGCATTTGTTGCTCAAGCTTTATTTATCTATCAAGAAATATTTACATAGAATATGGAAATAGATCTAGTGACACTACAGATACACAATTACAGAGGAAAAACATCTATGATACATTCCAAAATCTTTATCTCAGAAGAAATTTCTTACATACTAGAGAATACAACCAACTCAACAATTCTAGAGACCCTCTAAAAAATGCCAACCTTGATTACCGAGCTCAAATGGTCTTTTATAGCCTCAGAAGTTGTAATTGTGTTCTATTTAGTCCAACTGATTTCTAACAACCTTAAATTTGTCACTTTCACAATGTTTTCATAAGCTGTCAAAAAGGTTTTTTGTTTCTATTATGTCTTCTTAATCGACCCTTTTTAGTCCCTTTAGGATGATCTGTTTGTCCACTTGTTGCTACACTTCGTGCTACACTTGATTGTCCACTTGGTTTCCCAATCAGTTTGACAGTTTTTTGTCTTAGGAACTGATGCATCATCTGAATATTTTCCTGTCCTCTTGGTGGCATAAACGCTTGAGGACTTGGTTGACCTGCTGACTATCCCTATGTTTGGCTTGATGTTTGTCCTGATGTTTTCCCTTGGGGTGGAAAAATAAGTTAATGATACTTATACACTAACTGCCATTCTTTACCTATAAGATAGTGATGTGATTTCAGGGCCTCCAATGCTATCTCAACATTAGTAGTCTTTTCATATGATATAAGCTTCAGCTTTCTCAACATGTTCTTAAGAATTACCCACATCTCAAATTCAACTTTTGACCTATCAATCACTTCATCTCCACTTATTTCTCTTTCTAGTACATCAAATTGTACGTCTACCTCATCCCTCTTTTGCATTAGTTTGGCCTTGTTTTATTTTTTTATACATTTCTCCATTTTCGTCCCATGGATGTGGAAGGCCTAATTTGATGAGATCATTGAAGATATCCTTGAAGGCAACCATTACTTCATTGAGGGCCTTTATTCTTCCATGATTTATTTTCATCAACGTTTGTTTCAGGGTCATATGATTAGCCAACTTGATTAAATGAGTTTTGTTTGAAATTTGCAGCTCTTCCAACTCTCTTTTTGTCCTACTATTTAAGTAATCAACTATTTGTGATGCTTGCTCTAGCATCTTACCTAGCTCCTTATCTACTCTTTGTACTTCTTCCTAAGCCAATTTGGCCATATTAAACTCATTTTGGATCACCTCACACTGGTCCCATTTATTGAGAATTTGTTGTGTTTTTTTGTCCCATAGCACTTGCCTGGTTCTTCTCAATAGTTCCTCTCCTTGGACATCTAATTACAACTTGGTGATTTGGCTCTTTAAATCATCTCTTTCATTTTCCAAGTCATCAATCAAGTCATCCTTTTCACTTACTTCATTTTCAAATTCTACAATCATGATGTCTCTCTGCCTCAATTCACGTTCCAGCTCTTTAATTTTGGTGTCCTTGCTATCTGTTTGTTGAGTTGGGGTATCCTCTTCCATTTAATCTATTACAAACTCAACTGAAGCTGGATTTTCATATTCTTTTGGAATTTGCTCTACTTCCCCTATAGGGTGATTAATATCTTGCATGCTAGGGGATGATGATGGGGGAATAGGCTCAATAGACAATGATGTCTTTTGTAGCTTTGAGGCAGAAAGTTGCAGCTCTAATTCATTTATTTTCCTCTTATATCTCTACTTGTTCTTTGCATTGCCTCATGCTCTCATAGATTTGCTATTTTTCTTCTTGTATCTTGAATAATTTAGGGATCTAGAATGGCTGTGCCCCAAAAAGTTTCAATTACTTTCTGAGATGTGCAATCTCATTATCTTTCTGCTGCAATAGAGCTTTGGAATGACAAACTTCTGTTGGATCCACTCCTAGAGCTACTATTTTGTTTTCCAACTCTTTAATGGTCACTTGCTTTGCTTTAACCAATACCTTTGTTGCTTTCCACAACTATTCAAATTTCTTCATTGTTGTCCTCATCTTCCTTTCAGTGGCAGCATATTGCAAGACATCTTTGAACATCATGTCACTTTATTGCCTATAAAAATCCACTTTATCCATCTTGCCAAACTTTTTGAAGTCCAATGTGTATTCATTGGTTCTCCAATCACTACAAGTAGAAGGCATATGGACTTTGGGTTCTAAGACTGCCATTCTGAAAGTGTCATCTTTGTGATATGCAACAATCATCAATATTTTCTCTGATGCTCCCACTTCTCCTCTAATATCCTTAACCAAGTTTAGACGTCTTCCTCTTATATTCACATATCTGGTATGAAGATTTGTTTTCATTGCTATTGGACCTGCAGAAGGTGAGGCCTGCTACAATTGAGGCATTGTGAATTCAATGGAAAGATAGTGAGTGAAAGTAATTGGTGGCCCTTCCCTTCCAACTGGTGGTTGCTCCAACAATGCAACTAATTCTCTTGGGAGTTCATCACTTCCTTCTTTCTCTACCAAGGATTTTGTAGCCCCTTCTCCTTCTTATGTTCTGGCCTTTTTACTTTGGGGTCCCTGCTTAGCCCCATCAATATCCATATATGTTTGGAGCTCTTCGGATCCTCTCTTTTTCCTTGATTGTGAACATGTGGCATCTTGCTCCTTTTTATTGTTTTGAATTGCTAGGACTTGATCCCAACTATCCAAGTTTGCAACCTTCTCCCACTCATGCCTAGGGATATAATCATATGCTGAATTTTTATTGGAAATCCTCTGCTTGGAGATAATATGGTGAGGATCATAAGGTCATTTCTCTGCCTTTTCCAAATTTAGCTACTTCAAGAACTGCTCGATATATTGTAAGGAATCCTTCCCTTTCACTAGAAAAGGCCCCAAATCTTTTGGCAACAAAAAGGTTATTTGATGTTTGAAATGTACAAAATGCATATGACCATAAATAAATATTTTCCTAGTGTACTCCATTGCAAAGATCTTGGGTGTAAGAAAATTTGGTAGTTTGTATGGTTCTTCCTCAAAACCGTATACCCTTAGTACAGTATAATCTTTGTATAGGAACCAATATCCTACCTTCATATCTAGACTTAGTTGCAGGAGATTTTTATTCTCTGGAAACATCCTTGGTGGGGAGGCATCATGCATTAAAGTATATGTAATGGCCATTACCTTGTTTGGAAACTCTTTATAATTTGGGTTGCCACGTTTTCTCAAAATCAGGTTACTCCACTCATAAACAGGCAGTTGATTTCCAGCTTCATCTCTGACTCTTAGGTTCATGACTTTATAATGATCATAGTTCTGGTAGAGAAACATGTAAAATAGGTATGATGGGTATCTGAATTGTTCCATGGAAGGGAGTTCTTCCAATTGGGTGTGGATTGCTTGGGATAGATAGCTGCAGAGGTCTAATTTTGGGGGCATAATTCTAGTAGCAGTGGTTAAGAAACTCAAGAACCCTAAAACAGTTTCATCTATGGTTTTATCATTATCATACCCCAATATAGTGCACATTAGGGCTATGGCTTTCTTTGAATTCTCGGAGAAATTCACTGTTTCATAAGGAGAATTGATGGTAGGGATTGGAAGACCTTCGTTTAGGTTTCGAGACAATATGTGGATTCTTTCAATTGGTTTTAGGACCTGATAGGACATGACCTAGTTTTCTTCATGGAGAGGTTGTAGAGCTAGGAAATCAGGAAAACATAATATCTTTGAGATGACATCCTTAGTAAACATTCATAATGTTTTGGAATAGTCTACAAAGAGGATGGTTCATTTACTGGGTGAATATTGAATTGAGCACCATGTTATAAATTCTGGGAAATAGACAGTGTGGGGACACATGGCTTGGGCCAAATTGGTCTCTCGGAGGTGACATGGGTCTAGGATAGTGACAACTTGGGATTGGGATTCTTGAATGGTGTTGTTTAGGTCAGAAGTAGTGACCAGAGTATCAAATATGCCAGGATCATGGTTGTAAATGTGTTCATCTCCAAAAAATTTGGGCTTCTGAAGCTTGAATTTCGATGAGGATGCCATTATAGGTGAATTGGCATGGATTGGCGGGTAATAATATGGGTGGCAGGTTTTTTTGGAAGGTATTAAACCTCTTATAGCTAATACTCAGGTAAAAGAAAATAAAAGTTTGGTTCAATAATTACTCAAGGGGGAAAAACTGATCGTCGTGCTAACGGTTATGTGTATAGGTGCTAACTGGATTGGTACACTAATGTAGTTATCTTCCTTCCTCTTCTTGGTGAGGGCAGAGTAGCATGAAATTTTGAATTTGCCTTGTTTTAATGGTCTAACCATACTTAAATTTGGACAACTTGCGAATTTTCATTTGGCATGCTTGGATGACGTCACACGTTGTCAGTAGACCCCAATTGACATGCGTAATATCCTGGATGGTCGACGTGGATCCCAGTTTGCCTTTCCTTTCTTGTGTGGAGGCCTTACTTATCACTTTAGATCCTAAGGAGGAAACCACTATGGTTTACATAAAGAAGTAACGACTCAGTGGCATGGTGGTTTTGGAAAAGGATCTAAGGATTTGTTATCAATCAAAATCATCCACGTGTCCCTGGTGTTTCTGGGGCCAACGGCTCCTCGGGGCATTTTAAAAAGTGTGCATCTGCCCAATGCGCTTTGATTGTCAACCGTTGATTTTCGGGGCCCACCTTTGATCTGCCCGATCACTTTCTTTAACATCCTCACACCTCATCGATGCGCTAGGCCCCTTTTCCATTGATCTCTTGGATCATCCCATGATCTGCTTGATCAATCTTTAACCTGACTGTCTTGGTGCCAGTATACCTCCCTCAGTCTTATGTTTCTTTTACTTTTGGGAACCCAATCACTTTCCCTTTAGCCTATGGTTTCCATCTTGTGGTCACCACACTACGTTTCCTTTCATTTATTTCAACGCCCTTTTGACTTAGAAGGTTTTATGCTAAGCTCTCGAGGGCTTATGATGAGGATTTTAAGCATTTTGAAAACTCCTCGGGGCTTACGAGCCCTGAAACATTTGCAGTGATAACATTGGCTCCAACAGGGACATATTTTTGTTTCACAAACAAATAAGAACTACAGATTAGTGCCTTCTATATTGGGCTATGGAGTCACCCTTCTTTGAGCATTTTTCAGACATCAAGCAACTCTTTAGTCTTGCACAATATTTACAAACATGGAAACATAAAAATTGGAAATGCTTGAGTAAACTGGAAAGGAGATGAAATAAGCAAAATTTTAATGTTGCTACTCTACTAAGTACATAGCTGTAGACTGCTTTGGATGTTCAATATAAAAAGAGGTGCTTGAGGAGCCTTTCATTTACAGTTGCCTCCATTATTTCACCATCGAACTATGTAAGAATGTAGGTATTGTTGCCTTGGACATTTGATATATGATAAGGCCCTACCCATAGGTTATCACATTTTCCATGTTTTCCTTTGTATTCCCTCCTGGCATCCCATTTCAAGATAGAAGTCCCTTTCTATTGCTCTTTTATCAAAATTCCTTTGCATCCTCCTTTGGTGTTCCTACAACTTTAGAGTGGCTTGTTCTCTATCTTGCTATAGCTTTATCAGTTCATAGATCCTTCTAACCATATCATTATGTTCTCTCCTTTCATTCTGAATTAGTTTTATTATAGGAAGCCCTAATTGGATTGGAAAATTTTCTTCCTTCCCATAGACTAGTTGAAAAGGGGAGGTTCCAATAGATCTTTTGGTGCTTATTCTATCATGCCACAATGCATACCTTAAATTGATGTCCCGTGCCTTTTTGTTTTCTAACATCTTCTTGATTATCCTGAGTAGACTTTTGTAAGAAAATTTTTCCAATCCATCTCCTTATGGATAGTATGGGGTGGAATGTCCCAACTCAATATTATATTTTCGACAAAATTCTATCATTTTGATTGATCTAAAATCCTATGCATTATCAACAATGATCTTTCTAGGGCATCCAAATCTTGACAATATGTTTTCCTTCAAAAACTTGATGATCACTATGTCATTTGGTGATCTAGTTGGGATTACCTCTACACACTTAGTGAAGTAATCAATGGCTGTCAAAATCCACTTATGCTAGCCATTGGAGTGGGGATTTAATTCTCCAATAAAATCTAATCCCCACTGTTGGAAAGGAGTTGGTGTCTTTATGGGTTTCAAAGGAAAGGGCTTTAGTTTTTGTTTATGCAAACAATTCGCACTCATTGCATGCTCTTACCATATGGTTAGTATCATAAAATAGTTTTGGCCGATAGTATCATGCTCTGAGAAATTTATATGTTGTGTCCCTCCAAGCATGGTGTCCTCCACATATGTCCTTGTGAAACTCTGTGATCATTCCTTTTGTTTCTTATTCTATTACACAATTCAACAATTTTCCCAAATAATATTTCCAATATAGGTACTCATATAGGATGCAATATTTAACAACTTGAAGTTTTAAAGATCTAGTTTAGGCTTTATTCATGTGACTTGGACACTCAAGATGTATCAAGTAGAAAATAATGTCATTGTACTATTGGGATTCTGTAAATTTGGGATTTACTTTTATGCTTCTACCTTGAGTATCTTCTTTATTTCTAGCCCTTTATTCCTCTGTTATTTCAGCCACTAAATTCAAGTCTAGTTCCTCACAATTAGATTCAACTAATTACTTTGATAGTCCTTGTCCTTTTACTAGTTTGGTAGGCTTGATTTCCAAGTCATAGTATTCAATCTTGGCAATCCATCTCCCTCTTTTACCTTCATTGTCTATTTGACTGAGAATATATTTCACAGCACTATATGGCACATAAACAATCACATGAGAATGGAACACATAACATATGAAAGGTTCCAGTACTTTAACCATGGCATAGGCATATTTTTCCATCAAACTGTATTTCAATTCTACATCACTCAAAGCCTTGTTGGAAAAAGCTATGGGTTTCTCATGTCCTTCTTGGTTCTTTTGCAAGAGTATTATTGCAATAGTGTATGTTGAAGCAAAATAAAAAAACAAGAAAGGATTAGTATGATCATGGTTTTTGAAAACATGGGCTTCTCCTAATGATATTTTCAGCTGTTGGAATGATTCTTTGGATTCTTTGGTCCATTTAACCGCATTACCCTTTTTGTGCATGTTGGTAATGTTCTTTATTAGCTCTGCCAAATTAGGAATAAACCTCCAGAGAAAGTTTATTTTTCCCATGAAAGATTGAACCTCTTTCTTATTCCCGGGGATGTCTATCAATTGTATGGAAGCCACCCTTTCTAGGTCAATCCTCACCCCATCTTTGGAAACAATGTGTCCTAATAGTTTTCCTCTTGCAAAGAAAAAAGTGACTTCTTGGGGTTTAAGGACATCCCATACTTCCTGCATTTGTAAAATGTCTGCTTGAGGTGTGACAAATGTTCATCATCTTTTTTTGAAAAGACAGTCATGTCATCTAAATATGTGACAATGAAATTGTCTCTCTATCCTACAAAGGATATATACATGGCCCTCTAAAATGTTGCTTGTACATCCATTAATCCAAATTGCATCTTTTCATACATAAATGTATCCCATGGAGTTGTGAAAGTCATCTTCTCTCTATCTTCTTTGTGCATCACAACCTGATTATCCCCTGAGAAACCATCCATCATAGATATTCTATTAGCCCCTACTACTTTCTGCAGAACATGATCCATCTTGGGAAAAAGGGGTAATTGTATTTCAAGGAGCACTTGTTGAGGTTTCTAATGTCAACACATAATCTGATTTCTCCATTTTTCTTTTTGACTGGTACCAAGTTAGCTACCCATTCTAAATATCTCAAAGGAATTATTATTTTAGCATCTAATAATTTCCTTATTTCTTTTCAATTATGGGAAACAAGATAGGATTAGTTTTCCTGAGATTCTACTTGAATGGTTTTACCCCAGGTTTCAGGGGTATCTTGTGTTGAATAATAGATGTGTCATAGGTCCTGAGATCTTCATACTTCCATGCAAATACATCTATATAATCTTTAAACAAATTTAAGTACTTGTTCTTAACTTTTGCAGGAAATAAATTTGACAATTTGATATATTCAGGATCTTCTATTGTGCCAATATTCACATCTTCAACAACTTATTCTTTTAGTTGCACAATAGGATTAACAGGGATATCAATTTTGTCAAACAATCTTTCTAATGGTACCATACCCTTAGGGATAAAATTATTCTTTAGTTGTAATATCTTGTGATTGGCCACTTTGCTACTGAATTTTGGATATGCTTTTAACTCCAATTGACACTCTTCTCCTTCATCTTCATCTTCATTTTGATCTTGATCTATACAGGTTGTTGAGAACTTGCCTATCATTTCCAGGAATATTTTTATTTGTTGATCATCCTCAAACACTTGATGATGTTTCTGATTGTCAAGGATTGAGGGCTTGTATATCATCTCGACTTCATGCTTCATCCTGGTACCTATAGGAGGTTTGAATGTGCCGGCAATTGCATCTAGTGAATCAGTTTGTTGATTCATCTCCCTTGGGACAACAATAATGTTGAAAGCATGAAAGAATTTTTCCACTAAATCCAATACTTGATTTATGTATGCCCTCATCCTGGGGTGTTTGATTTGATAATCATTTTTAATCTGTTGTACAACCAATTTTGAATCTCCAAAAACAAAGATTTGTGTGATTTCCATTTTTCTAGCAACCTTCAATCACAATATAAGAGCTTCATATTCAACTACATTATTTGTGGTTTCAAAATTTAGTTTGCAAGGAAAAGTAACTTCTTCTTGATTGGGAGAGAAAAGAACAACTCCATCTCCTGCTTCTCCTTTAGAGGAGGATCCATCAAAATACATCTTCCAAATCTAGTTTGGGCAAGAGGAAAAATTTTAAGTAGTAACTTCTATAGGTGAAATTTCTTCATATGCTTCATCTAAAGCCAATATACAACATCCCATATCTTCTTTTATAGCATATACATGATAATATGGTTGGACTATTTTGATCATTGATAAAATAAGCAAACTTGGCTTCCTTATGCAATCTTCCGGTCTCACATGCAAACATAGGAACAATTGCATACTTCATATCCATCTGCATAGTACCTCCCATATTTTTCTCCCATGTCCTAGATAACAACATTCCATATCTGGCAAGCAAATCTGTCACTACTACATCCATCATGATACTCTTCACAAGCAACTAAGCCAAAGTAACCACCAGATATTTAATCATCCCCAAACATTTCACTTTTTTTAGTCAAAGCTGTAAAGATCATGATAAGGCTTAGTGATTTCTAAATCCAATTGTTCCATGATGAATTTTGGCATTAGATTATGAGAGGCTCCAGAATCTAACATGCAGTTGTGCAAATATTTTCCATGTACATTGAGAGTTATATAGAATGGGGTTGTGTGCTCATATTTTTCTTCTTTTACCACGGGACCTATTGAGATGGAAGGATTCTAATCTGCTAGATTTAGGGTGTCAAGATGAATAGTTGGTCCTGATATATTCATAATTTTATCTATTTTATTTATTTTGATAAGAGGGGTTATTGGCTAACTCTGGCAGAGGTATTGGGATCTTTATTTTAGCTAAATCATGTTCAAGATCAAAAGGGATGGAAAATTTGTCTTGTTCTTTTCTTTCAGGATCAACTCTTTTAAGCTGTGGAACTTCAACTTTCCTTTATGCAATTGGAGACACAAGCTTAGACATACTGTCTCAAGGGACAACAAGCTTTTTAGCAATGACAGGGATGTTAGGGATTTTATCAGCTTTTGGGTCCACAGAGGCTTTTCTAGGGTGAGAATTTTGCTTTTGATTTGCTGCAATATTTCTTCGTCTCATATTGCATTTTCTCTGCAATTCTTGATCAATGGATCATATCATTCTTAGCTTGCATCCAGAGCATTTCTCCATGTGGTTCTATATATTCCTCATTTGGGGGTAAGTCTGCAAACTGATTTTTGTTATTTTCTCTTACAAGAGGCTGTATGGGTGGATATTCATTTCTCCTTTTCCTATTTATGATATGAGGGTTAAAAGGCCTCCTATATTGGTTTGTATTTCTTTTCCCTCCACCCAGGGGGTTTCTGTTTGAATTATTACCTTCTACCTCCAGTATGGTGATTTTGTTTAAAAGACCTCTAAGTAATCTAGACACCTCTTCCATCGTTGCATCTTGTGTGTCTCTATCCTTTCCAGAGGTGCCAATATCCTTAAGTTTCACAAGCTTAGCTTCAAATAAAAGCTTTGTAAATATATTATCAACCTGATCATATATCCCACAATAAGAAAGATTCACAACATTATCTTAACTAATTATCTTAAGTAATGATCATGAATTTCGGTGTGCTTCATATTGCTATGTGTTATAGGATTCTATGTAATTTGAATTGCACTTTGATTGTCAAAAAATACCACAATTGAAGTCTCTAATGGAAAAACAAGTTTACCCATGAGATTTTGAATCCATGTGACCTCAAAGCCAACATGCACTACACCACAATACTCTACATTTGTGTTGAAAGAGAGACTATCTTTTTATTTTTAGAAGACCAAATGATGGATCTAAAACTAAGACAAAACATGTAGCTAGATGTATACTTTCTATATTTTCCATCTATAACCCAATCCAAGTCAATGTAACTAACTAAATGGTTCAATTTATCATTGCAATACTTCATACCAAGCTAGTAGGTTCCCCTGATATATCAAACAATTCTCTTTGCGGACTTAAGGTGGCTTTAGCATGGATCCTACTTAAACCAAGAAACAACACTAACAACAAAGTAAATATCATGTCAAAAATGAGTTAAATATACATGCTACCAACAAGTCATCAATAGAGTGTAGCATCAACTTTTAGTGAATCACACTTTTTGGTTAGCTTCACTCTCGACTGATAAGGTGTATCACATGGTTTACAGTCTTCCATTTTGAACTTCTATAAAATATTCAACACATATTTGGGTTGAGAGATACAAATACCATCATCCATTTGTAAGAATTGGAATCCCAAAAATAAATGCAACAAACGAAGGTCAATCATCTCAAATGTATCTACTAATATTTATTCCTTCAAACTGAAAATTGAATTAACATTGCTTCCAATAATTACTGGGTTATCCAGATAGAATGCAACAATTAATGTTTCATCATTTACATGCAACACATATATACTATGATTGGATCCAAAAAATTTGAAACTAATATTGAGGAAAAATAAATCAATCTTCTCATACCATGACTTGGGGTCTTCTCATACCATGACTTGGGGGCCTGTCTCAAATCATATAATGACTTATTTAGTCACCACACAAGATTGTTGTCCTTTTCAAAATCAAGGTATTGATGCATATAAATGTCTTTAGTGCTCACCACATAAAAATCATTTTTGACATCCATATGACGTACCTCCCATTCAAAGAGAGAAGTAAGTGAAATAATTAGTTGGGAATGATGTTTGAAACTGGGGCAAAGGTTTTAGTGTAATTGATGCATTCTTGCTAAGAAAATCCCTTCGCTACAAAACAAACCTTATGTCTTTCAATAATGAATTCAAATTTGAATTTGGTCTTGTAGACCCATAACACTTCAGCAAATTATTTCCTCGTGGTCAAGAATTCAAATCCCCTGTGTCATTCTTCATCAAGGAATGATACTCATCAGCCATAGTATTATCCTATTCAGGTTGACCATGTGCATTTTTATATGTATCCAAATCACATGCACCATTAGAGCAACACTAACAAACTATTTTGGACCTCTAGTTTTTATCGAGTCATTGATATCCCTTGCATCAACTCCAATAGCTTTAGTTTTCTATGTAGCTCATCTAAGAAATAGGTTCCTTTTGTTGAAAAATTTCATTAACCAATATCATCATTTTTGGAATAAACAAGGGTTCCAAAGCTAGTGGTTGATTATGATGTGGAAGGTTTATTCTAGGTTGGTTGTCTAGTTGGTGGTCCTATGAAGTAGTTAGTTGATTTAGAATTACATAGAATTTCCAGAGTATTGTTGCTCAACAAACCATAATAGGAATTCAACAAAGTAATATGCAAGGTCTTCTCATAAAAGAAAACATCTCTTTTGTAGATAATCTCTTATTTAACATGGCCAAACAACTTGTAGGATTTCAAATATTCACAGTAACCCATCATGCTAGAAGCATGAATCTTCACATCTAGTTTATTTCTTTTATCATCTATAATGTGAACCCATGCCATGCATCCAAAGGTTCTAACATGTTTGATTGAGGGTTTTCTTTTGCTCCATTTCTCAATTGGAGTCACAACCTATACATATTTAGTTGGAATCATATTTAACAAATAGTTTGTCAAACAATCTACAACTTTCTCCCGAAAATTAGTTGATCGACCTTTGGCCTAAAAAAGAAAAAACATGCCATTTATACCAAAGTCAAAATTTTCCTTTCACCATTGTCATTCTATTGAGGTATGTGAGGTATGGATCTTTGCCAAGAGTTTTTTTTTAACTAGTACTTTTCAAAATATTTACCTACATATTTGCATCCATCATCTGATCTTAACTATTTTAGAAGTCAACCAAATTGCTTTTCAGCTACGCCGTAAATTCTTTGAAATTTTCAAATGCATAACTCTCATTCTTCAAGAAATATACCTAAGTATACCTATACAAGTCACCTATGAAGGTCAATACACACCATGCACTAGAATATAGTTATGGTTTGTGTAAGGAACGATAGGTCACTATGAACAAGTTCCAACCAAGCCTTTCCTCTCCAAGCTTTCCTTTTTCAAAGGCAACTTGAGGATGCTTTTCAAGCATACATCCTTCATATACTCAATCAAGGGTAACAATCTTAGGTATTTCAATAACCATGCTGTGTTTCACCATCAATTTCAAGCTCCAATATTTCATATGCACGAGTAGTTCATTCCAAAGTCTTCTTTGGTCATTGGTTTGAGCTATGAGGGTAGTTGATCCTAGATATTTCTTTTTAAAGTCACATAAATTATATAGCTTGTCATTAAGTTCAAGCAAATCTTCAATGAAAACAACAAAGATATTGTGCATATCCTTCACAACAAACTGATATGGTCAAAACTCTACCTTCTTGCTAGTTCGAGTTAGTCTAGGTATAGAGAACAATTTTCCACTCAAACTAGATACATGATACACATTAGAGATCACACCATTCATCAGTGATCACACCATTATAACATTCAATCTTTCCACAATTAGCAACAATAAGTGCATAATTATGTGCTAGAAATATTTATTTTTCTATCTTCACTTAATGAATAAAGGAGAGAAGCATATTTAACATAAAATGGGAGAAACCAAAGTCAACTATTCAATCAGTCTAAGAAGTATGAGTATGCAAGGCCTAAGAATTACTACCGTAAAACATATAGTTATATTCCTTACCTTCTTAAGTTTGGTTTTGTGGGTCAATTGATCTTCCAATTGACATGAATCTTTCAATATTCTTCACTTTCTCTTATAGGTCCTTCGTCCTTTTCCCACAAGCCTTCTTCACATGTCCAATTTCCCACAATATTGACAAATCTTCTTCTTCATTCCTTTCCTAGTCAAAGTATGATCACCATGCTTCTTCTTAATAGTTTGGTTGATGCAGCCACATATTTTATCCTAGCTACACTGTTGACCTTTTCCATGTTTGACCTCCAATTTCCCTTTATTAAGAAAATTTCCGTATGCCCCAGTTAGTAAACGACAAAAATAATCAAAGGAATAATCCTTACCATCATCTTTTGTAGAGGTGCAATGTGAAATTTCAAATAAAACACATCAAAGGGTGTCATCAAATTCAAAAGGATCAGTTCTATGAGTTGACTATATTTCCGTGGAAAATATTTTCTGCATTCACCTAATTTCAACTTAATTTCCTTCACACAAGCCAAGTAGTATTCAATTTTTTCAAGAGAGAGATAATATATAGGGATCAAGTCTTTCTCAATCTGCACAACCTATTTTTCTCAAGTTGTTTCAAATAGAGTATTCATCTTCTTCCAAACAACATTCAGATAGTCATCATTGCTTATATGAAAAAAAATCTCCCTAGAGATGCAGATTGTTATGATTCTCACAGCCTAATCCTTCTTCCCATTGTTGAAAATTTCTATTGGTTATCCTTCAGATATGGAACTACAATTTTTGTAAATTTCCAAAGCACTTTACTCTTCAATAACATTTCCATATCTAGTACCCAAATTCCATAATTGTGGTCATTTAGAACCATAGAATTTTTCTTGGAACTCATAATGTTGATTTACAAATCTAATTCCAGGTTCATCCTACAATTCAAAACCATTAACCAATCTACCAAATAGATCTGACTAGTCAAGAGTGCGTACAACCAATAAGTTCCAATATACTTGTAGACAATATGCTGGATCTCATACCACTAGCTCTGAAACCATGTTGGAGAATTGAGGAATTAGGTATATTAGAGAGCTATTATTCCAAGAGAAGTTGGTGTCTAGAGACAAGATTACAAACCTAAGCACAATTGAGAATAACTCAACATAAATACCACACACTCTTTATACTTTCTAGATTGAACCATAAGGCCATCTAACACCATTTCTCTTTGAACCATCTTGCATGTTGCATTTTCAAATATAGTTTGCATGGCTGCATTACTCATCTTACTTATTGATGTCAAGTTTCTGGCCACTTTAGATTGTGCAAAACCCCAGGGAGAGTTCTAATCCTTCCATCTTTTAATAATAGCTTGACCCATCCACATCATCTGATTTTGGCTATTGAGTCATCTCTTAGGAAAACATCACCTCCATTGTACTTCTGATATTCAAAAAGTCTCTTCTTGTGAGGAGTCGTATGAAATGAAGCACTTGAGTCAATCATCCATATCTCATGGTTTGAATGTGTACTTGTAAATCCACATATACATCAGCTCCTTCTCCCATGGAGATTTTCATTTCTATGGAAGGGGAACCATGAGATCTCTTTCCTTTATCAACATTTCTAGATCTATAATCTTTATTATAATGCATAGCTTTACTGCATTTCCAACTTGTCCTTATATATTGTCCTAGAGATTTCAATCTACCTCTAGATTTAGATCTACCCCTCGAAGACTTATTTTTATTTATCTAACCTCTTATATATAAGGCATCCTTGGAAATCCATCCATGGATGTTTTCCTCATATCTTATGATAACAATGATGCAACTACATTTTCAAACTTTAATGTAGTTTCAGTAGTGTTACCAATGGTTGTAACTAGATTATCCCAAGGATTTAGCAAGTAGCATAACCATGTAATACAATTATATTTTTTTTTTCAGATTTTTAACATCAATAGAGGCTAGCTAACTTATTGGAGTGTTAAATTCATTGAGATGCTTTTTCATGGAGTCATCATCATTCATTCTAAAATGATACAACTTCTTTTGAAGGATTCATAGTTTGTTTACCAAGGGCTTACACAAAGCCCTTAACTTTTTCCATAACTCCTTAGAAATGGATTCTCCCGAGACATTCAACAACTCTAAAATTCAAAGAGACGTACAATAGTACTCTTCACCTTCCTATCCAAATTCTCCTGGTATTCTTTCATGACACCCATAGGTTTGTTTCCAAACACAACAAGCCACTAGTCTATGTCCATAAGAAGATATTCCATCTTCAGTTTCCATAACTTGAAGCTCTATCTATTAAATTTATCTATCCCTATTCTTGAACTTCTCACCATTTCCCTTCAAACAAGAATCATTGCACAAAGCTCCCACTCAAGAATGGGTTTATATTAGACCAAAGATACCCTTGCTCTTCATGGAATGAGCTAAACCCTAATAATAGAGGTGCCCCTTGAAGACAATAACATCGCTCTGATGCCAAATGAATAATTTGATAAAGTTGTGAAGGAAAATCAATGCTATCAAAATACCAGATAGAGGAATAACAATAGTACATTCACATAATATACACAAGATTTACCCTAGAAAAACTTAACATGGAAAATTAATTTAACTAAGAGCTACAACTCTCTCTATCTCATTGTATTAACTCAACCATTCACCATTAAATATTTTAGGTATTATGCAACTTCAATTAAACCTAATTCATTAACCTATATTAGATTACAAACCTAATCCCAATGGGATGAAACTCTTGGCTAAAAAGCACAAAAACGACCAATCCTACCAAACCCCCTTCAATTAAGGGCCAATGCTCAAATCTCGTTAAGACGTGTCTAAGTCTACATGGAAAGAATAAAACACATATCCAACAATATTCACTTGTAAGGTCTTGGTATTGCATGCTTACTAGGAATTTCACATGGCCATATGTTGTTGCATATACATAAAATGTATGTATGAGGTACCCTAGACTTAGAACCAAGGAATAACTCATAAGCTACCCTTAACTTGGAACTTATGCAAAAATGCACACATATACATGGAATTTGTGCATGAACCATATTTAAAATAAGGGAATCCAAATGGTGTATTATATTCCATTCCCCCTTATAATAACATTGGCCTTGGTGCGACCCTTACAACTTGAACAAAAAAGGATATATATATATATATACACTTGTAAGGTCTTGATATTGCATGCTTACTAGGAATTTCACATGGCCATATGTTGTTGCATATATATAAAATTAATGTATGAGGTACCCTAGACTTAGAATTGAGGAATAACTCATAAGATACCCTTAACTTGGAACTTATGCAAAAATGGACACATATACATGGAATTTGTGCATGAACCATATTTAAAATAAGGGAATCCAAATGGTGTATTATATTCCATTCCCCCTTAGATTAAAATTGGACTTGGTGCGAACCTTACAACTTGAACAAAAAAGGATATATATATATATATATATATAATGGAATCCTCAATCTCCCAAGTCTCCTTACCTAACTCAAAGTGCTCCTACTACATATTGAGCTACGTAATTGCTTAATTTTAAAGCATGGTCACCTTCTTAGCAAGGAAGCATAAAGGTATGTTGTAAAAACATCCATTTAATTCCACCTGATTTGAAGTCCCATTAAACATCTTATTAGGATCATGCAAACGTATTTTAAGCAAATAAACACAAAATACACTATGAGCTCTATTTCTAACAAGAAATGGAATCCTATATGCGCAACCAACCCTATTCTATCAAGAATATTGAATGGTCTATAAAATATATGTCTAGCTTGGCACAACACCCCAACTTTAATGAATTTTTCTTAACCTTCACCCTAAGAAACCTACATAATGTTTCTGACTTTCCTAAGATGCATTCTGATGTAGGAGCATTGGGTTTTCTTTAAAATTTTGAATTTAAATTTTGGTTGTAACGAATAAGTAGGAGGAGGAGTCAACTGCCTTTGGAACCTCTCCTAGTTATGTAGGAGTCATTTTTCCTAAAGTTGGTTTAAATTTGAAAGTTAAGATAATTTAGGCTTTATATTTTATTTGTTCTAATAATGGAAGATCCGAACTCATCGTTTAAGGATCGAAATTGACCTTCCTCACTGTGTATTCAAACAACAGTATTAGCTTGTAATCAATGGATTTGGAATAACAGTGTTTTAATGAAATTGAGTGGATGTAATCAAATTTGGGTTTTCGCTCTCCTCTTTCTAAGTGTTTCTTTGTTGAATGATTCACTCATTAATTTCGTGTGTGTCCATGTTATTATCTCTTTAAGAAATGTCGATCTAAACACTATAATTATGAGTTCGATAACATCTTGTGTTCAAAAGTATTATGTGTAGTTATATGGGGTTCATAACCTATGATAAGTATCATATCGGCTTTCCAAAGTAGTGTCTTTTATTGAAATCCCGATAGCTATTACGAACCTGATTCAATAGACATTATC
This sequence comes from Larix kaempferi, assembly GCA_027924585.1. Lineage (NCBI taxonomy): Eukaryota > Viridiplantae > Streptophyta > Pinopsida > Pinales > Pinaceae > Larix > Larix kaempferi. The sequence continues at coordinate 49,054,926 of BSBM01000093.1, read as the reverse complement.
AGGTATAGCATAATTTTTTTTACATTATCGAGCTTTGGTAGCGGCATTGGAAAAATGTTTTGATCACATTTGATTATCGTCCGTTGGGGACCCACCATCAATTAAATTCCATCGGCATCGGCTTGTCAGTGTTGGCGAGTGTTTGTTACATTGATTTTTCCCGACCAAAGTTGCAAGCTTGATCCGATATTCTATCGGGTTTACGATTATTTGAACCACGTCTTTAACCATTTTGGTCCAACTCGTATCGAGTTCTTGACATCGGGTTCATGTCTAAAGAGTTATATGAACTATGACTTATTGACATCGAGGATTTCCCATCGAAAGTGTAACTTATCGAATATCGAACATCGAGATCGTAGGCCATTGGGAGCATTGGATGTCGAGGAAGTTGTATCGGACTCACGTCATTGGATGTTGTTTCTCATTGGGAATATATGTTACAGAAATGTTGTATCGGCCTTACATCATTGGGGTTTTCCTTGTCATCTTTAGCCATCGGGAATAGAGCATTGAATGCAACCAACTGTGTCCATCGAGTTTGTTCAACTCCATTCGGTTGGTAGGTATTTGTGGGTTTTTATCTAAGTGCATATTTTCATTTGAATTTTGCACCATATTTTGGTTTTTAGAGCAGGTTTACAAGATGGTTGCTTACTAGAAATTGAGAATGGAAGTCAAAGCCACAGTAGGTAGGAGAATACCAATTGTTAATGCAGTCCTTCTTGAAGAAATACGAATTATTCAAGCATGGTTGGATGCTATGGAGACTACACAGAGAATAAATATTGAGTTAGGAGATGTTTGTGACAGAGAAGAAGAACTACCAGAGGCAGAAGTAGATCCTGAAGAAGAAGTTGCAAAAGTAAAATTGCTTAGATAAATTTTGGGAGAAAGTTCCATACCAAGGATGGATGTGCCTATGTATGATGGAAACTTAAATGTCGAAGAACTGATCGATTGTATTAGTGCCATGGATAAGTAGTTTGAGTATGAGAATATTGATGAGGACAAGAGAGGGAAGTTTGTTGTGACCAGACTAAGGGGTTATGCATCTCTCTGGTGGGATGGTGTGTAGATAGAAAGGAGGAACAAAGGCAAAGCCAAAATAAACAGCTGGGAAAGAATGTTCACCAAACTAAAAGGTAAATTCATGCCTAATGATTATCAGTTTAATATTTTTAAATAGATGCAAAATGTCAAATAGAAAATGATGGCAGTTAAAGAATATACTTAGGGATTTTATAAATTAAACATTAGAGCTAGTCATGTAGAAGAAAAACAAGAGAAAGTAGCTAGGTACATTAATGGATTAAGATATGATATTCAAGATGAAATCAACTTGTTGTCTCCAAAGACAGTTGAGGAAGAATACCATTTTTCTCTTAAGGCAGAAGAGAAGTTGGCAAGAAAGCAAAGTCAATGACGAAGAGGTAGAAGTCCAAGAGGAAGGGGATAACAAAGGTACATCAATGGCGTAAGATATGATATTCAAGATGAAATCAACTTGTTGTCTCCAAACACAGTTGATGAAGAATACTAGTTTGCTCTTAAAGAAGAAGAGAATTTGTCAAGGAAGCAAAGTCAATGAGGAAGAAGTAGACGTCCAAGAGGAAGGGGATAACAAAGTGGACAAGGATAGCCACAAGGATAGAAAGATGGATACAATAGCTCAAGGCAATAAGAACACTCAAATAAAGGAAATGATCCAGAGGTAGAGGAATATATTTTCAAATAAGATGTTATAAATGCAATAAGTATGGTCATAAATATTATGGGTGTCCATCAAATGCTTTTACAAGTCAAGGAAGTGCACATATTGCACAATAAAATGGAGATAATGTGAATCCAACTCCACATGAAGGTGTTCCCAAAGTTGGGGAATCCTTGCTGATCAGGAGGGTTCTACTAAATCCAAATAAGGAGATCCAAGAACCTGCCCAAAAGAATACTTTATTCAGAACTGTGTGCAATTCAAAAGGCAAATGTTGCAAAGTTATCATAGATAGTGGAAGTACTAACAATCTGGTGTCTATGGAGATGGTGGATAAGTTGGGTTTGAAGAAGAAAGTTCATCCAACTCCCTACAAGGTGTCTTGGTTATAGAAAGGACACCAAGTCTTAGTGAATGAGAAGTGCCAAGTGGAAATCTAGATTGGAAGTTATAAGGATCAAGTAACTTGTGATGTTATGCTTATGGATGTATGTAATGTTCTTTTGGGTAGACCTTAGCCATTTGACAGAAATGCAGTTCATGATGGGAGGAGGAATACTTATACTTTTGGGAAAGATGGAAGAGGCATGCTCTCATACCAATGAAGGATGAAGGAGTAGTGTAACATGACAGTCCTAAAGTGCCAATGGTTAGTGGCAAATATTTTATGCATCAAATCAGAAATTAGGAGGTAAATTTTGCTTTGATTAGCAAACCAAGCGTCGTTCTTACTAGCACCTAGCTAACTGATTTGCTTGAGGAAATTAAAAAAATATTAGATGATTTTGTTGATATAGTTGTGGATGATTTTACTAATGAGTTACCACCAATAAGAAGCATCAACCATCAGATTGATGTCATTCTTGGAGCTAGTTTACCAAACAAAGAAGTCTACATGATGACTTCAAGGGAGAATGAGGAAATTGAAAATTAGGTGAAGGAGTTGCTTGATAAAATACTTGTAAGAGAGAGCTTAAGTCCATGTGTGCCATGCCCCCAAATTTTGCATTGGGTCGCAATGGCATAAGCCACTTGGCCATACTCATGATAGTTTGTCAAATTGGTGCTAAGGGTCAAATAATTGCCAAGAATGATGTCCAAGTTAGTAATAATGTAAAATTAGATCCAAATGGACAAGGTGGGTAACATTAAGAGAAATTCCCAATTCAAAGTTGTAATATACCCATCCAAAGGAACTATCATGGAGGAAAATTACTAGTTCCCTAGGTTGGGGGTGGAAGCATTAAAAGTTGGAATAAGGGAGCTGCAAGACCTAAAATGACCTTAGACTTACAAATTCACATTAAATGGGTCAAAAAAATAATAATAAAAATAAAATAATGTGGCATTGGATCATGAGGGCACATAAGAGGTTGAGGGACCCACATGTGGCAAGATTCCCCACTACACTTGGCATTATTCTCTCACCAATTCGAGTTCAAGACGAAGGGTAACATACTTGGGGGATTTGAAGAGGTATTATTCATGGCATGAATCATGTAAGGTCGAATTGGAGTGGAAGCGAAACTCCCATGGAAGAGGAAGAGACATCTTAGAAGAATTGTGACACTTGGAGCTAGATTCCCTAACTCCTATGACAACAATGATGAAGATTCTATGACACTTATGACAAATTTTAGACCTGATTACTGACATATGACATATATGACATGTCAAGGCTAAAAATATCCTCCAAGAGGGTGCACAAGGGATTTATGTCAGCCAAGAATCTTCCCCATTCGAATTGAGGGAAGATGGAGACTAGGAATTGTTGGACAAGTGGCACACATTAGAATCTATTCCCAACTTGAGTTGGCATGAGTATTTTGGAAGGAATTAGAACCATGGAGGACTTGGGAATTTATAAAATACAAGAACAAAGAAGGAAAGGGGCTTTTGATCATTTCTCATTTTGCAAATTGGAGAGCATAGCTTGTCCATGCTAGTCGAGTGTTTACTCTACTTGCCTCAGTACCAATTTCGAGGGTGAAAGATTCCCATCCTAATTGGCAATTGGAAAGGCCATTCAGACATTTAATTTGTATCTACAATGAATTCATTTGTTGCAGGTTGAAGCTACATAGATGTTCGTGACCATTTCTCCTTCAACTTGTTCCCACATCTCTCTCACTTTTCTCTCTATATTCTTGCTCTTGGAGGAAGGGCGCACATGGTGAGATGTTGATCTCTTTGTGGAAGTACAAGGGGCCCAATTTATTTGTAATATGATGTCTGAAATCTGTATTTGATGCTCATATGAAACTCAGGTCGAATATCCAAGTAAAACCATGTAAAAATGCCAAACTATGTATGAATGGTGACATTTCCCCCCATAGCTTTTGCATAGTGCACTTGTTGTTGCACATAGTTAGTGAAGGACTTCTGTTTTGACTTCATGGACATGTTAGATGCTATATATATATGTAATAATCATATCATGAGATCCACAACTCGAAACATTATGTATTTCAAGTGATATTTACATTCAACGAAGAGATTCGAGCCATTTTCCCATGTATCTTGTTGAGAGAGCTTGAAGTTGTTTGGTATAGACTTGTATCGGTAAATATATGTGGTTTTATTGTTGTTTGGAGATCCATTAATATACTGAAGAAGTTGTATACACCTTATGCAAGTCCTTGTAACATTTCTCACAAATTTCATAGCAAGTTATAGAGTTTTTCTCTCATTTCCCCCTATGTTAAGACATGTTTACCAATATCTGATTTATGGGAGTTGCAACAACTTTTAGGAACTGATTAATGATGCATTTGGGTGCCCATTGAAGCCATATAACTAATCCATGTCTCTGTTCTGAAATTTGGGAGGTTCGTACTGCATTTGGGAAGCCATTAGTGACCTCTACCCTTGGGGGATTTGAACCTCGAATTTACTAGCAAATTTCCCCTTCATTCTCTAATTGTAAATGCAAGTTGCTGAAGTACCTAGAAGGTGTCCAAACATATACTAGCTGCAATAGGGTGTCGTAATACAGCTTAATCTTCTCTGGACATAATTTGAAACCATTTGGGATCATTTGGGACAGTTTGGAGTTTCACTAGTCCAAGGTTCGAAAATTGGCCAAATTGGGAAAAATTCCAAATTAGGGACATTACAATGTGCTTTTCCTACAATGCTAAGTCCAAAGAAAGATGGAAACTAGAGGATGTGTATAGATTCTAGAGCCATCAATAATATTACAATTATGTATAGATTCACTTTACCTTGTATGGATGACTTGATGGACTGTTTGAGTGGTGCCAAATGCCAAGTATTTTTCTAAAATAGACCTGAAAAGTGGATATCACCAAATTAGAGTCAGAGAGGGTGATGAATGGAAAACAAAATTCAAGACAAATGATGGACTTTAAGAGTGGTTAGTGATTCCATTTGGGTTGAAAAATGCTCCAAGCACTTTCATGAGGCTTATGAATGAAGTGTTGAAATATTTTATAGTTAAATTTCTCATTGTTTACCTAGATGACACCATAGATTACAATCATTCCAAGGAAGAACATCTTAGACATCTTAGATTGGCTTTGAATGAGTTGCAAAAAGAGAAGTTACTAATCAATCTACAAAAGTGCACTTTCATGAGCACAAGGTTGGTATATTTTGGTTTTGTCATATCACAGGAAGGTCTGAATATGGATTCAAGAAAATTCAAAGCCATAGTAGAGTGGCCTAATCCAAGGAGTATTTTTGAGGTAATAAGTTTTCATGGTTTAGCAAGTTTCTACAGGAAATTTATCAAAAGAATTAGTGGAATTTGTGCTCCAATTGTGGAGGCAATTAAAGGAAACAAGCAACCTTTCCAATGAACCAAGGTAGCCAAGAAAACATTTCAATTGCTTAAAAACAAGATAACAGAACAACCTATTTTAGTCCTACGAGATTTTTATAAACTTTTTCAAGTTGAATGTGATGCTAGTGGGATTGCTATCGATGTTGTTTTCGGTAAGTATGGGAAACCAATTGCATATCATAGTGGAAAACTCAATGATGCTAAACATAAATACTCCTCATATGATAAGGAATTTTATGCTATTGTTCATGCATTGAAAAATGGAGACACTATTTGATGCCCAAAGAGTTTGTTCTACATACCGATAACCATGCCTTACAGTTTATTAGCAGACAAATAAAGTTAAATCATAGGCATGTCAAGTGTGTTGAATTTTTGCAAAAAGTTACTTTTGTTCGCAAACATATAAGTGGCCAGTCTCATAAGGTTACAAATGCTTTAAACAAAAGAAGCCTAATCTTGCAAGGAGTCCAAGTGAGTGTCTTGGGATATGATAATTTGAAGGAATTGTATAAAGATGATTCAAATTTCAAGGAAGCATTTGCAACATGTGAGAATCCATTGAGTAGAGACAAAAGTCCGCGGATGGATTACATGATACAAGAAGGATTATTGTTTAAAGGAAGCCAATTATGTATTCCAAAATGTTTTGTGAGGAAGAGTTTATTGAAGGAGAAGCATAGTGGAGGCTTGACATGACATTTTGGGCAAGACACGACTTTTTTTCAATTAAGTGGGTTTTATTTTTGGCCTGGTATGCACCCTATTGTTAAAAGATTTGTGGAAAGATGCAAGATTTTTCAGCATGCTAAGGGGAGAAGCCAAAACACCGATTTGTATTAGCCTTTGCCCAATCCTAGCATACCATGGGATTTAGTAAGTATGGATTTTATATTAGGATTGATATTTGGATTTTATATTAGGATTGATATTTAAGACTCAAAAGGGCAATGATTCAGGAAATGATTCAATTTATGTTGTCGCTGATAGATTATTGAGAATGGCACATTTTATTTCTTGCACAAAAACAAGTGATGCTTGACTAATATTGCAAATTTTTTTTTCAAGGAAGTGGTGAGATTGCATGGGATTCCTAAAAGTATAATTTCTAATAGGGATACTAAATTTGTGGGTCTTTTTTGTGTAACTCTCTAGAAGAAGTTGCGAACCATTCTCAATTTCAGTTCAACTTACCACCCAAATATAGATGGACAAATAGAGGTGGTAGATAGTTTGGTAAATATATTGAGAAGCTTGTTAAGTGAACATCCCAAACAATGGGATCAAGTACTTGCTTAAGTATAGTTTACTTATAATGATTCACCAAATAGCACATGGAATATTCCATTCTAGATTGTATATGGAATGCACCCGAGAGTAATTTATGAGTTGAGAAATTTGGGAAAGCAAGAGGTGAGAAGTGTTGATGGTGAAGACTATGCTATAATTATGCAGGAGCTACATGATTAAGTCAAGCATAATCTATAGGAAAGAAATAGTAGATACAAATGAAGAGTTTCTTTGAAGATAAGAGAGCTAATGAAGTTGAAGACATGGTATCAGAACACCTCAAAAAGGAAAGGTTCCCAAAGGGAGAATATAACAAATTGAAGCTAAAGAAGATGGACATTGTAGGATTTTGAGGAAATTTCCTTCAAACACAAATGAAATAGAGCTTCTACACAACATTGGAATATCTCCAATTTTCAGTGTTTCATACTTGTATCCTTACAAGGGATAAGTAACACAAGTTTCAATAGATGCACTTGATACTAATCAGATTATACATTGGGAAAAAAAAGTACCTATAATAGAGCCAAAGCAACTTGAATCAATTTAGACAAAAAGGTAGTGAAGAAGATAAGGGATACTGAGTACTTCCATTACTTAGTAAGTGGAAGGATCATCCACTTGAAGATGCCACATGGATGACTAAAGTAGATATTCAACAACCCGGTAGCAATATTGAAGCTGTGAAATTCCACAGGGGGAGATCACTAAGCTTGAACAAACCTCACAATTTCACAGGTTTATTGGAGAAAAAGAATTAGCAAGAAATATGATCAAATTCACTCATGAAACTCAAAAGATATGAGAAATTGTTGTTAATACATTCATCAACTGTACGCTGGAAAAAATTATGATAATACAATATAATGGATTTGATTCTACTTGGAGGATTCGAATTCACCTCAAGTCATGGCTTAATTTGCATTGGAACCATCTCCCGATAAGGTCTAATGGCCATCGATGGTCAATAATCAGTCAACTGGAGTAGGACTGAGCATAACTGAACCACGTGGGCACCAAAATAGGGAAGGAGACTCCAAGGGGGCGCATAACTAGCTGTCAGTGGTAAAGGAGGGCGCTCCTACACTCAGGAGCAATCAACTAGGAGCTACAATAAGTTAACTAAGCAATCGAGGGACAAGGTTCCCTAAATCATGGAACTAACTGATAGATCTCCTAAATTTGTGCATGAGGGAGCATGTGTAACTCCAGTGATGGAAACAAGGCGCACTGAGTGGCTAGGAGGGCTAATGATGGCCAAAAACAAGCTCCAAGGGGCCCAAAATAGGGACTAGGTGCTAGGAGACTCCACTGCTGATGCATGGAGTGATGCATGGAATGCATGCATGCATGCAAAACCAAGATATGATGGTGAGAATATTCCAACATAAGCACTCATGGACAAGAGCCCATGAATCAGTCTTTTTATTCCCTGGGAGTCTGATGCAGGAGCATCAAGTTTTCTTTAAAAATTCAGATTTAAATTTTGGTTGTAATGAATAAGTGGGAGGATTCAAATGCCTTTGTAACCTCTCCTATCTATGCAAGAGCCAGTTTTCCTAATTTTGGTTTAGATATGAAAGTTAAGATAATTTAGGTTTTAGATATGGTTTGTTCTAATAATGTAAAATTTGAACTCATCATTTGAGGATCAAAATCAACCTTTTTCATTGTGTATTTAAACAATAGTATTAGCTTGTAATCATTGAATTAGGAGTAGCATGGTTTGAATGAAATTGAGTGGATTTGTAGTCAAATTTGGGTTTTTTCTCTCCTCTTTTTGGGTGTTTCTTTGATGAATGATTCACTCATTAATTTTGTGTGTGTCCATGTGATTACCTCTTTACGAAATGTTGATCTGAACACTGTAATTCAGAGTCCAATAACGTCCTCTATTCACAAGTACTATGCGTAGTTATATTTGTTTCATAGCCTATTGGAAACAACCTATCGACTTGCCAAAGCAGTGTGTTTTATTGAAATCTCGATAGCTATTGCAAACCTGATCTGAGAGATGTTATTGGGTATAACATATCGTCTTTTACACTATTGGGATTTGGTAGCGGCATTGGAAAAACATTTTGAGCACGTCATATTAGCATCTATCATGGACCCACCATCGGGTAAATTCCATCGACGTCGGCTCATTGGCATTGGCGAGTGTTTGTTACATTGGTTTTCCCAATCAAAGTTGCAAGCTCGATCTGATAGTCTATCAGGTTTACTGTTATCATAACCACAACTTTATCCTTTTCGGCCCAACTCATATTTGGTTCTCAGCATTAGGTTCTTGTCTTCAGAGTTATTTGAACCACAACTTTATCAGCATCAGGGATTTCGCATTGGAACTGTAATTTTCGGATATCTAACATCAAGATCATGGGCCATCAAGAGAATTGGATGTCAGGGAAGTTGTATCGGACTTACGCAATCAAATGTTGTTTCTTGTCAAGAATATACCTTATTGGAAAGGTTGTATCGACCCTGTGTCATTGAGGTTTTCCTTGTTGGCTTTAGCCATCAGGAATAGACCATCGACTACAACCAACTGCGTCCATTGAGTTTGTTCAACTTTTCAAGGTTGGTAAGTATTTATGGGTTTTCATTTAAGTGTAGATTGTCATTTGACTTCTACACCACCTTCAAATTATGCTTCATTCTAGGAACTGCATTTCCATCTCCTTGAGCAACTCTATACCTAGTAAAATTCTATTTGTTTGATTATCATAACTCACCAAAGTATTATAATCGTATGCTATACCATGCCCAAATTTTTTTCATCCCTAATGATGCTTGACATCCACTACTATACTAAAAATCAACTACACATAGATATTCTTCTCACTTACATAGTTTTTGCATCGCATACAACATGTCCTCAATGACTTGGTTAAATTTCCCAATTTTCCCATTTGACTATGAATGATAATTTGTACTAAAATTAAACTTTATACCCAATGCTTTGTACAAACTCTTCCAAGTGTCCAATGTGAGCTTTGTGTATTTATCTAACACACACACTAGGCACATTATTAAGCCTCACAACTTCTTCATAAGATTTTCAACAATATTAATTGCCTTGTAAGTAGACCTCACTAGAATGATGCGCTTCCTTTTTCATCATATACACCACTACAATGTTGGGATCATGTAGCTACTTCATTGATCTAGGCAATCTAGTCATAAACTCCAGTGTGGCTATGTACCGTTTCCATTAATGAAGAGATAAAGGATACAACAACCCTACCAGATGTCCATACTTTACCTTGACCTTATATGACTCCATTCATATAGACACATGTTTTACCATATCCTTATTTATACTTGTCCAAAAACATTACTTTCTCATTGCAATAACTATTGTTTGATAACCTAAATGTGTTGCAAAAGGAATACCATGCATTTTCTCAAATAAAGCCTTCTTAAGGTTATAGAGTCAGGAATGCATATTCTACTTCTATTGGTTAGAAATTCATCTTCAACTTCATACTTGTGACAAGATTTATGTTTTTCTTTCTACAATTCCATCTTCATTATTAAAGGTATTACTTTCAAGCAATTTTTTTCTCACACATGATAAGTATTGGTGGTAATTTGATGCCTTCTTCTGTTAAGCATATCTAAAATAATATTATATTTTCCTTTAATGTCCTTGATCTCAAACTCATAATCAAATTCATATTCATTGAGAAACTCCAACCACCTTCTATGTTTTGCATGATTACGTGAACAAATTTTCAGGTTGTCACGATTCATTCTTAGCTCAAAGTTCTATCAACAAGATAGTGTCACCATATATTTAAGACATGAATCAATTAAACATGTTCTAAATCATGGGATAATTCATCTCACTTTTTTAAATTTTCTAGGTTCATAACATATTGCATGCCCATTATAAGAAAGGTTCCTCTAATACATTATTTACAGGCATGTGTGCACACGATAAGATCTTTGTTTGGATTTGCATTTTTAACAGTGCTACTCACACCATAGACATGGGGGAGATATCAAAGGAGTGACATCGTTTCTATGAATTGATGAACATAGTTTGAAGCTTTGTCGAGTTGAAAAATACATTGTGGTTATTTTGGCAAACACAATCTTAATTTGGCTTTAAAGATTTGTGTAATTGTGAGATGTGCATGTAAAACATGATTATATGGAGAGCATACACCAAGAATGTTGGAGAAAAGTGTTCTTATTTTCAAGTGCACTTATAGAAAACCCAAAATTTTCACAGCACACATCAACGCTGCTGATAGCATTAGAGTGGGTCCTATGGAAATGCTAATTGATTGGGTTTAAGGTTTTGTTGAATCTAACGTTTCGTCTGCTAATATTACATTAAGAGTAGGAATGTGCTTTACAACTCAATTATTCAAATTTATAGCATCTTAAGAAATTTGGTCCATCTCAATGCTTGATAGATTTAGGTATAAGATAAATCTGCCATAACTAACATTGATATAATAATAAAAAAATATATTTTGGATTTTTTTTTCAAAATTTGCTAATAATATTTTTATTCTATTTTTCAACACTTGTCAATTATTCACATGTTTTAGTTTTAAGCTTGCTTGTGAATTGGATCAGGAGCAATCGTGTTATAGAGTACTTCTTTCATTTCTAAAGGGGAATCTTCTCGTGACATGGTTTGAACGCTTCCCTAGCTCTCAGATAAGCATGGAATATGTGGTCAAATTTCAAGATGTGGTTTGCTCTAAGTTTTTTTTGGATGATTCGTGAATTCAACAAAATCAGCTATCTGTCTTTGGTGGATGTTGATGTGAAGTTATAACAAATAGTAATCATAGTACATGTTTTGGCGTTGAAAGGTTGCTTGGTGACTAGCTGACATGATTAGCACATTGTCGTTGAATACTTTCCATAGTTTGCTTTATTTCGAAGGAACCAATATAGATAGATTTGACTATATTTACGGAGAAGGGGATTTACACTGACGCGTCATAGGACAATGAAGGATATTCAACGACATATACATCGATTCTTGGTTATTAATAAACCTCACGCAACTTATTATCACTTTTGTATTTTGGGTTGTTAATTTCACCCACCCAAGATTGTCCACATACTTTCAATTATTAATAAAATCTTTTTGTTTATCTTCAATCTTAAGTTTGTGTAAGATCTTTTTTTGTTTATCTTCAATCTTAAGGTTGTAGGTTGGATTTAAAATGTTATCATTTTTTAACATTCAACACTTCCTTACCTTCTTGAAAAATCTCTACCATCATTACTAAATCACTAAAATATTGGTATACTTTCACCCAATTATATTTGGATTTCGTTTCATGTTGGTTAACCAGGTTACGACACACTTTTTACTCTGTTAGAAGGAGCGCTTGTAACTCTTTTGCCTCTTTCTTGCTTTTCCTTTTTTATCTTGCTTTTCCATTTTTATCTTCCTTCTTGTAAAACTCGAACTTGTCTGTCACTTGGTCTTCACCACACTTGGATTTCCACAATTCCTCACTTAAGGTCCTAGGCTCTATGACCTAATTTGGATTCCTAAATGAAGGTTGTAATACCTTTAGAAAATTATTCATTTATAAGTTTCCATCCTTCATCCTTCATGTAGGATACACTTTATAAGTTTCTTGAATTTTTTTTCTTTAGACTTATTTATTGATATCAATCTATTCTTATGATAATGAAATTTGATTGAACACTTTGGGTAGAAATATATCTCTGCATAAAATATTTCTTAAAGTGCTTATAGATGACCAATTTTTTGAGCTTTTTTACTCGTTAATGATTCTCCCACCATAATGAATCTTTATTCGTTGATGATGCTCCCTTGCCAACCTTATTGTGATATTTTAAACCTAAATGCTGGTTAGAATGTTGTAAATGCCTCATAAATTATCTCATTCCTTCCATTCACTATCATACCTCCATTGCTACAAGAAAAATCCTAGGAAGAAAGAAAATGGCTTAATCTATCCTTCCCACTTAGTTTGGTGACAACTACAATATTTATTTGCAACTATCTTTCCGCGAAACCCCCCTCTAAGAATCCATATCAGAGTCATTAACACATGGGATAAAACAACAACAACATAGCATGAGGGTAAATAATGAACTAAAAAGGAACAAGAATGTCTAATGGAGTGGATAGGAACCTTTGCAAAATGGAAAAGAATATTATTTTGTTGAAATTTTGCGCAATCGAGCAATTAATTGAAAACATAAATTTCACCTTCCTCCTATAAGGTTTCTTAGATCTTAGCCCTAGAATTTCCAGACTTACGACTACTATAAATTAAATTATAAAACAATAGTGGAAAGATCACGATAGTTCACTTCTAACAACCCCAAACTTCATGGAAATTCAAGGAGAAAATATACCAAACAATGAGATAAGTTTCATCCCCTTATAGGGCAACTTATCAGCCAATAACCTAACATGAAAATGTACTTTTGCAACAATAACTACAATAGTAATCCCCTTACTTGGGATTTTAATCCCTTTATTGATCAATATATGCATGGAGATTCTAAACCCTAAACCTCTAACTTCCATGCAAGCACTAACCCCACCCCCTGGCCTCGTTCTAACATTCTAAAGAATAATCAAATTGCTCTCGCTTGCATACCACTTAGGATTCACAAATGTATTGTAGTTTATGTGTTTTCAGCTGCAAGCAACCCTACCTCTACGTCATTAGCATCCTCAACACCATATGCTTTTAAATCTTTGTAAATTGGTACATCTAGAACCTTTGAACTATGGACAAACCTTGCCCATTTTTGTTTTATCATAAATTCAAGACATGGATACACAAGAAAGCCATCAAAACAATAATGATGCTTACAACCATAACATTATGTGAGGATACCACCACCACCAACATCAATAACGATAAGGGAGGTAACATGTTCTCCATACGTGTAATAATTCAATAGTTCTCACGAATGCATAATAATTAATTGCGGTGAACAAAAAAAAGCATGACTAACCTCAAAGTCGACAAGATATTAAGAAAACAACAAAATCTTAAGAACTACGAACTCCTCCTGAGAGATTTTCCATCCTCTCTTGATACTTTTTGCTTATCATAATCTATTGTGCTAGCTTCAATGGAAGCTTGAATTTATTAATAGTTAATAGCAATTTTAAACCATGACATATGAAACTTATGCCAAATGCATTAGAGGAATGTCAGTCTCATGCAAATAGGTCTCCTACAATGAATGTGTAGGAACCTAGTGCATAGATAATTTTTCTCTTTGGTTAGCTATGAAGAGCTCATTTCCCTTTTTGAATACCAATAATTATTTTCAAAGAAAATATAAAATAAGTTTAACATATTCTAAAAAGTGAAGATGCTTAATTCATGCAAGTGAAAGGAAATAAAAACATATTTCCTCAAACCCTTGAATCAATGGAAATCAGATGAAACCAATAAAGCTACAACAAAGGGTTTAGTCAAGCATCAAATGAGAACTAGAAGCATTCAAGGGACTAACACAATCTTTAACCAAAATAAACCTAAACTTCCAAAATCGAAAAAATGCTTCAAACGCAAGCAATACAGAAACCATATAAATTTGCCAAGGTATCAAAGCTAGACATTAACATGGTTTCATTACTTGAATGAGCCCATTCTTGCTCAGTGGAAGTTTTGTTATATCGTTTATCCTTTAATAGTAAGACACTATCTATGTGAATATATATGTCCCATCTTTGTCAAATTCCAACTTCATTTCCTGTCACAAACAAGAAAAAGACAATTTAATAGTTAAATATAAAAACATTGTTAATGCATAAATCTCACACACATGCGACATTTTTGCAATTCACACAATGATTTGTCATCAACATATAGCATGCAACACACTGAAGACATCCTCATCAGATCCAAGAAGCAATATGAGTCTAGAAATGCCAAAGAACAGTCAAAAGACAATGCTACAGGGCCTGACCTTTGTTTAGGTGTACAACTGCGCATATTACTAGTTATGTGCCCGCGTGACCCATGTGTGGATTTCCCTTAGATATCCGCGCGAATGTCAAAACGACGGGATATAAACCACTAGCTACACATTAAAGGCTCATAAAATCTCCTCACCAACAAAAATTCGAACTTGTCTTCTCAACATGATAGATTGGCATTCAATAGCCCCCATTGTGTATCTTGAAGCTAGTTCACGAGGTGATGGGGTTCACACTTGGATCTTGTTGTTTCTTGGCCACCTCT
The DNA here is from genome assembly GCA_027924585.1 of Larix kaempferi. Lineage (NCBI taxonomy): Eukaryota > Viridiplantae > Streptophyta > Pinopsida > Pinales > Pinaceae > Larix > Larix kaempferi. Next base: position 49,039,895 of record BSBM01000093.1, on the reverse strand, counting down.
TGGCCTATAAAAGAAATCCATGGGCATGCATCTAACAAGAAAAATCTAGAGCAAGGTTATGGTGCTGGAATTGTGTTGGAACCTCTTCCATCTCTTCCTCCACCTATTGGCATTCCCCATTGCTCCCTTGCCTCCTTCCTCCAAGGGGAAAGTGTTTGTCCATTGTTGCTTCCTCCCTTAAGGAGAAATATCTTCATTGTTTTAACTTAGTTTAGGCTTTTTGAAATTGTTGTAGCTTGTGAGTGCTTGGTCTATGTAACCCACAACTACTACTATTTCCTTGGCTTCAAGTCGCAAGGATAATAGGGAATATTGCTCACCTTTGTGTCATTTTTCCCTCAACAGTATTTATGGCGAGTCCACTTCAATTTTGTCTATTTTATCTTAGTTAGGTTGTTAATTGTTAGATATCTAATTTCTGGTTTATTGTCATTTGCAAATGAAGAGGTCCATACTCTTCATTCCAGAAATTCGCTCCCCTCTTGGTCGTAACAATTGTTTCAACAAACACACGGATCCCGACGCCCTGACTACGTAGTACGCACAGAGAAACCTTTGACAATCGTGTTGTCTGTGCATTTTAACAGTCTTCTTCCATCGTAGTTTGTCTTTCATTGTCCATGCGACCTCTTCGCATTGTAATCGCACTACTGCGCACCTGCCTCTGCTTTTTTCACACTACTGTCTCATTTTATTTGTTTTTTATCAATTTCTCACAATCTTGTATCCCCAATGGCTTCTTACTAATGAACTAGAAATAATTAACTCGTAATAGTTATATTTTCTTTAGTAATTATCCCACTTAGACTAATATTAGGGAGTAAAGAGTCCTTCTCTCTTGAAATCTAATTAGGTAACCAAGCTTGAGGATTTCAATGGGCCTCTTTGTTGTCACTAGTATTCAATACATCTCATGCTCTTTGTTTAATTTGCATGTTTTTAGGCTAAGGTAGTGTAAAAACCACTTTTTGCACACAAGCAAGAACCTAAAGACTCTCCTTTCCCCAAGTATGCTCTTCACCTCTCACTTCTTATGAGCTTGGTGAATCAAGAAAGGGTGAGAAGTGTGAAATACCTCCATTGCACACTTTTACTTCATTAGCACTTTGTTTTTGCAAGCACCATTAGATTCTTTCAGAGTTAAAATTTAAAATCCCCATTTTCATTTTACTTTATGCTCTTCTAGTTAATTGCAACAATCAATTTTCTTACCTCACATGTGTTTGCATCACTAGCACACACTAAGGGACGTAAAAAATCTTTCATTTTCAGTATGCTCTTCACCTCGCACTTGTGCGCTTGGTGAATTAGAAAGGAAGGGAATTGTGAAATATCTCCCTTACACTCAATAAGTGAATTTAGACCCTTAAAATCAACATTTGTAAATTTCCAACCAACTAAAATCTTCCACAGGAGGTTAAAAAATAATATTTTAGCTAGGTAGGATTGATTGGGTTAGGCATCCATTAATGTCCACCAATTTAGTTTCATTAAGTTTTTGAAACATAACATTGTTGACTTATAGGGTACTATCAAAATTTTGCTATCAGCAAGTGTTAAAAGAAAACCCAGATAAGAAGTGTGTCATGCCCAAGGATGTTAAAGCAGAGGTATAGTTTCCCTACCCTCTCTAAAGAGCCACTCAGCTTTTTGTGGAGGTGACACTATACCACCCAGGAAGAACTACTTATCCACACTTGACACAACTAGGTATCTTAGTGGAAAAACTTAGGACATCGCCAAGGCGCAATTGTGAGTGCAATTGACTCCTAAAGTCAGATATTGCCATTGGGATGTGTTGCCAACTCTTTTGGAACACAAACCCATTGTCGGTATAACTGACTCTTTGTTACCTTCATTAGTCAATTGGTGCGTGGATCCCATTGTAACCACCAATTGTGCTTTGAAAGGCCCAGTTACATTTTGAGAGGAAAGACGTTAGGTCTTTTAGGGAATCTACACTTATTTTATTTTTTAAATACAAGTTCACTAACTCGTAATTAAAAATAACCTACATGTGGGGACTCTTGCACTAAACCGACATAAGCACATATCACTCACTTTTGCACCATATTGTATATGTTGTGGTCAGAATATTTTTGCATTTGTTCAATTGTGTTTATTTTCACCATCACTCTCACTTGACACTAAGATTTCACCATTGAAGAACAAAACCAACACCTAAGGCAGTCTTGAAGACTGTAAGGTTGTTCCCCTCTCTTGAGGGGTGTATACCCACTTTCTTTTTGTGGTTCACGTAGGAGATACTCTAGCTAGGGTTCTCCCTGACCACTTTGATAGGAGATTCCGAGAGAGGCCGATCCTTTCTTATTTCATTCTTCCTCATCGGAGAGAATTTAGATCCCTTTTCCTCCTCTCCTCTTGGAAGAGGCTCTCCTTTGTTTTCTCCCCTTGGAGATCCTTTGGAACATTTCGATCCCTCCTCTCTCGTAGGAGGTCACTCTTTATTTTCAACACCACCTCGGTCTCTAGCTCATGGAAACCCCACACAACATATAATGGCATGACCTACTCCCAACTTACCTTTCATGGCTAGCCTAAATCTCCTAGATTTGGACAAATTGATCAATGACCCTATCGTACATGATACAACATGTCCAACTATGTTGGATAGGCTCCCCTCTGATATTACTATATTCGAATGGAAACAAGGAGAAGATCTCGCCAACCATGTCGTGTTCTTTCACTTATGGTGTTCCTCCAACAACATAGTGGAAGACTCAATGAGGCTTCACCTCTTTCAGCGAACCCTCACCGGGACAACAACCAAATGGTATTTGAACCTACCAATATCTACCCATGCCACCTTTGTGTCATTAGCCACCGCATTACTACATACTTCCAGCTTCTTATTCGCCATGATCTTAGTCTTGAAATTCTCACAAAATTTCGACAAAACACATTTACACACATCACAGACCATATCCATGAGTGGCGTCGACGTCAAACATTGTGTAAAATCGAAATACAACCTCCATTCCAGTTGGGTTAGTTCATTAAATCACTTCAACCAGCCATTGCAAAAGATGTATCCACGTCTATGCCACACAATTAGGAAGAGGCCATCTTGAAGGCCCAACATTTCGATCTTATCTACGCACAATACAAATACTTATACATCATCCTTCCCGATGCCCCTTGGTATTGATCGTTGGATCCTACACCTGTGGGTTCGTCACACTCAATGGATGGGTTTAAAGGGTCCGTTTCTCAACAAGGAAAGGTTCCTCCTCCTCCTACTTCTTTTCCATTCAACATGGCACCGCAATACCCACCCATCCCTCCTGTGACAACACCCCCTGCTCTTGTACCAACTCCTCCATTTGGTTAGTTATAGTATGGACCCTATAGTCCTACTTATCCCAATTCTAACCCAGTAGCGGTGACACCTAGACTACCCATGGCATAAGCCACTCCTACATAAACATCCTATGGAGCGAAAACCACATTTATCACACTACCAGGGTATAACCCTTACTATATGTTTCCATTTCCTCCTAGTTCTACCCCCATGCCGCATTTAGGGGTTAATTTGGTCCATCCTTCTTTTGCACAACAAACTCAATAGTTTGAGAAGTTGAATGCAACAAATCCCCAGAACCCTCAAAATTAGGGGAAGAAGAAGGGGAAGAACAAACATAACCAACAGAAGGGGAAAGGGGGAAACCTCCCTCCCTAGCAGAACCATAACTCGGGGGAAAATAACCCCCCCAAACAAGGGAAGAACACTAACACGAGGACCAATTACTCCTACTCCATCTATGAAGTATATATTCTATACACTCAGCATTTCCCTCTTATCCCCGACTGCCAATAGTTGGTAGAAGCCAAGAAGAAGACAATGGTAAATCCCCATAAGGTGCCTAACCCTACACAACCCCAAACTGTTGTATTACAATAACCCTTTGCCAATCAAGGGGTCATTACTCAGCAACAAGAACCCCACCCCTCCGACGATGGCTCCTTCTAGAATATCTGTACACTGTATGTGAACCTACAGACTAGATCCAAAGGTTTTAAGAGTCCTGAAGCCCCCCAAGTGGAATATTTACCTATCCCCTTTGGGGGCCCTTTACAGATACCATGCACAAGTGGTGAACATATCCCATGTATCCCCAAGGTACCACTTAGGCGTGCCCCCAATAACCCTCATAGTAAAGCTTCCCACAATTACAGTATTGTGGATGACTTGGCTCAGTCACCCACCACTATGTCCATGTTAGAGGTGCTACAATCTTGCCAACAAAAAGCCTTACTTAATGTGCATGGCAACGTTGACCCATCCGACTCGCACCTCATGACTTTTGATCTTGAAAAAGGCGAACCACAACTACTGTCATCAATCACCTTCAAAGTCCCTGTTATGGTAAAAAACATTATGATTCATTGATGAATCAACGATGAAGGCACATCCACATGTGTCATGTCCTCTAATGTGTGGAAGCTATTGGGATCACCTAAGGTAGTCCCCTCGTCTATTTCTCTCTGCGCATACGACAGGAGGCCATGCCAACCTAGGGATTGTACGCAAAATGGTCATGATCGATATCAAAGTAGTCAATACACAACTCGACTACAACAACCTCTTGGACCATAGTTACATGTACGCCATGAAGGCGATCACCTCCTTAGTCTTCTGCATCATGATGTTCCCTTTCAATGTGAAAATAGTCACCCTCGACCAACTTAACTACTACAACCCTAATACCAACACCAATCCCAACAATGTCTTCCCACTATCGCCAGAACTAGTCAACCCCCTTATGTAGACATTGGCCTTGAAGTGTACAAAGACTCTAACTTGCTAGGGGTGTATTCCAGTCCACCACCCGAAATCCCTATATCAATCGATGGCCTTATGTGCACCATCTTCACCGCTGAAAATGTGCCCAACTCTCCCTCAGGAATCATCATCGACACCTCTGCTGATCCATGGTGTTGAATAAACGTTGAGTCCATCAGTACCTACTATCTTCCAAATACCATTCTTGTACCCCCATACGAGAGTGCAAGGGACACCAGTTATGGCTCAACTGACTCTACTTGGGCTAATCTTGGGTACACCTGTGTGGTACCTTACACCACCATACCTTGAGATGGATTTATAACCGATAGCTCACTATGATTTTGTCCATGTTTTAGCTGTTACGCCTTCTAGGTCGATCACACCATCTGTACCGCAAGTCAAACCTATGAAATCCACAACTAAACCAACACTGGCAGTTACTAATCCACCAATGGAGGCATGAGACAACCTAAGTTTAAATCCCCCCTCACTCCTAACCCTGCTCCCGAATCATCATCGGAGATCGCTAAGCCTAAATAAGGGGGAATCAACCAACAATGGTTAACAAACCCAGTAATGACCACCAGTACTCCTGTGATATGGGTAACTCCTCCATGCGCCATATGTGGGAAACATGGCCATGCAACCAACCTGTGCCCTACCTTTCTGGAGCTCATGAATTTTCTCAATTCCCTTGTCAGTATGACACATGCTCCACCTATGGTAGCAGGGAGCACCTCTTCATCGCCCAACTTGACACCTAATTCCAAATCCCTGCGTACCAATCATGCATGTTCGATTTGCTCCCAGTTTGGGCATTACAGACACCATTGTCCCGACCTCCCTCGGTTCTGGATGCTTTAGATACCATTCGCCTCACCCGACCGTTTAATGAGAGTCCTTTATCTCAAACTCAAGAAATAGATTCCATCAATGCGGTCACTGCATCGACGACAACACCCATTGCACATATATCAGAACCAATCGTTACGACAGTTCCCGCTCTTGAGCCTTTGATGCCACAAGACCCCCCACCTACTGATCTTACGACGAAAACAAAACATGATGGATTCTCATCCTCTGGGAACCATACGCACATGATCCCATATGATTCCATCACATCCATTCTTAATCAATCCAACCCCCCTTCGACACATACACCTCTCAGTGCTCGAGTACCACACCCATGCCGATCATGTGGCGACACTTCTCAGTTTTCGTTCTAGTGTCCCATTTTATGTGATAAACGAGAAGCTTGCCTCTAACTGATGAGGCTCCAAGATCAACTCTCCTACCTCAACACACTCCAACAAGGCTTACCCAACGAGGAAGTTGCTCCCCCTCTACTTGATAACATTGACACCGCATCGTCCTTGGCCAGTTTACTTACTAGTGATGATTCATCATCTTCCAATGAAGACCTTGATCATATACAACCATTTCCTAGTGTCTAGACAACACTAGGGGATATCCTTTCAAATGTTGAATACTCACCAACACTCGACAAGTATGGCGCCACCTTGGTACCACTCTTGGTTCGAACATTTAAAAGTCCCCACAACCAAAAGGGGGAAAAGAAATTTTCCCCTTTGCATTGTCCCATTTATGCAATCTAGCATTTTATATTTAGTATTTTCGATCCCTTTGATATAGAATAAGACCATCTTTTGTTTATGTAGATGATCCCCTGCATAGATAGTTATGACGGCTTTGCATATGGTGCAAGTAATTGGTCAAAGAATCTAGCCTCATCTACTTGGGCCATTTAGATCCCATTTGAAACTCTCTACCACACTGGAGGAGTTTTCCTGGGGCAACTTACAAACAACCAAGCAAAATATGATGCCATCATTGGTCTCTCAAACGATTCCATCCACCTTGTAATCCACCATATGCACGTATACTTAGATTCCCAACTAGTTGTCTCTCAACTCAATAATGTCTTAAGGGTCCTTAATCCGCTCCTATTTCGTAATTTTTTGCGAGTGTGCCTCCTAGTGTGATAGTTTGAAACCATCAACTTCACACATGTCCCCAAGAAAACCAATGCATTCACAGGCCACGTCGCAAACAAGGTGTTGGACTAGCATCTAATACACCAACCATATGTTTGACCCTGCATACACAAACCAATAATGTCTATATGTGTATGTCACTCATCATACAAATCACGTGCAAGTACTTACAACTACACATAGAGCATATCAAAACATACATATAAAAATAATCATCACATACACCACCATCAATACATAACATACATACAGGAGACCATACATGTGCCGACAAAATGGTATATATATATATCTCGTAAAAAAATAGGGTTGTACAACTGCAGGGACACCTAAACCTAAAAACTAACCTGCCCAAAATGACTGAAACAAGGTTTAGGCTTACTTGGATCTCGCTGCTTGAAAATAAGAGGCTCAAATCACCCGTAATCAACGTACACAACTCCAGATCACATAAGACGAACAAAGTACAAATGACCTCAAAAAATGGGCCGCACCCCTTTTATAGAGATTTGACCCAATATTCAAACCTTCGCCATGACCAAACCGTAGCTCTGTGTGACGAATTGTTCACACTATTAGAGTTAGCATTTAGAGCCCTCCGCAATGGCTACACCCGCATGCTTTTATGAATATTACCTATCACAACCATTTTTCGCTCACACGCACACCATATGTGCGCCTTGTATTGGTTATCAATTCTTAATTGTCAATACCTTTGTCATGTTCTTTATTACACTTGGGTATTTGCCCCATTGTGCAGGACAACGAAAAAGAATCGAATACCTCTTGTTTTTCCATTATAATAAAAAGACTCCACCCTTCAACAATGGCGCTGGACTTCTATCACATGTATCATATCGAAACTGGCATATATGCAACACCTGCCCTCTGTTTGCATTGCATTTACTAGATATTTCCATTGCTAACCATAGGATCCTCATCCCCAATAATGATATGCCATCAATATAACTACTGAGGGTAGCATATTTCCTCCATGGGTGTGCGCACCATTGCATCCCAGTCATTATTTGACACCCATGATGTCGACCCCCCACAAGCTCGATGAATTTGACACACCTTGGAATGATCAACCATAGTTCATCATTTTATCATTGTGCATTTAATCCCCCACCATCAACAATCGACACCATCAAATTCCTTGGAACTTGTTATGATCAATAATACCAGTTGATCACTCATACCTCCATGAACACTCTAACATCTTTAATCTTCTTCATACCAACACCCTCGACAAGACACCAATGGGGAACCCATCCTCTGAAGCAACCAATTCTATTCAGATATTCCCGAAGGAATAATATGCATGGTATTGATTCATGGGGAACCCTTCTTTGCGTTTGCAAACAAACCCTCACATCATTATGGAAACAGTTCCTCGATTCACTCCAAACCATGGGAACTTCACAAATCATCAAATTGATTCCCTGATTCACCCAAAACCACATGAATCCTACCCATCATCAAATTGGTCCCCTAACACCCTCAAAACCGTGGGGACCCCACCAACGATTCTTTATGTACAAACTATTCCCTAATCCACTCAAAACCATGGGAATGTCACTATTCTTTTGGAAGCAATCCCTGATCACCTTTGATCGATGTCGTTGAGTCTCACTACCCCCATTATTATGAGTTTTGTCAATCGCCATCACCCTCAGTGTTGTGTCTCTAACAAAATCCTTCATATGTAGTCTATCTCCCTTTGTTACAACCTGTACCTTTATTTTGAAGAATGCTTCCATACATTAAGCCCCAAGTTGACATCGATCATAGGAAGTCATTAAGCCTCACACTTACCAGCCAATATTGTGTCAAGTCTATCAGTCTTACAGTCGGTTACAAATGATCTTGGTTCTCCAGATAAGACCCTCCTCTTATCATATACTTAAGCTCTGATCGATGTCAAATCACTAGATTCTGAGAGTTGCAGATGTAGTTGCAGTCGTACCTTAGGGTTCCTTTCAATCACTATAATAGATCGCCTTGAACTAAGTAGGTAGAGTCCTTAGTGCTCCCTAACTTAGTGGTCTCTCCTATGCTCAACGTCAACACATCTATCCACCATTTATCGCATCAAAGAGAGTTGTACATTTCGAAGGTAGCAATGTTCACATTTGCAACTCATGGTAGAAACCCATATGGTACAGTGAAGTACCCCATTCAGAGACTTCACTAACATTCTGGTCCCCCACCGCCATGTTATTCTCATGATCCTCAACAGTTCCGCTTCTTCATCACCAACGACATCAATACCAAGTTCATTTACTCTTGCATGGATCAAATCTGAGTTCATCCATGTTCTAGTAGTTGTACAAGTCGATCCCTTGGTCTACTCATCTTGTATCCACTTTGGAATATTTTCACAAGCATGGGTATACCCACCTCTTTTGTATAAAACACCATTCTTTTTTCCTGCTTCACCAACAATCTTCCCCCCATGGGAGGACCCTATTAGTCCACACATGCTTCACAACTTTCAAGAACACCATAGAGCACAAAAGAAACAATGATGCATTATCGTCCCCATAGTACCCTCTGAACCTAATACATAAGGGGGCATTTGTTAACACATAAATATCGTACACATGTGACCTTTTTGCAATTCACACAATAAGGCGTCATCAACATATAACATGCAACCCACCAAAGACATTCTCATCAGATCCAAGAAGCAATATGAGTCCAAAAATCCCAAAGAACAATCAAAAGACAAGGATGCACGACTTGACCTCTATTTAGGTGTGAAACTGTGCATATTACCATTTATGTGCCCGTGCAACCTCTGTGCGGATTTCCCTTCGATATCCATGTGGTTGTCAAAACCATGGGATCTCAACCACCAGCTGCGCATTAAAGGCTCATAAAATCCCCTCATCAACACAAATTCAGACTTGTCTTCTCAACATGATGGATTGGCATTCAATAGCCCCCATTGTGTACCTTGAAGCTAGTTCATGAGGTGATGGGGTTCACACTTGGATCTAGTTGTTCCTTGGCCACCTCTTGGCCTATAAAAGGAAGCCATGGGCATGCTTCTAACAAGAGAAATCTAGAGCAAGGTTATGCTACTGAAATTGTATTGGAGCTTCCTCATAGCCCATCTCTTTCACACTCATTGGCATTATCCAAGCTCCCTTTCCTCCTTCCTTTAAGGGGAAAGTTGTTATGTAGAATTTTGTCCTACGGATAAGCCAAAACTCTCTTAACTTTAAAGCAGACTTTAAACTAACTCTAAAGCAAGAAACAAGTCAAAACAAATGCTACCTTGAAATTCCTGAATTAACTTCTACAGCAAGATTAAATGTATTTAGAAATAATGGGAGATAAGACATACCTTTCAACTGACGTTTGTCCCGCTTCTAGCTCTTGATCCAAAGCTCCGATGTAGAACCTGTTAAGATCAACCAAAGAACAAACATGCAAACTTCCAAATACCTTGAATGTAAAGGTTAGATTCAAATCCAGATTAGATACATTTCATGCTAAGAACTTATGCTAAAACACATGAAATGGGAAAGACAAGACAAGTTATCTTATTACAACTTGAAGAATGCTTACATAGGTTGCTTGATGCCCAAGCCAATCCTCCAGCTCCAAGTGCCTTCTCCTCTAGCTATCTCCACAATGCTGCAAGATCATAAGTTTGGTACTTCAAGAGTCCTCCCCTTTCCCCATGGAATGCCTCTCTTTTATAGTGCATGGTAGGGTTAACCAACAAGAGAGATAGGTGGATCTAGGGAGAGATAAGTGGATCAGGGTTTCTAAACACAGAAAGTGAGTTGGGATCGAATCAGGGACCCCAATCTTCCACTATCTTCGAAAATCCAAAATCCCACAAGCCATGGAAAAAAGGCTAATAAAAGAGTACCGCGCCCTGTAGTCTTAGCACAACGCGGTACTACCGTGTTCTGGGGAGAAATCATAGCGCGGTAGTGTGGAGTACCGCGCGCATATAAATGAGCAAGGCGCGGCAGTGTGAGTAAATAAAGTCTCAGCTGGGTCAGAACTTGTCAGGGTAGATTTACCTTCAAGGTTCATTCATCTTCTGGGTGGTTCAAACAGCAGGGGAAGTGTCGTCAACTCTGTTTGTGGTGGAGATGCGACACTGTGGAATATAGAGGTATAACAGATGCCCCCTAAAGTGTGAGGTCAGAAGGGACTGATGGCCGAAAGACTTTACGAATATAATGTGCAGAGATAGCATCAAGGAGAGCGACAAGGAGCTGAAATAGAAACAAAGTGTTAGATATACCACCGAGGCGGGCATCCCCATGCTCGGAAACAAATGACTCAAAGCATGGCTGCCGACCAATACATTGCAGATCCATGAGTACTGAGATGATATAGACTGTGGACAGATCATGGCTACTATGAACAAGCGTAGATCCATGAGACAATAATGACACAGCCACGACCAATACAATAAGTGGATCTGTGTGACAATACAAAGGACATCTCCATCGCAACCTGGACGCAATCAAGATACAGCGGTGCGCCCAGGGTCTTCTACCCGATCGCAAAAGATACGAATCTAACCACGTGATTACAAGGTGTTGAAGTCGAACATGGTAGAAACCATTTGATTACTGGTCAATGATGTGGACCATTAACAAATGCGAGGGAGATCACCAATGATGACGATGATTCCCAAGGTATCAATAGTACATCTCAACGAAATGCGAATGAATGAGTTGATGTCGAGCATCCGAGAGATTGCTTGATCAGAGGTCAATGATGTGAACCTACTGTCAAACACGAGGAAACCTGCCATTGAGGCATGCAGGTACCAAGGTACTAATGGTTGATTCTGAAGTCTAATTCCCGGATAGTGATTTGGTGTCGACAGGAATAGACTCATCGAAGGTGGGCCATGATGTTTCCCACATCATCGACACGAAATCGGCACGACGATAAGATGATGAAACAATGGAGTGTGTACTGACACAGCGGAGGCCTGACACAATGAACGACTCGAAACAATGCAACCCTTTGAACATATAACGGCATGTAACAGGACTTGGCAGCAGGGATTATTGACAATAGAGGATAGACACCGGATGAGTAGGCTCGTGGCCAGGGAGACGACTCATGATGACGACCATAACTCAGTGAAAAATGGATACCCAATATAGACAAGAGACGGACACATGCCATGTTCAAAGGTAACGACTGACAAGCTGCCATAAATAAACTTGACTTATCCCCCCATATTCCCCCGACATGATAGACGAGTACCTCTTTGTTGTTTTGCGAGCTTGAAGAGGATAACAGATGCTCGGTGTAGCTCATCTCATGGATGAGTCCAATCTCACATGTTTTACGAACCTGAGAAAGGAGGGGTTCGTCCCAAAGTGGGTCCTTCGATGTTAAAATTTTAACGAGTCCAAGGAAGGAAAACTCGGTAGTTTTTCATATTTAGAGAGCCTGAAAAACTTAAAGGAAGCTCCATAATGTACTTTTTCGTAAAATTTAGTCCCTCGATCCCGAAAAAGTGTAAAACAATTCCCGAGAGAACTATCCCAGCCGAGATTGACTGAGGTATACCTTTCTCGTGAATAGTCTAGACGGGCCGAAAAAGGAGTAACCTATCACCGAATAGACGACCTTTCAAATACTTTTACAAGTGTGAAAGAGTCAAGATCACTTGGCAATCTTTTCAATTTTAGGGAGTCTGAAAAGAGCTTAACTATGGACTCCTATGGTCTTTTTCGTAATTTTTGATTATTCTGGTCCAAAAAAAGAATAAAATACAACCAGGATAATACTTTCCTCATCGTTTAACGAGCATGAGTAAAGCTGACCGTACTCGACACCATTTACTTGAGCTTGACAAGCACGACACGGGTGTAAAAGCGCTTGGAATCTTTTTCAAGTTTTAAATCCAGAGCACGAAAAAGATAAAGTGGGCTAAAAAATGAAGGTCAGATTATGAATAAACACCAGTGTGAATGTATCGCGTTTTTACCGAGGATCCTGTCAATAAATGCTCCAAAAAAAACTGGACATTAGCAATGTGAAAAAGGTTTTATTTTAACCATTTAAAATAACAATTAAAAAAATGTGAAAATGCTATATAAGGAATGGTTAAAAATAGAAATTACTATTCATTTGTGTTTTTACCCAAAGAGGAGATTTTCACCTATTGAGGAGCAAAACTTCAAGGATCCATATCGGGAGTTCCAGGACACCATTTCGACAACCGTCTGCGCCAGGTAAGAGTTCTTGAGCCCCTCTTTCATTTCATGTAGGAACTATTTGCTTTTACCAGGAAAAATTCGATTTTTGGGCAAGCCCTATTGGGAAAAAATCGCCCTTCACAGTACCGCGTGGGGGCTCTATCGGGAAACGCGGTACTGTCTAACAGTACCGCGCTGGAGCTCCAAAGCGAGGCGCGGCACTGTACAGTACCGCGCGGCAGTGTTTCCCTGAGGCGCGGGAAGGCGAAATTTGTGGTTAAGAAATCAAATTTTCTCCAATTTTCTGCTGGAACTAAGTTGCTAAATAGTTACTAACTGCTTTCCCTGACCTTTTGCAGGAGTTTGCATCTTGTTCGAAGCAAAATGGTAAGCTGGAAAGAAAGAGAGCACGAAGTGGATGATTTTGCAGCTGAAAATGACTTACCAACCGTGACCGCATTGCGAGAATGTGGTTTGTTAAAGTTCTTTAAAACCAAAGGGATTCGTCAGCAACCCAAGCTTCTCACTCATCTCATCCAATTGTGGGACCCTGACACACGAGCTTTCTGAGTGGGAGAGCATGTTCTCGAAATTCAAGTCGAGGATATTTATTTCCTCACGGGCCTCTCGAAAAGAGGGGCCCGGGTGAACTTTACCGGATACTCAGCCTCAGAATCAAGTACAGATGACTTGATTGCTCGGTATTGCCATCAGTGTTCAAGTAAGAAAAGTGGGAAGGTGGCCATAAAGGAGGTTATAGAACTTCCTGTAAAAACTGTACTGTTCACTATCACGCGTGCAGCAGGAAGTGTGAGTCCGCATCAGGCATCTCGCACACAAGTGAATCTCGCAGCAGAGTGTATGGGAGGAACAGTATTTAACTGGTGTGAGGCGGTGTTGTCCAATCTGAAAGAACAAGTGCACACGTGTAGGGTTGGAAAGAATTCCCAATTCGGCTATGGGAGCATCCTGGTCACCTTCTTTCTAGCGAGGGTGCCACTGTTGCGCCCGCAGATATCTAGGCCCCCCCGTCCACCTACTGAGCCATGGATGGCTCGATGGAGTGATTATGCTGGACGTCTCGGGGGACCTCAGCGCTTAGCCTTCGGTGAGGATTTCTTTTCCTGGCTCGAGGAGCAGATAGTTATGATTGATGACTATCCCTACTCCGGCGTAGATTTTCGTGAGGACATCGACTTGGCACTGCCAGAGGACTATGATTGGGACAACTCTGGTATGACCTTCATGGATATGTATTTTTTCCTTTTTTGAATATTTAATTTTTATTACTTTTTTAGAATGTGTAAAAGATGTCTAATGTATGTTCGCATGCATGTTGCAGACCGTGGACCACAGAGACCAGCTGGGTACTCGCCACTACGTCGTGGTGGTGTTGACCGTCAAGCCGTTCCTGACGAGGAGGAGGATGAAGACGAAGCAGGAGGTGTTCGGGACATTGAGAGGAACTTGCAGGGATTGACTCATGGTATCCCTGCTATGAGGATGGATGACGTCCCTTACCACCTCCAGCGGCATACTGTAGGTGTGCCCGGTCGTATCAGTCGACTTCTTCGCAAGGTGGTTCGAGCTGTAGTATGTTACCACCAGCAGCGGGAGGAGTCCGATGAGGGACATGATAGGTCTCCTAGATCTCCATAGATGGTCTTTTGATCTTTTTGCGGCATGTACACGATATGTAGGCTTTGAGAGCCAAATTTTGTATATGGGATTTGGTCCCAAATTTTGTCTTTGACACAAACTTTATGTGTTTTGGAAAAAACACTTTTATATACAGTGATATGGACCTATTTATGATCTAAATATTTACAATGACTTGTGCATTTTATTTTTTATGATGTGTTTATGTATGGGAAAGATGCCAATCCAAAATGTAATTAGCCAATGAATCAGCTATATAATTGAATTCTCTCGGTATGTGATGATATGTAATAAAATTAAATGATCGTTCCAAGAGGCGTAATCTCCGAAATAAACGAAGTAGCGTAGGATCGCAAACTGTGTAAACACGGTTTAGATGAGAAACCACGAGTTGGGAGTCTAAAAAGACTGATAAGGAGTCAATCCCGAGAGAAGCAACCTCTGTCAAGAGACCAATGACTGCATGGTACTCCGCGATATTATTGGTTGCAGGACCTAAACAATTGGATCCTGAAGAAATCAACTCGCCAGTGGGGGAATATATTACCCATGCTGCGGAAGCGAGATTCCGGGTATGTCGGCTTGCACCGTCGGCGAATCCCAAGTAGGCAGACATCTGCGCATAAAGTCACGAGTCAAAGTAAGAGTGGATACATGAGGTCCACGCGCACACCAAAAAGAAAGTAAAAGCAAACTAAGTACATTATGTACAACAAGTAACCCACGTAGGGTAACCTCATGCGTAGAAACGTTTGAGGTATAGCCCGTTGCGGGGCCGTGCCAATGGCGTACCATCAATATCGATTAGTTCACAGGCTCCTTTTTCTAATACACGTTTTACAATGAAGGGGCCGTACCACATAGATTCAAGTTTACCTTTTCCGAGCTTATCATGCATCTGATCATATGTAAGTACGAGGTCACCCTCATTGAAGATCCGAGGTTGAACGGATTTGTCGTATTGAGCTTTGATGCGTTTTTTGTGAGCTTCATTATCCAAAGCAACGTCGCGGCGGGTTTCATCTAGCTTAGCTAGGTATAGAAACCGTTCCTCTTCGGAAGTCGTGTGTGGAAGTATCTCTATGGCTATCTTGAGTGATGGAATTTCACATTCAATCGGCAGAATGGCTTCTAGGCCATACACCAGTTGGAATGGTGTAAACCCAGTAGCACTTTTCACTGAGGTCCGGTAGGCCCATAGTGCTGAGAATAGAGTTGAGTGCCAGTTGGATTTCTGGGTACCCACAATGCGCTGAATCATTCGTTTCAGGACTTTGTTAATGGCTTCAACTTGGCCATTAGCTTGTGGGTAATACGGGGTTGAGTTTTCATGGCGAAAACCCAGCTTGGCACTTAGTTCTTCGATCATATGGTTCCTGAAATGGGAACCGTGATCGGTCATAATAGACTGTGGGACACCGAATCTAGCTATAATATGATTGAATATGAACTGCGCTGCTGTTTTTCCGTCGTCAGCATACGTAGGCATCGCTTCAGCCCATTTTGTAAAATAGTCGACAGTTACTATGACATAACTATGCCCCTCAGCTGAAGTGGGCTTACAGTGCATGAAATCGATGCCCCATTTAGAAAAGGGGCCGACGGCAATAACAGGATGGAGTGGAGCAGGATGCGAGCGTGTTTTGCTATGAAAGAATTGACATGGCGGACACTTCTTGACTGTTTCAATGCAGTCTTTGAAAATTGAGGGCCAGAAGTATCCTGCTCGCAGTATTTTCTGGGCCATAGCCATCCCAGAGAGATGACCACCACATGCTCCAGCGTGGCAGTCGTTGAGAACGCGTTCCGCCTCATCTAAGGTCAAACAGCGTCGAAGGACGGTGTCGACACCACGCCGATAAAGAGTATCATTGACTATAAGGTAGTATTTTGCG
The DNA here is from genome assembly GCA_027924585.1 of Larix kaempferi. Classification (NCBI taxonomy): domain Eukaryota; kingdom Viridiplantae; phylum Streptophyta; class Pinopsida; order Pinales; family Pinaceae; genus Larix; species Larix kaempferi. The sequence goes on along the minus strand of BSBM01000093.1, from coordinate 49,023,322 downwards.
TGATGTCGGATGCGTCGCCGTTCGTCGCGAGTGAGGTCAGGACGGAAGCGTTGGGTTTGGATATATAAAAGAATACCCCCGTACCACGGATCAGATGTGCTAATGAGGAACAATGATTCGTCAGGAAGAGAATCAATGGGCTCGGGTTGCTCAGTAGCACGGGGCAAGTTACAAATTAATTCCGCGAAGACCAAAGACTTCTTGGACTTAGCCTTGCCAAACTCCAAATCAAACTCTTGAAGGATGACAACCCAACGAGAGTATTTGCCCCCAAGCACCTGACGTGTGAGGATGTAATACATTGGGTTGAAGTCGGCTATAACAGTGGTCCGGCGGAGTAAGATGTAGTGGCGGAATCTCTGGACAGCAAATACTGTTGCCAGAGCCAGTTTTTCAACATGTGAATAGCGGGTTTCGGAGTCAAGAAGACTCTTACTGAGATAGTATACCACATGTTCTATGCCATTTTGGTCTTCCTGGACTAGCACCATACCGATGGTGGAAATCGAGGCTGCGAGATAAAGAATGTAGTCCCGTGTGTAATCGGGGGGTTGAATCACAGGATCTTTGGTTAAGGCTGCCTTTAGATTGTCAAAGGAGCGTTGGGCTTCGTCATCCCAAATGAAGGGAACATTCTTCTTGAGAAGCCGCATGTAGCCTTTTGTTATCTCGGACAGATTGCAGATGAAACGGCGTAGAAAGTTTGCATGCCCTTGCAAACATTGAAGTTCTGGAATATTGGTGGGTGAAGGCAGGGCTAAGATAGCTGCTACCTTTGCGGGATCTAAACGTATCCCGTCTTTGGAGACTATGAAGCCCAACAGTTTCCCGGCTTCTACACAGAAGACGCACTTATGCGGGTTCAAACGTATATTGTAGCGACGGCACCTTTCGAAAATGGCGCTTAAGTGGTCTGGATGGTCTTCCCGAGTTCGAGAGTGAGCGGGAAGGTCATCAAGATATGGTTCTACAATATGTTTGATGTCATGAAATGCGTAGGACATCGCCCGTTGGAAAGTTGCCCCGACATTTTTCAGGCCAAAAGGTAACTTTCGATATGCAAAGATCCCCCAAGGGCAGATAAAGGCCGTTTTGTGCTGGTCGGCTGGGAGGATATCGATCTGATTATAGCCAGAGAAGCCATCCATAAATGAAAAGATGACACTCCCGGCACAGTTATCGATGATCTGGTCGATAAACGGAGTTGGGTAGTTGTCCTTTGGACAAGCCTTGTTCAAATCATGGTAATCAACACAGACCCTAATCGTTCCCTGTTTCTTGGCTACGGGAACGATGTTGGATACCCATTCTGTCAATGGGACAGGATAGATAAAACCAACACGCAAAAGTTTTTCAACTTCTGCTTTAATGGCGACTGCCTTACGAGGATGGACGGGTCGAAGCTTTTGCCGAACAGGTCGGGCGCCAGGGAAAGTTGGGATTTCGTGGACCACAATCGAGGGGTCTATCCCTGGCATTTCTTCATAACTCCAAGCAAAAACATCGCGGAAAGTTTTGAAGTAGGTACTATAGAACTCCGTTTTGAGAGGAGTACATGTTTTGCTGATGTGTACGTTTTCCACGATACCAGGCTTCACTGAAATATCAATGGGAGTGGTTCCCATAAGATTGGCCAAGTTTCCTTCTGAAAATACCTCGTCGAGGGAAGTGGGGAACTTGTTTTGAACCATCCCAAGTGAAGCGCTGGGTTTTGTATCAGGCTCAAGTGGCTGAATAGTGGGGAATGAATATCGATGATGAAAATCTCCCCATGGTGGCTCATCACCGCACATAACCTCCATAATTGATTCGTCGGTGGGAAAAATCAAATTGAGAGGATCGAAAAGTGGTGGGTATGGACAAGTTTCAGCCGAGAGCTGTGCCACGGTGTGATCAGTAGAACAGTCGACCCAATCGGTGGCTGATTGGATCGCGTTATATGCTGCGAGGTTTCTGTTCAGAGGCATAGAGTTGCCGTAGTCTTCAATCTGAGAGGGACTCGGAATCACCCATGAATCGTTGGACGGGGTGGTACTCGATGAAATCATGCTAATTGGTTGAACATGGGTTCCCAGCTCTGGAAAAACTCCAATAAGGGATGAATCCTTCATGAGACCAACACCAACGTCTTGGAACCGGTACCGAGGTTGATCCAATAACGGGACGGTGTTGGCGGAGTTTGGATGGGAATCTGGGATGCAGTAATCCAATTGATCAATAGTGACAATTTTCCCTTCATGAGGAAATTGCACAATTCGGAAGATTGTAGATGCTATGGCGGTCATGGCATAAAACCAGTTCCGTCCAAGGAGGAGATTGTAATCCAATGGTGCATCTACGACTTCAACGTGTACGGATACTGTTTTTCCCCCCAGTTCGACACCAATTGAGGGAATGAGTCCATAAGGTTGAAAACCATGTCCATCAAACGCCCTGAGAGTAGTAGGAGAAGTGGTGACCTCGGGTGAGCCTAAGGCTCTCCAACAGTTCAAAGACATAATCGACGTGGAAGCACCTTCGTCTAATACAGTGCGATGGATGGTATTTCCACGGATTTTTGTATGTACCTGGAAGGCTAACTGATGAGAAAGCCTAGGTTTGGCGTGCTCCAAGTTAAACATGATGGAGTTTGAAGTATCTGGGTCCATTGCCCCCAGTGCTGAAAGTAGGGTTCTACGCTGTGTGGGGCAGTGTTGGAGAACCTCGAGAGTCGACATGGTGCAAGGTGCTTGAGCCAAATCCTCAACAATGTTGTAGTTTTGGGCAGCTCGCGCATTCGGATTAAATGTCGCCTTTCGTATGGTGCCCTTGGGTGGGCGTAGCACTGTGTCCATCAGTGGTCTCTCGATATGGAGATGACCGTTAGGGGGGGGAATAGGAATCGGATCTTCAACAGGAGATTTTCCTTTGGCTATCTCCGATTGTTTGTTTGAACTTGGAGGGTTCTCATACGTCTTTGAACGAGTGGTGATATGAACCTCTTCGTTACTAGTCATCAGGATTTCGCGGTTTGTGGACGTCTCTCCGCGGGTAGGATTGGTCAGGTTGCCCCCTTGTGGGGTTTCTTGGGCAACCATTTGCTGTTGCTGTTGGGGGAAAGGGTCAGTTAACACTGCCGGACGAGAGGATCCTTTAACGAACTTGTTGACCTCGTCCTTGTAGGGACAGTCACGCGTGTAATGATCATCTTGACAAATCAAGCAGGGAAACTTAGCTTTCCGACGTGGTTTCTGGTCATTCTGGGTGGGTTGTGACTTGGGGTTCTCCTGCTGGTTTTTCTTGGGTTTACCACGATTGTTTTTCTTCTTTCCCCCGGATGGTTGTGACGTAGATTGGACTGCGTTCACCTCGGAGGAAACAGCAGGAGAAGTAGTTGTTTTTGAAACAGCCTGGGTAAAAGCGGGGGAAGCAGAAGCTTGTTGTCCCGTCGAGTTGGTAGCAGGCTGGGTCTTGACTGAACCGACAATACCATCAATGGGGGGTTCAGTGGTAGGATTCGTTGGATCAGTGTGAACGCGGGAGGCATGTGGAAGAAGTTCATGTAAAGTACCGGATTGAGTGTATACCAAATCCATATACTGGGCTGCCGAGATGGCTTGTTCTTTCGTAACCGGTCCGCGCATAGCGATATCTCTGGCTATGGGAGGAAAAAAGGATTTTGTAAACCAATCAGCAAGTAGCTGATCCGGAATAGGTGCCTTTATTATCCTACGTCGTTGTCGCCACTCATGGATGTGATCCGAAATGTGTGTAGAAGTGGTTTGACGCAGTGAAGTTAACAGTTCTGTTCCAGTCTCATACCGGATGGGGAGCTGGAAATGAGTCAGAAACTGCATAGCCAAAGTGTTGAAATCACGAAAAGAGTGTTGTGGCAGCTCGATGTACCATTTTGCTGCCGTTCCGATGAGCGTACGTTGGAAGAGCCGAAGTCGGATGGAATCATCCATCAAGGAGTTGGATGAACACCAAATATGGAAGGTCACCACGTGGTTCTTGGGGTCTTCCCTGGGCTTAGCATCGAACTTGGGAATGTCCGATGGTAGTTTGGCTGGAATAGGTGGCCAATGAGGTTCATGCCATATAGGATCGTTGATAAGCCTCGACAAATCAGGTAAGTCAAGTGTGGCCAAAAAGGGAAGTTGACGATTGGTCTGCGGGTATGAGTAATAACCATGTGGTGCAGAGAACCCTGGAGGGCCCTGCATAGCATACTGCTGCGTGTTGTACCCATATGTGTTTCCCGCGGGATACTGCTGGAAGTTCTGCGGATAGTAAGCCATCTGATTAACCAATTGATTGTAGGCAACCGGTTGGTAAGTGTTCTGCTGAGTGGGTATGGTACCCTGGGGTTGTTGATACCCAGGAATAGTTGTTGTTCCTTGTTGGGGAAAAGTTCCTTGGAATTGTTGTGTTCCAGGGATGTTACCACTATACTGTGTAAGTGGAGGGTTTCCCATAGCAGGGTTGGGGGGTGGCTGCGACGGTGGTGTCCATGGAAGGCTCGTTCCTGCTTGAGGAGCGAGTGGGAATTGAAGTGATGGGTTCCATGGAGTTGTAGCAGCTGAAGGGTAAGGGAAGCCAGAATTCAAGTTGGGGGGAATCTGAGATTGCCCCCCAGCTTGGTTCCAGTTTCCAAAAAGTGAGTACCCCCCACTCTGTGGGATTTGAGAATCCCAAGAAGGAAGCATGCCTGACGGGGGAGGTTGAGAATGAGGTCCGGTTGGAATACCGGAATAAGGTCGCCCGCTGCCAGGTGTGCTGTACATACCGTACTGAGCAGACGCTGCTGGTTGGGATAGTTGTTGGATAGAACCAATAGGTTGTTCGCCAGCGGATGGGTTGGATGGCCCTATGAGAGGAGGCTGTTGAGTAGGAACGGGGTTCCCAACAAAAGGTTGTCCTCCAACTGGTTGGGTTGATGACCCTATGGGAGGAGGTTGTTGACCAACAATGGGGTTCCCAACAAAAGGTTGCCCCCCAGCTGGTTGGGTTGATGGCCCACCAGGGAGGGTTTGTATGTTGGAGTTAGGGACCATTGCAGTCGGTTGTCCACCTCCTGAAATAGTATAAATGGTGGCTGAAGGTGATCCTCCGGTCGAAACGGAAGATCCAGCAGTATGACTAGGTGTTCTTCCGCCGCTAGCCAAATATGATAGCGTGGATTGGCCAACGGCGCCAAAAGTACCGATTTGCGGAGGAGGTCGTCCATATCTGACAGGTGAGGACGGAGAAAAAACTGGGTTATCCCTCATAGCATGTGCACCAAACATAGGTGATGACAGCAAGTGTGGGGAATTTAGCCCAGGGGTATCGGCGTCGTCCATAACGTGTTCGATGATAGGAGGACCAACGAGAACTGGGTCCGAGTTCATATCCTGAAAAAGATTTTGGGGATCCGGCAGGAACCTAGGTATAGTAACATCCGAAGGTCCTGAGCCGTCTGCAAAGGAGTGACAAAACTCTGTGCTAGACGGGATGTTGGGAGTCCTATAGTCAGAAGGACGAGAAACAGGGGGATATCTAGACGCTGTCGAAAGCATTTGCTCTGTATTGTGTCTAAATTGTGCCGATGCTAACGGAGAGTTCGCTAGACTTACAATGCTAGACTGGATGGAAGCCATGATTTCATGTCCTAGTGGGAGGTTGGGTAGATCAATAGTGCGAGGTACGTTGCTAGAAGAACTTGTCTCTTGAGGATGAACACTGGGTGACGTAGTAATAACAGGCGGAAGTTCCGCCTGGGAAGTAATGAAGTCATAATCAGGTTCAAAAGGCGTGTCAGGGAGTCGAGTATCTTCAACGATTTCAACGTATCCGCCTGGGACTGAAATCAAGCCGGGTATGTCCTGGTCGGACCCTTCGGTGGTACCAACAGATCCGTCTGTATCATCGTGAAAAGTGTCTGATGGACGGGAAGTGTTGACATCCGGTAGAAGGATGACCTCTGGTCTAGTACTTTGGGTTGTACTAGGTTCAGCTGCTGTAACTGTGTCCACTGTAACAGATAAATCTGGAATGACAGTGGGTGAGGTGACAGTGGAAGTCTCAGATATGCTAGTGGTTGCAGAAGCTGCAATAGATTCTGAGACTGTGCTGTGTGTGGCAGTTACGGGCGGAACTGAAGATGTTGTACGTATCGGCGGTGGAATGTTGCCTCGACCAGCACCGCGGCCAGGAGGAGCAGGAATGCGTGATGCAGGCGGACCAGAAGTCCGTGGCGGTGGTGGTGGTGGAGGGCTTAGGCCCTGTGTTCTTCGTGATCTTCGTGGTTGTTTTGACATGATGACAGGAAAATGAAAATTGGGGGCAGTGTCGTAAACAAAGAACTCAAAAAATCTAATGCAGCCGAGTGTGCATAAGAGGAGCTAGAAAAAGCAAGGCTCACAGGCCAAAAAAGTAAGCTCTAAAATCTGTACTGAGACCGCTATCTCAATAAGCGAGCTGATGCAAAAAAATGGCCAGAATGCCAACAAGCAGTCCCTACAAAGAAAAATGACCCTCTACTAAGATGAGATACCAAGCAAACTCCTAACTAAGAGCTGGAGACCTCAACATGCTGTATTCTTCGCAAGGTGATGAAATCCAAGTCGAACAATACAACATGAGAGACCGATATAAGAAGGATATCCCTCTACCGAAAGGGATCCTGGGTAAAAGATCCCTAGTAGAATAGATACTAAGCTACCTCGTTCATGACACGTCGGAAAAGGTTTTGGGCACTTCAGCCTTCCGAAGAAGACAGCGATCGATGTTGCCTTAGGGCTAAGTGGAGTGCGGTATTCCACAGAGTCCGTCTGGTTCTCAATCTCGCGGCCGTTTAACCCCTGAAAGTTAAAAACAGTCAGGAGGCCCCTCCACAAACTAGCTGTGACCGTGTCAATAAGTACTAGAGGATTTTAGTTCCCTAAAGACAACGACTATGTCTCAGATGAAAATGACAAGGGGGAATTATTTTGATGCCTATCCCCGGTGTCCTACCTAACTACCAAATTCTTTTGATTTCCTCAAGTGAGGTTAAAGTTGGTTTAATTAGGGTGATTAATTTTAGTGGCTGTCTTACTCAATCAGGTAGTGGACGTGAAACTTGATGGTGTTATGACGACTCAAACCATGCAAATGAGAATGAATAAAAAACAAGCCTTTGTCTTCGATGAAATCACGCTAAGGGAAAGATAGAGTTTCTTCGATCAAATATGCATGAAAATTTTTACAAGCAATCAAAGTAAAAGATTTTTCTTTTCTTTTTGTAAACAAGCCAAACTGAAATAAACACTCCTTTAATGCACTGATCCTACAATCTACAATGCTTCAACTGTGAGAATTTTTTGTGGCAAAATCAATGGTTTGTTTCCTAATGCAAAATAATGCTAGTAGACTTTTTCAATTCAAACAACAAAATTGCTCTCAAATGATAATATTTTAATTACTGAAAATGATAAAAATAATGTGACTGTAAAAGCTACAGGATTCAGTAACAGAGAACAGTGGTGTTGAGTTGGTTGGGGTGAAAAAATCAAGCCAATGCAATCAAACTGGGAAAATGACCCAATGTGTCAAAAATGCCACTAATTCAACTAAATCAAGCTCACAACAGGGAAATAATCAGATCACACAGACTGTAAAATGACCAGGATGCTAACAGGCAACAACAAAGACTACCTAAGGGAGAGAGAGACTCAGGAAACCAAGCAAGTAAAAAAAAATTTAAAAATTTGCAGACACTACCACGGGTCAGGGTCTGACTGTAGCACGACACTGTGACAGTACCGCTCTGGTACTAAGGCAGAGAACGCGGTACTACCGCGCTGGAAGTAGTTCTGGGGGCGCGGTACTGTGGCAAGGTAAGGAAAAAGCGCAACTTGAGAAAAGAAAATGAAGTTTTCAGGGTTGTTGCTAACCCAGGGGACTCAGTGATCAAACAGGGAGAAAAATACAGCGAGGAGGGGTGAATAAAGGTCAAAAAAGACCAAGATTCAAACTGGTTTGAAGTGCAATAAAACAAATCACAATCAGCAGATGAATGACAGTGAACTGAATCAATCAAACAGAAATCAAAACCAGCGGAGTCGCCATTCTTGTTATGTAGAATTTTGTCCTACGGATAAGCCAAAACTCTCTTAACTTTAAAGCAGACTTTAAAACTAACTCTAAAGCAAGAAACAAGTCAAAACAAATGCTACCTTGAAATTACTGAATTAACTTCTACAGCAAGATTAAATGTATTTAGAAATAATGGGAGATAAGACATACCTTTCAACTGACGTTTGTCCCGCTTCTAGCTCTTGATCCAAAGCTCCGATGTAGAACCTGTTAAGATCAACCAAAGAACAAGCATGCAAACTTCCAAATACCTTGAATGTAAAGGTTAGATTCAAATCCAGATTAGATACATTTCATGCTAAGAACTTATGCTAAAACACATGAAATGGGAAAGACAAGACAAGTTATCTTATTACAACTTGAAGAATGCTTACATAGGTTGCTTGATGCCCAAGCCAATCCTCCAGCTCCAAGTGCCTTCTCCTCTAGCTATCTCCACAATGCTGCAAGATCATAAGTTTGGTACTTCAAGAGTCCTCCCCTTTCCCCATGGAATGCCTCTCTTTTATAGTGCATGGTAGGGTTAACCAACAAGAGAGATAGGTGGATCTAGGGAGAGATAAGTGGATCAGGGTTTCTAAACACAGAAAGTGAGTTGGGATCGAATCAGGGACCCCAATCTTCCACTATCTTCGAAAATCCAAAATCCCACAAGCCATGGAAAAAAGGCTAATAAAAGAGTACCGCGCCCTGTAGTCTTAGCACAACGCGGTACTACCACGTTCTGGGGAGAAATCATAGCGCGGTAGTGTGGAGTACCGCGCGCATATAAATGAGCAAGGCGCGACAGTGTGAGTAAATAAAGTCTCAGCTGGGTCAGAACTTGTCAGGGTAGATTTACCTTCAAGGTTCATTCATCTTCTGGGTGGTTCAAACAGCAGGGGAAGTGTCGTCAACTCTGTTTGTGGTGGAGATGCGACACTGTGGAATATAGAGGTATAACAAAAGTGCTTCTCTCCATTAGTTCTTTAATATTCTAGCATTTAGTGTGGACAAAATAAGCCTCCCTAAAGGAGATTGTTGGCTTCTCTTTGAATCCTTCACCTCCTAGGTGACACTACATGTATTTGCTTGACCATTGGTCAATCTAAAGTGGTTCTTGCATTGATTCTTTGTTATGGTTTGCGCCCTCTTGTTCCCTTTTCTCATTTCAAGTTATTTTTGTTTTTATTTTGTTTTATTTCACTAACAAAGCCTTGTAGGATCTACATTGGGGTTATCACATTTTATTTTTGTTTCTAAATATTGGGCCTAGTCAACAACCTCAAGGGATTTCCTCCAAAATGGGAGAGGATACACACCTATGTGAATAATTTCCCACAACAAACATCAATCTTAAAATAACTTTCATAAAAAAATGTAGCTCCAATAGTTAATGTTACAATGAAAAACACAAAATATATAATATATTTTTACCTGAAATGCAACCTCAAATTAACATATAGTGATCTTGCTACCATAAAGAATTTCATGTACTTAAATGAGCCCATCGTTGAGAGTATTGTTAAATTAAGTTTTTATCATTTGATACCAGGACACTATCTATGTGAAAAGAGATAGGTCCCAACTTCATCAAATCTACCTTCATTTCCTGTCACACACAAGAAAGAGACAATGTATTAATTAAATATCAAAACATCAATCTTAAAATAACATGCATGAAGTAAATGTAGATCCAATGTTACAATGAAAATACAAAATATAGAACCTATTTTTACCTGAAACACAACCTCAAATTGACACAGTAATCTTGCACCACCAATGGATTATTGAACACATATACCAAAATAAGAGGGATTAGAATAAAATATTGGGGTCTATCAAATTTCAAATTCCCAATTGAATTTCTCATCTTGGTCCTCGTTTTCTACATTATGAACATGATCTTATCCTAATGGATTCTCATTATGAGCCTGCAAAACATTATCTTTCATATCAAGTTCATCATAGGAATTCATTATATTGTTTTCTCCCTTTCTATTGCAATCTGATCGCCAAAGAGCTAGGTGCTCTTTCATATGGAAAATTGTTAACATCATACTTTGTTTCATCTAATCTTAAACATGTATCCATGTTTTTATCAAGCTTGTTCCTCAACTTTGAATTCAAGAATGACAGTGCACTAAACATTCTCTCATCCTCCACTGATCCCAAAATCATGATTTGACATAAATTCGCTAATTTGAAATATTCCGATATGTTTTCTTGTAGGTATTAGCTAGCACCTAACAAAATCAATAATATTTTTATTGCACCACAATCTAGAGGATTCTCCAAAATAGGCAATTTATTCCCCATTGTTTCAGCAAAGGATTGGGCTTGTTGAGTTTTTTTTTCTCATCTAAAATACCTTGAATATTTTCTCCATGTATTTGGGCCTCTTAGCAAAAGTGGTTCACTAAAACCTTTAATTTTTCTACAAAGTCCACCTTTAAAGTTGTTATACTTTGACACATGTTTCAATATTGAGGGTATACCATAGACATGGCCTCCAACAATTCATTTCGAGGAAATCCTTCTCTTATCTTTGATGCTAGTGATTTTGCAATTTCTATCAAGTTACGTCTCACTGAAATCACAACATTTTCAAATTGTTCTCTTGACACAGGGAACTCTTTGGTGATTCGTACTATCTTACCAATATAATGAAAGGGAACCATATACCCACTTCCATACATAGCAGCCCTTTTTCATCACACTTCAAAAATAAATAAGCATTTTCTATATTGATGATCCTAGTCGAACTTGTAAACTCTAAACCTGTGAAAGACTCTGCCATAGTATACAAATTGTCCAAGGCAATGTATGCTAATTTTCTTGCATTTGTGTATTCTGCAATATACATTGTGCAACTCTGATACATTTTCACGAGGACATTCATTTCATGTAGCATAGGAAGCATTCCATCAAATGTTAATAATGTATTTGTTAGAAAAACAGGATCACAGAGCAATAAAAATAAATAGAAATGCAAATATAATCACACATACACATTACAAGAGAGACACATATATATCGTGGTTCACCCAACTTGGGCTACGTCCACACTGAAGTTTCCAGTCCTTATTATTATTCCATCCAACAAAGTGAAGGGATACAACCTGCAGCACAGCCATTGCACTTCCTCTTCACTGTCTCACAGTCTCTCTCTGATCTCAGAGATCTTTACAATGCATAAAACCTAATACATCAACCCTAACCATATTACAAAGTCTTTCTTTTATAAGGGAAATACAATGGGAAAATACCACGGGATACCCAAAACCATGGGCCCGAAAACTGGTGGCGAAAACAACCCCATAAATTTTCCTCGGGGGCTACGCCCGGACCCCTTGGGGATCGTGCCAGGATCATAACCAAACCTGGGGTATGGACACGGCTGAATAATAATATCTCTGAATATGGAGATCAGGCTCCATAACCAACAATATCTATATCAGTTAGTCAAAATAGAAGAGCCCGAGCTTTGTCTACACTAAAGCGATGTTTGACGTACATCACCCCTACCAAGGATTCAGACCCACTAAATAGTCTTTGCGTTGGTCCTGTCAATGAGATCCATCTTGTATCAACATCTTTTAGTAGCTTTTTTCCATTTGTAATACCATCAACAAAGTTTTGAAAATCTAAAAATATTTTGGGACTAGGACAAAAGTACTTATGAACCTCATGTACAAAATATTCAACTTTTGAAACCAATGGAAACTTGATTACTATCTTAAATTAAAGATTCATTCTTTGTACTTGCATTAATGATGCTCCATTTTCTCCAATGCATACCAACTTTTTGTGATCATTAAATGATCCATACCACCATTTTCCTTCAAACTATTAATAACAAGTTCATAAATATTTTCCATTGTAGAACTGTCACTCATTTTATGAATCCCAAGTAGATATGAATTCCTAATATGGTCATTAACCATATAAATGCTCATTTAGATCCATGAAGTATTATCAATATTTGTAACCTCATCCAAAGACAATGACAAAAACTTGGCATTTGCAATCTTCTCTTTCATATCGTCCTTTTCTACTTGAGCTAGATATTTTACCCATTCCCAACCACTCGTTACAGACTAATGAGAAGATGGAAAATTTCGATACTTGAATAAAATTTCGATAATGTTGGAATCTTATTAATACTAAGGGGGGGCTGACTCAATATTAGCGCAGTTATGAACAATTTTTACTTCTTATCAATTAGAACTGGAACATTAAATTATGCATTCACCATAAATTGAAACATTCAACATCACATGAGCAATACAAAGAACACACAAATTTTGACGTGGAAACCGAAATGGGATAAAACCACAGAATGCTCTTTTATATTAAAAAGAATACATTAATGGAAGCACCAACTTCCGAAGTTATCCAACACCAAAAGGAGGAACCGACCCCCTGGTTTTACAGGCTACAACCTGAAGGAAGTACTGATTCCCTGATTTACTAGCTTCAACTAGAAGGAGGCATCGACCCCCTGTTACTTGCCCCATCCTGCCGCACTTGTATGACTGTAGAATATATAAATTTGCTATTCTACTGATCCACGCACACTTCATATTATCTTTTGTTCATTCTGTTGTGTGCAACTTCTGTATACTGAGATCTTGCAATTGTTGAACTGTATCACGTACTTCACTTGACTACATCAACATTTCATACTTGACGTCAAACTTCACAACATTCTACAATATGCGCTCTGGTTCAGTATGTCATTCTGGTTTTGCGCATCTGCAAACTCAACTGATATTTCGCATCTTCTGCTCTGTTGTTGTTCTATCTTTGCGCATTTGTATCAGATCAAACTGCGCACCTTATGCTATGCTATACTTCTGTCTTGGTGGATCTGTAATAGATCATCTGTGACTTTTTGCGTACTATCTGCAATATTGTTGTTCAGTTCTTACACACTTGTCTCATATAAATTTCATCATATTGCACATCTATTGCTGAGATGAAACTCTATCTCAAATAAACTACTTTACTTTGTGCATCACTATCTATGCTTCAAGTCTACCTTCACACATCTGTCTTAGATCATCCATGACTTTCTGCGTACTATCTGCGATACTGTCATTATGTTCTCACACACTTTCGCATAATCTGTAGTCCTACATTTCTATCTTCACACAACTATCACAGATAAATTACATCATCTTGCGCACCATTATCAATTCTATTTTTTCGTTTGTGCGCACTTAGATCCTTGCTAGATAATGTTGTTCTGGTTCCATGAGCCGTTGATACCCCAAAATAAGAATATTTCCAAATCAGAGTGCTACCACATTCGCATATTGAAGATTCAATCTTGCTTCAAATATCCAACTTGGCTTCTTATTTATACTTGTCCTACGCAGATGGTATGTCCACAAGTTGGTCATAGCGTCTCTTCTTCCTTGATTCATGGTTCCACTTACTTCATGCTTCTTCCACTTGCCATGTTCTACACGACTGAGGTGTCATCCCTTATGGGTCTTGTGCATACTTGGTCCTTTGCATAGTGGGTATTGCTCCCTTGATGTACCATCGCTTGTGGGTCTTGCAGACTTGCGCACTTGAATTGTCTGATCACCACTTTATTCTGGGACTACTTGTGTGCTTCAACAACTTGTAAACATATTCGATTGGTGGATCTTGCGCACTTCCAGGACTTGCGTATCTGTCCAACTGTTTCTTGCTTCCAAGTCACTTGCGCACTTCTGAACCTTGTCCAACCAACTCTTCTGACTTTACCTTGAAGTAGCATGACTAGGTGGACTTAGGACTTGTGCATGTACCTTATGTATTCATTCAAAGTGGCTTTAATATACTTCTTAAAACTAGCACAAGGATACTGAATCCTCTTTGACATCAGTTGACATCAATGACAACCAAAGTTCAACAATCTCCCCCTTTGGCATTGATGTCAACACCTCATGAAGCTGTGCATGTCAATCATGAATTTGGGTTCTTCATCTGTTCTAGTCGCAGTACTCCCCCTGTGTTCTTTCTAGTATGAGCCTTTGCTCATCTGTGCATCATGCTGTCAGTGCTTTTATGTTGTCTTTCATTTCTGCACGGATTCATTCTACTAATGCATGCTTTCTGATCTTTCTCGTTTGTTCCTTTGCGCTAGCATAGATCAATACTTCTCTTCTAGTTTTCATCTCTTCCCTGATCGCATGCTTCATGATCATTCTCCCCCTTTGAAATCAATAGAAAAGAGGTACATTCAATGCACAATTTCAGATTCTCCTTTCTTTGGTTTTGCACTAGACTTTAGGTGTCTTCTTGCTTTGATTGCTACCCCTATCTTTGTGCTTTATTTTCTTTCCTTTCACTAAAAATGTTGCACAGAGCTCAGTTACATTGCAAATTGTACCTTCAACATTGTCCCTGTAGTTATCTCAAATATGCTCCCCTTGTATAGTTGTTGACTTCTTTTTAGCTTGATCTTATGTTCCTGTCATACTCGCAATTCTTCATTTCTTGTGCAATATTTCATGATATCTTCCTGTCGCTTCACTGCACACTACAAATTTCCATCTGTTTTCATGTCATCTTTTCGAGGCACTCAACATGTTGTGGATTGTGAACCACACCCATATTTTGTCTAAGATATTTGAAGTTATTCTTGAGAACGATTTTGTAAATATGCTCGCAACCTGTTCTTTGGTGTCAACATATTCCAATTTGACAGTATTTTCAGTGACCTGTTCTCTCACGAAACGATATTTGATGGGAATATAATTAGTTTTGCAGTGCATGATAGGATTTTTTGAAATGCTAACTGCACTTGTATTGTTGCATAAAATTTGTATGGGTTGATCTAGTTTCACTTATAGATCATTCAGGATTTGTTTCATCCATAGTACTTGCACACAATAGGCAATTGCCACGATATATTCTACTTCTGATGTAGATAGTGCGACTGATGGTTGTTTTTTTCTAATCCAAGACACAAGGAAATTTCCTGTAAATAATGCAGCTTCGCCAATACTTCTTCTGTCATCAACACTACCTGCCCAGTCTGCATTTGTATACGCTACTAAATTTATATCATTACTTCATATATACCACAATCCAAAGTTCATGGTTCCTTTCAAATACCTGAAAATTCTCTTTACTGCTTGAACATGTGTTTCCTTGGGTGCTGCTTGAAATCTTGAAACGAATCCTACTTCTTGAATTATTTATGGTCTTCAATTTGTTACATATAATAAGCTGCCAATCATTGATCTATATAGTTTTTTATCTACTTCCCTTGCTTCATCTTCTTTACTTAATTTGCACCCAGTGACAATGGGTGTACATATTGATTTGCAGTCTTCCATATTGAATTTCTTTAACATTTCTTTCACATACTTGGTTTGAGAGATAAAGATACCATCATCAAGTTGAGATATTTGGAGTCCGAGGAACAAAGATAGTTCTCCAAACATAGACATTTCAAACTCCTTCTGCACGTCCTTAGAAAATTGCTGACTCATCTTGTCATCATTGCTTCCAAAAATGATATCATCGACATATACTTCAACAACAATCATCTTTTCATGCTCAATCTTTACGTAAATATTACTATCTACACTACCCCTCTTGAAACCTTGATGTTGTAGATATTTGTCTAATCTTGAATACTGAGATCTGGGTGATTTCTTGAGTCTGTACAGATATTTCTTTAGTTTTCATACATAGTCTTTGTTATCTGAAAGAGAGAATCATTCTGGTTGTTCAATGTATACTTCTTCTTCAAGATATCTGTTTAAGAATACTGATTTTACATCCATTTGATATACCTTGACATTTTTAGCACAAGCATAATACAGGAACGCCCTAATGGCTTCCATTTGTGCTATATGAGCGAAGGTTTCTTCAAAATATATTCCTTCAATCTGTGCATATCCCTTGCACACCAGCCTTGATTTATTTCTAACAACTTGTCCTTCTTCATTAAGTTTGTTCCTGAATACCCATTTTGTACTAATAACATTTTTATTTTTGGGTCTTGGAACAAGTTCACAAGTCTAATTCCTTTCAATTTGACTTGATTCTTCCTCAATGGCTTCATTCCATTGCTCATCGGTTCTGGATTCCTCAAAACTTTCTAGTTCTATTTGAGATAGTAAATAAAAATGAACCTCTTCAGTCGTATCTCTTAAGAGTCTTCTTCTGTTTCTTACACCGACATTTTTGTCTCCAATAATCAAGTCCTCATTTGATTATTGGATATATCATTTGATTCACATTGATATATCATTTCTTGTGATTCTCTTGTTTCTTCATTTTTTGGCAGATCTTCAAGAAATTGTTCAAATATTGGCTGATCATCATCGTCCTATACTTTCCTGTGCATGAACAATTCATCTACCTTTACGTTTGGAATTTATACCATCTTCCTTAGTCGTAAATTGTAGAATTTGTATGCTTTGCTTCTGGTGGCATATCCAAGAAATATTCCTTCATCAGATATGGAGTCATACTTTCCCAAGTTTTCATCATTTCTCTTGATATAACACTTGCTTCCAAACACCCTGAAATGATTGATAGTACCTAGCCTTCCTTTCCAGAGTTCATAAGGCATTGAGTTATTGTTTGTCCTTATTTTACATATGTTAAGGATGTGTATAGCTGCATAAATGGCCTAAGTCCAAAAAATGTCTGATAACTTTGAATCATTCAACATCGTTTTGGCCATTTCCTGCATAGTTATGCTCTTCCTTTCTGCTACTCCATTCTGCTGTGGATTTCTGGTAGCTGAGAATTGTCTCATGATTCCATGTTTTTCACAGAAATCCTCAAATTTATTTGACATGTATTCACCTCCATTGTCTGATCTTAAATACTTAATCCTCCATACAATTTCATTTTCAACTAAGGAAGAATATCCATGTCATCCTAGTATAATCATCAATGAAAAGAAGAAAGTAGGACTCACCATTTATCCCTTTGGTTCTCATTGTCCCACAGAGATCAATGTGCACTAGTTTCAAAGGTTTTGTTGTAGAGTACTATTTTGTCTTAAACCTAACTCTTGTTTGCTTTCCGTGTAGGCAGTTCTTGCATACATGATTTAATGGTTTCAAAATTTTTGGAATGTCCCTTACAGCTTGTTTTTTACTGATCCCTACCAAATTGTCAAAATTGATATGCCCCAATATTCCGTGTCAGATCCAAATTTCATCTATTTGTCCCATACAAAATTCTTCTTCCTTTCCTTCATCTATAATGTATACATTATTAGGAGTTCTAGTTGTCGTTGCAACTATTCTGCATGTATTCTTGTTTCTTATTTTGAATTTTTCTGAGTCAAAGGTGAGTGTATGTCCTTGATCACACATTTGGATTACACTGAGGAGATTATGCTTCATGTTTTCAACCAGTAATACATTCTCTACTTTGGTTCTTCTATTCCCCAAGCTTACTAGGCCCTTTCCTAGAATTTTGGTAGAGCCATTATCTCCAAAGCAGACACTGCCTCGTCTTTCTTCCCTGTATTTGAGAAAACAATTTTTATCCCCTGTCATGTGCTTAGAACAACCGCTATCAATGTACCATTGTCCCCTTTTATTTTGTGCATGCAGATCTGTGCCACATTCTGCAAACTCTACCTTGCTAGCGATGTTTTTATATTCGGCCAATTGCGCAGATGGAAAATGATCTTTACAATCCTGACTATCATGAACGTGATTGTGACATATACAACATTCACTGTCTAGATTCAGGAGGCTGAATGGATTTAAATTTTCTTTTGTAGTTTCAACTATTTCTTTGACATTGTTTTGTCTGGGGATGACTTGATTACAACTGTTATTTATTCTAGCATTCACATGTGCGCATGCTCTACAATTTATTGCCTTGTGAATGAAATTATGACAAAAATAATAGTTACCAAAAAAGAGAGTTTGATACCTAGTTGGATGTGTCCTTCTGAATTGCACAAATCCAGTTTCCATGTGAATTGACTCCCCGTTCTCTTCTTCAAACTTCTGATTTTTCTTCAGAATATAACTTTTGAGCACATCTGCATAACTCTCTATTTTACAGTTTAGGTTTGAATCTTCATAAAATATAGTCTTGACAAACTTTTGGTGTTGTTTCCGATATTTCGTCCATGTTCCAACTCTATGTTGATCCTTTGTAATTCTTCCTTTAGAGAAGTGGCCTCAACTTCTAGCTTTTCACACTTTTCTTCTCTCAGTTTCAACTTCCTTGATGTATCTGTTTTTAATTTGAATAACGATTCCTACAAATGTTTGTTTTTCTTCCTTTATTTTTTCTATTCTTCCAATGCCCTGATCAACTCTCCTTCAAAGTATACTTCATCCATTCCTTCATCCATATTTTCTAAATCCTCTTAGTTGGCCGTGAATAGTTTTTTCTCGCATGTCCATATCTGCACAAGGATCTGTCTTTCAAATGTTAGGTTGTTACTGAAGATACCCGTTTTGATACCAATTGGTGGAATCTTATTAATACTGAGAGGGGGCGTGAATCAGTATTAGCACAATTATGAACAATTATTACTTTAAATCAATTAGATCTGGAACATTAACTTATGCATTCACCATAAACTGAAACATTCAACATCACATGATAAATACACAAAACAAACAAATTTTACGTGGAAACCCAAATGGGAGAAAACCACAGAATGCTCTTTTATATTAAAAAGAATACATTCATGGAAGCACCAACTTACGAAGTTATCCGTTACGAACTGGAAGGAGGCACCAACCCCCTGGTTTTATAGGTTATGACCTGAAGGAAGCACCGACTCCCTGATTTACCAGCTTCAACTAGAAGGAGGCATCAACCCCCTATTCCTTACCTCATCCTGTCTCCCTTGTATTACTGTAGAAGATATAACTTTGATGTTCTATTGATCCTCGCACTCTTCATATTATCTGTTGTTCATTTCGTTGTGCACACCTTCTGTATACTGAGATATTGCAATTGATGAATTGTATCATGTACTACACTTGACTACATCAAAATTTCATATTTGACTTCGAACTTCACAACATTATGTAATATGCACTCTAGTTCAGTATGTCGTTCTGGTTCTGCGTATTTGCAAACTCAACTGATACTGTGCATCTTCTGCTCTGCTGCTGTTTTGTCTTGGCGCATCTGTATCAGATCAAACTACGCACCTTCTACTATGCTATACTTTTGTCTTGGTGCATCTGTCTTAGATCATCTGTGACTTTCTGTGTACTATTTGCGATAATTTCGTTCTGTTCTTACTCACTTGTCTCAGATAAAATTCATCATATTGCGCATCTACTGTTGAGCTACAACTCTGTTTTCACACATCCGTCTCAGATAAACTACTTTACTTCGCGCATCTCTAGATGTGCTTCAATTTTGTCTTCGTGCTTTTATATTAGATCATCCGTGAATTTTTGTGTGATATCTATGATACTGGCATTCTTTTCTCACGCACTTGTGCGTCATCTGTAGTCTTGCATTTCTATATTTACACAACTGTCATAGATAAACTACATCATCCCGTGCACCATCAACAATTATATTATTTCTTCTATTCATGCGCACTTAGATCCCTACTAGATCATGTTGTTTTGGTTCCACGAGCCATTGATACCCCAAAATAAGAAGCTTTCCAAATCAGATTGCTACCACACTCACATATTCAAGCTTCAAGCTTGCTTCAACTCTCCAACTTGGCTTCTTATTTATACTTGTCCTGCGCAGATGGTATGTCTGTAAGTTGGTTGTAGTGTTCCTTCTTCCTTGCTTCATGGTTCCACTTACTTCATGCTTCCGACACTTATCCTGTTCTACGCCATTGAGGTGTCATCCCTTATGTCTCTTGCGCATATTCGGTCCTTTTCATAGTGGGTCTTGTGCCCTTGATGTATTATTACTTGTGGGTATTGCACACTTGACTTGTCTGACTGCCACTTTCTTCAGGGACTACTTACGTGCTTCAACAACTTGTAGACATCTCCAATTGGTGGATCTCGCGTACTTCCAGGACTTGCATATCTGTCCAACCATTTCTTGCTTCCAAGCCGCTTGTGCACTCCTGAACCTTGTCCAACCAACTCTTCTGACTTTACCTTGAAGTAGCATGACTAGGTGGACTTAGGACTTGCACATGTACCTTATGTACTTCCTCAAAGTGGCTTTCATATACTTATTCAAACTAGCACAAGGATACTGAATCCTCTTTGATATCAGTTGACATCAATGATAACCAAAGTTCAACAAATAAAAACATAATACATGTTATAATTCAAGTATGCATCATAAAATAAAAATTAACACAAAGTCAAGATTATTACAAAGATACTACACTTTATCCCTATATTTAGTTCCTCCTCTTCATTAGGCATAAAATGCTTATATGTGACATATTTCTCTTTATTGTTGTTAGCTTCTCAACTATTGGGATGTATTGCTAACATATTTTATTTTAAATAATTAGGGTGGGGCATGGTTCTACCATTCAATCATCTGAATTGTTTCCTACCATTGTCCCATTTCCTTTTTCTCTCTTCATACCACGATCCATGGTTATGTTTCCTCCACATTGTAAAGAACAAATTTACTAATGGCATCAATATATGGATTCATTGATTTATTCATGAAATCAAAACAAATAGTATGATATCGAATACATATGATCAAGTTTACCATAAATAGTTACTATGTAGAAATTTGAAAAAAGATAAATGATCTACTCTCTATCGTCCACATTTTTCCATTGATTTGGAGTATCTACCATTCCCTTTTTACCTAATCTAGATGGTCATCATAAACCACTCCACTTAGTGTATCATCAATTTTATTGATGCACTGGAACTAACAAAATAGAATGACTCATGTATTATGTACTTTTCCTCCATAGATCCTTTAGGTTTTTCCCTTTGTTGAACAAAACCCTACAACTTTTTCATGTATGAGAGGAACATACAACAACACAAAACCATCCTAGCTACTTAAACTTATAAACTTGGTGAACTAGAAGATGAACCTAGAAGTATTTGAAACTTACGAGTAGCTCCTTTTAAAATATACAAACAATCTTAGCTATCTCTCAATGCAACTATAGAATGCTAACCATGTAGATCTCCTTCAATGCAATCTAATGTACAAATATAAAGAATTTAGATATCACATATCGTATGTCCTAGGCAAAGTCATGGTTCATGCGCCAACCATACACAAGCAAAGGGACATGACTCTACAAAATAAACATGTACAAAATTAATTTCCATAAGACTATGATTTCATAACATATAATATACATTGCAACAAAAGAAGCATGTAATTGAAATATATAACCTTAAAAGTTTCAAATGATCATGTGATTTAAACCCAGAAAAATGTCATTCAATGGTGAAGCAATGTCGTAGAGTCAGATTTTATGAAGAGGATGCCTTCACACCCAATATAATTTTTTTCACAAAGATGGATCATCTTTCTTCAAAATACATGGGACATCACATTCTTTAAAATACCAAGAGGGACTAGCATTTCCTCTACTTTCTTTTATTTTCCAATGTTTCCTTTTCCTATTATAAGAAATAATATCTCTCCTATTACCCAAAGTGTCATTTTTTTCTTGATAATACGTACCTCAATAAAGAAGATGAATAATTTTTGAATATGTGCATAAGGTCTAGTAAGTCAGAAACCTTAATATGATCTCAATATAGAATATTATAAAATGTATATTTATTTTTCATGCCAATAAAATTTTCTCAACATAGGTGTCAAAAAATACAAGATTATCAAACATAGGTTGTCCATTTGAATTGATCAATTTCATTATTTCCTTATCCTTCTCTATTTCATATGACCTAAGCTAGTTTATCAGTGTAATTATTTCCAATTTTTAGGTTCTCTATTTGGTTTGATGCTACTGTAAACAGAACACATTAGCACCAAAGAAGATAGTTGCACCAAATTAAGTATGTAAAATAATGTTACATATATAAACAAATAAACCAACATGCTTATTAGAGAAAACTCCTAGTCTTGGATATTTGTGTGTGGTGTAGCAATTATGTCATATGATGTAAAATACCTCTTCATCGAGATGGGTCTTGATACTTGTATATGTTCACCCCTTCCCATAATTTCTTCAATTCATCGATCAATGTTTTCTACCATGAATTATAAGAGCCAACATAATATGTTAATTCTTCATATACAACCAAGGGGGGGTATTGTTATTGACCACTATCACTAGCCAAAAATAATAGTTTGGCATTTAGGAGAGAATGTGGGTTGAATCCATCCATGTATATGCTCAATTGAAGGCTTAATGTATCATCCTTGAATTTATTGGGCCATGTATCCTCTATATGATTCATGTATATTGAATCTATCAGGATTCACATAACTCCTAGCTCACTTCTATGTGAAGCATGCCATCCATGCAACATAGATAAATCTTTGGAATTGGATATCCTTTGAATCCTTGGGAATTATAGGCACATGCCTCAATATCTTATGAGGAGGACCACATGTTTTATAATTTTTTAATTTTTGGTACATATCATGCCCACATTCTAGATATATATGTGTCTATGTATTCATCTTTATAAAGAATACAATCATTTGGAAAATCATGATATGATATGTACCCAACAAACAACATTTTCAATAGTTGCTTTGCCTCTTCACATCTACCAAGGAGGGAATTATCAATTGAAAGTACCTTATCTTTGGATAACCTACAATTAGTAGGCAATATAAATGTACATTGTCATTACATATGCATACTGATCCCTTTTTATTATTGACTATGGGCTAGTATTTGTTAAATTGTAAATTACTTAATGGTTAGCTACCTTAGTAGTGTTAAGAAACACATGTCTGACATACCATACATTTATTTAACTTGTACATTAACATTGTTGTCCCTAGTTGAGTAGATCTTGTTAGAACAAATTAACCATCTAGACCTTGGTATATGCCATTATTTGGTTTCCTAGTGGTTTAGATTATGTTATTTGGATACCTAGTGCATTATTTGTCCACCATATCCACTATAGGGCCCTCTTTGTGCTTTAGTTCCAACTTTTACTCTGATTTTATGAGCTAGAGTGCCATTCCCATTTTATCCCATTTTTATCCAGCTTTTGTGATTTTAAGGCAGCTTTATTATGCTTTTCACTTGGATTAGGATGAGCTAGGAGCGCTAGGATGATTTGGGAAAGTTTTCCAGTCATTTCCTTCAACTCTTCCTTATTTTTCTCCTGAAAAGCCACTCACTAGTTTTTTTTGGTCACTCATGGTCTACCTAGGTCCACCTATCCAATTCGTGACCATCTACTATGATTTGGAGTTTGATAGTTTCCATATAGGGGGATTTTGGTCTATTCTAAGCCTACCATGTGTCAGCTACTTGAGTTGTTGTTGGTCACTCTATATGCTAATCAATTCTAATTAATAGACATAATGCTCAATATAAATTGTCAACCCAGGGAAGTCTTGTTATTTCAAAGGAAACTAAGCAAAATATATGCATAAACACTCAAGTAGATGATTGAATGAATAAAGATTAATTATCCTACCTAACTGCTGAGTCAGACTCAACTCATTGCTAAATCTAATCTAAATTATCCATCTAAGAATTCAAGGGACTTCTAATTTCCTACAACATCAATCCAACAATAACTGATCTAAGAATAAATGAACTAGAATTTCTTTTGCAAGAAGTTAAATCCTAAAGATATCAAACTACAAGTAACTCAAACCATAACCTGTCTAATTCAACAAATTCTAAGAAGATAAATAACAACAATGAACCAGAACTAAGCTTGAACCATAATCTGACTAAATTGGAAAATTCTAGGAAAGATAAATAACATAAAGAAATCAGAGCTGAGCTTGACTGTAACAACGAATTAACACACTTGCATCAAAAGGAAAACTATTCTACACAGTCGACTGTCACACCACACTGTTGCAACATGCCAAAGGAAAACTCAATCATTAACAACTACTCTTGAAACACACTTTAAATATGCCTACTGTAATTCCACACTGAAATAACCGAAACAAAACTAAATCATCTACCTAACTCGTTGATCTCTGTGAGAAGGCGGGCCCTGGCTTTCTAACAGAGATGCCGTGAAAACTAACACTTAATTAGAACTCAAAAATATGAAGAATTGCTGCTCCTTGTATTAAAATGGTAGAACCACAGTTACAGTGGTCTCTGTTACAGCTCTTACAATCAAATGCTAACTAGCCAACCCTAGGCTTAGAAAACCTTCTCATATTTATACATAGGTGACATAATTTCGTCCCTCTGATATCGGGCAGCCATGAAGATCTACGATCTTCAGGCTACCGAATTGAAACAAAAACAGTTACAACCATGAATATAATTGAATGAAGTTGTTTGCGTTCTGGCCTACGCTGTTACCCTGAGCTCTCAATGGATCGAACAGATTCCAACTGATTGGAATAGAAGATTCTTGGATGTTTATTGTGACCCAGTCGCAGATAGCCTCATGGAAGGATGCTGGAACTGTTACAATGATACATGGAACTAGATCCAGGAAGGGATAGCTGGCGCCACGTATTCCTTTCCTCCATAGGTTTAGCGAGCTGCTACACCTATGGTCTTTCAAGGCTCAGAACTATCTTTATCAAATCAATACATGTTAGCACAAATAAAAAGATAAAGTTCATAACCATAAAATATTAGGCATTAATGAGATAAAGCAATAATAGATTATACCTGTTAAGATCCATGCTTGACTTGGGAAGATATCTTCTTGGGTTATGGAAAAGTAAGGCAAAACAGGGGAAAAAGGTGTTGACAAGTATAGGCAAAAAGGGCTATTTTGGGGCCCAATAGTTGCCTCCAAGCCTATCGAATTTTATCTATGATATGTATTATATATTGTATTTATATTGTTGAATAATACAGAGACGACGTTTACATAAATTGAGTTCTCTCTCTTATGTTTCTGCTTCAATATTTTTTCTTATTTATGCAAATCTTTGTGTAAATTCTTGGTGAGGACTACTTTGTTTCTAGATCATGGCTTGTTTAAATTCTTGTATGGTGTTGCACCTATTTAGAATTTCTATAGATATTTCCCCATTCCTAAATATATGGGCAATGGAAGAAGATTTAGGCTTTTGAAGAAGCGATTGGTGATATTAACATCATTCCCTAGTTCATCTTAATCGAATGAATTTAACAACATTCCCTTCATGGAATGGTTACCTTGTAAGAAATAATCCATACTAACCTATATATAATTGACTTTGTCCTAAACATGTGAAGACCTAATGTTATTGGAGACATTCTCAATTGGTGACATATGATGCAATTGGATTTATATATGGTTGATTCAACCATGCTTGGCATGCTTAGTCTCCATTTTCTTCTCATTTAGCATTCTTGTCTCTAGTTGACATTATAGTGGAGTGAAACGATAGATGGTAGACATGTTGTTCAATGTTAGAATCCTAATTGCAATATTGAACAACAAAACAATGATATTAGTAAACACAATGCATTTAATATGTTAAAACATTAGATATAATCATGTAATTTTTTTTCTAGTACACGTGCAACTAAGCACTTTCTAAAACAAGTGTTGAATTAAGCAATACGTTTACATTAATTTCATTGAAAATCCAAAAAATACAATTACATAATATTTTTCTTACACTCCAAGGGGACATATAAGGGTGGTTCCAATTCAAGATGCCATTAATGAGTTATTGGTGGTATACAAAAGTTATAGTTTATTAACAACTCATCAACAAGAGACAAACTATGTATTGCATGCCCAAAACAAATTTGGATGCCTTCCTTTTTATAATGAACTCTTTGTCATTGGAATTCCTCAATTGAAAATTTTGCATTGAACAATGAGCACCTACAACTATTTATGAACCTTTCAATGTTCCCATGAGTACATGGATGACCATCAATATAATGTGTTTTTCCTGTTAAATTTTTTGGAAGCATAACCATTCATGCACATGCTATACATTGAGATGCTATGATTATAACCGACAATATTCAAGTAATTAGATCCATTATAAAGAGGACCAATATGGAACAAGTGCTATTGACTCTATGGGATGAATGAACACATTTGAAAGAATAAATAACCCAATATTTACAACATTTAATTTAGACTTAGAAACCAAGTAATTATTACCACAAAAGGATAATTCGATCCCAACAGTAGGAATAGGCAAGGAAGAAAACCAAGCATGATGCAAACTGTAGTTTTAGTAGGTTTAGTATTTAGTTTGTAGATGGATATGAACAGAGAATTCATTGCTTATGTCCAATAATTGAACTAATATTAACAACAAGTGTGTACTTGCACATTGTTGATCTCAATTCTCATCTCATACAACTTTTTGGATCTCAGCTTAGTAGAGAAGTTTTGGGTAGGATTGTATCATACTTTGAATCAATAGAATTCTTGATTGAGTCAATAAATGGAGATGGATTGTTCAATTTGGATGAAACATACTTGATTTAGATTCCAACTTTTCAAAGAAGGATCATATGGAACCTTTCATACATGTCTTTTCTATATTTCCTATTGAATTCTTAACTACATCGAGAGGTATCACACCGTCAACTTTGGGGAGTTGATCATTAAGATAATGGGACAATATGGGACATTGAAATTTCATCTTCAACCCTTTTCATTTTGGATAGCTACATAATATTGGGGTTCATGGTGAAGCACCCTTGTCCAAATATGGCTATGAGAAGATGGTGTGTTACAGTTGGTAGCATAAAGTGGCTCTTCATTTTTACCTACCATACACATATGATATCTTGCTTTGAATCAAATCTCGTGACATTATGAGATTACTGGTGTAATATCCCTTTTTATACCCCTGTTATTTTGTAAATTGTAAATGTAAGTTGTACTTGTTTTCGGTGAGGAGCTCAAGGCCAAGGCCCCACCAGTAAACATTGAAAGTGATATGGTTTAAATTCTAAATGGTAATTTTGGAATGCAAGTTTAAGAGACTTAGGTCGCGACGCAACCTGGCGTCCAAGGCACGAATCCTCTAAGGGGGAAGAGGTGAAATGGCTTGGAAGCCATGACTTTGATAACAAATTTTATCTTGGTACCACAAGCACTTAAGCGAACGTGATATTCACCGAAGGTTACTTGAGTTGTTGGGTTATCAGTTAGTCACAGAGAAGGACGTCGAGGATACCCTTAACTGCCGAAGGGAAATAAAAGCCTCCTAAGATCTAAAACTCAGCATTAAGTTAATCATGGTTAAAAGCTATAATGAAAAGTTAAGAAACTTCTACTGATGTCATTGACATCCTAGTCCCGGCAGGGGACATCATGGGTTCTCTTCTTTAGAACCACTATCTAGTACTTAGCCTAAGCTAAGCTATTTTATCTCATGATAGACAATGTAAAGGGGTTATTATTGTCTTGGTTCGGTTAATTAAACCCCAAGATGTATATTTTAGTACCTTAAAGATAGAAGGAAGATATATATATATGCTATCATGAATTATTATCACTTGAATAAATATTGTTAATTATAATAATATTCTGTAATGCTAAGAGAAACAATGTATGTATGTAAGAGATGCTTACATTTATATATATATATATATATATAAAGTATTATTTATGATAACATTTTGTAATTAGTTTATAAAAGTAAATAATTATATATATAGATGTGTGAAATATTATTATCTGTAACACTATACATATATGGGAGAATGTATGTATAATGGGTGTAACCATTTGCAAAAGAGAATTATTAAAGAGACAGCTTATGGTATTAATATATATATGTGTGTGTGTGTGTGTGTGTGTGTGTGTACATAACCCATTAATATTAGTTAAAAAATATATATGGTGTATATATATTGATTAAGATATTTTTAACGCATTACAAGTCTATCTTTGGAAAAATTTTGTAGCACTTGTCCTTTTCTTTTGCTATGCGTTATTGGCAGAGGTGGTGAGGGGTTTCTCTAGGGACTTCCTATAGCATGCAAGGTTGTATTTTTATATATTTATCCGCTGCGTAGTGGAGGGGGGGAGATCATTCTTTTTACATTTCTGTATGGGAGTTGCTTACATCTTTTAATGCACAAAGATTTGGGGAATTGGAAAAAAAAAACAATTTCAGGGAGATCGTTATGAATGGGGATCGACTCTCCTTCTGCATACTTAGCGTGATAGCAAATGATCTTGGGAAGACTCCCTGTGTGGGAGAAGATCCCTGTTTTCACTTCGGAGATTGATTTCTGTCGAGGGGATTTTAAGTGCAAGGTTAAACAATTATGCGGGGGAGACTATAATAAAGATATGATGTATTGTTGTTGCGCGCAGGGAGGAGAAGGGACGGCTCCAGAAGAAGCCATATCCCTGTATTTATTTATTTTGGATGCCAATGGTAGTAATGGGCAGAGGAGAAGATCCCTAGTATTGAATGGAAATGAAGGATTCTAAATTGCTCCCTGCCAGGGATATGCCACGACTTGGTGTCGCTGGAAGTTTGGTTGGGCCATTGCATGCTGGATGGAAAATATCTTACCATCGACTCTGCATCTAAGGACGCTTACGCCCAAAAAAAAGAGTATGTTGATTGCAAGGGGATGCCAACATGAACTCAACAACCTTGAATTCCCTCAACAATGAAAGATCATTCAAGGATGTGATGTAATCACTCGCTGGCCTTTATCCCTAACGCACATGGAGTTTTTAGTAGAAAAAAGATGGAGCCTATCCTGCTCCTTCAAATCTCTTCTAAAGAGGTCTACGATAACATCAAAACCATTAAAGAAGATGTTGTGGCCCGCTGTTTCAATGGTATCTAACCTAACTGTGAAATTCTCCTGGACTAGATGACCTCTAACTAGTCAGAAAATGTCTCGGTAAGATCTTGTGATACCCCTCTTTTAAATGTTATATAAAATCTGTGTCCGTGTTTACTCACATTTCCAATGTTGTGATGAGGATCCCCCTTTCATGGCTACGTGGAGGAGATTACATCTTTACTTGCTGCGGGAGAGAATTGCTTCGTGGTTGCTGTGGATCACGATGGGGCAGCAAGGACCCAAATCTCAGGTATGTATTCATACATTATTCTCTGGATGATTTCAATCACATCTTAGAAACCTTTGGGAGCAGCATTGGCCCAAATATATGGGTTGTTTATTTTTGTGTTTATGTTTGCATTTTGTTGGAGGCTACGGGATAACATCCCTATATATGTCTGAGATATGGTATATTTTTATATATTGGCATTTGGATGCCATTGGATGAATGCACAGAGCTAGAAAGAGCCCTGGGAACTTCATATTAATAGTATATTAATTTTCATGCTGAGTGTTATTGTTATGAATTTGCATGGGTGGGGAAAGGATCCCTACTTTTGTTAATCAATTCTGAATGTCATTGATATGAATGTGCATGGGTAGGGGAAAGGATCCCTGCATTCTTTATTTTGCATGCTTAAGATTACATATTTATATTTATATGTTTGCATGCTGAATGATTAGGTTTATATATACATATCTTTATGCTGGATTGATTATATATATATATATATACACTAGTTACTGCGCAGGGCATTGGGGAAATAATGGCTGGTTAAGCCTGATCCTAGTTCCCCCTTTCAGAGCATAGACTTATGCTTGTGCAGACTTGTTACTGTATCGATTCTTAAAATTATGCAAGCGATTGCTTATAAGATATACATATAAGATTTTTCCTTTATTGAAACTAAAATCCATATGTATAATTAAGGTAAATTATTCATGGAGAAAAGGTTGGCATAATGTTCAATACTTATTTGTTGGTATAGATATATAAGTGTATGCTGGTTGGGGTATGGTAAACCCTTTGGCGCTTAAACTATAATTATTGGGGTAGATAAATGTATGCTAGTCCGGGTAGGGAAACTCTCTACATATGCCCTGTATAGATTACATTACTGTCATAGAACCCTTGGGGAAGGGACATTGTCTTAATGTATAAATTATTATGATCTGGTTGTGATCGGCCTGGGAGAGAATCCCCGTGATGCCTCTGAGAAAGACAGCTGCTTGTTTTGGAAAAATGTGCTCTCTGTGAGAGGTTTGAGAAAGTACAAATATGGCACACATTGTGTCGCAGAATGTAATCCTCTATTTTTGATAATTAAATAAAGATCCGACAACCCTTTGTGGACGTAGCCCCTAGATATGGGGTGAATCACGTATAATGGTCTCTTTCTGTTTGTGTACCTCCTGTGTTTTTGTTCTATTGATAGTTGTGATCCTAAATGGTAAATGATATCACTAAAGAATGCTAAATGTCTATTTCATAAGTTTACATGGGAAATGATAATTGTGGGATGTTTGGCAATGTAATGATCATGAGGAACTAAGGTTCCAAATTAAAAAGGGGTTCACACTTCTGTAATTGCTATGTACTATTGTTGAAATGGAATGGGCCATAGGTTGGATTAAAAGCAATGGCTAGTCATGTGCAATGTATAAGTGTTAGGTAAACAGATAGTGGCTGAACAAGTGTTCTTATGCAATGCTACTTGCTATTGAAGTACATTTATGATATTTGATATGACTAATACCCTGATTGTTGATGTCGAGAAATTTTTTTACAACTCAATCCTTAACAATGGAAAAGTGAAAGTTTGGTATGTTACAAAGTGGTATCAGAGCTGGAGTTTCAGCACTCGGGACTGATTGGGCTCAGCATGAGGTATGAAAATATAAAGTGTGGTAGAACTACCATGTTCCATTCTTTATTATACTAGTAATATCTACTCTGATATAGTACTCGAGGAGTAGCATTCTCCTAGTAAGATTGTATGGTCTCTTGGATAAAGGATAAGAGATACAATCACAAAAGACTCTTTGGAACGCGTGTGAAAGTTGTGCTATCCTATAGTAGTAAATTGTTTGGATATGAGTTTTTTAGACAAGACAGTAAACTGTGAATCCCTTTGTGCATATTTATTATATGTAGGAATTTTTTTTTCAAAGTATGCTTTTCTATAATGACTAATGTGTTGGCTGTTTATATCAAGATCAAGGAAAAATGTTCAAATCCATCTTCCTCGTATAACAGATGAAAATGTGGAATTTTATGGTAAAGTATGTTATCACCTTGACCAACAAAATTGTGGATTAAAACTGTAAGCATAGGGTCATGCTTTGGTTTTGTTTTGGTATTATGTACTATGCGGACGCACAAAAAAAAATGGAAGTTGGATTATGAATTTACCCTTGATACATTCAGGAAGGAATGTAAATGTTCTCTAGAATTTTCTTGATATATATGGAAATATGTATTTATATAGAAATTGTTTTGCAATAGTCTTGTAAATGTATAAAGACACAAGTTGAAAACAGTGGAATGGTGATAGAATGATCATTTGAATTATTGAAGAGGTTGTAAAATTATCACCTCATAAGAAACCAAAATTAATGAAAAGAGAACAATCAATGTGCTAACATTGTAGCTTATGGCTGTAAGATTGTAAATATCGACGGGACTTGTTGGAAGACAAGGGCATGCTGCATATTACACATAAAGTATGGTAAGCATATTGAAGAGTATGAATAAAAATCAGGGACTCATGAAGAGATATACTCAGAGCATGAGTAAGATAAGTAAATAGGTGAGCCTATTGCTTATCAAATTATGTCGCATGTTGCGGTGACTGACAAAAACTTTGAGGTTATTGCAGCTTTTTGAAATAAGAAAGATCTTTAAATCCGCGATAAAGATGCAAAGAACTATGATTATGTAAAGTGTTATGTGATACAAAAATATTATGATTGTGTTTTTTTTGTAATTGACACTTGAAATCCATGAGGATTTAGCTAATATACCTATTTGGTTGATATGTGCGAGGAATTGATCGCATGAAGTAAGGGCTTGGCGTTCCAGAACCAAGCTAATCAATGGCGAGAGGATCGCTAAAACCAAAAGGATTTTGCAAAAAGCACTGTAAGTGAATACCTCCACATGGTTGTCGAACTTAATAATTTGTCATGTGCAGTAGGCTCAATGTAAAGCTTGAGTTGGTAAAGCAGGTTGGCCATGATAGTTGAAATAGAGCTACAGTGTGAACCAAGAGTTCACTAATACAATGTTATGGGACATTATTGCATGCACATGAGACAGCGTGACCAAAGAAGTGAAAATCTTGAGAGCATCAAGAGAAATTAAAAGATAACTATACACATAATAAAAACCCTTATCCTAATACGATATGCAAGAGGGGGAGGGAGGCGCCTTGCAAATTAAAATAAAGCTAACTAAAATAAATCTAACTTAAACTAAAATAAAGCTAAGCAAAGAAGAATGAAAAAGAGAAGGCCAATTTTGGAGCACAGATTTGGTCCAGAAAGGAACACCAATAGTTGGGTATAGAACACGAGATGTGTTACCCTGAAGAGCTCTTAGAGGAGGTACCATGGTTTTTGTGACATAAAAAACAATCCTGAAAGCACTCCGTAACTCAGACGTCCGTAACTCGTGTAACTCAAGAGCACTGGGTGAGTGTTGGGTTGTCAAATTCAAGGCGTACACTAAAGAGGAGGCCTCTTTTGGGACGGATTTGAAAAGGGAGATGACCCTCTCTTAAGAGGTGGCCCTTATGAGGAGATGACCCTCTGTGTGCGAGAAGTGAGAGGAGGTACGCGAGAGGGATAGGAGTCGCGGTGATGGGTACCGTCTTGTGCGTGATGCATGCCCTAAGGGGCATGACACCGAGAAGGTGATGGGTACCATCCTATGCGTGATGCACACCCAGAAGGGCATGACACTGATATGGTGTAGAGAACGTTTTGTGCGTGATGCACGCCCTAAGGGGAATGACACCGAGAAGGTGTTGAGTACCAATCTTGTGCTTGGTGCACGCTGAGAGGGCTTGGATTTTCTTGGACTCAAGCGAGAAGGCTTGAGGGGAAAAGAAAAGAGTTCCTATCCTCAAGCGAGAATGCTTGAGGAGAAAAAGAAAAAGAGTTCTTGGACTCAAGCGAGAAGGCTTGAGGGGAAAAGAAAAGAGACCCTGGACTCAAGTGAGAAGGCCTGAGGGGAAAAAGAAAAGAGTTCATGGACTCAAGTGAGAAGGCTTGAGGGAAAAAGAAAATAATTTTCCTAGACTCAAGCGAGAAGGCTTGAGGGGAAAAAGAAATTTCCTGGACTCAAATTAGAGGGCTTGAGGGGAGAAAGAGTTTTTCCTGAAGCACATGAACTACCTTATGATGTGTTGAGATGGCACACCGGGAAGTGTTTCCTACTATGCATATGATATGCACGAGGTATGCGCATATACTTATGTTATGAACTTGTATACTTGAAATTTTGCATATTTATGTTAAAGTATGCATGTGTTATGCTATGCTATGAGCATTAACAATATTGTTTTTAAGGAAAAGCAAGTAGAGAAGGACTAAAAGTACATGGAAAGAAGTGTCTTGATGAGATTTTGGAAAATATTATCTTAGATCATGATTTATATGTATACAATGTATGACTGACAATTGTGTAGGGGCAAGAAATTACAAAGAAGATCTTACTAAGAAGATCAAACTCTAAAAAGGGTTTCCATGAAAAGGCCACAACATGATGTTGCAAGGGAAAAGTGATTACTTATGTTCTAATTGATCTTGGAAAAATCATATGTATGCATATATTTATGATGAGATGTTAGAAAACAACTTGTGTTTGTGAAAAGTACAGGCTACGAACGATAGAAACTTGCGGAAATCATGAAAGTTCAAAGCTTATATCAAAGAAATCAAAATATGACAAATGAATGACATATAAAGGAACCCAAGAGTGGGAAACAAATGGTTGAAAAGCATGAATACCGAGGATGGTGTTATTCTTAAGGGGAGGAGGATGTAATATCCCTTTTTATACCCCTGTTATTTTGTAAATTGTAAATGTAAGTTGTACTTGTTTCTAGTGAGGAGCTCAAGGCCAAGGCCCCACTAGTAAACATTGAAAGTGATATGGTTTAAATTCTAAATGGTAATTTCGGAATGCAAGTTTAGGAGACTTAGGTCACGATGCAACCTAGTGTCCAGGGCACGAATCCTCTAAGGGGAAAGAGGTGAAATGGTTTGGAAGCCATGACTTTGATAACAAATGTTATCTTGGTACCACAAGCACTTAAGCGAATGTGACATTCACCGAAGGTTACTTGAGTTGTTGGGTTATCGGTTAGTCCCAGAGAAGGACGCCGAGGATACCCCTAACTGTCGAAGGGCAGTAAAAGCCTCCTAAGATCTAAAACTCAGCATTAAGTTAATCTTGGTTAAAATCTATAATGAAAAGTTAAGAAACTTCTACGGATGTCATTGACATCCTAGTCCCAGCAGGGGATGTCATGGGTTCTTTTCTTTAGAACCACTATCTAGTACTTAGCCTAAGCTAAGCTATTTTATCTCATGATAGACTATGTAAAAGGGTTATTATTGTCTTGGTTCGGTTAGTTAAACCCCAAGACGTATATTTTAGTATGTTAAAGATAGAAGGAATATATATATGCTATCATGAATTATTATCACTTGAATAAATATTATTAATTATAGTAATATTCTGTAATGCTAAGAGAAACAATGTATGTATGTAAGAGATGCTTACATATATATATATATATGAAGTATTATTTATGATAACTTTTTGTAATTAGTTTATAAAAGTAAAGCATTATATATATAGATGTGTGAAATATTATTATTTGTAACACTATACATATATGGGAGAATGTATGTATAATGGGTGTCACCATTCGCAAAAGAGAATTATTAAAGAGACAACTTATGGTATTAATGTGTGTGTGTGTACGGGTGTGTACATAACCCATTAATATTAGTCAAAAAAATATATGGTGTATATATATTGATTAAGAGATTTTAACGCATTACAAGTCTATCTTTGGAAAAAGTTTGCAGCACTTGTCCTTTTCTTTTACTATGCGTTATTGGCAAAGGTGGTGAGCAGTCTCTCCAAATAATTCCTGCAGCATGCAGGGTTGTATTTTTATAAATTTATCCTCTGCGTAGTGGAGGGGGGGAGATCATTCTTTTTACGTTTCTGTATGGGAGCTGCGTACATATTTTAATGCACAGAGATTTGGGGATTTGAAAAAAAAATAATTTCAGGGAGATCGTTATGAATGGGGATCGACTCTCCTTCTGCATACTTAGCGTGATATCAAATGAGCTTGGGAAGACTCCCTGTGTGGGAGAAGATCCTTGTTTTCACTTCGGAGATTGATTTCTGTCGAGGGGATTTTAAGTGCAAGGTTAAACGATTATGCGGGGGAGAGTATAATAGAGATATGATGTATTGTTGCTGCGCATTGGGAGGAGAAGGGATGGCTCCAGAAGAATCCATATCCCCGTATTTATGTATTTTGGACGCCAATGGTAGTAATGGGCATAGGATTAGATCCCTAGTATTGAACGACAATGAAGGATTCTAAATTTTTCCCTGCCCGGGATATGCCACCACTTGGTGTCGCTAGCAGTTTGGTTGGGCCATTGGCTACTGGCTGGAAAATATCTTACCATCGACTCTGCATATAAGGACGCCTACGCCCAGAAAAAGAGTATGTTGATTGTAAGGGGATGCCAACATGAACTCGACAACCTTGAATTCCCTCAATAATGAAATATCATTCAAGGATGTGATGCAATCACTCTCTGGCCTTTATCCCTAACACGCATGGAGTTTTTAGTAAAAAAAATATGGAGTCTATCCTGGTCCTTCAAATCTATTCTAAAGAGGTCTACGATAACATCAAAACCATTAAAGAAGATGTTGTGGCCCGCCGTTTCAATGGTCTCTGACCTAATTGTGAAATTCTCCTGGACCAGACGACCTCTAACTAGTCAGAAAATGTCTCGGTAAGATCTTGTGATACCCCTATTTTAAACATTATATAAAATCTGTGTCTTTGTTTACTCCCATTTCCATTGTTGTGATAAGGACCCCCCTTTCATGGCTGCGTGGAGGAGATTACATCTTTACTTGATGCAGGAGAGAATTACTTCGTGGTTGCTGTGCATCATGATGGGGCAGCAAGGACCCAAATCTCGGGTATGTATTTATACATTCTTCTCTGGCTGATTTCAATCACAACGTAGAAACCTTTGGGAGCAGCGTTGGCCCAAATCTATGGGTTGTTTATTTCTGTGTTTATGTTTGCATATTGTTGGAGGCTAGGGGATAACATCTCTATATATGTTTGATATATGATATATTTTTATATATTTTCATTTGGATGCCATTGGATGAATACGCAGAGCTGGAAAGAGCCATGGGAACTTCAAATTAATAGTATATTAATTTGCATGCTGAGTGTTATTGTTATGAATGTGCATGGGTGGGGAAAGGATCCCTGCTTTTGTTGTAATTAATTATGAATGTCATTGATATGAATGCAGATGGGTAGGGGAAAGGATCCATGCATTCTTTATTTTGCATGCTGAAGATTATATATTTATATTTATATGTTTGCATGCTGAATGATTAGGTTTATATATATTATATATCTATCTTTATGCTAGATTAATTATATATATATATATATATATATATATATATATATACTAGTTTTTTTTTCCAAGAAAAAAAGCGTAATTTTATTTCAGTAGAGGTGAACAAAATTACATTCTGAATATGCATTTCAAGTATACATGCGGATACCTGCTTAACATGTAATAGTGCTAAAGATTTAAGAGTCTTCTTTACAACAGTTGTGTGATCAAATAATCACCGATCCAAACCAAAAGATATGTGGTTTATAGTATATGTATCAGTCTACCAGTTCCCTGAGCCTCATGAGTTCCATTCCGAAAATAAAAATAGTAAAGTTCCTTCCTACAATTGTAGCTCGAAGTGATCCAAAACCGAGAGATGACAAATAGTTATCAGGTTAAAAAATGTGTAGCAGAGGTAACCATAGGATGATTTCTCAATGTAATGCCGCTTCATCAACAAATGGCCAATGGTAGTACTCAAATAAAGTCCCCTCATGGAACTCCTTTACCTTCCACATCCCCATTGCCAAGTTCCTGCCAACTTTAGAAGCCTCGTTCGCCTCCGTGTTATTCTCCCTGTATACATGTCTGCAAGAAAAATGTATAAATGAGTGCTGTAGATCACGTATGTCCTATAGTATGTTAGCAAGTCTAATATCTCTGCACTGTTGTATACCAAGTGACCAGTTAGTGACATTCATAGAATCACCAAAAACATTAATATTTTGACATCCTTTCTCGATGGCAAATAATAGGAGGAGTTTGTAACTCATGAGTTCTGCATAATTATTCCCTCCAACCCCCAAGCCCCAGAACAGGTGATAGTAGTGAGAGATAGAGAGATGCAGAATGGCCCCACCCCCGCACACATTATCCTACGCAATACCATCAAAAAACCCCCAAGGGATGGTTCGATCAATATCCACCTCCATAATCACCCTTTGTTTAGCAGCTCTAATATGCTTTGGGAATGCAGTTAGAAAGCCACATATGAGTGTCGTAGAAATAGCAGGGGTACAAGGTTTATCAGAGAAAAGAAGGTTGTTACGTGCTAGCCAGATCCCCCAGGACACCATCAAAGGTAATGCTTTTACCGATTTTCCAATTGGATCAGTGTACCACTGTGCCCAAGCTTGTAGCAGTGAATCGCCATCCCAAGTATACCGAGATTTAGTAATTAAGGAGCATTCTTCCCATACTTGGATCGTGAAGGGACAATGTAAAAATAAGTGTAAACAGGTCTCCTCATCCGCTTTGCATAAAATACACCACCCCGGTCCCGCCCGATTCTTACACTGTAAAAAGTCCCAAGTAGGCACCGTATTCTCAAGAATATTCCACATAAATAACCTATGTTTCATGGGACATTTTAATTTCCAAAGTGGCTTCCACCACCAAACCAGATCACGGGGATTATCAAGGAAGCTTATACTGATATACCCACTCTTCAGAGAAAATATGCCATTCGGAGCCCCTTCCCATACCAGACAGTCATCCCTATCTCGAAGAAGGATTTGTGAGAGAACAAGTGCCCGATAATATAACCTCAATTCCACCTATTCAGCAGCCGACAGTGCCAGAGTGTTAACATCCACCCAGGATTGAACCCATGGTCAGTCCAAAACCGGATCAACAAGCTGAGAGAGGTAAATAATGCCCAGGTTTCGAAGTGATGCAATCAATCCTTCCGATAAGAGATGTCTTGCTGCACACCCAAACCAGGGATCTTTTCCCACCCGCAAAAAATGGCCATTTCCAATGTTCCAGGCCAAAAGGTCATCAATAACAGAGAAAGAATCAACAACAGCTTTCCAAATGACCGATCATCCTCGATGAGTCTTAACAGGGTTTCGAACCCAGTCCAAAATAGTTGCAGGAGCAATGTATTTCTGTATGACCAACCGGGTCCATAAACTATCAAATTTTAAGATCCTCCAAACTCCTTTAGCCGCCAGAGCTTTGGAGAGTAGAAAATGTTTTTAAGTCCCCAACCTCCCAAATCCTTAGGAATTGCAATCTTCTGCCACCGAACCCAAGGGGAGACAAAATCTCCTTCACCACTCCATAAAAACTGAAAGCAAATTTTTCGAGCCTTTTCCAACGTTCCTTTGGGGATCCAAGAGAGAGACATTCAGTAGACTGGAATAGCCTCAAGAACTGACTTCACCAAAACCAACCTTCCTGCCCTCGAGAGCCACTTATGGATCCACAGCTTCAAGTGCTTATGGAGTTTCTCAATAAGCCAATTCCAATCCTGTTTAGTATATGCATTCGGCTTTAACTGGAAACCAAGGTAGCTGATGCCAACATCCAAAGACGTTAAGGTGTATGGAAAGACCCTCCTGATGGCCGTAACCTCAACTTCTCTTAACAAATGCACCGACAGAGTAGACTTCCTTTCATTAATCTCCATACCAGTGGCAGTAGAAAATAGTTGAATAATACCCCAGAGAGATTCAGCGTCACTGTGCGAGCCGGTACAAAAGATGAGAATATCATCCACAAAAAGAAGATGAGTAATATGAAGATTCAGAGCCACCCGAATACCATGAAGTGTGCCCTCCCTACAAGCTTTTTAAAGGGCCCTACTCAGCCCTTCCGCCACCAGCAGAAAAAGTAAAGGTGACAAAGGGTACCCTTGGCGAAGTCCTCTCTCAGAGTGAAAGAAGGGAGAGGCAGCCCCGTTGATGAGTACAACAAAAGAGACCGTAGTAATGCAGCTCATAATCCACCTGATAAAATCCACAGCAAAGCCTAGATGAGTAAGAAGCAAATGAATGTAGAGCCAACTCACCTTGTCGTATTCCTTCGATAAATCTATCTTGAAAATAGCCCCTTTCAACTTCCGTGATTTCATACTATGAAGGCCCTCCTGTGCCACCCCAATAGCTTCATGAATTTGTCGACCTTCCAGAAAACCAAATTGTTCCGTAGAGATATGCCTAGACAAAATGACTTTCAATCTACGGGCTATAATTTTAGACACCACCTTATACACAAGGTTGCACAAGGAAATAGGTCAGAAATCACCGAGGGAGGAGGGATTATCCGGTTAGGGATGAGAGCAATGAAAGTAGAATTCAGAGCAGCTGGGATCCGCCTAGAGATTCGAGTATCTTCAACCATCTGTAATAGATCGTCCCCCCAAAAATCATAAAGAGCCAAGAGAAATTCAATGGTCCATCCATCCGGACCCGAACTTTTGTCTTTCTAGAAGCTCTGGAGGACCCCCTTCAACTCCTCCTCAGTAACACTTTCCATCAGGGCCAGATTATCCTCAACTTCAACAAAATGTGGAAAAAGCTGTGCCATCTGAACAAATTCAGCAACCGATGCCTGAACAGGGGCTTTAAAAAGATTCTGGAAATGTTCTACCCCTGCCCCAGCCATGCCCTCAAAGGAGGTCTGTGGATCCCCCATTGAGTTCACAAGGCTCCAAATTGTATTGGAAGCCTTCCTACCTTTCGCATAAGCATGAAAAAATTTAGTATTCTCATCACTAGCCTCGAGCCAAAGCGCCCTGCTTTTCAACCTCCAAGTTTCCTCTTTTTCCAGCAATAAAATATTTCTCCTGCCTTCCAAAGAGACAAGATGGGCCTTTTCCTCCACAGTCCCCAAAACCCCAGTCCTAGAACCATAGAGTAGCCTCCGATCCATCTTGATCTGTTTCAATTCCCTATCTTCCCGAACTCTCTTCTCATGAGCCCAGTCCTTGATAGGTCCTTTGATCCTTTTGATGTTAGCGGCAAATTAAAAAGAAGCCAAAGCCACAGCCCTAGGGTTGTAAGGCACCCAAAGGGATCTGACCAGATTAGAAAAGGACTCATCTTTCAACCAAATCTTATTGAACTTCAGAGGCCCAACGGGTTTGAAAGGTCCCGGACGGAGTTCGATAAAAATGGGAAAATGATCGGAGGAGCCCTCGAGCCCACCCACTGCTTCATAAGGAAAAACCTATCCACAAGAGAGTCAAAAACCAAAAATCTATCCAGACGTTTCTCGACACGGTTTTCTCCAGTTCTGTTATTCCTCCAGGTAGGCTTGAGCAAGGTAGGCTCAATATCAATCAGATTGCAGGTGACCAGTTTTTGAGTGAAATAAACAGTCAAAGGATCAGAACGGGCCTTGGTGCCCCAGACTTCAGACGGACCCAAAGAGAAATTAAAATATCCACCCATCAAGAGATCCCCATCCTGTAACAGAGGATTCATGAGAAGAGTATCCCAGAAGGGGATACGATTTAAATAAGGACCATAAACATTAACCACCATAAACAATTCACCAAGATCAAGGGTCGAACAGGACATCCCTAGGATAGATTCCATCCCCCACAGATTATGTAACTGAACAGTTTTGACATTCTAGCCTATAGCCATACCACCAGAGCGACCACGGGCATCCAAAGTAGCAAACAACCAACTGCTGAACCAACTTTCCAACAAAGACTTCACCAAAGAAC
This sequence comes from Larix kaempferi, assembly GCA_027924585.1. NCBI lineage: Eukaryota > Viridiplantae > Streptophyta > Pinopsida > Pinales > Pinaceae > Larix > Larix kaempferi. Next base: position 48,982,247 of record BSBM01000093.1, on the reverse strand, counting down.
CGTCACCTAAGGTTTCTTGAAGCAGAATGATATCCGGGTGTTCAAGAGATACCACTCTACCCAATGATGATCTTTTATGGGGACCAGCCAGACCCTGACAATTGAAAGACATGACCTTCATTAGCGACCCTTCTTCTGGGCACGCACCACTCTAAGCGCCCTATCAATAGTCACCTGTTTACCTTCCAACAAGTCCATTTTTGCCTTGGACTGAGCCTTAGAAAGATGAGAATTCCTTCCACGGCCCTTACCAGAACGACCCACCCCAGCACCCAACCCACCGGGAGAAAATTTTGAGAGAGACCGTAGGAAATAACCCGAATCGGAGGAATCAACAGGGGAGGGGGGAGAATGCACTTCCTCAGGGGGTAAATCAGGATCGGGGGGTACATCAAGAATCTCCACAACAGGGACAGTAGGGATCTCCACTATGTATGTAGGGGCTAGGTCAACAAGAGGGGTTTCCACCGGAGCAAATGAAGAGGATATTTTCAAATTATTAAGAGCCTCCATCTAGTCCATCTTGTCCAATGAAAAAATATTTAAAACAAAATTAAAGGAATGAGAGTTGATGGGAGGAGAAATACCCGCAGCCATAGCCACCATATGTTGATGGGGCACCGAACGTTTAGTGCCAGGAGTGACTTCAACATGGGTCAATCTATCCTCTAGCGACACTCCCTATTCCGGACCATGTTCATTTCCAGTTCCAACCCCCTCAGGATGAGAAGGTTCCAGAGTAGGATGTCCCACAGGAGGAGGAGCCTCCCCAGCCTTAGAATTATTGTGACCACCACCATTCCGCCACCGCAAAGGTAACTTACAATCAACAACTGGATGTCCATAAGCATGGCAGTGACGGTATCTGAAGGGAACATTTTCATAGTCGAGCTTCTACACATAGGAATAGGGACCCCAGCTAAGTGTGACATCCGCGGCCAGACCATCCCTGATGTTCAAATTAACCAAAATACGAACCACCTTCCACTGACGGGACTATATAAAACTGTAGTCTGCTTCCAAATAAGTCCCAATTAGGTCCCCGATGCCTTTGAAATTTCTCTCCGACCAATAGTGAAGAGGTAAACCCGGTAGACAAAACCAAATGGGAACCAGATCCAGTCTTTCGCGGCTTGCATCAAACATCGGATGCCATGGTTTTAGCATAACCGGACAATGATCCCAGCTCCAATTAGAATTTAGAACCCACTGTGCATGTTCCTCATTTTGAAAATTGAAGGCAAACCAGTTCCGGGTCAGTTCTACCACCTCAGGGGTATAACCCAACCCTTCTACCTAGTGTTCCGCCACCCAATCCTCAATGGTACACATACAGAAAGACCTACCTAATGCCTTCCCAACCAAAGTGATGCTAGTCATCTTGAGAATATGATGCCATTCAATATCTTCTCCAAGGGCATAGTTATATTTAGTGCGGCTCAGTTTTAACCATCGCTTCCTCCCATGCTTCACCGGATTGTTCATGTCATCAGAGGAGCGACCACCCCACTCATCAGAACTGGTTCCTGATCCCACTAGTGGACTAGCATACTCGCGCTGTTCATGGGTCCCCAAACAACCCGTACTAGATCCTTCCAATGGCCCCTCTACTCGCTTACCAGAATACAGAGGGTCCGTTGGAATGTTTAATGGGTCGACCACTCTAGGGTTCTCAACATGCACAAATAACGAACCTCCACCCCCATCCACCGTGTCTTCAATAGCCTGAACCACCTGTGTCGAAGACTAGAAAGGTGTCGCCGTCTCCCTCAAAGTCGTTGCCGAGGAAAACCGAGGAGATGGTTCTGTCAAGAGTAAGTTAGCTGACGATTGTGCCAAAAATGCAGACGGAGAGAAACCAAGTTCCTATCGAGCCTTCCCAGCTGAAAACCCAGTCTGCCCAAGCCCACCAACATTCGCCACATCACTCCATACAGCGCCAGATGTTTGTGACCAAATCGCCAGCCCATCCGACGGGTCATATGTGTAGTCCACCAGGTCATCAAAGTTTGCCATTGAAACGGGAGTTACCACAGTAAATCATAAGGTAGCAGAGACAGTAAAAGAAAGGTCAGTAAAACCTTAACAGTGGTTGAAAGCTTAACACCGACGGTTTCCATCCATCACGCCTAGCAAACCGCTCACCGATCAAGAGCCCAAGAACCCACCACGTCCAACATCTCTGACAATCCAAGGACCACCGTCAGTACCCTAGCAGTGATGGCCGCCGGTGGCCATCGGAGAAATCTAGGGCACCGCCATAGTTAACGAAACCCTAACCAGTCCATTCTTCATATATATATACTAGTTACTGTGCAGGGCATCGGGGAAATAATGGCTGGTTAAGCTTGATCCTAGTTCCCCCTTTTAGAGCATAGACTTATGCTTGTGCATACTTGTTACTGTATCGATTCTCAAAATTATGCAAAGAATTGCTTATAAGATATACATATAAGATTTTTCCTTTATTGAAACTAAAATCCATATGTATAATAAAGGTAAATTATGCATGGAGAAAAGGTTGGCATGATGGTCAATACTTATTTGTTGGTATAGATATATAAATGTATACTGGTTGGGGTATGGTAAACCCTTTGGCGCTTAAACTATAATTATTGGGGTAAATAAATGTATGCTAGTCTGGGTAGGGAAACTCTTTGCATATTCCCTGTGTAGATTACATTACTGTCATAGAACCCTTGGGGAAGGGATAATGTCTCAATGTATAAATTTTTATGATTTGGTTGTGATCAGCCTGGGAGAGAATCCCCGCGATGCCTTTGAGAAAGACGGCTGCTTGTTTTGGAAAAATGTGCTCTCTGTGAGAGGTTTGAGAAAGTAGAAATATGGCACACACCGTGTCGCGGAATGTACTCCTCTATTTTTGATAATTAAATAGAGATGCGACAACCCTTTGTGGACGTAGCCCCTAGATATGGGGTGAACCACGTATAATGGTCTCTTTCTGTTTGTGTACCTCATGTGTTTTTTTTCCATTGATAATTGTGATCCTAAATGGTAAATGATATCACTAAAGAATGCTAAATGTCTATTTCATAAGTTTACATGTGAAATGATAATTGTGGGATGTTTGGCAATGTAATGATCATGAGGAACTGAGATTCTAAATTAAAAAGGGGTTCACACTTCTGTAATTGCTATGTACTATTGTTGAAATGGAATGGGCCATAGGTTGGATTAAAAGCAATGGCTAGTCATGTGCAATGTATAAGTGTTAGGTAAACAAATAGTGGTTGAACAAGTGTTCTTATGCAATGCTACTTGCTATTGAAGTACATTTATGATATTTGATATGACTAATACCTTGATTGTTGATGTCGAGGAAATTTTTTACAACTCAATCCTTAACAATGGAAAAGTGGAAGTTTGGTATGTTACAACTGGAATATCATGCACATCCAAACTCGATCCCTAATCAAGTTCCTACAAAAAAAAATGAACAATTATTTAAATGCAAGTGTAAAGGTAGCATAAATTCAGTCATACAATCAAAATATAAATAAAATCTAAAGCTACTACAAATGACAAGGGTGAAAATGGTGCACTTGGAATCACATGAAATAATAAATATAAATAACTGACCATTTGATATTATCACCTCGTTTTTACTCTGCACTTGAGCCAAAACCACACTCAATACATGCCTACATTCTTAAAAGAAAGTTTAGGAAGCACGTAACATTCTAATTTCAAAATAGATCGAAAGGCATTTCTTTAGTAAACAATGTGTTTTGTTTACGTTAGTGCCCTGATGCATTTTTTAATACGACACATTGGTGCGCTAGATTTTTATGTGCACTGAAAAATACCCATGCTAAAACGTTTGCCAAGGAAAACCTCTACAAAGTGCAATCATAGGTTTGCAATTACATTTCCACTGAAATTTTTTACTGATGTGCATTTAGATCAATATATTGCATCGATGCTCTTAAATATGATGGGTGGACTACACACCAAGAAGGTTTTTTTTAATAAGACTATGCATCTATCCTTGATCCAATGAAAAATGATCATAAATTTCATTTGTAAAGTTAGTTAAACAAAACCTTAATCCTTTGCCAAAGGTTAAGGCGGATGCTTCGTTTATGTTGGTGCCCTGATGCATTGTTTAATATGACACATTGGTGGGCTACATTTTGACGTGCACTTAAAAATACCCATGCTAAAACCTTTTCCAAGGAAAACCTATACAAAGTGCTAATTCATAGGTTTGCAATTACATTTTCACTGAAAAATTTTACTGATGAATTTTTTTACTGATGTGCATTTAGATGAATATATTGCATTGATGCTCTTAAACATGATGGGTGGATTACACACCAAGATTTTTTTTTAAGAAGACTATGCATCTATCATTTTGTAAATTTAGTTAAACAAAACCTTAATCCTTTGCCAAAGGTTAGAGGGGATGCTTGTACATATAACTAGGTAAGGGATTGGAGTGGACATATTTTTTTAAAGAGTAGAATTTGTAAGGGATAACCATGGCTTACATACAATATATAGAGGGTAAATTTTAGGCATGCAACTTCTTTCTCTTCAACTCAACAAATTTTCCCCTGATTTAAAAATCCTTGGATTTTTGTTATTTATATCTATTCATATTTATAGTGCATTTCAAGAAAATCGAATGGGTTTAGACTAATATCCAATGCTACAAACCCTAGTTTTGTTATTGCATCCTTTTGTTTTATGCTATTGCAAACCCTAGAAATAGGGTATTAATCTCATTACCCTTTCATAATAAAATTTATTTTGGGGTGGTTTTGGATATTTGTTGGCCTCAATAGTTATTTTGGTGTAAATAATATTTTAATGGATTATGATCACTCATTGCATTGGGTCCCAGACAATGTACCTTTCACATTTACAAAAAATGATCATGGGTTTCGTGGTGAATACTATATAGTAAATATGTGACAATTCATTTTTTTTATTGTAGCTCGCACGCCACTTGGTACTGCCATTTATGAGAAAAAAAAACTAGTTTCATGGTGGATACCATACAATAGACATGCATCGATGCATTTGGTTCTCTATAGTGCATTGCTTTTTTAGTAATTTAATAAATGTTTACGAGTTCACTACTGTGGATGATACCTTTGTAGTGTGAGTCCTTGTGTTGATGTGTTCATTTCATCCCTCACTTTGGTACTAACACTGTCAATGGTTTTTATGTACACTGGCATATTTAATTGGTCTATAATAATATTTTCATTATAACACCACATGGATAACTATTGTGAGACAAAGGTGGTTAATAAGCCATTATTGACACCAATGTTTTTTTCATTTTGGATATGGATTTGGATTGCAAGTATCCAAGTTAATAAAATAGAATCCTCCCTAAATTTAGTACTAACATCACCAAATTTTTTTGTTTGTGGTTGTTATCTATGTCATGTCAATGATAGTTGCAGGTCTTACCAGTATAATGTCAAATGCTATCTTTAAACATAAATACTCTCATTCTAATTATGTGTGTGTGTGTGTGTGTGTGTGTGTGTGTGTGTGTGTGGGTGGGTGTGTGTTGTGAATAATCCCATGTACATAGTAATTGTGAGAAAAAAATATGATTTATAAGGCACTCTTTGCCTCAAAATCTTTGTAAATGTAAATATGCTTTGAAATGCAAATCCCCAAATTGATGGAAAAACATCCTCCCTCATTGAGAATTTTATTGTCATGCCTTGTGGGCCCTATGTGATTGGTTGTTGCATTATATTGTCCATACTCTTTACAAGCCTTACTACCATAGTAGCATATCCCATTGTTTTACATCAATACTCTTTTTTTTTATGTGTTGTGAATAATCCTATATGCATACTAGTTGTGAGACATAAATGATCTTAATGCATTATCCACACCGAAATTTCTTAATTCGAAACCTATCCGTACATTATCTTCCCTTAACTTGATGTGAATCATAATATAACAAGTGGAATGAGAAGTACAACCGCTTAGTACCTGCCTCCTAAGAAAAAGTTCGAAAAAAACAACAATAGGCTAACTTGTTTTGTATTAGATGGTTGCTGAAATAAATACAACTACATTTTTACCTATAATATGGTTGTTGAAATAAATATAACTATATTGTTTCCATATTATGGTTGCAATATTCCGAGGAGGCATATGCGTGTTGATGTATTTGTAACTTCGGAAGATATTCACTTGTATATTGTATGTATTACATTTGTACTTTATTGTATCCCCGATGGAGATGTCTTATTCCTCCGATCGGAAGTGTCGTCATTTGTATTCTATTGTTATACCTCCGACGGAGATGTTTGTTCCTCCGGGTCGGAGAAGTCATTATTGTACTTGAGTCATGTAAAGTCATTGAGGTCCATCCTCCCATGTATGACAAGGCATTAGACCCCGTAGTAGTGTTCCAAGTTATATTGTAAGTGTCGTAACTTATATTTGATGGGTTATTAGACCACTTTGGTGGGGTCGGCCCTGTATGAGTCATGTGGGTTAAAGGGTTATTAGACCACCCTAGTGGGGTCGGCCCAGTAACAAGTGGTAATGGGTTATTAGACTCTCCTAAGGGAGGTAGTCCTAGTTAGAGTAAAAGGCAAGTCAAGTCATTGTATAAATAGAGAGTGTGTCTCTCTCATTCTTGTCATTCACTCACTCACTCAATTCGCATTGGTGAGAGAGAGGAGGAGTGTGCACAAGTGGAGGAGGAGCAGCTGCTAGGAGACTATATCTTGTTTTGGGGTTTGATCCTTGTGATCTTTGTATTGGTGCTCATTCTATCTCTGAGGAAGCTGCGGGGTTTTTCACCTTCTTGGTTTTCTCCGGTGAAATGCTTTGTGTCTCTTGTCTCTTGTGTTTGATATGTTGTACATGTTGTTCTCTGAGTTAAGATCCTAGATCAGATTGAATTAAATGCTGAAAAATTAACATGGTATCATAGCTAGCCTAAAGGAAGGCATGGTATGTCATTTATGACACTTATTGCACTTGCGACAAATTGGAAGCTAGGGCTTGGTATAGTAAAAACCAGTCATCGTGTCACTTTCACTATAAATCAGTTTTGGCGCAGTTTCACGATCTGAAACCTTTATAGGTCGAAGATGAAATGTCCATGTACCTTATGTCCGAAGGATAGCCTCATATTCGTTGTACTTTGTGATATATGATCCATACAAGTTAGGGTTTTTGCCTCTTCCAGAATGCAGTCCTAAACAGGTGACCAAGGCACAGAGGTCATATCTCGGGCTAGGAAACTCCAAATGGAATTCTATAAAATGTGACAGTTAGGGAACGACCTGTAGTTTCATAGGTCCAGGTTTCAGAGTCTGAAGTTGAAACAGTGACACGTGGCACGCCGTACAAGTTCGCTATAATGTTTCATCCCATAAATAGGTCACGTTGCGACACTTGGAATATCTCTCTCTCAGAGAATCCATTTGAGCTAAGATCTATGGGGTTGGAAAGATGACAGGTCATTCTACCACAGGAAAAACTTTCAAACCCTGAGGATCCTAAATTTAAGAGATACATCAGAAACAATATGGCATATATTTCTGTCAAACAGAATTGGATTCTGAGCACTTTCATTGTTGGTTTGTCACTGTTGCGGGAAATTAGGGTTTCGGAGAAAGTTGGAATTTTTGGAATCTGAGACCACGGCTGGATGCTCCTCATCAAAATCGAAATTTATAGACCAAGATCAAATTTTTTGGTTGGGTAGAACCCTGGGCTCGATCAAACCCTAGTTCAGGATTTTGACTAGAAAACCAAAAAACTAGAATTTGACAGAAGCTGCAGTTCCAAAACTTTCAAAGTCAATTTTGAGCGGTCAAATTTTGGAGATTTCAAAATTGAAGTATACCATCTTGATCAGCTCAGCAAGGCGCATCTTTTCATCCAATCAGAATTTTGAAATTCAAAGTTTGAATTTTTAGGGTTTCTTTGACAAACCCTAATCTAGCTCCAGATCCAGTTTCATCAAATCAAAGTGGATTGCGTTAATCCTAGAAGAGAATGATTTGGACACCTACATAAGTGAAGAGATTCCAGTTCCAGAGGGATATGAGGCTAAGGCCTTACATAAGAAGACTACAAGCAATCCCGACAGGTATGACTTGAGGAGATACATGTATGTTTTGAAATATGTTCATGATTAAGTTTATGATATGTTTGTCTTCATATTATTGAGGTTAGTACAATCTTGATTAATTTTAGACTTGTATTATCACCCTAGTAAAAGTATGAATGCATGTGACTGATAGAAGACATTTATTGATTAGGGGTATGGCACTTATGATTGTACTAATACACTGTGGTGTTGTATGAGGATGATGTTGTCCACTAACATGAAAGGTACATCAACAAAGACAAATCAAGTTCTAGATCAAGAACATATGACCATGGTGACATGAAGACAAAGACTCATCCATAGTCATGGATCACATAAAAGCTCTACTTACAAGGTATGTATAACTTGGTTCTACAATTACTAACTTATGAGATATGCAGGTTACTAGCACAAGTCATTGAAGAGAACAAGAAGACATTATGTGTGTATGTTAGACATAACTAGCAAACATGATAATCCAGGTATGTTTTTCCTATATCAAGTTAGAATCCTAACTTGTGTTAGGATCTTATATAAGTATACTTGGTATGATTGATAATTCATGAAGTTATAAGTTTGGGAAATCATGGGTTTATACATATTATGCTTCTTAGTTTGATTAATGATATGACAAACTAGAAGAGTCCTATGGTCAAATAAGAATATGCATGAGTAAAAGAAGTCCTCCCTGAAACCTTGAATACTAACGCTTGTGATAAATTACCCGTGTATGAAATGATCATGACCATACATGTTTAAGATTATTTTGAATCATAATGTTTTGATAGTATTGAGATTATACTAATAATTGTATGATTATGTATGAGATATTGAGGATGACACAATGATGACACTAGTGCACACTTAAGCATGCATAGTGGTCCAGTATGGATAAAAGTTCAAAGACATATAATCATGATGATATCATAAAGGAAGCAAAGATCAAGAGGGAGCACACTCCAGGAAGCAAATATCAAGAGGGAGCACACTCCAGTAATTCCTGCAAGGAAGCAAAGATTGAGAGGGAGTCCACCCAACAAGCAAACAAAGATAAGTATTTGAATTGTCATTTCTTATTACTTAAATGATGTTGTTCATTCATGTCCATATTTATGTTCCTAGATTTAGGATGTATATTATGCATGTTAGAAAAGTTGCATTGATGAACAAGATACTACTAATATGCATGTGATGGGTAAGTGGACTATGGAACTGTACAACATTCCATTGCTACTTATCTAGAATGAAACCTCTTTGTTGACATGTTGGGAGTTGTGCACACTCTTAACAAATGTTCTGGTAGAGATGGAAGGCATCTAGAAAGTTACGGGATATGGATAAATGTTGTATTGAAGCATTGGCTAAGATAATTGCGTGACTGTATGACATATGTTCTTATGTGTAATATTTTGTTTTGAAAACTATGAGAAGTCTCTAATCATGCAATTGAATTTGACTTGTAGGAAAGATCGTGTACAATCACCTACAAAAGAATGACTACGACATTTGTTCCAGTAACGAAGTTCAAGAAAACTACCTATTGAAGCTATTAAAGAATCTGAAGTTCCTAGGATCAGGGATGCAGTAATGGAAGGATGCCATGGTCGAGGAAGACCAATTGATCATGAAGAATGATGTTTGGGATGTGGTCCCAAGACCAGAATGGAATTCTGTTGTGACTTCCAAGTGGATCTATAAGATCAAGCATGCTACAGATGGCAGCATAGAGAAATACAAGGTAAGGTTTGTGGCTCGTGGCTTCTCCCAGAAAGAGGGGATAGATTATGAAGAAACTTTTGCACCTGTAGCCAGATACACTTCCATCAGAACAATACTTGCTCTGGCTATAGTAATGAAGTGGAAGATACACCAGATGGATGTCAAGACAACTTTCTTGAATGGTGTAGTCGAAGAGGAAGTGTATGTGGAGTAGCCACTCGGTTTTGAGACACATGACAGGAAGTCATATGTGTGCAGATTGAAGAAAGCCTTGTATGAATTGAAGAAGCACCTAGGACATGGTACGGCAGGATAGACAACTTCCTGTCCAATTTGGGCTTTACCAAGAGTAAAGCGGATTCCAACCTTTACTACAAGGTTGAGGAAGGAAATCTAGTGATACTCCTACTATATGTGGATGACCTGTTTGTGACACGTGAGGATAGGTTGATTGCTGACACAAAGAGGAAGCTTGTTGTCGAGTTCGAGATGAAGGACTTGGGTATGATGCATTACTTTCTTGGTATGGAGGTGTGGCAGAATGCAGATGGAATCTTCCTTGGACAAGGGAAGTATGCAGTAGAGATCCTGAAGTGGTTCGAGATGATGGACTGCAAGGCCATGGCCACACCTATGGCATCGAACCTGAAGCTATTGAATGATGCTTCATCAGGGTTGGTTGATGCCACGATGTATCGTCATATGATTGGGTCCTTGATGTACCTGACGAACATGAGACTAGATATTTGCTTTGTGGTGAACACATTGAGCCAGTTTCTGACAGATCCTAGACATGTTCACCTAATTGCTATAAAGCATATTCTGAGGTACCTGAAGGGTACAATTGATTATGGGCTCAAGTATGATGCGAATCAAAAGTTTAACCTGGAGTTTTATGTTGATTCAGATTGGGCAGGCAGTGCTGCAGATAGGAAGAGCACTTGGGGGTGCTGCTTCAGTATGGGATCAGGTGTGATCTCCTGGTTTAGCAGGAAGCAATCCTGCATAACACTGAGTATAGCCGAAGCAGAGTATTTCACAGCTTATTCGGCTAGTTGTGAGGCAATATGGATAAGGAAGCTACTGTCTGATTTATTTGATCTCTAGTTGGATGCTACCTGTATCTTCTGTGACAACCAGAGCTGTGTGAGTTGTCTAAGAACCTGGTGTTCCATGACAAGTCGAAGCATATCGAGATCAAATATCACTATATCAGGGATATGGTGTAGAGAGGAGCAGTGAAGCTCCAGTATGTTGCAACAGATGAGCAGATTGCAGATGTGTTGACCAAACCACTAGCCAGAGTGAAGTTCGAGTACTTCAGAGAGAGGCTTGGTGTTCTTCAGATAGAAGATACTTCGAGGAGGAAGTGATGAGACACATTTGCAGGAGCCATTCCAAGCATGATGGTAGGAGGATCCTTCCCATGGCTGTGGATGTAAGCATTGTGTGATGAGCATCAGGATGATGCTATGACGATGACCAGGATGATCATGCAATGATGATATGCATCAGGGCGATGCTATGATGATGATCATGCGATGATGATATGCATCAGGACGATGCTATGACGATGATCAGGATGATCATGCGATGATGATATGCATCAAAACGATGCTATGACGATGATTAGGATGATCATGTGATGATGATGTGCATCAGGATGATGTACTATGATGATCAGTATGATCATGAGCATCAGGATGATGCTCCGTGTGAGGATGATCAGGTTGATCATGAGTATCAAGATGATACTCCGTGGTCGTGTACAGGTTGTGCGATAAGCATATAATCTTTCCCTGGGAGATTTGCAGATACTCTTGCGAGGTTTTTCCTATGGCATATAATAGCTCCCTGGGAGATATGGAAAATGCTCTTTTGAGGTTTTGCTTGGGAGGAAATATAATCTTGCCCTGGGAGATTTGCAGATACTCTTGCGAGGTTTTTCCTATGGCATATAATAGGTCCCTGGGAGATCTGGCAAATGCTCTTTCGAGGTTTTGTCCTTGGCATATAATATTTCCCTGGGATATCTGATAGGTTGAGTAGTAAGCTCATAATCAGTCCTGGGATGCTCTTTCGAGGTTTTTCCAGACCACATGTAATCAGTCCTGGAGATCCGATAGGTTGTGCTAGGCATGTAAAAGTCCCGGGATGCTCTTTAGAGTTCTTGTCGGTCGTGCTATGCACATAAACGTTCATGGGACACTCTTTTAAGGTTTTGTGGTGGTCACATGTAATAGCTCCCTGGGAGATCTGATAGGTTGAGCAGTAATCTCGTAATCAGTCATGGGATGCTCTTTCAAGGTTTTTTCGATGCACGTAATCAGTCCTGAGGATTCCACGGGATGGCCACTTGCAGAGATGATGAAGACCTATAGGAGGCTAGGCCTACAACTAGCATGAAAAAGGGTTGGCTCTGTAGAACTTCCTATGACGAGAAGAATTGAGAGATAGCACCAGTGATGGAGATGACGAGTACAGTATCGGTGACGATGATGCTCCATGATCTAGTGACGATGATCCAGCTCAAGAATTGAAGACTTGTGCCTATATGTATTGATGATCCGTGTCAAGAGAATACCTTCCTAGTTAAGAGGGAGTGTTGATGTATTTGTAACTTAGGAAGATATTCACTTGTATATTGTATGTATTACATTTGTACTTTATTGTATCCTGGACGGAGATGTCTTATTCCTCTGATCGGAAGTGTTGTCATTTATATTCTATTTTTATACCTCTGATGGACATGTTTGTTCCTCCGAGTCGGAGAAGTCATTATTGTACTTGAGTCATGTAAAGTCATTGAGGTCCATCCTCCCATGTATGACAGGGCATTAGACCTCGGAGGAGTGTCGCAAGTTATATTGTAATTGTCGTAACTTATATTTGATAGGTTATTAGACCACCTTGGTGGGGTCGGACGTGTATGAGTCATGTGGGTTAAAGGGTTATTAGACCATCCTAGTGGGGTCGGCCTAGTAACAAGTGGTAATGGGTTATTAGACTCTCCTAAGGGAGGTTGGCCCAGTTAGAGTAAAAGGCAAGTCAAGTCATTGTATAAATAGAGAGTGTGTCTCTCTCATTCTTGTCATTCACTCACTCACTCATTTCACATTGGTGAGAGAGAGAAGGAGTGCGCACAAGTGGAGGAGGAGCAGCTGCTAGGAGACTATCTCTTGTTTTTGGGTTTGATCTTTGTGATCTTTGTATTGGTGCTCATTCTATCTCTGAGGAAGTTGCGGGGTTTTTCACCTTCTTGGTTTTCCTCGGTGAAATGCTTTGTGTCTCTTGTCTCTTGTGTTTGATATGTTGTACATGTTGTTCTCTGAGTTAAGATCCTAGATCAAATTGAATTAAATGCTGAAAAATTAACACGGGGGGGGTGTCCTCTTGGAACCTGGAGGAAATACAATTTTAACATTTGAATGGGGCTTAGGAATGGCCACAAACAATCAAGCATAGTGCTTCTTTCTCTATCAAGGTCTTGTGAATGTTGTCTCCCTTGGAATCCAATTGATTGTTGTCATAGGAGATTGTTTAATAATTCTTTCTCAAACTAGGAAAAAAAAGGATCTTAATGACATGTTAGATGATAGGCTACAAAAGTGAATTAATAAACTTCTTAAACAAATCCCTGATGTCCACATATTTCATTTGAAACGTGAAAACAATTGGCAAGCAGATATGTTCGCAAATAAGGTGGCTCATTTGACAATTGGGAGACTGATCATTAATGGGGGTCAACAATCCCTATGTTGGCTTCCGTAAGGATATTAGAGTCGCACCAATCCACCAAGGTTGAAGATAATTTTTTTTGATGGGCTTGGGGATAGACCGAACCATCAAGCGACTGGTCCCATCACTCATAACTAGGCACAACTGCGAATTTTGGGAATTAATGCATGAGGCTAGGTGTCTTCCCTAATGCATGGAGGACCTACAAGTAAGTACATGAGGATGGTTTGAGAGAATTATCTTCCCATCCATGATTCGATAGTTTATTCTATCATTATGAGAAATTTAAAGGAAAGAAGCACATAGATTGTTGGGGATTGGTGATGCTATTGTAGGAAGTTGATGATATAGCCGCTTTCCCCTATGCCCTGGGGTAGTTGATTTTAGACACAGTATCTACTAGGCATGAGGATGATATCCTCCAAGAAGTTATTCTTAGGACCGATTCTGATTCTTCCCTGTCTCTAATATGGGAATCTTAGGATTTAGGAGCATTGGAAGGTTTGTTCTGTTTAGCGACTATGAAGCCACCAATGGACATAGAGGGAAAACTATAGGAGATCTTGCATGGAATCCAAGAAACTCGAGAATATATCCAAGATATTCAAATTTATATGAGGTGGTTGAACTCTCAAATGGAGGGTTTGCTTGGTGCTGTTCTCCAGATAACATCGCAAGCGCCCTCGTTGGAATCATATCTTGGATAAGTTGGGTAATATGTCCTTCAACTCTCATCCCACACATCTTATTTAAAATATCTCCTTGACGATGTTGAGGGAAATGTTTGCACCCATGAATATCAAGTTGAAGCAATTGAGGTCACTTTGGAGCGCCATGATGCTCTTCTAGCTGCAAAAGAGTCTCGAGTTTCAAACTATGGAAGCAAAGAAAACAAGGATGCCACAATTTGTCATCCTATCAATGCAACCGTAAATATCTCTATCTCAGATGATCGCAATAAAAATGCAGAGGGAAGTCAAGGTACTCAGGATATGGACAGTGAAGAGAATGCTGAAGATAACCATGAGTTAGAGGAGGAGGAGGAAGATGCCGAGGACAATCGCGAGGAAGATGATGAGAACAATCAAGACGTCCAGATTATGGACAATGATGTTAGTACTTATTACTTTTGTCTTTGAACGAAGTTTTTTTGCAAGCTGCTTCTAGGCTAGTATGTTAAAATTTACAAAAGCTTAGAGGAACATGCTTTTTGTTTACTGCTGATATTATCTTGGATGACTGTAACTGAGCTACATAATGATCATAAACTTATGATATTATGCTTGGAATTTTTGTATAGCCCCACTGATGCCCTTTTCATCTTTTTATAAATGCAATACACTCGTTCTCGTTAAAAAAATATGGTTGAAATATTCAATACAACCCTAAATGTGTTTATTAAGACAGATGATTATGTACTATGAGGGGTTAATGGGACAATGCTTAAAGGATTCATGGTTTAGCATGTTACATATTAGTGGTTAGTAATTTCAATCATGGATAACTATATTTGACCATAGCCTACCATGTTTGACTATAATAAACCATAATAATCCATAGTAGTTAGGGAGTTATTGGGTTAGTGGTTAGGGCACATCAGTGGGTTGGATTGTCAATGTTTAGGGGGATTGTGAGTTGGTTGATCAATGTTCAAAGGGTGTGTTGGTTAGTGGGTCAATGGTGAGGGGGTTAGTAGATTAGTGGGTTGGGGTTATTTTGAGTTAATGATTTAATGATTTAATGGGAATGTATTTTGCATATTATATATTAAATGATGTTTTTGAAAAATATAAAATTGTTTTCCAAAATATTAAAGTTTTATTTGTAAGTATTTTTTTATTATTAATACTTAGTTTTGATTAGACAAAATTCATCTAACTTGAAAGGATTTGTGATAAAAAATAAAATAAAATAAAAAATACAAATAAAAAATAATTCATAACACTACTCATTTATAGTAGCCAAGGATGAAGAAGACTCTCGATGTTAACATTAATTAGTTGATGTGAACTTTGTAATTAAATACCATATGTATGAGACTTGTTTCTACCTCCTTTAAGAAAACACAGGAACAAGATTAGTCTACAAACGAATTGCAACACAATAAAAACTTTATGCATTAATAATATAAACAATTATTAAAACAAGAGAATGGAGTTGCAAAACAAGGATGCATAGTTCAAGATCATGGTGATTTGCGACGACTAGTTTGTAATAGGTTTAATATTATAATAAATTTGTTTTAGTTTTATTCCATATTTTTATATAAATAATTAAGAAAAAATTATCATACAATAATTTGACCATATTTCGTATGCAATTTTGTTAAAAAAATGATATGAAACTTAATTCAAATATTCAGAATTTCATACAAAATCATAAACCTATAGATTTCCTACAAAATTTTGGTTGAAAGCATTAGCACTTATTGCAATGATGGCATGCAAATTAGAGATGGTCAACAAATTGAGTTAGAGATATATGAGTCGAGTATAGATTCAACCAAGAGAAGGTTGTAGAGCATTGCGAGTGTAAATTCTATAATTATATCTTATATTAAGCCATTGCTTCATCTTTTTTAGTAATTTTATTCTAAATTATTCTATGCGAATGAATGGATGCTTATTCATATTAACATGTTATTTGTTTAATCATTAGGTCATTTGAAACAACAAGGTTGAAATTTTAAGCACACCATGCCTTGCTTATGTCAATATAGCAACAAGTTGGTTTGATTTCAATAATTAATAATGCCATTATCATGCTAAAATAATGCTAAAACTTTAATAAAACTTGTTCTATTTAATGATTTTATTTTATTTTCAAACTCTTCCTTGCTACACTTCTTTATGTGTGGTGGCACAAATTTAATAAAAGACCATGCTTGTTTTTATAATCCTCGGTGTTCCCAATCCTTAATAGCTATTCCTAACTCAACTTAGAGTTTGAAAGAATATTTTAATTAAAGGTTATGGTTTATTTAAATTATTTAATTTTTGGTGGTGATGGTGGTAGCGGCTTGTAATTAAAGGTTATGTTTTATTTAAATTATTTAATTTTTGGCAGTAGCAACAATGGCGACGAAGAATAGGAAACCCCTTTGTATTTGGGGCAAGAAACCCCTTTGCACAGTGATGTAACTGCTAAAATCTACAAAGGTATACATACCCTATCGCTTTCAAGTTTGAACCTATGAACTCCTAAGAGGAAACACATGTTCTTACCCGTTAAGTCCATTCAAGTTGCAATTATAAGTATATTGTTTTTAAAGCACATAAAGGTATGTTTAAATGGAAAAAAACTTAGACTTTAGGTGAAACTTTTAAATGGAGGCCCATTAAATAAAGGAGTTACTTAAATGCTTCACGTATTTGATTTTTTGGCCATTTTTATTAAAATTTGACAATAATTTTTTTGTTGTCAAACCATCATTTTGTATTATTCAAATTCATTTTTGATAAAAATTGATTCGACGCTTTCAAATACCTTAGGGCACTTGGATCATGCAATTATAACACTTATGTATATATGTGATTCCAACATTTAAAGCCATAATTAAATTAAAACCAGCCTAGATCCAAATCCCAGGCTCTATCAAACACCGAGAGGGATCAAATCTCCCGAGGTGCAAACCTCTCCTTGAATAGCTCTTTGAATGCAATACCTGAGCCACCTAATCCTAAGCTCTAAAGTCTCTAGTTTAAGTCTCATATTTACTTTTTGCTTGGTATTATTCTTTTTTGTTTATGGCCGACATAATATTTATTACTTTTTACTTTGTATTATTATTTTTTGTTTACTTTGTATTATTTTGTTACTCGACAAACACTTGACAAACTCTCTAAAGTCTCATATTTACTTTTTACTTTGTATTAAAAGTAAAAAGTAAAGTCTCTAGTTTAAGTCTCATATTTACTTTTTACTTTGTATTATTCTTTTTTGTTTATGGCCGACATAATATTTATTACTTTTTACTTTGTATTATTCTTTTTTTGTTTACTTTGTATTATTTTGTTATTCGACAAACACTTGACAAACTCGACAAACAATCGACAAACACTCAACTCACAAGATCTCCCCCATACTGGGCTGTAGAGCGCCTCTCGGCGCAATGATTGTTAAAATAAATTCTTTAAATAAATATCCATAGAATTGTCTTTTTAAGAACATTGGTTTTTTTTCACAGAAGAAAAAAGTAGTACTTTTATTATTCATGAGAATAAAAAAATACATAGAGTATTCATAAAAAAGATATAACCATAGTCCATCCATCTCCCCCAGGAGTATCATAGAGAATCAAATAGAAAACATAGTATCATCAACAAAAGCCATACCTAGACAACCTGCAAGCTGATCAAAATAGTGCCAAATAACAAGAGCCCTAAGACTGCTTACAAACTGCAGCCTCAGTCAACCAAGATGTCAAACTGCAGCCTCAGTCAACCAAGATGTCAACAGAACCATGGAAACCTAGGAAATTCTCAATGAATTTATTCACCCTAAGGATACCTTCAACACCCAACAAAGCCTCCTTAGATAAGAGATCAGCTTCCCTATTCTACTCCCCGACTTTTAAGACTTTTAAGATGATTAGTTGTCTCATTATTTAATCCTAAATAAATGAAAGTTGTACTAACGAACCTTGGTTCAATTTTTAGTTATTGCATATGCCTCTATCTTAAAATAACAAGGAAAGAAAAAAATAATTTAAAAGATGTGTAAAAGGACATCTTTGTTATTATATTAATAACAAAGGAAGGAAATCTTTGAGAGGGAACAAGGTTGGCGTTTTGCCACTTAATCACTTTAAACCATTTTGGGCAACTTGGATTCTATGTGTTGCATGTTTTAACGGGTTGTTTTAGATTGGTTATGGTTTGTAGGAGATTTTCATCCGTGGTTTGAGGATGAAAATAAATGCATTTGAACACGGAGGTTTTTATAGTGATTTTTTATTATTTATTTTTCTTTTTAAGTAAAAAATAATATTTTTGATATTTAATTGAATCAAAAAGTATATTTAAGCATTCGAAGGATCAGTCCAAGTTGATTGAATATAAAGTCTCTAAAAATTTAATGGGCTGCATACAAAATAGAATCATCAAAGATTTACTACAAACCCAAAAGCATATGCTCCCAAAAAGCACATAGCAGAGTAGAGAACATAAAAAGCAACTCAAGAGATAAAGCAAATGGAACCCTGTGATTCCCATTGATCTTCTATGAATTCTTCCCTGAATATGATACCTTCCTTAGTATTCAATGCCTCCTTTGAAAGGTTGTCAGTAGTGACATTTTGTTCCATGAAAATATGTGAAATTTCCCAATTATGTAAATGCTTCAGAAGCTCCATAGTTCTCATACACCAATGTTGAAGATCCACGGTCTACAAATGGGAATCCTTCTTTACCCAATTTACAATTGTCAGAGAGTCACCATAAATCTTGATTGTGTCAATGCCCATAGCTACAATACATTTAATTAAGCACTAAAAAGCAAGTAACTATGCTTTCATGTTAGTATCGGATTCACAATTTAGCCTTAGCAAGAAACGATGATCCTCATTTAAAATAAGAAGAACACCAGTAGCAAAAATACATTCATTCGTTGCACCATAAAAAAAAACACACACACCTGATTGAGAAGGAAGATCCACCTATGTTCGTTTTTTCCTTTCCTTACTTTTAGTAAAGAAGTATTCCTTGTAATATTTTAAAACCTTTACAATATCAAAAGAAACATTTGGTAGTCTATCTTCAAAAATTGCACCATTTCCTATTTTCCATTTAATCCAACAAACAAAGACAGGCAACGTCCTATGAGTTGGTATAGAGTTATACCAATGCCAAAAATTTAAATCCACAGAATCACATCCCCACATCTCTGAAATATTTAAAGCAGAACAAACTGATAACCATATCTTTTTTGAAAAGGAGCATAAATTAAAAATGCGTGCCACAGTTTTCGCTTCATGTCTGCATAGAACACAACGATTTGGACCAATCCAGCCCCTATGGATCAAATTATCCCAAGTTTGTAGAGCATTCCCCATAGCAAGCCACACAAAGCATTTTGATTTCTGAGCTATTTTCCACTTCCAAATTTTTACATACCACCACTTTGGGACCATAAAAATATCCTCACTCGCAATCACATAGTAGGCAACTTTTGGAGAGACATGTCCTATAGATTTATCCCCTGTCCACACAAGCTCATCTTCAACATTATTTAGTCTAATGATAGCATGATTAAGATTTGCCACATAATTCTCCCACTATAGTGCCCAAGCCTCATTTATTCCCAAATCCATAGTTGTGTACCAATAACAACATGCATAACTCAACCATCTAGGTCAACCATCCCGATTTCGTTACCTAAGAAAGAGTAGTATAGCCAATATCATATAAATAATCCACAATTCCAACAAACAACACATAATCTTCTTTGAAACCAACCATAGGATCAATGCCTATATGTATTTTTTCACCTTTACCTACCTTCCAAGCCATTTTACTACTAACCCATCTGAAAGATTTCATGAAACCGGTCCAAAATATTGAAGCGTTTCCAGCAGATTTCCATGGATTTCTAATCCACCTACTCTTCATTCTAAGAGCATTACAGAACCATTCCAAATTCTTTATGTGCCATCCCCTCATCTGTTTTGGCAATGAGATTATTTCCCACTTGACAAGATGAGTTTTCTTCCCATCCAAGCTACCAGACCACAAGAAATTAAACATCAGTCTCATTAGTAATTTTAGGATAGTTTTTGGAATATTAGCTAAGAAGAACCAATACACAGTCCAATTGCTAATTTTTCTTTCAAACTTTTGAACCAGCCACATCCAGTCTTTCACTCGATAATAGTTGGGCTTCAAAAAATAGCCCAAGTATTTGAAACCGTCTTCCAATTTTGTAGTCTAATATCATTGGTAGAAAGGAAAAAGTCATTTCCAAGGCCTGTCTGTCCACTTTATGATAAACGAAAGTAGATATTGTTGTGCTTATCTCCATTCCTGAAGCAATACAAAAGATTTTTACAATCTCATAGAACTGTTTCCATTCACCTGTTGATCCTCTACCAAACAAAATAGCATTATCAACAAATAATATATGTGATATGTAAACAAAGTTAGATATTTTTATCCCACGGATTTTTCCTTTTTTTTAGCAGCATATATCAAGTTACTTAATCAAGCAAGAAAAGTAACGGTGACAAAGGGCAGCCTTGTCTAAGGCTCCTAGAAATTTGAAAGAAATATGATGGAGAGCCATTAACAAGGACAACAAAATTTGTTGTAGTCACACATGCCATGATCCAGTTTGTTACCTCCGAAGGGAGGCCAATCTGTACTGAAGCATAAGTATGAGATAAACCCAATTTATCCTATCACATACCTTCACTAAGTCCATATTTAAGATAATGGCATCAAGATCCTTCCTTTTAATTGAATGCATACATTACCGTGTCACACCAACTGCATCCAATATTTGTCTGTTTGCAAGGAAACCAAGTTGTTCTTTTGTCATCATATCAACAATTTTTGGCTTTAATTTGAGAGCAATAATTTTTGTGATGATTTTATAGGCCATGTTACATAAGGCTATGTGTCTATAATCATTAAAACCCTAGGCTTATTACTTTTTGGGATAAGGGCAATGTATGTCTTATTTAGAGTTTTTGAGACATAGCCATCAATCCTCGACTATTCAACCATTTGCAGCAAATCATTTCCTATAAGGTAAAAAAAGGCAAGAAAGACTTCTACAATCCATCCATCGGGACTAGGACTCTTGTATTTAGACACACTCTTTCCCATATTTTGTTGTTTCATTTTGAGCTTTTGATGATGAGTAAAGTGTCCACTTAAAATGTCGCCTTTCTAAATTTAGTATGATGAAACTTTATAAATATTAACAGAATGCAAATACATGTCTCCACGAAGTGACATTTATGACTTCATAATAACTTTTTATCAATCTTAATTAAGCCGCATAACATCATCTCAATCCTAATTAAACCACATAACAACTTCATGTCAATTCTCTCGTAGAACCAATTAACAATAATAAATTGATTTTTTTTTATGTTTTAAAATTATTTTTATATATGACAATTTCATGTAAAACTACATTTCATCATTAATGTTTTTATTATCATACCTTAACATGTAATAGTTATTTATAGGTTTTACCACTATAATTATAATAATTATAAGAGTTCAAGGCATATTCCATGCCCATATGTTTTCATATTATATGGGCACAAAGCTCCTTTAGAGTTAATCACGCATAAACACGATGTCGAAGTTTACAAAGAAGATATTCAATTACTAATTTGGTGTGAATACTCATCTCTTCGAAATCATTTCATTCACACAAAACCCCACCACGAGATGAACATGACTTGCATTAATGGGCATGTTGCACATCTCCCCATGATAGCATTAAATGGGTAGGTGTGATTGTAAACCTCTCGAATATGTGATTGAGAATCAAAACGACAAGAGGATAGATTACTATTATCATGTTGCTGAAAATTACTATTATCTTAATAATTTTTAAATGGATATTCAAGATTTATATGATGATAAATATTGATTAATTTTGGTTTACCAAGTTTTTAAATATAAATTATTTTTTGAGTTTATAATATTTTATTTTTTATTTTTTATGGGATAATGAGATGTGGAGTTTGTTTTTAATTAATATTTAAAAAAATGAATTTAATGTTTTTGTAAGTCGTGGAAATTTCAAAGAATAGTTTTTTATTTTCTATTTTATTCATTTAATAGATTTATAGAGTCTTCCATGCTAGGGTATTTTAGGTTTGGTTTAAAGTATGATTTTATTATGGATCTCAAGATTCTTATCTTTGCAATACCTATTTTCTTGCTTGACTTAGAAGCAATAAAAATATAGTTTTGATTTTCTAACTTGTGGTGATTAATGATTTCATTGTCCTATTTCAACTTTCTATTCTAAAAAACTCCTTATCACTCCATATTTTTTCTTTAGATATAGTCATGAAATTGCTTTTAACTATATTCATATCTTAGAGGATGTCCTCCTCTAGTACTCCCTAATAGTTTAACCAAAAATTACATACGTAGTTTATCCTCTTTTGAGCTTTGAGTGGCATTTACTAATATTTGAAACTATGATATGAAGCCTTTCATTATTCAAGTTAATTACCTTGTGCTTGTAAATTAAGTTCTCAGTCATAGCCTTTTTCTCAATGGGTGAAACCCCAACATCTAAAAGGATGATAGAATAAGTGTATCAGACTTAATTTTATGGTTATTTATTATAAATTGCTTCAACATTTATTTGAATCTCCTCTAGGTTTCTTGGAAATACTACAGCTCAAAACCTCACAACTATATAGAATCACTAGAGTGACAAGAGCATTGAAGAGTACCTTCTTTTTTACCCAAAACCAAAATTCTATAGGTTTACAATTTGTTCTCAAGAACAAAACAAGCTTGCCAACCTCCATCAATTCTATTTTCAGCACTATAGCTCCAATTTAGCTTGTGACAAAGATCAATTCCAAGATACTTAGAAAAATGGAATTTTCCCAAGTTGCTATTATTGTAATTAAAATTTAAGGCTTGCAATATTTTTTGGATTTAATGATCATTGCCTTTGTTTTATCTATATTTATAGACATCCTTGAGTTTCTACAAAAATCTTCTATAATTTTAAGTTTTTTATCAATATAGAGAGGTTCTTTGTTAAAATGACAATGTTGTCTAGAAATAGAAGAACATTGATGACTAACCTTGCCAATGTGATATCTACACAACTTGTTTCCTCTAAGTAAGCACATAACTTGTCAATACAAATATTAAAAATAGTAGAGGACAAAGCACAATCTTGCTTAACCCTTCTATTACAATTGTTTTCCTTTTGCCAACCCTCATTGATTTTGAACTTGGCAATTGACGAGCCTTAAAAAGTATCAATATGCTCATCCTCTTTTGACAACTTCATGACTATTTAACCCTTAGATATCCCATTTTGTACCTTTATTAAAATCATATATGCCATAATATTAGCCATTTGAGCTTTATCTAGTAACTCCTTGTGAATTGATATATTTGACCATTTTTATAAAATTTCTAAATGAATGCATGAGTTCTTGATGATTGTTGTATGTTGGTTTTGTATATAGTAACTCCTTGTGAATTGATATATTTGACCATTTTTATAAAATTTCTAAATGAATGCATGAGTTCTTGATGATTATTGTATGTTGGTTTTGTACAGTGTTTGAGTTTGAGGGATTTAACCCCTTCCTCTCTTTTGAGTAAAGACTCTGAAGGGAAATGGATGGTTGAATCCACTCAATTTATAATGGAATTTCTCTTTGATTTTACTCTCATGGCTGTAGATTTATTTTTATGCATATTATTACATAATGGTTAAGTTAAGGACTCATCTACCAATATCTAGAGGAGGGCCCCACTCTTTAAGCATGTAATTGGATGCTTCCTAACTTCGTGTAGATGTAGAATATGCATTTCCAACTTTCTTATCTATCAATTGATGTCTTACTTAAAGTTATTTAAATCATTTCAATTTGTAGTGTAGTTATTGTTTGTATGTTTAGCTATATTTCCTTTCCACAATTGATTTCTTAGTTGATTATGTGTTTTCCTTCCATTATTGTTGCGAGTTATTTTTTTTTTGTAAAAATCAGGAAGCCAGTAAGGGAAAAACATGTGGGCTACCCTATACAGAGTTTGGAAAAGGAACCTAAGGAGGGTTAATTATTTTATGTCGCTTAACCATTGTTGCAAGACTTACAAAACTCAAAATAATATAACATATGGGTTTCCCTAGATAGATTTGAGGAAAGAACTGATTAAGAAGTTAGTTGTTGAGTTCCTTTATAATCTTGATTCTTGCAAGATTGTACATCAAGCTAAAGGAGCACAATGGAGGTGAGCTATTAGGCATACTCTCCTATAAGATTTGATTCATCTTTAGGCCATTAGATTAGTAACATTAGGGGCCATTAATTTCACCTTCATTAATCTATTTAGCTTTTCCATATTAGTGAAATAGTGTGATTGCATATATGGTGCATGTGATTTTAAAGTTTTATGTTCTCATATTAACAAGTTTAAAAGTGTCCTCCTATAAATCCTAGGTGCATTAATCCTAAAGGTTCTTGGAGGGCATTAATAATGTCACTCTCATAAAGACTTATTATTATAGCCCTCAACACATAATGAACCCCAATATATTCTAGCCTCTTACAAAGCTTGTTATAAGATTGTAGTCCGTGTCAAAATATTTTTTAAAGGCGAACAATAACTTCAAAAAAAAACATACCACTTAGCTTTCTTATCATAAATTTCAAGCCACAAGTTAATCTTATTTTCCAATATTAACCCATACAACTTAACGAGAATATGGCATACAATTATAGTTTTATAATTTAAAGATTGTGTTTTCACCACAACAAAAAAATAAGAATACTAAATCTATATGTCCAAAGCATAAGAAGCTATTACCTTATAATAGTAGTAGTAGTAGTAGTGGTATAATTTAATTTTAAGGTCACGATTTAGCTAGACGTCATACCTCCTTGTATGTGGGACAAGGGATCCTCTCTATACAATGTTTTGAGTACTTAGGTTATAAATGTGTACATATACTACCCATTTGGATTTGAATATGTCACCTCCATAAAGGAAACATGAGTTTTTAACCATTAAGCCCACTTAAACTATAATGGTTCCACAAATAATGAAATCATGTCATATGTTACTCTATTAATTTTGTCTAGCCATGCTTACATTAAGATTTGAGATTTTGATGGCTTATCATAAACCTTATGAATGGGATTTGTGAACTTTATACATAAGAATACAAATAATTAAGCTATTTTTTGCTCCTTAAAACTTGGTTATCATTTTATGTCCACAAAGACATAAATGTATAGGCAAGATTCACTACATATTTATCGTGTCAAACTAAGTTAGGGATGTGGTCAACAATCCATAACTATTGTCTAAAGAGGGAAGTGGTCTACAACCATTTTACAACCTTTCTATATTTATATGTTTCCTTGTTTTCCTATGGAATTAATATAAATGGATATCAAAGAAATATTTTTTCTAAGAAAATCAGGGACAATCCCCTACATTTGTAAATGGCATTCGTAGTAAATCAATTGGCATTCGTAGTAAATCAATTGACATACATTAGTATGCTTGACCCTTTGGGAATCAATCATGGACTTTCATCTTTGTTGTCGTCTATCATTGGACTCATTGACCCTTACTAGAGGAATGAAATTCTTCAAATTAATAATAGGACAATGTGATACTTAAATTAGTTAAGCTACCCTTCCAAATTCTTTCTACACAAACACATACTAATATAAATTTATCTTAACCAATAACATTGTTATAAGTATAAACATATTTATATATAGTTTTTAATTAATCTAATTATAACTAGAAATTTCAAGAAACATAATTACAATATTGATGAATTGTTCAAAGAATTATAGACAAGAATCTATATCATAAATTTATTTGTTGCTATTGGTTATCATTTTATGTCCATGCAGACATTAAATGTAAGGGCAAAAATTACTGCACATTTACCATGTAAACCTAGGGTAGGGCCGTGCCAACAACCATAACTTCAATCTAACTAGGCAAGTGGTGTACAGCCATTACTATACCATCTGTCTCCTTGTGCTCCCATGCGAAAAAAGCAAGTGTATCATGAATATGGAGGGAGGAGGGACATTACTCCCCCACCTACACATACATATCTAAAAATGGATGATTTGCTCTTCATAATTGGAATGGAGTATGGGGACATGGACAATAATTATTTGGAATTGCACAACCCTTTTTGGTTGGTTAGTCTGTCACATACTCGAGTTCTGACCTGTACAATCAATTTTCCATTGCAGGCAGACAAAGGGAAAGTTTAGAAAATAGTTGCATCAAATTACTTTTTTGTTTGTTGTTTGTTCTCATGAATCACTTTTTAGTACGCACCGTCTACCATAATTGCAATGGAATGAAATTAAATAAAATAATTTTTTATCATGTAATGAACAATGAAAACATTTACTTTATACATATATAAAATGTTATAATTTATATTAATATAAAAAGCAATTTAGATGGGTTATAATTTTAATTTATTAAATAATTAAAAGAATTAAAATTTTAAAATGTAAGGGTTTTTGAAGTATGATCATTTATATTTTTGGAAGTAGGTTTTTTTAAATGTTGGTATATTTTAAGTTAAGATGGATTTAAATCAATTTGTATATATTTTAATTAATGCATGTTTTAAAAATGAGTTTAATTAGTTGAACTATTTACTATATTGTCAATGAGGAAAGTTAAACTAAAATGAAAATTTACTTTAATTTATTAAAATTATTAATTAATAATTAAATTATCTTGAATATATATATATATATATATATTCAAAATTAAAATCTAATTTAATTTATTAAAATTATTATTAATAATTAATTAAATTATCTTTAATTATATATTTTTATCATTTTCTTTTTTCACATTACACATTTTTTATATATTCTTATATTTATATTATTTTTCAAGGTCCTTCTCCCTTTCTTTTTTGTTTAAAGTTAAATCATTTTATTTTTTCACATTACAATTTTTTTATATATTCTTATATTTATATTATTTTTCAAGGTCCTTCTCCCTTTCTTTTTTTGTTTAATGTTAACTTTTTAGAGTTGATAGTAATTCATTTCCTTATTTAAGGCTAACCTACTTGATAAAAAATTCCATAAATTCCTTATCTTTTCTTCTCATCACTACACTAGTTTCATTCGAAAAGTCGATAACAAAATCTATTGCAATGAATCCGGAAAACTCCTTTTGTCATACCTTCATCTTAATGGAGAAAAATGATATATATACCAAAAAATGAAATCTAATTTAATTTATTAAAATTATTAATTAATAATTAAATTACCTTCATCTTATTGGAGAATATATATATATATATATATATCATGATGGGATAGCTCAAGTGGTTGAGTGTTGTAAGTTGTGAGCAGAAGGACTCGGAGTCAAATCCATGGGTGTTATACATCGCTATATAAAGGCCTCACTTGATATCCCCATCGAGTTAGCTCCGTAATATATATATATATATATATATATTATTTAATTTCATTGAATGATATAAAATTTAGTGACACTTTAAAGAGAATGGAAAATGGATAGGATTTGTATCTCTATCATACATAATTTTATTCAACAAAATTAATATTTGTTATAATGATTATATTATAAATTGAGTGTTAAAAGGTATTTTTTACAACTTAAGTAAGTGAGATGTGTCATCTCTATAATAAATGTTATTTTAAAATAAATAAATATATAAAGTAGATTCATGATTAATATTACAAAAAATATATGCAGTAATTTATATAAACATAAGTTTAGTAATGGCTTGTCCATTAGATGTAGCTTGGATGGTTGGGAGGAATGATTGTTACCATCCCTACCTAAGTTCAATTTTTGTAAGTGACATGATGCTCTTGTTGAGCCCATTTTGAACATTGATGTAAATGAAGTAAATAAGAACAATCAGAAGGCTACACATGTACCACTTTTAATATAATTTTTTAATAGTTCTTGTAATTTTTTCTATATATAAACATAAACACAATTATGAAATAAATTTATAATAAATTTTACAACCCAATATTAAAGAGATTATAACATATGTCTTCATTTTGTTAATAATAATAATAATAAAGTTCGAATCTCAAGTATTTTTCTTTTTTATTATTATTTATATTTAATAAGTTTATGTATTATAAGAGTTGCATATAAAGTCATTAAGTGCATCTGCACTTATATGAGAGAATAATTAGGTTGAGAGAATAATTAAGTGTATCTTTAACTATATAGTAAATTAAAAAAAAATAACATTCATAAAATAAAAAACTAAAAAAATTCAATCACCCTAATAAGATAAACCACTATTAAACCATTTTAACTTCATATTTATTAAGTATATTTATAAATTGAATCCTTTCAAGTGCAAACCATTTTAAAACGACAAAATTTAATAAAAACTTTGCATTTAAAAAAAAAAAATCATTTCAACATTTTGTAGATTTGAGATTAAGATAAATATATAATTTTATTTTATTATATGTTACAATATGATATACTACCATATAATAATTATTACATTTATTTGTTATCATATTTTTTATATTTTATATTAAAATGCATCTTTTAAATACAAATTTTATAAAAATAAATAAATATATTAAATTATATGAAAATTAATTTTTTTAATTGGATGTCGTGTATATATTTTATAGGTTGATGATGATGAATATTAACGTTTATTGAGACCATGGTCTATCAGACCTTAAGAAAAGAGAAAGGAATTATTTGAAATTCTGTAAAATTTGATTCTTATGATTAAAAAGCTGAGAAAGAAGCATTCCTAGGTCACTGTAGTTTTCACAAGTTAGAAGATCTTGGTGACTAGAATTGTAGCAAAGAATAGGAAACTGTGATAAAATGTGGGTATAAGCAGGGCACTCTAAAAGAAAGCGAGACTCGTCCTCAACACTTATTGATGTACAAAGATGGAAAATCCTTTCCTCCCATGGTGTTTTAGGAATTGACCAGCGCCCTGTTTCGCTTTGAAGCTCATAAGAGTTTGTTCTTATTACAAATATTTTCAATCACAAAATAATAAATAAATAACATTTTAAAAATGACAATAAACTTATTACTAAAGTCCTTGCAACCAAAAGGCAATGATTGATAATAACATATTGTAATCACAAAAGATAAAACTTAGGAAGCTTAGAAAATACATCAACAACTTTAGATTTCATCCTTCGAATATTGCCTTCAATATCATTGTGATGAGGTCCATAGTTCTTTATATTCTAATGAACTTATTAAACTTATTACTAAAGTCCTTGCAAATAACATATTGTAATCACAAAAGATAAAACTTAGGAAGCTTAAAAAATACATCAACAACTTTAGAGTTCATCCTTCAAAGATAGCCTTCAATATCGTTGTGATGAGGTCCTTAGTTATTTAGATTTTAATGATAGCTAAAGAGAAGTCTTCGAATATAAATAAAGAAAAATTCACATAAACAAGTTTTTGTTACATTCCCATTCATCATTTCGACCATAGGAAGGGATATTTATGAATTTCAAGTTTATAAATTTCACCCCATGGATCATAATACAATTTTATAAATAAGAAATGCATGAGCAAATTCGTGAAAGTAAAATATAGTAGAAATAAAACTTTATCCACACATACATCATGTATAAACAAGCATATTCATCATAGGAAGAAAATAAAATCATTCCACATTCATATACAATATAATACTTATATTATAACAACGAAGATATAAGCAACTGGCTATGTAGGAGTGATTTTCTACCCAACTGTAGGTACCAACTATAGATACCACCCCCAAGGTGGGCTATGAGGTCACCGGGGTGAAAGAAACACCTACAACCCATGCTCTCATGCTTAGCCAAACTTCCCACCTCTGAGCATTTGTGGGGATCTCATTGAGCCATTTCAACCATGGCACTCTTTTCTGCTGCCCCACACAACACAATGAAGGTATTTCTCTTCACTTCTCCACAGTTCCCCAAGGAAATTCAACCCTTATGGTGCTTACTAGTGTGTGCAGAAAGAGTCCAACCAACTGTATGTTGTTGAAGAACCTCCTATAGCCTTAATTCATGGCTTCTCCAACATTCGGGAGTAGTAAACACCATGAGTAAAGGTTTCTATCTTTCCCTTGTTGATGTATTTGTAACTTTAGAAGATATTCACTTGTATATTTTATATTGTATTTGTATTTTATTATTGCACCTCTGACGGAGATGTTTATTCCTTCGGTTGGAGAAGTCATTATTGTACTTGGGTTATGTAAAGTCATTGAGGTCAATCCTCCCATGTAAGTCGGGGCATTAGTTCCCATAGAATCATTTGTATTAGGGTGTTTAAGTCCCCTAAAGGAGTCGGCCCAGTCAACTTTAGTTGAGGCCGACTTGTCAAGTGGTAAAGGTAAAGTATAAATAGAGAGATAGGCTCTTTATTTATTCACTCACTCACTCACTCATTCACATAAGTGAGAGAGAGAGATAAGTTTGCACAAGTGGAGGAGGAGGAAGCTGTTGAAGACCATCTTCTTGTTTTGGGGTTTTGTATTATTTCTCATTCTATCTCTGAGGAAGTTGTGGGGTTTTCTCCTTTATGGTTTCCCCGGTGAAATGCTTTGTGTCTATTGTCTCTTGTGTTTGATTTGCTGTGCATGTTATTCTCTCAGTTAAGATCCTAGATCATATTGAATTAAATGATAAAAATCTAACATACCCGCCTCTATTCTCACCTACAACCATCTCTTTTCTTTGATGTTTGCAATTCCCTTCACAATTCAAATTTCTGGTATTTCACAGTTTGGTAATGGTAAATTGAAACATAATGAACACCGAGATAAAAAATCTATATAGTGTAAAATATGCATGAGAATGAGCGGTAAACTCCAAAGGAGATGAAAGGACGGTGAAAATATAACTAATATAAATTTTGACCATAGAAGAAAGGACTCTTACAACTATCATAGAAGTATATTCATTCCATGCTTATATAACTACAAGAGGAGACTTTACCCACCAACCTCACATATGCATTCAATGATTGGATTTAATAAGTCAAAATGTAGTAATTGTCTCATTTAAGGTTCATAGAAATAAACAAATGAGTTCTAAGGTTGACACACGACAATAGAGGATTTAATCTCCTATAGCCCCCCTTTCCTCTTCCTCTCTAGTGGAATCATAGCCCCTATAGTGCTCTTTAAACAACCATATTGGACCACTTTAATTAACTTTCAAACATAATATTTATATAGTTTTCAAGTTAGAATGACAAGCCAACCACATGGTTGATATATAGATATTTACATTATACATGCCTATCCATTCACTAGTTGAGCCTTGGAATTGAGCTCTGCACTAGGAATCCATACTAGCATATTTACATCATTTACATAATTTGATTTAATACATTCCAAGTCAAAACTAGGGGTATTATAATCCCCTCTCCCTTGAGATAACACCGTCCTTGGTGTTTTCTCAAAATCAGAAAAAAAATGAACATACCACTCTCATGGCATCCTCCAACTTCCATGTAGCCTTATCGAGACCAAATTGCATCCATTGCACCTTTACCTGTACGATGGATCGATTTAGGAGCAATGTTACCTTCTTGTAAATGATGCATATTGGATCTATTTGGAACTATCCCTCAAGTTCCACCTGGATCACATTCCAATCAATAACATGGTTAGGATAATTTACATATTTCTTAAGCAAAGAAGCATGAAAAACATTTTGAGCTCTAGCATTAGAAGGCAATGCAATTCTATATGCGATTGGCCATATTGTCTCAAGCACTTCAAATGGCCCACAACATATTGGTGATAGCTTGGCACAACTTTGTAATGACCCCAAACTTGGATAAGGACTACAAAGGCCTAAGTCATTTAGTCATGGTCATGAAAGTTGTCAAATATAAGTTAAATGACCAAGGTAGGAGTTTGAAGGACATGGTGGGATATGTTAATTCATCATTTAAACTAAGTCTCCTAAGGTTGGTGAGGATTTCAAATGGAGAATCCAAGTAAACAATAGAAAATCCTAACCAATCTGAAAGAGGAAATTCCCTATCCAAAGTTCAAATGGATAATTTAATTTTTTGGGAATTTGGATTTATCCTAAGTTTGCCTTTGTATTAAAATGGGGAAAAATTTCCTAAGGAAAATTATTTAAATCAAGGTAAAAGATGGTCCAAGGTGTGAATGGGGCCAAATGATGATTAATAAAGGTGGATTAATGTTTAACCAATTCTAAGGGACATTTGGAGGAAAATATAAGTGTTCTCCCATGTAAAAGGGTGTTTCCTTAAAATAGGGGAATCTAGTCGAGATCAATAATGAAGGTTGGATCAAATCCAAATTTGAAGGGATGGAAGTGGTCAAAAGTGGTTAGGAGGGCGCTTTGGTTTGTGGAAATGGTAAAAGAGGTTAAGGGAGCATTAATGGAGAGATAAGGTCAAAGTGGTAAACCACCTCATGCATGGTTGATGGTTTTGGATGTTCCATGGTATTTGTCCATGGTATTGGTTAAGTAGACAGGCTTGGTCCAAGGTGGTTAGCGAACATGATTTTCACTCATCCATGGTATTGGATATCTCTAAAGTTTAAAAGGAGAAGCAAGGAACACTAGTGGAGGTTATCTTGTTGATGTATTCTTATTTCTATTGAGTTGCATTGCTTCTCAATTGCTTGGGTGATGTGCCCCTTGCATACCATTAGGGAGATGGGTCCCTATGTTACTATCATCACCATTTGCAGTGTATTTTCCATTTAATCTAGTGTATGAGGGATGGACATATTTTTCATTCACAGAGATAAATGTTGCAGGAAGTCGATTCCAGTAGTTGTTCCAATTTGTTGAAGTTCCAATGGTTTTGAGTGTTGTTTGTAGTTGGTGTTGTTGGCGTGATCTCATAGAAGAATTTGTTTTGGGGTTCAAGATTCATGAACCATGGTTTCTATTCATGACACCCCTCTAATGTAAATTCATACCTTCCATAATAATAAAATACCAGATCTGTCCATTATCTACAATTTCTCTTTTGTCTCCATTTGTTTGAATTCACCTATGCTCATTGTATTGGATTTTTTATTAGCTTTTACTGTTTGAGCCATATCTTCACTTTTGTAAGTACAAATAAGATTCCATCAATTTCTTCAGGTCCCTAAGAGATAGTAGGTCCATATCAGGTCTTGGTTCATAAATTTGGTACCTCCATAGGTCGCTTGGGCCGTTTGGAAAACCGCTTAGCTGGTTTTCCTAGGGTAATCAACTACTCTTCACTGAAATGTCCATATCTCTAGATATAGAGAACCAAACAAGATTATGTAAGTTTATACATGAAGGGGGTACAGTAAAGAGACCATCCCAAGCATTAGTACACAAATTAGTGAAGGTCTAGTATGATTCAGGATGCCTCCAAAGTCTCCTACCTGAGCTGTCCCAGTGAAACAATCTCTCCCAAATTTTTCCAAGAATATATCAAACCTTCTGATTTCTACTTCCAGCCATTTCTACAGTAGGGTGGGTTTTTTTTTGTGTCAATATACATCCAAATTACACCATAATCCATTGGGTTTCCACGTAAATCCTGGGTTTTGTGCCTCAAGACTTCTTGGATATTCCCAAGAGTGATGCACCGAGAAAATGTGCCTTTGTTGAAGTAGAGTTCCCTGTACATTTAGCATACACCTTTATGGTCTATCATAAGTTTTCATTAGGTCCAGTACTCCGTTTGGGAAATTTTTGGGTGAGTTATGATCCAAATTTTAGGGGGCATATGGTCTAAATTCGGATGTATAAGCCATAAAAGTATTAAATTGAGAGGCCACCCTCTCTCATCCATGGTATTTGGTAGCACATAGTTTTGGCCCATGGTATGGTCTCAAGACACATTGTAATAATGCTATATAAAGGCCTAGCAAGCCTTCTCATGATAACAAGTTACTCATTTGATTTCTCTCCTATTTTCTATTGTTCATTGTGAGATTATTTAGATCTGAGTGAGTTATTGGTAATTAGTTTTAGAGGTGGGGCTCTTCTTTGAGACTCACCTCCCATTCACTTCATGTGTTTTTGTTCATGCTTATTCTTATGCAATATTAGGGTTTTCATGTGAATTTTATGATAGATTTGCATGCTTAATCTCCTCCTCTCTCGACATTCAAGCCTTCCGGTTCTCAGCTCCCAAGATCCGGATCAGTGGTATCAGAGCGGGTACGCTCTCCATTGGGACAATATTTTGAAGGATTATGCGGGTTCAACGGAGGTTCCACAACCTCTACAACAACCCATGCTTCTCTACAAACCCTTGGCATCTCTATACTCAACACTCTCATATTCAGAAAACTTTGAACAAGTTCTATGGACTGCATAGGAGGTTTCAGAGGCTCTACCATAGCTCATCGAAAAGGTATTTCTGTCAGCTCAAATGGGCATGTCACGGAATTTCATTTTGTTTCCCGGTTTGTGAGATATGCTTGTTTGAAGTAGCATATGTTTGTGCATAATGCGGCCGGACGTACAACAACTTTAAACAAGTACTACTAACTCCACAGAATGTCTCAAAGGCTCTACCATATCTCATTATAAAGTTCTTTCCGTCTGCTAAAATGGGTATTTCACGGAATTTCATTTTGTTTCCTGGTTTGTGAGATATGTTTGTTTGAAGTAACAGATGTTTGTACACAATGCAGGCGGACGCACAAACACTTTAAACAAGTGCTACAGACTCCACATAATGTTTCAGAGGCTCTACCATAGTTCATTGGAAAGCTCTTTCTGTCATCTAAAATAGGTATTTCACGGTTTTTTATTTGGCTTTCTGGTTTGAGAGATATTATCGATTGAAGAAACATATGTCTGCAAAATAGTGTGCGCGCGTCTCTTGAGCTTCAACAAACATTTTCTCACTATTTGGGCCACCCCAGACCAAGTATGTTATATGGATGGAAAGGTCTCTTCGATACCTCAAATGGGTCTTCAACAGAATTCAATTTCAGTACATGCATTAGAAGCTATGAATGGATTTGCAGCAAGACATCAACTGCACCAAAGATCATGAATTTTCGATTTTTTAAAAATCTTAATGTAATCACGGCTATGGGTCAACCACACAAAACCCATGGTTATGGGTTAACCACAAAAAACCCATAGTTATTTATTGTAATCATGGTTGTGGGTCAACCACACAAAACCCACGGTTATGGGTTAACCACACAAAACCCTTCTCTTCAGTGGAAACAAGCTTGTCATTGCCACCATGGTTATGGGTCAACCACATAAAACCCATGGTTATGGGTCAACCACACAAAACCCATGGTTTTGAGTCAACCACACAAAACTCTTCTCTTCATTGGAATCAAGCTTGTCATTGCCATCATGGTTATGGGTCACCCTTGAAAAACCCACGGTTATGGGTCAACCTCGCAAAACCCACGGTTATGGGTCAACCACACAAAACCCTTCTCTTCATTGGTAACTAGCACATTGTAATCATGGGTCTCTTTTTAGCATGAAATGATGGGGACCATCATTTTCTAAGGGGGGAGGAATGATCCAAATTTTAGGGGGCATATGGTCTAAATTCGGATGTATAAGCCATAAAATTATTAAATTGAGAGGCCACCCTCTCTCATCCATGGTATTTGGTAGCACATAGTTTTGGCCCATGGTATGGTCTCAAGACACATTGTAATAATGCTATATAAAGGCCTAGCAAGCCTTCTCATGATAACAAGTTACTCATTTGATTTCTCTTCTATTTTCTATTGTTCATTGTGAGATTATTTAGATCTGAGTGAGTTATTGGTAATTAGTTTTAGAGGTGGGGCTCTTCTTTGAGCCTCACCTCCCATTCACTTCATGTGTTTTTGTTCATGCTTATTCTTATGCAATATTAGGGTTTTCATGTGAATTTTATGATAGATTTGCATGCTTAATCTCCTTCTCTCTCGGCATTCAAGCCTTCCGGTTCTCAGCTCCCAAGATCCGGATCAAGTTAGGAACTAGTAGAAGAAAACTAGCCTCGTTCACCAAGTTTTGAGTTGGTGTGCCAAAATCTTGGTTTGGGTACACTACAATGGTATCAGAGCATGGTCCTATGCACTTGTTCATTGTGATCATTATTTGTAAGAATAAATTGCAGCCGAATAAATCGAAGCATGCTACAAGGAGTATTGAGCTTTGATAAGGGAGATTCGTGCAAATATTTCTCTCAAAGAATATATTCTTGCCAAGAATGGATTTTGGAATAAGAATGCATATGAGGACTCGTAAAAGAGTGAGATATTATCAAGAGAGAAATCAAGTTCTTCCACCTCTCAAATTATTGAAGAATAAGAAGACAAAGAAGAAGAAGAAGAAGAAGAGGCTGAAATGTTAGAGTCTTCTCAACCACATGAGGGTTTGGAAGAGAATGGATGATATATATCAGATTTGGGTCTTGTAGTGGACATCATATAAGAATAGCACACTAGTCCAAGTCATCTTCATCGAAAGGATGAAGAGGAGATCCCAAGGTTTCGACCCTTGGAAGAAGGCCATCTTGTGAAGGATCCTCTTTGTGAGCCACACCATTTGGGTGGATCACTAAAGGAGGGTGATGATAAGCTCATAGAAGCCAAGGAACTTTTTGTTGATGTCAATTCCTTGGTTTCAAGATGTTGTTGGAGAGCTTCAGATGAAGGATTGGAAGGAGAAGCTTTCTTGGGATATTTAGAAACTCTCAAAGAAGCAGTGGCCAAGATGAAGGAAAGTTACATGAAATTTCTCTCAGACAGGAATCATATTCTTGAGGTGACCAAAATATACCATTAGTCACTCAGAAGAGAGGAAGATGAAGCAGAAAGGCTTGGTAGCAAATTGGAAGCTGCATATGTTTCTTTGGAGAGCAACCAAAAGGCTCTTCAAGATTCAAAGTTGCAGATATATCAACTTCAAAAGGATTTGAATGTGCCACACCTTTCATCTTGCATGGAAGGAAATACATTGGGTATGATGGAGGAACCTCATGTGGAGGATGGACATTAGGAAAGTTCTGATTTGCAAGGGTTGGTGAAGGGAGATGCCATAGAAGATCTTGGACAAACACTTGTCTTAATGCAAGAGTACATTCAAGATGACATACCATTCATATATGTAGACAAATATGCTTATTTGTCCATGGATTGGTGTTATACCTCAAAGTTACACTTCAGTGTCGCATCTTTGTACCATGTTACCTAGCGACATTTCTCCCTAATGTTGTTGGTACCCTCCTTAGTCTCATCTGGACACCTAGGAGACAAATCCACTTCTTGTTTTTCGAGAAAAAACCTAATAGGCCAAGTGTCACCCTACATGGACCTTGTTTGCCTTGATTTTCGCACCCTGCATACCTCCCGGGGTGTGAAAAAACCATATTTTTGCACTCTACATAACCCTTGGGGCACAAAAATCATCAAATTTTTGCTCTATGCTCAGTCTCTGGGGCACGAAAATCCCAATTTAGCCTTTGGCCTTTGATCTTGGATCTACACCTTTCGAGAGATTTCCTTGGGATTGAAACCCTTGATTCGATCTCAACCTCCTCTCTCTGTTTAGCCTGGTTGATCCACTAAACACTCATCAGATCCACCTTCATCTCCTTATGGTTAACTTCTCAAGTGCTATAAAGGGGAGGCCATCCATGAGCCAAAAGGGTGGACTACTTGAGGCATCCAACTTATGATCTTGAGAGATTTTTAGAGATAGATAGAGGGAGGAAGCTTTGGAGCTGGAGGTGATACTTGGACATCAAGCACTCTATGTAAGTGTCTTCAAGTTTCCATTAATGATAACTATTGGTGTTTATTATGTGTTAAATAATTCCAATATTTAATTCTCGACCAGGGTTGGTAAACTTAGAGTTGTAACAAAATATATGCTGAGGTAGAAAAGGAACTATGATAAGTACTATGCAGATCCTAGAGATGTTTTCTTTCAAAATGAAAAACTGAGTCACTAAGAAGTATTCAAACAATGATCTAGTGTATGGATTCAAACTTAACCTTACTAACTTGAAAAAATTAGGATTTCAAAATGTAAGACCTAACTATCAATTCAAAACTAATCCTACATCATCCTAGTCTAAGAACAAGCATTAAGATTGCAAAATGGAAACAGATCACTAGTCTAGAAAATAGCACTTAAACGAAAGCAAACTACACTACGGAAACAATCATTCTAACCTATTCTAGGAATTGAAAGACTATTTTATTTGATATAAAAATTCTGGCTATGAAACAAATACAATTATGACTAACTATTTAAAAGCAGTAAAACTATGCTACTTTCGAAAAGACAACTAAAGAATTCAATCTATCAGTTAATTGCAAACTCAGGAAAATGAAATATTATTCTAAGGTCCAAGCATGCATTGATAACTAAGAATTCAAAGCAGTAAATGACTCAACAATAGACCAATCTAAACTACCTAACTGTACTCTTCTTCAGGAACTACATCGAAGTGACTTTCAAATGATATGGAAATGCAAAAAGGAAGCAAGTCTAATTTCATTTCTAGAAAGAGATGCAAGCTAAGAATAGATCAAAAGAGAATTTGAACATTGTAACCTACTACTTATCCATCAAGCAAATGCTATTTAAAAATCTGATTATACTACTTAGAATCAATTCAAGATAAAAAAACTATCTAACCCTATCGATGAGAAATCAAAAGCATGCACTCTGAAATGACTATGTTGTAATTGAAATATGCAACACCTATCAAGCTTCTAATTCTATCAAGATTTGAAGCTAAGACATCAAATACAAAAGCAAACTAAACT
This sequence comes from Larix kaempferi, assembly GCA_027924585.1. Lineage (NCBI taxonomy): Eukaryota > Viridiplantae > Streptophyta > Pinopsida > Pinales > Pinaceae > Larix > Larix kaempferi. The sequence continues at coordinate 48,943,177 of BSBM01000093.1, read as the reverse complement.
AAGCATAAAGCAAATGGCTGGAAATAAACTCAATTCGTAAGCAAACAAAAAACCAAGTACTATTGTTCTGTTTCTAAATCAAACCATAAGCATTTTAATCAGCTATGTAATTGAAAAGCAAATCCTATGCTGATCTAAAATTGAGAAGCAAAACTATGCTAAATCGTTTATGTGAGATCTACAATCAAACCATGCAAACTAATATTTGAAATTCAAATAAGATCATTGAGTCTTAATTCAAAATCAAATTCTATTCTTCTACACCTACAGAAATGAAATAGACTAAGCTAAGAATGACACTAGTAGAATCTAGAGCAGTAAACATGCTATGTAATTAGAGATGAAGTACCAACTGTAAGTTCAAATGCAGAATGGAAATGAAATGCTAAAGGCTCTTGTAACTACAGAAATGAAAAGAACTAAAATCTAAATGGAAGGAGATAAATTATATGATAACATTATGCCATGCAAACTAAGACTCTAACTATGGACTTAAATGCTAGCCAGCTACCGAATGCAATACCAAATTCAAGAATTTCAAACCCTAGTTAACCATGAAATGCAACTGAAAATATTAAAGGTCGAATGACAGTCCGTATGACAGACCGAATGCTAAAAATTACACAAATTATGAACATAAACAAGTTAAATGATTTTTATACATGTTGAATTGATACATATAGGAAAAACGACTTTGAAACTATGAATGTTCACAATACTATAAATTGAAATGACTTATCTGTACAAAAGAAGCAAAAATGAATTATATGAACAATGAATTCCGCTATTGCTGAGGGGCCCTTCTCAAGAACAGAGGATGTTCCATGCTAAACTGGAAACAAAATTAACAACTGAGCAGAGCTTTTCTATTAATATCAGAAGCAAAGTTTACAAACGTTTTTCTATCTCTTCTTCACAACCCTGGGTGTTTTTATATAATATTTACAAAGGAGAGCAGGTCGACCCTTTCAGTGGTCGACCTCTCTAAAAATAGAGGGCATTTAATGATGGAGAAACGACCCATTAAAATAGGAACAAACTTAGAAAATGGCCAACCACGTTTTCTGGGCAAGTTGGTTTCAAAGAATCATGGACTGCTCCCAAATGGCTTTGAATTTTTGCAAAATTCCTGTTTTGGACCCAAATAGGCCTATTCTGCACAAAACCCATGTGCCGGAATTTAGAATTTCGCCTCCATTTGCCCGAAAATCAAGCCTGAAATTTGCTGTTTGTTTAAAACACGTTTTTGACAGAATCTTTAAATTGCAAGCTGCTCACATCTGAACGGTTTTGGGTGAGATCCGATAGATTCCTCACCACCTAGAAGCATATAGATGACTCCTCCAAGTGGCGGAATTTGGATTGGTGAAGTGGAAGTATGATAATGGATGATCTTCCAAGTTTTAGTGCGAATGGCAGTTCGAATGGGCATCCGAATGAGCATTTGAATGACCTATAACTGCAATTAGTTCATAAATCCGGATTCCTGGTTGAATTGGCGTTGGGTTGTTGCATGATTGAATTGCTAGGTGCTGAGTTGCTGACTGGTAATTTAATTATTTGTTGAGTTGTGTTTGTTGTATCACATAATATTCTTCCTTTGCATGTGAGCTTGCATTTTAAAGCTCGTGCATTGGTTCGTTTAAGCTTGAACGCATTCTCCTTATATCCTAGGTAAACAAATACGTTATGTTATAAATCATAAAATCATGGCATATAGTTAATAAAATAAACCATGGCATAAAAAGCATATCACATGAGGAATTATGGAAGAAGTCAACGCATCTTTCCACCATGGCTTAATTATTATATAAGTGGCTTGTATGATATGGATGTTAAAGTTTGACAATGATTAACATATATTATAATGTTTTGTTTCAAGTGGAAACTTTAAACCACTACTCTTTTCCATATGACCTTAATTAATTTATGATTTTAATTTGAGATAATTTAAAAAGATAATGAATATTCTAATACAATATCTTTTCGGTTATTCATTTATTTGAAATTTAAAATATTCCAAAGCTCGTCATCATGGTTTTTGATTTGCACTTGCAGGATCAACAAGACTACCAAGAATCAGAAGATGATGGTATCACGGAATCAACGAGAGCTGAAAGACAAAGGCAAACCAAACTTAGTGAACCAATAAGAAACATGTCATCAAAACCCAGTGCAGAACTTAGTGACCGAATGGAGTACCAGAATGAGGGTTGTATGGACCATAATACATCAAAAAGAAGTAGGTTAGGCTTTCTTTATGTTTAAGGATTTTCATTAATAAAATAAAGTAAATATAGCCTCATCGAACATAGATGCACTAAATTATGGTAGATAGGATAGAAAATTAATGTAAATAACATCATTATAAAAGATAATTCTGAAGCCCAACAATAACTTGTCTTGTTTCCCATTTCGTGTGCATTGTGCTTGAATCATTGGCATGAAGTGTATCTAGTAATATTTGAATCTAACTTGTAATTCAAGGTATTTGGGAGATTGTGTGTTTGTTTCTTGTTTGATCTTGACAAGTTCAATTTGAGAGCTTCAGGATCAAAGCTGGAAGCGGGACAAACGTCGATGTGAAGGTGAGTTACATCCCTCTGTCACTATCAAATACGTTTAATATTGGTATATGAGTTTAGTTCAGGATTCAAGGTTGCATTTGTTACCTAATTTTCTTAGATTAGAGCTAGCACATCCTAGTCTAACCTAAGAGAACCTCTTCTTACTCGTAGGAAGAAAGTTCAACCACAAAAACTAGCGACTCTGCTGGGGATCGAACCCAAAATTTCTTTCACAATCCAAGGTTTTTTAACCGATTTTGATAGGATCTCATATGCTGTTCACATTGGTGGCATGAGACCTTTTTTGACCTTCACTCGAGCTTACTTTATCTTTATCGCGCTCTGGCCCTAAACCTGAAAAATATTCCAAGCACTTTTCACACCTGATTCGTGCTTGCTGAAACCAAGAAAAATGATGTCGAGATTAGTCAACTTTACTCGTGCTTGTAAAACGCTGAGGAAAGTATCATCTTAGTATTATTTTATTCCTTTTTTGGACTAAGACGATTAACTCACGAAAAGCACCATAGGAGTTCTCTTTAAGCTCTTTTCGGACTCCCTTGTTATGAAAAGATCGCCAAGTGCACTTGTCTCTTTCATACTTGTAAAAGTATTTGAAAGGACGTCTATTCGGTGATAGGTATCCCTTTTTCGGCCTGTCTAGACTATTTACGAGAAAGGTATACCTCAGTCAACTTTTGACTAGGAGAGTTCTCTCAAAAATTGTTTTACACTTTTTCGAGTCTGGGGGACTAACTTTATGAAAAAGTACATCTTGGAGTCTTCTTTAAGTTTTTTAGACTCTCTAAATATGAAAAACTGCCGAGTTTACCTTCGTTGGACTCGTTAAAATTTAACATCGAAGGGCCCAAATTGGGATGAACCCCTCCTTTCTCAGGTTCGTAAAACATGTGAGATTGGAATCATCCGTCATATGAGATATACCAAGCATTTGTTATCCTCTTCAAGATCGTAAAACAACAAAGAGTTACTCGTCAGTTATGATGGGGGAAAATGTGCAATGAGTCAAGTTTATCTTTTTTGGCAGCTTGAGAGTCGTCACCTTTGAACATGGCATGCATCCATACCTTGTCTTCTTTTGGGTATTGTTTTCTTCAAGCAGATATCAACATTATACACAGAAGAATAACCAAGACAAAGTATTGGATCGAATGCATTCAACCATTTGTATTGATCTTCTTATAGTTATTTTATACAACAAGAATATGGTTGGAGTGGTTATACCGCTTCCAACTGTCCATTAATTAAGGTTTAACAATGACAATTAAGGTCCCGAAGGGTCCTCTCAACATCTCCCCCACCAAAAAATCCTTTCTTCGTGTCAAAGAAAACAGGAACAACCATGAGCTGTGATTTCTTTATCCTTTGTCAACAATCTGGTAGCGCTCAATCAAGCATCACCCTTGATCCTTCCTTCCAGAATTCATCTTCATCGGTCTAGGAACTACAAGAGCTTCCATGCTCTACCTTTACACCATCTCACCAATTGCCTTCAAACTTTTGAATTGACACTGAATAGATGTTTCTATATTTCAGCATTGGGGGGCTTGATCAATTTAAGTGTTCTCTTGTCATTATTAAGCGTGAAGCTCTTTTTCTACGTGGTATAGATGTCTTCTGCTTGAATCTTCCTTGATGTTTGATGTCATGAGGATTCCTGCAAGTTTCTAAATGTGGCATTGCTGCTTGTGGTTGATACCAACTTATATTGGTCGACTTGACTCGACTCGACTCAATGCTTTAGTCGACTAGAGATCGATTGAATTACAAAGATTGATTATAATACAAAAAGGTCGACCAAAATAATAAGGACTTGACCACTTTTTTTACATACCCAACCATACATATCAACTTCGACCAAAATGGAAACAACCATCTTTTTACATGTTACATCGACCAAAATATAAAGTGACCTTAATAATATGTTGAGCTCGACCGAATGTAGATACCGACCATATGATGTATTGACTCAACTACAAGTCCAACCATGTTATATCGACTATATTTTTAAGCAATGGCCTGACCATTTACAGTTCCGACCATTTTTGTGTCGACCAATTTTACCATGGCCACCGAATACATATAGCATTTAATAGACCAGCCATAATAGTATTGTCCGATCGATGAATAGTGCATCAACCAAATTGTAGACATTTATAAGAATATATCACAATGGAGGGAACAAATTTCAACTAGGTTGATAATTAAGTCAACTACTCGAAGGATAGCATCGACCAAAAATATTCATTGGAAAGGTATTCACTTTATATTCAACATAGAACAACATAATAATTTGTTCTGGTCAATGGCCGACTGAAAATGATGATCAACTTAATATTTGACTAGAAGACCGACTGTAGTGGTAGACATCGTTAATTGGAGTACCAATCGGTCAAGAATGCCATGACGATCCTCTAATCGACTGACTATACACCGACAGATTTGTGCAGTCGGCCTTTTACTCCAGTAGTTGACAGTCAGCAGGAAAGTCTAATAGATGTTTCAGAAACTTCTGTTTACAGCCTCGTAGGTCACATCAACAGTCATTTCTTTCTTCCACCAAATCATTTTGAGATGACCTCCTCCATGGTCGCGAACCAAGGAAAGAATCTGATATGTCCGGATCATAACTTTTCATACAGGAATTATAGTTTCCTCCATATAGGAAATAACATCTGGAAAACCCTTTGTGGTGGACGGGAACCAAACCGAACCAGTACTGCTCAACTAGTCGATGTTACTTACAACCTCCATTTGTATAAAACAAAGATTGGACCAAACGTTTAGTCGCCAAAGAGACTCTTCATTTCTACATGTAGCAATATCCACCAACATTCTTTGAGATTTTATTGCAGTATTTCCATACGATCATCCTCACAGTCTCTTGGACGTCAACCTCAATTTTCTGCATCGATTGCAGCAGTGTTCCATCATTTGAATCTTTAAATTATACCTGTATTCAGTCGAGCATCTCCAATAGTCTTCCTCCTTATTCACAATTTGATATTTCAATCAATAGTCGCCCGCCAGTTCTTTACGCCATCCATAAGCATATGGGGAATTGGTTGTCAACAAATTTGTTTATTTGACATTCTGAAGGTAGATAACTAAAACTCATAATAATAAAATAATTTCTTATCTTTTCTCTTGTGCAGAAGCAAATTTTTGAGATAGTCCCCAGGTACAACTTCATCCAGCAGGTTTCTTGCATTCCTCACATTTTCTTCCGGGGTTCAAGCCACCTCCATCTGCATGCCCTCACGTTTTCTTGCAGGTCTAGATCGCTCCCAACAAATTCTTTTCTCTTGCACGCAGGAAATTTTTCAATAGTGCATCAAGCAACGTTATCATTCTTTGATTCTTGTAGGGAATCTTTTCTCCTCATGATATTTTGCAGGTTTGAATCATCTCCAAGTGCTGCTACTGTCACCCAGACCACCTGAAGAACGGAAACGGCACCAAATGTTGTCTTCAAGCAGATATAAACATTATACATAGAAGAATAACCAAGACAAACTATTGGATTGAATGCATTAAATCGTTTGTATTGATCTTCTCATAGTTATTTTATACATCAAGAATATGGTTGGAGCAGTTATACAGCTTCCACCGTCCATTAATTAAGGTTTAACAATGACAATTAAGGCCTTGAAGGGTCCTCTCAACAGGTATTCAGTCCTTTCTGATAAGTTATAATCACAATCATGCATCGTCTCCTTGGTTTTGCGTCAACTCGCCTTGTGGTTGTTCTTTGCTAATTAAATCCCTGCCGCCAAGCTTTGCTTCATGCCGTTATATGTTCAAAGGGTCAGCGTTGCTTTGAGTCATCCATTATGTCAAACCTTCCATTATGTAAATACATATCCTTTCAATCCATTGCTTCACATATCTCTCTCATGTCGATTTCGTGTTGATGATGTGGGATTCATTATGGCCCACCTTCGACGAGTATATTCTTGTCAACGCCAACTCACTATCAAGGAATTAGGCTTAGGAATCAACAATTAGTACCTTGGTACCTACATGCCTTAATGGTAGGTTTCCTCACATTTGACAATAGGTTTTCATCATTGAGCTCTGATCGAATGATCTCACGGATGTTTGACGTCAATTCATCTATTCACATTTCGTCGAGATGTACTAGAGATACCTTGGGGATCATTGTCATCATTGGTGATTTACCTTGTACTTGTTAACATCTTACATCATTCGCTAGTACTCAAGTAGTTTCTGCCATGTTCGACTTCAAGACATTGTGATCACATGGTCAGATTTGTATCATTTTGGGATTGGGTAGAAGACCCTGGATGTTCCTGATATTGTTTCCATGTCCAGGTTCCGATGGCAATTATTGAGTGGGTCTCCACATAGACATCATGTTGATGACCTTAGTATTGTATTGTCACACATATCCACTATTGTATTGGTCGTGGCTGTGTTATTTCTATCTCATGGATCTACGATTGTTCATAGTAGCCATGATTTGTCTGCAGTCTATATCTTCTCAGTTCTCATGGATCTGCAGTGTATTGGTTGGCAACCATGCTTTGAGTTAGTTGTTTTGAGCATGGGTATGCCCACCTCGGTGGTATTTGACATCTTGTTTCCTTGTAGCTCCTCTCTGAATCCCTCGATGCTATCTCCACGCAATTTATTAGTAAAGTATTTCGGCCATCAGTCTCTTTTGACCTCACACTTTAGGGGCATCTGTTATACCTCAAAGTTACACTTCAGTGTCGCATCTTTGTACCATGTGACCTAGCGAAATTTCTCCCTAATGTTGTTGGTACCCTCCTTGGTCTCATCTGGACACCTAGGATACAAATCCACTTATTGTTTACCGAGAAACAACCTAATAGGCCAAGTGTCACCCTAGATGGACCTTGTTTGCCTTGATTTTCATGCCTTGCATACCTCCTGGGGCGCGAAAAACCCATATTTTCTCACTCTGCATAACCCCTGGGGTGCTAAAATCATCAAATTTTCGCACTATGCTTAGTGTCTGGGGCATGAAAATCCCAATTTAGCCTTTGGCCTTGGATCTTGGATCTGCACCTTCCGAGAGATTTCCTTGGGATTGACACCCTTGATTCGATCTCAACCTCCTCTCTCTATTTATCCTGGTTGATCCACTAAACCCTCATTAGATCCACCTTCCTCTCCTTATGGTTGACTTCTCAAGTGCTATAAAGGGGAGGCCATCCTTGAGCCAAAAGGGAGGACTACTTGGGGCATCCAACTTATGATCTTGAGAGATTTACAGAGATAGCTAGAGGGAGGAAGCTTTGGAGCTGGAGGTGATACTTGGACATCAAGCAACTTTATGTAAGTGTCTTCAAGTTTCCATTAATGATAACTTGTCTTGTTTCCCATTTCGTGTGCATTGTGATTGAATCATTGGCATGAAGTGTATCTAGTAAGATTTGAATCTAACTTGTACTTCAAGGTATTTGGGAGATTGCGTGTTTGTTTCTTGTTTGATCTTGACAGGTTCAACTTTAGAGCTCCGGGATCAAAGTTGGAAGCAGTACAAACGTCCAATATGAAGGTGAGTTACATCCTTCTGTCACTATCAAATATGTTTAATATTGGTATATGAGTTTAGTTCAGGATTCAAGGTTGCATTTGTTACCTAATTGTCTTAGATTAGAGATAAGACATCCTAGTCTAACCTAAGAGAACCTCTTCTTACCTGTAGGAAGAAAGTTCTACAACAATTGGATAGGTGAGTACATATGTGAGGAACCTGCAACAATTAATTGATAAAATACACAATATATTAGATCACAAAATATTTTTATTGATCGCGGGCCACTTCGAGGGGGAAACCTCCTTTGAGAAAGCTCAATATAAATAACTTCATGGTTCCTTCATTGGCCTCAACACAAACTTATATACTAGTCTATGCGGCAATACTATGGGTTAATACCATGGAACATATAATACTATGGGAAGACTTACAAAGAATATGCATCCAATACTATGGATCAATACTATGGAATAATACAAACTATGGATCAACATATAATACTATGGGATGACTTACAAAGCATATGCATCCAAAAACAATATACTAACAAAGTAAAGAGAGGGGTTGACATGGGTTCCTAACATCCTCTCTCCCTTAGAAAAATATTTGTCATCAAATCTTTAGATGTGGAAATTGATGCTGAGTCTGAAGGAGTGGTTCCCATGTAGCATCCTCTAGTTGCATGCCATGCCACTGAATGAATACCTCTATGATAGAGTGAGAGAGAAGAGGAAGCCCTTTGAGTGTCAGGTAGGATTTCTTGGAAGGTTGTAGACGAAGAAAAACCATATCAACTGCTTGAAAAGTGCGCTCAAAATGGTGTTGATCTACTTGTTGTTTCATTCGAATTCGTGCCATGTGAAGAGTGTCCTGCAAAATGCGAAGAATCTGATCGGGGTTTCAAAGAACCGTGTCAATTTCCTGAACTGGTGGATTGCTGAGGGTGTATGGAAGAATAAATGGTGGTGCCTGACCATAGATTGCTTCACATGGAGTCAATTTAGATGCAATATTATACCACCATTCAGCGAAAGGGAGCCACTTCACCCACTGAGGTTGTTGTTAGGAGGTGAAGCAATGAAGATAAGTTTCCAAACATTTATTGGTAATTTCAGTCTTCCCTTCATATTTAGGGAGCCCTTCAATGAATTCCATAGAAATATTTGTCCAAATCTGTGTAGGGGTGGGAAAGGGTTTGAGCAATCCCGGAAGGAGCTGGAAAGTATCACATTCAACCACAATCTGTTGAATTGTCCTTTTCATTCCCTGCCAAAAGAAGTTATGTTGTCCATCCCAAGAGTAATGCGGTATAGTAGAAGGGTTGTTGGCCAACCGTTTGATGAGCTGAGATAATGAGGAGTCATTGACATAGTCCTATTGAATAGATTACAACCAATTTGGAACATGCATAGAAATAGTTGAAAGAGAAACTTGTTCATCAAATGTGCAACACAGAGCATCAGTCACCAGATTGTCCTTACCCTTAGTGTAAGTGATCTCATAGGCATAACCCAAGAGTTGGCGAACCTAGTTCAGTTTTGCTGGGGAGGAGACCCGTTGTTCCAGGAAATATTTAAGACTCTGGTGAGCAGTCTTGATGCATAAAGAATTCCCTATTAGGTATGGCTGCCACTTCTATACTGTATGCAAAATAACCATCATTTCCTTCTCAAATGTAAAGGCAGCTAAATTCTTACCTGAAAGGTCTCTTGAAGGCGGCAATCTCATTGGTTCAGCAAAGACACCTGCATATCTATCCCAAATGTGGTGTAGATCCAAAGGAGTAGTGGAGACCATTGATGGGTGCATCTGAATGGAATGGAGTTGAGCGATGACACCATGTGAATTCTTCTTAAGGAGCTTTTCTAGGTGATGTGAACTGATGATGTAGAGGACCCTAGTTGTAATCCTGTAAATGTGTGTTTTTTTCCATTGACTGAAAACTACATCCAAAGTTTAGAAAAATCCCATAAGATGGGGCCAAGTGTGCGTAACCATTGAGCACCCAAAACCACATCACATCCGACTAAGGCCAAGGAAAGCATGTTAGAACGCAAGTTATAATATTCCATAGAGATACGCACATTGCGACACTTCCCCTTGCAAGGTAAGGTGCCCCCATTGGCAATCATAAATTCAAAGTTGGAGCAAGGATGGACAAAACAATCATCCTGTTTGGTAATTCGAGGGTCAATGAAGTTATGAGTGCTACCAGAATGACTGAGTATTGTAAGAGGGAGCTTCTTGAAGTAACCCCTGATCCGGATTGTTTGTGGGATGGTGACCCCGACTAAAGCATGGAGATATATCTCTGGGTGGTCGTCCGGAGATGGAGGGTCAACAGGAGGCTACTGAATTTCGACCTGATCATCTATGGTATATGGAACTTATTCACCAAGTTCAGAGACAGGTGAAGAATCCACATCCAAGAGATAGAGTTGTTGCGCAACACATCTATGTCCCCGAGTGAATTTCTCATCACAATTATAACAAAGCCCTTTTTCTCTACGTGCCTGCATCTATGCTTTACATAAATGCTTGATAGGAGTTGGTTGAGTAGCTAGAGTGATGGGAGGTCATTGGGAAACCATATTTATGAAAGGAACAAAACTGAATTTGGAGCGTTGTTGGGCTGTGATCTTGTCCTCTGCTAACTTGGCCAACCCTAGGACTTCCATCATTGTGTTGGGACAAAACATTTTAACATCTGAGCAGATTTCATCCTTGAGACCACTGATAAAACAACTCCTGTAGAATTCAGTAGACAATCCTTCTGTGTGATTGTCCAGTTTCTCAAATTATGTCTGATACTCTCTCACAATGCCAATTTGGAAAAACTTAGTGAGTGATTCTGTGAAGTCATCAAAAGCACTAGGACCAAATTGTTGCAAAAGGAGTTGGAAAAAATCTGTCCAGTTTGGATCGTCATGAGATTTGATGTACCAATGGTACTATTGAAGGGCTTCCTGTTCTAAATGAAAGGATGCAAGTGGAACTTTTTGGACATCAAAAGTATTATGCAGACTGAAATATTGTTCTGCCTGGTATATCCATCTAGTCAGATTAGTACCATTGAAGCGAGGAAAATCAATCTTTGGCCCACGAAAATTGCTAGAAGAAGAGAACCCAATGGCTGCAGAAGATTCCTGCTGTTGGTTATTGTTCATGGCTGAATGCTGAAGATGGAGGCTGAGAAATTTTTCATCAAGATCTTGGAGTTTGATTTTGAGGGTTGCAAGTTCTGCATCCATGATTTGTGCTCCTGCGTGGGTGACAACCATAACCAGGAGTTTTTTTTGTTTTTGTTTTTTGTGAATGGGTAGAAAAACAAAAACAAAATCTTCTTTAGTAAAGGAAAATTTGGATTTGGGAAAAAAATTGATGGGTAATTGGGGTTTAACTAGGTTTTGGACACTTTTTGATGGATAGAGAAGTAGAAAATGGGGATTTTAGAAGTGGGGTGAAAGAATGAGAAAATTTGTTAGAGAGGGACAAAGAAGCAGAAATAGGAAATGGACATTATGGCAAAATTTGGAGGCGATTGGGTGAAAATCAAAGAATTTATGGGAAACTCTAAAAATAGATGAATGTGGGATTTCTGGCTTTGGGAAGTGGAATTTGGGATCGGGTCCTCAGGAATGAAATATGCAGAATGGTATTGCATGGGTGTCAGTGAATTTTCAGGGGAAACAGAGTTAAAACAAAGGATATGTGGCAAAAAAATAGTTTATTTTTTCTTCAAAATGGATCTGAAATGACTTGCGGAATGGATCTGAAATGGTGGGATGTGAAACGACTCGGACTGGATGTAAAACGGTTGGATATGAAACGGTTTGGAATGGATCTTAAATGGCTAGATCTGAAATGGATTTCAGAATGGATATGAAATGACGCATAATTGATCTGCAATAGCTCTGGACAGATGTAATATGCGAGTTATAAACTGGAAATAGATATGAACCCCAGGTATGTTCGGATTCCTAACGGTTCAGGGGATTCACTCGACCACCAATGCTACCCAACGGCTTGCGTATTGGGGCAGTACCCCTAACTCCATGGCTTAGGTAAAATTGATAACTGCTTTGGCACAAATGACAACTCTTGGTTTACCTCACGGGTGGGAATTAGTCAATCAGGTAGGGTTCGTTTCCCTTTTCACTGGTAGGTCCTCTCAATGGTCCAGCTACTTCGGGGTTCTTGTGGTACTCCTCACAATGAGTTTTAGGGATTATTCCCAAGTACTTCCCACAGTTAAGTGGATAGGGATTATTCCCAGATCCGAACCTGCAACATATGCGATTTTTTTTTTGGAAGAAATTCCACCCAACGAGCCTAAGAAAGTGCAATGATACCAGATGTGAGGAACCTGCAACAATTAATTGATAAAATGAACGATACATTAGATCAAAGAATATTTTTATTGATCACGGGCCACTTCGAGGGGGAAACCTCCTTTGAGCAAGCTCAATACAAATAACTTCACGGTACCTTCATTGGCCTCAACACAAACTTATATACTAGTCTATGCAGCAATACTATGGGTCAATACCATGGAACATATAATACTATGAGAAGAATTACAAAGCATATGCGTCCAATACTATGGACCAACACTATGGGCTAATACAAACTATGGATCAACATTTAATACTATGGGACGACTTACAAAGCATATGCGTCCAACAACAATATACTAACAAAGTAAAGAGAAGGGTTGACATGGGTTCCTAACAACATAGTGGAGATGGAGAACCAAGGATGCACTAGTATTGCTTTCCTTGGAGGAAGACTAACTAGCACATCACTCTATGAGCCATCATGTGAACAAGGAGATCAATCTGAATGGCATGTTTATGGAGAAGATATTGTCATGGAGAAGGTTTTCCAAGCACTAGCTTGGTACCAAAAGGATTATGGGTTTCCTACATTGAAGGAGAACATGATTTTGGAAGAGGTAGCTTCATTCGCGCTACTTGGATCAGCCAACAAAGATGTTGATTTATCTACGTATTGGATGGATGGATGTATGGAAAAGTTGATATCTAGAGAAGGAAAGAGTTTTGATTCCTATGATAGGAGGTTGATTGATGCATTATTTTCCTTCCAATTTGATGAGAACCAACATAAATGTCCATGGATGACATTTGATGCATTTAGTATGCATTATGGGACTTGGAGGTTCCATTTGATTCAAGAGGATATAAAAGATTTCATGGATGCATAAAGGGAGTTTCTTTTCTTGTTGGAAAGACTCTTATAGGTTTCAACAAACATTTGGAATGATGCACTTCCAAATCGGACTTGGGGTCTTGGCATCCCATGGAAAGATAAATGGTTCTTGATGGTGTCATTCATCCCACATTTTTGTGAGGTGTAGCAAATATTCCTATAGCTTCCCTATGAACCTTCCAATACACATAGAAACACATGGGAGACATGCTTGAATCATTTGGATGGGTAAAAAGATGTGGAGAGTGTTTGCTAAACACTCATTTTACTCAAAGAAGATTACGAGTTTCCCTTATGGGTGACTAGAGTGAAGTTGGAGGAGCATTGCAGTGGAGATGTTCCTTGTTTCTATCTTGGATTTGTTGCCTTTATATGTGAGAAGCAACATAGATATTCATGGTAGCAATTCGGTACTTCCATTACACATGCATCCATAGATTGGATGAAGAAGCTTGTGGCTGAATCTAGCATGATATTGGGGGTTACTAAATGTATCATCACTAACCATGTCACTTCTATGGGCATACTACCCATCAAGATCCATCACCTATGTGAGCACAAGAAGTCATTTGAAGGATTCACACATGGAAGGCCACCAAACAAAGGTGATTATCATGAGTTTGAGATAAAGGTGGGAAATCCACCTAGCAAGTTCCACTCCTACAACCTTCTGAAGAAGTGCAAGTATGAGATGGAGAAAGCCATCAAGGAGAAAATTGACTTGGTTTTCATCAACACAAGAACATATGGAGGGACTGAGATTCTATATATTAGTCTTGTGGATGTGAAAGAGAAGGCCCAAGTATGAAAGAAGGCATATTTGTCTTCTCTTCCATTATATCTTTGATTGTTTGATCATTCCGTTGGGAGTGGTTGATGCATTCCTTATTTGGAATCCTATGAGTAGTGGAGGCACCAATGGGTGTCATTTGATGCTTCCATCCTTCATGCATGACCAAACATGGGATCTCAACTTGATCCACTCAGGTGCAACAAGTGTTTGTGATACAAATCATGGGATTGGTGGACAGTTGGGGCAATAGGAGCTTCATGTCTTATTGGAGAGGCTCAAATTTGGAATTGGGAGTTATGAGCTTCCAATATGGTGTTGGGATATTGTTATAGCATGGAGTGGTATATTGTTCTTAATAGCATTAGATTTTGGGATAATGCAACTTGTTCAGTGGGATCAAGGAGGGAAATCTAGCCTTCATTTCCATGAGTCTATCCTTGTGGATAAGTGGGAGAGTTTCCTAGATGGGAAACATTATGATAGATGGACACACTATTCTTTTGTTTGGTGGTTTGGGATTCCTCATGAGGCTTTCTATGATGACATGGGGGAGTGTAGATGTGGAAGAAGAAGACACTTCCCAATCCTTAGATTCATTTGGGACCCAGGAATCCTTCTTGGTATCAACTATTTCAGTTGGGAGATGCATGTAGCGGTGTATGGGATATAGAAATATCTTGAAAGGGATATGGTGCATAAGACTGATCTCTCCTTTTACCATTATCATCATATTTGCTTGGGAGAAGAGGTGATGCAAAAGAAAACTCCTTGTTGGGATGAGGATTCCAAAAGAGTTCTCAATGGGATGAAGAAGGTGGTGCATAATTTTCCAATGTTTGCCCCACCAAGTTTTTCTCCACCATATGTGCAAAAGTGTGATGCTTCCAAAGGAAGCATATGAATGATTTTGAAGCTAAATAGACACTCCATGAAGTCGCAACCCCATCATAGACATAGAGGTGTTAATCATCATGTATGCATTGGCTAAGTGCATAATGTGCTTAAGGGGAAACAAGTTTGAGATTGAAATTGACCATAATGGCTCAAGAACAATATTGACACATGTAGAGACAAAGGTATGGAAGCAAAGGGAGCTCATATATGATGAAGGTGAGTTTCAAATGGCTCATGTAGCATCTTGCCGAAGTTGGTGGAAAAGTGCCCAAGGTTTCATCATACACATTTTCATTTGCGAGGTGAGAGGCCATTGGGTGGATTCAAATATTTGTGGAGTTGGTTCATATTGCTTGAGGACAAGCAATATTAGGAGGGGATGACTTCTAATGACCCTAAAATTTGCTAAGGACCAAAAAGGCCTAAGTCATTTAGTCATGGTCATGAAAGTTGTCAAATCTAAGCTAAATGACCAAGGTAGGAGTTTGAAGGAGATGGTGGGCTATGTTGATTCATCATTTAAACTAAGTCTCCTAAGGTTGGTGAGGCTTTAAAATGTAGAATACAAGTAAACAATATAGAATTGTAACCAATGTGAAAGAGTAAATTCACAAGCCAAAGTTTAAATGGATAATTAAATTTATCTAGGAATTTGGATTTATCCTAAGTTTGCATTTGTATTGAAATGGGGTAAATTTTCCTAAGGAAAATTATTTAAATCAAGGTAAAAGATGTTACAAGGAATGGGGCCAAGTGATGATTAAGGAATGTTCATTAATGTTTGACCAAGTATAAGGAACGTTTTGGAGGGAAATAGAAGTGTTCTCACATGTAAAAGGGTGTTTCCTTAAAATAGGGGAAGCTCGTGGAGATTGATAATCAAGGTTGGAAAAAATCCAAATTTGAAGGGAGAGAAGTGGTCAAAAGTGGTTTGGAGGGTGCCTTGGTTTGTGTAAGTGGTAAAATAGGATAAGGGAGCATTCATGGAGAGATAAGGTCAATGTGGTAAACCACCTCATGCATGGTTGATGGTTTTGAATGTTCCATGGTATTGGTTAAGTAGACAAGATTGGTCCAAGGTGGTTAGGGAACATGGTTTTCACTCATCCATGGTATTGATCCATGGTATTGGAGATATCTCAAATTTAAAAGGAGGAGAAAGGCACACTAGTGGAGGTTAGCTTGTGGATGTATTGTTATTATTTTTTATTTTCATTGCTTCTCAATTGATTGGGTGATGTGCCCCTTGCATACCATTAGGGAGATGGGACCCTATGTTACTATTGTCACCATTTGAAGTGTATTTTCAATTTCATCTAGTGTATGATGGATGGACATACTTTTTATTCACATAGATTAATGTTGTAGCAAGTCGATTCTAGTTGTTGTTCTAATTTGTTAAAGTTCTAGTGGTTCCGAGTGTTGTTTGTAGTTGGTGTGGTCGCATTGAAAAGTTTGTTTTTGGGTTTGATCTTCATGAGCCATGGTTGTTGTTCATGAAATACCGGGTGGTTCTAGTCGAATGAACCATGCCCATGTCTATGGGTAACATATGAGAACAATATGTACATGTTAAACATTGAGGGGGGGAGGTGTATCCTCAAACATCAAGATGAATTTAATGGAAATAGAATCAAAGGGAATTGTCTAGGTTTGATGAATAGTAGTGAGGATATAAGTTCAAAATCTAGGGAGATCTTGGCAATGATTCGTGTAATGACCAAACTAAGAATTGGAAGTGCATGCATGATTCATGCATAATGATTTATCATTCGATTTGAGAGGATATACTTGTGGAGTAGAGAGTATTCCCAATATTGATGAGTCTGGAGATGGGTTAGTACTTGCAGGTGTGGATAACAAGTTCCTAAGCCACAAGCAATGGTAAGAGATATATTGTTGTTGTATTTCTCGGTTTTGTATTTCAAGGGAAATTTATGCTCACTTATTATATGTATTATGTGTTTTTTAAATTCTAATAAGGGGATAAGCAATGCCAATTGTAGGTAGAATATTATTGGGGTTTGACATGGGGCACTTCTCATAGTATGTAAGGCGGTCAAGGGTGACCACTTTCTCATTATGGGGGAACACCATGATGTAGAAGACTAACAAGGAAATTTCCTTCATGGTCTACATATAAATACTTCCAAAGAGGATGTTATAGCCTAATTTTGCATCAATGAATTCAACTTCAAGCAAGAGCATCTTGCCCCCTAGTTCAATAAGGACATCTTGGTAGAGGTGTTGTGGTTGTGAAGGAAAACCATCATAAGTCAGAAGGGTGATGGTAGAAGGGATGAGATCAGGGGAACCTAGTCATTCTAAAATTTTGTAGACATGAAACAAAGGGAAGCACCTTCATTGATGATGCATCGTTGAATAATGACATTCTTGATTGTGATAGGTATTTTGAAGGCAATTGATGATGGTAGTCAAGTTTTTCCTTTGTCAAGATCGAAGGCCATAAGGGATGAATAAAAAAGATCTATGGTACCTAGTGTTATTAGTAGAGCCTTCTTTTGGGAAGGGTGGGTCTATAAAACCTCAAGTATGGACGTAGTGGTGGGGGATTGGGCCAAATCATCTACAATGTTGTAATTGCATGTCACTCTCATATGAGGATTGTGAGCGGTACGTCATAAAGGTTGCTTTGGTATCCTAGGGATAGGGTCACCATTAGGGAATGGAATTTGTAAATATCCAACAGTGAAGGTGGGACATCCTTGTTCTCTATGGATGATTTTTCTAGTGTTTCACAGGATCGGTTATAGGTTTGGAGATAAATGTCTACATAATTCATGTAGATATGCTAGTAAGATCCCTTTATGGCTAGGAAAGGGTTAGTTGGTGGCCCAGGCTCTTGTTGGTGAGAAACAACTCCTTAATTGGTGAAGGGGTGTTGTTGGGGGGGAGTGACTTTATTCCCTTGGGGATTTTTTTGCAGGTTTTTCTCTTGGCCCCCAACATCTGTTGTCACTCAGGGATTAACATACAATGGTTAGTGTAATGTTTGTAGTCACCACATATGACGCATGAAAAGTTATTCCATGAACTATTATTATCTCCTTTATTTGGAGGTTGTTGGTACTAGTATTCTGGTTCTAGTTGTTAGTATTATGATTTGGCTAGTTAGGGGGATTTCTCGCTACCTAAGAGTCTGGTTTTATTGTTTTTTTCCCTTTATTATTGACTTGATTTGGAGGATTAGGGGCATTTGATACATTCAACTATTCAAATGTTGAACCTATTGAATGGGATAAGGTTGAACAAAACTCATCCCATCATGTACCATAGGGTGATAAGTAGGAGGTCTGGGAAATGGAAAGTATGGGTTTTGAGTAGGAATGAACCCATAAGGACTAAGTGTGCCATATGAAGTTGAGTTAGGGGAATGACATGCTATAAGGGTGGGATGCATAGAAGCTAGTTGTGCCCCCATGCTGCGAAAAGTAGGATTGTATGGTCCATATGTCATTTGAACAAAAGGTGGATTGGGTTTGCTTTGAGGAATGTTGATGGCTGGAGGTGGAGGATGAGGAACACCAAGCAGTAGGTTTGGTGTAAAATATCCATATGGGTAGGGGGTGTTCCCCTGATGGGAGATGACCCTTGTAATACCATTGACAACATGAGAGATTTCGAGAGTGGTTTTATATAAATACCAATAATGAGGGGCATCGGGAATGATTATATATAGGTACCTTGACTGGGCATATATCAAATCAAAATATTGTGTCTTGCGGATGGCCTTGTCTTTAGTTTATGGAATGGTGGTTGCAACATATTTATCAATCATGGGTAGGAGAGTCTGAAAGAACTAGTCCAATAATAATTCAAGTTGGATGCTAATTTTATACAATTTGCAGCACCAAATCCATTCACAGATCTGGTCAATAATGTGCATAGATGTGTTCTACCTGAATTTAGAAAGAATCTCCAAGCCAAGGTTGTGGTGAATTGGGAGTTGAAAATAAGTCAATAAAATAGTGGCTATCGACCCAAAGGTGCCATGTGTTCCTATTGGCATATTGAAATGCTATTTAGTTGTTTTCCCCATGAGGGTCGTCTAAAATAGTTTAAGTTGAATGGTGTCCTTGACTATACTGTTGGACAAGCACCATAGGTAAAAAAACAACACATGGTTGGTTAGGTCATCCCCCTATTTTCCTTCAAACGTTGGAATGCCAAAAGTTAACTTAATCGACATGTTAGGCCATGCAAGGCCATGCTAGATAGTGTCATTAATGAGCTTATATAAATCAGGGATATTTAAACTAGCCATAAATGGTAAGGTAATTGGAGTAGGCCCAGTCAATGTGCGTGGTGGAGGGAAACCTACTCTGGGTGGGGAAGTGTTTGAGACCAGTGTGTCATGCTGAGTGTTGAGAAAGGTGGGTTTGAGAAAAACAATTTTCAATTAGAAGAAATTTGGATGAAAAATGGGCCTTTCAACCCAAATTCAAATTCCATGTCATCTTGTATTAGAGCTTGAGCGATCATGATGTTGTTTGAAGACGTAGAAAGTTGGAGCTTGAGCATTTCTAGATGGGTCCCATCATCAGTATATTGATAATTAGAAGTTTCTTGTATGGTTTAAGAATAGTCGCACGTTGATAAGGGTTGGCTTGTTTAAGAACTATTGCATGTTGAGAAGGGTTTACATCTAACTGAAAAAATAGACAATTCCCTAAAGAAGAGAATGGATCTAGGCCACACCTATGTTATTCAAGTCGTATTTATGGCTAAGAAAGCTATTGACCTGAAAATTGGTGGATATGAAGAACGTAAGAGGTGGGGAAAGTGATCAATTGAATTTCTTGTATTGGAAAATGGGAAATTGTGGCCTTGAAGATGAGGTCTAGCTCCCACGCCTTGAAAATGCTTCTCAACTCTCTTTCACCCAACCTTACCACTTTTAATCATTGTTCTACTAACAAATAAATAATTAAAATATATTAAAATATCAAAATTGTAAGTTGCGTTCAACAATATTACTTTGAAACATTTTATACTTATTAATATTCAAAGAATATTTTATGTATAATGTTTAATAAACCTAAATGTTGAAACTGTTCAAGCTCTAATTATTATACTGAATGTGTTTGAAAAACCTACAACAAAACCTCTAAATAAAGCTTATGTAAGTTAAAAAACTCTGTAAATCAAACTTATGTAACTATGGAGTAGATTGAATTGAAGTACAACATAATAAAGCTTTCCAACATCTATAATGTACTGTTGCAAATCTACAATAGAATAGGAGAAAAAATATCTAGAGCAAACTGTGAGTACATTTTCATAACAAAAGGGAGTCAATCGATGTATCATACCATAAGGCTATTTACGTTGTTTTTGGAACATTGTTGTTTCTATATTTAAAAAATAATAAAATTATTATTAAATATATAAAATTCTATTTATTGTATTCTATTTTTAATATTTAAAACCAGTATTAATAAAATCAATTGGATTCATTGAAATAATTACTTTTGTGACCAGTTCTAATCATATATATATATATATATATCCTATAAATAGTTATTTTTGTGACAACTTATATATATATATATATCCTATAAGTAGCTTAATGCTTCTATAGTATTACTTTAAACAATGATATGAGACAAAATCGATGTCTCCAGCTATCTAATATCAAAACGATTGTATTGAGATTAAATGATGCTTTGTAAAATAAGGTAGTGATTATGATGGATTGCTTTTACCAAGATCCATCTTAAAAGGGGGTTTACCAAGCATCAAGAGGGATCAAATCTCTCTAGGTGCAAACCCCTTTTCAGAGTGCAAATGTTGAGGAAGGGTTTTAATTTATCTAAATTGTATAGTTTTATATATGCCATAAAATGTTTTAAATCTAATTTGAGCCAACATGTTATTTTTTATAATATTTTATTACTTTTTTAAAATGACACATGCTGACTCTAGGATGAGAATAGAAGGAGTTACACATCCCCCATACTAGGTTGTAGAATGTGCATATTTGGAGCAATGTAACAATATCAATTCATGAAATCTATCAGTTCACTAGTTTACAAGTAAGTACAATGCACTCTATCATTGTTAAAACGGTGGTATAAATTTAGTATTGTTGTAAACTGTTACATTGATAGGTGTTTATATCTTAGAATTTGGGGTGGACTAGCATCTATGCTTTCCCTATATATCCTATAAGTAGCTTGTAATACCCCATCTTGACCCTTAGGATATATATTATCATTTAATGTAAATAATGTGTACATGTGATGTATGTTTTCTTAGCGTGGAGCTCAAGGCCAAGGCCCCGCTAGTGAAAGCCCGAATTTGATTTAAAAAGGGCAAGCATTGATATTTGATGCCCATGTGCTCTTAAGCCATGGAAATTGTAATAGGATGTAAATAAACATCATGCAATAAAATACCAAAAACTGGCTATGGGAGCAACGAATGAGAAGGGGCCATGTGTATCCACTAGGGAGTGGTGAGGGGGCTATGGGATTGAACCATAGGCTGCCATATGTCACCTTGAGAACCCATTTGACTTTCCTTGATGACATTTAATTCTGTTGTAAGGAAGTGGTTGAGGATTTCAGTCCATGGCTTCAATGGAGCATGGGCAGCCCAGAAATTCGTATGGCAGAGTATGGGCTCTGTTTTCTTGTACCACAAGCCACTCTACCTCATGGATGTTGCTTCTTCCTCATCCCCATTCCATTGGGAAACGAACCAGCACCATTTGCCATCCAAAAACGAATTGCCAGCAGAGGGAAAAACCAGAAATCGCGACTTTGAAAGAACCCGCGTTTTGAAGAGCCAAGAACGCCCAGATTTGGCATCGGATAGTGAAATCCAATGGGGGATCCATTGGTATGAACCTTGGGGTGAATTTGGGAGCATTAGCTACCCCGAAATCCATTGGAAATCCCATTTTTGACAGCCCAGAAATGAAGTGACGGGATTGAGTTATTGGATAACAGAACTGTGAGAAATCCAAGTGTGAATGACTGAGCAGAGGTTTGGTTTGCTTGATAAACCCAGTGAAGGCTAGAATCTCAAGGAATTAGCAGCTGGACCTTTCTATGCCCACCCTGAAGAGCACTGGAGGGAAGGGACGCCTGAGGGACTGTGCAGCAGAGAAGGGGACCTTCCTTGTGTGGGGTGCGGTAGGTATTGTGGGTGCCATGACTGTTGAGTTCATTTGAGATGCCTGTAGCTCTGTGGTTGAGCTCACTGGCTTAGCATCCTCCTCATTTGTCATTTGTATGCTTGATAAACCCAACGGTGTGTTGGCTTAGCATAGCTGATGACCGAAACCATGGCTGTGAGTGAGCCCAGCTAGTTCTTCCTTAGTGGATACACAGCCCAGCTCGGGGGTGATCTCTCAGCTGAAAGAATATAGGCTGGACAGAGATCTATGGTTGGGTGGAACGTTGCTCTCACGTAACCAGTCGTTGGACATCTACTTCTCAAGATAAGTGTTCTGTGTATTATAAATTATTTGCATTTTGTGTTCTGCAATATGTTAAGTTGTCCATGTTTAATGAAATGAGTTGATTATCTTAATTTGGAATCCATGCATGGTATTGTAATGAGATTGAGTCTCTATATGCTGAATCATCCCCCGCTGTGATATATATATATATATATGTATATATGTTAGGCATTACTGGTTGTGTGCTTGTTAGTATGTTTATTCCGCTGTATTTATATTGAGATGAATCTGCATATAGAAGTTTTTAATTGTTATGAATTTATGGGTAATTTAATATTGGGGCTAAGTCTACCAAAAGCCCCCGTATCGTTGGTAATGTTCTCTCCCCTGCATTTGGAAGGCGGGAGGGGACGTTACAGAGTGGTATCAGAGCTCTAGGTTCAACACTACGGCTGTTGGGCCCTTCACAGAGATATAAATCATTGTGTGTACATGCATTTTGTATTTGGAACTAAGATGCATTAAAGAAACCTCAAGATTGCATGGCTTCTATTTGTTGGAATGGGAAATCATTTCCATGACTGTTTGGGGATTTTTGCAAGCTGCTTGCATTGATTGCATTCTATGAAATAGAGGAAGGAGGAAAAAAATTCATTTTTAGGTTGAATGCTTTCTCTAATTGTCCCCAATGCTGTAGCATTTAGTTTGTATTTGTTTGTTTGCCTCCATGGAGGAGAGAAAGGAGGGGCAACCTCTGCCATCTTATATTGTTTTGTTGTTGTTGTTGTTGTTAATTGTTGTGCATAGGAGATGATGCATCATGTGCTTGAGACCTTGATTAATGATGAATCCATGTTCCTTGAATGTCCATGATGCTTTGAATGCATGAACTTGAATGTTGAGCATGGCTGGAAATGAGTTCTGTTTGTTTAAAAGCATGAATAATCAGTTGTTACAGCCCCATGTTTTAATGATGATTTTTACTTACAATGAATCCACATTGTGTGGCCAATTGATGGTTTTCAGAAATGAGGAAAGCCTGCAAATTATGCCCTTATGCTCATGAGTCTCCTTACCCATGCTTGTTGGCTGCTTGGAGATTAATTGTGAATCCATTGGTTGGATTGTTGAATGTGAAATGAAAAGAAAATACCTTATTAGAGATGCAAGTTCTTGTCATTCTCTTACTGTTTTTATGCAAGTTTTTATGTAGTAGTTCACCTCTATAAGGGGATGAAATGGCACATTCCAGAAAATTTTCTAACTGTTGTGAGAAGTTGCAGTTGCAGGCAAGAGACAGAATGGTTTTGATGTGGAATTGGGAAGTTGGGGGCGGCATGCTGATTGAGAAAAATGATAGGGTCAGACTTCTCAGATGAAGAATAATATCACATAGGTGCATAGACCTCTTCCAGAGCTTTCCAACGGTACCAAATTTGTCCAATTTGGTTAAGGGACGAAGGAGAAATGGACCCCGGAAGTTACAGGAAACGCAAGGTGCGCGGCGGCAGTTTTAAATCTGCGCGGTGCGCGGAATGTGTGCAGATCGCGCGCGGATTTCGCGCAGGTCGCGCACAGATTGCGCGCGGATTGTGCGCAGATTGCGCGCGGGGCGCGCACGGATCGCGCGCGGATTTCGCGCAGGTCGCGCACAGATTGCGCGCGGATTGTGCGCAGATTGCGCGCGGGGCGCGCACGGATCGCGCGCGGATTTCGCGCAGGTCACGCACAGATTGCGCGCGGATTGTGCGCAGATTGCGCGCGGGGGCGCGCACGGATCGCGCGGGGATTGCGTGTAGGTCGCGCACAGATTGCGTGCGGGGCGCGCACGGATCGCGCACGGATTGCGCGTAGGTCGCGCACAGATTGCGCGCGGATTGCGCGCGGGGCGCGCACAGATCGCGCGCGGATTTCGCGCAGGTCGCGCACAGATCGCGCATAGGTTGTGCGCAAATGGCGTGCAGGTTGCGTGCGGATATTGCACGGATTGCGCGCAGGTTGTGCGCAGGTGGCGCACAGGTGGAGCACAGGATGCAAAGGGAGTTTAAAATGTGAAAAGTAAGGAGTAGTTAAACCCAGAATTTTATAAAAGATGAATGGTGCATCAGAATTGAGATCCGCGAAGTGCCAACTGTTCCTGGTTATATGGACTAACTTTGCCTGATATAAAAGTTTTTGCGATTCTTCATAGATTTTCTTCCACAGGTGGCTGAAGTTGGCATTCTGGACCAAAATACAACTGTGTAAAATGTGCAGAATTATTGGTAAGAGTTGTCATTTTTGAAGAGATGCAGTTTCCACACCCGATGTCGGAATGGAGCATGAAGACAGGCATTGGAAAGCTTGTCCAGCAGGGAACAAGGATGCATGACCAGAGTTTGAATGAGTTCTACATATATCACAGATATTTAGCGCAGAAGAGTGCCAGCGGCTGTTTTAACAAACAAATTTTGTTGTCAATGTGGGCAATTTCTACAATTGCATGATATGGAAGAGGAATTCCATGTTACAGTGAGGGATCGAAAAGGGAAGAATTCCTTAAACCCCTGTTTGTTATCATACTTATAATTATGAAATTGTCATATGGCATAAAAATGTTAAAAATGTAAGGGATTACATAGATGTATATGCACTAGATGGCATCTTAACAAACATTGCATAGTGCATATGGAAATGCTTGTACATAAATGGGATATTGCATATTGGTAGAATAATGAAGTCTGCATATGCAATGAACCACTAATGGAGAATATTGTGGTTGATAATCACTATTGATGTTGGTATTGGTTGTAGGACCAAAGATAACAAAGAGCATGGCTAAATGTGCTGAGGATGTTGTTGCATGAAGCCAACAACCTTAAGCATAAAGGATGGTGCGACAAATCTATGATCATAAAGTTGGCAAAAGGACTGAGCAGCCTTGGTAAGAGGCCAACTGATCAGGTAACATCAGATGATGTTAATGGTAACCATGCAGGTAATGATTATTGGTGCCAAATTGCATGAATGTTGAAAGAGGATTTGGTAAGATCTCTTCAACTATGTTTGAGCTATGATGAGTTAGTTTGCATGTGATATTGAATATCGATTGGGACTGTTTAGAAATCTCAATGCATTCATATGAATTTATATCATGCCATGTGTATGTTGGTTATGTGCTTAATAACCAAAGCAAGTGAGGACTGGTGGTCCTGATTATGGTAATGCAAGTTATATGAGATAGGCATGTTTTGATCATAATATGCTTGAATGCATAGTACTCCTGAAACAATGCAAGGTAGCATTGAGTAGATGTGCATTAAGAGATTTTATAAATCTTGTGATGCATTGTATGAATGCATAGGACTGATGCATATGTTATTGCAAAATAAATAATGAATGAAATGCTGAATTGATGATAATTCTAGGATCATTTCATGGGCTGTTTTGAATGCAGAATAGTAAATGCATGAAGAGCCCAATCATGATCGATGGGCTGCTAGAATGCTCTGTGGTAGGACAGAGTTGTATGAATGATATGGCTATGAGAATAATATCACAATTGCAAATCAAATTTATGTGAGAAACAGATTTGAAAATTTGATCTAGAACTTATGAGAAGGAATCTCATGGTTGATAGCTCTAAGTTCTGTTAGTAAGAACAGTTGTAAATATCAGATTTGTAAGTGTTTCAGATTTGAAATTTTGCTAATAATTGCTAATGACTGTTTGGCTTACATGAAAATGTGTTAGGAGGACATGCTGTAAGTGGATGCTCATGTATGGCAGCGGGCATAAGACCATAACGGGCAGAGTGGTGTCACTTACAGGAGCCAAACAATATGAGGATAGCCTCATGGATAAGAAAACCAATTTCTGTAGTAGACAGAGTTGCAAATTCATGTTGAATTTAATTATTAGTGCCATGGATTGGTTATGAAACAATCAGATTTGAATGGTATTGTTAAATGTTGCTGACTGTTTGGCTGTTTAATAAGTGTGCCAGGGAGACACATTGCAGTAAGACCAAGAGAGAGAGGTCCTGCAGAAGCCAAACTTCATGGGAAGGGACTCCATGATTTGAAAGTGGGTTTCAGGTGAAACGCCATAAGACATTATTAATGTCTCATCTGCACTACATGATTGGTAAACAATATGAGTGAGATGGTGAAGATTATGTCAGTAAGACATGTGAGAGGCATGTAACATCAAAAGGAATTGGGATGGCAAACCGAGGGACTGTCAACTCAGAGAAGGAGCCCCCATTCCTCATTAAGGAAGAGAAATAACATCTGCAAATGGATAAGTGTTCCATAAACCCTGATTGATATATATATATGTATACATACATGCATGTCTAATTATTAGAGTAATATGCAGAGCATGTTTTGATTTTATTTCCATTATGGCAGACTGCTTGAAGTATGATTAGGACCTTCATAGTTCACATCAGTAAGGAGTGCATGCCTTTCTGGTGCTGAGTTATGTTAGGGATGCCAATATTGACCACGCCTTAAGGGAATGGACGCATTCCTGGTGTTTCAAGGTTGGATAGTGGATGTTATGAAATATGTTTACAGTTTAGGGCAGCAATACTAATGAACTTGTTTATCCATCTTGTGTTGACAGCCTAAACAGATTGTAATTGATGTTACACACTAAAGAATCAAAATAAAAGGATGTTGTGAGGGGTTGTGGTGGAAGGGTTAATATAAATAAAAGGATGTTGTGGAGGTTGTGGAGGTTGTGGGGATTTTGATGAAGGGTTGTGAAGTATTGATGAAAGGGATATTATGTGCCTATGGCTCCATAGTAGAGCCTTGACCTAGAAATGGTCGTAGTGAAGTTTCCTTCCAGTCGGCGTGAAGGTGTACTGGTAAGGTGTTAATTATTTGATGATTTGGAGCAGCCTGCGTGCTGGCCAAACATCCTAGTCCGCAGGAGGATCCCAAGGCTTATAAAGTAAAAGCAGGACCCTGTGGACCAGAGAGGAAATGCACAATACAGATAAGTATTCAATTTCATTCATTTCTTATTTGAAATAATGAAGGTTTCAAGCATAAAGCTTGTAACAGTGAGCTGATGCATTATTGTTTCTTTGTTGGAAACCTTGGTCAATGTAGGAAGCAAGGACCCTGAAAGAACTAAAAGTTGCTTGGTAAATCCAAAGAGTGACTGGTTGAGCATTGATTAATTGATGATTTGGAGCAGCCTGCGTGCTGGCCAAACATGCAAGAGTATTGATGTTGTGGAGCAGCCTGTGCGCTGGCCAAACATGCAAGAGTATTGATGTTGTGGAGCAGCCTGCGTGCTGGCCAAACATACAAGACTATTTGATGTTGAGGAGTAGCCTGCGTGCTATCCCAGCATTCGTTATTATACCCATAGGAGATCCAAGGCTTGTAAAGCAAAGAAGGACCCTATGGAATAAAGTGAAGACATCCAATGCAGATAAGTATTTGGTTATCTTGTAATTTCTTGCTTACGAACATACATGTGTATATGATTTGGTTATGATTTCCTATGAAAATAAACTAAACATGTGAATTAATTCAATGTTTGAGTGTAGGTATTGCTGGAAGCAATGACTATGAAAGCATCTCAAGGATGCGTGTGGACATGTAACCATCCCAAAGAGCTCAGCATGAGTAGTAATGAAAGATGGGGCTAGTGGAACTATGTGAGTCCTAGCAGCCAAGAGTTAGACCAACCGAGTGGAGGAACTCCATGGTTGAAAGGTCTGGAATAGACCATAGACATTAAGTGTCATAGCCAAGAAGGGCAGGTCAAGCATTCACGTTGAGGTGAAAGAGACTGGGAGCATGAAAACCACAGTGGTGGTGTGGGTTCCAGAATGGAACAAGACTAAGAGAAGACACTCTTACTGCTCTCTCTTTCCTTTTTATTGATGCATTTATAAACACAGAAAATTGTTGAATGCATGCATGAATGAAAGTAAAAGTGTGTTTATTTGATTAAAGTGAATTGTGAATGCTAATTAATGAATTTCCTGTGAATGGATGAACATGAAGGAATTCATGTGTATGTTGGGCAAGCATAAAAAGTGTGGAAGTCTCATGAGTAAAGCATGGACTATCCATGTCAAATGGGGAAAAACCATTGACTGATTTTTTTTTATGTTTGGGTTATGCTTGGCCTAATGATAATTGTAATGATGAATTTCACAGGTGGAAATTAAATCATTTGGTTGCAGTTGTTATGAGCAAGTGTTGCTTGTGAGCCAAGTGAGAACCAGCTGTGCACGATGACCATGGCAGCAGACCATAGGCTATTAGAATTGGCTGGAAGTCTTCTTCAAACAATTGCCAAGACCCCAGAAAATATTGGAGAGATGCTCAAGATGCAAAAGCAGCAGAACGAGATGAACCTCAAGAGGGGAGCAGCCATAAAGTTTTCAGACTTATGGATGAGCTGGAAGATCCGAATCAGCAGGAGCAGCTTGTGAAAATCAAAGGACTTGGTCCTGAAAGTTCAAAGTAAAGAACAGAATGCAGGGCAGATTTGCAAAGTTTTTGAAGTTTTGGACATGTGTAAATTGTATATGTGTGCCTAAGTCTTGGAACACCGAGGACGGTGTTATTCTAAGGGGGAGGGGATTGTAATACCCCATCTTGACCCTTAGGATATATATTATCATTTAATGTAAATAATGTGTACATGTGATGTATGTTTTCTTAGCGTGGAGCTCAAGGCCAAGGCCCCGCTAGTGAAAGCCCGAATTTGATTTAAAAAGGGCAAGCATTGATATTTGATGCCCATGTGCTCTTAAGCCATGGAAATTGTAATAGGATGTAAATAAACATCATGCAATAAAATACCAAAAACTGGCTATGGGAGCAACGAATGAGAAGGGGCCATGTGTATCCACTAGGGAGTGGTGAGGGGGCTATGGGATTGAACCATAGGCTGCCATATGTCACCTTGAGAACCCATTTGACTTTCCTTGATGACATTTAATTCTGTTGTAAGGAAGTGGTTGAGGATTTCAGTCCATGGCTTCAATGGAGCATGGGCAGCCCAGAAATTCGTATGGCAGAGTATGGGCTCTGTTTTCTTGTACCACAAGCCACTCTACCTCATGGATGTTGCTTCTTCCTCATCCCCATTCCATTGGGAAACGAACCAGCACCATTTGCCATCCAAAAACGAATTGCCAGCAGAGGGAAAAACCAGAAATCGCGACTTTGAAAGAACCCGCGTTTTGAAGAGCCAAGAACGCCCAGATTTGGCATCGGATAGTGAAATCCAATGGGGGATCCATTGGTATGAACCTTGGGGTGAATTTGGGAGCATTAGCTACCCCGAAATCCATTGGAAATCCCAGTTTTGACAGCCCAGAAATGAAGTGACGGGATTGAGTTATTGGATAACAGAACTGTGAGAAATCCAAGTGTGAATGACTGAGCAGAGGTTTGGTTTGCTTGATAAACCCAGTGAAGGCTAGAATCTCAAGGAATTAGCAGCTGGACCTTTCTATGCCCACCCTGAAGAGCACTGGAGGGAAGGGACGCCGGAGGGACTGTGCAGCAGAGAAGGGGACCTTCCTTGTGTGGGGTGCGGTAGGTATTGTGGGTGCCATGACTGTTGAGTTCATTTGAGATGCCTGTAGCTCTGTGGTTGAGCTCACTGGCTTAGCATCCTCCTCATTTGTCATTTGTATGCTTGATAAACCCAACGGTGTGTTGGCTTAGCATAGCTGATGACCGAAACCATGGCTGTGAGTGAGCCCAGCTAGTTCTTCCTTAGTGGATACACAGCCCAGCTCGGGGGTGATCTCTCAGCTGAAAGAATATAGGCTGGACAGAGATCTATGGTTGGGTGGAACGTTGCTCTCACGTAGCCAGTCGTTGGACATCTACTTCTCAAGATAAGTGTTCTGTGTATTATAAATTATTTGCATTTTGTGTTCTGCAATATGTTAAGTTGTCCATGTTTAATGAAATGAGTTGATTATCTTAATTTGGAATCCATGCATGGTATTGTAATGAGATTGAGTCTCTATATGCTGAATCATCCCCCGCTGTGATATATATATATATATATATGTATATATGTTAGGCATTACTGGTTGTGTGCTTGTTAGTATGTTTATTCCGCTGTATTTATATTGAGATGAATCTGCATATAGAAGTTTTTAATTGTTATGAATTTATGGGTAATTTAATATTGGGGCTAAGTCTACCAAAAGCCCCCATATCGTTGGTAATGTTCTCTCCCCTGCATTTGGAAGGCGGGAGGGGACGTTACATAGCTTAATGCTTCTATAGTATTACTTTAAACAATGATATGAGACAAAATCGATGTCTCCAGCTATCTAATATCAAAGCGATTGTATTGAGATTAAATGATGCTTTGTAAAATAAGGTAGTGATTATGATGGATTGCTTTTACCAAGATCCATCTTAAAAGGGGGTTTACCAAGCATCAAGAGGGATCAAATCTCTCTAGGTGCAAACCCCTTTTCAGAGTGCAAATGTTGAGGAAGGGTTTTAATTTATCTAAATTGTATAGTTTTATATATGCCATAAAATGTTTTAAATCTAATTTGAGCCAACATGTTATTTTTTATAATATTTTATTACTTTTTTAAAATGACACATGCTGACTCTAGGATGAGAATAGAAGGATTTACACATCCCCCATACTAGGTTGTAGAATGTGCATATTTGGAGCAATGTAACAATATCAATTCATGAAATCTATCAGTTCACTAGTTTACAAGTAAGTACAATGCACTCTATCATTGTTAAAATGGTGGTATAAATTTAGTATTGTTGTAAACTGTTACATTGATAGGTGTTTATATCTTAGAATTTGGGGTGGACTAGCATCTATGCTTTCCCTAGAGTTTATGAAGATGGGACAAGTGTACTATCCAGATTGATTTATGGCAATTGTTCAAAATTCGAAATAAACAATTATAAAATAAAAACAAATATAAAAAATAATTGGTAGTTGATGCATGGACAACCAGTAGATAATGCATGAATAACTCCTAGTTGATGCATGGACAAGGGGCTTCATGGAAGATAACAAGTAACATATAACTTATTACTTATTTGTGACACTCAACTTAATTAATTTAATTGAGAGGTGGGCATATGACTCCATGAAGAATATTAATGTTACATTTAGTTTTGGTATACAAGAGTCTAAAGAGACACCAAATGTAAAGCATCATGTACTTTTCTATAAGTCCCTCCAACGTCCGTGTACTCTCTGCCAATTTTTTTCTCCACCCTCAGTGCTATGTAACCTCCGTTGATGTATTTTTATATGGTGGTGGTTCACTTGCAGAGTGGACTCATTTGATTCTGGACATATTTTGCAAGGTCTCAGGTATGCTCATAAGTAATGATAAATATGTTCTTTTATTTTCTGATGTCGATATGGATGTTTTTTAGCAGATCAGAATTCTCTTTCCTTACAATGTTCAACCTTTGGAAAATGATACAAAATATCTTGGCTTATTTCTCAAGCCAAATAAGCATCGGGTGCAGGACTGGTACTGGCTCTTAACAAGATTTGAAAAACACATTGGCCACTGGTGTTGGAGATGGCTGCCACTGGGTGGTCGTCTTACCTTGGCTAAATCAGTCCTGTAGAATCTGGCAGTGTATTGGCTCACCATGTGCAATGTTACCATGTCTATTGTGGATGGGATCCATAAGCATATTTTTAAGTTCATTTGGGGTGGTGGTGATGCAAAGCGCCATTATCATCTGGTGAACTGGAAAATATTGGCTCAACCTTTCCATTTGGGTGGATGGAATATTAAGAACATGGCACTCTTTGGTAAAGCCCTAAAATCCAAGAGTCTCTCGAGAGCCATGTTCTCTAACTCTTTATGGGGTGTGATAATCAGAGATAAGTAACTTAAGCAGTGTTCAATGATCCAATGGTTCAAGAATGGGCTGCGGGTCTATTTTGGTGTCTCAAATATGTGGAAAGGATTACTGGGATCTTTCAATATTATTGTTTCATGGCTTTCGTGGACGCCGGGGAATGGTCGCCATATTCGTTTGGGTGACGACCCTATTCTGGGTGGTCTGATGGTTTTTTTGCTCTCTCCTGAACTTAAATTTTTTTTGAGATCTATGGGATTTTATACACTCAACTAGATTGCAATATTTAATCCTGTGCACTGTGGGAAACACTCATGGATCTCGGCTCAACAATTGGGTATATCGTGCTCTTTGGGGGAGGAATGGTCCAACTACATTATTGGACTTCAAAGAATGAATCTTCAGCTCTATGAGAAACCTGCTTGTGTGGTTTGGTCATGGAATACTGAGTTGGGTGGGGTTACGACGCAATTGGCATATGAGTCCCTTATTTCAGCTGAGGCTCCCATTGGTCATAGCTAGTACTATTTGGTGTGGTCACTTAACATTCCTCTTAAGTTGAAATGATTTATTTGGATGGTTTTTGATAATCGTATCTTTATCTGGGACAATATTTTGAAAAGGGGAAGTTGTGGTCCGAAGTGATGTGCCCTATGTGGTTGTGGCGAAGAATCGGTCACTCACCTTTTCTTTCATTATCTGTTGGTAGGCGGTTTGGTAAGGAATAATTGCAGCATTGTCGATGCTGCGACACGTCAGACGCGGTCGCGGAAGGAAGAAGGCCCTATTATTTTACATATTTTTTGAGTCGTTTGTACCGCAATAGGCGGGTTTTTGGGTCATTGGACCACATGAGATGTAATTTCGAGTTAAATATACTGCAATAGGTGGGTTTTTGGGTCATTTGGACCGTGTTAGTTTGATTTTGGGTCATTTGTCTAGGATTCAGTTAGGAAGTTGTTAGTAAGTGGACAAACATTGTAATGGCGGAATCCTATATATAGAGATATAGATCAGAGAGAGGAGAGATAGAGGGAGGAGAGAAAGAGATCAAGCATAAAGCTTTTGGTATGGAATAGTCTGCGATATGTAGAGGCATTGTATTGGGTTTTTGCAATAATAATATGATGTGATGAAACTGTTTTTGTGCAATCCTGATGTATCTTCTGTCTTTGATGATAATGCAATGTTTCTTTGATGCAATAGTCGCTTTACTCTTATAATCTGCCGTAATGATGAATGTTTCCATTAACTGATGCTATGAGTACAATAATGTCGAAGTGAATATATAGATTTATCGTTGAATGCTGTAATAAGATTAACTAGCTGATGCCGCAACATCCTCCTTCATTCGACGGAAACATGGTTCCATCCACTCTCCCTTGATCGCCTCGGGTGAGACCTCATATGCTCTGCAGGTTTTACTGGGTAGGGTAAAGCCTGTTTGGGCCGGTGCTCAGGGAGATCGTGGTGGGTTGGTGTCAACAGTGATGGGAACCCCTGTTGACTGGCTTTGAGTCAACAAATGGTTTCGTTTCCGGGTTGGTCACGCAATCCTTATGCTGTGTCGAAATTGAAACTGTTACACTACCGATATATGAAGGACTGCCTGGCTTATCTAACTTTCGGATAGAGTTTGAGGAATGAGTTTTTGAACCACAGTGGTTGCTGGCACTGAACGAAGCACTGAAAGCTGCTCCAGCATGCTAGTGGGCGACCCACAAGGCATCAATTGATGGATGGTCAAAATGCAGAATATTGATGATGATATGCTTCGGTGATACTGAGGTTTCCCAAACTGGGAAGTGTGATGGTCGGAACGATCATGGTGTTCACTTGATGGAGTGTCAACAGTTATGGGTCTCACGACCAAGAGACGAATGGGTCCATGCTTTTATCCATACGTTTGATGAGATGCCACAATCATGGTATACTGTCATCGATTTGCGAGGAGAAATTTCTACTTGGTTGGAGCTCACAGTATGTTTTACCCATACATTCAGTTTTGCAAACGCCGATCCAGAGGTGAATAATGCATTATAGCTCATCCGTGATGTAATTCTGCAGATTGTCCTGGTGCATATCCCGTGGATCCACATACACACTGCTGGATGCAGTCTCTCATGGAATGCTTCAATATCAGTGGTGGTCCAGAAGATGGTGATGATCCACAGAATGTGAATATCTCAGAATTAGAAGGAAGTCGTGCTGTGGTACCACATGATGCGCCAAGCGATCCAATCA
Source organism: Larix kaempferi (assembly GCA_027924585.1). Lineage (NCBI taxonomy): Eukaryota > Viridiplantae > Streptophyta > Pinopsida > Pinales > Pinaceae > Larix > Larix kaempferi. The sequence continues at coordinate 48,908,625 of BSBM01000093.1, read as the reverse complement.
GTCAGCCGCTAAAGATCCGCAAGATTAACATTGGGGCAGAGGACAATCCGAAGCTCACAAATGTTGGGGATTACTGGGACGATGATATGATAAGAAAGGTCACTGATTTTCTCCATGAGTTTCAGGATGTGTTTCCCACAAAGTTTTCTGACATGAAGGGGATTTTGGGCGACTTAGGGGAGAAGAAGATTCTGTTAAAACCAGATGCCAAGCCGATCCGGCAACGACCCTATCGATTGAATCCGTGACATAAGGAGAGGTTCAAGGTAGAATTGGATCGCATGTTGGACGTCGGTATCATTGAACCAGTCGAGGAGTGGGAATGGATTAGTCCTATGGTGGTACAGGATAAGAAGACTAGCGAGGTGCGGATTTGCGTTGACCTCAGGAAGCTAAATAATGCATGTTTGCTCGATCCGTTCCCAACCTCGTTTACTGATGAAGTGCTCGAAGGTGTGGGTGGCTAGGAGATGTACTCTTTCATGGACGGGTTCTCTGGCTACCATTAGATCCACATTGCAAGAGAAGACCGCCATAAGACAACTTTTGTTACTGAATGGGGTTGCTTTCAGTACACCGTGATGCCGTTCATCTTGAAGAATGCACCTGCGATATTTTCGTGGGTTGTCGTTGCTGCATTTAAAGATTTCATTCAGAATTTTTTACAGGTATACATGGATGATTGGACGGTCTATGGTTTGGTTCGTGATCATCTGGCGAATCTGTGGTTGATGTTGGAGCGATGTCGGCAGCACCAGATCTCGTTGAACCTAAATAAGTGTATCTTCTGTGCACCATTTGGCATATTGTTGGGTCATATCATGTGTAACCAAGGATTGTTGGTCGACCCAACAAAGATTTTGCTTATTCTCAGTTTGACACCACCGACTATTGTTAAGCAATTACGGACGACGCTGGGACACATGGGGTATTATCGCAAGTTCATCAGGGGTTATGCTGCGATTAATGCCCCTATGGACAAGTTGTTAAAAAAGGATGCGGTATTCCAGTGGAGCCTTGAATGTCAAGATAGCTTTGAGACACTAAAGACGAAGATGGATTTGGTGCCTATATTAGTATTTCTTGACTGGAGTAAGGAGTTCCATGTTCATGTTGATGCATCCTCGATCACGCTGGGAGTAGTGTTGGCCCAACCCAGAGAAGGGGATCTTGATCACCCCATTTCTTTTTCCAGTCGGAACTTGTCATCTGCAGAAAGAAACTACACTACTATGGAGAGGGAAGGTCTGGCAATGGTTTACGCATTGCAGAAGTTTCGCCATTACTTACTGGGAGACCATTTCAAGATGTTCACAGATCATTCTGCATTAAAATACCTGGTCAATAAGCCTGTGTTGGGGGGGAAGATCTGTTGATGGCTACTTTTGTTTCAGGAGTTCGATTTTGAAGTAATTATGAAGCCAGGGCGGTTAAATGCTGGCTCGGATCATCTCTTCCGGATTGAAATAAGGGAGGAGCCGACTAACATTGAAGATGGGTTGCCTGATGCACAATTATTTAAAGTTGGAATTGCTGATGGCTATTTTGAAGAAATTATTCAGTTTCTTGCGACAGGTACTGCCCTAGAAGAATTCACCACTAGTCAGAAGAAGTAGTTGGTAATTAAGGCCGCGGACTTCTAGCTAATCATAGGAGCACTATACAAGATGGGTGCTGATGAGATATTGCGACGGTGTGTCTTGCCACATGAGCAAGAGAGGATCCTTTCCGAAGCACATGCAGGAGTGGATGGAGGGCACTATGGTGGTCGTGCGACGACAAGGAAGGTGCTTCGAGTGGGGCTCTGGTGGACTACGCTGCATAGTGATGCGATAGATTATGCACGGTCCTGCAACGTTTGTCAGAGAACTGGAAAGCCATCCAGGCGGGATGAGATGCCGTTGATGCCTCAGTTGACATTACAACCATTTGAGAAATGGGAAGTAGAATTTGTGGGACCTATCCATCCCCCGGGTAAGCGCACCAGTGCTAGATATATCATCACAGTGACAGCTTACTTGACACGATGGGAAGAAGCTACACCAGTCATTGATTGTTCTGCGGCCACAGCAGCACAGTTTCTCTTTGACCACATCATCACTTGCTTTGGCTGCCTCAAGATATTGTTGAGCGATCAAGGTAGCCACTTTCTCAATTGCACCATCAACGCATTGACGGAGGAGTTGCAGATACAGCATAAGAAGAGTACACCCTATCATCCGCAGGCGAATGGCATGGTGGAAGCTTTCAATAAGATATTGGAGCATGCGCTGACAAAGGTGTGCAATGTGAACCGCGATGATTGGAATCTAAAAATCCCAGCAGTATTGTGGGCCTGTCGCACCACATGTAAATGGCTGATAGGGCAGACACCCTTCAAGCTAGTGTATGGGCAAGAGGTGGTTGTGCCCATGGAGTATATTATTTTGAGTCTCTGCATAGAGACAACAACTAGCATGGATGATGCGGCAACATTAGAGGAACGTCTTGCACAGTTAATACAGTTGGAGGAAGATCGCTTCATCATCGGTTTCCATCAAGGTGTGGAGAAAGATCGCCAGAAGGATTGGCATGATTTCCATATCAAGAACAAACAGTTTCAACATGGCAATTTAGTGTTGTTATATGACTTGGCTTGGTCCGTATCGCATTAGTAGCATTACTTCAGGAGGAGTGGTCTAGTTGCAGCAGTTGGATGGGGCGATGCTCCCCAAGTTGATTAATGGTAGCAGGTTGAAGCCCTATCGTTCGATATTGGAACAGCGTGATGCTTGAGTCGCATCGAGAAAAAAAAAAAACACAAGTGTAGATTGACTGGTGGTAGGATGGTGCACCAACAGGGACAGAATGCGGAAGCAGGGTGGCTTCTGTCGCAAGTTTGGAGCAGTGTGCGACAAGTGGCCACATTGCGACTGGGTCAAATCAGCAATAAATGCCAAAAGTTAAAACAGTTAATTAACTGCATGTGTTCGAATGATGGGTATTAATGGCGGATCCGGTCGATCGACTGACAGGATCCACGACGGATTTGTGCCATTAATATAGGATTTTGATTGCATTAAGATAGGATTTAGTGATGATTACGGAGGATTCGGTTGCAAGCTATAAAAATGGGGAGAATATTGGTCGAAAGGCACCGAGATTTTCGTTGTTAAGTGCCCGCACCGAGCTGACGAGTAGTGGCGAGCACAGTGGTGTGTTGGGAACGGTTTAATTGAATTTGCAGAGTGCTGCTTGGTTGTAGAAGCTATTAGTTGTAAGCGCTGGGTAAGGTATGCCATGCGAGCTAGAAACGGTGGAGATTAGTAGTGAGGTTGAGTCTCCTTTTACCCAGATTGCCATTGAGGGAGAGGTTGCGTTTGCAGGAGACGTCAATATTGAGGCAAACATGCCGGTGGAAGCCTCAGTCGTCGTCAAGAAGCATCGAGGGGGCCAACATTCTGAGTCCTCGCAGAGAAAGAGGCAATTGAGATCATTCGCCTTTACAATGTTTTTCCACTGACTAACAACTTCCTAACTGAATCTTGGACAAATGATACAAAATCAAACTGACACGGTCCAAATGACCCAAAAACCCACCTACTGTGGTATATTTAACTTGAAATTACATCTCATGTGGTCCAATGACCCAAAAACCCACGTATTGCAGTACAAACGACTCAAAAAATACGTAAAATAATAGGGCCTTCTTCCTTTCGCGACCGTGTCTGATGTGTCGCAGCATCGGTGATGCTATGATTCTTCCTTACCAAACTGCCTGCCAACAGGCCCCAAAAACAATCTTGTGGCTCACCCTCGAGCCATGTCAACTGGACATAGTGAACTCTGTGGTCTTCACTTTGAAATCTTCGTATTGCTGCATGACTGTCATCACCATTTCTTTGACTTCCATAGCCACCACCTGGCTATCGACCACATCTTCTGCAGATGGATGCATTGTGAGCTTTGCCGTCACCTGTTGATGACCCTTTTGTACTGCCTGAAGCGCTTCTCATGCCTTGGTCATGAACTCAAATCCAGTCAACAAGGGTTCCCATCACTGTCGACACCAACCCACCGTGATCTCCCCGAGCACCGACCCAGATAGGTTTTACCCTGCCCAGCAACACCTGCAGAGAAGATGAGGTCTCACTCGAGGCGATCAAGGGAGAGTGGATGGAACCATGTTTTCGTTGAATGAAGGAGGATGTTGTGGCATCAGCTAGTTAATCTTATTGCAGCATTCAATGATAAATCTATATATTCACTTCGACATTATTGTACTCATAGCATCACTTAATGGAAACATTCATCTTTACGGCATATTATAACAGTAAAGCGACTATTGCATCAAAGAAACATTGCATTATCATCAAAGACATAAGATACATCAGGATTGCACAGAAACAGTTTCATCACATCATATTGTTATTGCAAAAACCCAATACAATGCCTCTGCAAATCGCAGACTATTCCGTACCAAAACATACCAAAATATTTCTACTTGATCTCTTCTTCTCCTCCTTCTATCTGCCCTCTCTCTCTCTGATCTATATCTCTATATATAGGTTTTCGCCTTTATAATGTTTTTCCACTTACTAACAACTTCCTAACTGACTCCTGGACAAATGACCCAAAATCAAACTGACATGGTCCAAATGACCCAAAAACCCATATACTGTGGTATATTTAATTCGAAACTACATCTCATGTGGTCCAATGACCCCAAAACCTGCCTATTGTAGTACAAATGACTCAAAAAATACGTAAAATATTAGGGCCTTCTTCCTTCCACGACTGCGTCTGACGTGTCGTAGCATCGGCGATGCTGCGATTCTTCATTACCAAACCGCCTGCCAATAGGCCCTGTTGTTGCAGCAACACCCCCCCCCAAAATTTTGTACATATTGGGGCCCCTCCTTCTATTTTTTTTTTTTTTTTTTTTAGAAAGGCTGCCCCAAGGGGCCATTCCCAGCTTTTATCTTTTCTTCCCAACGGAAAATTATGGCCATAAACCTTTCCGATTTTCCTCCAAAAGACAGAAAAGGAACTTAGAAGATTTTCCCAAATTTTTGGAGCTTCTCAGACTATTCCCAGCAGTTGAGTTTTTATTTTGAGTTTTCACCCCGAAAGGCGGAAGCCTTTGCTTAAGCCTTTGAAGAAGAACGTAGAAACTGTTTAAAAAATTGCAGAACATAGGGAAGAGATTTTGCGGGAGCATTCAGCTTTGTGCTCCTGAAGCGTCGGGAACCATTCGCATAAAGATCCCAAACAACTTGGATTTTCCTTTTGAAAATTGCGGAAACCATTTGGGAAAGTCTCCCGACATCTCGGAGTCTTTCGGGCTATCTTCCCGTAGTTGCGGAAGGCAAACGTATAAGCCTCTCGAAAATAACTTAGAAAATCTTGAGCGTTTGCGGGACGAAAGAAGGGAAACTTCGCGGAGCATTTCGGTCTCTTCTCCCGAAACGGCGGAAGTCTTTTACATAACTTTCCCGAAGAAGACTTAGAAATTTTTTTTTGACCTTTTGCGGAGAGATTGGGGTTTTCTTTCCGAAGCGGCGGGAACGATTTTTAAAATCCTCCCGAAACTCGGAAGAGAACTTAGGAGCTTTCTTTGAAAATTTGCGGAAGCCTTCACAAAAGCTTTCCGGAACCCCGCGGAAGAATTCACGGATTCCTTCCGAAACTGTGAGGAAACTTAGAAATTTTCCTTTTGCGGAGCTGTTGGACTTTCCATCCCGAACCTGCGGAGCCGTTCATTTTATCCTTCCGAAACGGCGGAAGCGAATCGCGAGAGCTGTCCGCAACATAGGAAGCGAGTGCAGCCGAAACTTAGATTTCATGAGGGCCTTTTTTTCGGAAGTGTTGGCTGAAGTCTTCCGAAACGGCGGAAGCCATTGGCGAGAGTTCCCCGCAATTTTGGAAGCCTTAGCGATATTATCCTGAAAATGGGCCATCGGATAAAATCAACCATTCGCGTCCTTTTGGCGGGGAGCTTTGCCAATCTCTCCCGAAACGCCGGAGAAATTCAGCGGAAGCTTCCGCGTGGCACTTCCGAACGAATTGAACTTTGCGGGACATTGTCTCTTCCGCATCGCCGAGGCCTTTTTCGGGAGCCAGTTGCCTTCGCGCCCCGAAATGGTGGAAACTTTCCCTGTATTCTTCCGCAACGGTGGATGCAATTCTCAAGTTGATCCCGCGAATGGTGGTCGCACGCGGATCGAAATTTTTGACGTGACCGACGACGTACCGGTATTTAAACCGCGACTAATTGTGCCACCCACCAAACTAAATGCTCGCACGTTCCTGTCCTATTTAAATAAGCAGTGGGGGGTACGAGCCAACACATTGTTTATTCTCGATTGGAAGATTTGTTGGACGCCGCGCAAACCGCTCCAGCTCAGATTGCTCAACCACATTCACGGCCACCTTAGTCAGCTATCCTCGTCTGTACCAGGTAGGATCTTAACCATTAAATCTGTCCCTTATACGCGTCAAGTTGCTATTGGGTTGTCATTTGCTTTAAAAAACGATAGGCATGGGTTGAATTCGAAGGGCAAAATGCCCGTCATTGGCTAGTTTGCATGTCAGATACGGCTTATTTTTCATTTTTTCCATCATACGAAGCATAGAAATCTTAAAACGTTAGACCGTCGGTCTGCAAGCCGCATACGTCGTTGTGCTTCCCATTCGAAGTCACTCGAACCGTGAATGTTTAAGCTGCGCGAGCCGAAACCCGAAACTATGGTCGCCCGAGCCTTTTCGTCAGTCTGTGTCTGTCTCCGACGCCATCACCCTCGCTCAAACTAAAGCCCCCATAGAGCACCTCGGCGAGTGCTGTAAATAACAATAGCGTTCGAAGCCCTCGCTGGGTCATAAATATGAATCACCTCCTTATTTCGTCATGGGGTCTTTCCAACCCGAGCTTCCCCGCCATTAGTCGTTCAAACCGCAGCAATGATGAAAGTTACCCTCTTCCCCAAAGCTAAAACGAAAGCAGGTTGCTTCCGCAACGCGCTTGTACTCACAGGAGCATTCTGAACCTGCCCATTTAAAGAATTAAGATGGCTAAAATTTATAATTATGTTCATGTTGAAACGAAGATCACCATTTCTCCTAGGGCCGGGCCGAGAGCAAATTGTTTCCGCGACATACCTATTCTCTCAGGAGCATCTCAAAACTCATCCCTTCAAAAGATTCGAACGTTTCAATTTATGTTTCATATTGAAATAGTGTTTTTACTTCCTAAATATGCAGCTTCATTGTACTTATCTCCTTGACATATTAAAACAATGATGCTCTCTGTTAAAACCTCACAGTATGTTTCTCAATATCATGATGACTTGTATATGGGTGTTATCAGGGATAAATCAAAATGCCGAAAGTTGGTAAGAAGAAGGCTAAAATGTCAGAAAAGAAACCGGCGCCACTTAAAACTGAAACTTCACTCCAGGATACTAGGTGCACCACCGGTGTCCCTCCTGAAATCAGATGGGGTGACATCTATAGAATGATCAGGGACCAAGAGATCCCAGATATGTTGCTAGAGGAAGGGCCGATTTATCTCAATATCAGAGCCTCAGGCATAACTAGAGCCGCTACCCCGCCCTGAGCTGTTCCCATGTGCTGAAGTGATCGGATGGATACTCCAACATGCCGATGCTGAAGGGAGAGTGATAAATGACAACGGGAAAGTGGCTATCGCCTCATTTCAACCCGCATATCTTGCGGCAGCCTACAAATTTCCCTGTGTCCAACAAGCTCTGACTGATGAATGGTTGAGCCAGATGAACAACGTCAAGATGGCCAAGAAGCTGCTAATGGCAGGCAAACATTTGAGAAAGAAAGGAAGTGATGAATATGACGTACAGAATCTGAGAGCTCCTTTCATATTGATCGCTTTAATGCTGTGCAGAATCTTCGGCATGCCCGATGGCACAATGTATAAGATTCAGTGGGTCCCTATCATACACTACATGGAATTCAAGGGAACTGTGTTTGACTGGGCCACTCTCCTGTCAGACAGTTTGGCCTCGATGATAGTTGCTGCTAAAGAAGGACTAGCCTTGAAGAAGGCTGAATTTTTCATGTCCTCATATCTGATTGATTGTATTTTGGCCAAGTTAGACTTCCCCAAATTGGGATGCACATGGGATAGGGCCACCGCCCCGGTCTATATCGCGTTCAAGATGTTGTGGGCTTAGAATTACAAGCCCAACTACAAACTCATCTGTGAGGGGTTCATCATGCCCCTATATGAGAAGATGTTCAAAGAAGAACCAAACTGCCTATTAGAGAATGCTTTGGAAGTCCTTGAGGAGTATGGGGATTTTTACTTTTCAGAGCAAGGCACCTACCTCAGAATGTTTGGAGGAACTAAGCCCCCATACATTTTGCCGCAGTATGCCACAGATTATGTAGTCCTTAAGGAAGCGGTAAGACAAATCTTCCTGGATGGAATTGGGGCAATGCTCCACAAACAACATAAGGCTTCCTTTCCTCCTCTACCTTTCTGCATAGGTGCTTACAAGTTCTCGAGGGTTGCCTCAGCCGACGAATTTGTTCAAGAGCTAAAAGCCTTCCACTTTGGTGAGGTAATCTTCCACAGGAATGACAGAAAAGGAAGGGTTGCTGAGCACTGTAAGGAGATTTATGCTCACTTCGAGTATTCTCACTATCCTGATGCCGAGGAAGAGGCATTCAGAGGCATCAGCAACATGGCTGAGCTACGGGTCTGTTGCCAAAGCACTGGAGCAAGCTCTAGCTCAACCAAGGCCTAGAAGACCAGCCAGCAGAAGGAGAAAGAAGCTGAGGATGCCCGAGCTCAGGAAGAGCTCATATTAAGAGAAGAAGCAAGGTTACTCCAGGAATCTGAGGAAGCCAGACTGCAGTGGGAAGCTGAGGAATCCAGGTGGCAGCAGGAGGCTGAAATGGCAAGAAAGCAGCAGGAAGCTGAAGTGGCGAGAATGCAGCAAGAAGCTGAAAATGAAAGCCTGCAGAAAGAGGCTGAGGAAGCCCAAAAGCAGAAAGAGGTTGAAGCTAAGCAAGCTGAGGTAGAGAGGAAGGCGGAAGAAGATTTGAAAGCAAGGGAAGATGCTCAAGCCAGTGGGTCCAGTGTCCAAGACATGGATATAGACACATCTCAAGCAGGTGGCTCTGGTACCCAAAATAAGGGCGTGGATCTAGCTCAGGAAGTCCGGACCCCACCTGCTGAAGAGGACATAGACATCATAAACCGACCAATTGTCCCGTACACGCCATCGGGAAAACATACGGTGTCCAGGTGGAATGAGTTTGTCTACGACAAGAAAAGGAAAGCAATGGTCCTCAAATCAGAGGAGAGGATCAAAAGTCCCTTCCATGAAGACATCGTCACCCACCGAGAGGTCACTGTAATGAAGAATACAGATCAGGATCCCTTTGCTATGGCATCCGCAGTTGTAGAAACAGCAAGAGCATCGCTGGACAATGTGGGTGTGATAGTGAGGGAAAATGTTTTGACAAAGAAGAGAGCCCGTTCGCTACAACAGACTGTGGCTAATGAGCAAGCCCAAAGAGATCTGGTAGTGAACAAGTATAATTGCTTGTACGCCGAGCATAAGGAGCTATCAAACAAGTACAACCAGCTGGAAGAGGAAAAAGACCAACTGACACTCCAAATGATGATTGTGGAGGCAGAGAAGAATGGAGTAGAAGATAAAGTAGCCCAGCTAGAAGTAGACAAGCAGACATTAGCTGAGCGGTTAGAGCAGGCTGAGGGTAGAACAATGGACATATCTCCCTTCCATGAGCTGTCATGCAACATCCTGAAGCAAGTGTATGACGCTCAGGAGCTAATCACTGATGAGGTTTGCAAGCTCAAGGCCATGGTGGTCAGGTTAAAAGAGATTAATACAGAGGCCCATATTCTCAAAGCAAAGAACACCTGTGTCAAGGCAAATATCATTAGTCAGATGGCGTGGAGAGAAGGAAAAGGGGGTTTCCCCACGCACCTCCCATTTAAATCTGTGGATGGTTTTAATGAAGACGTAGCACTGTTGGAGTTTGGCAGGAATTGCGCCAGTAAGCTGATAGCCAGTGTGCAAAGAACAATAGATAAAATCAGCAGTCTCTACCAAAGGCTCTAAGAGGCACATGACAAATGCAAATTAAGCTTCCCTCAGACCCTGGAGGACTTTCCGGAAAAGGAGCAACATTTGTCCCAACTAAAGGAAGAATTGGGCGTTCAAACAGAGTATGTGAAGAGGATTGATGTACTGGATATTGATGACCTCCAACATTATATTGGATCGTCATCACTCCACAACCATCTGCTGAAGGAAGTACATCAAGCTGCAGTAGCAGAAGTTCAAAGCATTAAAGCAGAGCTCGGGAAGAATGTGACTTCTCAAAAAATCTTGTTCCCTGCTGCAGCAAACATAGTCATAAGGGATACAGGTGTGTGGTACAGCTACATAGCAGAGGAGGAAAGGAAAGCTGCAGCAGCAGATCCAGGATCTTCTCTCCCAGCAGCCATTCCAACTACAGCAGTGGGCTCGATTCCCTCTTCCTTGGCAGTGGCAGAAAGTCTGGCCAACTCAATCCCTTCTTCCCAAGTAGAAGCAGCATCAGCAATAGGCTCGAGTGTCTCTTCCCAGGCAGCATCAGCAGCAATTAACTTGGGCGATCCTCTGCCAGTAGAAGCTCACGCACAGGATTGAAATCGCTGATTTCAAAGCATTATTTCTGTTATTTTGTATTTGACTCTCAAATGTGTAAAGCGGGTAAATTGTGGGACAACTGTCCCTATTTTCTTTTAAATAATTTCTGTAAATGAGAGGGAATCTTATTTTTGTCTATTTTAGGAGAGAATTTTCTGTAGATGACAAGTGGAAGGTGCTAGGTGGCAGCCCAAAGGGCAGATTTTTAATTATAAATAGAAGCTAGCAAGAATAGAGGAGGACTTTTGGCAGGGAATGAAATTTTGAAACCCATACGAGCTATCTTGTATCGGGCCTGTAAAAATAGAATTTTCTAATAAAAGCCAAGGAGATGGACATTTTACATGGGGAACGGAAGATAGATGTGTGTTGGACTCTTCTGATGACATCTATACTGTAATGTGAAATCTACATTGCTATTTGAACTATTTCTTGGCAACAAATGATTTTGCTTATTTCTGTGTGAACGATTTTCTCCATTTCATGAACAGTGAATGTGTTTCAGACTAAATCAGGAGCTATCTGCTGATATCTTATCTTGCTGTAGAATTCTCTTTTAGATTAAATGGCTAACTGTTTTTTCTTCAAGATGACTCCTATGGCTCGTTGTTCATGCCTTTAAATGTGCTCCCTGCAGGGATCTTTAGAGTTATTTCAGTTTGTTTACATTTAGCTCTGTTTCTTTATTCTTTCTACGTAGATTAAATAATCTTTTGCTTTTTCTGTTTTATGAGCAATAGATGCGTTTCATATTGAATTAGAAGCTATCTTCTAAAGATCTTTATCTTGCTGTAGCTTTACTTGTGAGAATTAACAGCTATCTGTTCTTTCCTTACGTTATTTGTTACAGCTTATTGCTCATCCTTTAAACGTGTTCCCTGCAAGGATAGGTAGATTTACTCCAGCTTCTAGACTTAGATCTGTTTTAGTTGCATCTAGATCAAATATAATTTAGGCACTTGCATCTCATTAAAAAACACATAAAATCCAAAAGAAAGGTGGATCGGGCCATAACCGATACATTCGGATTTAAACTCCAAACCCACGGTTGCCGGAACCGCTAACCGGACGGATTCCCTACACTAAACGGGAGATAGTCTATGTCACGTCCCCTTCCATCATCAAATGCAGGGAAGGAAACATTAACAACACACCGGGCTTTTGGCAGACTTAGCCCCAATATTTTTACTCATAAATTCATAACAATTAAAAACTTCTGTGTGCAGATTCAACTCAATATAAACACAGCGGAATTAAACATAATAATACACAGAAGCATAGATTCGCATCAGCATATTTATCTCAAGCAATCAACAGGCAGAGAATTCAATCACCTTCTTATGCTACTTCATATCGATTTCATTAACATGCAGAATAATCATTCAAATACCACATTGCAGAACACAGATTGTATATAATTTAATCCACAAAGAATACTTATCTTGCAACGCAAATGTCCAACGATTGGCTACGTGAGAGCAACGTTCCACCCAACCATAGATCTCTGTCCAGCCTGTATTATTTCAGCTGAGAGATCACCCCCGAGCTGGGCTATGTATCCACTAAGGAGGAACTAGCTGGGCTCACTCACAGCCATGGTTTCGGTCATCAGTTATGCTAAGCCAACACACCGTTGGGTTTATCAAGCATACAAGAGGATAGAGGAGGGTAACGCTAAGCCAGTGAGCTCAACCACTGAGCTACAGGCATCTCAAGTGAACTCAACAGTCAGGCACCCACATCACCTACCACACCCAACACAAGGAAGATCCCTTTCTCTATTACACAGTCCCTTAGGCAACTCTTCCCTCCAGTGCTCTTTAGGATGGGCATCGAAAGGTCCAGCTGCTAATCCTTGAGATCCTAGCCTTCACTGGGTTTATCAAGCAAACCCAACCTCTGCTCAGTCATTCACACTTGGATTTCTCACAGTTCTGTTATTCAATAACTCAATCCCGTCACTTCATTTCTGGGCTGTAAAAACTGGGTTTTCCAATGGATTTCGGGATAGCTAATGCTCCCAAATTCACCCCAAGGTTCATATCTATGGATCCCCCATTGGATTTCACTGTCCAATGCCAAATCTGGGCGTTTATGGCTCTTCAAAACGTGGGTTCTCTCACAGTCGCGATTTCTGGCTTTTCCTCCCTGCTGGGAACTCGTTTTTTTGAATGGAAAATGGTGTTGGTAACTTTCACAATGGAATGGGGATGAGGAAGAAGCAACCTCCATGAGGTAAAGTGGCTTGTGGTACAAGAAAACAGAGCCCATACTCTGCCATACGAATTTCTGGGCTGTCCATGCTCCATTGAAGCCATGAACTGAATTCCTCAACCACTTCCTTACAACAACATTAAATGTCAACAAGGAAAGTCAAATGGGTTCTCAAGGTGACATATGGAAGCATATGGTTCATCCCACAACCCCCTCACCACTCCCTAGTGGATACACATGGCCCCTTCTCATTCGTTGCCTCCGTGGCCAGTTTTGGTATTTTATATTGCATGATGTTTATTTACATTCTTTTTACAATTTCCATGGCTTAAGAGCACATGGGCATCAAAATATCAATGCTTGCCTTTTAATCAAAATTCAGGCTTTCACTAGCGGGGCCTTGGCCTTGAGCTCCACGCTAGGAAAACATACATCACATGTACACATTATTTACATTAAATGCTAATATATCCTAAGGGTCAAAATGGGGTCTTACAGTCTAATTGGGACCATCTCTCGGGGAGAATCCCTTTCTGATTGATGCTACGATATCCGAGGCATCAACAGGCCCCCAACACAATCTTGTGGCTCACCCTTGAGCCACATCAGTTGGACATGGTGAACTCTGTGGTCTTCACTTTGAAATCTTCGTACTGCTGCACGACTGTCATCACCATTTCTTTGACTTCCATAGCCACCACCTAGCTATCGACCACATCTTCTGCAGATGGATGCACAGTGAGCTTTTCCATCACCTGTTGACGACCCTTCTGTACTTCCTGAAGCGCTTCTCCTTCCTTGGTCATGAACTTTCCCCCGACATCCTGACACTACTCCAACTACGTAGCATGCTTCTTCTGGTGCTCAACAGCCTTGGTAACCCGTTGCTACAATGCTTTTAAGTCCTGAGACTTGGTGACCTGTGTTGATGTATATGCAACTTCGAAATGTATTTCAACTATGTATTTATTGTACTCCTATAGAGATGTATTATTCCTCTATATGAAAGTGTCGTCATTTGTATTGACAAGTGTCGTAACTTGCTGATGGATTATTAGACCACCTAATAAGGGGTCGGCCTGGATTAATGTAACCAGGGGTTATTAGACTAAGTTAGACAAGTCAACCCCATAGGTTTATTGGGCAGGATAGGACAAGTATAAATAGAGATCGGGAGATCTCTATTTGATCATCTCATTACTCACTCTTCCATCACTCGGAAAGTGGCACACATGTGAGGAGGAGGATCAATTGCTAGGAGAAGACTATCTCTTGTACTTTGGTTGTATCATTGCTCTTTCTATCTCTGAGGAAGTTGTGGGGTTTTTCACCTTTATGGTTTTCCCTAGTGAAACTCTTTGTGTCCATTGTCTTATGTGATTGCTTGATATGCTTGACACATGCTTGATATGATTGATATGCTGTACATGTTATTCTCTCAGTAAAGATCCTAGAGTATGCTGAATTAATGCTCAAAATCTAACATGCTATCAGAGCTTCCCTGAGAAGAAGACATTGTGCAGTGACGAAAACTAGGGTTTCTTGTTTATTGGGTTTCTCTCCATAGATTTTGGAAAAGCAGTAAGGTAGATTGACTCTACTCATCAAGGAGAATCTATCTGTCCAATCAGAATTCAATTCTGAGCACTTTCAGTTTTGGCCCTAAACATTAGGGTTTCCACAAAAATAGGAATTTATGAAATCTGAAGACATATCTAGAAGCTCCTTGGAAAAATAGAAGTTTAGAGATTTGGATCAAGATTTTTGGTTGGGTAAAACTCCGGGAAACTCAAAGCCTAATTCAGGGTCCTCCCTACTCCCTAGTGAATCCGGGAAGACTAAAAGGCATTTCTGAAGGTTGAATCTTTGCAGATATCAAATTCTGAATATACCAGTCCGATCAAGTCATCAAGATGCATATTTCTATCCTTTCAGAAATTTGAAATTCACATTTTGAATTTTTAGGGTTTCTCTGACAAACCCTAATCCGGGACCAGATCCAGTTTTCAGCAAATCAAGCGGTAAGACCTAAATATTTTCTATTTCCATTTGAAGTACTCTTTAAGATGTCTCACCACACCAAGCTTGAGGATAAGCTTGAAGGGGCTGATAAATTCCGAGCATGGAAGTATAGGATTGGGTTAATCCTGGAAGAAATTGAGTTGGACACTTATATAAGTGAAGTGGTCCCTGTCCCAAAAGAAGAAGAGGCTAAGGCTCTTCACAAGAAGAACTTCGTCAAGGCAAAGAGGATCATTGCCGATTCTATCAAAGATCATCTCATACCGTATGTGTCATCCCTAAAGCCACCAAAGGATATGTTTGATTCACTGACCAAGCTATTCAAAGGGAAGAACATAAATCAGAAGGTGACATTGAGGAATCAATTGAAGAATGTCAAGATCCAGAATGTAGAGACTATGTAGTTTTATTTCTCAAGGGTCTCCCAAATAAAAGAACAACTTGAAGCTGTAGGAGAAGATATAGAAAATGGAGAAGTGGTAATGACCACTCTTAATGGCCTTCCTAGATCATGGGATTCCTTCATCCAAGGGATTTGTGCTACGAAGAAACTTATCACCTTCAGTAGGCTGTGGGAAGAATGCTCACAGGAAGAAGCTTGAATTGTAGCTCGAGAAGAGAAGATAGGGAATGAAGTCCAAGTTCTCACAGCACACTCCAAAAGTCATGGTGACAAAAAGACTCACCATCATGGCAAGAAAGAAAGACATCACCATCAGAATCAGAGAGGTAGTCCCAAACCTCGAAGGAACATGTCCTATGTTCGTTGCTATACATGTGATGAGAAGGGACACTATTCTAGAGATTGTCCCAGAAATAAGAAAGATGGTTCTCACAAGAAGAAGAACTTCAAAAGAAGACATCATGCTCATGCTGCAGAGGATGATGAACCTCCCAGGAAGAGGGCTAGAGAAGATAGTGAAGATTCTTCAAGTGATGAAGAATATGTTTTGATTTCTGCTCTCACTGGAACCATTACTCATGGAAGTAATGATTGGCTTATTGTCACCTACCCAATTTTTGAGAATAATTATTTTCTACTATTATTCTTTTTGCAAAAAATACCTTGTGTTAAATTATAATTACAAGTTGTAATTATGACCAAGTAGGTCAAAATTGAATGTGATGACTCATTCTTATTATTTAATAAATGAAAATGGGAGACAAACACTCAAGAAAGCTGTTACAAGAGTATCCATTGGCCCACTAGGAGGAATGGAAGCTGCTGGAAGGATTGGGACTGATGGCAGCATTTGCACTCTACCATTAGCTATTGGTATGGGACAACTCCCCCTAATTTTGTGGCATTTCCCTCTCCAGGTGGAGAGAGGTGAGAAGGTAGCTCACTAATGACCAGTTAATTACAAAAGACCTAGGAAACCTATAAAGGGCTTTTGAATTGAGCAGGTAGCTCTTACAATGTTTTCTGCAGAAAAATTCCTCATGCTCATCAGGTGATGGCTGAGAGATTCAAATAGGGGAGATTGTGGAGAGTGCAAGTATAAGTCTGCAAATGTTATGAGAAGGACAGACTAGAGGTGTTGGTGCTGATCCCATAGAATTACTAAGCCTGTAAGGCTGGATATATAAATTTTCTTGCTGCTGCAAGTTGAAGTCCTAAGCTGTAGAACCTTCTTCCTCCTGGTGGATCAGTGGATAGGCTCGGGGGTCCTAAAGCAGACATCTTGGCTGTTTGGGAGCAGGTTGGGTAGAACAGGTTTCTTGAGTGATTTTTTCCTCCCATTACCCTCAGGTTCTATTCTGCTGTGTTTTCTTTTTAAAATCACATGAATGCTCTCAGAAAATGGCTTAGTAGGATCAATAGTAGAAAATGTCAGATCCTAATTAACTTAGATTTGCTGAACTGATAAAATGACTCCTCTGCATTTTTCCCCATGCGTGGAGCTGCATCGTACTCCAGTATAGAGAGGTAGCATTAAATCTGCCAGCTAAAATTGAAACCTAGCATGCATCTAAATATCTAAACCAAAGACCACCCATGCACAGACTGTGTTATCATGCATCTTGTATTTTAGCATATGTAGATTATATCTATGCATGTATTGTTTTATTATCCAATTCTGTATGCTGAAACAACTTAACAGAAACTAATTGTAGCAGTAGGCTCTTTTCTTATTCCTGAAGGTGATCATTATGTTAACAACTAGAGTTACTGATTTTTATTAATTATTTCATAGAAAACAATAGCATGCATTCTGTTTAACCATATTCCCATTTTTCCATCTTCTTATTTCTTTTAGAATCTGATTGATCTTATATGAATATTGTCTTCACTGTATTATATTGTATAGACATAAAGAAAGCTACTATGTTATTTTATCCTTGCCTCAGAGGACCAAAATGGACGAATACAGGAATATATAGTTAGAATAGAAGAACTGCATATTCATAAGCAATCTAATTATCTGACGATTGCACTGTTATTTTCTTTGTTTTTCCCGAACTACATTTGCATATGATAAAGCTTACACCACAGAATACCAAGTTATTAACAGCTAGGACAAACATAGCTTTATTAAATTGACAGATTAAATTATAGTATCTCTATACCCTAGCTGGGGTCAACAGGGTTTCAATACATTATCATTTATAAACATTTAAGCAGTTGCCAAATCGACGGTTTCATTACCATAGACAATTTAATTGCAGAATCGAGAGTTGTTATTCTCATTCCTTTAAAACATCAAATTAGACATGTAGATTTCATTCACATCGATAGCTAGGGTTTAACGTTACCACTTATTCCTTCAAAACAAGACCACTTCCTTTCTATTTCTCGGCGTATAGCCACATTTTAATTAAACAACTGAAAAGATGCCTTTCGATCCTTGGATCTGAGTTCAAGAATGATAATATTGAAAAACATTATACGCAGACATAAAACCCAAAATATCTTAACTCGCTTTTAGATACAAATACAAAAACGAGAAGACCAATTCACCAACATAGCCATTAAACCTTGAAATATTATCGTTTCCATTAAAAATAACAGTGGTTACACCCTACGATCGCCACTATCTTTTGCTGAGGGTTCCTTTTGAAACCCCACGCCATTTATGCACACATCAAATACTGAGACAAAGTTACAGTCTACCTATCTCCACATGCATCAACCCAGAAGTACACAAAAACGATAAGACATA
Source organism: Larix kaempferi (assembly GCA_027924585.1). Lineage (NCBI taxonomy): Eukaryota > Viridiplantae > Streptophyta > Pinopsida > Pinales > Pinaceae > Larix > Larix kaempferi. Next base: position 48,890,543 of record BSBM01000093.1, on the reverse strand, counting down.
AACGGAAAGATGCAAGACGATTTGCAAACACAAGGGTTAAACCTTGCTAAACTCGCTGTGCCCAGGAATGGCCGGCCACATATTTTAAACATTTACATCACATACTCTATCAACAAAACTCAAAAAAATGATAAGACATAAATGGAAAGATGCAAGACGATTTGCAAACACAAGGGTTCAACCCTGCTAAACTCGCCGTGCCCAGGAATGGCCGGCCACATATTTTAAACATTTACATCACATACTCTATCAACAAAACTCAAAACTGATTGTTGCCCAAATGTTGCAGGCGAGACAAAAGCCACTACCACGAAGGCATGCTACCAGCACTTGCTCATTAAGTTCGATTCCAGGAGAACCACTAAGGAGGGATACCACCGAAGCTTACTGGTGGGTTCGCTTAAGTTCCCTTCCCCTTCAACTATTTCGGCACCCTATGGATTCGCCGAGGGTTACCTGGCAACACCCATGCAACAAGTTAAGCATTGGATCATGAGGTAGAACGCATGCAACAATGAATAGTAGGAAATCCTTTGCAACGTTACCTTACCTGAGTTGTGACAGAGTTTTCGACGTAGCCAGCATCCATCCACTGTGAAGGAGATGCACGTAGGTCGAAGACCACGATGAGGGATACCTCCCAAAAACTTCAAACTCAATTGAAAAACCCAGACTTACAAGCTATGGCAACATTGGCACAAATGCACTCATCCCACCTGTAGATTACCACACCATCGTTCTAGACTTGGCTTCCACGGATAACTTTTCCTCGCAGACCCAGGGTTGCTACCGATCTCAGGATCGAGCCCGAGGGAGGCTAGAAAAACCAGCAAACCCTAAGTGCCTCTCGATCGGTTGGCATCACCTCCCAAACCCTACCACCGAACAAATGACCAAGAAATGTTACAAAGAATCCATAAGTTATGCAAGGGTTCAGCTCATCCCAATACACAACGATCAACGATGAAGATCCATCCTCATCAAGCCACATTGGAAGGTGGCAGGAGTAGAAATAAATGGCTCATCTACCTCCCAAGCCATGGAGTTGCCATATCGGTTGATAGCAGGGCAGGAGGGCGTTACAACTCAGCAATTGCCAAACCTTATCACGCCGAAACAACCACATAGACATGCACGTAACACTATCCCTAACACGATGTCCAGGCACATTAATTGCAAACCAAACCATTTATTACACCCTCGATTCGTATGCAGGCTTTTGCAGGGCCATCATTCCACCTGCCAACCCATTCAAACCAACGTTAAAAGTTTCACATGTAAATATTATCAATGTATAACGATCACCGATAGCATATAACTAAAGGTCTCATATGATCCCATATAATCATTTTCGAACCACATTCATAGCTTATGAATATCCACTAAGGTCGTGAGCAACCATAGGGCATGGTTTGACTCCGCCCATTACATAAAGTCTATTATAAAGTTCAATATAGGGATTATTGTAGAGCTCATAAAGCTTGTCCACACCATAAGTTATATAAACACATCGTTAGGGTATGGTGCCACCCAAGGAACCATCAAGTTTATTGCATGGTTGGGTATTAATACTTCAAGCGTCACCATTTTAATTTCCCAGGGAATAGAGTTTAGAACCATTTTGTCAATCTCTCCATAGTATGACTTAAGACCATGCGTCCTTGTCATCAACCTGTCACCGTCATTATTATAAAAAGAATTACTTAACAGCCGCAAGGCATTCATGGAATGACCTTACGTAAACTCATCAAAACTTATTGGAAACATTCACAACAAACACACCCTGAAATAGATGTTATCTGCAGTCTTGAGAGAGACAGGTTCATCTTACAGAATTGGAAGGAGACCATACCTATAGCATCGAAATTCATAAGCAGTTTCGTTTTATATCACGATTATTAAACACTTTGAATTTTATCGCTATCTCTTACTAGCAAACCTGTGCATGGAGGACGAGTGCAGTGCCTTAGCAAAATAGCTATGTAAGCCTCGGGGCACCTCGTGGGACCCCTTTCATCATCATCCAAAAAAGTTAAACTGTCAACACTTGTCAAAAGAATTCTGTTTTCCAATGCATCATAAATTTTCAATCATTCCAACATACGAATAAAGTACATAATCATTAATTGATTTCCATGACGTCATTAAAAGACAAAAGAAACAAGCATTAAATTGTTACTACCAAGCGACACTTTTATTAATTGATAAATATTGATTATTATTATTTCCGCATTTTATAATATTATCTCTTTTTATGGCGATTTAATTTTTTTTAAATTTTATGAAAATATCGGGATGTTACATGTGGTATCAGAGCTCATGTTCGAACTCTAGGCCTAAAGACAGTCCAAGCAACATGCAAACGGAAAATTTATGACTGTGAAAATTTTCACTAACTCAAGTTTAAATTATTTTGTCCTATACAGAAAAATTTCTTTGATTATAGATATGGAAGGATCAGCTGAACACATTAGGGGCAGATTTCCGCCAAACAGCCCAAGTATGGAACAACAGTTCCAGGTCAATCGGGGTAATGATTCATCAGAATTATTGCGTGCTTTTCATGAATTAAAAGCAGAGATCCAGTCAATAAAACAGGACAATGAAAGGATGCTGCAGACACAGGAAGAATTGAAGCAAGCACTGTTTGACCAGTATCCAAAATATGAACAGAACTTGGAACATACTTCTGAAACTAAAGAGCTATCCTAGGAAGGCAAGAACAAACAAACAGAAACAACTGAAGAAAACAACAACTCAACATCATCAAGAGCTTCCAAACAACCACGTAAAAAGAAACATAACTACTCTCGTGACAGTAGTGAAGGAGACTGTAAGCCAAAAAGAAAAAGGAATAGACAATACGAACAGATATCTGGTGAATTCAAGAAAATCAAACCCCCAACTTTCAATGGAAAGACGAAAAAAGGAGAGACAGGAGAAGCATGGCTGTCCGACATGAAAAAGTATTTTCAGATCTACGACTACTCAGAATCCTTGAAGGAAAATATGGCAATTAATAATCTGACCAGGAAGGCAGATATTTGGTGGGAAGATCTTAAAAGGGTAAAAGGTATAAAAGACCGAGATGTGAGTTGGAGTACTTTTAAAAGACACTTCAAGAAGAAGTTCTTATTTGAGCAGTATTATGAAGAAAAATCCAGAGAATTTTATGATCTGAAACTGGGGACGATGAATATGAAAGAACTGAACAACAAGTTTTTAAGTCTGCTAAGATATGTGCCGTATATGGTGGAAGAAAAACCAAAGGTCCAGAGGTACCTAAGTTGTCTACCTTTCCACATCAAGGACATGATAGAGTACGATAACCCTAAGACCCTAGAGGAATCCATGAGCAAAGCCACTTTTTTCTTTGACCAGAATAAGAGAAGAGAAGGGGTACCTAGCTGGAAAAACTCAAAACCCAGTAACTTTGAACAGAAAAAGAAGAATTTTAGATATGGTGGCAATTCTAGTTTTCAGAAGAAAAATTTTCAGAATAAAAAATTTCAGTAGAACAAAAATAATCAGCAGCAGAAATTTACAGCACCCAGAAATGTCCCCAATGTTGCCAAGACCAATGAACAAAAGCCACCTATAAAATGCTTTGAGTGCCAAGGGCCCCATTATGCCTCAGACTGTCCCCTCAGGAAACGGGTGGTCAATCATATTTACTCCATACAGTCTGAAACTATTGTAGGAGATGTGGCAAGAGAAGTACCCAGAATTAGTGCAGCATTAGACAACCGGCAAACAGAACACTAAGTCTCAATGGTGGAGGTCGAAGGTATGCTGCAAAACCACCCTGTTTCTATTTTAATTGACCCCGATGCTAGTCTAAGTTATATATCACCAGTTGTTGTAGATAGAATTAATTTGAAAATAGAGAAATTCGATAAATTTTGGTTAGTTAGATTAGCGACAGGAACAAAAAGGAAGGTTTCTGACTTTGTGGAAAATTGTGCTTTATCTCTGAATCAACTAACAACGCAGGTTAAGCTAAATATTCTGCCATTAGGGTCATATGAAATCCTAATCGGTATGGATTGGTTAGAAACCCATAGGGTCATTCTAAATTGTTATGGAAAAAGCTTCAATTTCCTAGATGACGAAGGAAAAATAGCAGAGGTAAAAGGCATCCCCAGAAAAACATCGTTCGGCATATTTCAGCCACGCAAGTAAAAAGGGCAATTAGAAAAGGGTGTAAGATGTTTGCTGTGAATGCGGTGCATGATGAGATAAGTACTAAGGAAGACAAACTAAAAATGGAAGACATTGCAGGATTTCCAAGATATTTTTCCTGAAGAGATCCCAGACTTACCTCCCAAAAGGGACCTGGATTTTACTATTGAATTAATACCTGGCGCTGTACCAAGTTCTAAAGCCCCATACCGGATGAACATACTAGAGTTGAATGATTTAAAATCTCAGTTGAAGGAGCTGATCGATAAGAAATATATAAGGCCCAGTGTGTCCCCTTGGGGAGCACCGGTCATTTTTGTCAAGAAGAAGGATGGTACCCTAAGGCTTTGTATAGATTATCGTCAACTGAATAAAATGGCGATCAAGAATAGGTACCCGCTACCCCGCATTGACGATCTCTTTGACCAACTATGTGGAGCAACAATGTTCTCAAAGATCGATTTACGATCAGGATATCATCAGGTCCGCGTGAAGGATGAAGACATTTTCAAAACAACCTTTAGAACTTGTTATGGACACTATGAATTTGTTGTCATGCCGTTTGGACTAACAAATGCACCTGCTGTATTTATGTGCTTAATGAACAAAATTCTGTACAAGTACTTAGATAAGTTTGCAGTTGTGTTTATTGATGACATTTTGGTATATTCCAAGATCAAGGAAGAGCATGATGAACATCTATGTATCATTCTGCAAGTTCTGAGGGAACACCAGTTGTATGCAAAATTCAGCAAATGTGATTTTTACAAAGACAAGATTCAGTACTTGGGACACATAATCTCTGAGGAAGGGATTGCGGTTGACCCTGCCAAGATAAAGGCTATTAATGAATGGTCAATTCCTAAAGATGTGACAGATGTGCGATCATTTATGGGAATCACTGGTTACTATAGAAAATTCATTGAAGGGTTTTCCAGGATCACAAACCCCATAATGTCACTACATAAAAAGGGAAAGAAGTTTGTTTGGGACCAAAAGTGTGTGGACAATTTTGCAAAGTTAAAAGAATTATTGACTTCAACGTCTATTTTGAGGATTGCAGATCCTAATAAAGATTTTGTAGTATGCACAGACGCGTGCAATGATGGACTGGGAGGAGTCCTAATGTAGGAGGGACATGCTGTAGCATACGAATCAAGAAAACTGAAAATTCATGAGAATAACTATTCCACCTACGACCTAGAATTGCTAGTAGTGATTCATGCCTTAAAAATGTGGCATCACCACCTTATCGGCAAAAAATTTACCTTGATGACGGATAATATGGGGCTGAAATATTTGTTAGATCAAACAAATTTGAATGCCAGGCAAGCCAGATGGCTAACTTTTCTGAGTGAGTATGATTTTGAAATTCAGCACATTAAAGGGAAGGAGAATAAAGTGGCTGATGCATTAAGTCGTAATGCAAGAATACATTTTGTTTCAGCCATCAGCACATACGCAATAGCTTTGGAGGAACATATTTTCGAAGGAATCAAGGAGGATGAGGAATATAGAAAATTACAGGAAAGGACAGCAAAAAACAACTCTGAAAATTCTGTAACAAATTTCAGTTTGAAGGAAAATGGCTTACTGCTGTACAAAAACAGATTGTACATACCAAACGTACTAGCAGTAAAAATTATGATATTGGATAAGATGCACAAAAGCCATTATTCTTGCCACCCAGGTTACCAGAAAACCATCACAATGTTAAGGAAGGAGTACTACTGGCCCAGGATGAAGTATGAACTAGCAGAGTAGATTTCATCACTGGGTTACCAAAGAATAAAAAACAGCACGATTCCATGATGGTGGTAGTAGACAAACTTAGCAAGGCAGCCCATTTTATCCCTATCAAAACTACCCATAAAGCCCCTGATATTGCAGAAATTTTTATGAAGCAGGTTTTCCGACTACATGGCATACCCAAGGTAATAGTTTCAGACCGAGATTTGAAGTTCACAGGTAGTTTTTGGAGATCTTTGTTCAAGGGGTTAAACACCACCTTAAATTTCAGCACTACATTCCATTCGCAAACAGACGGACAGACTGAAAGGGTGAACCAAATATTGGAAGATATGCTCAGGCTGTATGTTAAGGATCATCCTAGTAAGTGGGAAGACTACTTGCATTTAGCAGAGTTTGCTTATAATAATCACTACCATGCCTCAACCAAACATAGCCCATTTGAGATCCTTTACGGAAGAAAGTGTAACACACAAGTGTCATGGAGTGATCCGGTTAGTAGGGTCACCTTAGGGCCCGAATTGTTGCAGGCATTAGAATCAATCGTGAAGCAAGTACAAGGGAATCTTAAAGCTTCCCAGGATAGACAGAAAAGTCAAGCAGACCTTAAAATACCTCATAGAGAGTTCCAGGTTGGTGAACATGTTTTTCTTAAGGTAACGCCGAAAAAGAGCTCCTTAAAATTGGGAAGCTATGCCAAACTGACACCCAGGTATTGTGGTCCTTTTGAAATCTTGTCCAGGGTTGGACCTGTGGCATATCAATTAACCCTACCTTCAAACCTCAAAGTCCATAATGTTTTTAACATTTCATTTTTAAAGAAATATGTGCATGATCCTAATCATGTTGTAAATTGGAATAATGTTCAGGTGGAACAAAGCGGCGATTTTCCAGTGGAACCAGACTGTATTCTCGCAAGGAAAGAAACTCTACTCTGGAACCGCACGGTTGGCCAAGTAAAAGTGAAACGGAAGCACTATAGCCCAGTAGAGGCTACCTGGGATTTGGAGAGTAGTAGGCAGGCTGCATACCCAACTCTGTTCCAGGAACACTCAATGAGTGAATAAAGCAACATTGAGGACGATGTTGAGGCTTAAGGGGGGGTGTATGTCACCTACCCAATTTTTGAGAATAATTATTTTCTACTATTATTCTTTTTGCAAAAAATACCTTGTGTTAAATTATAATTACAAGTTGTAATTATGACCAATTAGGTCAAAATTGAATGTGATGACTCATTATTATTATTTAATAAATGAAAATGGGAGACAAACACTCAAGAAAGATGTTACAAGAGTATCCACTGGCCCACTAGGAGGAATGGAAGCTGCTGGAAGGATTGGGACAAATGGAAGCATTTGCACTCTACCATTAGCTGTTGGTATGGGACAACTCCCCTTAATTTTGTGGCATTTCCCTCTCCAGGTGGAGAGAGGTGAGCAGGCAGCTCACTAATGACTAGTTAATTACAAAAGACCTAGGCAGCCTATAAAGGGCATTCGAATTGAGCAGGCAGCTCTTACAATGTTTTCTACAGAAACATTCCTCATGCTCATTAGGTGATGGCTGAGAGATTCGAATAGGGGAGGCTGTGGAGAGTGCAAGTATAAGTCTACAAATGTTATGAGAAGGACAGACCAGAGGTGCTAGTGTTGATCCCATGGAATTACTAAGCCTGTAAGTTGAAGTCCTAAGTTGCATAACCTTCTTCCTCCTGGTGGATCAATGGATAGGCTCGGGGGTCCTAAAGCAGACATCTTGGCTGTTTGGGAGCAGGTTGGGTGGAACAGGTTTCTTGAGTGATTTGTTCCTCCCATTACCCTCAGGTTCTATTTTGCTGTGTTTTCTTTTTCAAATCACATGAATGCTCTCAGAAAATGGCTTAGTATTGTTATTTAATGATCAATAGTAGAAAATGTCAGATCCTAATTAACTTAGATTTGTTGAACTGATTAAATGACTCCTCTGCATTTTTCCCCATGCGTGGAGCTGCATCATACTCCAGTACAGAGAGGTAGCATTAAATCTTCCCAGCTAAAAGTGAAACCTAGCATGCATCTAAATATCTAAACCAAAGACCACCCATGCACAGATTGTGTTATCATGCATCTTGTATTTTAGCAGCTGTAGATTATATCTATGCATGTATTGTTTTACTATCCAATTCTGTATGCTGAAACAACTTAACAGAAACTAATTGTAGAAGTAGGTTCTTTTCTTCTTCCTGAAGGTGATCATTATGTTAACAACTAGAGTTACTGATTTTTATTAATTATTTCAAAGAAAACAATAGCATGCATTCTGTTGAACCATATTCCCATTTTTCCATCTTCTTATTTCTTTTAGAATCTGATTGATCTTATATGAATATTGTCTTCATTGTATTATATTGTACAGACATAAAGAAAGCTACTGTGTTATTTTATCCTTGCATCAGAGGACCAAAATGGACGAATATAGGAATATATAGTTAGAATAGAAGAACTGCATATTCATAAGCAATCTAATTATCTGACGATTGCACTGTTATTTTCTTTGTTTTTCCCGAACTATCATTTGCATATGATAAAACTTACACCACATAATACCAAGTTATTAACAGCTAGGACAAACATATCTTTATTAAATTGACAGATTAAATTATAGTATCTCTATACCCTAGCTGGGGTCAATAGGTTTTCAATACATTATCATTTATAAACATTTAAGCAATTGCCAATCGACGGTTTCATTACCATAGACAATTTAATTGCAGAATCGAGAGTTGTTATTCTCATTCCTTTAAAACATCAAATTAGACATGTAGATTTGATTCACATCGATAGCTAGGGTTTAACGTTATCACTTATGCCTTCAAAAGAAAACCACTTCCTTTCTATTTCTCGGCGTATAGCCACATTTTAATTAAACAACTGAAAAGATGCCTTTCGATCCTTGGATCTGAGTTCAAGAATGATAAGATTGAAAATATTATATGTAGACATAAAACCCAAAATATCTTAACCCACTTTTAGATACAGATACAAAAACGAGAAGACCAATTCACCAACATAGCCATTAAACCATGAAATATTATCGTTTCCATTAAAAATAACAGTGGTTACACCCTACGGTCACCACTATCTTTTGCTGAGGGTTCCTTTTGAAACCCCACACCATTTATGCACACATCAAATACTGAGACAAAGTTACAGTCTATGTATCTCCACATGCATCAACCCAGAAGTACACAAAAACGATAAGACATAAACGAAAAGATGCAAGACGATTTGAAAACACAAGGGTTCAACCCTGCTAAACTCGCCGTGCCCAGGAATGGCCATCCACATATTTTAAACATTTACATCACATACTCTATCAACAAAACTCAAAACTGAAGGTTGCCCAAATGCTGTAGGCGAGACAAAATCCACTTCCGCGAAGGCATGCTACTAGCACTTGCTCATTAAGTCCGATTCCAGGAGAACCACTAAGGAGGGATACCACCAAAGCTTACTGGTGGGTTCGCTTAAGTTCTCTTTCCTTTCAACTATTCCGACACCCTATGGATTCGCCGAGGGTTACCTACCAACAGCCATGCAACAAGTTAAGCATCGAATCATGAGGTAGAATGCATGCGACAATGAATAGTAGGAAAACCTTTGCAACGTTACCTTACCTGAGTTGTGACAGAGTTTTCGATGTAGCCAGCATCCATCCACTGTGAAGGAGATGCACCCAGGTCGAAGACCACAATGAGGGATACCTCCCAAAAAATTCCAACTCAATTGAAAAACCCATACTTACAAGCTACGATAATGCCGGCACAAATGCACTCATCCCACCTGTAGATTACCACACCATCGTTCTAGAATTGGCTTCCATGAATAACTTTTACTCGCAGACCTTGGGTTGCTACCAGTCTCAGGATCGAGCCTGAGGGAGGCTAGAAAAACCAGCAAAACCTAAGTGCCTCTCGACCGGTTGGATTCACCTCCCAAACCCTACCACCGAACAAATGACCAAGAAACGTCACAAAGAATCCATAGGTTACGCAAGGGTTCTTACCTGTGAACTTGTGCATGGAGGATGAGTGCAATGCTTTAGCGGAATAGCTAAGTAAGCCTCGGGGCACCTCGTGGGACCCCTTTCATCATCATCCAGAAAAGTTAAACTGTCAGCACTTGTCAAAAGAATTCTATTTTCCAATGCATCATAAATTTTCAATCATTCCAGCATACGAATAAAGTTCATAATCATTAATTGATTTCCATGACATCATTAAAAGACAAAAGACATAAGCATTAAATTGTTACTACCAAGCGACACTTTTATTAATTGCTGAATATTGATTATTATTATTTCCGCATTTTACAATATTAGCTCTTTTTATGGCGATTTAATTTTTTTTTAATTTTATGAAAATATCGGGATGTTACACTTATAGATAGTGGGGCTTCTAAACACATGACAGGATTCAAGGAATCCTTTATGAACCTATCAGAACATGATTCACCCCACAAGGTGAAACTTGGGGATGACTACCAATATCCAATTAAAGGGAGTGGTGAAGCCTCCTATAAACTAGACTCTGGAAAGTCTATGAAGATGAAAGATGTACTTTATGTTCCAGGTCTCAAGAAGAATCTACTCTCCATATCTGCATTGGATGCAAAAGGCATGAGGGTTGCATTTGTAGATGGCCAAGTCCTAATGTGGCCAAAGGGTAAGACTATTGATGATGCAGTGGTGATTGGAGAGCAAGAGGGAGGATTATAAAAATTGAAGGGCCAACCAGAACAAGCCATGGTCCACGACTTAGTAGAGCCAAGTTAACTTTGGCATAGAAGGCTTGCACACATGCACTATAGGGCATTACCAATTCCAAGCAAAGTTGTAGAAGGTCTTCCTGAAATCTAAACAAAGCATGAAGGCATTTGCAAAGGTTGTGCAAAGGGAAAGAACACAAAGAATACATTTCCAAGCAGTGAAAGCAAGGAAAAAAGAATCTTCGAAATCATCCACTCTGATGTATGCGGTTCGATGTCATCCAGTTCTCTGAGTGGTTATGTATACTATGTTTCCTTCATTGATGATTTTTCTAGGAAGACTTGGGTTTATTTCTTGAAGAACAAAGATGAAGTGTTTGACAAGTTCAAGGAATTCAAAGCCTTGATAGAAAACCAAACTGACATGAAGATCTTCAGATCCGATAATGGCGGAGAATTTACTTCAGGAGACTTCAAGAAGCTATGCAGTGATTCAGGGATTAAGAGGGAGTTAACCACTCCTTACAATCCACAATAGAATGGGGTTTCCGAAAGAAAGAATAGAGCAATCATGGAAGAAGCTAGGGCAATTCTCCATGACAAAGATCTACCCATGCACTTATGGGCTTAAGCAACAAGGACAACTGTATATGTGCAGAACAGAACACCTCATAAGATACTTGACAACAAAACTCCAGAAGAAGCATTCACTGGTAAGAAACTAGAAGTTAGCCATCTTAGAATATTTGGTTGTCCAGTATACACTCACATCCCAAAAGAAAAGAGGACAAAGTTAGATCCTTCAGGAAAGAAGGGCATATTCGTGGGTTACAGTGAAATCTCGAACGCTTATAGAATCTACTTCCCAGGATTCAAGAAGATTGATATCAGTAGGGATGTAACATTTGATGAAAGCTCAGCATACATCAAATCAAGAAAAGCACCAGTTGAAGATAATGAAGAACCCGGAATATCTAGAACTCAAGACACCACCATGAATGAAGCAGTTCATGAAGAAGATCATGAAATGGAAGATCCACAACAACCTGTAGATCCACCCCATGAGAAGGAATCTCACAAGAGGAAACCAACATGGGCTAGAGAGCTCATTCAAGATGCAGAAAGGTTTGGCATTCTAGAAGAGGAACACAAAGAAAGGAAAAGGACAAGATCACATACCAGCTATGTTGCCTTACTCTGTGACATAATGAACAAAGAACCTTCCAGTTATGAAGAAGCAACAGAAAAGAAAGAATGGAAGGATGCCATGGTCGAGGAATACTAGTCGATCATGAAGAATGATGTTTGTGATGTGGTCCCAAGACCAGAAGGGAAGTCTGTGGTGACTTCCAAGTGGATCTATAAGATCAAGCATGCTGCAGATGGCAGCATAGAGAAATATAACACAAGGTTTGTAGCTCGTGGCTTCTCTCAGAAAGAAGGGATTGATTATGAAGAGACTTTTGCTCCTGTGGCTAGATACACTTCCATCAGATTAGTACTTGCTCTGACTACAGTGACGAAATGGAAGGTACACTAGATGGATGTCAAGACAGCTTTCTTGAATGGTGTAGTTGAGGAGGAAGTGTATGTGGAGCAGCCACTCGGGTTTGAGACACATGATCGAGAGTCACATGTGTGCAAACTGAAGAAAGCCTTATATGGTTTGAAACAGGCACCTAGGACCTGGTATGGCAGGATAGATGGCTTCCTATCCAGTTTTGGCTTTACCAAGAGTAAAACGGATTCCAACCTTTACTACAAGGTTGAGGAAGACAATCTAGTGATACTACTATTGTATGTGGATGACCTGTTTGTAACAGGTGAAGATAGTTTGATTGCCGATACGAAGAGGAAGCTTGCTACCGAGTTCGAGATGAAGGAATTGGGTATGATGCACTACTTTCTTGGTATGGAGGTGTGGCAGAGTGTAGATGGAATCTTCCTTGGACAAGGGAAGTATGAAGTAGAGATCTTGAAGAGGTTCGGGATGATGGACTACAAGGCTATCGCCACACCTATGGCATCGAACCTGAAGCTTTTGTGTGATGCTTCTTCTGAGCCGGTTGATGCTACAATGTATCGTCATATGATTGGGTCCTTGATGTACCTAACGAATACAAGATCAGATATCTGCTTTGCGGTGAACACCTTGAGCTAGTACTTGATAGATCCGAGACATGTTCACCTGATAGCTACAAAGCATATTCTGAGGTGCCTTGTTAACACGTAAAAAGTGCTCACTACCCCATCTCCCTCATTACATGACTCATTTGTCTATATTTCCTACCATATTTGCCTCCAAAACATTAAAAAACCATTAAAAAGCATCCAAAAGGCCAAACCCCCCCTTTTCCCCCCAAAATAATTTAAATTTCCTCCAAAAATAGCAAAAACCCTCTAAAAAGGGAATAAAAAATATAAAAAAGAGAAAAAAGAGGGAAAAAAGAAGCAAAAACCCTATACAATTGACCTAAACCATATGGTGCCAAAAACGATGGGTTAACACTCCACCACTAAAAACCTATAAATAGGTGATGGAGGCTCGCCATTTCATATCCACAATCTTCCCTATCCTCACTCTGCCAAAATAACTCTCAAAACCCTAGCTTATCATTTGAGCTAGTTTTCCCATTTGAGTGCCCCTTTTAGCCCATCATCCAAACACCTTGGAGAAGGAGAAGGAACACATTGGAGCATGGAAGCAACCCTCCTGGACTATTGCAAGAGTTCCACCAACCTCAACACTTGAGGTAAATTTAATACAAAAAAGAAAATCTTTATCATATTGTCATGTCTTTTTATTTCTATTAATGCTCATGCTAGGTTAAATTTCATACTGTTTTACTTCTTTAATTTACTGTTTATTGAACTACTACTAAAGAGGCCCTTCTCCTTAGTAGGTGCTCATTTACATAAGCTGGGGTGAAAACCCTAGCTACATACCTGAGGGTACAATTGACTATGGGCTCAAGTATGAGGTGAATCAAAAGTTTAACCTGGAGGGTTATGTTGATTTAGATTGGGCAGGCAGTGCCATTGATTGGAAGAGCACTTCTGGGTGCTGCTTCAGTATGGGATCTGGTATGATCTCTTGGTTTAGCAGGAAGCAATCCTGTGTGGCACTGATTACAGCTGAAGTAGAGTATGTCGCAACTTGTTCAGCTAGTTGTGAGGCAATATGGCTTAGGAAGCTACTGTCTGATTTGTTTGATCTCTAGCTGAGTGCTACTTGTATATATTGTGACAACCAGAGTTGTGTGAAGTTATTGGAGAACCCAGTGTTCCATGACAAGTCGAAACACACTGAGATCAAGTATCACTATATCAGGGATATGGTGCAAAGAGGAGCAGTGAAGCTCCTATATGTTGCGATGGACGAGCAGTTAGCCGATGTATTGACCAAGCCGCTTGCCAGAGTGAAGTTTGAATACTTCAGAGGGATACTTGGTGTACTTAAGATCGAGATACCTTCCAAGGGGAAGTGATGAGTCCGGAGACATAGATGCACATAGGGCCATTCTCACATGGTTAGTGGAAAGTCCTTCCATGGTGAGATGTAAGGGCTAGGCCATTTTCACATGGTTAGAGGAAAGTCCTTCCATGGTGAAATGTAAGGGCTGGGTGGAGCCATTCTCACATAGTCAGAGGAAAGTCCTTCTATGGTGAGATGTAAGGGCTGGGCCATTATCGCATGGTCAGAGGAAAGTCCTTCCATGGCGAGATGTAAGTGCTGGGCGTGGCTTTTTCGACATGGTTAGAGGAAAGCCCTTCCATGGTCATGATGTAATTGCCGAGCTTTTCCGACATGGTCAGAGGAAATTCCTTCCATGGTCGTGATGTAATTGCTGTAGCCATTCCAACATGGTCAGAGGAAAGTCCTTCCATGGTCGTTGATGTAAGTGCTGTGAGCCTTTCCTAGATGGTTAGAGGAAAGTCCTTCCATGCTGATGAGTGTAAGTGATGAGCCTTTCCCGGATGGTTAGAGGAAATTCCTTCCATGCCAGTGAGTGTAAGTGCTGTGTGTGTGCATCTGGATTGTGCTCCGAGGACGATGACGATGATCTGAAGACGATGATGTGACAGTATGGTACACAGGTTTTGTAGAGGCATATGATCAGTCCTGAGATGCTCTTGCATGTTTTGCAGAGGCAGTGTAATTAGTCGTGGGATATCTTGCAGGTTGTGCAGAGGCAGTGTAATCAGTCCTGAGGTGTACCTACTTGATGGCTTGCTCGTAGAGATGTTGATGATGTCCATCCATCATGAAAAAGGGTTGGCTCTGTAGATGATGAAGACCTGCAGGTGGCGGGCCTACATCCAGTATGAAAAAGGACTGGCTTTGTAGAACTTCCTATGATGAGTAGATCAGAGATTGATTGAGATAGCATCAGTGATGATGATCCAGAGAAGAAGACTTGTGCCTATAGATCTATGTCAAGAAATATCTTCCTAGTTAAGAGGGAGTGTTGATGTATATGTAACTTTGGAATGTATTTCATCTATGTATTTATTGTACTCCTATAGAGATGTATTATTCCTCTATATGGAAGTGTCATCATTTGTATTGACAAGTGTCGCAAGTGTCGTAACTTGCTAATGGGTTATTAGATCACCTATTAAGGGGTCGGCCCAGATTAATGTAACCAGGGGTTATTAGGCTGAGTTAGACAAGTCGACCCCATAGGTTTATTGGGCAGGACAGGACAAGTATAAATAGAGATCGGGAGATCTCTATTTGATCATCTCATTACTCACTCTTCCATCTCTTGGAAAGTGATGCACATGTGAGGAGGAGGATCAACTACTAGGAGAAGACTATCTCTTGTAATTTGGTTGTACTTTGGTTGTATCATTGCTCTTTCTATCTCTGAGGAAGTTGTGGGGTTTTTCACCTTTATGGTTTTCCCTAGTGAAACTCTTTGTGTCCATTGTCTTATGTGATTGCTTGATATGATTGATATGCTATACATGTTATTCTCTCAGTAAAGATCCTAAAGTATGTTGAATTAATGCTCAAAATATAACAACCTGTTCCATTGGTGGAATTGTGTGCATGGCTACCTTGAGTGTCGCCAACTATCCCTTTGTGTCCTGCCGATTTTTGAGCAACTGGTCAACCTGCTCGTCCTGGACAATGTGGCTCCAAAAACGTACGGTATCAACTGTGAGCTTTGTCACGGCTTTTTCCAGCTCCTCCATCTGAGTGGCGACCTCCTCAATCGCCCGTTTTCTGTCATCAACTTCAACTTGAGGCATACCAGGATTCACCTGAGCCTTCAACTCTTGATTCTCCTGCCGCAACTGAACAATGGAAACCCCCAGTCGCTACACCCATTGGAGCACATCCACCTCTTCAGTGGGCTCTGACACATGCTGATAAGCTTCCGTGATGGCCCAGTCGACCTATACATTGTCATCCCACATATGGGCCTTCTCCGCAATAAGGAAATTGTGTTCCCTTTTTAGGCCTTCAATTTTGCATGCCTTCTCAGCCCATTCTCCCTTAATGTGTTCTTTGAGTGCATCCATAGCCTGTCATGCTGAAGCAACCCTGCTGGTCAATTCTTCAATGGTTCACTTTGCATCGGCCTCACTCGCCTGCAGTTGTACGCACATACCACTGATCTGCCGCAGTTGGTCTGTCGTTTCCCGGCTGGTAGTTGCTTGCATAGTGGTCAACCCTTCTGTGGGAAAGGCATTCACATTAATGGTCACCGTCTTTAGCTAATATATCAAGGTGTTTAAAGATTCGTCTTCGGTCACAATCACAATTGGGGGAATCTCCACATTCCTTACCCATGGCTCAGTGTTGATTGTGCTAACTGGTGGTGTCGCTGCGTCATCTGGTTCCCGTCATGAAACCATATTGTACACGGAGTCCACACGAGTAGTGAGCACATGGAATCCTTCATTTGTCACCCTTATCATCTTTTGAGCTGCTGTGGTGGATGCCTCAGCGATTGCATGTATCAGTCAACCCAACTATGCTTCCACAGGCAGGGGTAGCCCACTAATTGTTGCCGGGTCCTGGTTTCCTTTTTGTCTATGCTCTTCCAAGGTACGGTCACTGTTGTCAGCTGTTGGTGTTCTGATGGACTCTTGATCAGAATCATGGTGACTGGGTAGGTCCTGTGTCGATATATGATCGTCTGGACCCTTCACCGGCCCACTAGCCTCAATCTCGGCCAATGTCACAGGTTCACGCCATTCCCCTAGCTAGTTGTTCACGATAGCCTCCAATGCTTCAGCTGTTACCTTGTAAGGGGTCAGCAACCATTGCTGATCGGGGTCACACCTTACGTGCAGCCGAACCGCAAACTCCATGAGTGGCTTAAATCTTGCCGCAGTTTCTTCGGATATCCGTGGTACCTTCATTGCGGCATTGCAAAGCATCTCCCAGTAGAGCCAAAATATCAATTGGCAATCCTGGAGTCGTTCAGGTTCCCGTACATACCATAAGTTCTGATAGTACGCACCCTACCGCTCCTTTGTAGCCTCAACTTCCATGCCCTGGTACATGTCAGGCTCCTTCCAAGCCACAAATGCAATCAAGAGTAGTAGCTAGCTGTATGAAAACAAGCCCTTACTGGCCTAAACGACCGCAGCATCCACTGCTAATTGATTCAGGAGAAACAAGGACCAGTTCATTTGGATGCCCTCCACACATTGTACTGCACATGCGACAAGCCCTAAGTTGCACTGGTTAGGGAAACCCCCTCGGATGATCTTGCAGAATAAAATCTTAGTACCGGTGAGTACCGCCTGATCATTAATACTACTGGTACGATATCCATGACCATCTATTATGAAGCCATACTTCTTGACGAGATGTCCCGCTCGCTTTTTGTCATTCGCATTCCCTTGGAAGAACTGTGATGGGTCTACCCCATCTTTAGGTGATTCGGTAATGTGCGAAATTAAATCAACAGTGACCGGAATTTTGCAGTCCAGCCACAACGAACCACCATGGAAGCATGCCAGCAGCTGCTTCACGCACGCATTAACTTCCGCCAGTTGCCCAAAATGCAGTATGTTAATAAGCCCTAATAACCCATCCTTCTTCAATCCGCGTGCTCTGTCCTGTAATATCGGTGTCATGGTAAGACGGGACCTGGGCACATATGGGGCTGATGCAATGTTGGGTTGGGCCACCATATTGTGATCATCATAGCGGAGGTGCATCAACACCGGCCCAATATCAACAGAGCACTCCATTCTTGCAGGGAGCGCAGGCATCTTCACACCATATCTCTGCTTCAGGTTCAGCTTGCGCAGGGTTAGATCCGGTCGACTGGGAGGGATATATCTAGGGATGTCAATAGCCGATAGTCCCTCCCATGGGAAGATTCATCAACGCGGTGATTGGACTACCTGGCCTGCACCTGAGCTTTTCCAACCACCCCAGAGGACGATCTCAGTTTCCTCTTTCTCTACGGGGGCTCAGAATGCTGGCCCCCTCGATGCTTCTTGATGACGACTAAGGATCCCACTGGCATGTTTGCAACCTCTACCTTAAGATTGACATCTCCTGCAGACGCATCCTCTTCCTCAATGGAAATCCCAGTGAAAGGAGACTCAACCTCACTACTAATATCCACTATTTCTAGCTCGCGTGGCATACCTTACCCAGCACTTACAACTGATAGCTTCTACAACCAAACAACACTCTACAAATTTAACTAAACCGTGCCCAACACACCACTGTGCTCGCCACTACTCATCAGCTCAGCGTGGGCACTTAACAACGAAAATCTCGGTGCCTTTCAACCAATCTTCTCCCCATTTTTATAGCTTGCAGCCGAATCCTCCGTAATCATCACTAAATCCTGTCTTAATGCAATCAAAATATTGTATTAATGGCGCAAATCCGCTATGGATTCTGTCAGCCGATCGACCGGATCCGCCATTAAAGCCCATCATTTGAACATGCGGAGTTAATTAACTGTTTTAACTATTGGCATTTATTGTTGATTTGACCTGGTTGTAACGCGGCCACTTGTGGCACACTGCTCCAAACTTGCAGCAGAAGCCACCTTGCTTCCACATTCCATCCCTGTTGGTGCGCCATCCTACCACCAATCAATCTATACTTGTGTTTTTTTTCCCGATGTGACTCAAGCATCGTGCTGTTCCAATACCGAACGATAGCGACTCAACCTGCTACCATTAATCAACTTGGGGTGCATCACCCCATCCAACTGCTGCAACTGGACTACTCCTCCTGAAGTAATGCTACTAATGCGATACGGACCAAGCCAATGCATCTGCAATTTTCCTGGATGTTTCATAAACTTGCTGTCATATAACAACACTAAATCACCCTGTTGAAACTATTTGTTCTTGATATGGCGATCATGCCAAGCCTTCTGGCGATCTTTCTCCACACCCTGATGGAAATCGGCGATAAAGTGATCTTCCTCAAACTATATTAACTATGCCAGATGTTCCTCTAATGCTGCCGCATCATCCATGCCAGTTGTTGCCACTATGCAGAGACGCGGAATAATATACTCCATGGGCACAACCGCCTCTTGCCCATACACTAGCTTGAAGGGTGTCTGCCCTGTCATCCATTTACATGTGGTGCGATAGGCCCACAATACTGCTGGGGTTTTTAGATCCTAGTCATCACAGTTCACATTGCACACCTTTGTCAGCACATGCTCCAATATCTTATTGAAAGCTTCCACTGTGCCATTTTCCTGCGGATGATAGGGTGTACTCTTCTTATGTTGTATCTGCAACTCCTCTGTCAATGCGCTGATGGTGCGATTGAGAAAGTGGATACCTTGATCGCTCGACAATATATTGGGGCAACCAAAGCGAGTGATGATGTAGTCAAAGAGAAACTGCGTTGCTGTGGCCACAGAACAATCAATGACTGGTGTAGCTTCTGCCCATCGTGTCAAGTAATCTGTCACCATGGTGATATATCTAGCACCAGTGTGCTTACCTGGGGGATGGATAGGTCCCACAAAGTCTACTGCCCATTTGTCGAATGGTTGCAACATCAACTGAGGCATCAACGACATCTCATCTCGCCTGGATGGCTTCCCAGTTCTCTGACAAACGTCGCAGGACCGTGCATAATCTGTCGCATCACTATGTAGTGTAGACCACTAGAGACCCACTCGAAGCACCTTCCTTGTCATCGCATGACCACCATAGTGCCCTCCAGCCACTCTTGCATGTGCTTCAGAAAGGATCTTCTCTTGCTCATGTGGCAAGACACACCGTCACAATATCTCATCAGCACCCATCTTGTATAGCGCTCCTACAATTAGTTGGAAGTCCGCGGACTTGACTACCAACTGCTTCTTCTAACTAGTGGTGCATTCTTCTGGGGCAATACCTGTTGCTAGAAACTGAATGATTTCTTCAAAATAGCCATCAGCAATTCCAACTTTAAATAATTGCGCATTAGGAAACCCATCTTCAATGTTAGTCGACTCCTCCCCTGTTTCACCCTGGCTTCACAATTACTTCAAAATCAAACTCTTGAAACAGAAGTAGCCATTGACAGATATTCCCCCCCAACACAGGCTTATTGACCAAGTATTTTAATGCAGAATGATTTGTGAACATCTTGAAATGGCCTCCCAGTAAGTAATGGCGAAACTTCTGCAACGCGTAAACCATTTCCAGACCTTCCCTCTCCACAGTAGTGTAGTTTCCTTCTGCAGATGACAACTTTCAACTGGAAAAAGCAATGGGGTGATCAAGATCCCCCTCTCTGGGCTGGGCCAACACTACTCCCAGCGCCATCGATGAGGCATCAACATGAACATGGAACTCCTTACTCCAGTTAGGAAATACTAATATTGGCGCGAATCCATCTTCGTCTTTAGTGTCTCAAATCTATCCTGACATTCAGGGCTCCAATGGAATACTGCATCCTTTTCCAACAACTTCTCCATAGGGGCAGTAATCGCAGCATAACTCCTAATGAACTTGCGATAATACCCCGTGTGTCCCAGCGTCGCCCGTAACTGCTTAACAGTAGTCGGCGGTGTCAAACTCAGAATAAGCACAATCTTTGCTAGGTCAACCAACAATCCTTACTTACACACAATATGACCCAACAATATTCCAAATGGTGCACAGAAGATACACTTGTTTAGGTTCAACGAGATCTGGTGATGCCGACATCGCTCCAACATCAACCGTAGATTCGCCAGATGATCACAGACCAAACCAAAGACTGTCCAATCATCCATGTATACATGTAAATTTTTTTGAATGCAGCAATGACAACCCGCGAAAATATCGCAGGTGCATTCTTCAAGCCGAACGACATCACGGTGTACTGAAAGCAGCCCCATTCGGTAACAAAAGTTGTCTTATGGCGGTCTTCTCTTGCAATGCGGATCTGATGGTATCCAGAGAACCCATCCACGAAAGAGTGCATCTCCTAGCCACCCACACCTTCGAGCACTTCGTCAGTAAATGGGGTTGGGAACAGATAGTGCAAACATGCATCATTTAGCTTCCTGAGGTCAATGCAAGTGCGCACATGCGATCCATAGGACTCATCCATTCCGACTCCTTGACTGGTTCAATGATACCGGCATCCAACATGTGATCCAATTCTACCTTGACCCTCTCCTTATGTCACGGATTCAATCGATAGGGTCGCTGTTGGATCGTCTTAGCATCTGGTTTTAACGGAATCTTCATCTCCCCTAAGTCACCCAGAATCCCCTTCATGTCAGAAAACTTTGTGGGAAACACATCCTGAAACTCATGGAGCAAATCAGTGACCTTGCTTATCAGCTCATCATCCCAGTAATCCCTGAAATTTGCGAACTTTGGATTTTCCTCTACCCCAATGTTAATCTTGCGGATCTTCAGTGGCTAACTAATCGAATCGCTTGGTGCATCAGGTGGTACCACAGCATGACTTCCTTCTGATTCTGGGATAGTCACATTCCATGGATCATCACCATCTTCTGGACCACCATTGGTATTGAAGCATTCGATGATAGATTGCATCTGGAAGTATGTATGCAGATCCATAGGATATTCCACTAGGACAACCTGCAGAATTACGTCACGGATGAACTGTAATGCATTATTGACCTCTGGATCGACGTTCAAAAAACTGAATGTATGGGTAAAACATACTGTGAGCTCCAGCCAAAAAGAAATTTCTCCTCGCAACTTGATGGCAGTATACCATGATCGTGGCATCTCATCCAATGTATGGATAAAAGCATGGACCCATTCATCTCTTGGTCGCGAGACCCATAACCATTGACACTCCATCAAGTGACCACTAGGATCGTTTTGACCATCACACTTCCTAGTGTGGTAAACCTCGGTATGACCGAAGTGTACCATCATCAATCTTCTGCATTTCGACCATCCATCAATTGATGCCTTGTGGGTCGCCCACCAGAGTGCTGGAGCAGCTTTTAGTGCTTCGTTCAGTGCCAGCAACCGCTATGGTTCGAAAACTCGTTCCTTAAACTCTGTCAGAAAGTCAGATAAGCCAGGCAGTCCTTCATATATCGGTAGCCTAATTGTTTCAATTGCGACATGGCATAAGGACTGCGTGACCAACCTGCACTTCTGGAGTGACACCTCGTACAAGCGGTTCTGCCAATATTCTAATGCATCATCAGAGTCAGAAGACGCAGAGCTATCAGTGCGCCATCCCAACTCATCGTTGGCAGTCAGATGGATATA
This sequence comes from Larix kaempferi, assembly GCA_027924585.1. NCBI lineage: Eukaryota > Viridiplantae > Streptophyta > Pinopsida > Pinales > Pinaceae > Larix > Larix kaempferi. The sequence continues at coordinate 48,868,173 of BSBM01000093.1, read as the reverse complement.
ATCTTCAGAGATATTAAATGCATGGTCCCATCCACTGTGATCGTCGTCCTTCACCGCCTCTATGTAGCAGCGGCCCTCAGCCGGATCCAATGGGGCAATAACTTTGAGATCGCGATATTCAAAAGTCATCATCTGTTGCTTGAAGTTGATTACAGCTCCACTATCATTAGCCCAACCAATCCCCAGTAGTGACGGATACGAGCTTCCTCCCTCGACTACTTCTATTACATCAAAGTCGGCATATGTTTTCATTCCCTCAATTTCCACCACCATTTGTGGAACTCTCCCAATATTTTGTTTGGCTAACCAGATCAGTGAGCTATCTTCCCTAGTTGTCTTTCCTCTGAGAGTGACCACAGCAACGAAAGGATCTTGCAGTCTTGGCTTTGTAGATATTGTCGCGATATTCACACCCTGGGTCTGGTTTAGCGGCGGATTCCCGGGTGGGTTCACGTTCTGATTCTGATTAGGCCGCATATTCTGGTTCTGCACTGGTTGCTGCACTTGATTCTGGGTAGGCTACTGTACCTGGGGATGGTTCTGCAACGAAGGAGTATTTCCTGCTTGCCATCGTGCAATCAATTGTGGACAATTCTCAACCGTGTGATCATTGAAAGAACAAAACGTACACTAGCTCTGCAACAATGGATAGTCTCGCTGGTAGTGTCCCCATACCACACAGTCATAGCATTGAACAGGTCTGCGACTACCTCATCCTCCTCCATGACCAAATCCTCTGCCACGTCCTCCCCGGTATCCTCCCCGGAATCCTCCCTGCTGTTGGTACTGTGGTTGGTTGAACTGTTGCTGCATTGGTGCCGATTGTATTCCTTGTCCTTGTTGTGCATACTGTGGTTGCTATACATACTGTGGTTGTTGTGGAGCCATCTGCATCGGAGCATATTGCAGCATGAATTGTGACAGTTGCTGCTGCTATGGTATAAACTACATCTGCAGTTGAGGTAGCGGCTGGGCTACCTGCGGCTACGATTGTGACTATTGTACAGCATAATGGTCGTCCTTTACATAGAATGGATCACACATTCTCTCTTGTAGCAATCCATATGCACGGCAATCCTTGTCATCATGACCTACCGATTTGCAAAATGTACGATAAATATTCCTCGGGGTTGTGACCATTTTCTACATGTATGGGAAACTATCATGGCTGTGCCCATATACATGGTAGATGAGACACCACGACATGCTGCCACCATTCAACGGATTTGGTGCTCCTGAAACCAAATAATTGTGGAAGTCCAGGAAATTGTCCTTCGTATGCCCTTCTCCTCGACATCGTGTACACCATACTTCTTCACGCTGCTCCTTGCCCTTCTTCAAATCTTGCAGCTGTATAGTCAAGTTAGCGTGTTGTGTTTGTATCTGCGACATCCCGACTGCATTTTCTCCAATCGGCGACGCCTCCAATCGCATTGCAATCTCCAGAGCTTCGCTAGGCATCGAAATTTTTTGTTGCATCAATGGTAGCCGAATATGTGGTAGTAGTGACGCAATGAACCACTCTTTATGTTGGACGACGCTCATATCGAAACTAACCCTTTCCATCAATCTCTTGAATCACTGGTCGAAATCCCACACCGTCTCATTAGGATATTGCTTAATTTCTTTCAATTTCGTAATATATTGAGCCTCAAACTTGGGCTTTCTGAATTCTGCAATCAACCCATCCCGAATCTCATCTAGTGACTTTTCTGGGGTTCCTGTAGGAACTAGAACAAAATTCATAAACCAATCTAATGCACGACCTCGCAGGGTTGTTGCTAATTGTCCTTTCTTAGCGATATCATCAGTGATCTGTTTTACGATCCAGACTGCTTCACACAAAAACCAATACTGTTCTGGGTTTTCTGTCCCACTCCCATGAAACAACGGTAACTTAGCATCATCGCCCACCATTCTGGGCTTCCTTCCTCCTTTCACTGTACTACTACCGATTAACTTCTGCGGTATTGATGAACTTGGCGATGTCGAAGCGGTATTTCTTGCTATCTGAGAGATAGTGAGCAGAGGTGTGGGTACATTGGTGCTGAGGTTTGGTCCTGCCTCTATCCTGGGCATAACCTGGTTGTCCTTGTCAGGATTGTGATGTTGCTTCGTCTTGTGTGGTCTTCCTTCATAGCCTTGCAGTTCAACTGCAGCAAGACCTTCTCCTGTCCTTTGCCACTTTTCCTGTCGGAACCTCGCTCCTCCCCTCGTAAGACCACTTTCTTCCTCAGCTTCACTCACAGTCTTATCATGACCTACACCCATCTACCCCTTATCATTCCATGTACCGCCCCCTTCAAGCTAGTGTATGGGCAAGAGGTGGTTGTGACCATAGAGTATATTATTCTGAGTCTCCGCATAGCGGCAGCAACTGGCATGGATGATGCGGCGGCATTAGAGGAACGTCTTGCACAGTTAATAGAGTTGGAGGAAAATCACTTCATCGCCGGTTTCCATCACCAAAGTGTACCATCATCAATCTTCTGCATTTCGACCATCCATCAATTGATGCCTTGTGTGGGTCGCCCACCAGCATGCTGGAGCAGCTTTCAGTGCTTCGTTTAGTGCCAGCAACCACTGTGGTTCAGAAAATCATTCCTCAAACTCTGTCAGAAAGTCAGATAAGCCAGGCAGTCCTTCATATATCAGTAGCATAACTATTTCAATTGCGACACGACATAAGGACTGCGTGACCAACCCGCACTTCTGGAGTGACACCTCGTAGAAGTGGTTCTACCAATATTCTAACACATCATCAGAGTCAGAAGACGTAGAGTTGTCACTGTGCCATCCCAGCTTAGTATTGGTAGTCGGATGGATATAATCTTCGAAGATATTAAATGCATGGTCCCATCTGCTGTGATCGTCATCCTTCACTAACTATATGTAGCGGCGGCCTTCAGCCGGATCCAACGGGGCGATAACTCTGAGATCGCGATTTTCAAAAGTCATCATCCGTCACTTGAAGTTGATTATAGCTCCACTATCATTAGCCCAACCAATCCCTAGTAGTGCTCGATACGAGCTTCCTCCCTCGACTACTTCTATTACATCAAAGTTGCCATATGTTTTCATTCCCTCAATGTCCACCACCATTCGTGGAACTCTCCCAATCGGTGTCACCTTAGCGTGATTAGCTAACTAGAGCTGTACAGGAGACCAGCTCAATGGGGGACTCCCCATATTCTACCAAGCCTTCTTGGTCAAGATGTTGACATCCGAACCAAGGTCCAGAATAACCAAATCAACATCATAGTCACCGATTTGAATATTCATCCGCATCTCCTTACCCGTCTTTCATCGTTGTAGGGAATTAACCGCGAGCTCTTGTTAATCTTGGGTCGGTCGTCGCAACAAAGCTTCAATCACAGCAAGAGCGTCAGGATCTCGTTCCAAGCATAAACAATGTTCCAAAAATGCTTGAAGTGTGCTGGACTGCCATGACAGACCAGCCTCCGAATTAGTATCAAAAGTAGGGGGCATGTCGTACACAATAGCTTTTCCTCGGTCATTTTCTAGTGCATGACCGCTTGAAGAAATGCTTCCCACTCTGCATTGATGTCAAATGATACCTTCTTTTGTCCGGCTAACCAAATCAATGAGCTATCTTCCCCAGTTGTCTTCCTCCGCAAGTGACCACAACAACGGAAGCATCTTGCGGTCTTGGCTCTATAGAGATTGTCGCGATATTCGCACCCTAGGACTGGTTCAACGTCGAATTCCCGGGTGGGTTCACATTCTGATTTTGATTAGGCCGCATATTCTAGTTCTGCACTAGTTGCTGCACTTGGTTCTGGGAAGGATGCTATGCCTAGGGCTAGTTCTGCAACTAGGGAGTATTTCCTGCTTGCCATCGCGCAATCAATTGTGGACAATTTTGAACTGTGTGATCATTGACAAAACAAAACGTACACTTGTTTTGTAGCAATGGACAGTCTCGCTAGTAGTGTCCCCATACCGCACAGTCATAGCATTGAACAGGTCCACAACCACCTCGTCCTCCTCCATGACCAAATCCTCCACCACGTCCTCCTTGGTATCCTCCTCGAAATCCTCCCTGCTGTTGGTATTGTGGTTGGTTGAACTGTTGCTACATTGTTACCAGTTGCATTCCTTGTCCTTACTGTGCATACTGCGGTTGATGTACATACTGTGGCTGCTGTGGAGCCATCTGCATCGCAGCATATTGCAGCATGAACTGCAGCGGTTGCTGTTGCTGTGGTATAAACTGCATATGTGGTTGAGGTAGCGACTGGGTTACCTGTGGCTGCGATTGTGACTGTTGTACGACACGTTGGTCGTCCTTTACATAGAATGCATCACACATTCTCTCTTGTAGCAACCCATATGCATGGCAATCCTTGTCATCGTGACCCACCAATTTGCAAAATGTATGATAAAGATTCCTTGGGGTTGTGACCATTTTCTGCATATATGGGCAACTATCATGGCTGTGCCCATATACATGGCAGACTCAACACCACGACATACTACCACCATTCAACGGATTTGGCACTCCTGAAACCCAATAATTGCGGAAGTCTGAGCAATTGTCCTTCATATGCCCTTCTCCTCGACATTGCGTACACCATACTTCTTCATGCTACTCGTTGCCCTTCTTCAAATCTTGCAACTATATAGTCAAGTTAGCGACCTGTGTTTGTATCTGCGACATTCTGGCTGCATTTTCTCCAATCGGTGATGCCTCCAATTGCATTGCAATCTCTAGAGCTTCGCTGGGAGTCGAAATGTTTTGTTGCATCAATGGTAGCCAAATATGTGGTAGTAGTTTAGCGATGAGCCACTGTTTATGTTGGATGGTGCTCATATCGAAACTAACCCTTACCATCAGTGTCTTGAATCGCTGGTCGAAATCCCACACCATCTCATTGGGATACTGCTTAATTTCTTTCAATTTCGTAATATATTGAGACTCAGACTTGGGATTTTTGAATTCTGCAATCAACCCATCCCGAATCTCATCTAGTGACTTTTCTGGGGCTCCTGTAGGAACTAGAACAAACTTCATAAACCAATCTAATGCACGACCTTGCAGGGTTGTTGCTAACTGTCCTTTCTTAGCGGCATCATCAGTGATCTATTTTACGGTCTAGATTGCGTCACACAAAAACCAATACTGTTCTGGGTTGTCCGTCCCACTCTCGTGCAACAATGGTAACTTAGCATCATCACTTTCCATTCTGGGCTTCCTTCCTCCTTTCGCTGTACTACTACCGATTAAATTTTGCGGTATTGATGAACTTGGAAATGTCGAAGCGGTATTTCTTGCTATTTGAGACCATGCATTTAATATCTCCAAAGATTATATCCATCTGACTGCCAACAGTGAGCTGGGATGGCTCAGTGACAACTCTGCATCTTCCGACTCTGATGATGCGTTAGAATATTGGCAGAACCGCTTGTACGAGGTGTCGCTCTGAAAGTGTGGGTTGGTCACGCAGTCCTTATGCCATGTCACAATTGAAACAGTTACGCTACCAATATATGAAAGACTGCCTAGCTTATCTGACTTTCTGACAGAGTTTGAGGAACGAGTTTCCGAACCACAACAGTTGCTGGCACCGAACGAAGCACTGAAAGCTACTCCAACACGCTGGTGTGAGACCCACAAGGCATCAATTGATGGATGGTCGAAATGCAGAAGATTGATGATGGTACGCTTCAGTGATACCGAGGTTTACCACACTGGGAAGTATGATGGTCAAAACGATCCTGGTGGTCACTTGATGGAGTGTCAGCGGTTATGGGTCTCGCGACCAAGAGACGAATGGGTCCATGCTTTTATCCATACATTGGATGAGATGCCATGATCATGGTATACTATCACCGAGTTGCGAAGAGAAATTTCTACTTGGCTGGAGCTCACAGTGTGTTTTACCCATACATTCAGTTTTGTGGACATCGATCCAGAGGCCAATAATGCATTATAGCTCATCCGTGATGTAATTCTGCAGGTTGTCCCGGTGGCATATCCTGTGGATTCGCATACACACTATAGGATGTAGTCTCTCATGGAATGCTTCAATATCAATGGTGGTCCAGAAGATGGTGATGATCCGCGGAATGTGAATATCTTGGAATCAGAAGGAAGTCATGCTGTGGTACCACCTGAATTGCCAAGCGATCCGATCAGTCAGCTGTTGAAGATACACAAGATTAACATCGGGGCAGAGGACAATCCGAAGTTCGCAAATGTCGGGGATTACTGGGACGATGTGCTGATAAGCAAGGTCACTGACTTGATCCATGAGTTTCAGGATGTGTTTCCCACAAAGTTTTTTGACATGAAGGGGATTCTGGGGGACTTAGGGGAGATGAAGATTTCGTTAAAACCAGATGCTAAGCTGATCCGGCAGCGACCCTAGCGATTGAATCCGCGACATAAGGAGAGGATCAAGGTAGAATTGGATCGTATGTTGGACGTTGGTATCATTTAACCAGTCGAGGAGTCATAATGGATTAGTCCTATGGTTGTACAGGATAAGAAGACTGGCGAGGTGACCATTTGCGTTGACCTTAGGAAGCTAAATGATGCATGTTTGCACGATCCGTTCCCAACCCCGTTTACTGATGGAGTGCTTGAAGGTGTGGGTGGATAGGAGATGTACTCTTTCATGGATGGGTTCTCTGGCTACCATCAGATCCGCATTGCAAGAGAAGACCGCCATAAGACAACTTTTGTTACTGAATGGGGCTTCTTTCAGTACACCGTGATGTCGTTCGACTTGAAGAATGCACCTGTGATATTTTCATGGGTTGTCGTTGCTGCATTCAAAGATTTCATTCAGAAGTTTTTACAGGTATACATGGATGATTGGACAGTCTATGGTTTGGTCCGTGATCATCTGGCGAATCTACGGTTTATGTTGGAGCGATGTTGGTAGCACTAGATCTCGTTGAACCTAAAGAAGTGTATCTTCTGTGCACCATTTGGAATATTGTTGGGTCATATCATGTGTAAGCAAGGATTGTTGGTTGACCCAACAAAGATTGCGCTTATTCTGAGTTTGACACCATTGACTACTATTAAGCAGTTACGTTGGGACAAATGGGATATTATCACAAGTTCATCAGGGGTTATGCTGCGATTACTGCCCCTATGGAGAAGTTGTTGAAAAAGGATGCAGTATTCCAGTGGAGCCCTAAATGTCAGGATAGCTTTGAGACACTAAAGACGAAGATGGATTTAGCGCCGATATTAGTATTTCCTGACTGGAGTAAGGAGTTCCATGTTCATGTTGATGCCTCATCGATCGCAGTGGGAGTAGTGTTGGCCCAGCCTAGAGAAGGGGATCTTGATCACCCCATTGCTTTTTCCAGTCGGAAGTTGTCATCTGCAGAAAGAAACTACACTACTACGGAGAGGGAAGGTCTGGAAATGGTTTACGCATTGCAGAAGTTTCTCCATTACTTACTAAGAGGCCATTTCAAGATGTTCATAGATCATTCTGCATTAAAATACCTGGTCAATAAGTCTGTGTTGGGGGGGAAGATCTGTCGATGGCTACTTCTATTTTAGGAGTTCGATTTTGAAGTAATTGTGAAGCCAGGGTAGTTAAATGCTGGCCCAAATCATCTCTCTCGTATTGAAACAAGGGAGGAGCCAACTGACATTGAAGATGGGTTGCCTGATGCACAATTATTTAAAGTTGGAATTGTTGATGGCTATTTTGAAGAAATCATTCAGTTTCTGGAAACAGGTACTGCCCTAGAAGAATTCACCACTAGTCAGAAGAAGCAGTTGGTAGTCAAGGCCGCAGACTTCCAGCTAATCGCAGGATTGCTATACAAGATGGGTGCTGATGAGATATTGCGACGGTGTGTCTTGCCACATAAGAAAGAGCAGATCCTTTCTGAAGCACACACAGGAGTGGCTGGAGGGCACTATGGTGGTCGTGCAACGGCAAGGAAGGTGCTTTGAGCAGGGCTTTGATGGCCTACACTACACAGTGATGCGACAGATTATGCACGGTCCTGTGATGTTTGTCAGAGAACTGGGAATCCATCTAGGCAAGATGAGATGCCGTTGATGCCTCAGTTGACATTGCAGCCATTTGACAAATGGGAAGTAGACTTTGTGGGACCTATCCATCCCCGGGTAAGCGCACTAGTGCTAGATATATCATCATGGTGACAGATTACTTGACACCATGGGCTGAAGCTGCACCATTCATTGATTGTTCTGCGACCATAGCAGCATGGTTTCTCTTTGACCACATCATCACTCGCTTTGGCTGCCCCAAGATATTGTTGAATGATCAAGGTAGCCACTTTCTCAATCGAACCATCAGCGCATTGATGGAGGAGTTGCGGATACAACATAAGAAGAGTACACCCTATCATCTGCAGGCGAATGGCACGGTGGAAGCTTTCAATAAGATATTGGAGCATGTGCTGACAAAGGTGTGCAATGTGAACCGCGATGACTGGGATCTAAAAATCTCAGTAGTATTGTGGGCCTATCGCACCACATGTAAATGGCTAACATGGCAGACACCCTTCAAGCTAGTGTATGGGAAAGAGGCGGTTGTGCCCATGGAGTATATTATTTCGAGTCTTTGCATAGCGGCAACAACTTGCATGGATAATGCGGCAGCATTAGAGGAATGTCTTGCACAGTTAATATAGTTTGAGGAATATCACTTCATCGCCGGTTTCCATCAGCGTGTGGAGAAAGATCCCCAGAAGGCTTGGCATGATCTCCATATCAAGAACAAATAGTTTCAATAGGGTGATTTTGTGTTGTTATATGATAGAAAGTTTATGAAACATCCAGGAAAATTACAGATGCATTGGCTTGGTCCGTATCGCATTAGTAGCATTACTTCAGGAGGAGTAGTCCAGTTGCAGCAGTTGGATGGGGCGATGCTCCCCAAGTTGATTAATTGTAGCAGGTTGAAGCCCTATCGTTCGGGCTTGGAATAGCGTGATGCCTGACTCGCATTGGGGAAAAAAAAAAACAAGTGTAGATTGATTGGTGGCAGGATGGCACTCCAACAGGGATAGAATGCGAAAGCAGGATGGCTTCTGCCACAAGTTTGGAGCAGTGTACGACAAGTGACAGTGCTGCGATTGGGTCACATCAGAAATAATTATGCAGCTGGCACTTTTTCCCTTTAAGGAAGATATGACCGTTAGTTGCATTGGATCATGTCAGAAGAATGCATGTTTGGAATAAGGAATACACCGAGGTAGCATGGCTAATGGCACTTGGAAGGATGGTTTGCAGGGTTGGCATGAGGCACCCACCACGGCAGCATGGCCAAAGGACTGCCTCGTATATTTTTGAACATAGAGCGATAGGCGGGGGTATGATCACTCTGCCCACCTCCAATGTCTGAGCGGTGGAATCTTATGATTACCCCAGGAGCGTGAGCAGGTGGTGCACAAGATTTCCAAGACAGACAAATATGTGAATGTGACGTATAAATATAGCACCGAAGGATAGTAGGAGCACAGAGGTTGGTTTAGTTAAGAGGGGTTATGTTACAAGACACTTGGGCATCTAGCTAAGTTAGGAATTCCAAGGAGGTTGTGGAAATGATCCATTTTATTTCCTGTGGGAGCACACCAGGTGCGCTGAGGGCCCGAACCACGAGTGTACATGAGAGATTAGAGCAAGCTATGCCTCAAACACTCAAGGGTTACAAGCATGAGGTCTTGTCCTGGATGTCTAGGCAGTTGGTGATGGTTCGAAGTCTCGTGGTCCCTGCGACCACACAAAAAGGGGAGGTTGTCACCCTCGGATCCCTGTAACATATGCTTACTAGTGTGAAACAGATGTTCCGGAACCACTGGCCTGTTTTACACTTTGGCGTTGCTTGCAAAATTCTCCTCCGTCTACAATCGATCTCTTGAGACTGGAGGATTAGTTTGTAAGGCCTGCGACAGTAAGCTGGGAAGAATCCACTTTTGGGAAAGAAGTACATGACAACAACCAAATAATCAGTGTAGCAGAAGGAGCATGACAACACTGCGCGATCCAGACAACAAGAATAGTTGCTGAACTATAGTTTAGCCCTAGTTGAGTGAAGACCACAGAGTTCACCATGTCCAGCTGACGTGGCTCGAGGGCGAGCCACAAGATTGTGTTGGGGGCTTATTGGCAGGTGGTTTGGTAAGGAAGAATCGCAGCATTGCCGATGCTGTGACACGTCAGACGAGGTCGAGGAAGGAAGAAGGCCCTATTATTTTATGTATTTTTTGAGTCGTTTGTACCGCAATAAGCGGGTTTTTGGGTCATTAAACCACATGAGATGTAATTTCGAGTTAAATATACAGCAGTAGGCGGGTTTTTGGGTCATTTGGACCGTGTCAGTTTGATTTTGGGTCATTTGTCTAGGAGTCAGTTAGGAAGTTGTTAGTAAGTGGACAAACATTGTAAATGCAGAAGCCTATATATAGAGATATAGATCAGAGAGAGGAGAGATAGAGGGAGGAGAGAAAGAGATCAAGCAGAAAGCTTTTGGTATGTTTTGGTACGGAATAGTCTGCGATATGCAAAGGCATTGTATTGGGTTTTTGCAATAATAATATGATGTGATGAAACTATTTCTGTGCAATCCTGATGTATCTTCTGTCTTTGATGATAATGCAATGTTCCTTTGATGCAATAGTCACTTTACTATTATAATCTTCCCTAACGATGAATGTTTCCATTAAGTGATGCTATGAGTACAATAATGTAGAAGTGAATATATAGATTTATCGTTGAATGCTGCAATAAGATTAACTAGTTGATGCTGCAACATCCTCCTTCATTCAGTGGAAACATGGTTTCGTCCAATCTCCCTTGATCACCTCGGGTGAGACCTCATCTGCTCTGTAGGTGTTGCTGAGAAGGGTAAAACCTGTTTGGGCTAGTGCTTAGGGAGATCACGGTGGGTTGGTGTCGACAGTGATGGGAACCCCTGTTGACTGGATTTTAGTCAACATTGTCTGTTCTATCATTCCATTTGGTTGGATTGTTGCTCTCGGGTGAGGGCTTCCTGGTGTGGGACTTGGTTGTATTTTGTTGAAATTATTAGTGATTGCTATGCTGCGTGGCGATTGGAGTTAAATCTGCCTGTTTTTGTGGCTTGGGGCATTTGGAAAGCTCGCAACTGTCTAATCTTTGAAGGGGTGTCTTCTCAGCGTTACTGCCTTGGTAGCGACATTTTAGCATCTTTATTGGAAGTGGTTGGGTCATCCAAGCCTATTGGGTTAGCCCCTCATCTGGCTCTGCCAATTGCGGAGTCATGGCCTTGGGGGGATTTTGATGGGGCCTTTCAGTGGGGCTTGCAGGTTGGAGGTGCAGGGGTTGTTATACATCTTGATGCCAAATGTTGTATCAAATCTTGGTTTAATTGTGGCATGGGGCCGAATATGCGTAATGAGCTCATTGCTTTCTGGCTTGTTCTGTTTATTGCTGATGGTTGGAACATTCCACTTGTTCGCATTATTGGTGACTCTCGTGTGATCATTGAGTGGGATCGGGGTGTTTTTTCACTAAAGGTGCTCCAACTTAATTACTGGCTCCGTGATGCACGCAGGCTTATCAACTATTTTGGGTAGATTTCGTTTGCTCATATCTTCCGCGCATATAATGTTCTGGATGATGAACTCTCCAAACGGGCACTTACCTTTCCTGAGGGCACCATTTTTGTGGAGGAATGGAGTGATGGCATCCTTGTTGATCATTCCTCTTTGGCTTTTATTTGTGTTTGAGTATGGTACATCTTGTTATGATCCTGGTTCTGTCTTCATGCAGGGTTCCAGTTCCTGTGTTGCTGTCTCTTTGGGAACTTTTGGTCTTATCGGGTTATTGTGTGGCCTTTGTGGGGGTCAGTTTTGTGCTTTCCAGCTAGTTTGTGGTATCCATGGACTGGGTGACCATATCTATATTGTCCTACAGGGACTCTTTTAATGTGTCTTGGTTTTTTGTCCAGTGAGGACTTCCTTGTGTTTTCCAGGCTATGTTGTTTTTATGATTTTTTGTTTTATATTCTCTGGACAGCTGTCGATTTGGAACTATGTTTCCTTGTTTACTATTTTTAATATAAATGGTATGTCATTTTCTTTGTGAAAAAACCTCTGTAGCATTATTCGCTGCTTCTTGTACAAAGTTTCAAAAAATGATATAATTGCTTCCAACAAGTAAAGTTATGATTAAATCCACTCTTGATTATCTATATGACACATTATGTTATTGTATGAAAACATTTTTGTATCACGATCCTTTGAAACTAGTATCTAGAAAAAGAAATCATTTTATTTTGAAGCATTGAGTAACATGAATTCTTTATTTTGATATGGACGAGAAAACAAAACAGATTTTGAAGGATACATCAGAACTGCCAAACATTGTCCTCGTTGAGAGAACTATGCAACTCTTTAGGTGAACCTAAGAAAAGGATTGATCTTCTTATCTTTGAGGACCTAAGAAGAAGGATGCTGCTTCATATTCAATTTATACGACAATCTAAAAAAGGAGCATTTAGGAAAAATCGAGAAATCTCATCAACTGCAATTGTCAACGTGAAAAATTCAATTCAAGAATGTACAATAGTTTCATAATAGTAGTAAAGGCCATGGAATATTCTCTCAAGGAATCTTCATTGCTTTTTGTTTTCACTTACAGTGTCACTCAGCAGGCCAATCAAATAAAATAGCAGAAAAAGAGGAGGGAACATACTAACAATAATGCATCATACACTCAAAAGAATTAGATAGTTTAGATTAAAGTTCATTTATTTTATTAATTTCCACACTCCTTATTTTATTAATGACATTTCAAAGTTCCGTGGAAAAAGTTTCACTTAATAAATAAATAAGGAAGTGAAGGAAACGTGTTAGTGTGCATGCATCGAGTGCAGGCTCGAAACAATGGGAACCAATTGTCATAAATTTTCAAAACTTAGTGTGAGGCAATTCTTACATGGTTGAATAAAGATGAACACCACACTAGCGGCTGTGGTTGGAATATTCTCACCATCTTAACTTGGTTTTGTATACTTTACATGCATGCAACACTCCATGCATCCATGCATTGGCAGTTGAGTCTCCTAGCACCTAGTCCTTACTTTGGGTCCCGTAGAGCTTCTTTTTTGCTATCATTAGCCCTCCTATCCACTTAGAGTGCCTTTTTTACAACATTGGAGTTCCAATGTGACCTCATGCATGATTTTAGGAGTCTACATAGTTAGCTCCATGATTTGGGGTGCCTTGTCCCCTTGATTGCTCAGTTATCTAACTACTGCACCTAGTTTGACTACTACTAGGTATAGGAGCACCCTTTTTCCACCACTGACAGTTAGTTATGCGCCCCCTTGGAGTCTCCTCCCCTATTTTGGTGCCCAAATGACTCATTCATACTCATTTCTACCTCAGTTAACTGATCATTCATCATCGGTCACCACTAGACCTTATCAGGAGGTGGTTCCAATGCAAACTAATCCTGGACTTGAAGTGAATTCGAATCCTATTAGAGGCTATCGAATTCATTCTATTGTAACATATTTTGATTTCCAACTTATTGTTGATTAATGTATGAACAATAGTTTTTCATTTTTATGAGTGAATTCATCAATGTTTCTTTCTGTCATGTCCCCTCCCTAGTGACCTTGGTCACCACTTGGATCCTCCTATCCCTAGGGGTCTAAGTTCATAATTAATTGGGGAATTTTTGAGGCAATTACACCATAGTAGTTAATTAATTACTGGATAATTAATTAATTGCTTAGTTAAATTATTGTCATTTAAATGTTTATTACTAATAAATGTGCCAAGTAAATTAGTTTATTACTAATAAATGTGCCAAGTAGTTAATTAGTTAATTATTGTCATTTAAATGTTTATTACTAATAAATGTGCCAAGTGGTTGATAACTTGGATAGAAAATTCGAATTGGTCAAGTACGCCAAACTTGCTTAAGTGGTAAATCTCCGAAAAGCCAAGGAATCTAGTGGAGACAAGTTGGCAAGAAGTACCAAGATGGAAACTGACAAAAGCTGACAAAATCATACAAAAGCAGGAAAGTAGAAAGTAAATAAAGTGGAGAAAGCAAGAAAAGTAGTCATAAAAGAATAGCAACAATCTAGAAAAGCTAACCTAGGCACACTTGCTAATCTGAGTGGAGGAAGATAAAAGAAGGCAAGTTTTTTTAGTCAGAAGTTCCCATTCCTATCAAGGAATGCACCCTCCTTCATCCACATGTGTGGCTAGCTTGAGGAAGAAGTCATATCTTCTATTTAACAATGTTTCTAACTCCATCTCTCACTTTTGATCATTTGTAATTTGTGAATGAGAGCTATGAGCTACTCACATGTTGAGACATGTGCCTCAACCATTCCTCTTGGGTGATGTGCCCCAAGGACCTATGAGTTTCCTATGAGTATTATGTAGGTACAACAAACAATATTACAGCCATTAACCTTCAGGACAATTCAGCCATGAAGATCTAATGTCAGATTGAAGAGGAGGCTACCATTGGAGGAGATTCACAACTAGATTTGGTGAAAGAACACTGGTGGAAGAATATAATTATGGAGAGATGTTCTTAGGACCTCCAGTGAAGTCTATCAGCTGAATTTGCAGAGATTAGTTGCTGCTGTATTCCAGAATTCAATATCAGATCGAGTTTCCACTCCTCTTCTACCTCTACTACTCCCACAGCTAGATTTGGAGGTGATTCCACTGAAGAAGAGAGCTAGTTTGATAATGGCGCCCATTTGAAGATAAGATACTTAGAGTGCAGAAATATCAGACATATAATCTATATATGGACTTATATTCACTTCCAGAACAGAGCCACAATATCTTCTTACTTCTCCTCTCTATTCTCTCAGTGATTGTAACAAAAAATTAGCCGGTGAGGCATTGTCATTTGAGAAGCAAGAAGTTAATGAAAGAATAAATATTCTGAAAGTCATATTTCAAGTTTTATGTGTGGTACATGTTATATCAGAGTCTAAATTAATATTAGAACAGAGCTGGTGGTTTCTTAAAGAAGTTTGTGAAGTCAAAATACAAGACTAGCTAGATTGATGTCAATTCTAGACTAGTTTCACCACTTTTCCTGCCAAATCCATTATAATTACTCTTTTTACATTCTGTCAGTTGGAGTAGGAACTTGAATCAGTATAATATCCATATCAGTCCTTAAATTCATAATTTGGAAGCCTTTGGACCTCGTTTGGAAAGATTAGAAAAATACTAGCTTAGTAATCCCGGGAGAGCCCGAAAACCCCAATTCTTCCCAAACTCTCCCAAGTATGCAAAAATACTTTCCTAAAATAACCAGAACTCATTTGAATGATATAACCTATGTCATTAACTCTCAGGAACCCACCCAGTCTAGTAAGCATATGCTGGTGTGCCCAGGAAGCTTTGGAGTAGACTTCATCCTGGCTGACGGTCGAAACATAAATGGCCCCAATGCCTTGTGCTTAGGAATCTCACTCTGATCTGATTTGCTGTTGTTTCACCTAAACTCATACATTTTCCAAAATTAAATATTCATCCTACCATCCTCAATCCGTACCTCAGTACCCCTCACTTACCTCCTGCACCGTTCGAAGGAATTGACATAAATTTACCTAGTAAAATTTATGAAATTTTTTGGGAGTTGAGTTAATATCTTGGTCGAATATTCCCAAGAATATTACACTTTCTAATTCTTATTAGTAACAAAATTGTGAAAATGTGAGGTTTGTTCAAGCTCGATGATCAATCCTTGTGGAATTTCACATGGTATCAGATCTTGTGAGATCTTAGGTTGAGCAGTTGATTTCAGTAGTGCACCACAATCCTTTGGATTCCCACAACAAATCCCGGTGCCATTGCATTGAATTCATTAGAGAAATCATTTGAGGTCTAGCGAGGTGTAAAGGATCCAGATAAAAGTTCCCATTGTCCTAAAACATTGCTCAGTGTATTCAGTAAAAATCCTTCAGATATTTTTCCGTTGTTTTTGCAAGTTATTCCATCATCAGAATCGCATTTAGTCATCTACTATGGATCTAAATTCGATTCCCAAGCTTAATCCCTTCAATTTATTTGAATGGAAGGACCAAATGGAGATCTTCATGCGTAGTATAGGTCTTTACAAGGTGCTAAAGGGCATTGAGGTAGAACCAAATGTTGCTATAGATAACGCCAAGTATCTAAACAAGCTTGATGAAGCATATGGATTGATGTGCCTCAACATTTCCAAAGATCTAATCTTTCATCTATTTGGTCTGAAAACTCCCAAGTAGGATTGGACAAAGCTCGAATCCTTATTTGGGAAATAGGATGATTTGAGAGGACATCAATTGGAAAATGAGTTGATCTCTTTGAGCCCTGACAGCTTCAAAACCATCATAGATTTCTTCACAAGATTCAAGAACTTGGTTGTGCAACTAAAACTATTTGGAATTGAGAAGGAAGACAAGCAACTTATTATTTCTATTCTTTCAAAACTGGGATCAGACTATTATGTGTTTGCATCCACCTTCCAAACAACAAATCTATCCATCCCAAACTAGAAAATTCCCACTCTATATGCATTCATCCTATCTCTCACAAAGGAGCAAGACAAATTGGTGTAGATGGGAGTAATAAAACCATCAAGGGATAAAGCTCTTGCTTTAGGAGAAGGAAAGAATGTGAATTGGAAAGGAAAGCACAAGGTCAAGGAGAAGAAACAACATGAGAAGAAGTCAAAGGAGTCTCCCAAATGGTAAGAGGGAACCTTGAATCCAAAGAGAAGCAAGCAAAACCAGAAGGAGAAGACCAAATGTCCATACTGCAACAAATATTTTCACCCAGAAAGTGCTTGCATGAAGAAGACCATTGATCTCATGGCCCAACTTCTAGAGAAAAACAACCTTCCAGTAAATGTAGGTGACAGAAGGAAAGAAGTTGATCCTAAATTAGAGGATAACGAGAGGTATCATGCACTGATGGTTGGCACTTCAAATGAATCCTCCTTCATCATAGATTTTGGAGCCTCCAAACACATGTCTGTATCCAAGGATCTATTCTCTAAATTCGAACCAACTATTGGGCCTTCTATCCTAATGGGAGATGATTATGAAGTTCCTTCAAAAGGGATTGGAAGGATCAATCTGGATATAGATACTTCAATGATGTGCTATATGTTCCTACCCTGGAAGGTAACCTCATTTCAGTTTATCTAATGACCCATATAGGAGTTCCAAAGAAAGTAATTTTTACTCCTAATGTGGTTGCAATTCAAGAGATCTCTTCTGAAAAGATCACTGCACAAGGCATTGCAGATCACCATTCCAAACTCTATGATTTCTCTCATTTATTTCCTTACTCAAAACAAATTTCACTTCTTACTCATGCAAATGAAGTGAGCAGACTTTGGCAAGAGAGGTTTGGGAACCTCAACTACAAATATTTGCAAGAACTGCACAATCATAAAATGTTGAAGGCCCCCCAAACATCAAATTTGCTAAGGGCACATGTCAAGGTTGCTTGATTGGTAAGCATCTGGAGAACATGTTTGAAAAAGGAAAGGAAAAGAGAGCCTCATCTACTCTCGAGTTGATTCACAGTGACATATCAGGACCTCTTCCTAACCTATATTTGAATAATGTTAGATAAATCTTAACATTCATAGATAATTATTCAAGATTCACTTGGGTATATTTTCTAAATTTGAAATCATAAGTGTTTGAATATTTCAAAATTTTTAAAGCTTCTATAGAAAAAATCACTGACAAGAAGATCAAGGTCCTTCATACTGACCATGGAAGAGAGTATATGAAGAATGAGTTTCAGTTATTTTGTGTATATGAAGGTATTGAAATGCAGCACATTGTTCCTTACACACCACAATATAATGGTGTAGCTGAGAGAAAGAACGAAACTTTGAAATATATGACTACATGCATGCTTGAGTCTAAAGCATTGGCTCCTAGACTTTGGGAAGAAGCTGTCAACTGTGTTGCATACCTCCAGAACAGAGTTCCACACAAAGGCCTAAAAGGAAAAAATCATTTCTCAGCATGGATTGGATACAAGCCAGATGTGTCTCATCTAAGAGTCTTTGGTTCCAAAGCTTGGAAAGGGATTCCTTTAGAGAAGAGGAGAGCCTTAGAGCCTCAAAACAAAGAGTGCATATTGGTTGGTTATGCACATAATGCAAAATCCTATAAACTGCTAGATCTGTCTACCATATAGACCTTACTTGAAAGAAGTGTCCACTTTGAAGAATGGACACTGCATGATTCCCACCATGTCAAAGTAGACAACTTACCAACTACTCCACCACAACATGTTGAACAATATAGTGAATCGTCCTCTCATGAAAGTTCAGATTTTGACTAAGAAAGTGAAGATGAGCGAATGCTAGATCCAGATCCACAAGAACCTAAATATATAGCACCATAAGATCCACCACCACTTCCAAGATGGGTTGCTAATACCATTGAATCTATTGGTGACCTTGTTGGAGATCCACAAGATCCAAGAAGAACAAGATCTAAGTTTCAAAATTCAAGGTTTGCACTCTCTCATGCAGATCCGTTTATTCCTGATAGATTTTTTTGATGGTTGGATTAGATCCAAAAACCTTCTTTGAGGCCTCCCAAGATTCAAGATGGATAAAAACTATGGATGAAGAGTACCAATATCTTCAAAAGAATGAGACTTGGGATTTTGTTTCTCTCCCTCCTATAAAGAAGCTTGTTCAATGTAAGTGGGTATACAAAACAAAGATGGGCTCATATGGAGTAATAAGCAAGTACAAGGCTCGCTTGGTTGCTAAAGGTTTCTCACAAGTTCAAGGGATTGACTATACAGATACCTTCGCTCTTGTTGCAAAGATGGACTCCATCTGTCTTGTTTTAGCTCTTGTTGCATCCAATCACTGGGAGGTGCATCACATGGATATGAAGAGTGCTTTTCTTTATGGATATCTAGAGGAGGTGTCACCTACCCAAATTTTGAGACTATTTATTTTATTGAAAAAACATTATATTAAATTATAATTACAAAGTTTTGTAATTATGACCAAATATTGGTCAAGGATGATTGTAATGACTGATTAATATTATTTAATAAATTAAAACAGGAGACAAACACCCAGGGGAACTGTTAAATGAGTGTTCACTGATCCACTAGGAGGAATGGAAGCTGTTAGAAGGCATGGGATAGATGTCAGCATATGCACTCCACCACTAGTTGTTGGTCATGCGACAACTACCCCTAAATTTGTGGCATTATCCCCCAGGTGGGTGGAAGAGAGCTGATGGCTCATTAATGACTAGGTTAACCACTAAAAGGCCTAGGAAGCCTAGAAAAGACAATTCGAAAAAGCAGCTCGACATTATTTTCTGCAGAAATAATTCCTCAAGTGTATCAGGTGATCACTAAGAGATTCGAATAGGGAGGCTAAGTGGAAGTGCATTGTGAGGCTGCTCAATTATTATGAGAAGAGAAACAGAGGTGTTGGTGCAGGTCTCTTTGACTGCTAAGTCTATATGACTGGATGAACTACTTTGCTGCTGCAAGTGGATTGACCTAAAGCTTCTACAGATTCTTCTTCCTAGTGGTTCAGTGAACAGGCTCGAAGGTCCTAAGGCAAGAAATTTGGATGTCTTCAAGAATAGGTTGGGTGGAACAGGCTCCTTGGGATGTTTGTTTCTACTACAGTCAATCAGGTTCTACTGTTATGTCTTATTGTTTACAGTTAAATGATTTTCTGCATTGTAGATTTATTATTTACAGTTATACAGAAGAAACCATTTCAATTTCTGACCTAGAGATGATTTGGTGTAAGGATGGTTAAGTAAATGAGATGAATGATTAAAATATTTTCTGTATTTTTCCCATACTATTATCTGTATAGAACTCTAGTACAGAAAAGTAAAATGAATAGAGATGAATGATAGGAAGAATGCCATTTGAATGATTAGATAATTACTATAGCATTTCTTTTAAATTCTGAAGTATCATTTATGTATGGTTAAACTCAAAATATAGAACACATTATAAAACACATATTTAGCATTTCCTGTACTTATTTACAAAAGAAAGACATGTCATCTCTACACGAAATTAGGTTTTCAATAATCATTATCCATTGTTGACAACTAATACTGTGCATTCTATTTCAACTTTAAGGGTGTTGTAATTCCAAATTTTTCAGGAATTATTTATACTAGAAATTTTAATAGCTGCAAATATTCTTCTATACAGAGTTGTTACTTACAAATGATAAATAAACATTTATTTTCTCATATTCTGATTTAGTATTAACTATAATCATTAAATTTAAACACTTTCAATATAGAATCAAAACCCTAAGATTTTTCAACCCTAGCTTCTAAACATCAACTTTAGTATACATTTCAATATTTTTCATATCAAGCCATTCATGGCAGAGACTTATAAGATTTCTGAAGATATAGCAGACACAGGTTCAAAACCCTAAACAACATTTTAATTAACCTTACTATCTACCTTTCGTGTTCAGAATACGATAAAGACACTTTACCTCACTTAACAGAAAACATAAATTTAGTATCGTTATCTAACAGTGAGCTTATAACCCTAGCATAAACATAATCAATATCGAAAACCTTTAGATAAACAAGTTAAGGCACAGTTCTCAGGTTTGAATTCTTGGTATTATCATAGTTATCATCAAAACTTACAGGTTAGGATTGCGTCATGCTTATCACAAGGTTTATACACCTATGGCTCTCAACCATCATCTTAAAAACACAACAGTTCATAAAACAAGACATTTCATTTTCATATTTACCGGAGCAACTCTCACAGTTTCAAAATACACAAAACTTATGAAGTTTGGAACCAAATTCCTTTATTTAAAACTAGAATGGCCGAGGGATAAAACCCTCTCAACTGCTACATCGTTTGCAAAGTATTTAAAACTAAAAGCAAAAACAAAAGACTTTCCATTGTAGCAGCATAACTTCTACTTCACATAAACGAGTCAGCCCGTGGTGTTCAACTCTCCCAAGACACTATATTAAATATCCATTATCGACGAATTGAAATTTAAACATTTCACAGAAAACTATTTGAAGTTTCAACACTATTCTTCCATTAAAAATAGCGAGCGTTCATCCCTTTAACCTTTACATCTTAAAACAAGGGTATTACTTCAATAAAAATTTACAATGAAACACTGCGAAGCATAGTAACAAGACCAAACAAGGATCTTATCCTCTGGCATTTAGTCATTTTGTTCTCAAAACATTAACACTATCCAAAACTCTGCCAAGAACCTAATACATTCCATCTTCAAACACCAAACATCATCCATGACAGGCCAAGAGAACCTACGAAGTAGAGAACCGCCGAGTCTTACCAGTGGTCGAGCAGTGTTCCTTCCACAAGCTTTCAAAAAACTGTAACCCTTCGACGAAGTGTAAAATCTGCCACAAAAACCAGTCTGAGGTTAAACTATAATCGCAGAGTTGTTAATAATAAAAACAATAGATAACTCTAACACCATTTTATCAAAACGTTACCTGTGTATTGAAGTTCCGAGACACCACCTGCAAACAAAATTGATGAAGCCATCTAACCGGTTTGTCATTTCATGAGAATCAAACATGGTTCAAATCTACCAGGAGAAAAACCCAAAGAACTACTCTCTCAACCATAGATAGAAAATCCGACCTTAGACTCAACCCTTCATCATCTTTAATTATTGCAAACACTCACAGAAGGCTCAGCTTCTGACATAATCCCCATTAGCATGTTAACACTCAATAGGCTGAGGTTTCGAATCTTGGAACCTCCTCAACCGAAACCTTGGAGTTTCTCGGCCTATCGGCCTCTCCATGGATCCACTTCCAACACATTGAATGACAAAGGCAATAACAACCGCGTAAACATAATGGAATTTAGGGTTTCTAGATCAAAGTCCAAGGTCTTATGAGATCAATGATGGAGGTGAAGCCAACAAGGCACGTCAAAAATAGAGCATCAACTACTTTAATCACCATATTGATTATTACATCTACCATGTCGCCAAATCACCAGACTAAGGGCTAATGTATGGCATAGCTCAGCATAGTAATTGGTTTGTTGTAAACTCCTTCACGTGAAGACATCCACCTAAGCTTTCCACTACATTTAGCAGGTAGGCGATTTTAATGCCAGGACCAAGTATCGATAGATTGCCAGCATGCTAAGTACTGATACTTTAATGCCCTGTCAATATCATATTCAATACAATGTTCAGGGTTGTATTTTCATATTGTTTTTCCATTTCCCAAAGTTTGTAGTTGGCATCGTATTAATAGTAATACATTTCTAATGTATGGTTCGTTTAAGGCATGGTTATAATATGATGTACATTTTCTATTCCATAGCATAGTTAATATCCTATAGAAGATATTGGAGTTTAGGGTATAGTTTATATATTTTGTTATTGCTAATCAATTGACAAAGGTAAGATCTTCGATGCTTAAGGTATAGTCTAGATTTCTTATTATGCACATGATAATGCTAGTTCATATTGTAATAGCATATACATTACATTTAAAAGAATTTCAATTAATGTTGCAAATTGACAATGGTATCATCATATTTACCTTAATAGTCATTGTTATATCATTTCATTTGATTAAAGTCGTATTTTTAATATGGTTTAATAATTGGTGTATAGTTTAGGAAGCTTTAATTTTTGTGCATTGCAATATTGTCATATTAATCTATCTTTTCACAAGTTGCCCATTATATTACGTTGCACAATATTACATTAGAAGAACACAATCCTATAAGTATAGTAAATTCACATTAGAATTATGATGGTAATATCATAAAAGACGATGCTATATTAGCATAATTCTTTATGTAATTTATGAATGGAAATTATAGAAGCCACTATAGTTATTTTTAATTTCCATGTGTACATTGGAATCTAGCACTTAAAGTAGAACTCATAGTGTAAGTTTAATACATAGAATATTACTACTCCTTGCATTTTGGCAAAATGATGACAGGACTTTAATAACACTAATAAGTTTGTAAACTAGTACGTAAATGAGAAATGGAATAAAGACCCATACCTTCCATAAGTTTCATGCAAGAAAGCACTTAGAGTCCTCACTTTACATTGACGATGAATTGAAAAGCATATTTACTCTTAAACACTTGAATTGACATATTATTTCTTACCTGCGTTTCTGCACAGTGAAACATGTTGTAATTCTTTATCTAAACATAGCTAAGTAAACCTCATGGTACCTTGTAGGACCCCTTCGTCATCATTCAAAAGCAAACTGTCAGTACCTTAACAAAAAAATATATCTCAGGATAAACTTAACTACAACATATAGATTAAAAATAAACACAAGCAGAACTAATGAAGTACTTGCGCTATGAAGTTTAATTTGTGGTTATCGTAATTCATCATTAGTTAAAAGATTAGTAATTATTTCATTTTCCGCATTAGCAATTTCAGTAATTATTGCTACTTTAAAAATTTTAAATTTTTGTAAATTTGAGGGATGTTACAGGAGGAGATCTACATGAAGCAACTTGAAGGATACATTGATGATCCTTCATTAGTGTGCATATTGAGGAGGTCCTTATATGGGCTCAATCAGGCTCCCCGAGCATGGTACGCTAAGATGGACTCCTTTCTAATGTCACAAGATTTTCAAAGATGCAAGTCTGATTCGAATGTCTACATGAGGCATTATGGTAACTCTCTTCTCCTTATTGTCCTCTATTTTGATGATTTACTGATTACAGGGAGTCTCTCTTCGTGCATTAGATCTATAAAAATAGCCTTGCACAATTCCTTCTCTATGTCATATTTGGGACTACTAAAGCAGTTTCTTGGTCTTGAAGTCTCTCAGAGTGATTTAGGAATCAATATTCCATAGTCCAAGTTTTTATTAGATCTACTTGATAGGTTTCATGTGATAGAATGAAAACCAACATGATTTCCTTTTCTTTCAGGTATGAGTCTTGAGGATGGTTCTTCTTCACCTTTGGTGGATAGTACCTTGTATCGGTAACTGATCGTGGGTCTTTTGTTTCTTACACATACTCCCCTAATATATCATATGCAGTGAGTGTTGTCTCCAGATACATGCAAGAGCCTCATGAGCTTCACTAGAAGGAAGCTAAAAGTATCTTGCACTATGTGCAAGGGACGAAGACCTATGGTATTCACTATGCAGTTGGGTCTCCATTGAACCTAGTTGGGTACACAGATTCAGATTGAGCTGGAGATAGCTCAAATCAGAATTCTACATCAGGTTTTTTCTTCATGATTGGATCTGGTCCTATCTGTTGGTCGAGCAAAAATCAAACTGCTCTTTCTCTTTCATCGGCTGAGGCCGAGTACAAAGGTGCAGTGAATGCAACCACACAGTGCATTTGGTTGTAGGGAATCTTGTCAAAGTTTGGGATTTGCTACAAGGGACAACCTAAACATGCCATGGTGCATGAATCCATGGAGCCAAGTGAACTTTGGCATAGAAGACTAGCTCATATGCACTATAGAGCACTTCCACTTGCAAGCAAGGCAATAGAGGGTCTTCCTGAAATCAAGACCAAACATGAAGGTATTTGCAAAGGATGTGCAAAAGGTAAGAACATTAAGAAGGCTTTCCCAAGCAGTGAAAGCAAGGCAAAAGACATCCTAGAAATCATCCACTCAGATGTATGTGGCCCTATGTCATCCAGTTCCCTGAGTGGGTATGTTTACTATGTCTCATTTATTGATGACTTCTCCAGGAAGACTTGGGTATACTTCTTGAAGAGCAAAGATGAGGTGCTTGATAAATTCAAGGAATTCAAAACCTTGATGGAGAATCAAACTGACAAGAAGATCAAAACATTCAGATCCGACAATGGTGGAGAATTCACCTCAAGTGACTTCAAGAAGCTTTGTAGTGATCCAGGGATTAAGAGGGAGTTGACTGCTCCTTATAATCCACAACAGAATGGAGTTGCAGAAAGGAAGAACAGAACTATCATGGAAGCAGTAAGGGAAACGCTACATGACCAGGATCTACCTATGCATCTATGGGCAGAAGCAGCTAGAACAGCTGTATATGTGCAGAACAGAACACCCCACAAGATATTGGACAACAAGACACCAGAAGAGGTCTTTTCTGGTAAGAAACCTGAAGTCAGTCATCTCAGAATATTTGGTTGTCCAGTATATACTCATGTCCCAAAGGAAAAGAGGACGAAACTAGATCCTTCAGGAAAGAAGGGTATCTTTGTGGGTTACAGTGAAAGCTCGAAGGCTTACAGAATATACTTTCCAGGGTTCAAGAAGATTGATGTCAGCAGGGATGTAACATTTGATGAAAACTCAACATTCATCAAATCAAGGAAGGCACCCATCGAAGTTTATGAAGAACCTAAGGAAACAAGATTTCAAGACACTACCATGACTGAAGCAGTTCCAGAAGTTGTTCGTGAAGTTGAAGATCCACAAGAACCTATAGATCCACCCCGTAAGGATAACTCTCACAAGAGGAAACCTGCATGGGCTAGAGAGCTCATTCAAGATGCAGAAAGATTTGGCATTCCAGAAGAAGAACACAGAGCAAAGAAGATAACCAAATCACAGACCAGCTATGTTGCTTTACTCTGTGACAACATGGGATCAGAGCCTTCCAGTTATGAAGAAGCAGCAGAAAAGAAAGAATGGAAGGATGCCATGGTTGAGGAATACCAATCAATAATGAAGAATGATGTTTGGGATGTTGTTCCAAGACCTAAAGAGAAGTCTGTTGTGACTTCCAAATGGATCTACAAAATCAAGCATGCTGTAGATGGCAGTGTGGAGAAATACAAAGCAAGATTCGTAGCTCATGGATTCTCTCAGAAAGAGGGAATAGATTATGAAGAAACTTTTGCATGTGTAGCCAGGTATACTTCTATCAGAACAGTACTTGCCCCGGCTACAGCAATGAGGTGGAAATACACCAAATGGATGTCAAGACTGCTTTCTTGAATGGTGTAGTTGAAGAGGAAGTATATGTGGAACAACCACTCGGCTTTGAAATACATGACAGGGAGTCATATGTGTGCAGATTGAAGAAAGCCTTGTATGGCTTGAAGCAAGCTCCTAGAACCTGGTATGGTAGGATGGATAATTTCCTATCTAGTTTGGGCTTTACCAAGAGTAAAGCGGATTCCAACCTTTACTACAAGGTCGAGGAAGGGAATCCTGTGATTCTACTCCTGTATGTGGATGACTTATTTGTAATAGGAGATGACAGACTGATTGCAGATACGAAGAGGAAGCTTGCCGCTGAATTCGATATGAAATATTTGGGAATGATGGAGTATTTCCTAGGTATGGAGGTGTGGCAGAGTGTAGGTGGGATCTTCCTTGGTCAAGGGAAGTACACAGTAGATATCCTGAAGAGATTTGGGATGATGGATTGCAAGGCCATGGCCACACCTATGGCATCGAATCTGAAGCTTCTATGTGATGCTTCATCTGAGCCGGTTGATGTCTCCATGTATTGTCAGATGATTGGGTCCTTGATGTACCTGACGAACACGAGACTGAACATTTGCTTTGCTGTGAACACATTGAGCCAGTTCCTGATGGATCCGAGGAGTGTTCACCTGATTGCTGTAAAGCATGTTCTGAGGTACCTGAAGGGTACAGTGGATTATGGGCTCAAGTATGAAGCGAATCAAAAGTTTAACCTACAGGGTTATGTTGATTCAGATTGGGCTGGCAGTGCTGCAGATAGGAAGAGCACATCTGGGTGCTACTTCAGTATGGGATCAGGTGTGATCTCTTGGTTTAGTAGGAAGCAGTCCTACGTAGCACTAAGTACAGTTGAGGCAGAGTATGTTGCAGCCTGTTTAGCTAGCTGTGAGGCAGTATGGATACGGAAGCTACTGTCTGAGTTATTTGATCTCCCGTTGGATGCTACTGGTATCTTCTGTGATAACCAGAGTTGTGTGAAGCTGTCCGAGAACCTAGTGTTTCATGACAGGTCGAAACACATTGAGATCAAATATCACTATATCGTGGATATGGTGCAGAGAGGAGCCATGAAGCTCCTGTATGTTGCGACAGATGAGCAGATGTGCTGATGAATCCACTCGCCAGGGTGAAGTTCGAGTACTTCAGGGAGAGGCTTGGTGTTCTTCAGATTGATGACACTTCGAGGAAGAAGTGATGGACACATTTGCTGAAGCCATTCCAAGCATGTTGGAAGGGGGATCCTTCACATGGCTATGGATGTAAGCGCTGGATGATGAGCATCAGGATGATGTTTTGGTTTCTGCTTGGATATGATCAGTTGGATCATTATATGTATATATGTATGCATCATGTTGGATGCTGGATATGATCAGTTGGATCATTTATATGTATGTATGCATCATGTTGGATGCTGGATATGATCAGATGGATCATGTGTATGTATTTTGTATACGCATCATGTTGGATGCTGATGGATACATTGTGTGGATCATGTATCTTTGTATGATCAGGTAGATCATGTATGTTGATGGATACATTGTGTGGATCATGTATCTTTGTATGATCAGGTAGATCATGTATGTTGATGGATACATTGTGTGGATCATGTATCTTTGTATGATCAGGTAGATCATGTATGCTGATGGATAAATTGTGTGGATCATGTATCTATGTAGATACTTGGTGTGCATCAGATGGATGCATTGTATGATCATGGATGACGAGCTTCTCCAGATGACATGCAGCAGGATGTTGCAGTGATGATGATCAGGATGATCATGTGTACATCAGGATGATGTATGATGAGTATCAGATGATACTTTGTGGCCGTGGATCAGGTTGTGCAGGTAAGCATGTAATTTGTGCCCTGGGAGATTTGCAGATGGTCTTTTGAGGTTTTGCCTATGGCATGTAATTCAGTGCCCTGGGACATCTGGCAAATGCTCTTTTGAGGTTTTGCTTTGGGAGGACATATAATTAGTGCCCTGGGAGATCTGCAGATAGTCTTTCGAGGTTTTGCCTATGGCATGTAATTTGGTGCCCTAGGATATCTGGTAGATGCTCTTGTGAGGTTTTGTCCTATGGCATGTAATTTTCTCCTAGGAGATCTGGACAGGATGAAAAAGGCCTCAGATGCTTCAGCTAGGTTTTGCCATGACCACATGTAATTTGCTCCTGGGAGATCTGGATAGGATGAAAAAGGCCTCAGATGCTTCAACCAGGTTTTTGTGGTGGACCACATGTAATGTGCTCCTGGGAGATTCGACAGGTAGAGCCGTGTGCTTGTAACAGTCTGGGATGCTTCAGCCAAGTTTTGTGGTGAGATCACATGTAATGTGCTCTTGGGAGATCCGACAGGTAGAGCCGCGTGCTCGTAACAACCTGGGATGCTTCAGCCAGGTTTTGTGATGGGTCACATGTAATGTGCTCCTGGGAGATCCTATAGGTAGAGTTGTGTGCTCGTAATAGCCTGGGATGCTGCAGCCAGGTTTTGTGACGCACGTAATAAGTCTTGAGGATTCCACAGTATGGCCAGTGATGATGAAGACCTGCAGGTGGTGGGCCTACATCTAGTATGAAAAAGGACTGGCTCTGTAGAACTTCCTATGATGAGTAGAGTCAGAGATTGGTTGAGATAGCAGTAGCAGTGATGATGATGATGACGATGATCCCGAGAATAAGACTTGTCTAGCAGATCTATGTCGAGAAATACCTTCCTAGTTAAGAGGGAGTGTTGATGTATATGTAACTTCGAAATGTATTTCATCTATGTATTGTATATATATTAATTGTACCCTTATAAGAGATGTGTTATTCCTCTATAAGGAAGTGTCGTCATGTGGATTGACAAGTGTCGCAAGTGTGTGTACTTGCTGATGGGTTATTAGACCACCATGTGGGGTCGGCCCTGAATTATATATAATATAATGTGGATGTATCTAGATAGACAAGTCGGCCCCATAAGGTCACTGGGAAAAAAGGTAAGTATAAATAGAGATCGGATATCTCTATTTTGATCACTCGGAAAAGTAACTCACTCTCACTTGAAAAGTGGCGCACTAGTGAGGAGGAGGATCATCTGCTATTAGGAGACTATCTCAGTGTTATTTGGTTGTACTTTGGTTGAGCCATTGATCTCTCTATCTCTGAGGAAGTTGTGGGGTTTTTCACCTTAGGGTTTTCCCCACGGAAACTCTGTGTCTCTTGTCTTTGTGCTTTTGATTCTTGTGATGCTTGTCATATTGTGATTGTCATGCATTGATATACTGTAGATGTTATTCTCTTAGCAAAGATCCTAAAGTATTGTGAATTAATGCTCAAAATTTAACAGTCAATAGGAAATATTTGAATATCAATCAGTTTTTATTTGATGGCTTGAGGACACACCATATTTTTGGTTTGGGGGGAGGATTCTGAATTGTTTCAATTTTCTGTTTACTTATAAAATAATTAAAAGTTCATTTATCTCTTATAAAATGATCTGTTGTTTCAAGAATAATGCAAGTAATAGAAGAAAAGATTGTTCTGATCCATGTTGAACAAAGAAAGAGCGACTGAAGTAGTTCATCAGTCAGGATGTTTTCAGAAAAAAGAGCAGGTTTACATTGTCCTTTTGAAAGAAGTAGTCATAACAGCAGCAGTTTCATTCTTGGCAGCTTCAGAAAATTCTCTACATAATCAGAGGTCAGTCAGATCCAGCAAGCACATCTTGTACAGATAAAAAGTTTGTATGAAGGGTCGAATGCTGTGTAGCATGAAGGGCTTAATGAAGCGTCAAATGAAGCGAATGAAATAGGATGTCGAATGAAGATCTGAATGAAACCGCAACTTTATAACAACATGATTAAGTATGCCAAGGTATTCAATTTTTGAATTTTGATCATAAATAGGGAATTCAATTGATTAGCCATGTCAAGAACTATCAAGTCTTATCCCTATTCTTATGAGGACACTACAATCTCATTCTTCGACTCATTTCAACTCCACAAAACGAATTGATTAACCTTGCATCAATGCGATTTTTATAATTTTTATCTGACTGTCATATAGTCTCATTTATCATCAAATTGTCTCATCAAGCAAGTCGTCATTTTATCAATCAAAGATCATCATGATTTTTAATGCACCTTATGTTATAATTCCATGATGAAAAATTTCTTTCAACCTATCCAAAGTCTACTTTGGACATGGTTGAAAATTTCTCAATCATACGAGTTCATTAACGCATGCACCTTTATTATGGCACACGATTCAAAATTTTGAATGATGGCATGATCGTTCAAACGTGCCAAGTTTCGACCGCATGATCATTCAAACGTTCAAATGGACCGCGTTTTAAATTCGACGCCTGCTTGATCTTCATCCTCACTCTGTTTGCTCTCATATTTTCTGAGTCCATCCAGTCACATCCCTTGTATCCCTTGCATCCACTTACCTCTGTTCAGCAATGCCTACCTGCCATGATGCTAGGAGCTACCAAGATTTGCTCTGGATCCCTGAGTTCCAAGCATGTCGTGAACTCTTTCTTTGAGCAGGTTGGGGCTCGTTCCTCCATATCCTCCAAGGCCACGACGATGAAATTTCGTTGTTGTTTGCCAAGGGATTTTACAGCAAGATGGATAAGGTTGGACACCTTATCTTTCCTGTGACTGAGGAATCCATCGCGGTGGCTACAAAGCTTCCACGGGAGGGTGCTCTTTGGCACAAGCACCTCTTCCTCCCTCGGACGACCCACAACTTTTCTCTCAGGGCTGACTATCAACACATCACAAGCATGAAGGGGTTCCATTGGGAGTGTATCAGGCTAGAGTACCTTGAGCCCTTAGCCATCATCATCCACCTTACAACCTATGAGGGTAAATTTACCATCTTTTAGGCTTGCCATCTCAGGTTATTAGCACATTTTGTCAATAACCAAGCTCTCAATTTTCCATTTTATTTTCTGAAGAGTCTTGAGAAGATGTCAAACCAGGTGAGGAAAAACACATCTAACCCTATTGGTAGCTTGTACCACCACTGCCTCATTAAACTCCTTATTATTCATCAATTGAGGGAAAAGGGGAAAACATGGGAAAATTTTGTGGTTGAAGTGTTGAACCCCCATTTGGCCGAGAATCCCATTGCTAAAGCTTCTGCTTCTCAAAAGCACCACCACCGATTTCAAACTCATGTTGGTGAACCTACCCAGACCTCTGCCCGAGTAGAGAGAGACACTGATCCTGTCCATGAGGACGTGACCAAGAATCCCCCACTCTTTTCACAGATACCCACTAAACCTATAAGGATGAAATGCGTTTAATCTGTCGTCCAGACTATCGTTCAACCCATCATTCAGTCACTTCATTCAGACTTCCCTGATGCCCAGCCGAACGAACCTAACCCTGATATGTCTCTTCTTACATTAGTTGATGTCTCTACTCACTTGCTTGAAGTCCCTGTCTTTGAACTTACTCCTGCACTCACTCAAGGCAAGGCTCCGAAAAAACAAACCACCTCTGCTGACCCCGAAACACTTCCAAGTGCATCGAGCCCTCACAAGAATTCTGAATACCTTGCAGAACCGTCCAATCCAAGCCATCAAACAGTGGATAGTTTGACCCAGGACGTAGCACGATTAACAAGTCAGAATCATAAATATGTTGAAATAATCACTGAGCTTCGCCAAGAGAATATGGAACTATGTCTTCAAGTGAAGAGTGTTGAAGATCTGAATAAAGCCATAACGTCCTCTCATGACTCTCTGGATAATGCACAATACCTTGAAGGTCCAATTCAGGAATTTTAATACCAAATCTACTTCTTCCTCTTCTAAGTCGAAGGCAGTTGTTGTCGCAGCTCAGCCTTCTTCGTAAATTTCTCTTCCTCTTTGCTCAGTGGGACCTGGCATATCTTCGGTTTGGGGGAGTGCTGATGTCCAATTTTGCCATAACGTTTGATCACTGAATGTGCTATGTTGATAGTGTTTTTTTCCATTTTTAGTGTATTAAGTCATATTTCTTGCCATTCATACCACCATGTGTACTCATGTATGAACATACTTAAATATCTCATGAATATCAATTGGTTATCATCTTTTTATGATTAGTTGATGTTAAATTAACACTTCTAGACCTGTTGGGCACATAGTTTTCATTTTTGAGGATGTGGTTTTCATATAGACGTCCATCCAGACGCTCATTTGCATCCAGACGCCCATTCGCATTCGGAGGTCCATTCGGACCTTTGTTCGCACCACTGAAATCGTTTGTTAGCATATTCTGGAGCATTGAAGGCGGAAACCACGATGTGGGTTTTGTTTGCCACCTGGCCCCTATGGATCGTGACCTCTTGCTGGTGAAGAGTCGCGTCCTCATTAGCCCAAGCTGCCAATGCATCTGTTGCCCACGTCCAAGGAACCAATATGCACGAAATGGGGAAAACGGCCTGTGCATTTTAACGACCCATTTCTCCAGTGTTTAAGACCTTCTATTTTTAGAGAGGTCGACCATTGAAAGGGTTGACCTGCTCTCCCTTTGTAAATGTTATATAAATATGCCTAGGGTTGAGAAGAAGGGAGAGAAAAACGATTTGTAAACTTTGCCTTCAGTTTAATATAAAGCTTTGTTTCAGCTGTTGTTGATTATTTCGTCTTCTTTTAATGGTTGGTGACTGAGTAGGTTAGGAACAAACCCCTATTACTTGGGAAGGGCCCTCAACAACCAGAGGTTTCATTTGTGCATATCCAGTGATTTCCTTTCGTTTTTGCAGATAAGTAATTTCATTTTTATATGTATGTATTTTGTTTTCCTGTAGATGATGTTTTGTTGTTCATAAACATAGTTTTCTTTTATTTACATGTAATTTGTATCTTCAAAATTCATACGGCTAACCATTCGCACCTTCATTCAGACTATCTTTCAGCCTTCCATTCATACTTAGACAGAATGTTAATGCATTTCCCGAACTTCCAGCATTTCGTTTATGCAGAAATAGTTAGCTAGGGTATAGGTTAACTTTCCAGCATTTCATGATGTTCTGTAGCTAGTTGGGATTCGAATCCATCTTCAGTATTTCATATTCACACATAGATTAATTATTTCAGTTTTAATTATGATGAAATCCATTTACATTTAGCATCTATTTTACTGTGCAAATAAGAAATAGTTCCGGTTTAAGTAGAAGCAGTGTAGATTTCTTTTGGATTATGTTTTAAGTAGTTTATGATTTACTTTCATTTGTTTTCATGCCTAGAATCTAGAATAGCCTAAGCTTGTTTAATATGTTATCATAGGCTTTACCAAATATCAGTTTGTTTCATTTCTGAAATAGGTTCAGCATTTCATCTTCAGTTCTCATTTAAGTTTATAATCAGTCTTTCATTTTCATTTACATAGCATGTATTTTTTTAAATCCGTTTACATTTAGCATCTATTTTACTGTGCAAATAAGAAATAGTTCTGGTTTAAGTAGAAGCAATGTAGATGAAATCCATTTACATTTAGCATCTATTTTACTATGCAAATAAGAAATAGTTCTGGTTTAAGTAGAAGCAGTGTAGATTTCTTTTGGATTATGTTTTAAGTAGTTTATGATTTACTTTCATTTGTTTTCATGTCTAGAACCTAGAATAGCCTAAGCTTGTTTAATATGTTATCATAGGCTTTACCAAATATCAGTTTGTTTCATTTCTGAAATAGGTTCAGCATTTCATCTTCAGTTCTCATTTAAGTTTATAATCAGTCTTTCATTTTCATTTACATAGCATATATTTTTTTAGGCTTTGTTAATTCCATTGTTAATTCAATCGTTTCATTTCAGTAGATATAATAGAATAGAAATCAATTTCAAGTTCAAACTTAAATAGTCTCATGTTGATTTCAAAGATGCATTAGTTTTCAGTGTTTTAAGGTTTGATTCTGATAGCTCACATAAATCAGTTTAATATAGGTTTATTTCTCGGTTATAGATCAGTTGCATCATAATTTCATAATTGAGTAAAATGCCTTAGGTTATAGTTTGATTTACTGTTGAATGAGAATAGTAGTACTATGTTTCTGTTGTCGGTTTGCTTACAAACTGAGATTGTTTTCAGTCATTCGAATTCTTGTCTTGTACTTAAGTCTGCTTGAATTCCATGTTTAGTTTGCTTCTTGTGAAATAGTTTGAAGTCTTGATAGTTGATAGGTATTTGTATAAGTTTGATAGATAGGTGTTGAATAGTCATTAGAGATAAATTAACTTAGAATTTGTGTTTTGATAAGTAGTACTTCATTCTAAGTATTGTAACTAGGTCTTAAGTGTCATTTGCTTATGCATAAGAAGTAGTTTACAATGTTCAAATTCGCTTGCAATTGGTTCATTCTTAACTTGCATTATTTCTAGAAGTTAAATTAGATTTACTTCCTTTTTGTTTTTCTGTAGCATTTGAAAGTCATTTTGATACAATCCCTCAAGGAGAGTGGAATTAGGTAGCTTAGATAAGTCTTGAGCCATTTATTGTTTGAAATATTAATTGTCAAATGCATGAGTATTTTAACTGTTGATTTGGATTTCTTAGGTTAATTAAGTAGTTGTCTCTTTTAAGGTAGTATAGTTTCTTGTTTTTGTAGTTAGGTTGCAACTTGAAATTGTTCTTTAGCTAGGTTTCTGAATTTGTTTCATAGTTAGAATTTGAATAGTCTTTCCATTCCTAGAATAGGATTTGAGTGATTGTTTAGTAGTTTTCACTTTCATAGAGTAGCTTGTTTTTTATCAAGTCTGGTTTCCTAGACTAGTACTTTCTTTATATCTTGCAATTTCAATTCTTGTCCATAGAATAGAATAGTATATATTGATAATATTCTGATCTGTTTGTTAGGTTAGGTCTAATCCGTTTGATAGTTATATTTTCAATTTTGACTCGATTTTTTCATTTTGAAAGATCTTTAAATCTTTTCATTATTAAACATTTCTAAGGTCTACCGAGCCAATACCTTAGTTTCCCATCTACCTCAGCATATATTTTGTGACAACTTGAGGTGTACAAACCCTGGTTGATAATTAATATTTGGAGAATTTAATAGACATAAATAATACCAAACACCAGTAATGGGATGGGATCCAAACACAACCAAAACACGACCTCCGAATAAGGAAGATCAGGCTCCACAACCAATAATCTCCCACTTGGATACTGATCACAACAAACCCACCGATGTTTCACTTATTGGACTATGTTCTGAACCTTGGATTTGGAAAATTTCTCATCTTCACCTTCATGATTGAAGGCCAATTGAAACCAAGCAGGAACTCAATTTCTCTATGGTTACCACCTTTGTTAACATTTCTGCAGGATTATGGCTACTGTGTATCTTTTCCAGCTTCAACAATTCATCTTCCAGAACATATGATATGAAATGGTACTTGAGTTGCATATGATTAGTCTTATAATGGAATTTCGAGTTCTTTGCAAGATGAATGGCACTCTGGATTGTACTGTACAACTTGCTATTCTCGTGCTTCTTACCCAATTCCTACATGAACCTCTGTAACCAAATCATCTCTTTACTAGTCTTTGTAGTAGTACCATACTTTGCTTCCATTGTTGAAATTGCAACAACCTTTTGTAGTTTCGAAATCCAACTTACTGTTGTTCCACCTGCAGTAAAGACATACAATGTGGTGCTCCTCCTACTACCTTTATCACCTACCATATCTGCATCAACATATCCCTGGAGAAAAGTATCTAAACCTCCAAAACATAATGCATGAGTGGTAGTACCTCTCAAACATCAGAGAATCCATTATACTACCTTCGAATGTTCTTTACCTGGATCCTTCATATACCTGCTCACAACTCCCACTGCGTGTGCAATATCTAGTCTTGTGCACACCATGGCATACATCAAGCTACCAACTGCTAATGAATAGGGAACCCTGGACATGTAATCTATCCCTTCTCGTGTCTTGGGACACATCTCCTTACTTAGTTTGAAATGGCTAGCCAAAGGTGTACTAACTAGTTTTTCATTCTGCATTCGAAACCTCTCCAACACCTTTTGTATGTACTCACCTTGAGACAATGTCAATATGCGATTTTTCCTGTCTCCTATTATTCTCATACCAAGGATTTTTTTTGCAGCACCCAAATCCTTCAATGCAAATGAATCTAACTTCCTTTTGAGCACATTTATATCCTGCATGTTAGACCCTGCAACAAGCATGTCATCGACATACAATAACAAGATAATACATCTTCCATTATCTAGCCTCTTGAAATAAACACAGTGGTCTGAATGACATCTACTATAACCTTGTTCTTTCATAAACCTGTCAAATTTCAAATTATACCACTTCCTTGGAGCTTGATTCAGGCCATATAAGCTCTTCTTCAACATGCATACCAAATTCTCCATCCCTTTGACCTCATACCCCTGTGGTTGCTGCATATAAATCTCTTCCTCCAAATCCCCATGGATAAAAAGTTGTTTTTACATCTAACTATTCAAGATGAAAATATTCTACCGCCGCTAGACTTAAAATAGTTCTAATTGAAGTCATTTTAACAACAGGAGAATATTGCATCAAAATATATACCTTTCTTATGTGCAAACCCCTTTACAACAAGTATGGCCTTGTATTTCTTCTTTCCTCCATCTTCTTCCTTCAACCTACAAACCCATTTATTCTGCAATGCTCTTTTACCAGCAGGAAATTGAACCTAATCCCAAGTCTGGTTTCTTATCAATGAGTCCATCTCCTCATTCATGCCTTGCTCCCAGTTCTTTCTAGTTTCCACTAGCATTGCTTCTTCATAACATTCTAGTTCACCAAAATCAATCATCAATAAATAATACAGTGAAGGAGAGAATCATCTAGGGGGTCTACTTAACCTGGTATATATTCTAACACTTGCAGGAGTTTGAGTTACCTATGACTGTTTTTTATTTTCCGGCACCTTTGGAACTTCATTTTCTTTGATTTCATCAAGCACTATGTACTATGTGTTTTCCTTTTCTTGCTTCTTTCCCTACAACTGATCTTTATACATGATCTTTTCATTGAATAACACATCTCTACTCCTTATGATTTTTTTATTTTCATAATCCCATAAGCGATAACCAAAATCATCAACCCCGCATCCAATAAAGGTACATTTCTTGGATTTAACCTCAAACTTTTTTTCTATTTTCTTTATCAATATGGACAAATGCTTCACAAAAAAAAGTTCTCAAAAAATAGTAGTTTACCTTTTTACTTGTCCATGCCTCCTATGGAATACGACCATCCAAAGCACTTGAAGGCCCTCTATTTATTAAGTAAACATCAATATCTACAGCATCTTCCCAAAACTGTAACGGAAACCCTACATGCAATCTCATACACTTTGCACGCTCCATGATTGTTCAGTTCATCCTTTCTGACACGCCATTTTCTTGTGGAGTTCCTGGGACTGTCTTTTCTCTACGAATCCCATGGTATGAATAGTAAATATCAAACTCCTTGTCCCAACATTCACCTCCATTATCAGATATGAGACACTTCAACATTTTTCATGTCTCATTATCAACCAAAGCTTTCCACATCTTAAAAGTAGAAAACACATCAAATTTATGTCTAATGCAATAAACCCAAGTTTTTGTAGTTGCATTTGTTGATGTATATGTAACTTCGGAATGTATTTCACCTATGTATTTTATACCCCTATAGAGATGTTATTATTCCTTTATACGGAAGTGTTGTCATTTGTATTGACAAGTTTCGTAAGTGTCGCAACTTGCATGTGATGGGTTATTAGACCACTAAGTGTGGGGTTGGCCCTGATTAGTATTACCATGGGTTATTAGACTGAGTTAGACAAGTCGGCCCTACTAGGTTATTAGGAAGGTCAAGTCATGTATAAATAGAGTGTGGGAGGCACTCTATTTGATCATATCATTATTTCACTTCTACACTCATCGAAAAGTGGTGCACAAGTGAGGAAGGAGGAGTAGCTACTAGAGAAGACTATCTCTTGTACTTGGGTTGTATCATTGCTCTTTCTATCTCTGAGGAATTTGTGGAGTTTTTCACCTTTATGGTTTTCCCTAGTGAAACTTGGTGTGTCTATTGTCTCATGTGATTGCTTGGTGTGATTGATATGCATTGTTATGCTTGATATGCTATACATGTTATTCTCTCAGTAAAGATCCTACAGTATGTTGAATTAATGCTAAAAAATTAACATGGTATTAGAGCTAACCTAAGAAGAAGACACTGTGCAGTTGCAAAAACTAGGGTTTCTCTCCACAGATTTTGGAAAGGCAGTAAGGTAGATTGACTCTACTCATCAAGGTGAATCTTTTTGTCCAATCAAAATTCAATTCTAGGCACTTTCATTTTTGGCCCTAAAATTTAGGGTTTCCACAAAAATAGGAATTTCTGAAATCTGAGACCATAGATGGAAGCTCCTTGGAAAAATTGAAGTTTAGAGCTTTGGATCGAACTTTTTGGTTGGGTGAAGCTCCAAGAAACTCAAACCCTAATTCAGGGTCCTCCCTAGTGAATCCGGGAAGACTAAAAGGCATTTCTGAAGGGTGAAACTTTGAAGATTTCAAATTCTAAATATACCAAGCTGAACAACTCATCAAGACACATCTTTCTATCATTTCAGAAGTTTGAAATTCACATTTTGAAATTTTAGGGTTTCTCTGACAAACCCTAATCCGGCACCATATCTAAATTTCTGCAAATCAAGTGGTAAGACCTAAATCTTTTGTATTTCCATTTGAAGTACTCTTTAATATGTCTCACCACACCAAGATTGAGGATAAGCTTGAAGGGGCTGATAAATTCCGATCATGGAAGTATAGGATTGGGTTAATCCTGGAAGAAAATGAATTGGATACTTACATAAGTGAAGAGGTCCTAGTCCCAGAGGGAGAAGAGGCTAAGGCCTTACATAAGAAGAACTTGGTCAAGGCAAAGAGGACCATTGTTGATTCTATCAAAGACCGTCTCATTCCACATGTGTCATCTCTAAAGACAGCCAAGGAGATGTTTGATTCCCTGACCAAGCTATTTGAAGGGAAGAATATAAATCGGAAGATGACCCTGCGGAACCAATTGAAAGGGGTAAAGCTTTAGAATGGAGAGACCATTCAATCCTATTTCTATAAGGTCTCTCAGATCAAGGAACAACTTGAAGTTTTGGATGAAGTAGTCATGACCACATTGAATGGCCTACCTAGGTCATGGGACTCCTTCATCCAAGGAATCTGTGCAAGAAGGAAGTTGATCTCCTTCAGTAGACTATGGGAGGAATGTTCACAAGAAGAAGCAAGGATGGTGGCTTGAGAAGAAAAGATGGGGAATGAAGATCAAACTCTCACAGCACACACCAAGAAAGGAAAGATCAAGAGGGAGTCATCCCACTTCAGGAAATCTTCACACCACCATTATCATAAGGATAAGAAAGATCTCAGATGCTTCACATGCGATGAGAAGGGACATTTTGTTGCAGATTATCCCAAGAAGAAGAAAGACAACAACAACAACTTCAAAAGGAAGAAGAAGAACAACAAGAAGAGATATCATGCTCATGCTGCTGAGGATGATGAACCTCCCAAGAAAAAGGATAGACCAAAAAATGATGATTCATCAAGTGAAGATGAATATGTTCTAATATCTGCTCTCACAGGTACTATCTCTCATGGATGTAATGATTGGCTTATTGACAGTGGGGCTTCGAAACACATGACTGGGTTTAAAGAATCTTTTGTAAATCTATATGAACATGAGTCACCCCATAAAGTGAAACTTGGGGATGACTATCAATATTCTATCAAGGGAAGTGGTGAATCCTCCTACAACCTAGACTTTGGAAAGTCTCTGAAGATGAAAGATGTTCTATATGTACATGGGCTCAAAAATAACCTACTCTCCATATCTGCATTGGATGCAAAAGGCATGAGGGTTGCATTTGTGGGTGGCCAAGTCCTAATGTGGCCAAAGGGTAAGACTATGGATGATGCAGTAGTGATTGGAGAGCAAGAGGGAGGATTGTACAAATTGAAGGGACAACCTGAACATGCTATGGTACATGAATCCATGGAGCCAAGTGAACTTTGGCATAGAAGGCTTGCACATGTGCACTATAGAGCACTACCAATTGCAAGTAAAGATGTAGAGGGTCTTCCTGAAATCAAGACAAAGCATGAAGGGGTTTGCAAAGGATGTGCAAAAGGAAAGAACATTAAGAAGGCATTTCCAAGCATTGAAAGAAAAGCTAAAGGAATCTTGGAAATTATCCACTCCGATGTATGCGGTCCGATGTCATTTAGTTCTTCGAGTGGGTATGTATACTATGTCTCTTTCATTGATGATTTCTCTAGGAAGACTTGGGTTTATTTCTTGAAGAACAAAGATGAAGTGTTTGATAAGTTCAAGGAATTCAAAGCCTTGATGGAAAATCAAACTGATAAGAATATCAACACCTTCAGATCCGACAATGGAGGAGAATTCACTTCAGGTGATTTCAAGAAGCTATGCAGTGATTCAGGAATTAAGAGGGAGTTGACTGCTCCCTACAATCCACAACATAATGGAGTTGCAGAAAGAAAGAATAGAACAATCATGGAAGCAGCACGGGAAATGCTGCATGACCAGGATCTACATATGCATCTATGGGTAGAAGCAGCTAGGACAGTTGTATATGTGCAAAACAGAACACCTCACAAGATATTGGACAACAAGACACTATAAGAGGTATTCTTTGGTAAGAAACCTGAAGTCAGCCATCTCATAATATTTGGTTGTCCAATATATACACATGTTCCAAAGGAAAAGAGAACAAAGCTAGATCCTTCAGGAAAGAAGGGCATCTTTGTGGGGTATGGTAAAAGCTCGAAAGCTTACAGAATATACTTTTCAGGGTTCAAGAAGATTGATGTTAGCAGGGATGTAACATTTGATGAGAAATCAGTCTTCATCAAGTCAAGGAAGACACCTGTTGAAGATCATGAAGAACCAAAGGAAACCAGATTTCAAGACACCACTATGACTGAAGCAATTCCAGATGCAGATCGTGAAATAGACGATCCATAAGAACCTATAGATCCACCTCATGAGAAGAACTCTCACAAGAGGAAACCTGCATGGGCTAGAGAGCTCATTCAAGATGCAGAAAGATATGGCATTCTAGAAGAAGAACATAGAGATAGGAAGAGGACTAGATCGCACACCAGTTATGTTGCCTTGCTCTGTGACATTATGAACAAAGAACCTTCCAGTTATGAAGAAGCAACGGAAAAGAAAGAATAGAAGGATGCCATGGTCGAGGAATACCAGTTGATCATGAAGAATGATGTTTGGGATGTAGTCCCAAGACCTGAAGGAAAGTCTGTTGTGACTTCCAAATGGATCTACAAGATCAAGCATGCTGCAGATGGCAGCATAGAGAAATACAAAGCAAGATTTGTAGCTCATGGCTTCTCCCAGAAAGAGGGGATAGACTATGAAGAGACTTTCGCTCTTGTAGCTAGGTGCACTTCCATCAGATCAGTACTTTCCCTGGCTACAGTGATGAAATGGAAGATACACCAGATGGATGTCAAGACAACTTTCTTGAATGGTGTAGTCGAGGAGGAAGTGTATGTGGAGCAGCCACTTGGTTTTGAGACAGGGAGTCATATGTGTGCAGGTTGAAGAAAGCCTTGTATGGCTTGAAGCAAGTTCCTAGGACTTGGTATGGTAGGATAGACAACTTTCTATCTAGTTTAGGATTTACCAAGAGTAAAGCGGATTCCAACCTTTAATACAAGGTTGAGGAAGGAAATCCTGTGATACTACTATTGTATGTGGATGACTTGTTTGTAACAGGTGGGGATGGGTTGATTGCCGACACCAAGAGGAAGCTTGTTGCCGAGTTCAAGATGAAGTACTTGTGTATGATGCACTATTTCCTTGGCATGGAGGTGTGGCAGAGTGCAGATGGAATCTTCCTTGGACAAGGAAAGTATGCATTAGAGATCCTGAAGAGGTTCAGGATGATGGACTGCAAGGTCATGGCCACACCTATGGCATCAAATCTGAAGCTTCTGTGTGATGCTTCATCTGATCCAGTTGATGTCACTACATATCGTCAAATGATTGAGTCCTTGATGTACTTGATGAACATGAGACCAGATATTTTCTTTGCAGTGAACACATTGAGCCAGTACCTGACGAATCCCAGATGTGTTAACTTGGTTACTGTAAAGCATATTTTGAGGTACCTGAAGGGTACAATTGATTATGGGCTCAAGTATGATGTGAATCAAAAGTTTAACCTGCAGGGTTATGTTGATTTAGACTGGGCAGGCAGTGCTGCAGATAGGAAGAGCACTTTTGGGTGCTACTTCAGTATGGGATCAGGTGTGATCTCTTGGTTTAGCAGGAAGTAGTCCTGCGTAGCACTGAGTACAGCCAAGGCAGAGTATGTTGTAGCTTGTTCGGCTAGTTGTGAGGTAGTATGGATCTGGAAGCTACTGTCTGAGTTATTTGATCTCCCGTTGGATGCTACTGGTATCTTTTATGATAACTAGAGTTGTGTGAAGCTGTCTGAGAATCCAGTGTTCCACGACAGGTCGAAGCACATTGAGATCAAATATCACTATATCAGGGATATGGTGTAGAGAGGAGAAGTGGAGCTCCTGTATGTTGCGATGGATGAGCAGGTTGTAGAT
Source organism: Larix kaempferi (assembly GCA_027924585.1). Taxonomy (NCBI): domain Eukaryota; kingdom Viridiplantae; phylum Streptophyta; class Pinopsida; order Pinales; family Pinaceae; genus Larix; species Larix kaempferi. The sequence goes on along the minus strand of BSBM01000093.1, from coordinate 48,825,537 downwards.
GTGTTGATGAAACCACTAGCCAGAGTGAAGTTTGAATACTTCAGCAAGAGGCTTGGTGTTATTCAGATTGACAACACTTCGAGGAAGAAGTGATGGACACATTTGCAGAAGCCATTCCAAGCATGGTGAGAGGAGGATCCTTCCCATGGCTATGGATGTAAGAGTTGTATGATGAGCATCAAGATGATGCTCCAGTTACGCCTCTGTATATGCATCATGTTGGATGCTTGTTATGATCAGTTGGATCATGTATCTGTATATGCATCATGTTGGATGCTTGTTATGATCAGTTGGATCATGTATTTGTATATGTATCAGGTAGATACTATGTATGCATCAGGTGGATGCATTGTATGATCAGGAGGATCATGTATGATGATATGTATCAGGTAGATACTATGTATGCATCAGGTGGATGCATTGTATGATCATAATGATCATGGATTATGAGCTTTAGGATGTTGCTCCAGATGATGTACATCAAGATTATTTATGGTGAGTATCAGGATGATGCTCTGTGGCCATGGAAAGGTTGTGCTTGAGAGGACTTGTAAGACTTGGGAGATCCGAGAGGTTGGGCTGTATGCCCGTAATAAGTCCTGGGATGCTCTTTCGAGGGTTTGTCCTGTGACCACATGTAAGACCTGGGAGATCTGATAGGTTGGGTTGTGTGCCCGTAATAAGTCTTGGGATTCTCTTTCAATGGTTTGTGGTGGTGACTACATGTAAGTCCTGGGAGATCCGATAGGTTGGGATGTGTGCTCGTAATACGTCCTTGGATGCTCTTTCGAGGGTTTGTAGTGGAGATCACATGTAAGTCCTAGGAGATCCGATAGGTTGGGATATGTTCCCGTAGTAAGTCCTGGGATTCTCTTTCGAGGGTTTGTGGTGGTGACTACATGTAAGTCCTGGGAGATCCGATAGGTTGGGCTGTGTGCCCGTAATAAGTCCTAGGATTCTCTTTCGAAGGTTTGTAGTGGAGATCACATGTAAGTCCTAGGAGATCTGTTAGGTTGGGCTGTGTGCCCATAATAAGTCTTGGGATTCTCTTTTGAGGGTTTGTGATGAGGGTCACATATAAGACCTGGGAGATCCGATAGGTTGGGCTGTGTGCCCATAATCAGTCCTGGGATGCTCTTACGAAGGTTTGTGACGCACGTAATAAGTCCTGAGGATTCCACAGTATGGCCAGTGATGATGAAGACCTGCATGAGGTGGGCCTACATCTAGTATGAAAAAGGACTGGCTCTATAGAACTTCCTATGAGAAGTAGATCGGAGATTGATTGAGATAGCAGCAGCAATGACAATGACGATGATTCGATGACGATGATCCAGAGAAGAAGACTTGTGCTAGTAGATCTGTGTCGAGAAATACCTTCCTAGTTAAGAGGGAGTGTTGATGTATATGTAACTTCGGAATGTATTTTATACTCCTATAGAGATGTTATTATTCCTCTATACGGAAGTGTCATCATTTGTATTGACAAGTGTCGCAAGTGTCGCAACTTGCATGTGATGGGTTATTAGACCACCAAATGTGGGGTCGGCCCTGATTAGTATTACCATGGGTTATTAGACTGAGGTAAACAAGTCGTCCCTACTAGGTTATTAGGCAGGTTAGGTCATGTATAAATAGAGTGCGGGAGGCACTCTATTTGATCATCTCATTATTTCACTTCTACACTCATCAAAAAGTGGCGCACAAGTCAAGAAGGAGGAGTAGTCGCTAGAGAAGACTATCTCTTGTACTTGGGTTGTATCATTTCTCTTTCTATCTCCGAGGAAGTTGTGGGGTTTTTCACCTTTATGGTTTTCCCCATTGAAACTCGGTGTGTCTATTGTCTCATGTGATTGCTTGGTGTGATTGATATGCATTGTTATGCTTGATATGTTGTACATGTTATTCTCTCAGTAAAGATCCTAGAGTATGTTGAATTAATACTAAAAAATTAACAGCATCATCAATAAAAGTAACATAATAATGAGAGCCAACAAGAGATTGTACATGAGTCGTTCCCCATACATATGTTTTTACAAGCTCTAACTTTTCACTCTTCTTTTGTTTCCCAACCTTGAGAAATCTGAATCTCTTCTATTTTCCATAAACACAGTTCTCACAGAATTCCAAACTTACCTGCTTCAGATCTGGGAGCAACTTCCTTGAGTGGAGAATATGCATCCCCTTCTCACTCATGTGGCCAAGCATATGATGCCACAATGGTGTATCTGTTCTTGTGGAAGCTAAAGAGATAGAACAGTCAATATTATGAGGACATAAATACAACGTACCTATCCTGTCTCCTTTTTCTATCACCATTGAACCTTTAGTGATCTTCCACCATGTTTCTCCAAACATAGATAAATAGCCACCATCTCCCAACTGCCCTGTTGAGATCAAATTTATTTTCATAGCAGGAATATGCCTTACATCTTTCAACATCCATTCACCATTCTTTAACTTTATCTGTACCTTACCCATTCCAACAATTTTACATGGTTCATCATCACCCAATAAAACAAGTCCAAAATTGCCTAGAACATAATCATGAAAGAATTTTCTATGGGGTGTAGCATGACATGAAGCCCTTGACTCTACTACCCAATAATCTCTAGTATTATATAATGAAAGAATCAAAACATCTTGTAACACATCACCTGCTACATTTGCTTCATGAGTAGTCTCCTGTTGTCCATCTCCTTTCTTCTTTAGAGATATGCAGTCTTTATTTAGATGTCCTTTCTTTCCATAGTTCTAACACTCTATATTTCCCAATCTGGACTTGGATCTTCCCTTCTTGGACTTGATATGATTACCTGGGCTCTTTCTGTTGGGTATGTTATATCTCTTCACATGGTCGCTGCGTGTACAACACGATCCCTACGGTACTAGTGATTCGCCTGCGCCGGGCGCGTCCGGAGGGGGGGGTTTAGAGGGGGGGGTAGCTCGACAGGGCCCACCCCTTTCGTTTCGGACCGTTAGGTTCCGAAACGACACAGAGGGGGCCGTTAGGCCCCCGGAGTCCGCGCGGAGCGCAAAATTTTTTGGGTTGCTTTTTGCTTTTTCGCGATTTTCGACCCATTGTACTCTAATCTAATTCCGGTAAAAGGAATTAGGGTTGTAACCTAATTCGGGTAAACGAATTAGGGTTTTAGATGCTGCAGAATACCATTTATTGTATTGTACATGTAAAATAAACATATAATGAAAAAGGAGCTATGCGGCTCTAAGTTTGGCTGGTTTTTTCCCGGTTAAGGGTTTCCAGGTGAAAATCTCTGTGTAATGTGTGTGCCATTGTGTATTTTCTGTTAATGCTTAAGAATCATATGAGTTTGTACTTCACTGTTAAGGTTTAAAACTTACACTTTCCTCTCTCCCTTTGTCTTCCCCTACTCTCCATGGCCAATGCATTACCTGATGTCTCACCTGTGCTTTTCCTTCACATTTCCTCGCTAAGAATAACACCAACAACATCATCAAATTTCAAAGTGTTTGAACCAGAGATAGAGTTACTTACAACCATGACCAAGCTGTTCCAGCTTTATGGAAATGAACACAATATTAGAAGAGCCCTAACCTCATCATCAAAGTTCACTTTTACATAACTTAGCTGATTTGTAATCGTATTAAATTCATTTAAATGATCATCAACAAATACACCTTCTGACATCTTCATATTAAATAAATACTTCATTAGAAATACCTTGTTGGAGGCCGAGGGTTTTTAATACATCTCACCCAATATACTCATCATACCCTCCATTGTCTTTTATTTTGAAATATTGAAAGCCACCGACGAAGCTAGGCATAGACGTATTGTTCCCAATGCCTTTCTGTTAAGAACCTCTCATTCTTCGTCCTTCATAGTCGTCGGTTGTTTTGAGTTTCCTCCTAATGGTAGGAATAGGTCTGTATGATACCGATAGTCCTCCATTTACATCTTCCATAACTGGTAGTTTTGGACATTAAATTTATCGACCTTAAATTTTCCTTCTTCTGCGATTGCTCCCACTCGAACCAGGAAATCTTATTTCCTGTGAGTTTATCTACCAAATTGACCTTTGGCTCTGATACCAATTATTAGAAAAATAGGATCGCAGAGCAATAACAATAAACAAGATGCAAATATAAATCGCATAAAACACATTACAAGAGAGATACCAATATAACGTGGTTCACCCAAGATGGGCGACGTCCACATAGAAATTGCCAGTCATTATTATTATACCATCCAACAAATGAAGGGATACAACCTACAACACATTTGTTGCAACTTCCTCTTCACTCTCTCACATCCTCTCTCACACAATCATAGAGATATTTACAATGTTACAATACTTAGCCATATTACAATTCCTTCCTTTTAAAGAGGGAAATACCATGGGAAAATACTATGGAACATTCAATACCACGGGCCCATAAATCACTCATTATTGACCAAGTCATGACTATGAAATTACAACATTTTACAAGGAATTTTTTTTTAAATTTTTGCTACGGGGGTGCTTCCCCCGAACCCCCATGAGGGGGAGGCTCCCAAACTAGTCTCCACCCCCCTGGAACCCCCATGACGACTATTTTGGCGGGGGGATCCCCCCCAAAACCCCTCTATCATGGGCTGGGATCCAGACACGACTGAAACATGAGCTATGAATAAGGAAGATCAGGCTCCACAACCAACAGAGTGAAAAAGGGAGAGACAGAGTTATCCCTTTTTAAGTACATAAATAAATTGTTGTTTGTGGCTTTCCCAGTAATCAAAAGAAAGAAATCCCTAAATAGGAAGAGTTCCTGTCATTCTTTTCTAGGAATACTATATAATAAGTGCTAAAGAAAGTGGGAATTCATTATCAATAGATTAGCAATGACCAATCCATCAAGTAAATGTTGGGCCGAGTAAAGTTTTGGAAACAGTTTTGGTTTGAACAAGTTCAATGCGAAGTGGCCCGTGAATGAGGAAACTACTCCATCGAATTTTCCAAAGGTCAAGGAAAAGTGACATTTGAATATGTCAAGGGAGGAGTTGGGTAAGTTAGCTAGGATTTTGTGTCCACATACATTAAAAAGTTGAGTAGTTGAGTAGTGAAGTGGTGGGAGCAAGGCAGGTTGTGTGCGCCCTATAAATATGTAATGGGTTGGGATTTTGGGGGTTGGTTTGTCTTTATAGACTTTTTGGTACAACAAAAAGGGAACGTCTGAAGAGTTTTTGGGTTTTATGTCTAAGATATTGTGTACTGCAAGGGAAACAGTCGTATGATCTACAGGTTGTGTGTGCAGATCCATTGTAAAAGAGGAAGAATAACTCTGTAAGTTGTTGATGCAGACATGAAGTGCATATTTACTGCAACTCATGAATAACAAAAAGTACTTATGTGGTTTTCTCCCAATTGGATTTCCATGTTGAAATTCAATTGTTCAATATGTGTGATTGATGTTATAATGTGTTTTCTTATCTTTTCACTTTTTGCATAATAATGAATGAATGTTGTTAATTTATGAATGAATGACATGGGTACTGCATAGTTAATGAATGCATGTCATGGTTAGTGAAATGTTGTGTGTGGAATCCTTGTGATTTGTCGAAGTATAGAAATTTATGTTTGGTATACTTATGTCACACCCCTTCACTGCTGCAGAAATTTGGTTCCTACAACTCCCAAAGGTACCTCAGGTGAGACTTCGCCTGCTTCGTAGGTGATGCCAAAAAGGTCGGTATATTGGGGTTTGTTGGTGATTAGTTAAGTGAACCCTAGTCGAAGTAGATATGTGCCAACAAATGGTTCCATTGTCGGGATCGAGATATGTTTCGAAGGGGGATGTAGCATATGACTAAGCCTGAGATTCAGGATTGGGTCGATAGGAAGCTGAGGGAGTTTTCTAAAGACCAGAACAGAGATCCGTGCCTTAATGTAGCAACATGGTTAGGTAAGTATGTTTTCTCAAACATCCATGAAGTATTCTTTGGAGAATTACCTGTTATCTTAACTGAATGGTTGGTTGATCCATATGGACATAGGTGGCCACCCACCTATAGATGGACATAGGTTTTGGCAGTTTTCTAGTAATTTTTCTACAATTTTTCAGGTTCCGAACTTCCGGGGCCGTTTTGAGGCCCTAAACGACATTTTTTTGGAAATTCAGGGGTTGGAGGGGTTGGGGGGTGGGGCAAGGAGAAAAAATATTTACAATAGCATACATTGGCCTCTAGTCAAAAGTTGTAAATATCGGATAAACCTTTCCTGCAATGGGTTATCAAACTCCCCAAATGGAGATCGTATGCAAAAGTTATGACCCCGAGAAGTTGATTGTTTAATTAGCCACCTTGGGGCCACAAACTTTATGACAGTTCATATTCTAGGGTTAGGTTTTTGGATGTTTAGGGTTATTTCCCTCATGCTTATGATAAATAGGATCTTTCATACTCTTCTTTTATTTAGCTTGTCACGAATGAGCATAGCTGCCACATCTCTTCTCAAAGATATATCTACCACCATTATAGCTGCTTTTATTTACAGCTTGTTCTATTTCATTCTTTTTAATAGAATCTGAGTTTACTTTATTATTGTGTTTCTTTTCATATATCTTTGTATGTTAACATATATATACTCTTTCATATATCTTTGTATGTTGACATATAAATCTGCATCAATGGTATCAAAGCCTTCTTCTCTTGTGGCTTCTCAGTGCATGTCCTCGACGAGATCTAAATATCAAGAGTTGAGTCTCAAACTAGTTGAGCTTGGGGAAAAATCCTCTCATCGGCCTAAGAAGTCTCACATGGCAGGGAAAGAAAAGAGATATAATAGAGCAGGAGATCTTATTAATTTTTTTCTCGAGGAATCCCTCGCGTGATAGAGGAAAGAGATGATCGATAAATTCACCCAGATCCTTCAAAGAATTCCAACGACAGCGAATGCACCTTCAACAAGAATCTATTTCGGGGGTACAAATTCGTTCAAGGTACAAGTTAACATTGAAATTCCCTTATTTGAAGGCAAGATAGATGCAGATACTTTGGAGAAATGGTTAAATCTGTTAGAGGGTTATTTCTCTATTCAAAATTTTCCTGACAGCAAAAACATCACATTTGCACTCCTTAAATCGCTTCCCCATATCAAAGACTGGTGGGACGGGTACTACGAGAGGCATGCAAGAGATGAGTCGAAACTATTCAGTACATACCCCACTTGGGAGGGTTTTTTCAATGCTGTCAAGGAGTTCTACACAATCAGAAACTATGATGACCAGTACATCAAGTGGACAACTTTGCACCAGGAGAGAGAGCAAACAGTGCCATATTTTACCAACATGTTCCATACCATGCACTCCAAAATGGGTATTAGAGACTCTGAACGACACTTGTTCCTAAAGTACTGCAGTGTCATGCACAGGTACATTTAGATGGATATGGGTTTCCTAGACATATCCTCACTAGGAGCATCTTATTGGTATGTTGTCAAGATCGAGCAGGATTTTAAGCAAAAGAATAAGCGTGATTTTGGATCTGCAAATCAACAGCAGAAGCTTGGAAAAGGTGGCCCTAATTCACAAAGAAAAAGACAGCACAAGGATTTCCAAAGCCCCTACAACTATCCCAAGGCGCAAGCAAAGAAGGGTAATGGTAAATCAAAGAAGGACATTGGCAAGTGGTGTGAATTCCACAAGATCCCATGGCACAACACTAATGAATGCCACTCCAAACAATCTTATTAACTGAGACTAAATCCCTAAATACAAATTCTAGCATGGACTCTAATGCAGAGACAAAAAAGGGAAAGCAAATCATTGACACGGAACCTAGTGCCACCACAAATATCCAACCAAAAGAGTTAGAGGAGCCATAGGAAGGGGAGAGCCTCTTCCATTCACAACTGTGGGTGCAGGGGACTCCACTACATTTCAATGTTGATAGTGGTAGCCAGAAGAAACTCATCTCGGTTGAGGTCATCAAAAGGTTGAAGCTTCCGACGGTTCCACATCCCTAACCATACAACATTGGTTGGTTTAGCCAAGGACGAGACATCCACGTCAGTCAAAAGTGTTTCCTTTCCTACGACATCAATCCCTTCAAAGATGAGGTAATGTGTGGTGTTTCCCCACTTCAATTTTGTGAAGTTCTTTTAGGACAACCATATATGTGGAAACGTCATGTTGTTTATGATTCTAGACCTCGTAGTGTCATTATTACTTTGGGAAAGAAACTCTACAGGATACTAGAGACACTTCCCACTACTGCAATGTCCCTCATCATAGCTAAGCAATGCAGAAAGATAATCTCCCAGATATGGAAATCCGTCCTCCATGGTTCATTCTGAAGGTGAACGAAAGATCGGAGCAACATCCACCACCTCCACACAAAACCCCTCTACGCAGCAGAAACAGGCATAAAAAATCATGGAATCATACAAAGACATCTTCACCACACCTTTTGAGGTGCCAGTACATTGCTAGGTCAAGCATTCCATTGATTTGATACCTGGTGCGCCTTTACCTAACGGGCCAGTATACAGCTGTTTCGTCATGGAAAATGAAGAAATTAAACGCTAGATCCAAGATTTAATCCAAAAATGGCACATTTGACCTAGCTCCTCACCTTGTGGGAGCCCAATTGTGTTGGTACAGAAGAAATATGGGACATGGAAACTCTGTATTGACTACCGAGCTCTAAAAAATATCACAATACAGAATCGATATCCCATTCCTCGGATTGATGACCTTCTTTACCAACTCAAGGGTTCCAAATATTTCAGCAAGATTGATCTGAAGTCTGGCTATCATCAAGTTCTATTTGATCAAACTGATGTCTAGAATACTTCCTTCAAATCTCGTGAAGGCCTCTTTGAGTGGTTGGTCATGCCTTTCGTCTTGACTAATGCTCCAACAGCCTTCATGAGGATGATGGACAATATCCTACGACCATTCACCAATTATTTTATGGTCGTATATCTAGATGTTATCCTCATCTACAACAAAACATGGGTGGAACATTTGTAGCATATCCACCAGGTCCTCAACACCCTGCAATAGCACATGTTATACACCAATCTAGAGAAATGCTCATTTGGCATAGAGAGGGTTTAGTATTTGAGATACATCGTGGAAGAAACTGGTGTTCATGTGGATCTGCCCAATATCCAAGCCATTCGTAATTGGCTAGCCCAGACAACTCTCACAGAGCTTCGCAGCTTCCTAGGTCTTACCAAATTCTATCATAGATTTGTGTTGGGTTTCTCTAATATTGATTGGACCCTTATCCAGGTGACCAAAGGGGGATCTAAGTCCAATTTCATCTAGTCCAAGCCAAAACAACAAGCATTTGAGGAGATGAAGCAACACTTATCTTTGGTTCCCATCCTTGCCTTACCATATCTACAACAACCCTTTGAGATCGAGACATATGCTTAGGACTATGATTTTGGTGTAGTCCTCACTCAGCATGGCCATCCAGTGGCATATCATAGTGAGACACTTTCAGAAACAATCTGCAAGTACCCCACCTATGACAAGGAAATGTATTCCATTGTCCAAGCCACCGCCATGGAAGAATTACATCCTTGGAAAAGAAACGATCATCGACACTGATCACAAGCCTCTGTAGTTCATGCAAACCCAAGGGAAGTTACAAATTGGTCAACACCAAAAGTGGTCCACTTACTTGCAGTAATTCCACCTGAACATTAAATATAAGAATGGTAGCACCAATCGATTCGTCAATTGCCTCATTCGACCTCCAATAGCAGCACTGACCATGGTGCTCAACTCTTATGGCCACAAGACCTCTGGGTGGCCCCAACTATATAGTAGTGATCCTGATTTTCCTCCCATCTATCAATCCCTGTGTGCAGGAACATCCTTGGCATACTTTCATCTCCAGGAAGGATTTTTATGCCACTTGGCCCATCTTTTTGTTCCTTGAACCAGATGTGAGAAGATGATTGGGTAAGTGCATTACAGTCATGTGGTAGGTCACTTCTCCACCGAAAAGACAATGGCCATATTGAAAAATCATTTTTATTGTCCCAAGCTCTGATAAGATGTTGGTTGATACATCAGATCATGCACTACATGTGTCATCACGAAACCTGCCATAAAAAAGCAGGGGTTCTACACCTCGTTTCCCACTCCTAATGTGCCATGGGAATCCATCTCCATGGATTACATGTCTGGAAAACCTTCAACCAAGCATGGTAATGATTGTGTGTTTGTGTTCATGGATCGCTTCTCTAAGATGGGAATTCTGATAGCTTGCAAGAAGAACATTTATGCTGAAGCCATTTCCAAGCTATTCTTCGAGCGTGTTTGGGTTCATTTTGGGTTTCCATAGAATATCATTTCTAATCAGGATAGCAGGTTCCTAAGCACTTTTTGGTCCAGCCTATGGTCATTGATGGATACCAAGCTCACTAAATCGACTAGCTTCCACACCCAGACTGATGGACAAACAACAATAGTCAACAGGATGATTGTGCATATTATGAAAATGTACAATTCTAAACATCCCCACACATGGCATGAGATTCTTCCTTATGTTTAGCATAGTTATAATAGATCCCTTCATAGACTTATTGGCCATAGCCCTTTTCAAGTGTGCCTAGGGTTCCAACCAATGGACCCAATTGATGTAGCTCTTCCCATTTCATTCACACGGGAGGAATATTCCCATGCTCATACTAAGGCTTATAAGGCCACCAAATTTGTTGAACAAATCTAGCACATCCTCCAATAGGTCCATGACATTTTGTAAAATGCCAACACTAAGTACAAGCATCAACATGACCAGCAACGGGTTCCACACAAGTTCCAAGTGGGTGATAAGGTTTGGTTTCATTTACAGAAAGAGAGGCTCATAGGACCCCATCGCAAGATTCATCTACTTCAATATGGTTCATACACCATCACCATGGCAGTTGGTGACAATGCCTTCGAATTAAGCATTCCTCCACTCCTTGGCCTGCACCCAGTATTCAACGTGGAGCTCCTTCGCCCATATTTTCCACCATTGTTAGACACCTCGAGCATGGAAGAGCAATTGAAACCTATAGAGATTAATATTGACCGCATGGATACATAGGTTAAGGGAACCCTCCAGCAGAAGATCTAACTATATTGGGTTTTCAAAGTAGGGCAACTGCTCCACCAAGGCAAGTTACTCATCGGGAGTTAAGTTCAGCAAAAGTTTCCCCATTTGATGGGGGAACTCAATGAAATGAATACCATTGCTTCCTAAGGGGGAAGGACTGATCCATATGGACATAGATGGCCACCCACCTATTCCACTGGCTCAAAACAATTTTCCATTTTGGCAGTTTTCTAGTAATGTTTCTACAGTTTTTCATGTCCCAAACTTACGGGACCGTTTTGAGGCCCTAAATGACATTTTTTTGGAAATTCTAGGGGGACAATGAGTTGCCAATAGTATGCATTGACCCCTAGTCGAAATTTGTAAATATCGGATAAACCTTTCCAACGGGATATCGAGTGCCCCAAACGGAGATCGTATTCAAAATTAATGACCCCGGGAAGTTGGCTATTCAACTAACCACCTTGGGGCCGCAAACTTTATGATGGTTCATCTTCTAGGGTTAGGTTTTTGGATGTTTAGGGTTCTTTCCCTCATGCTTATGATAAATAGTCTCTTTCATCCTCTTCTTGTATTTATCTTGTCATGAATGAGTGTAGCCACCACAACTCTTCTCAGAGATATAGCTACCACCATTCTAGCTGCTTTTATTTTACAGTTTGCTCTATTTCATTCTTTTTAATAGAATCTAAGTTTACTGTATTATTATGTTTCTTGCCATATATCTGTGTATGTGAACATCTATATACTCTTTCATTTCTTTCTCACATAAATCCGGATCATTGGCGAGGTTAACTATGTAAAACAAGTTCTTTCAAGGGGGTGAACCTATGATTTGGGCACCTGGGCTAGTCCAAACCCCTAAAGATGTTAACAATAAGATATCTCGCATTGTCGATTATTGGTTGGATAGTATACTTGAGGGATATATTACAGATTTTGTTGTAGACACTATAAAATCTTATTGTGCTACTGAACGAGATTTCTTTCAAGGACCGCAAGTTAAGTATTTGAAATCCTTAAACCTATGGATTAAAATGTTACTTTGTGAAAAATGGGTCATGAGGATGGAATCCAACACGTAAGACATTTGTGCATGGTGGTTCAGGATGTCGATAGAGGATGGTCTGGTAGTATGTTGTAAGATGTGAGCTGACATGAAAAGGGAAGGAGACAGTAAAAAAATTAAGAGTGTGGTCTATTGCGAAGTGGGAGAATATTTCTATTAAATGAGAAAAAGAGAATTGCGACAAAAGAAGAGGGTTGTAGTGTGACTGAAGGAAAGGACTACAAACCAGTACCACAACTTGGAGAAGAATCTTATTATAAAGAAGAGGACGAGGAAGAAGGATGTCAGTTTTGTTAGGGTTAACCTTGACTCTGGAATGAGTCAAAGATGGTTAGGTCCAGCACATGGTTTCTTGTAGCCCATGGTATTGGACCAAGGTATTGCATGTAAAAAATCCTTTATAAGACTTGAGGAGGCTCCATTGTAATGTGTCCTAGAGGTGTGAGCTCACTTGGCCTGGTTGGCCGGTTTTGGCCAAGGTAATGAAGATCTTCATTGGTGTTGGTTTTTCCTTACATGGGGTTTTCCAGGGTATATTGTGTGCCTATCTTTAATTGTTGCATGTTTGTTTTATTCTCGCTGGTTATTTATTATTTATGCTCGCTTGAAATATCTAACAAGTGGTATCAAATCCTAGTTGTGCTCATTGAGAACATTGGTTTAAGTGTGCAGAGTTGAGTGGCCTGCCGAGGATGAAAATATTGTGTTGGTTGCCGAAGGGAGCCTTGAGGTTGTTGTATTCCTATGGTGTGTATGTACCATGTGAAGAGGGTGTGAGGAAAAGAGAAACCATATACTGAATTGATCTTCCTGCATGAAGAAGCTAGACCGTGGATCTGGTAGAGGTATGTGATGAACCAATTTTTGGATCACGTTTTCTAAGGCAGCAAGGAGGCCACGAGTGGGAGAGCACACGTAGATTACACAGTTAGGCTAATATTGTTGTTGGATATGTAGAGAGAGGACTATTAAAGAAATAAGATCTTGGTTTGTGAGGCTGTGGATCTAAACACACCAAAGATATGCAAGATGGGATCATGAGGCTATAGAGAGAATCACTACAATGAATAATTATGCATGAAAACCTATTCGCAAATATCTGTGAAAATATGTCTTTAGACGAGATGATAATTTCCTCAAGTGAAATTACTGGAAGAAAATCTGTGGTTAGCTCACATGGATTATAAAGAGGAATCTGGTGCATGTAGAAGAAAATGATGCCACCAAAGTTTTTTTTAACACTTTGTTTCTCACATGAATTGATTCCAATAGCCATGATTCAGCCATGAGGAGTATATATCCAAGTCATCATCCAAAATATGTGCTTGAAGTAAATGAATTTTTGTTATTCATGTCACTTCTCAAAGTCATGAAATGGTTTGAATGAAAAGTTAAGTGGACTCATGGTGACGACTTACATATAAAGAGCTTTATTTATGGTATTAAGTAATCAACTTTTAAGAAGTAATTAAGATTAAAAGGGAAGTGAATATTTTATGCTAAGTATTTGTGTAAAGTGATGGAAAATAAAGAAGTGATGGGAAAGCACATAATTGTAAAGTTGATATTCTGCACATGAGAAGCATTAAAAGTTTGTTGTATGTTTTTTTTTAAATTGTGGGGTTCATGTTCAGTGGTACTCGACACCCCAGTAGTATTTTTGGTCCTTATGAAACTTAGTGGTATGCAAGTTGTGATTCCCATGGGTGCTAGAAGCACAAGGTATCCCTCTTATGCGCAGAGAATGGATGTCGCATCAAGTGTGGAACGAACCACTAGGTAGGTACTAGGGTGGCAGGTGTATTCATACGCTAACTCTATGTGGAATCAGAGAAGGTGAATCTTCAATTACAAAGGGGGGAATGTGATATGGTTTGATCTCAGTGTTTGGGACCAATATTGACGAACCATGTATGCAAAGAGAATTCCTATAGAACTGGTGGTTACAGCGGCTGAGGACCCATGTAATCTAGTATATGTATTCTTCTTTATATGGACGTCAATGACAGGGTTGGATGCAAGTACAAAAGGAGCATGGCAGAAAACGAGCAAGAAAGAGAGCATGGAAAAGTGAGAGGATGATGCAACAGATGGTGATGGTGTAGTCACCATGAAGACACATAAAAAATAAAAATAAAAATAAAAAAAGTAATGGATCAGTTTGCATGTAAAATGGCATATGGCTGTAAGACCAGGTAAGGTATGCATACCCCTGGTAACTTGTCGGTAAAGTCGGGAGATAGACCTAGGTGATAAGGGTGTTTATGTGAGATCCCCAAGTCAAGTTTAAAGGGGGTATTATTAGGGTTAACCTTGACTTGGGAATGATTCAAAGGTGGTTAGGTCCAGCACATGGTTTTGGGCACATGGTTTCTTGTAGCCCATGGTATTGGCCCAAGGTATTGCATGTTAAAAATCCTTTATAAGGCTTGAGGAGGCTCCATTGTAATGTGGCCTAGAGATGAGCAGGTGAGCTCACTTGGCCTGATTGGCTAGTTTTGGCCAAGGTAATGAATATCTTCATTGGTGTTGGTTTTTCCCCGCATGGGGTTTTCCAGGTTATATTGTGTGTCTATATTTAATTGTTGCATGTATATTTTATTCTCGTTGGTTATTTATTATTTATGCTCGCTTGAAATATAACAATCTCGATTTTGAGGAAGATCATGTTGATCTAGCTCAAGCTAGACACTGTGACACACCCGCAACCCTGCATACATCCCTAGAAACCGAGGTAAGAAATACTAGTTTGACGCAGTTTATACAAACAGGAAATAGTAGTGGTAGTCAAAACAATACTTCAACTAATAGCATAGTTCCAAGTGTTGGTCTTGTAATAAAAATTCAACCAATACCATCGAGAAAAATAATGGGTAGGGATGATATGAAATTGCCAATTTTTCATGGGAATGGGTTGGAGGACCGAGAACAACATTGGTTTTTGTGTGATGTTGTCTGGACTATCAAACAAGTGCAGGATGACAACGTAAAAAGAGCGCAACTTATTACGACTTTTCAAGGTTGTGCTTTATATTGGTTCATGAAGTTCACTAAAGTACCTACTGGACAACCATAGAAGACCTTAGCAAAAATTAGGGATGCATTAAAGGATGAATTCAAGAAGCCAAACTCAAAAAGATTAAGCAGTTGACAATTGAATCTATGTGGGACTTCGACCAAAGGTTCAAGACACTGATGGCTCGTGTAATCTTTCATACAGATGTTCAACACAAGGAATCATTCATATCCGATTTGTTACCACATATATGAGTCCCTATAATGCAACAAAATATTGCGCCATAAACTAAGTCCCTTGAACTAGCCATGAAACTAGTGTTAGGATCATTAATACTCCATCATTGTCCTACCTAGCATTATTTATTTTTTCCTAGTAGTTGATGATGTCATTTTCCCCCTAGTGGTGTGTAGATGTCATCTAGGATCCATCAACCACCTAATGCGCCTTGCATGCATCATTTTAGGACCACTTAATTTAGTTCCCTATATTTTAGGAGCTTACATAGTGTTCCAGTTCAGTCCACCTGAGTTAGCTGACTCTTGTGGGTGGTTTATGCTCCGATCGTCACTGATTGTGGCCTCATGCACCCTTTTCTGAGTGATTTGCATGACAAAATCACTAAGGCACCCTCCTTGGTCAGTTAACTGATTGTGTCTTTAGTTAACTGAGTTTAGGTTTAGTTGATGTGAGTTTGAGTCTTCCAGACTAATCCAGTGGTGACAATTCCTATGCTAGACACATTTAGACTCGAATTCTCCCAAGTGATTTAAATTCTCTCCATTCTAACATAATTTTTTAATATACTAATTATTGGATCATGTGACATTATTCTGTTCCTATTTGAGTTCTCATGCATAATTAATTTTCTGCTCATTTTCACTGCAATTTTCATTGTAATTCAATTTCTCTGCTCATTCTTTCTTTGTGAGGTATACTCAGCTCCATGATCTGCTGTGATTTAGAATTTCACATGGTATCAGATATTAGTGAGCATAGGTTGAGTAGTTGCTTTCAGTAGTGCACTAGAAGCCTCTGGATTTCCACAGAAAATTATGGTGCCATTGCATTGAATTCATTGGAGAAATCCTTTGAGGTATATCTAGGTGTGAAGGATCCGGAAAAATGTTCCTATTGTCCTAAATCAATGCTCAATATTAGTATATATCCAAAATTGAGAGTTTTTCGCAGGTTTTTGAAATTTTTTCAATGCAGTAGTAGCAGCAGTACCACATTCATGTATTCGCTCCAGCAGTTCTAATGGAGAATTCAAGTGTTCCTCTCTCTCCTAGGTTCCTGAAACCCTTCAATTACCTTTATTGGAGGGATCATATGGATCATATGCAGATGGTGTTGCGCAACAAGTCACTGTACAGGGTAACAATGGGAAAGGAGGTCGAACCTCAAGCAGTTGTTGAGAAGGCCAAGTATCTGAATAGATTGGATGAAGCATTTGGTTTCATGTATATTCATATTTCCAGAGATCTACTCTTCCACATCGATGGATTGAAGACTCCAATATAGGTTTGGTTGATGTTGGAGACCCTCTTCGGAAAACAAGATGAGCTAAGGGGCCATATTCTGGCGAATGAGTTGATTTCTCTTCAACCTAGCAGTTTCGAGACCATCCAACAATTCTTTTCCAAATTAAAATCTTTGGTCATGAAATGCAAGTAGTGTGGCATTGAGAAGAAGGATGGGCAGTTGGTTCTATCCATTCTGAGAAATATAGGTCCTCAGTTATCCATCTTTATTTATACCTTCCATTCAGGGAGATTGTCAATCCCTGGTTGGAAAATTCCATCCTTAGATGTTTTTATTGAATCTCTCATCCAAGAACAAGACAAATTGATCTATATGGGTGCCTTGAAAGCCTCCAAAAATCAAGCTCTTATGGCTAGAGAATAAAAAAGTGCAAATGCAAAAGGGAATCAAAAGGAAAAAGAGAAGAGGTAATCTGAAACCAAGCAGAATTCCAAGTCTAGTCCATTAGAAGGAGCCTCCAGCTCCAAGAAGGACAAACAAAAGAAATTTGAGAAATCTAAGTGTACATACTACAAGAAGGGTAACCATCCTGAGAGTTCTTGTATGAAGAAGACCTTAGAACAAATGGAAAAACTCCTTGAAAAGCATAACATTTCCCTCCCTGAAGGCGCAAGGAAGACTGATCCAGGTGGCAAGTTAGAATATCATGACAGATGACATGTATTGAAGGATGAACTCTCACAATCCCAAGATGTTCTTATTTATTATGGAGCCTCCAACCACCTGGTTTCCTCCAGAGAGACATTTTATTCATTATATCTCACTGATGGACCCAGCATACACATGGGAGGTGAATCTCAAATATTTGTTGAATGGAAGGGTACTATACAACTTGAGTATGGAAAGTTCAACAATCTGTTGTGTGTTCCTTCTCCAGCAGCTAATATGTTTTATGTTTATTAAATGACACACACAGGTTCATGAAAGAAAGTAGTATTTATACCTGACACAGTTGAGGTTGGAGAGATCTCATCTGGGAAGTTGATATCCAAAGGAGTTGCAAACCATGCTTCCAAGGCATATGAGTTCTCTTGGTTCTTGCCATACTCACATCAAAGTTCTCTCTTGACTCAAGGAAATGATACAAGCATAATCTGGCATGGAATATTCGGACACCTAAACTTCAAATACCTACAACAATTGCACAAGGAAGAGATGGTTGAAGGTTTGTCGGACATAAAGTTCTCTCAAGGAATCTGCAAAGGTTGCTTGGTAGGGAAGCACCCAGAACGAAAATATGATGTTGGGAAGGAAAAGAGAGCTTCCTCCATCCTAGATCTGATTCATGTCGATGTTTTAGGACCGATGCCCACTGCTTCAATGAATGGATCCAGATACCTTTTGACCTTCATTGATGACTACTCTAGGTTCTACTGGATCTACTTTCTCAAACAGAAATCTGAGGTGTTTGAAAACTTCAAATTTTTCAAAGCCTTAGTTGAGAACATTGCTAGAAAGAAGATCAAGGCACTCAGATTAGATAATGGAGGGGAGTACATCAAGAAGGATTTGAAGCATCTATGTGCTTCTAAAGGTATTCAAATGCAACATTTTTTCCCATACACACCATAGAAAAATGGTGTAGCAAAGAGGAAGAATAGGTCATTGAAAGAGATGGATACCTGATTGCTTGAAGAAAGAGATTCCCCATCAAATCTCTGGGTAGAAGTAGTGAATTGTGCCACATACATTTAGAATAGGGTACCCCACAAATTTTTTTATGGGGTCACTCCATTCAAAGAATTGAAGGGACACAAACCTGATGTCTCTCATCTGAGGGTTTTTGGATCCAAGGCATGGGCTAGAATCCCCTCTGACAAGAGGAAAGCTATTCAACCTCAAAGTAGCGAATGCATTCTTCTTGGATATAAAAAATATGCAAAATATTACAACCTGATGGAGATTGCAACCAAGAGATGATTCATTGAAAGAAGTGTTCAATTCAATGAGGATCCATTGCATGATCTGCAACCAGTTGAAGAAGAAGGTATAACTGATCTACCTATTCCATTTGCTCCTAATGATGTTCCTACAGGTGATCCACATTCAGATTCCAAAGAAGAAGATCAATATGATTCAGATCTAGATATTGAGCTTGAATATCTATCAGATCCAGATCCAGATCCAACACCTACTCCCAATCCAAGGCCTAAATGGGCTCAAAATCATATTGAGCAAGATGGAGACATTGTTGGAGATCCATCTGACTACAGAAGAACAAGATCTCAATACCAAGATGCAAACATTGCACTTTTCCATACATATCCACTTCTCCCTGAGAGGTGCTTCATGATGGTGGGGTCTAATCCACAATATTACAGAGAGGATTTCCATTATACGATATGGAAAGCAGCCATGGATGAATGACATGAGTTACTGCAGAACAATGAGACATGTGATCTTGTCCCTCTTCCCCTAGGGAGGAAACTAGTTCAATGCAAATGGATCTACAAAACAAAGCTTGCATCTGATGGATCTACAACCAAGTACAATGCTTAGTTGCTTTCAAAGGGGTACTCACAAGTTCAAGGTTTGGACTACATTGAGACATTCACTCATGTATCTAGAATGGATTCAGTAAGAGTTGTTTTGGACATTGCAGTTGCGAATGCATGGGAGGCACATCACATGGATGTAAAGAGTTTCTTCTTTCATGGTGACTTAGAAGAAGAGATCTACATGAAATAGCCTGAGGGATACATTGATTATACTTCCTTGGTATGCAGACTGGGGAGATCACTGTATGGGCTCAAGCAAGACCCAACGGCATGGTATGCAAATATGAATTCCTTCTTACTATCACAAAAGTTTGAAAGATGCAAATCTGATTGCAATGTTTAAATGCAACAGAAGGGAGGATGTCTACGGTTGATTTTTTTGTACGTGGATGACTTTCTCATCATCGGTGTATCTGTTACTAGGTTGAATCACATCAAGTCTTCCTTCAACAAATCATTCGCTATCATATTTGTTGCACCTTTGGAAGGTATGAGGTATGTTGAACCTGTCTGAGAGGAATACAATGTTGAAGACTTAGAAAATATTTATAGAGTCACTTAAAGAATTGATTATTATGTCAATCCAATAGCATATGGTACCTTGATTGGAGAAACTTTAGCTCATGTTCTTCATACTCAAGGTAAACGCTGGAAAATTGGCAGAATAGGCTACATGAACTGTCCACGAGGAGGTGTGCCCGTGTTACAAAATCACTTCGCTAGGTTGGAAAAGAGGTATGTGATCTACCTACATATGAAGGATTACCCAATTTAGATGTTTTCATTTCTAATTTTGAAATCAAGGTACCTAAACAACAAAGAATATTAGCTCTAGAAGAAGCATTGAAAGCTACTCTAGCAAGATGAAGGACTACCCATAAGGAAAAGATACATGGTTGGTCACAGTGTAGAAAGTTTCTAGAAGTAATATTTGGAGAAGGAATCCATTATAACAGAGAAAATTATATTGGTCTAACTAGTCCTGTAGATCACCTAATATCATGTGCTAAGGAATGGGAACATGTACCTAAGTAGGAGTTGGTCTGTATGTTTATCCATACCCTGGATACTATACCTCAGAGTTAGTATACAGCTATGAAAATGTGACAAGGCGCAATAGAATTGGATTACATGGCCATGAATTTCAGGGGAACATTCAGTTATGAAGATGAGAACCCATCAGTGGACACAATTACCTAATCTGCTATTATAGTGGAATGCTACACTTGGGCAAGCAATTGAATGTTATAATATTACTGGAAATCCGGATGATGATCCAAGAGATTTTCATATCCTAGAAACAGACGGAATATGATATTTGGAGGGTCTTGAGATCACATCTTATAAATTTTTGCATCCATTGAAGACACAAAAGATATAAATTGGCTCAAGTGAAATCCCAAATTTGCTAACATTGGGGACTACTAGGACGATGAGACTGTAGGTAAGCTTACTGACCTATTGCATGAATATCAAGATTTATTTCCTACTAAGTTCTCGGAAATGAAAGGCATTTCTAGTGATCTAGGAGAGATGACAATCCCACTAAATCCTGAGGTGAAACCTATTAAAAAATTCCCATATATATTGAATCCAAAATACAAGGAAAAGGTAAGAGCAAAACTCGACAGAATGCTAGATGCAAGAATTCTTGAGCTTGTCGAAGAGTCTAAATGGATTAGTTCAATGGTGGTCCAAGATAAGAAGATTAGTGAGATCTTTTAATGTCCCTTTTTTTAATTTTTATTAAAATAGTGAAATTTTCAACTTTTTTCCCTAGTTCGACCTTTGACTAGTTTTGAGGTCTAGGTCTCCCAATTGCTCTAAATGCTCCCAAATATTCAGAGAAGGTGTATGACTGATATTAGGACTTGATTATTATTTCCAAGGATGATTTAGGACCATCAAAAGACTTCTGAAAACCCCTTTTAGATTATTTCCAATGTATGGAATTTTACTAGCAATTTGAGGTTCAAATCCCCCTAGGGTAAGGGTTGAAGTTGGCTCTCCAAATGGTACTGAACCCTCTCGAAATTATGAACAAAGGAAGGGGACGTAAAGGGGACATCAATGGGGTCTCAAATAGATATCCATTCAATTAATTTGTTCTGCTACAACACTCTCAAAATCAGAAGCAAAAGAATAGTTTCGACCTTGGGGGAAATGGCATTAAATCCTCTCCAAATGATATAAAACTGAGCAAGATGACTCCAAAATATTAAGTACTGAACATGGAAATTTTGAAACTAATTAATAACATTCCATTCATCATAAATACATAATTTAATCACTTATCCATTCAAATTCATCAACACTTCATTGGTATAAATCAATATAGTGGGGAAATGGTCACTATTTACTCATTAATGATCAATTCTACATACATCC
This sequence comes from Larix kaempferi, assembly GCA_027924585.1. Taxonomy (NCBI): domain Eukaryota; kingdom Viridiplantae; phylum Streptophyta; class Pinopsida; order Pinales; family Pinaceae; genus Larix; species Larix kaempferi. Next base: position 48,803,941 of record BSBM01000093.1, on the reverse strand, counting down.
ATTTGGAATCTAGACCTGATATAGTTATGAATGTGAAGAAATAATATACATATTATTACAAAATAAATGGGGCATTATAATCTCCCCCAAAGAGAACAATAACTCACCAAAAGTGCCCTCCCTCAAGTATCAAGAATATGCAAAGAAAACTGGAAATGGTTGGAGGAATGAGCTGCACTAGAAGAAACCATGAGATGTCCTGTAGCTTACACCTGCAAATAAATACTCCATTAAATCTCCCATGAAATTTATAAATGGCCTTTCCACATACCAACTAGGATGGGAATTTTTCACCCTCGAAATTGGCTAAGGCAAGTAGACTAGTATTCCACTAGCTCTCTTCACAAATGCAAATTCTGAAAATGATCAAAATCCCTTATCTTACTTCATTCATGTATTTTATAAACATCCTTAGCCTTCTAAGGTTCCAATTACACCCATAGTCTCCAATCCCATTCGAATTAGGGAGTGATTGAAGCATTGCCACATGTCTCCCACTTCCTAGCCTTCCACCTTCCACAAATTTGAGTAGCCATCTCTTGGCCTTCTCTAACTCCCTTGAGCGCTCACCTGGATGCTATTTTTTGGCCTGACATGTCATAATGGTCATATGTCATCCCTCAGATCTGAAATTTGTCATTTATGTCATAGCATCTTCATCATTGGTTTCATAGATGTTAGGGAATCTAGCCCAAGTGTCCAAGAACCTCCCATTTGAGTCTTCCTTTCCCATGTAAGTTACGCTTCCATCCAAATTCAACCTATAATGCATATGGCCAAGTGTATGAGACTTCTAACTCATCCCAAGAACATTAGGATTCCCATGGATTCGAAATAGCAAGAGGAGGATGCCATGTGGCACAGTAATTCTAGCTTGTGTGCGCCCCACAACCTCCATGTGTCTTCATGATCAATTGACACTTGATTTTTCCCTTGTATTTATTTATTTATCTCCTTTATTAAATATTTATTCCTTCCTAATGTCCAAACATCATTTATTAGCTCCCTTATTGCAAATCCTCATTTATCCATCCAACTTAAGGAACTAGTAGGATTGATGGAATTTCCTTGTTATGAATTTATTTGAATGGAGACATTACAGATCTTGATTTGTGTAGATATGAGGAAGATGAATGATGCTCATATGCACAATTTGTTCCCAACTCCTTTTACAGATGAAGTACTAGATAAAGTGGGTGGCTAGAAGGCTTACTCATTCACAGATGGATTTTCTAGATATCATCAAAAATTAAAATTGTTGAGGAGTATCGACACAAGACCACATTTGTGACTGAGTGGGGTTACTATCAGTATACATTGATGACCTACGGTCTAAAGAATGTGAAAGCTATTTTTTCCCAGGTCATGGTTGTAGCATTTAAGGATTTCATACATAAATTTCTGGAGGTATACTTCGATGAATAGACAGTATATGGACTCTTGAAGAACCATATTGAGAACCTTAGGATGATGTTGGATCATTGCAGATAGTACCAGATATCACTAAACTTGAATAAATGTATTTTTGTGCTTCATTTGGTATATTTTTGGGTCATGTGGTTTGTAAATAGGGTATGTTGGTGGATCCTGCAAAGATTTCCACTATAGTATATTTTCCTTCACTTAAATCAGTGTAACATTTGAGAACAACTTTGGGACATACAGGGTACTATAGAAAATTTATCAAGGGATATGCATCGATCACGGCACCAATGGAGAAGCTATTGAAGAAGGATACTAATTTTCAGTGGAATGAGGAGTGCCAGTAGATCCTCAGCACATTAAATAAAGAAGAAGATGGTAATGATGTCCATTTTAGTGTTTGTTGACTGGAAAAAAGAGTTTCATGTTCATGTTCATGCTTTGCCCATTACATTGGGTGCAGTTCTGGATAAACCCGGTGAAGGGTCTATTAATCATCCTATTGCATTTGCTAGAAGGAATTTATCTCGTGTAGAAAGAAATTATACTACGATAGAAAGAGAAGGATTAGCTATGGTTTATGCACTATAGAAGTTCAGGCATTATCTATTAGGGGATCATTTTAAAATGTTTATAGATCCTTCTACTTTGAGATACTTCGTCAACAAGCCAGTGTTGAGGAGGAGAATCTGCAAGTGGCTCTTATTATTCCAAGAGTATGATTTTGAAATTATAGTTAAATCACGAAGGCTAAATGTGGGATATGACCATTTTTCGAGGTTGGAAACAGGTGAAGAACCAGTTAACTTGGATGACAACCTCCCAGATCTATAGATGTTTTTGGTCAGAATGGTGGATGATTATTTTGAAGACATTGTAAAAACTTTGACCACAAGTATAGGACCCATAGGGTTTGTTACACAGAATTTTCGTCCTTGCCATGATCACGAATGATGTACACCTTTTTCGTGCCTCAATACCCAAAGTGCTTAACCAGAAGCTGTTTGGAATATGAGCCCTGAGGAGTTTTCCCTTTAAAAAACCCTTTTTGACCGAGTAAAACATGTTGCCTTCTAGCAAAGTTTGTCACTCCCCATTTGATGCGCTTTGCATCACTGCAGAGTGAGTCACTGATGCAGGTTTCTTATGTATAGTGTCATTTCCCCTTCCACCAATCCAATGCAAGGGAGGGAACATGACTGTAACATACATCAGCATATTTATCTCAAGCAAATGATGCATCAACAGGAAAAGAATCCATCCCATTCTCATGCTATGCACAGACTTCACACCAATTCCATTAATCATGAATAAATATCATTCTGAATTAGCACATTGCAGAACACATAATGCATATAATTTACAACATAGGGAACACTTATCTTTGAGATGAAGTTGTCCAACAACTGGCTATGTGAGAGAAACGTTCCATCCAACCATAGATCTCTATCTAGCTAGTATTCTTTCAGTTGATAGATCACCCCCAAGCTGGGTTGTGTATCCACTAAGGAGGAACTAACTGGGCTCACTCACAGCCATGGTTTCACTCAACAACTATGCTAATCCAACACACAGTTGGGTTTATCAAGCATACAAGAGGATAGAGGAGGGAAATGCTAAGCCAGTGAGCTCAACCACGGAGGTACAAGCATCTCAAGTTAATTCAAGCAGTCAATGCACCCACAATACCTACCACACCCAACACAAGAAAGGTCTCCTTCTCTGTTGCACAGTCCCTCAGGCATCCCTTCCCTCCAGTGCTCTTCGGGATGGGCATAGAAAGGTCCAGCTGCTAATTCTTTGAGATTCTAGCCTTCACTAGGTTTATCAAGCAAACCCAACATCTGCTCATTCATTCACAATTGGATTTCTCACAATTATGTTCATCAAATAACTCCATCCCGTCACTGGTTTTCTTGGCTATAAAAGCTGGGTTTTCCAATGGATTTCGGGGTATCTAATACTCTCAAATTTGCCCCAAGGTTCATATCTATGGATCCCCCATTGGATTTTATTGACCAATGCCAAATCCGGGCATTTTTGGCTCTTCAAAACGTGGGTTCTTTCAAAGTTGCGATTTTTGGTTTTTTTCACTGCTGGCAATTCATTTTGGATGAAAACTGATGCTAGTCCTTTCACAATGGAATGGGGATGATGAATAATCCATTCTCATGAGGTAGAGTGACTTGTGGTACAAGAAAAAAGAGCCCATACTCTGTCATATGAATTTCTGGGCTACCCATGCTCCATTGAAGCCATGGACACAAATCTTCAACAACTTCCTTACAATATAAATAAATGTCATCAAGGGAAGTCAAATGGGTTCTTCCAATGACATTTGGCAGCATATGGTTCATCCCCACAACCCCCTCACCACTTCCTAGTGGATACACATGGCCCCTTCTCATTGGTTGCTTCCATAGCCAGTTTTGGTATTTTATTGAAATATTAACATTTACATCAATTTACAATATTCCATGGCTTAATAGCACATGGGTATCAAAATATCAAATACTTGCTTGTTTTAAATAAAATATGAACATACACTAGCGGGGCCTTGGCCTTGAGCTCCACGTTAAGGAAACATACAACGCATGTATACAATATTTACATTAAAAGCCAATATTTCATAAGGGTCAAAATTGGGGTATTACATTCCCCTCCCCCTTAGAACAACACCGTCCTTAGTGTTCTCAAAACTGAACAAAAATGGGAATGCCTCTCTCATGGCATCCTCCAGCTCCCATGTAGCCTCATCAGGGCTAAGGTGCTCCCATTGGACCTTTACATGCCCAATGGCTCTGTTCTGGAGCAAAGTGACCTTCTTGTCGAGGATGCGCATAGGCTCTACTTGGAACTCTCCCTCGGGTTCCACCTATATCACATTCCAATCAATCATATGATTAGGACCATGTACATACTTCTTAAGCAAAGATACATGGAAAACATTATGAGCTCTTATGTTAGCAGAAAATGCAAGTCTATATGCAACTGGCCCTATCCTATCTAGGATTTCAAATGGACCACAATATCTTGGTGACAACTTGGCACAGCTCCCCAACTTGAGGGAACTCTTCCTTGGTTTCATTCTCAAATAAACATGATCCCCAATCTGAAATTCCTTATGCACTCTTTTCAAGTCTGCATAACTCTTCTGCCTGTCCTGAGCTTCCTTTAAATTCTGCCTGATCTTAACAATTTCCTGTTCCATTTCCTTGATCATCTCTAGTCCAAGTACTACCCTGTTCACCGAACTGTCCCAATTCACTGGAGTCCTGCACCCCTTGCCATACAATGCTTCAAATGGACTCATTCCCAAGGATGCATGATGTCCATTATTGTATGCAAATTCTACCAAGTGTAGGTAATCCTCCCACTTGGATGGTTTATCCATCACATACATACTCAACATGTCTTCAAGAACCTGATTCACCCTTTCAGTTTGGCCATCTATTTGAGGATGATATGCTGTACTGAAATTCAATCTAGTTCCCAATTCTTGAAATAATCCCTTCCAGAAATTGGAAGTGAACTTTGTATCACGATAAGAAATTATTGCCTTGGGCAATCCATGCAATCTGAATATCTCTCTCATGAAGATATTCGCAATGTCATTAGCCTTATGAGTGAACTTGAATGGAATAAAGTGAGCTACCTTTGATAGCTTGTCCACTATAACCATGATTGAATCATGCTTCTTCATTGTCATGGGAAGACCTGTTATAAAATCCATAGAGATCACTTCCCACCTCCATTCCGGAATGGGTAAGGGCTGCAACAATCCTGCTGGATGTTGGTGCTCTACCTTGACCTGCTGACACTTTTGACATCTAGAAATGTACTCATCTATGTCCTTCTTCATGCCATGCCAAAAGTATTGCTTTGTTGCTGCTATTATAGTCTTCTGATATCATGGGTGTCCAGAGTATGGCATTAATATTTTCTGGATCCACTGTTCAGAAATGATATGACCCAAATATTGAATCCTCTTTTGACAGAATTCAAACATGCTTAACTTGGCATACAGCTAATGTTCTCTATGGACTTGCAACACCATCCTTAGATGTTCTTCATGTTCTTCTTCATTCCTTGAATAGACAAGAATGTCATCCATGAACACAATCACAAACTTATCCAAATATTTGCTAAAGATACTATTCATGAGACACATGAATGTAGCAGGTGCATTGGTAAGGCCAAATGGCACCACAGTGAACTCATAATGAGCATATCTAGTTCTGAAATCTATCTTGTGAATGTCTTCTTCTTTAATTCTCACTTAATGGTAGCCGGACATCAAGTCAATCTTGGAAAACACTTTAGCTTCCTTCATTTGATGATCCAGGTGGATATTGGTGGCCACCCACCTTTCCAACTGGCTCAAAACAGTTTTATAGCAATTTTGGTGATGTACTATTTTTAGTAGTTTTTCGGATCCTAAACTTCTGGGGCCATTTTGAAGCCCTAAACGACCTTTTTTGACAATTTGGGGGGCCAAATGGTTTCCTTCGACATCATTTTGCCCCAGTCAAAAGTTGTAAATCTCGGATAGACATTTCCAATGGGCTACCAAGCACCCCAAACGGAGATCGTATGCAAAAGTTACGACCCCGGGAAGTTGATGTACTAACTTACCCAAACGGGGCCCACATGACTTTTGGTGCTTCATCTCCTAGGGTTAGGTTTATGGATGTCTAGGGTTTTTGACATTTTTGTTTATTGTAAAAGGCCTTGAGAGCCTCATTGTAACCATCTTCTTGCGAAATGAGCGCAGCCGTCACATCTCTTCTCAGAGATAAGCCGCCACCATTCCAGCAAGCTTGTTTTCCGTTGCATTTTACAGTTCTAGATTATTTCCTTATTGAATAGAAAACCAGTTTTACTGTATCTCTGTTATTTTGTGTTAAGCATCTGATAATAATTTGTATTCATTTTGTTCTGCTCATAAAATCCGTATCATTTGATCAAACAAGTCATCAATTCTTGGCAATGGATACTTTTTCTTGACTGTCACTTTATTTAGCTGCATGTAATCAATACATAGTCTTAAAGTCCCATCTTTCTTCTTGACAAATAACACCGGTGCTCCCCAAGGAGACACACTAGGCCTGATATACCTTTTGTCCATTGATTCTTGCAGCTACATCTTCAATTCTACCAATTCCGGTGTACTCATTCTATAAGGAGCTTTGGAATTTAGTGCTTCCCCTGGAACAAGATCGATGGTAAAATCAATATCTCTCTTTGGTGGTAGTCCTGGCACCTCATACGGAAATACATATTGGAATTCTTGCAACAATGGGAAGTCTTCTATCATTGGACCTTTCTCCTATGACGAATCTGATATATGGACTGCATATAATTGACAACCTTTCTTATAAAACTTTTTCAACTATAGGGTTGAAATCTATCTTACTGAAACTTGCTTGGAAATTCCTCTTACCAATCTTGGTCTTCCCTCTTCATCAATACATTCAAGTGATTTCTCATAATAGTCCAACTTGACTCTATGCTTTTCCAACCAGTCCATGCCAATTAAGGCATCATACAATCCTAAAGGTAGCACATTCAATTATGCATGTGTGTGGAGTCCATTCAATTCTATGGGGCACTCCACCATTACTTCACTTACTTTTCTCTTGGTCCCTGTGGCTAATTGAACTAGCCAAGATTTATTATGCTTCACTTTTCTAAGAGCACAACCTTCAACCACTTTTGGATAAACATAACTATGAGTAGATCCTAAATCAATCAAAACAGAAATAGATTGCGTAGCAATCTTACCTTCCACTTCCACCACTGATGATTGATAGTCAGCTTGATGATTATCCAACATTGCATAAATTCTAGGCGTTTCCCTTGCCATGTCCTCCACTGTAGCTGTTCCCTTTAAGTTCTGAAACCTTTGGGGATTATCCTTCCGATGTGGAGTGTCCTTCAACATGTGGTTTTCTCCACATCCCCAACACTAAAATGGTCTCTTTGATGCTTTGTTTGCTGCTACTGCTGGTTTGAATCCACTCCTTTCTTGCTGCCCTTGTGGAAAGGTTCTAGGCTGACCTTTGAATGGTGGCTTGAAGCCACTCTCCTTTTGATCAAACCTCCCTCTTGGATTTCCTTTCCATGTTGGGTTAACCTCTGATTTTACTTTATTCTAGTCATAGCAATGCATTGCCATTCTAATGGCTTCATCAAGACTTGGTGGATTTACAAACTCAATCCTGTCTTTGAAAATTTGAGGTAGACTCCCAAGGAAACATTGGATTTTTATCTTCTCATCTTTAATGTAGTCCACATACCTCAACAATTCCAAAAACTTATGAACATGCTCTTCCATATGTTTTTGTCCCAACCTGAGTTCATTGAACTCCTTTCTCTTACTGTCATAATACCTAGCAGAAAGGTATTTTTCCTTGAAGTACTTCTTAAATCTCTCCCAACCGATCTTCCTTTCATTGATTCCTTTCACTTGCAAGAGGTTGTCCCACTAAATTGAAGCCCTGCCATTTAGATTGTAGATGGCAATTCTAGCTTTTTCATTTCCTGAGTAGTCTTGAATTCTAAAATATTTCTTCATTCCAAGAATCCATGCCTCTGCCTCTTGGCCAGTCTTGCCTTCTCCATCAAATGTGGGAGGCCTTGCCTTCCTGAATTCTCCCCGTGGGATGTCTTTGAACTTCTTTCTTCCATCAAATCTCCTGGGAATATTCCTTGGACTTCTTTGAGAACCTCTGGAGTCACACGATTTGCTAGAAGAAGATCTAGAGGAAGGTGTTCTATGCTTCTCGCTCATAGAGCTCTTCCTTGGGCTTGGAGTCCTCTTCTTTGAACGACCTCTAGAGCGACTCTATGCCTATCTTCCTTCTTCACCGGCATTGCTTGGGTTGGAACCAAGGTTTATCCTCTATTGCATATCAGTGAGGCTTTGCAAAATAGCAGCATTGAGTTAGTGTTGTTCTTCTTGAGCCTTCATCAATCTTTCATTGAAGCTCACCATGGTTTCAACCAAATTCTGAGGAGTCACCTGCTCCCTTCTCCCATTGGATTCAATCTTGGCATTCTCTTCATGCACATTTTCTCCTAGGACGTCTTCTTCATGCTCATAAGGATCTTGAGAATCATTTATGGTCACCATTTTTCTTGTATGCTACCTCTGCTACAATTATTAAATCTTATGAGCTACAAGCACTGTGCATTATGAAAATATTTGTTAGACATATTAGGAATGCATATAGAAATATAAAACATCAATATTTAACACAATCAAACTCATGGAATAATTCACATAGATGTTATGCATTCATTTCTTTTGCCCATTCATGCAATTATGGAAATTGCCCATATTATCAACAATTTGACAAAACATCCACTGGCACTTTTCTATTGTAATTATCCATGGTGTGTGATAATGCTATTCAAATTCTGGTCATACACCATTATTCCTTGCTGGACAAGCTTTCCAATGCCTATCCTCGTGCTCCATTCCGACCTCGGGTGTGGAAACTACGTTATTTCAAAAATGACAACTTTCACCCCAATTCTGCACATTTTTACACAGTTGTATTTTGGTCCAGAATGCCAACTTCAGCCACCTATGGAAGAAAATCTATGAAGAATCATGAAAAATTTTCTACCAGGTGAAGTTAGTCCATTAACCAAGGAACACTCAGCAACCCGCGGATCTCTGTTCCAATGCACCATTCATCTTTTATAAAATTCTAGGTTTGACTACTTTCCACTTTTCACATTTTTCCAAAATTTCAAATTCTGGGCCAAAAATGGCTATTTCCCAAACGATGCATTTCTGGGAAATATTTGTCTAACTGAATATGTCTGGTTTACTGAGAATATGAAATGTTGAGTTCGGTAATTTTCTTGATTTTGAATTATAGGGTCACTTTCAACCACTGCAAGCTTTTCAAAATTCCAAAAACGTGGCCCGGAATAGTGCTTTTTAGCCTTCTTGCACACCCCGACTCCACATCCTTTGGATTTTGGCTCCAAAACTCCAAACTTAACACCGTGCCTACTCCATGACTTCCCCATATCAATTTCGACTCAATCTGACCTTTTCTCAAGCGTCAGGACACTGATTTGTAAAAGCCATTAATCCCAACTTTATGCCAAATTCGAGCATAATGAGCTCGGGATCTTCACTGGTTCATTCACGGCCTTCGTCAATGGACTCAGAATGCCACTGACCTCATCCAATTCTGACCTTGCATGCTCCTGCAATCCAAAAATCAATTTTCGGGCTTTATACTTTTTTTTTTTTTAATCCTGCCACACACAGGTCGCAACCCGCAACCCGACATTGCGGGTTCGGGAGGTCAAGTTGCGGTCATGGGGATGTAACCATCCCACAAACCACAACCCAAAACATGAAATTGCGGATTCGGGGGGTCAAGTTGCGGTCACGGGGATGTAACCATCCCGCAACCCAAAACCCGAAACCCGAAATTGCGGGTTCGGGGGGTCAAGTTGCGGTCACGGGGATGTAACCATCCTGCAACCCGAAACCCGACATCTCGAAAGTAAAAAATTTGCGGGTTTAGGATTTCGAAAATCCAAACACAAATTAGGAAAATTCACGTTCCCGAAAGCCAAGAATCGCGGGTTCGGAATTTCAGAAATCCAAACGCAAATTTTGAAAATTCACGTTCCCGAAACCCGACATCCTGAAACTGCGAAAACACTTGCGTTTCCTGTAACTTTCGGGGTTCATAACTCCCTCGTCCCTTGGCTAAATGAGGCGAGTCTAGTACTGTTGGAAAGTTGTTAGAGAGCTCTATGCAATGGTCTGATCCTCCCCCACACCTGAGAACTCTAAATTTTTCATTTTTCCACATCAAAACGATGCCCCAAACTTCTCCAATACCACATTAAAACATTCTGTTATTTGCCTGTAACTCATAGTTTGGCCCAAGCAGCCCCAGTGCTGCAAGTTGGGCTCTGATACCACTCTATCACATCCCCTTCCATCAATCCAATGCAAGGGAGGAAACATGACTATAACATTGGGTGTCTAATTCTTCCCCAAAGCCATAAAGGTAAAGTTTTTGCCATTTAAATAAAATGCACGATTAAATTACACAACGGAATTAAAATACATAATTGCACACACACAACAGACAAACATCAGCATATTTATCTCAAGCAAATGATGCATCAAAAGGCAAAGAATCCATCCCATTCTCATGCTATGCACAGACTTCATACCAATTCCATTAATCATGAATAAATATCATTCTGAATTAGCACATTGCAGAACACATAATGCATATAATTTACAACACAGGGAACACTTATCTTTGAGATGAAGTTGTCCAACAACTGGCTATGTGAGAGCAACATTCCACCCAACCATAGATCTCTGTCCAACTTGTATTCTTTCAGTTGAGAGATCACCCCCGAGCTAGGTTGTGTATCCACTAAGGAGGAACTAACTGGGCTCATTCATAGCCATGGTTTCACTCAACAACTATGCTAATCCAACACACAGTTGGGTTTATCAAGCATACAAGAGGATAGAGGAGGGCAATGCTAAGCCAGTGAGTTCAACCACAGAGCTACAAGCATCTCAAGTTAATTCAAACAGTCAAGACACCCACAATATCTACCACACCCAACACAAGGAAGGTCCCCTTCTCTGTTGCACAGTCCCTCAGGGGTCCCTTCCCTCCAGTGCTCTTCAGGATGGGCATAGAAAGGTCCAACTGCTAATTCTTTGAGATTCTAGCCTTCACTGGGTTTATCAAGCAAACCCAACCTCTGCTCGGTCATTCACAATTGGATTTCTCACAATTATGTTCATCAAATAATTCCATCCCGTCACTGGTTTTCTGGGCTATAAAAACTGGGTTTTCCAATGGATTTCGGGGTATCTAATCCTCTCAAATTCACCCCAAGGTTCATATTTATGGATCCCCCATTGGATTTTACTATCCAATGCCACATCTGGGAATTTTGGGCTCTTCAAAACGTGGGTTCTTTCAAAGTTGCGATTTTTGGTTTTTTTCACTGCTGGCAATTTGTTTTGGGTGAAAACTGATGCTGGTCCTTTCACAATGGAATGGGGATGAGGAATAATCCATTCTCATGAGGTAGAGTGACTTGTGGTACAAGAAAACAGAGCCCATACTCTGCCATACGAATTTCTGGGCTGCCCATGCTCCATTGAAGCCATGGACCCAAATCTTCAACAACTTCCTTACAACAGAAATAAATGTCATCAAGGGAAGTCAAATGGGTTCTCCCAATGACATTTGGTAGCATATGGTTCATCCCCACAACCCCCTCACCACTCCCAGGTGGACACACATGGCCCCTTCTCATTGGTTGCTTCCATAGCCAGTTTTGGTATTTTATTGAAATATTAACATTTACATCAATTTACAATATTCCATGGCTTAATAGCACATGGGTATCAAAATATCAAATACTTTCTTGTTTTAAATAAAATCCGAACATACACTAGTGGGGCCTTGGCCTTGAGCTCCACGCTAAGGAAACATACAACGCATGTATACAATATTTACATTAAAAGCCAATATTTCATAAGGGTCAAAATTGGGGTATTACATATAGGGTGTATCACTTCCTGTACAAAGGGAAAAAAAGGGAAGCTTTGATAATTCTCTCGAAAGAGACCTTCGTGGAGGTTTATCCTTCCATTTAGGGTGGATCTCACTCGGCTCCCAGCTTAGTAGGATCACACCTCAACCTTCTCCCTTAATCCTCTCCTCTCCTCCTCATCTCTTTTGTGTTATAAATGCAAGCTTACTCTCATGGGATAGGGGGTTAGAATGAGAGCATCCAAATGCTAGAGGGATCAGGCCAGAGATCTGATCTTTGATTTTTTACATATTAAGGCAAGGCCATGTTGGAAAGGATCTTCAACACCAAGTCTCTATATGGTTGTAATTCTTTCCTCTTTGATATTAATACATTAATGTCTTTCTTCCCCATAAATGATGTTTAATGTGATTTGTAGCATTTCTACTTGATCATTTGAGTAGATCTATCATAATATCTTGTAGTTTCTACTTGCTTCTTGTTTTCTTTGAATCTTTTGTAGAGTATGTCTTCGTCAATAAGTAATATTGTGAAAGCTTCAGGTTAGCGAGGAAAACCTTCGACAAGAGGTATGGATTCTTCACATTCAAGTGATTTTATAAATCTATGGAAAGGTTTACATTTATGTTTTGTTTTGTTCTAGATCCATACCATTTGGACTAGAGATCTTTCTCCTTGTCTGCATAGACAAAGTCTCCTGAAACAAGGTTATCTGTCAATCAAAATAAACATTTGGTTGTCAAAGCAATGGACTATCAACTGATATCAGTTCATTTATACAAGTTGGGACCAAATGAAGTGTTGATACGCTATGTTATGACACATGAGAGACCAATCATATTGGTTGAACCTCATGAAGGTGTTGCAGGGGGCACTACGCAGGAAAGGATACAACTCAAAAGATACTGACAATGGGGCTATGGTGGCCTACCTTGCATAAATATTCTAAGGAATATTTGTTATCTTGCCATGATTGTTAGAGAATAGGGAAACCATCCAAGAGGTATGAAATGTCATTAGTGCCACATGTAACTTTGCAATATTTGGAGAAATGGTCTGTTGACTTTGTGGGACCAATTAACCCACCTACAAAGCGATAAGGAGCACATTACATTATTATTGGGTCAGATTATTTGATTATATGGGTTGAAGTTGAACCAGTGAAGGACTGTAGTGATACAACTACTACGATGTTCTTGTTTCAAAATGTGGTAACTAGATTTGGTTTCCCGCGAGTTTTGTTGAATGATCAAGGATCTCACTTTGTCAATAAGATTATTGAGGAACCAAATTTATCATCGGAAGAGTACTATGTATCATCCACAAGCTAATGGGACTGTCCAAGATTTTAACAAAATCCTAGAACATGCTTTGAAAAAGGTCTGTAATGTGAACTACAACGATTGGGATCCAAGGATTCTTGCAGTATTATGGGAATATAGGACAACTTGCAAGAAATTAATGATCCAGACACCCTCCAGGTTGGTATATGGTCAAGAATATATCATGCCAATGGAGTACATTATGCCAAGTTTGATGGTTGGTGCTTTCATAGGAATGTCGAACACAAGTGTTGTTAACGAGAGGTTGTCGCAACTGCTTCAATTGGAAGAAGATAGATTTATAGCAGAATTTCAACAACAAGTACAGAAATATTGAGAGAATGCATGGCATGATCGCAACATCACAAAGAAGGAGTTCCAGTGAGGAGATATAGTACTCCTATATGACAGTAAGTTATTTACACATCCTGGTAATCTAAGAATGCACTGGTTGGGACCTTATGTAATTTATTATGTGACAGAAGGAGGTGTTGTACAATAGCAAAAACTAAATGGGGAGCCCCTAAAGGGTTTATTTAATGGAATCCGGCTAAAAATTTATAGGGATAGCTGTGTATTCCCAAACTAGGCATGCATGTAAATATGAAAAAAAAAGAGGAAACCCCAAGTTAAGTTTATGTCGAAGCATAGTCTAGGTTGAAGTTTAGTCTATGTCACAGTTTGTTTTGTTGTAGTAGGTGTTTGTACATATGTATATTTGTGTCAAAGTAAAGTTGTGTCGAAGCGGCCTGAGTGTTCATTTATTTCTTCACTTATGACACACAAACTGACGACGTTAGCGGAGGATGTAGCAATAAATGTTGAAAAGACCAACTTGTGTGAATGGATTTTCCGCTGAAAAAGTTAATTATTACAAAGGATTTGGCCAGAATAACTAAATATTGGGATATCATTGAAAGGACAAGTTGAATCAAGTATTTAAAAGCCTATCAGGTCAACAAGTTGGGTCATTGTTTCCTGATTGATTAAGTGAATTGAGAGAGCTATCACACAGAGCATTAAGAGTGTTGAAAATATAAGAGTAGAGGTTTGTAACAATGGAAGCATTTCTATCTGAAGATAGTGTTGAGAAAATATCCATTGAAGAAGTCGTTGTCGAAGTAAGTATCCCTATTACACAAGAACAACCAAAAGTCATGTCGTCGCAAGTTTCGGTTGAGCCACCAAAGAAGAAAAGTTAATCATCCGAACAGAGAACTGCTGAAGCAAGTTGAAGAGGAAAAATGACAAGGAAGAATTAGGGTCTAGATCCACCACCCTGCTTCCGTAATATGTGCCACATAGGAAGCAAAATGGGAAAATAGTTAAGTTGGGAAAGAATGCTAAGTATACAATGGTACTTCTCGTGATACCAAAAGGTGTCATAATTCAAAGGGAAATGATGGGAAAGATTGTGAAGTTATCCTATGTAGATCATGATCTTCAGAAATTACCAAATTTTACTCTGACAAAGTATATGCAACCAATTTTATTGGTGGGCACTCAAACAACTTTTTGCAATCTTATGCCATGGGCTCTAGGTTTGCACTGATCGAGTATTCTATTGGTGCTCTCCATATCACATTTTGGGAAGGTTTCTTAAGTGAATGCATGTGTTAAGCAGCTACTACTTTGCGTGCATGGCAGATTTCTATGGCCCGACAAGAAAAATTCCATTGAATTTGACTTAATTGCACAAATAACGGACTTGCAAAAAGAGGGGGTCGACCCTACCTCCTTCTTTGTGGGAAAAGATAAAGAGAGAGAGATCTCACGAACAGGATGAAGGCCAATAAAAATTTGATGAAGGATAAGAGGGGTTACGAGATAGCCTCTATCAATGACCAAGGTGTGCACTTCATAGCAAAGGTGTTAGCTAGCAAATGTGTTAGCTAGAAAAGTCATGAGGAAGTGTTCTCCTAACTAGGTACTTGCATTGGTCATTATAGTAGTATATCAATGTGCGTAGGGCGTGCAGATGAATTGGGCTACTTTTCTTTTGAACAAGTTCCTCGGCGACTGTCAAGATGCATTGGATAAAGGTAACCCATTTCATTACTCATGGCTTATTATTTTAATTTCATTTGTCGCTGGGAAGAACTTGAGGAGTATCAAGTAATGGACATTTGAAGTGGTCAATGTTTTCCCATTAGGTATTCCAATCTATGGTACATTGACGAGATGAAGAGGTAGATCGGCAACAATATTGAATTCTAATAGCATATAGAAGCATTTTGGTACAATTTTCCAGTGATTTTGCATATAGAGGCACTAGTCGTTGCTAGATTCAGAGGGATTACCAGGTTCAAAGCAAGACCTTATCATATGTATGTGCAGGCAAGGCATGACCTAGAAAAGAAGTGGTTGGTGACCAGTTATAAGCTATCTGAACAAGATGTCCTCACCATCATTGACGAATGGCCCTTGGAGTGAAAAGTTCATATTGAAGTTGACCAGATATCCACAAATGTGTCGCAACAAGATTTAGGATAGGGAGGGACCTTAGCTCAGAATGGAGATCATGGTGAGGATAGAGATTCCCATCCCACTGGAAGTACTAGTGGTAATAGTCATAACTAAGAAAAGTCGTAGGAAGAAGGTCGAGAGTCAAGTGCAACAGAGACAGACCCAGGTCTTGGTGACAAAAGAAAGACATCAAGTGTGACACGGGGATAAAGAAAGAAGTCAAAGAAATCAAAGAAAAAGGCTGTAATGGTGTTAACTAGAGATTATATTAATATCATGTATGATAGAATGACAAAAGTGGAAGAGGAAACATCAAAGTTGGCTAAAGAAAAGAATCTGCAATTGTTTGTAGGAGTGACAAATCAGATTTTTGGACTCCGATGGGCTATCCAAGAACTCCAAATAGATCCAATACATACTGGGGTTGCACAGCAAAAGGAGGGGAGATCAAATGAGGATGGGGTTCCCTTGGAATCCACTGCTACGATGGGAAGGGTAGTGCAATTGCTTCCATGATCCCTGAATTTTGGTGAAGCAAGAATACAAGAGCAGACTCATTAATTGAGATATATCGATTTGAAGTTATCAGTGTTACCTATGTTTATGCTACAGAACATTCAGTAGCATGTTGAAAAAGAAATCAAGGTACACAAAGAAAACATATACTGTGAAATGATTAAGTATTGTGCTCAGCATAGTACTTTGCAGGAAGAATAAGAGAAAGTATAGAAGGAGCATGAAGACATTGCTAAGGAAATGGAGCAGTTGTAGAATGTTTTCACAGTATCTTGATGTGAAATACCAGAAGCAAAGGTAGATGAAGATATGGCTACCAAGGAAAAAATGATGAGGCTAAGTGGAGCCATTTTGGGGTTCCAAGAGAATATTGTGGAGCTAGAGGAAAAGCTAGTGCCTAGTACTCCACCCGAAGTAACTCCACAACATAGTGAGGATGTCACTGAAGCCATAAAAGCAATCAAGTGTTTTGAAGGTGAAAGTGTAAAGTTATTTGAAGATGCTACACATGCATGGGAAAAACTACTAGATGATTTAGAGATGCAAGATCTTAATAGCAGGTTGGAAGACACACCGAATAAGATGACGAGTCTGGAGAGTCAGCTCAAGACTCTATCACATGTTGAGAAAATGGGAAAGGTTGCAGAAATCAAATTGTTGTAGCATGAAGTCAACAAACTAAGGGTGGATCAATAGAAGTGGACTGATAAGGTCGAAGAACTCTAGAGCGAGGTGGAAAGGGTGCTCGAAATCATCAACGGATCAAACATCGAAGTGTAGAAAATAGTGAAATGGAGTGAGCTACAAGCTCAAGTAGATCTGACTGGAGAGTTGGTACAAGAAGTGTGCCAACATAGAGACAAGATGCAGTAGACTGTCGAAGATATAAAATAGAAGTATGCAGATTTCCTGTCGAATTCCAAGACACCTGCAGTGCAACCTTGAAGTGTCTTGAGATGATCCATATATGAGTGTTGTAGGCCTGTTGGGCCAAGCAAATTTTTGGAAATAGTTTTGGTGTGAACATGGTCAATGCAAACTGGCCCGTGAATGAGAAAACTACCCCAACGAACCTGCCAAAAGTCGAGGAAAAGTGACATTTAAATATGTCAAGGGCGGAGTTGGGTAAGTTAGTTAGGATTTTTTGTCCACATACATTAATGAGTTGATTATTGAACTAGTGGGAGTGGGGCAAGCTGTGTGCACCCTATAAATATGCAACGGGTTGGGATTTTTGGGGTTGGATAGTATTTTTGAAATATTTGGTACAACGAAAAGGGAAATTCTGAATAGTTTGTAGGTTTGATGTCGAATATATTGTGTACTCCAAGGGAGAGAATCACATGATCTACAGGTTGTGTGCACATATCCATTGTAAAATAGGAAGAATAAATCTATAAGTTTTTTATGCAGACATGAAGTGTTTATTTACTGCAACTCATGAATAAAGAAAAGTGCTTTTGTGGTTTTCTCCCAGTTGAGTTTCCACGCTAAAATTATGTTGTTCAATATATGTGATTGATGCTATAATGTGTTGTGTTATCTTGTCACTTTCTGCATAAAAATGAATGAATTTTGTTTATTTATGAACGAATGGCATGGGTATTTCATATTTAATGAATGCATGTCATAGTTAGTTAAATGTTGTGTGTGGAATCCTTGTAATCTGTTGAAGTCCGGAATGTTATGTTTGGTAGATTTTTGTCACACCCCTTCTCTACTATAGAAATATGGTTCCTAAAAATCCCATAGGTACCTTGGGTGAGACTTCACCTGCTTCACAAGTTGACGATTAATTAAGTGAACCCTGGTGGAAGTAGATATGCGCCAACAGTAAACAAAATATAGGTTCTATACTTGATGGGTGAGGTCCTCAAGCTCTAAAAAATACAACAATAAGGTGTCAGGCTAGTCTTGTGCATGAGAACGGGTTTCTTCGCGGTAGGGATTCAGTGCACTCTACATAGATTATCATGAACATATACTTGAGCATAAATAGCCAAAATAAGAGACCATGCACCAAAATTAGTTGATGATGGAAGCTATAGGTAATATATCTGGTTGCATACAATCCTCCTATCTATGGTTTTTGTATTGATGCTTATGTTATTGGTTATAGTATATTAGTTATAGTAGATGACCAATACTTTAAAAATAGAAATAGCTAAGAGATTTGAGTTTCTAAAATTAATGCCTCTTCTTTCTTTATGGTGCATCTGTAGTTTCTCTTAAAGGTTGTATAATTATGATTTCCAATGGAGCTATAATGGGACCATATATGCAATTACTCCCTTTCCCCATGGTTGTTCCATGTCTCTCCTGATGTTCTTTGTTCAATTATGAAGAAAGAGACACAAAAGTGGGCATCTGTGCTACCATTTATTTCCTTCACTATGTTTAAATGGCATCCACCATAGGGTCAACAACTTTAGTCTGTCGGAGACAAACCATTCCTGCAGCGTAGTACAATCCATGTCATATCCATAAATATTCCCATAATAGTGATTTTAATGATGTCTCTTTTGCAAAGTGGTATGATAGGATGACTACAGCTACCAATGTTGGCATTCAAGTGTCGATTTACTCGATAGATGTGTTAAGGTTAACATTGGCTCCGGAATGACTCAAAGGTGGTTTAGGTATAGCACATAGTTTTGGGCACATGGTTTCTTGTAGCCCATGGTATTGCATGTAAAGAATCATTTATAAGGTTTGAGGAGGCTCCATTGGCCTTGAGGTGAGCGGTGGCTAGCTCACTTGGATCGGCTTGACTAGTTTAGGTCAAGGGAGATAATAGATCTATTATGGTGATATTTTCCTGGTTTGGGTTTTCCATGTAAACATTGTGTGTCTATTTGTGTGTCATTGCTTGGATTATCTTGTATTATTTCTCTCTCATATTTATTAATACTCTTAAATGCTTAATAAGTGGTATCAGAGCATGTGATTAATGATCCTTGAGGCCTTATTTTTTGTACCTGAGTTTTTTATTAATATGTTGCTGGGTGCATGATCGATGGTACCTGACACTCAACAGTTTTGGGTTTCTGGTTAAAATGTGATTTCTCTAGGTGCTTAGAAGCACAAAAAAAAATCATTGTATCCATTTTATGTGTAAATAAGGGATGTGGCATCAAGTTGTGGAATGAAACACTTGGGTAGGTATGAGGGTGGAAAGTGTACTTGTATCCTAACTTGATGTGGATCGAAGAGGTCGATTCTTTGGTTGTGGGTGGAATGTGAGATGGTTTAATCTCAGTTTTGGGACCAAGATTGATGAACCATTATGCAAAAAAGAATTCATATAGAACTAGCAGTTGCAGCGGTTGAGGACCCATGTAATCCAGTCAATGGATTCTTCTTTATATGGACATCAATGACAAGGTTAGATGTAGAGACAAAAGGAGCATGGTATAAAATGAGCATGGAAAAGCGAGAGGATGAAGCAATGGATGGTGATGGTGAAGTCACCATGAAGACACATAAAAAACAATTAATGGAGCAGCTTGCATGTAAAAGAGAATATGGCTGTAACACTTGGTAAGGCATGCATACCCCTGGTAACTAATTGGTAAAGTTGGGATATAGGCCTAGGTGATAGGGGGGTGTATGTGAAATCCCCAAGTTAACCTTTAATCGGGAATGAGTCAAAGGTGGCTTAGGTCTAGGACATAGTTTTGGGCACATGGTTTATTGTAACCCATGGTATTGGCCCAAGGTATTGCATTTGAAGAAGCATTTATAAGGTTTGAGGAGGCTACATTGTAAAGTAGCCTAGAGGTGAACGGTGGCTAGCTCACTTGACTTGGCTTGACTAATTTAGGTCAAGGGAGATAATAGATCTATTATGGTGATTTTTTCCCGGTTTGGGTTTGCCACGTAAACATTGTGTGTCTATTGTTATGTGGTTGCTTGGATTATCTTGTATTATTTCTCTCTCATATATATTAATGCTCTTAAACACTTAATAAGATGCACATGGGGAAAAATCTATTAGTAGTAGTTGCATTAGCCTAGTATTACAACATATTTTTGAGTCTTTTTCAATAATATTAGTAGTGGTTGTCTTAGTCTAGTATCACAGCGTATTCAGATAATATTAGCACTAATACATAGTTTGATTCTTTCTAGATGCCTTAGGTGGAGTGATGTGGTAGAATTGCCTTGCGTTCGTTCTAGAGGAGAAAGAGTGTTATGTTTGTCTCCATGCATGTAACAACATACATGTAACAATAGGTGTCATCCATACATACTGCATATGAAAACAACAAGTGTCATCAAACAATAGGTGTCATCCATACCTGGTGCATAAGAATATAATTGGAAGACTTTGGCAAAATTTTAATGCTAATGTATTAATGTTATCCTAGTAATAGCATTAATACATTAACATTAAAATTTTAGAAGCAATATGATACACCATACCATTAAAAAAAAATATGAAGTTTATTTTTTCCTCACCTTGGGATGAGGCCAAATAAGACTAACAATTTTCTTATTGGTTGACATAAATTTTTAAACAAAAACCTTGTGAAAAATTTAAACGAGTGATATGCATTTTTTTTGTAAGATAGTATCCACGGAGTTGTTTCAAACTAGTTACCTAACAAAAGGTGTTCCTTAACAATACACCCATTCACCATCCATTCTACACCCCATGGGATAAGTGATATGCATTTTTATTCTCATGCTAAGTAATAGAAAAAACAAAAGGCCATTTACTATAGTCCCTACAACCCGAAGGGCGGGGACTAATAAATGATGGAGTGATGTTCAAAAATCAATTATGTTTATTTTTATAATTGTCAGCATGTAAATTTAGGTTACATCCACTTTTCCATAGCTAGATCAAGTACTTGATCTATTTGGTGCATTTAGAAAAAGTTGTTGAATAATTAAATTCTCAAATGCTCTTAATTAACAACAAAACCTCATAAATATCCTAATAATTTTGACTATTATCAAGAAGGGAGAAGACTTACATTTAGACTATTACCAAGAAGGGAGAAGACTTCCACTTTTTTTTCAACAGAAAGGGTTAATATTTTGTATTAAAATGTTGAAGATCATCTTAAATATTACATATTAGGTATACCCAGCTGTAGAACGGAGACAACCAATTGCACTACCCAAAATTCCCTTCTAATTCATACAAAATTTCTTCAACCATCACAAAATACCTAGTAATGTATATGTGCACATATTGGCCAACCAAGAAAAGACAGCAGTCCAACTTTCATCAAGCATGCCTAGAGGAATGGGCTTCAATGTGTTTTTCAAGAGGCTATTGAACTGAGTCCTCCTCCATTGCTTTCTCCTCTAAGGATGGGTTGTTCTTCATTTGACTCCCTTGATTCGCACTTAACATTCTTTCCATATAAACCTTTAGTCCCTTGATTTGTGCACCTTGATCTTGGAGGTTGCTCTCAATTTTCAACTTTGATATCTATCATGGAGATATGGTATGCAACTTGTCTCATGAGGCTTCAAACATTCCTTCAAACCTCTCATGCAACATCTACATCATTTACTTGAGGTTTCTTATGTCTATCTGCACCCCGTAGAAAACCTCTCTCCACAACGACATTGCCACATAACTAATCATTGTTGCAAAAGGATTCTTGATATCCCCCATAGGGTGAATCCATGAAAATGGGTAACACATTTTGGACAAAAGTGACAGTGAAAATTTGATTTTTCCTCATTTATTAAATCAAAGCCCTCAAAAATCATATATGACTTGTGAATTCCAACATGTGACAAAAAAAATTGTAGGGAATTATGTTGCCTTTCCACCTATATTGTTTTGTTAAAATAATAATATTATTTAATGTGCAAAAATTGCATTTAATGATAGATTTGTTCTTGTAAATTTTAGGAAAAGTTCACAAGTGGCTTGTGTACACATAAAATAATTTAGTGATAGATGCATTATTTTTGAAAAAAAATATGAGTTCATAAAATACACAAAATGTATTGGGGCACACATTTTTTTAATTTATGTTGGAAAATTATATTTTTTATTAATTTTCGAAACTGAACATTGAAAATTTTAATTCATTTCATACACATGTGTGTGCATGTAAACTTTTTTTATTGGTTACACTATAAGGAAAAGACTTTGTAGCAGAGGTTTTTAGTGTTAAAAGATTCGCCAAAATTGTCGAAAAAACCTCTGCTACAACCTCTAGAATTGGTAGCAGATGTTTTAATGGAGGTTTTTACGGAATTTTTTTGTAACTAAATAAACTTGACCATAAGAGGCTATATTGGATGTTTTTTTATCAGTTGGCTTTATTGAAAACAGGTGCACTGGTGCATAAAGTAATATTATGCACCATAGCATAACTTACAAACACGCACCGGAGCACTAAAATTTAACACCACATCTATGCTTTAGAAAAATATATGCACCAAAACATTTTAACCAAACCAGCACCGACGCCTACATATTGATTGAATGCACCAGTGTGTTCAAACTATCCAAACGCATCAATGCGATATGTTATGTCATACGCACCGAATTTTTTATATATTTTTAAAATTTAACGGTGTTGTCTACATTTTGTATTGCACAGGTGTATTTTATCATAACAAGCATTGATGCATAGAAACTATTAAAAAGGTCTCGGTTCATATGAATAAACACACCGGGGTGATTATTAAAGATAAATCATCAATTGATGTGATTGAGACATGGACCATTTTTTAAAAACTTGCCGGTGTGGTTATTATAAATTAGAGTACCATGCGTATCATTCAATTAAACACACTGGTGCTTAATGCTAGCATAAACACACGAGGGCGTAACATTTGAACAAATGCATCGGAGCGACAGAAACTATCAAAAGCACCGTAGGTGATTTTCTTAATAGTGACTACTGACATTGCACTGGAATATTTATAATTTATTTTTTATTTTTTCAATTCCAGTATTCATCATAAATTGAAATATTTTTATCGTACTATTTGTTTTCATTTTCAATTATTGTGTTTCTTTGGATTAATTTATTATATCATAGATTAGAGAATCTATTGTAATATTTAATGATCCATACATTTAACTACCAATGTACCATTTCACATGTAACATTTGACAATAATATTGGAGAATGCAATAGAATAAAAAAAAAAATTATTAAATATCATAAGAGGCCCTTTGCCATACAAAATAGGAAAAAACTAAAGTCCACAATAATAAAAATGTCAACATGCATGTAATAGACACTTTAATTATATTAATTAATGTTTAGGGTGTTATTATTATTATCAAAAGGTGTATTTATAAGGTCACAACCTTATATGAAAATTCACTTCAAGGATTATAAATATTAAGTCATCCTCATTGTAATGGATCATCTTTTATTCAATATATATATATATATATATATATATATATATATATACACACTCTTGTATATTTAAGCACTCGGTTATACGTTTACGCTTTTATGTGCTCCAGTTGGTATCAGAGCCTGATCTCTCAGGTCTGCAACTCCTTCGCGGTCCCACTCATCAACCTATCTATGCTAACCCTTTTTTCCACCCATCCTATTCAACATCATCCCAAAGTGTAAGAAAACACCAAGTTATGCATAGATTATGCAAATTTTAATATGTGGATAATTGGGAAAGAACCGCAGAACAGAATCAATCTCACTTCAGTTCAAGTAAAATTCCATTGGTTACTAGAATGAATCATCTCAGTGCTATATTGATAAGCTTGATGAAAAGGTCAACAAACATCATGAGGAGCTAAAATCCGACATGGAGAAAAAGGATAATGAAGTGGCCCAATCTCTTACAAACATTAGAGTGGAGATGAAGAAAAAAATGGACATTCTAAGTGAACATCGTGAGAAACTCGTACGTCTAATTATGAATACATCAAACATGGACTCCCCCAAAACGCCAGAACAACCAAGGACTAGATCAAGTGAAACCATATTTAAAGATGACCCATATATTCCAAGAACTCGAGAAAGAGACTACCAGAAAATAAAAATAAAATAATTACCAAAATATTATGCGAAGGACCATAGAAGAGCTGTCGTTTGGGTCAATAAAATGTAAGGTATGTTTTAAGCAAACCCCTCGATGGGAAAACAAGAGAAGATAATGACAGCCACAAATTATTTGGAGGGAGAATCTTACGACTGGTTTTTATGGTGGAGTGTGAAGTGTACCACCCGATCCTTCCTTTGGGAAAATTTCATCACAGCCTTCTTAAAAAGGTTCCATGATGAAGAAGAAGATGATCTCTATAATAAGATCGTTCATCTAAAGCAAAAAGGGAACATCAAGGATTACACACACGAATAGGAAGTCCTCGCAATAAGACAAGATGGATTGTCAGATGAACAATTACTAAAAATGTAGATCTACGAGTTAAAGGATTACATCAAATTGAACTCAAGCTATGGAAACCTAAAACCATTGAGGACGCCAGATATGCATCCAAACTAATCGAAAACAAAAAAAAGTACAAGAAGTCGTCATTCACAGGACTAGAGAAGTCATATAAGTATTCAAATGAAGGATCCAGTAAATTATCCTTGGGTAAGTCTAACAAGTGCATACCACCCCAAATGAGGGAGAATGAAAAACAACACCAAGACACACAAAAACAAAAAAAACAAAAAACAAAAAAAACAAAAAACAAAAAAAACAAAAACAAAAAAAACAAAAACAAAAACAAAAACAAAAACAAAAACAAAACAAAACAAAACAAAAACAAAAACAAAACAAAACAAAACAAAAAACAAAACAAAAAAACAAAAAAAGGGTAAACAGGTGTAGATATTGTGGATACAAATGGGTGAAAAAAAAAACAAAACAAAAAAAACAAAAAACAAAACAAAACAAAAACAAAACAAAACGAAAAAAACAAAACAAAAACAAAACAAAACAAAAAAACAAAACAAAAACAAAACAAAACAAAAACAAAAAAACAAAAAAAGGGTAAATAGGTGTAGATATTGTGGATACAAATGGGTGAAAAAAAAAGGGTAAACAGGTGTAGATATTGTGGATACAAATGGGTGAAAAAATAAAAAAGGGTAAATAGGTGTAGATATTATGGATACAAATGGGTGAAAAAAAAGGGTAAACAGGTGTAGATATTGTGGATACAAATGGGTGAAAGGGCATAAATGAAGTAATCAGAAATTGTATAGCTGTGAAGCACAGAATGAACCATATTCATCCATTAGCGATTCTGAGGATGAATCTAGCAAGGAGGATGATACTGATATCAATGTAGAGGCTGAAGAAGTAATTCCCCCCCCCCCAAAAAAAAAATGGTAAACAGGTGTAGATATTGTGGATACAAATGGGTGAAAAGGCATAAATGAAGTATTCAGAAATTGTATAACTGTGAAGCAGAGAAGGAACCATATTCATCCATTAGCGATTCTGAGGATGAATCTAGCAAGGAGGATGATACTGATATCAATGTAGAGGCTGAAGAAGTAATTCCCAAGATATATCTAGCTGCAATAACAGGTATTGCACAGCCGTAAACATTGAAATTAAGAGGGCATGTCAAAAAAGAAAATGTCATCGTACTTGTAGACACAGGAAGCACCCATAATTTTATAGATGTGAATGTGGTGAAGAGGTTAATCATGTTCATATATCCAGCAACAGACATTAAAGTAATTGTAGCAGATGGGAAGGATATTGATGGAATAGGGAAATGTCACAAGGTCAAGTTACAGATAGACGATTATAACATGGAATTTGTATTCTACACAATACCTTTAAGAGGAGTAGACATCGTATTAGGAATCAAATGGTTACTTACGTTAGGAACATACTATGCAAATCATCAAAATAAATTCATTAATTTCAAGTGTGAAGGAAGAAAATACAAATTGTTTAGTTTTAAACCCCCCTACCCAGATTATATCTTCACGATAAATGAAAAACTAATTCAAAAGGGGGCACCAGCATTTGTGGCACAATGTCATCAAAGAGATATCTTAGCAGCAGAATGGCTAATGGTGAACAACTAGAAATTCAAGGATTAACCAAAAAATATGAGAAGGTATTCCAAGATCTTCCCATGAAGTTCCCACCAAAAATAGAAATAGAACACATAATTGAGGTTAAACCAGATTCATCTCCTGTAAAAATCAAACCTTACCGATATACTCACCATCGTAAGACCGAAATGGAGCGGTTAATACAAGATTTATTAATATGTGGAGTTATCGCAAGAATATGGAGTCCATATGCAGCCCCAGTAGTGTTGGTTCGTAAAAAAGATGGTTCTTTCAGGCTATGCATAGACTATAGGGCTCTCAACAAGATAACAGTAAAATATAATTTTCCAATTGCATTCATTGATGAAATGCTAGATGAACTTCATGGGGATAAATACTTTTCCAAGCCAGATTTAAGATCAAGGTACTATCAAATACGAGTATGATTAGAATATGTTGAGAAGAAGGCTTTTCAAACTCGTGAAGGTCATTATGAATTCAAGGTGATTCCATTTGGGTTAACCAATGTGCCTGCTACCTTCCAAGCAACCATGAATGTGAATTTTAGACCTTACTTAAGGAATTTCATATTGTTTTTTTTTTTTACGACATTCTCATCTACAAAAAAACATGGAAGGAGCACCTTAACCACTTAGAACTGGTACTCACCCGCCTAGAAGAAAACCAATTTTATGCAAAAATGTCAAAATGCACCTTTGGGAAGGAATAAGTTGAGTACCTTGGTCATATCATATCCAAAGAAGGATCCAAAGCAGACCCAAGTAAGATCAGGGCAATCACAGAATGGCCAGAACTCGATAATATATCAAAGTTAAGGGGTTTTTTTGGGTCTAATGGGTTATTATCGAAGATTCATAAAAACCTATTCCCATTTGACATCACCACTGTCATATTTACTAAAGAAAAATTCCTTCCAATGGAATAACAAGGCGGAGGAATGCTTTGAATCATTAAATAAGATTATGACATCCATGCTGGTTTTAGCAACTCCTGATTTCACGAATCCCTTTGTGATAGAATTTGATGCTTCACGGTTCGGAATAGGTACAGTATTGATGTAGGATGACCATCCGATAGCCTTTGAAAGTAGGAATCTAAACAAGAGGGAAGGATTAAATTCCACCTATGATAAGGAGATTCTTGCTATCATACACGCATTAGAGAAATGGTGACAATACCTACTCGGTATTCAATTCCTAATACGTACAGATCACAACAACCTTCAGTATTTACTTCGATAGAAAACTTTATCCACAAAACAACAGAAGTGGATAGAAAATATTTCTTCTTTTGATATGGATATATTACACAAAAAGGGAAAATATATTACAGTTGTGGATGCATTGTCCCGAAAAGATGAAGAGATAACAGCATATGCAGTATCTATCATAATTCCTGAATGGTTGGATGAGATACGAATGGAATATGCCAAGGACCCAGAAGCTTGTTCTATCATTAAAAACCAAGGACAACATTCAAAATTCGAATGGAGAAATGACATTCTGTGGAATAAGGGAAGAATTTATCTCACACCAACCTCAAAGTTCAAAGTAAATGTCTTAAAGGAATCACAAGACTCACCGGTTGCAGGACACGTGGGCATTTTTAAAACTTACTACAATGCATGACAATCATTTTATTGGAAGGGGATGAGAAAAGACATCCAAAAGTATGTATCTGAATGTGATATTTTCTAAAGAAATAAAAATGAAGATGTTATATCACCGGGATTACTTTATCCTCTACACATTCCAAATCAGAAGTGGGAATAAATTTGAATGGACTTCATCGAAGGGTTTCCCATGTTATATGGAAAGGATAAAAATTTTGTAGTGGTCGACAAACTAACCAAGTATGCTCACTTCATGGGGATAAAGAAGACAGATTCAGCAAAACAAATAGCTGAAATCTTTTGCAAAAATGTCTATAAGTTACACGGGTTTCCAAAAGTCATTATCAGTGACAGGGATGCGATATTTAAAGGGAATTTTTGGAAGGATTTATGTAAATAAGAAAGGATATCCCTTAATATGAGCTCATCATATCACCCCCAAACTAATGGACAGATGGAAATAGTGAACAAATGTTTGGGAACATACCTTCGTTGTTTTGTGACAGACAAACAAAACAAGTGGTCACAATGGTTGCATTTGGTTGAATGGTGGTATAACACTACTTATCATACTGTAGCTAAAATGACCCCGTTCCAAGCCTTATATGGCTATGAACCGGCCAAATGTAAATAATATGCTCTATTCAACTCTAAGGTACCAGCAGTAAGGAATCAACTAGAAGAAGACCAAAAGACCATCCAAATATTAAAGGAAAACTTAACAAATGCTCGTAATCAAATGAAGCAACAAGCAGACTTACGAAGATCAGAAAGAGAGTTTGAAGTAGGTGATTGGGTGTTCATATGAATTCATCCCTACAAACAATTATCGCTCAAACATAAAGGCAAGAATAAGTTGGCTCCAAAATTCTATGGGCCATATCAAATTAACAGAAAAATCAGCTTAGTAGCATATGGGTTAGCATTACCTGATAACTGTCGCATTCATAATGTCTTTCATGTGTCATGTCTCAAGAAGGTGTTGGGACAAAATCAAGTAGCACAATATCAGCTGCCTATTTTGAACGAGGAAGGTCGAGTTATCCTAGAACTGTAAGGCATACTAGCTATTAAGGAAAGGAAGTTTCGTTCCAGGAATATAAAAGAGTATCTTATTAAGTGGAAGAATTTACCAGAAGAAGATTCATCATGGGATTCTGAGATCTTCTATCAACAACATCCTACTCTTCCCTTGCTTTGAGGACAAATCAACTCTTAAGGAGAGGGAAATGTAATAGAAATTTTAATTGTATTAGTTAATGTTTAGGTTTCTATTATTATTATCAATAGGTGTATCTATAAGGTCACAACCTTATATGAAAAGTCACTTCAAGACTTATCAATACTAATCCATTCTCATTGTAATGGATCATCTTTTATTCAATATCATATTATATATATATATATATATTTATTTATATTTATATACTCTTGTATATTTAAGCACTCGGCTATACGTTTATGCTTTTATGCGCCCAATGCATGTAATTGTTACACATATTACGGTAACCTGTTGTCTTTCAATTGGGACACTATGTCTAATACATTACACAAAATGTCTTATTCCATAGACAATTATTTTAAAATATGCAACAACTTGCATTAATATCCAAATTATATGTATCATCGTTCTACATTAGAACTCTCGTCGGTGCTTGGGCCACTTTCATGATTTGGGTTATTTGGCTGAATGTTTTGTTGCTTGCATCAAAATTTTTTCCTCCTCTTCAGCTTCCATCTGCAAACATAAAAATAAAATGTAATGAGTGTATCTACATTGCTGGGAATAATGAAAATTAAAATAAATAATAAACATGAATGAAAAATGAAAATCAACGTACCATAGAAAGAATTGAGTCCTGAATGATACACATCCTTTCAAATGCAAATCTCATGACTTCTCTCAACAACTCTTCTGTTAGCTCCACTCCATACTTTGTTTTCTGCAAGTTTTATACCCCATAAGAATTCATAGATTTAACATAAAGGATTTTTGTTGGTCTATTACTTATAAAATGAGAGAAGTAAAACAACATAGATACTTACAAATTCCACAATTAATTTTTGATAGACCAACATATACTCACAACCCTTGCTTAACCCAATGTCAATCAATTCTTCTAATGGATCCTCTTTGTATGTTAACACTTGTTTCAAGACCTCCAAGGATGGCCAGTGAAAAAGAATATATATATATATATAAAGATCACAACCACTATGAAATATTAAGTTGTTATAATAAAATCACAACTACTCAGAAACTTTTCTATCAACCCCTTATTCCTTGTTGTCCCATCTAATGTGTTGAATGGGTTCCATTTTTTTCTTTTTTGCAACAAATCAATTGAAAATTGATTAGATGTACATAATCCAAAAAATCAATGATTTCATACATTAGAAGCACCTTGTTATTGATATGGATCCTTCTATGATGCAATTATTTCTATTTCCTTGACCATCTCCATGTACACTATTTTAGACGTCCCTAATAGCACATTTCACAGATCACCTTGTTCATCCTTTGGGGTTTTCATAATCTTCCTAGAAATGTAAAATGACATTAAACTGTTTTTCTGTTGATATGAAAAATAAATATAGCAGAATTAAAATTATTAAAGGAATTTAGTGAGAGGATATTTGTGGTAGAATTTTTCAATTCGACAATTTCGAACCTTTTAAGCAGGTTCATCTTCAGGAGAAAGCAAATCTCGCTCTTTCTTTTCACTTGGATGTGAAGTATAAGTATAAATGTGTTCATCTTGTTTTGGGTTAAGGTGTAAGGTCGGTTCTTTTAATTTTAGGGTTTAGGGTTTTTAATAATTGTTAATTTTAATTATTAATTATAAATTTAATTTTAATGTGAAGGAAAAGTGACATTTGAATATGTCAAGGGAGGAGTTGGGTAAGTTAGCTAGGATTTTGTGTCCACATACATTAAAAAGTTGAGTAGTTGAGTAGTGAAGTGGTGGGAGCAAGGCAGGTTGTGTGCGCCCTATAAATATGTAATGGGTTGGGATTTTGGGGGTTGGTTTGTCTTTATAGACTTTTTGGTACAACAAAAAGGGAATGTCTGAAGAGTTTTTGGGTTTTATGTCTAAGATATTGTGTACTGCAAGGGAAACAGTCGTATGATCTACAGGTTGTGTGTGCAGATCCATTGTAAAAGAGGAAGAATAACTCTGTAAGTTGTTGATGCAGACATGAAGTGCATATTTACTGCAACTCATGAATAACAAAAAGTACTTATGTGGTTTTCTCCCAATTGGATTTCCATGTTGAAATTCAATTGTTCAATATGTGTGATTGATGTTATAATGTGTTTTCTTATCTTTTCACTTTTTGCATAATAATGAATGAATGTTGTTAATTTATGAATGAATGACATGGGTACTGCATAGTTAATGAATGCATGTCATGGTTAGTGAAATGTTGTGTGTGGAATCCTTGTGATTTGTCGAAGTATAGAAATTTATGTTTGGTATACTTATGTCACACCCCTTCACTGCTGCAGAAATTTGGTTCCTACAACTCCCAAAGGTACCTCAGGTGAGACTTCGCCTGCTTCGTAGGTGATGCCAAAAAGGTCAGTATATTGGGGTTTGTTGGTGATTAGTTAAGTGAACCCTAGTCGAAGTAGATATGTGCCAACAAATGGTTCCATTGTCGGGATCGAGATATGTTTCGAAGGGGGATGTAGCATATGACTAAGCCTGAGATTCAGGATTGGGTCGATAGGAAGCTGAGGGAGTTTTCTAAAGACCAGAACAGAGATCCGTGCCTTAATGTAGCAACATGGTTAGGTAAGTATGTTTTCTCAAACATCCATGAAGTATTCTTTGGAGAATTACCTGTTATCTTAACTGAATGGTTGGTTGATCCATATGGACATAGTTGGCCACCCACCTATAGATGGACATAGGTTTTGGCAGTTTTCTAGTAATTTTTCTACAATTTTTCAGGTTCCGAACTTCCGGGGCCGTTTTGAGGCCCTAAACGACATTTTTTTGGAAATTCAGGGGTTGGAGGGGTTGGGGGGTGGGGCAAGGCGAAAAAATATTTACAATAGCATACATTGGCCTCTAGTCAAAAGTTGTAAATATCGGATAAACCTTTCCTGCAATGGGTTATCAAACTCCCCAAATGGAGATCGTATGCAAAAGTTATGACCCCGAGAAGTTGATTGTTTAATTAACCACCTTGGGGCCACAAACTTTATGACAGTTCATATTCTAGGGTTAGGTTTTTGGATGTTTAGGGTTATTTCCCTCATGCTTATGATAAATAGGATCTTTCATACTCTTCTTTTATTTAGCTTGTCACGAATGAGCATAGCTGCCACATCTCTTCTCAAAGATATATCTACCACCATTATAGCTGCTTTTATTTACAGCTTGTTCTATTTCATTCTTTTTAATAGAATCTGAGTTTACTTTATTATTGTGTTTCTTTTCATATATCTTTGTATGTTAACATATATATACTCTTTCATATATCTTTGTATGTTGACATATAAATCTGCATCAATGGTATCAAAGCCTTCTTCTCTTGTGGCTTCTCAGTGCATGTCCTCGACGAGATCTAAATATCAAGAGTTGAGTCTCAAACTAGTTGAGCTTGGGGAAAACTCCTCTCATCGGCCCAAGAAGTCTCACATGGCAGGGAAAGAAAAGAGAGATAATAGAGCAGGAGATCCTATTAATTTTTTTCTCGAGGAATCCCTCGCGTGATAGAGGAAAGAGATGATCGATAAATTCACCCAGATCCTTCAAAGAATTCCAACGACAGCGAATGCACCTTCAACAAGAATCTATTTCGGGGGTACAAATTCGTTCAAGGTACAAGTTAACATTGAAATTCCCTTATTTGAAGGCAAGATAGATGCAGATACTTTGGAGAAATGGTTAAATCTGTTAGAGGGTTATTTCTCTATTCAAAATTTTCCTGACAACAAAAACATCACATTTGCACTCCTTAAATCGCTTCCCCATATCAAAGACTGGTGGGACGGGTACTACGAGAGGCATGCAAGAGATGAGTCGAAACTATTCAGGACATACCCCACTTGGGAGGGTTTTTTCAATGCTGTCAAGGAGTTCTACACAGTCAGAAACTATGATGACCAGTACATCAAGTGGACAACTTTGCACCAGGAGAGAGAGCAAACAGTGCCATATTTTACCAACATGTTCCATACCATGCACTCCAAAATGGGTATTAGAGACTCTGAACGACACTTGTTCCTAAATTACTGCAGTGTCATGCACAGGTACATTTAGATGGATATGGGTTTCCTAGACATATCCTCACTAGGAGCATCTTATTGGTATGTTGTCAAGATCGAGCAGGATTTTAAGCAAAAGAATAAGCATGATTTTGGATCTGCAAATCAACAGCAGAAGCTTGGAAAAGGTGGCCCTAATTCACAAAGAAAAAGATAGCACAAGGATTTCCAAAGCCCCTACAACTATCCCAAGGCGCAAGCAAAGAAGGGTAATGGTAAATCAAAGAAGGACATTGGCAAGTGGTGTGAATTCCACAAGATCCCATGGCACAACACTAATGAATGCCACTCCAAACAATCTTATTAACCGAGACTAAATCCCTAAATACAAATTCTAGCATGGACTCTAATGCAGAGACAAAAAAGGGAAAGCAAATCATTGACACGGAACCTAGTGCCACCACAAATATCCAACCAAAAGAGTTAGAGGAGCCATAGGAAGGGGAGAGCCTCTTCCATTCACAACTGTGGGTGCAGGGGACTCCACTACATTTCAATGTTGATAGTGGTAGCCAGAAGAAACTCATCTCGGTTGAGGTCATCAAAAGGTTGAAGCTTCCGACGGTTCCACATCCCTAACCATACAACATTGGTTGGTTTAGCCAAGGACGAGACATCCACGTCAGTCAAAAGTGTTTCCTTTCCTACGACATCAATCCCTTCAAAGATGAGGTAATGTGTGGTGTTTCCCCACTTCAATTTTGTGAAGTTCTTTTAGGACAACCATATATGTGGAAACGTCATGTTGTTTATGATTCTAGACCTCGTAGTGTCATTATTACTTTGGGAAAGAAACTCTACAGGATACTAGAGACACTTCCCACTACTGCAATGTCCCTCATCATAGCTAAGCAATGCAGAAAGATAATCTCCCAGATATGGAAATCCGTCCTCCATGGTTCATTCTGAAGGTGAACGAAAGATCGGAGCAACATCCACCACCTCCACACAAAACCCCTCTACGCAGCAGAAACAGGCATAAAAGATCATGGAATCATACAAAGACATCTTCACCACACCTTTTGAGGTGCCAGTACATTTCTAGGTCAAGCATTCCATTGATTTGATACCTGGTGCGCCTTTACCTAACGGGCCAGTATACAGCTATTTCGTCATGGAAAATGAAGAAATTAAACGCTAGATCCAAGATTTAATCCAAAAATGGCACATTTGACCTAGCTCCTCACCTTGTGGGAGCCCAATTGTGTTGGTACAGAAGAAATATGGGACATGGAAACTCTGTATTGACTACCGAGCTCTAAAAAATATCACAATACAGAATCGATATCCCATTCCTCGGATTGATGACCTTCTTTACCAACTCAAGGGTTCCAAATATTTCAGCAAGATTGATCTGAAGTCTGGCTATCATCAAGTTCTATTTGATCAAACTGATGTCTAGAATACTTCCTTCAAATCTCGTGAAGGCCTCTTTGAGTGGTTGGTCATGCCTTTCGTCTTGACTAATGCTCCAACAACCTTCATGAGGATGATGGACAATATCCTACGACCATTCACCAATTATTTTATGGTCGTATATCTAGATGTTATCCTCATCTACAACAAAACATGGGTGGAACATTTGTAGCATATCCACCAGGTCCTCAACACCCTGCAATAGCACATGTTATACACCAATCTAGAGAAATGCTCATTTGGCATAGAGAGGGTTTAGTATTTGAGATACATCATGGAAGAAACTGGTGTTCATGTGGATCTGCCCAATATCCAAGCCATTCGTAATTGGCTAGCCCAGACAACTCTCACAGAGCTTCGCAGCTTCCTAGGTCTTACCAAATTCTATCATAGATTTGTGTTGGGTTTCTCTAATATTGATTGGACCCTTATCCAGGTGACCAAAGGGGGATCTAAGTCCAATTTCATCTAGTCCAAGCCAAAACAACAAGCATTTGAGGAGATGAAGCAACACTTATCTTTGGTTCCCATCCTTGCCTTACCATATCTACAACAACCCTTTGAGATCGAGACATATGCTTAGGACTATGATTTTGGTGTAGTCCTCACTCAGCATGGCCATCCAGTGGCATATCATAGTGAGACACTTTCAGAAACAATCTGCAAGTACCCCACCTATGACAAGGAAATGTATTCCATTGTCCAAGCCACCGCCATGGAAGAATTACATCCTTGGAAAAGAAACGATCATCCACACTGATCACAAGCCTCTGTAGTTCATGCAAACCCAAGGGAAGTTACAAATTGGTCAACACCAGAAGTGGTCCACTTACTTGCAGTAATTCCACCTGAACATTAAATATAAGAATGGTAGCACCAATCGATTCGTCAATTGCCTCATTCGACCTCCAATAGCAGCACTGACCATGGTGCTCAACTCTTATGGCCACAAGACCTCTGGGTGGCCCCAACTATATAGTAGTGATCCTGATTTTCCTCCCATCTATCAATCCCTATGTGCAGGAACATCCTTGGCATACTTTCATCTCCAGGAAGGATTTTTATGCCACTTGGCCCATCTTTTTGTTCCTTGAACCGGATGTGAGAAGATGATTGGGTAAGTGCATTACAGTCGTGTGGTAGGTCACTTCTCCACCGAAAAGACAATGGCCATATTGAAAAATCATTTTTATTGTCCCAAGCTCTGATAAGATGTTGGTTGATACATCAGATCATGCACTACATGTGTCATCACAAAACCTGCCATAAAAAAGCAGGGGTTCTACACCTCGTTTCCCACTCCTAATGTGCCATGGGAATCCATCTCCATGGATTACATGTCTGGAAAACCTTCAACCAAGCATGGTAATGATTGCGTGTTTGTGTTCATGGATCGCTTCTCTAAGATGGGAATTCTGATAGCTTGCAAGAAGAACATCTATGCTGAAGCCATTTCCAAGCTATTCTTCGAGCGTGTTTGGGTTCATTTTGGGTTTCCATAGAATATCATTTCTAATCAGGATAGCAGGTTCCTAAGCACTTTTTGGTCCAGCCTATGGTCATTGATGGATACCAAGCTCACTAAATCGACTAGCTTCCACACCCAGACTGATGGACAAACAACAATAGTCAACAGGATGATTGTGCATATTATGAAAATGTACAATTCTAAACATCCCCACACATGGCATGAGATTCTTCCTTATGTTTAGCATAGTTATAATAGATCCCTTCATAGACTTATTGGCCATAGCCCTTTTCAAGTGTGCCTAGGGTTCCAACCAATGGACCCAATTGATGTAGCTCTTCCCATTTCATTCACGCGGGAGGAATATTCCCATGCTCATACTAAGGCTTATAAGGCCACCAAATTTGTTGAACAAATCTAGCACATCCTCCAACAGGTCCATGACATTTTGTAAAATGCCAACACTAAGTACAAGCATCAACATGACCAGCAACGGGTTCCACACAAGTTCCAAGTGGGTGATAAGGTTTGGTTTCATTTGCAGAAAGAGAGGCTCATAGGACCCCATCGCAAGATTCATCTACTTCAATATGGTTCATACACCATCACCATGGCAGTTGGTGACAATGCCTTCGAATTAAGCATTCCTCCACTCCTTGGCCTGCACCCAGTATTCAATGTGGAGCTCCTTCGCCCATATTTTCCACCATTGTTAGACACCTCGAGCATGGAAGAGCAATTGAAACCTATAGAGATTAATATTGACCGCATGGATACATAGGTTAAGGGAACCCTCCAGCAGAAGATCTAACTATATTGGGTTTTCAAAGTAGGGCAACTGCTCCACCAAGGCAAGTTGCTCATCGGGAGTCAAGTTCAGCAAAAGTTTCCCCATTTGATGGGGGAACTCAATGAAATGAATACCATTGCTTCCTAAGGGGGAAGGACTGATCCATATGGACATAGATGGCCACCCACCTATTCCACTGGCTCAAAACAATTTTCCATTTTTGGCAGTTTTCTAGTAATGTTTCTACAGTTTTTCAGGTCCCAAACTTACGGGACCGTTTTGAGGCCCTAAACGACATTTTTTTGGAAATTCTAGGGGGACAATGAGTTGCCAATAGTATGCATTGACCCCTAGTCAAAATTTGTAAATATCGGATAAACCTTTCCAACGGGATATCGAGTGCCCCAAATGGAGATCGTATTCAAAATTTATGACCCCGGGAAGTTGGCTATTCAACTAACCACCTTGGGGCCGCAAACTTTATGATGGTTCATCTTCTAGGGTTAGGTTTTTGGATGTTTAGGGTTCTTTCCCTCATGCTTATGATAAATAGTCTCTTTCATCCTCTTCTTGTATTTATCTTTTCATGAATGAGTGTAGCCACCACAACTCTTCTCAGAGATATAGCTACCACCATTCTAGCTACTTTTATTTTACAGTTTGCTCTATTTCATTCTTTTTAATAGAATCTAAGTTTACTGTATTATTATGTTTCTTGCCATATATCTGTGTATGTGAACATCTATATACTCTTTCATTTCTTTCTCACATAAATCCGGATCATTGGCGAGGTTAACTATGTAAAACAAGTTCTTTCAAGGGGGTGAACCTATGATTTGGGCACCTGGGCTAGTCCAAACCCCTAAAGATGTTAACAATAAGATATCTCGCATTGTCGATTATTGGTTGGATAGTATACTTGAGGGATATATTACAGATTTTGTTGTAGACACTATAAAATCTTATTGTGCTACTGAACGAGATTTCTTTCAAGGACCGCAAGGTAAGTATTTGAAATCCTTAAACCTATGGATTAAAATGTTACTTTGTGAAAAATGGGTCATGAGGATGGAATCCAACACGTAAGACATTTGTGCATGGTGGTTCAGGATGTCGATAGAGGATGGTCTGGTAGTATGTTGTAAGATGTGAGCTGACATGAAAAGGGAAGGAGACAGTAAAAAAATTAAGAGTGTGGTCTATTGCGAAGTGGGAGAATATTTCTATTAAATGAGAAAAAGAGAATTGTGACAAAAGAAGAGGGTTGTAGTGTGACTAAAGGAAAGGACTACAAACCAGTACCACAACTTGGAGAAGAATCTTATTATAAAGAAGAGGACGAGGAAGAAGGATGTCAGTTTTGTTAGGGTTAACCTTGACTCTGGAATGAGTCAAAGATGGTTAGGTCCAGCACATGGTTTCTTGTAGCCCATGGTATTGGACCAAGGTATTGCACGTAAAAAATCCTTTATAAGACTTGAGGAGGCTCCATTGTAATGTGTCCTGGAGGTGTGAGCTCACTTGGCCTGGTTGGCCGGTTTTGGCCAAGGTAATGAAGATCTTCATTGGTGTTGGTTTTTCCTTACATGGGGTTTTCCAGGGTATATTGTGTGCCTATCTTTAATTGTTGCATGTTTGTTTTATTCTCGCTGGTTATTTATTATTTATGCTCACTTGAAATATCTAACAAGTGGTATCAAATCCTAGTTGTGCTCATTGAGAACATTGGTTTAAGTGTGCAGAGTTGAGTGGCCTGCCGAGGATGAAAATATTGTGTTGGTTGCCGAAGGGAGCCTTGAGGTTGTTGTATTCCTATGGTGTGTATGTAGCATGTGAAGAGGGTGTGAGGAAAAGAGAAACCATATACTGAATTGATCTTCCTGCATGAAGACGCTAGACCGTGGATCTGGCAGAGGCATGTGATGAACCAATTTTTGGATCACGTTTTCTAAGGCAGCAAGGAGGCCACGAGTGGGAGAGCACACGTAGATTACACAGTTAGTCTAATATTGTTGTTGGATATGTAGAGAGAGGACTATTAAAGAAATAAGATCTTGGTTTGTGAGGCTGTGGATCTAAACACACCAAAGATATGCAAGTTGGGATCATGAGGCTATAGAGAGAATCACTACAATGAATAATTATGCATGAAAACCTATTCGCAAATATCTGTGAAAATATGTCTTTAGACGAGATGATAATTTCCGCAAGTGAAATTACTGGAAGAAAATCTGTGGTTAGCTCACATGGATTATAAAGAGGAATCTGGTGCATGTAGAAGAAAATGATGCCACCAAAGTTTTTTTTAACACTTTGTTTCTCACATGAATTGATTCCAATAGCCATGATTCAGCCATGAGGAGTATATATCCAATTCATCATCCAAAATATGTGCTTGAAGTAAATGAATTTTTGTTATTCATGTCACTTCTCAAAGTCATGAAATGGTTTGAATGAAAAGTTAAGTGGACTCATGGTGACGACTTACATATAAAGAGCTTTATTTATGGTATTAAGTAATCAACTTTTAAGAAGTAATTAAGATTAAAAGGGAAGTGAATATTTTATGCTAAGTATTTGTGTAAAGTGATGGAAAATAAAGAAGTGATGGGAAAGCACATAATTGTAAAGTTGATATTCTGCACATGAGAAGCATTAAAAGTTTGTTGTATGTTTTTTT
The DNA here is from genome assembly GCA_027924585.1 of Larix kaempferi. Taxonomy (NCBI): domain Eukaryota; kingdom Viridiplantae; phylum Streptophyta; class Pinopsida; order Pinales; family Pinaceae; genus Larix; species Larix kaempferi. The sequence continues at coordinate 48,764,386 of BSBM01000093.1, read as the reverse complement.
TTAAATTGTGGGGTTCATGTTCAGTGGTACTCGACACCCCAGTAGTATTTTTGGTCCTTATGAAACTTAGTGGTATGCAAGTTGTGATTCCCATGGGTGCTAGAAGCACAAGGTATCCCTCTTATGCGCAGAGAATGGATGTCGCATCAAGTGTGGAACGAACCACTAGGTAGGTACTAGGGTGGCAAGTTTATTCATACGCTAACTCTATGTGGAATCAGAGAAGGTGAATCTTCAATTACAAAGGGGGGAATGTGATATGGTTTGATCTCAGTGTTTGGGACCAATATTGACGAACCATGTATGCAAAGAGAATTCCTATAGAACTGGTGGTTACAGCGGCTGAGGACCCATGTAATCTAGTATATGTATTCTTCTTTATATGGACGTCAATGACAGGGTTGGATGCAAGTACAAAAGGAGCATGGCAGAAAACGAGCAAGAAAGAGAGCATGGAAAAGTGAGAGGATGATGCAACAGATGGTGATGGTGTAGTCACCATGAAGACACATAAAAAATAAAAATAAAAATAAAAAAAGTAATGGATCAGTTTGCATGTAAAATGGCATATGGCTGTAAGACCAGGTAAGGTATGCATACCCCTGGTAACTTGTCGGTAAAGTCGGGAGATAGACCTAGGTGATAAGGGTGTTTATGTGAGATCCCCAAGTCAAGTTTAAAGGGTGTATTATTAGGGTTAACCTTGACTTGGGAATGATTCAAAGGTGCTTAGGTCCAGCACATGGTTTTGGGCACATGGTTTCTTGTAGCCCATGGTATTGGCCCAAGGTATTGCGTGTTAAAAATCCTTTATAAGGCTTGAGGAGGCTCCATTGTAATGTGGCCTAGAGATGAGCAGGTGAGCTCACTTGGCCTGATTGGCTAGTTTTGGCCAAGGTAATGAATATCTTCATTGGTGTTGGTTTTTCCCCGCATGGAGTTTTCCAGGTTATATTGTGTGTCTATATTTAATTGTTGCATGTATATTTTATTCTCGTTGGTTATTTATTATTTATGCTCGCTTGAAATATAACAATCTCACTTTTGAGGAAGATCATGTTGATCTAGCTCAAGCTAGACACAGTGACACACCCGCAACCTTGCATACATCCCTAGAAACCGAGGTAAGAAATACTAGTTTGACGCAGTTTATACAAACAGGAAATAGTAGTGGTAGTCAAAACAATACTTCAACTAATAGCATAGTTCCAAGTGTTGGTCTTGTAATAAAAATTCAACCAATACCATCGAGAAAAATAATGGGTAGGGATGATATGAAATTGCCAATTTTTCATGGGAATGGGTTGGAGGACCCAGAACAACATTGGTTTTTGTGTGATGTTGTCTGGACTATCAAACAAGTGCAGGATGACAACGTAAAAAGAGCGCAACTTATTACGACTTTTCAAGGTTGTGCTTTATATTGGTTCATGAAGTTCACTAAAGTACCTAGTGGACAACCATAGAAGACCTTAGCAAAAATTAGGGATGCATTAAAGGATGAATTCAAGAAGCCAAACTCAAAAAGATTAAGCAGTTGACAATTGAATCTATGTGGGACTTCGACCAAAGGTTCAAGACACTGATGGCTCGTGTAATCTTTCATACAGATGTTCAACACAAGGAATCATTCATATCCTATTTGTTACCACATATATGAGTCCCTATAATGCAACAAAATATTGCGCCATAAACTAAGTCCCTTGAACTAGCCATGAAACTAGTGTTAGGATCATTAATACTCCATCATTGTCCTACCTAGCATTATTTATTTTTTCCTAGTAGTTGATGATGTCATTTTCCCCCTAGTGGTGTGTAGATGTCATCTAGGATCCATCAACCACCTAATGCGCCTTGCATGCATCATTTTAGGACCACTTAATTTAGTTCCCTATATTTTAGGAGCTTACATAGTGTTCCAGTTCAGTCCACCTGAGTTAGCTGACTTTTGTGGGTGGTTTATGCTCCAATCGCCACTGATTGTGGCCTCATGCACCCTTTTCTGAGTGATTTGCATGACAAAATCACTAATGCACCCTCCTTGGTCAGTTAACTGATTATGTCTTTAGTTAACTGAGTTTAGGTTTAGTTGATGTGAGTTTGAGTCTTCCAGACTAATCCAGTGGTGACAATTCCTATGCTAGACACATTTAGACTCGAATTCTCCCAAGTGATTTAAATTCTCTCCATTCTAACATAATTTTTTAATATACTAATTATTGGATCATGTGACATTATTCTGTTCCTATTTGAGTTCTCATGCATAATTAATTTTCTGCTCATTTTCACTGCAATTTTCATTGTAATTCAATTTCTCTGCTCATTCTTTCTTTGTGAGGTATACTCAGCTCCATGATCTGCTGTGATTTAGAATTTCACATGGTATCAGATATTAGTGAGCATAGGTTGAGTAGTTGCTTTCAGTAGTGCACTAGAAGCCTCTGGATTTCCACAGAAAATTATGGTGCCATTGCATTGAATTCATTGGAGAAATCCTTTGAGGTATATCTAGGTGTGAAGGATCCGGAAAAATGTTCCTATTGTCCTAAATCAATGCTCAATATTAGTATATATCCAAAATTGAGAGTTTTTCGCAGGTTTTTGAAATTTTTTCAATGCAGTAGTAGCAGCAGTACCACATTCATGTATTCGCTCCAGCAGTTCTAATGGAGAATTCAAGTGTTCCTCTCTCTCCTAGGTTCCTGAAACCCTTCAATTACCTTTATTGGAGGGATCATATGGATCATATGCAGATGGTGTTGCGCAACAAGTCACTGTACAGGGTAACAATGGGAAAGGAGGTCGAACCTCAAGCAGTTGTTGAGAAGGCCAAGTATCTGAATAGATTGGATGAAGCATTTGGTTTCATGTATATTCATATTTCCAGAGATCTACTCTTCCACATCGATGGATTGAAGACTCCAATATAGGTTTGGTTTATGTTGGAGACCCTCTTCGGAAAACAAGATGAGCTAAGGGGCCATATTCTGGCGAATGAGTTGATTTCTCTTCAACCTAGCAGTTTCGAGACCATCCAACAATTCTTTTCCAAATTAAAATCTTTGGTCATGAAATGCAAGTAGTGTGGCATTGAGAAGAAGGATGGGCAGTTGGTTCTATCCATTCTGAGAAATATAGGTCCTCAGTTATCCATCTTTATTTATACCTTCCATTCAGGGAGATTGTCAATCCCTGGTTGGAAAATTCCATCCTTAGATGTTTTTATTGAATCTCTCATCCAAGAACAAGACAAATTGATCTATATGGGTGCCTTGAAAGCCTCCAAAAATCAAGCTCTTATGGATAGAGAATAAAAAAGTGCAAATGCAAAAGGGAATCAAAAGGAAAAAGAGAAGAGGTAATCTGAAACCAAGCAGAATTCCAAGTCTAGTCCATTAGAAGGAGCCTCCAGCTCCAAGAAGGACAAAAAAAAGAAATTTGAGAAATCTAAGTGTACATACTACAAGAAGGGTAACCATCCTGAGAGTTCTTGTATGAAGAAGACCTTAGAACAAATGGAAAAACTCCTTGAAAAGCATAACATTTCCCTCCCTGAAGGCGCAAGGAAGACTGATCCAGGTGGAAAGTTAGAATATCATGACAGATGACATGTATTGAAGGATGAACTCTCACAATCCCAAGATGTTCTTATTGATTATGGAGCCTCCAACCACCTGGTTTCCTCCAGAGAGATATTTTATTCATTATATCTCACTGATGGACCCATCATACACATGGGAGATGAATCTCAAATATTTGTTGAATGGAAGGGTACTATACAACTTGAGTATGGAAAGTTCAACAATCTGTTGTGTGTTCCTTCTCCAACAGCTAATATGTTGTATGTTTATTAAATGACACACACAGGTTCATGAAAGAAAGTAGTATTTATACCTGACACAATTGAGGTTGCAGAGATCTCATCTGGGAAGTTGATATCCAAAGGAGTTGCAAACCATGCTTCCAAGGCATATGAGTTCTCTTGGTTCTTGCCATACTCACATCAAAGTTCTCTCTTGACTCAAGGAAATGATACAAGCATAATCTGGCATGGAATATTCGGACACCTAAACTTCAAATACCTACAACAATTGCACAAGGAAGAGATGGTTGAAGGTTTGTCAGACATAAAGTTCTCTCAAGGAATCTGCAAAGGTTGCTTGGTAGGGAAGCACCCAGAACGAAAATATGATGTTGGGAAGGAAAAGAGAGCTTCCTCCATCCTAGATCTGATTCATGTCGATGTTTTAGGACCGATGCCCACTGCTTCAATGAATGGATCCAGATACCTTTTGACCTTCATTGATGACTACTCTAGGTTCTACTGGATCTACTTTCTCAAACAGAAATCTGAGGTGTTTGAAAACTTCAAATTTTTCAAAGCCTTAGTTGAGAACATTGCTAGAAAGAAGATCAAGGCACTCAAATTAGATAATGGAGGGGAGTACATCAAGAAGGATTTGAAGCATCTATGTGCTTCTAAAGGTATTCAAATGCAACATTTTTTCCCATACACACCATAGAAAAATGGTGTAGCAAAGAGGAAGAATAGGTCATTGAAAGAGATGGATACCTGATTGCTTGAAGAAAGAGATTCCCCATCAAATCTCTGGGTAGAAGTAGTGAATTGTGCCACATACATTTAGAATAGGGTACCCCACAAATTTTTTTATGGGGTCACTCCATTCAAAGAATTGAAGGGACACAAACCTGATGTCTCTCATCTGAGGGTTTTTGGATCCAAGGCATGGGCTAGAATCCCCTCTGACAAGAGGAAAGCTATTCAACCTCAAAGTAGCGAATGCATTCTTCTTGGATATAAAAAATATGCAAAATATTACAACCTGATGGAGATTGCAACCAAGAGATGCTTCATTGAAAGAAGTGTTCAATTCAATGAGGATCCATTGCATGATCTGCAACCAGTTGAAGAAGAAGGTATAACTGATCTACCTATTCCATTTGCTCCTAATGATGTTCCTACAGGTGATCCACATTCAGATTCCAAAGAAGAAGATCAATATGATTCAGATCTAGATATTGAGCTTGAATATCTATCAGATCCAGATCCAGATCCAACACCTACTCCCAATCCAAGGCCTAAATGGGCTCAAAATCATATTGAGCAAGATGGAGACATTGTTGGAGATCCATCTGACTACAGAAGAACAAGATCTCAATACCAAGATGCAAACATTGCACTTTTCCATACATATCCACTTCTCCCTGAGAGGTGCTTCATGATGGTGGGGTCTAATCCACAATATTACAGAGAGGATTTCCATTATACGATATGGAAAGCAGCCATGGATGAATGACATGAGTTACTGCAGAACAATGAGACATGTGATCTTGTCCCTCTTCCCCTAGGGAGGAAACTAGTTCAATGCAAATGGATCTACAAAACAAAGCTTGCATCTGATGGATCTACAACCAAGTACAATGCTTAGTTGCTTTCAAAGGGGTACTCACAAGTTCAAGGTTTGGACTACATTGAGACATTCACTCATGTATCTAGAATGGATTCAGTAAGAGTTGTTTTGGACATTGCAGTTGCGAATGCATGGGAGGCACATCACATGGATGTAAAGAGTTTCTTCTTTCATGGTGACTTAGAAGAAGAGATCTACATGAAATAGCCTGAGGGATACATTGATTATACTTCCTTGGTATGCAGACTGGGGAGATCACTGTATGGGCTCAAGCAAGACCCAACGGCATGGTATGCAAATATGAATTCCTTCTTACTATCACAAAAGTTTGAAAGATGCAAATCTGATTGCAATGTTTAAATGCAACAGAAGGGAGGATGTCTACGGTTGATTTTTTTGTATGTGGATGACTTTCTCATCATCGGTGTATCTGTTACTAGGTTGAAGCACATCAAGTCTTCCTTCAACAAATCATTCGCTATCATATTTGTTGCACCTTTGGAAGGTATGAGGTATGTTGAACCTGTCTGAGAGGAATACAATGTTGAAGACTTAGAAAATATTTATAGAGTCACTTAAAGAATTGATTATTATGTCAATCCAATGGCATATGGTACCTTGATTGGAGAAACTTTAGCTCATGTTCTTCATACTCAAGGTAAACACTGGAAAATTGGCAGAATAGGCTACATGAACTGTCCACGAGGAGGTGTGCCCGTGTTACAAAATCACTTCGCTAGGTTGGAAAAGAGGTATGTGATTTACCTACATATGAAGGATTACCCAATTTAGATGTTTTCATTTCTAATTTTGAAATCAAGGTACCTAAACAACAAAGAATATTAGCTCTAGAAGAAGCATTGAAAGCTACTCTAGCAAGATGAAGGACTACCCATAAGGAAAAGATACATGGTTGGTCACAGTGTAGAAAGTTTCTAGAAGTAATATTTGGAGAAGGAATCCATTATAACAGAGAAAATTATATTGGTCTAACTAGTCCTGTAGATCACCTAATATCATGTGCTAAGGAATGGGAACATGTACCTAAGTAGGAGTTGGTCTGTATGTTTATCCATACCCTGGATACTATACCTCAGAGTTAGTATACAGCTATGAAAATGTGACAAGGCGCAATAGAATTGGATTACATGGCCATGAATTTCAAGGGAACATTCAGTTATGAAGATGAGAACCCATCAGTGGACACAATTACCTAATCTGCTATTATAGTGGAATGCTACACTTGGGCAAGCAATTGAATGTTATAATATTACTGGAAATCCGGATGATGATCCAAGAGATTTTCATATCCTAGAAACAGACGAAATATGATATTTGGAGGGTCTTGAGATCACATCTTATAAATTTTTGCATCCATTGAAGACACAAAAGATATAAATTGGCTCAAGTGAAATCCCAAATTTGCTAACATTGGGGACTACTAGGACGATGAGACTGTAGGTAAGCTTACTGACCTATTGCATGAATATCAAGATTTATTTCCTACTAAGTTCTCGGAAATGAAAGGCATTTCTAGTGATCTGGGAGAGATGATAATCCCACTAAATCCTGAGGTGAAACCTATTAAAAAATTCCCATATATATTGAATCCAAAATACAAGGAAAAGGTAAGAGCAAAACTCGACAGAATGCTAGATGCAAGAATTATTGAGCTTGTCGAAGAGTCTAAATGGATTAGTTCAATGGTGGTCCAAGATAAGAATATTAGTGAGATATTTTAATGTCCCTTTTTTTAATTTTTATTAAAATAGTGAAATTTTCAACTTTTTTCCCTAGTTCGACCTTTGACTAGTTTTGAGGTCTAGGTCTCCCAATTGCTCTAAATGCTCCCAAATATTCAGAGAAGGTGTATGACTGATATTAGGACTTGATTATTATTTCCAAGGATGATTTAGGACCATCAAAAGACTTCTGAAAACCCCTTTTATATTATTTCCAATGTATGGAATTTTACTAGCAATTTGAGGTTCAAATCCCCCTAGGGTAAGGGTTGAAGTTGGCTCTCCAAATGGTACTGAACCCTCTCGAAATTATGAACAAAGGAAGGGGACGTAAAGGGGACATCAATGGGGTCTCAAATAGATATCCATTCAATTAATTTGTTCTGCTACAACACTCTCAAAATCAGAAGCAAAAGAATAGTTTCGACCTTGGGGGAAATGGCATTAAATCCTCTCCAAATGATATAAAACTGAGCAAGATGACTCCAAAATATTAAGTACTGAACATGGAAATTTTGAAACTAATTAATAACATTCCATTCATCATAAATACATAATTTAATCACTTATCCATTCAAATTCATCAACACTTCATTGGTATAAATCAATATAGTGGGGAAATGGTCACTATTTACTCATTAATGATCAATTCTACATACATCCATTTGGAATCTAGACCTGATATAGTTATGAATGTGAAGAAATAATATACATATTATTACAAAATAAATGGGGCATTATAATCTCCCCCAAAGAGAACAATAACTCACCAAAAGTGCCCTCCCTCAAGTATCAAGAATATGCAAAGAAAACTGGAAATGGTTGGAGGAATGAGCTGCACTAGAAGAAACCATGAGATGTCCTGTAGCTTACACCTGCAAATAAATACTCCATTAAATCTCCCATGAAATTTATAAATGGCCTTTCCACATACCAACTAGGATGGGAATTTTTCACCCTCGAAATTGGCTAAGGCAAGTAGACTAGTATTCCACTAGCTCTCTTCACAAATGCAAATTCTGAAAATGATCAAAATCCCTTATCTTACTTCATTCATGTATTTTATAAACATCCTTAGCCTTCTAAGGTTCCAATTACACCCATAGTCTCCAATCCCATTCGAATTAGGGAGTGATTGAAGCATTGCCACATGTCTCCCACTTCCTAGCCTTCCACCTTCCACAAATTTGAGTAGCCATCTCTTGGCCTTCTCTAACTCCCTTGAGCGCTCACCTGGATGCTATTTTTTGGCCTGACATGTCATAATGGTCATATGTCATCCCTCAGATCTGAAATTTGTCATTTATGTCATAGCATCTTCATCATTGGTTTCATAGATGTTAGGGAATCTAGCCCAAGTGTCCAAGAACCTCCCATTTGAGTCTTCCTTTCCCATGTAAGTTACGCTTCCATCCAAATTCAACCTATAATGCATATGGCCAAGTGTATGAGACTTCTAACTCATCCCAAGAACATTAGGCTTCCCATGGATTCGAAATCGCAAGAGGAGGATGCCATGTGGCACAGTAATTCTAGCTTGTGTGCGCCCCACAACCTCCATGTGTCTTCATGATCAATTGACACTTGATTTTTCCCTTGTATTTATTTATTTATCTCCTTTATTAAATATTTATTCCTTCCTAATGTCCAAACATCATTTATTAGCTCCCTTATTGCAAATCCTCATTTATCCATCCAACTTAAGGAACTAGTAGGATTGATGGAATTTCCTTGTTATGAATTTATTTGAATGGAGACATTACAGATCTTGATTTGTGTAGATATGAGGAAGATGAATGATGCTCATATGCACAATTTGTTCCCAACTCCTTTTACAGATGAAGTACTAGATAAAGTGGGTGGCTAGAAGGCTTACTCATTCACAGATAGATTTTCTAGATATCATCAAAAATTAAAATTGTTGAGGAGTATCGACACAAGACCACATTTGTGACTGAGTGGGGTTACTATCAGTATACATTGATGACCTACGGTCTAAAGAATGTGAAAGCTATTTTTTCCCAGGTCATGGTTGTAGCATTTAAGGATTTCATACATAAATTTCTGGAGGTATACTTCGATGAATAGACAGTATATGGACTCTTGAAGAACCATATTGAGAACCTTAGGATGATGTTGGATCATTGCAGATAGTACCAGATATCACTAAACTTGAATAAATGTATTTTTGTGCTCCATTTGGTATATTTTTGGGTCATGTGGTTTGTAAATAGGGTATGTTGGTGGATCCTGCAAAGATTTCCACTATAGTATATTTTCCTTCACTTAAATCAGTGTAACATTTGAGAACAACTTTGGGACATACAGGATACTATAGAAAATTTATCAAGGGATATGCATCGATCACGGCACCAATGGAGAAGCTATTGAAGAAGGATACTAATTTTCAGTGGAATGAGGAGTGCCAGTAGATCCTCAGCACATTAAATAAAGAAGAAGATGGTAATGATGTCCATTTTAGTGTTTGTTGACTGGAAAAAAGAGTTTCATGTTTATGTTCATGTTCATGCTTTGCCCATTACATTGGGTGCAGTTCTGGATAAACCCGGTGAAGGGTCTATTAATCATCCTATTTCATTTGCTAGAAGGAATTTATCTCGTGTAGAAAGAAATTATACTACGATAGAAAGAGAAGGATTAGCTATGGTTTATGCACTATAGAATTTCAGGCATTATCTATTAGGGGATCATTTTAAAATGTTTATAGATCCTTCTACTTTGAGATACTTCGTCAACAAGCCAGTGTTGAGGAGGAGAATCTGCAAGTGGCTCTTATTATTCCAAGAGTATGATTTTGAAATTATAGTTAAATCACGAAGGCTAAATGTGGGATATGACCATTTTTCGAGGTTGGAAACAGGTGAAGAACCAGTTAACTTGGATGACAACCTCCCAGATCTATAGATGTTTTTGGTCAGAATGGTGGATGATTATTTTGAAGACATTGTAAAAACTTTGACCACAGGTATAGGACCCATAGGGTTTGTTACACAGAATTTTCGTCCTTGCCATGATCACGAATGATGTACACCTTTTTCGTGCCTCAATACCCAAAGTTCTTAACCAGAAGCTGTTTGGAATATGAGCCCTGAGGATTTTTCCCTTTAAAAAACCCTTTTTGACCGAGTAAAACATGTTGCCTTCTAGCAAAGTGTGTCACTCCCCATTTGATGCGCTTTGCATCACTGCAGAGTGAGTCACTGATGCAGGTTTCTTATGTATAGTGTCATTTCCCCTTCCATCAATCCAATGCAAGGGAGGGAACATGACTGTAACATGGGGTGTCTAATTCTTCCCCAAAGCCATAAAGCTAAATTTTTTGCCATTTAAATAAAATGCATGATTAAATTACACAGCGGAATTAAAATACATAATTGCACACACACAATAGACATACATCAGCATATTTATCTCAAGCAAATGATGCATCAACAGGAAAAGAATCCATCCCATTCTCATGCTATGCACAGACTTCACACCAATTCCATTAATCATGAATAAATATCATTCTGAATTAGCACATTGCAGAACACATAATGCATATAATTTACAACATAGGGAACACTTATCTTTGAGATGAAGTTGTCCAACAACTGGCTATGTGAGAGAAACGTTCCATCCAACCATAGATCTCTATCTAGCTTGTATTCTTTCAGCTGATAGATCACCCCCAAGCTGGGTTGTGTATCCACTAAGGAGGAACTAACTGGGCTCACTCACAGCCATGGTTTCACTCAACAGCTATGCTAATCCAACACACAGTTGGGTTTATCAAGCATACAAGAGGATAGAGGAGGGAAATGCTAAGCCAGTGAGATCAACCACGGAGGTACAAGCATCTCAAGTTAATTCAAGCAGTCAAGGCACCCACAATACCTACCACACCCAACACAAGAAAGGTCTCCTTCTCTGTTGCACAGTCCCTCAGGCATCCCTTCCCTGCAATGCTCTTCGGGATGGGCATAGAAAGGTCCAGCTGCTAATTCTTTGAGATTCTAGCCTTCACTAGGTTTATCAAGCAAACCCAACCTCTGCTCAGTCATTCACAATTGGATTTCTCACAATTCTGTTCATCAAATAACTCCATCCCGTCACTGGTTTTCTTGGCTATAAAAGCTGGGTTTTCCAATGGATTTCGGGGTATCTAATACTCTCAAATTTGCCCCAAGGTTCATATCTATGGATCCCCCATTGGATTTTACTGACCAATGCCAAATCCGGGCATTTTTGGCTCTTCAAAACGTGGGTTCTTTCAAAGTTGCGATTTTTGGTTTTTTTCACTGCTGGCAATTCATTTTGGATGAAAACTGATGCTAGTCCTTTCACAATGGAATGGGGATGATGAATAATCCATTCTCATGAGGTAGAGTGACTTGTGGTACAAGAAAAAAGAGCCGATACTCTATCATATGAATTTCTGGGCTACCCATGCTCCATTGAAGCCATGGACACAAATCTTCAACAACTTCCTTACAATATAAATAAATGTCATCAAGGGAAGTCAAATGGGTTCTTCCAATGACATTTGGCAGCATATGGTTCATCCCCACAACCCCCTCACCACTTCCTAGTGGATACACATGGCCCCTTCTCATTGGTTGCTTCCATAGCCAGTTTTGGTATTTTATTGAAATATTAACATTTACATCAATTTACAATATTCCATGGCTTAATAGCACATGGGTATCAAAATATCAAATACTTGCTTGTTTTAAATAAAATATGAACATACACTAGCGGGGCCTTGGCCTTGAGCTCCACGTTAAGGAAACATACAACGCATGTATACAATATTTACATTAAAAGCCAATATTTCATAAGGGTCAAAATTGGGGTATTACATTCCCCTCCCCCTTAGAACAACACCGTCCTTAGTGTTCTCAAAACTGAACAAAAATGGGAATGCCTCTCTCATGGCATCCTCCAGCTCCCATGTAGCCTCATCAGGGCTAAGGTGCTCCCATTGGACCTTTACCTGCCCGATGGCTCTGTTCTAGAGCAAAGTGACCTTCTTGTCGAGGATGCGCATAGGCTCTACTTGGAACTCTCCCTCGGGTTCCACCTATATCACATTCCAATCAATCATATGATTAGGACCATGTACATACTTCTTAAGCAAAGATACATGGAAAACATTATGAGCTCTTATGTTAGCAGAAAATGCAAGTCTATATGCAACTGGCCCTATCCTATCTAGGATTTCAAATGGACCACAATATCTTGGTGACAACTTGGCACAGCTCCCCAACTTGAGGGAACTCTTCCTTGGTTTCATTCTCAAATAAACATGATCCCCAATCTGAAATTCCTTATGCACTCTTTTCAAGTCTGCATAACTCTTCTGCCTGTCCTGAGCTTCCTTTAAATTCTGCCTGATCTTAACAATTTCCTATTCCATTTCCTTGATCATCTCTAGTCCAAGTACTACCCTGTTCACCGGACTGTCCCAATTCATTGGAGTCCCGCACCCCTTGCCATACAATGCTTCAAATGGACTCATTCCCAAGGATGCATGATGTCCATTATTGTATGCAAATTCTACCAAGTGTAGGTAATCCTCCCACTTGGATGGTTTATCCATCACATACATACTCAACATGTCTTCAAGAACCTGATTCACCCTCTCAGTTTGGCCATCTATTTGAGGATGATATGCTGTACTGAAATTCAATCTAGTTCCCAATTCCTGAAATAATCCCTTCCAGAAATTGGAAGTGAACTTTGTATCACGATAAGAAATTATTGCCTTGGGCAATCCATGCAATCTGAATATCTCTCTCATGAAGATATTCGCAATGTCATTAGCCTTATGAGTGAACTTGAATGGAATAAAGTGAGCTACCTTTGATAGCTTGTCCACTATAACCATGATTGAATCATGCTTCTTCACTGTCATGGGAAGACCTGTTATAAAATCCATAGAGATCACTTCCCACCTCCATTCCGGAATGGGTAAGGGCTGCAACAATCCTGCTGGATGTTGGTGCTCTACCTTGACCTGCTGGCACTTTTGACATCTAGAAATGTACTCATCTATGTCCTTCTTCATGCCATGCCAAAAGTATTGCTTTCTTGCTGCTATTATAGTCTTCTGATATCATGGGTGTCCAAAGTATGGCATTAATATTTTCTGGATCCACTGTTCAGAAATGATATGACCCAAATATTGAATCCTCTTTTGACAGAATTCAAGCATGCTTAACTTGGCATACAGCTAATGTTCTCTATGGACTTGCAACACCATCCTTAGATGTTCTTCATGTTCTTCTTCATTCCTTGAATAGACAAGAATGTCATCCATGAACACAATCACAAACTTATCCAAATATTTGCTAAAGATACTATTCATGAGACACATGAATGTAGCAGGTGCATTGGTAAGGCCAAATGGCACCACAGTGAACTCATAATGAGCATATCTAGTTCTGAAATCTATCTTGTGAATGTCTTCTTCTTTAATTCTCACTTAATGGTAGCCGGACATCAAGTCAATCTTGGAAAACACTTTAGCTTCCTTCATTTGATGATCCAGGTGGATATTGGTGGCCACCCACCTTTCCAACTGGCTCAAAACAGTTTTATAGCAATTTTGGTGATGTACTATTTTTAGTAGTTTTTCGGATCCTGAACTTCTGGGGCCATTTTGAGGCCCTAAACGACCTTTTTTGGCAATTTGGGGGGCCAAATGGTTTCCTTTGACATCATTTTGCCCCAGTCAAAAGTTGTAAATCTCGGATAGACATTTCCAATGGGCTACCAAGCGCCCCAAACGGAGATCGTATGCAAAAGTTACGACCCCGGGAAGTTGATGTACTAACTTACCCAAACGGGGCCCACATGACTTTTGGTGCTTCATCTCCTAGGGTTAGGTTTATGGATGTCTAGGGTTTTTGACATTTTTGTTTATTGTAAAAGGCCTTGAGAGCCTCATTGTAACCATCTTCTTGCGAAATGAGCGCAGCCGTCACATCTCTTCTCAGAGATAAGCCGCCACCATTCCAGCAAGCTTGTTTTCCGTTGCATTTTACAGTTCTAGATTATTTCCTTATTGAATAGAAAACCAGTTTTACTGTATCTCTGTTATTTTGTGTTAAGCATCTGATAATAATTTGTATTCATTTTGTTCTGCTCATAAAATCCGTATCATTTGATCAAACAAGTCATCAATTCTTGGCAATGGATACTTTTTCTTGACTGTCACTTTATTTAGCTGCATGTAATCAATACATAGTCTTAAAGTCCCATCTTTCTTCTTGACAAATAACACCGGTGCTCCCCAAGGAGACACACTAGGCCTGATATACCTTTTGTCCATTAATTCTTACAGCTACATCTTCAATTCTACCAATTCCGGTGTACTCATTCTATAAGGAGCTTTGGAATTTAGTGCTTCCCCTGGAACAAGATTGATGGTAAAATCAATATCTCTCTTTGGTGGTAGTCCTGGCACCTCATACGGAAATACATATTGGAATTCTTGCAACAATGGGAAGTCTTCTATCATCGGACCTTTCTCCTATGACGAATCTAATATATGGACTGCATATAATTGACAACCTTTCTTATAAAACTTTTTCAACTATAGGGTTGAAATCTATCTTACTGAAACTTGCTTGGAAATTCCTCTTACCAATCTTGGTCTTCCCTCTTCATCAATACATTCAAGTGATTTCTCATAATAGTCCAACTTGACTCTATGCTTTTCCAACCAGTCCATGCCAATTAAGGCATCATACAATCCTAAAGGTAGCACATTCAATTATGCATGTGTGTGGAGTCCATTCAATTCTATGGGGCACTCCACCATTACTTCACTTACTTTTCTCTTGGTCCCTGTGGCTAATTGAACTAGCCAAGATTTATTATGCTTCACTTTTCTAAGAGCACAACCTTCAACCACTTTTGGATAAACATAACTATGAGTAGATCCTAAATCAATCAAAACAGAAATAGATTGCGTAGCAATCTTACCTTCCACTTCCACCACTGATGATTGATAGTCAGCTTGATGATTATCCAACATTGCATAAATTCTAGGCGTTTCCCTTGCCATGTCCTCCACTGTAGATGTTCCCTTTAAGTTGTGAAACCTTTGGGGATTATCCTTCCGATGTGGAGAGTCCTTCAACATGTGGTTCTCTCCACATCCCCAACACTAAAATGGTCTCTTTGATGCTTTGTTTGCTGCTACTGTTGGTTTGAATCCACTCCTTTCTTGCTGCCCTTGTGGAAAGGTTCTAGGCTGACCTTTGAATGGTGGCTTGAAGCCACTCTCCTTTTGATCAAACCTCCCTCTTGGATTTCCTTTCCATGTTGGGTTAACCTCTGATATTCCTTTATTCTAGTCATAGTAATGCATTGCCACTCTAATGGCTTCATCAAGACTTGGTGGATTTACAAACTCAATCCTTTCTTTGAAAATTTGAGGTAGACTCCCAAGGAAACATTGGATTTTTATCTTCTCATCTTTAATGTAGTCCACATACCTCAACAATTCCAAAAACTTATGAACATGCTCTTCCATAGGTTTTTGTCCCAACCTGAGTTCATTGAACTCCTTTCTCTTACTGTCATAATACCTAGCAGAAAGGTATTTTTCCTTGAAGTACTTCTTAAATCTCTCCCAACCGATCTTCCTTTCATTGATTCCTTTCACTTGCAAGAGGTTGTCCCACTAAATTGAAGCCCTGCCATTGAGATTGTAGATAGCAATTCTAGCTTTTTCATTTCCTGAGTAGTCTTGAATTCTAAAATATTTCTTCATTCCAAGAAACCATGCCTCTGCCTCTTGGCCAGTCTTGCCTTCTCCATCAAATGTGGGAGGCCTTTCCTTCCTGAATTCTCCCTGTGGGATGTCTCTGAACTTCTTTCTTCCATCAAATCTCCTGGGCATATTCCTTGGACTTCTTTGAGAACCTCTGGAGTCATACGATTTGCTAGAAGAAGATCTAGAGGAAGGTGTTCTATGCTTCTCGCTCATAGAGCTCTTCCTTGGGCTTGGAGTCCTCTTCTTTGAACGACCTCTAGAGCGACTCTATGCCTATCTTCCTTCTTCACCGGCATTGCTTGGGTTGGAACCAAGGTTTATCCTCTACTGCATATCAGTGAGGCTTTGCAAAATAGCAGCATTGAGTTAGTGTTGTTCTTCTTGAGCCTTCATCAATCTTTCATTGAAGCTCACCATGGTTTCAACCAAATTCTGAGGAGTCACCTGCTCCCTTCTCCCATTGGATTCAATCTTGGCATTCTCTTCATGCACATTTTCTCCTAGGACGTCTTCTTCATGCTCATAAGGATCTTGAGCATCATTTATGGTCACCATTTTTCCTGTATGCTACCTCTGCTACAATTATTAAATCTTATGAGCTACAAGCACTGTGCATTATGAAAATATTTGTTAGACATATTAGGAATGCATATAGAAATATAAAACATCAATATTTAACACAATCAAACTCATGGAATAATTCACATAGATGTTATGCATTCATTTCTTTTGCCCATTCATGCAATTATGGAAATTGCCCATATTATCAACAATTTGACAAAACATCCACTGGCACTTTTCTATTGTAATTATCCATGGTGTGTGATAATGCTATTCAAATTCTGGTCATACACCATTATTCCTTGCTAGACAAGCTTTCCAATGCCTATCCTCGTGCTCCATTCCGACCTCGGGTGTGGAAACTACGTTATTTCAAAAATGACAACTTTCACCCCAATTCTGCACATTTTTACACAGTTGTATTTTGGTCCAGAATGCCAACTTCAGCCACCTATGGAAGAAAATCTATGAAGAATAATGAAAACTTTTCTACCGGGTGAAGTTATTCCATTAACCAAGGAACACTCGGCAACCCGCGGATCTCTGTTCCAATGCACCATTCATCTTTTATAAAATTCTAGGTTTGACTACTTTCCACTTTTCACATTTTTCCAAAATTTCAAATTCTGGGCCAAAAATGGCTATTTCCCAAACGATGCATTTCTGGGAAATCTTTGTCTAACTGAATATGTCTGGTTTACTGAGAATATGAAATGTTGAGTTCGGTAATTTTCTTGATTTTGAATTATAGGGTCACTTTCAACCACTGCAAGCTTTTCAAAATTCCAAAAACGTGGCCCGGAATAGTGCTTTTTAGCCTTCTTGCACACCCCGACTCCACATCCTTTGGATTTTGGCTCCAAAACTCCAAACTTAACACCGTGCCTACTCCATGACTTCCCCATATCAATTTCGACTCAATCCGACCTTTTCTCAAGCGTCAGGACACTGATTTGTAAAAGCCATTAATCCCAACTTTATGCCAAATTCGAGCATAATGAGCTCGGGATCTTCACTGGTTCATTCACGGCCTTCGTCAATGGACTCAGAATGCCACTGACCTCATCCAATTCTGACCTTGCATGCTCCTACAATCCAAAAATCAATTTTCGGGCTTTATACTTTTTTTTTTTTTAATCCTGCCACACACAGGTCGCAACCCGCAACCCGACATTGCGGGTTCGGGAGGTCAAGTTGCGGTCATGGGGATGTAACCATCCCACAAACCACAACCCGAAACCTGAAATTGCGGATTCGGGGGGTCAAGTTGCGGTCACGGGGATGTAACCATCCCGCAACCCAAAACCCGAAACCCGAAATTGCGGGTTCGGGGGGTCAAGTTGCGGTCACGGGGATGTAACCATCCTGCAACCCGAAACCCGACATCTCGAAAGTAAAAAATTTGCGAGTTTAGGATTTCGAAAATCCAAACACAAATTAGGAAAATTCACGTTCCCGAAAGCCAAGAATCACGGGTTCGGAATTTCAGAAATCCAAACGCAAATTTTGAAAATTCACGTTCCCGAAACCCGACATCCTGAAACTGCGAAAACACTGGCGTTTCCTGTAACTTTCGGGGTTCATAACTCCCTCGTCCCTTGGCTAAATGAGGCGAGTCTGGTACCGTTGGAAAGTTGTTAGAGAGCTCTATGCAATGGTCTGATCCTCCCCCACACCTGAGAACTCTAAATTTTTCATTTTTCCACATCAAAACGATGCCCCAAACTTCTCCAATACCACATTAAAACATTCTGTTATTTGCCTGTAACTCATAGTTTGGCCCAAGCAGCCCCAGTGCTGCAAGTTGGGCTCTAATACCACTCTATCACATCCCCTTCCATCAATCCAATGCAAGGGAGGAAACATGACTATAACATTGGGTGTCTAATTCTTCCCCAAAGCCATAAAGGTAAAGTTTTTGCCATTTAAATAAAATGCACGATTAAATTACACAACGGAATTAAAATACATAATTGCACACACACAACAGACAAACATCGGCATATTTATCTCAAGCAAATGATGCATCAACAGGCAAAGAATCCATCCCATTCTCATGCTATGCACAGACTTCATACCAATTCCATTAATCATGAATAAATATCATTCTGAATTAGCACATTGCAGAACACATAATGCATATAATTTACAACACAGGGAACACTTATCTTTGAGATGAAGTTGTCCAACAACTGGCTATGTGAGAGCAACATTCCACCCAACCATAGATCTCTGTCCAACTTGTATTCTTTCAGTTGAGAGATCACCCCCGAGCTAGGTTGTGTATCCACTAAGGAGGAACTAACTGGGCTCATTCATAGCCATGGTTTCACTCAACAGCTATGCTAATCCAACACACAGTTGGGTTTATCAAGCATACAAGAGGATAGAGGAGGGCAATGCTAAGCCAGTGAGTTCAACCACAGAGCTACAAGCATCTCAAGTTAATTCAAACAGTCAAGGCACCCACAATATCTACCACACCCAACACAAGGAAGGTCCCCTTCTCTGTTGCACAGTCCCTCAGGGGTCCCTTCCCTCCAGTGCTCTTCAGGATGGGCATAGAAAGGTCCAGCTGCTAATTCTTTGAGATTCTAGCCTTCACTGGGTTTATCAAGCAAACCCAACCTCTGCTCGGTCATTCACAATTGGATTTCTCACAATTATGTTCATCAAATAATTCCATCCCGTCACTGGTTTTCTGGGCTATAAAAACTGGGTTTTCCAATGGATTTCGGGGTATCTAATCCTCTCAAATTCACCCCAAGGTTCATATTTATGGATCCCCCATTGGATTTTACTATCCAATGCCACATCTGGGAATTTTGGGCTCTTCAAAACGTGGGTTCTTTCAAAGTTGCGATTTTTGGTTTTTTTCACTGCTGGCAATTTGTTTTGGGTGAAAACTGATGCTGGTCCTTTCACAATGGAATGGGGATGAGGAATAATCCATTCTCATGAGGTAGAGTGACTTGTGGTACAAGAAAACAGAGCCCATACTCTGCCATACGAATTTCTGGGCTGCCCATGCTCCATTGAAGCCATGGACCCAAATCTTCAACAACTTCCTTACAACAGAAATAAATGTCATCAAGGGAAGTCAAATGGGTTCTCCCAATGACATTTGGTAGCATATGGTTCATCCCCACAACCCCCTCACCACTCCCAGGTGGACACACATGGCCCCTTCTCATTGGTTGCTTCCATAGCCAGTTTTGGTATTTTATTGAAATATTAACATTTACATCAATTTACAATATTCCATGGCTTAATAGCACATGGGTATCAAAATATCAAATACTTTCTTGTTTTAAATAAAATCCGAACATACACTGGCGGGGCCTTGGACTTGAGCTCCACGCTAAGGAAACATACAACGCATATATACAATATTTACATTAAAAGCCAATATTTCATAAGGGTCAAAATTGGGGTATTACATATAGGGTGTATCACTTCCTGTACAAAGGGAAAAAAAGGGAAGCTTTGATAATTCTCTCGAAAGAGACCTTCGTGGAGGTTTATCCTTCCATTTAGGGTGGATCTCACTCGGCTCCCAGCTTAGTAGGATCACACCTCAACCTTCTCCCTTAATCCTCTCCTCTCCTCCTCATCTCTTTTGTGTTATAAATGCAAGCTTACTCTCATGGGATAGGGGGTTAGAATGAGAGCATCCAAATGCTAGAGGGATCAGGCCAGAGATCTGATCTTTGATTTTTTACATATTAAGGAAAGGCCATGTTGGAAAGGATCTTCAACACCAAGTCTCTATATGGTTGTAATTCTTTCCTCTTTGATATTAATACATTAATGTCTTTCTTCCCCATAAATGATGTTTAATGTGATTTGTAGCATTTCTACTTGATCATTTGAGTAGATCTATCATAATATCTTGTAGTTTCTACTTGCTTCTTGTTTTCTTTGAATCTTTTGTAGAGTATGTCTTCGTCAATAAGTAATATTGTGAAAGCTTCAGGTTAGCGAGGAAAACCTTCGACAAGAGGTATGGATTCTTCACATTCAAGTGATTTTATAAATCTATGGAAAGGTTTACATTTATGTTTTGTTTTGTTCTAGATCCATACCATTTGGACTAGAGATCTTTCTCCTTGTCTGCATAGACAAAGTCTCCTGAAACAAGGTTATCTGTCAATCAAAATAAACATTTGGTTGTCAAAGCAATGGACTATCAACTGATATCAGTTCATTTATACAAGTTGGGACCAAATGAAGTGTTGATACGCTATGTTATGACACATGAGAGACCAATCATATTGGTTGAACCTCATGAAGGTGTTGCAGGGGGCACTACGCAGGAAAGGATACAACTCAAAAGATACTGACAACGGGGCTATGGTGGCCTACCTTGCATAAATATTCTAAGGAATATTTGTTATCTTGCCATGATTGTTAGAGAATAGGGAAACCATCCAAGAGGTATGAAATGTCATTAGTGCCACATGTAACTTTGCAATATTTGGAGAAATGGTCTGTTGACTTTGTGGGACCAATTAACCCACCTACAAAGCGATAAGGAGCACAT
Source organism: Larix kaempferi (assembly GCA_027924585.1). Classification (NCBI taxonomy): domain Eukaryota; kingdom Viridiplantae; phylum Streptophyta; class Pinopsida; order Pinales; family Pinaceae; genus Larix; species Larix kaempferi. The sequence continues at coordinate 48,743,320 of BSBM01000093.1, read as the reverse complement.
TACATTATTATTGGGTCAGATTATTTGATTATATGGGTTGAAGTGGAACCAGTGAAGGACTGTAGTGATACAACTACTACGATGTTCTTGTTTCAAAATGTGGTAACTAGATTTGGTTTCCCGCGAGTTTTGTTGAATGATCAAGGATCTCACTTTGTCAATAAGATTATTGAGGAACCAAATTTATCATCGGAAGAGTACTATGTATCATCCACAAGCTAATGGGACTGTCCAAGATTTTAACAAAATCCTAGAACATGCTTTGAAAAAGGTCTGTAATGTGAACTACAACGATTGGGATCCAAGGATTCTTGCAGTATTATGGGAATATAGGACAACTTGCAAGAAATTAATGATCCAGACACCCTCCAGGTTGGTATATGGTCAAGAAGATATCATGCCAATGGAGTACATTATGCCAAGTTTGAGGGTTGGTGCTTTCATAGGAATGTCGAACACAAGTGTTGTTAACGAGAGGTTGTCGCAACTGCTTCAATTGGAAAAAGATAGATTTATAGCAGAATTTCAACAACAAGTACAGAAATATTGAGAGAATGCATGGCATAATCGCAACATCACAAAGAAGGAGTTCCAGTGAGGAGATATAGTACTCCTATATGATAGTAAGTTATTTACACATCCTGGTAATCTAAGAATGCACTGGTTGGGACCTTATGTAATTTATTATGTGACAGAAGGAAGTGTTGTACAATAGCAAAAACTAAATGGGGAGCCCCTAAAGGGTTTATTTAATGGAAGCCGGCTAAAAATTTATAGGGACAGCTGTGTATTCCCAAACTAGGCATGCATGTAAATATGAAAAAAAAAGAGGAAACCCCAAGTTAAGTTTATGTCGAAGCATAGTCTAGGTTGAATTTTAGTCTATGTCACAGTTTGTTTTGTTGTAGTAGGTGTTTGTACATATGTATATTTGTGTCAAAGTAAAGTTGTGTCGAAGCGGCCTGAGTGTTCATTTATTTCTTCACTTATGACACACAAACTGACGACGTTAGCGGAGGATGTAGCAATAAATGTTGAAAAGACCAACTTGTGTGAATGGATTTTCCGCTGAAAAAGTTAATTATTACAAAGGATTTGGCCAGAATAACTAAATATTGGGATATCATTGAAAGGACAAGTTGAATCAAGTATTTAAAAGCCTATCAGGTCAACAAGTTGGGTCATTGTTTCCTGATTGATTAAGTGAATTGAGAGAGCTATCACACAGAGCATTAAGAGTGTTGAAAATATAAGAGTAGAGGTTTGTAACAATGGAAGCATTTCTATCTGAAGATAGTGTTGAGAAAATATCCATTGAAGAAGTCTTTGTCGAAGTAAGTATCCCTATTACACAAGAACAACCAAAAGTCATGTCGTCGCAAGTTTCGGTTGAGCCACCAAAGAAGAAAAGTTCATCATCCGAACAGAGAACTGCTGAAGCAAGTTGAAGAGGAAAAATGACAAGGAAGAATTAGGGTCTAGATCCACCACCCTGCTTCCGCAATATGTGCCACATAGGAAGCAAAATGGGAAAATAGTTAAGTTGGGAAAGAATGCTAAGTATACAATGGTACTTCTCGTGATACCAAAAGGTGTCATAATTCAAAGGGAAATGATGGGCAAGATTGTGAAGTTATCCTATGTAGATCATGATCTTCAGAAATTACCAAATTTTACTCTGACAAAGTATATGCAACCAATTTTATTGGTGGGCACTCAAACAACTTTTTGCAATCTTATGCCATGGGCTCTAGGTTTGCACTGATCGAGTATTCTATTGGTGCTCTCCATATCACATTTTGGGAAGGTTTCTTAAGTGAATGCATGTGTTAAGCAGCTACTACTTTGCGTGCATGGCAGATTTCTATGGCCCGACAAGAAAAATTCCATTGAATTTGACTTAATTGCACAAATAACAGACTTGCAAAAAGAGGGGGTCGACCCTACCTCCTTCTTTGTGGGAAAAGATAAAGAGAGAGAGATCTCACGAACAGGATGAAGGCCAATAAAACTTTGATGAAGGATAAGAGGGGTTACGAGATAGCCTCTATCAATGACCAAGGTGTGCACTTCATAGCAAAGGTGTTAGCTAGCAAATGTGTTAGCTAGAAAAGTCATGAGGAAGTGTTCTCCTAACTAGGTACTTGCAATGGTCATTATAGTAGTATATCAATGTGCGTAGGGCGTGCAGATGAATTGGGCTACTTTTCTTTTGAACAAGTTCCTCGGCGACTGTCAAGATGCATTGGATAAAGGTAACCCATTTCATTACTCATGGCTTATTATTTTAATTTCATTTGTCGCTGGGAAGAACTTGAGGAGTATCAAGTAATGGACATTTGAAGTGGTCAATGTTTTCCCATTAGGTATTCCAATCTATGGTACATTGACGAGATGAAGAGGTAGATCGGCAACAATATTGAATTCTAATTGCATATAGAAGCATTTTGGTACAATTTTCCAGTGATTTTGCATATAGAGGCACTAGTCGTTGCTAGATTCAGAGGGATTACCAGGTTCAAAGCAAGACCTTATCATATGTATGTGCAGGCAAGGCATGACCTAGAAAAGAAGTGGTTGGTGACCAGTTATAAGCTATCTGAACAAGATGTCCTCACCATCATTGACGAATGGCCCTTGGAGTGAAAAGTTCATATTGAAGTTGACCAGATATCCACAAATGTGTCGCAACAAGATTTAGGATAGGGAGGGACCTTAGCTCAGAATGGAGATCATGGTGAGGATAGAGATTCCCATCCCACTGGAAGTACTAGTGGTAATAGTCATAACTAAGAAAAGTCGTAGGAAGAAGGTCGAGAGTCAAGTGCAACAGAGACAGACCCAGGTCTTGGTGACAAAAGAAAGACATCAAGTGTGACACGGGGATAAAGAAATAAGTCAAAGAAATCAAAGAAAAAGGTTGTAATGGTGTTAACTAGAGATTATATTAATATCATGTATGATAGAATGACAAAAGTGGAAGAGGAAACATCAAAGTTGGCTAAAGAAAAGAATCTGCAATTGTTTGTAGGAGTGACAAATCAGATTTTTGGACTCCGATGGGCTATCCAAGAACTCCAAATAGATCCAATACATACTGGGGTTGCACAGCAAAAGGAGGGGAGATCAAATGAGGATGGGGTTCCCTAGGAATCCACTGCTACGATGGGAAGGGTAGTGCAATTGCTTCCATGATCCCTGAATTTTGGTGAAGCAAGAATACAAGAGCAGACTCATTAATTGAGATATATCGATTTGAAGTTATCAGTGTTACCTATGTTTATGCTACAGAACATTCAGTAGCATGTTGAAAAAGAAATCAAGGTACACAAAGAAAACATATACTGTGAAATGATTAAGTATTGTGCTCAGCATAGTACTTTGCAGGAAGAATAAGAGAAAGTATAGAAGGAGCATGAAGACATTGCTAAGGAAATGGAGCAGTTGCAGAATGTTTTCACAGTATCTTGATGTGAAATACCAGAAGCAAAGGTAGATGAAGATATGGCTACCAAGGAAAAAATGATGAGGCTAAGTGGAGCCATTTTGGGGTTCCAAGAGAATATTGTGGAGCTAGAGGAAAAGCTAGTGCCTAGTACTCCACCCGAAGTAACTCCACAACATAGTGAGGATGTCACTGAAGCCATAAAAGCAATCAAGTGTTTTGAAGGTGAAAGTGTAAAGTTATTTGAAGATGCTACACATGCATGGGAAAAACTACTAGATGATTTAGAGATGCAAGATCTTAATAGCAGGTTGGAAGACACACCGAATAAGATGACGAGTCTGGAGAGTCAGCTCAAGACTCTATCACATGTTGAGAAAATGGGAAAGGTTGCAGAAATCAAATTGTTGTAGCATGAAGTCAACAAACTAAGGGTGGAGCAATAGAAGTGGACTGATAAGGTCGAAGAACTCTAGAGCGAGGCGGAAAGGGTGCTCGAAATCATCAACGGATCAAACATCGAAGTGTAGAAAATAGTGAAATGGAGTGAGCTACAAGCTCAAGTAGATCTGACTGGAGAGTTGGTACAAGAAGTGTGCCAACATAGAGACAAGATGCAGTAGACTGTCGAAGATATAAAATAGAAGTATGCAGATTTCCTGTCGAATTCCAAGACACCTGCAGTGCAACCTTGAAGTGTCTTGAGATGATCCATATATGAGTGTTGTAGGCCTGTTGGGCCAAGCAAATTTTTGGAAATAGTTTTGGTGTGAACATGGTCAATGCAAATTGGCCCGTGAATGAGAAAACTACTCCAACGAACCTGCCAAAAGTCGAGGAAAAGTGACATTTAAATATGTCAAGGGCGGAGTTGGGTAAGTTAGTTAGGATTTTTTGTCCACATACATTAATGAGTTGATTATTGAACTAGTGGGAGTGGGGCAAGCTGTGTGCACCCTATAAATATGCAACGGGTTGGGATTTTTGGGGTTGGATAGTCTTTTTGAAATATTTGGTACAACGAAAAGGGAAATTCTGAATAGTTTGTAGGTTTGATGTCGAATATATTGTGTACTCCAAGGGAGAGAATCACATGATCTACAGGTTGTGTGCACATATCCATTGTAAAATAGGAAGAATAAATCTATAAGTTTTTTATGCAGACATGAAGTGTTTATTTACTACAACTCATGAATAAAGAAAAGTGCTTTTGTGGTTTTCTCCCAGTTGAGTTTCCACGCTAAAATTATGTTGTTCAATATATGTGATTGATGCTATAATGTGTTGTGTTATCTTGTCACTTTCTGCATAAAAATGAATGAATTTTGTTTATTTATGAACGAATGGCATGGGTATTTCATATTTAATGAATGCATGTCATAGTTAGTTAAATGTTGTGTGTGGAATCCTTGTAATCTGTTGAAGTCCGGAATGTTATGTTTGGTAGATTTTTGTCACACCCCCTTCTCTACTATAGAAATATGGTTCCTAAAAATCCCATAGGTACCTTGGGTGAGACTTCACCTGCTTCACAAGTTGACGATTAATTAAGTGAACCCTGGTGGAAGTAGATATGCGCCAACAGTAAACAAAATATAGGTGCTATACTTGATGGGTGAGGTCCTCAAGCTCTAAAAAATACAACAATAAGGTGTCGGGCTAGTCTTGTGCATGAGAACGGGTTTCTTCGCGGTAGGGATTCAGTGCACTCTACATAGATTATCATGAACATATACTTGAGCATAAATAGCCAAAATAAGAGACCATGCACCAAAATCAGTTGATGATGGAAGCTATAGGTAATATATCTAGTTGCATACAATCCTCCTATCTATGGTTTTTGTATTGATGCTTATGTTATTGGTTATAGTATATTAGTTATAGTAGATGACCAATACTTTAAAAATAGAAATAGCTAAGAGATTTGAGTTTCTAAAATTAATGCCTCTTCTTTCTTTATGGTGCATCTGTAGTTTCTCTTAAAGGTTGTATAATTATGATTTCCAATGGAGCTATAATGGGACCATATATGCAATTACTCCCTTTCCCCATGGTTGTTCCATGTCTCTCCTGATGTTCTTTGTTCAATTATGAAGAAAGAGACACAAAAGTGGGCATCTGTGCTACCATTTATTTCCTTCACTATGTTTAAATGGCATCCACCATAGGGTCAGCAACTTTAGTCTGTCGGGGACAAACCATTCCTGCAGCGTAGTACAATCCATGTCATATCCATAAATATTCCCATAATAGTGCTTTTAATGATGTCTCTTTTGCAAAGTGGTATGATAGGATGACTACAGCTACCAATGTTGGCATTCAAGTGTCGATTTACTCGATAGATGTGTTAAGGTTAACATTGGCTCCGGAATGACTCAAAGGTGGTTTAGGTATAGCACATAGTTTTGGGCACATGGTTTCTTGTAGCCCATGGTATTGCATGTAAAGAATCATTTATAAGGTTTGAGGAGGCTCCATTGGCCTTGAGGTGAGCGGTGGCTAGCTCACTTGGATCGGCTTGACTAGTTTAGGTCAAGGGAGATAATAGATCTATTATGGTGATATTTTCCTGGTTTGGGTTTTCCATGTAAACATTGTGTGTCTATTTGTATGTCATTGCTTGGATTATCTTGTATTATTTATCTCTCATATTTATTAATACTCTTAAATGCTTAATAAGCGGTATCAGAGCATGTGATTAATGATCCTTGAGGCCTTATTTTTTGTACCTGAGTTTTTTATTAATATGTTGCTGGGTGCATGATCGATGGTACCTGACACTCAACAGTTTTGGGTTTCTGGTTAAAATGTGATTTCTCTAGGTGCTTAGAAGCACAAAAAAAAATCATTTTATCCATTTTATGTGTAAATAAGGGATGTGGCATCAAGTTGTGGAATGAAACACTTGGGTAGGTATGAGGGTGGAAAGTGTACTTGTATCCTAACTTGATGTGGATCGAAGAGGTCGATTCTTTGGTTGTGGGTGGAATGTGAGATGGTTTAATCTCAGTTTTGGGACCAAGATTGATGAACCATTATGCAAAAAAGAATTCATATAGAACTAGCAGTTGCAGCGGTTGAGGACCCATGTAATCCAGTCAATGGATTCTTCTTTATATGGACATCAATGACAAGGTTAGATGTAGAGACAAAAGGAGCATGGTATAAAATGAGCATGGAAAAGCGAGAGGATGAAGCAATGGATGGTGATGGTGAAGTCACCATGAAGACACATAAAAAACAATTAATGGAGCAGCTTGCATGTAAAAGAGAATATGGCTGTAACACTTGGTAAGGCATGCATACCCCTGGTAACTAATTGGTAAAGTTGGGATATAGGCCTAGGTGATAGGGAGGTGTATGTGAAATCCCCAAGTTAACCTTTAATCGGGAATGAGTCAAAGGTGGCTTAGGTCTAGGACATAGTTTTGGGCACATGGTTTATTGTAACCCATGGTATTGGCCCAAGGTATTGCATTTGAAGAAGCATTTATAAGGTTTGAGGAGGCTACATTGTAAAGTAGCCTAGAGGTGAACGGTGGCTAGCTCACTTGACTTGGCTTGACTAATTTAGGTCAAGGGAGATAATAGATCTATTATGGTGATTTTTTCCCGGTTTGGGTTTGCCACGTAAACATTGTGTGTCTATTGTTATGTGGTTGCTTGGATTATCTTGTATTATTTCTCTCTCATATATATTAATGCTCTTAAACACTTAATAAGATGCACATGGGGAAAAATCTATTAGTAGTAGTTGCATTAGCCTAGTATTACAACATATTTTTGAGTCTTTTTCAATAATATTAGTAGTGGTTGTCTTAGTCTAGTATCATAGCGTATTCAGATAATATTAGCACTAATACATAGTTTGATTCTTTCTAGATGCCTTAGGTGGAGTGATGTGGTAGAATTGCCTTGCGTTCGTTCTAGAGGAGAAAGAGTGTTATGTTTGTCTCCATGCATGTAACAACATACATGTAACAATAGGTGTCATCCATACATACTGCATATGAAAACAACAAGTGTCATCAAACAATAGGTGTCATCCATACCTGGTGCATAAGAATATAATTGGAAGACTTTGGCAAAATTTTAATGCTAATGTATTAATGTTATCCTAGTAATAGCATTAATACATTAACATTAAAATTTTAGAAGCAATATGATACACCATACCATTAAAAAAAAATATGAAGTTTATTTTTTCCTCACCTTGGGATGAGGCCAAATAAGACTAACAATTTTCTTATTGGTTGACATAAATTTTTAAACAAAAACCTTGTGAAAACTTTAAACGAGTGATATGCATTTTTTTTGTAAGATAGTATCCACGGAGTTGTTTCAAACTAGTTACCTAACAAAAGGTGTTGCTTAACAATACACCCATTCACCATCCATTCTACACCCCATGGGATAAGTGATATGCATTTTTATTCTCATGCTAAGTAATAGAAAAAACAAAAGGCCATTTACTATAGTCCCTACAACCCGAAGGGCGGGGACTAATAAATGATGGAGTGATGTTCAAAAATCAATTATGTTTATTTTTATAATTGTCAGCATGTAAATTTAGGTTACATCCACTTTTCCATAGCTACATCAAGTACTTGATCTATTTGGTGCATTTAGAAAAAGTTGTTGAATAATTAAATTCTCAAATGCTCTTAATTAACAACAAAACCTCATAAATATCTTAATAATTTTGACTATTATCAAGAAGGGAGAAGACTTACATTTAGACTATTACCAAGAAGGGAGAAGACTTCCACTTTTTTTTCAACAGAAAGGGTTAATATTTTGTATTAAAATGTTGAAGATCATCTTAAATATTACATATTAGGTATACCCAGCTGTAGAACGGAGACAACCAATTGCACTACCCAAAATTCCCTTCTAATTCATACAAAATTTCTTCAACCATCACAAAATACCTAGTAATGTATATGTGCACATATTGGCCAACCAAGAAAAGACAGCAGTCCAACTTTCATCAAGCATGCCTAGAGGAATGGGCTTCAATGTGTTTTTCAAGAGGCTATTGAACTGATTCGTCCTCCATTGCTTTCTCCTCCAAGGATGGGTTGTTCTTCATTTGACTCCCTTGATTCGCACTTAACATTCTTTCCATATAAACCTTTAGTCCCTTGATTTGTGCACCCTGATCTTGGAGGTTGCTCTCAATTTTCAACTTTGATATCTATCATGGAGATATGGTATGTAACTTGTCTCATGAGGCTTCAAACATTCCTTCAAACCTCTCATGCAACATCTGCATCATTTACTTGAGGTTTCTTATGTCTATCTGCACCCCGTAGAAAACCTCTCTCCACAACGACATTGCCACATAACTAATCATTGTTGCAAAAGGATTCTTGATATCCCCCATAGGGTGAATCCATGAAAATGGGTAACACATTTTGGACAAAAGTGACAGTGAAAATTTGATTTTTCCTCATTTATTAAATCAAAGCCCTCAAAAATCATATATGACTTGTGAATTCCAACATGTGACAAAAAAAATTGTAGGGAATTATGTTGCCTTTCCACCTATATTGTTTTGTTAAAATAATAATATTATTTAATGTGCAAAAATTGCATTTAATGATAGATTTGTTCTTGTAAATTTTAGGAAAAGTTCACAAGTGGCTTGTGTACACATAAAATAATTTAGTGATAGATGCATTATTTTTGAAAAAAAATATGAGTTCATAAAATACACAAAATGTATTGGGGCACACATTTTTTTAATTTATGTTGGAAAATTATATTTTTTATTAATTTTCGAAACTGAACATTGAAAATTTTAATTCATTTCATACACATGTGTGTGCATGTAAACTTTTTTTATTGGTTACACTATAAGGAAAAGACTTTGTAGCAGAGGTTTTTAGTGTTAAAAGATTCGCCAAAATTGTCGAAAAAACCTCTGCTACAACCTCTAGAATTGGTAGCAGATGTTTTGATGGAGGTTTTTACGGAATTTTTTTGTAACTAAATAAACTTGACCATAAGAGGCTATATTGGATGTTTTTTTATCAGTTGGCTTTATTGAAAACAGGTGCACTGGTGCATAAAGTAATATTATGCACCATAGCATAACTTACAAACACGCACCGGAGCACTAAAATTTAACACCACATCTATGCTTTAGAAAAATATACGCACCAAAACATTTTAACCAAACCAGCACCGATGCCTACATATTGATTGAATGCACCAGTGTGTTCAAACTATCCAAACGCATCAATGCGATATGTTATGTCATACGCACCGAATTTTTTATATATTTTTAAAATTTAACGGTGTTGTCTACATTTTGTAGTGCACGGGTGTATTTTATCATAACAAGCATTGATGCATAGAAACTATTAAAAAAGTCTCGGTTCATATCAATAAACACACCGGGGTGATTATTAAAGATAAATCATCAATTGATGTGATTGAGACATGGACCATTTTTTAAAAACTTGTCGGTGTGGCTATTATAAATTAGAGTACCAGGCGTATCATTCAATTAAACACACTGGTGCTTAATGCTAGCATAAACACACGAGGGCGTAACATTTGAACAAATGCATCGGAGCGACAGAAACTATCAAAAGCACCGTAGGTGATTTTCTTAATAGTGACTACTGACATTGCACTGGAATATTTATAATTTATTTTTTATTTTTTCAATTCCAGTATTCATCATAAATTGAAATATTTTTATCGTACTATTTGTTTTCATTTTCAATTATTGTGTTTCTTTGGATTAATTTATTATATCATAGATTAGAGAAACTATTGTAATATTTAATGATCCATACATTTAACTACCAATGTACCATTTCACATGTAACATTTGACAATAATATTGGAGAATGCAATAGAATAAAAAAAAAATATATTAAATATCATAAGAGGCCCTTTGCCATACAAAATAGGAAAAAACTAAAGTCCACAATAATAAAAATGTCAACATGCATGTAATAGACACTTTAATTGTATTAATTAATGTTTAGGGTGTTATTATTCTTATCAAAAGGTGTATTTATAAGGTCACAACCTTATATGAAAATTCACTTCAAGGATTATAAATATTAAGTCATCCTCATTGTAATGGATCATCTTTTATTCAATATATATATATATATATATATATATATATATATATATATATATACACTCTTGTATATTTAAGCACTCGGTTATACGTTTACGCTTTTATGTGCTCCAGTTGGTATCAGAGCCTGATCTCTCAGGTCTGCAACTCCTTCGCGTTCCCACTCGTCAACCTATCTATGCTAACCCTTTTTTCCACCCATCCTATTCAACATCATCCCAAAGTGTAAGAAAACACCAAGTTATGCATAGATTATACAAATTTTAATATGTGGATAATTGGGAAAGAACCGCAGAACAGAATCAATCTCACTTCAGTTCAAGTAAAATTCCATTGGTTACTAGAATGAATCATCTCAGTGCTATATTGATAAGCTTGATGAAAATTTCAACAAACATCATGAGGAGCTAAAATCCGACATGGAGAAAAAGGATAATGAAGTGGCCCAATCTCTTACAAACATTAGAGTGGAGATGAAGAAAAAAATGGACATTCTAAGTGAACATCGTGAGAAACTCGTACGTCTAATTATGAATACATCAAACATGGACTCCCCCAAAACGCTAGAACAACCAAGGACTAGATCAAGTGAAACCATATTTAAACATGACCCATATATTCCAAGAACTCGAGAAAGAGACTACCAGAAAATAAAAATAAAATAATTACCAAAATATTATGCGAAGGACCATAGAAGAGCTGTCGTTTGGGTCAATAAAATGTAAGGTATGTTTTAAGCAAACCCCTCGATGGGAAAACAAGAGAAGATAATGACAGCCACAAATTATTTGGAGGGAGAATCTTACGACTGGTTTTTATGGTGGAGTGTGAAGTGTACCACCCGATCCTTCCTTTGGGAAAATTTCATCACAGCCTTCTTAAAAAGGTTCCATGATGAAGAAGAAGATGATCTCTATAATAAGATCGTTCATCTAAAGCAAAAAGGGAACATCAAGGATTACACACACGAATAGGAAGTCCTCGCAATAAGACAAGATGGATTGTCAGATGAACAATTACTAAAAATGTAGATCTACGAGTTAAAGGATTACATCAAATTGAACTCAAGCTATGGAAACCTAAAACCATTGAGGACGCCAGATATGCATCCAAACTAATCGAAAACAAAAAAAAGTACAAGAAGTCGTCATTCACAGGACTAGAGAAGTCAAATAAGTATTCAAATGAAGGATCCAGTAAATTATCCTTGGGTAAGTCTAACAAGTGCATACAACCCCAAATGAGGGAGAATGAAAAACAACACCAAGACACACAAAAACAAAAAACAAAAAAAACAAAAACAAAAACAAAAACAAAACAAAACAAAACAAAACAAAAACAAAAACAAAACAAAACAAAACAAAACAAAACAAAAAACAAAACAAAACAACAAAAAAAAGGGTAAATAGGTGTAGATATTGTGGATACAAATGGGTGAAAAAAAAAAAAAAAACAAAAAAAACAAAAAACAAAACAAAACAAAAACAAAACAAAACGAAAAAAACAAAACAAAAACAAAACAAAACAAAACAAAAACAAAAAAACAAAAAAAGGGTAAATAGGTGTAGATATTGTGGATACAAATGGGTGAAAAAAAAAGGGTAAACAGGTGTAGATATTGTGGATACAAATGGGTGAAAAAATAAAAAAGGGTAAATAGGTGTAGATATTATGGATACAAATGGGTGAAAAAAAAAAGGGTAAACAGGTGTAGATATTGTGGATACAAATGGGTGAAAGGGCATAAATGAAGTAATCAGAAATTGTATAGCTGTGAAGCACAGAATGAACCATATTCATCCATTAGCGATTCTGAGGATGAATCTAGCAAGGAGGATGATACTGATATCAATGTAGAGGCTGAAGAAGTAATTCCCCCCCCACCCAAAAAAAAATGGTAAACAGGTGTAGATATTGTGGATACAAATGGGTGAAAAGGCATAAATGAAGTATTCAGAAATTGTATAACTGTGAAGCAGAGAAGGAACCATATTCATCCATTAGCGATTCCGAGGATGAATCTAGCAAGGAGGATGATACTGATATCAATGTAGAGGCTGAAGAAGTAATTCCCAAGATATCTCTAGCTGCAATAACAGGTATTGCACAGCCGTAAACATTGAAATTAAGAGGGCATGTCAAAAAAGAAAATGTCATCGTACTTGTAGACACAGGAAGCACCCATAATTTTATAGATGTGAATGTGGTGAAGAGGTTAGTCATGTTCATATATCCAGCAACAGACATTAAACTAATTGTAGCAGATGGGAAGGATATTGATGGAATAGGGAAATGTCACAAGGTCAAGTTACAGATAGACGATTATAACATGGAATCTGTATTCTACACAATACCTTTAAGAGGAGTAGACATCGTATTAGGAATCAAATGGTTACTTACGTTAGGAACATACTCTGCAAATCATCAAAATAAATTCATTAATTTCAAGTGTGAAGGAAGAAAATACAAATTGTTTAGTTTTAAACCCCCCTACCCAGATTATATCTTCACGATAAACGAAAAACTAATTCAAAAGGGGGCACCAGCATTTGTGGCACAATGTCATCAAAGAGATATCTTAGCAGCAGAATGGCTAATGGTGAACAACTAGAAATTCAAGGATTAACCAAAAAATATGAGAAGGTATTCCAAGATCTTCCCATGAAGTTCCCACCAAAAATAGAAATAGAACACATAATTGAGGTTAAACCAGATTCATCTCCTGTAAAAATCAAACCTTACCGATATACTCACCATCGTAAGACCGAAATGGAGCGGTTAATACAAGATTTATTAATATGTGGAGTTATCGCAAGAATATGGAGTCCATATGCAGCCCCAGTAGTGTTGGTTCGTAAAAAAGATGGTTCTTTCAGGCTATGCATAGACTATAGGGCTCTCAACAAGATAACAGTAAAATATAATTTTCCAATTGCATTCATTGATGAAATGCTAGATGAACTTCATGGGGATAAATACTTTTCCAAGCCAGATTTAAGATCAAGGTACTATCAAATACGAGTATGATTAGAATATGTTGAGAAGAAGGCTTTTCAAACTCGTGAAGGTCATTATGAATTCAAGGTGATGCCATTTGGGTTAACCAATGTGCCTGCTACCTTCCAAGCAACCATGAATGTGAATTTTAGACCTTACTTAAGGAATTTCATATTGTTTTTTTTTTTTACGACATTCTCATCTACAAAAAAACATGGAAGGAGCACCTTAACCACTTAGAACTGGTACTCACCCGCCTAGAAGAAAACCAATTTTATGCAAAAATGTCAAAATGCACCTTTGGGAAGGAATAAGTTGAGTACCTTGGTCATATCATATCCAAAGAAGGATCCAAAGCAGACCCAAGTAAGATCAGGGCAATCACAGAATGGCCAGAACTCGATAATATATCAAAGTTAAGGGGTTTTTTGGGTCTAATGGGTTATTATCGAAGATTCATAAAAACCTATTCCCATTTGACATCACCACTGTCATATTTACTAAAGAAAAATTCCTTACAATGGAATAACAAGGCGGAGGAATGCTTTGAATCATTAAATAAGATTATGACATCCATGTTGGTTTTAGCAACTCCTGATTTCACGAATCCCTTTGTGATAGAATTTGATGCTTCACGGTTCGGAATAGGTACAGTATTGATGTAGGATGACCATCCGATAGCCTTTGAAAGTAGGAATCTAAACAAGAGGGAAGGATTAAATTCCACCTATGATAAGGAGATTCTTGCTATCATACACGCATTAGCGAAATGGTGACAATACCTACTCGGTATTCAATTCCTAATACGTACAGATCACAACAACCTTCAGTATTTACTTCGATAGAAAACTTTATCCACAAAACAACAGAAGTGGATAGAAAATATTTCTTCTTTTGATATGGATATATTACACAAAAAGGGAAAATATATTACAGTTGTGGATGCATTGTCCCGAAAAGATGAAGAGATAACAGCATATGCAGTATCTATCATAATTCCTGAATGGTTGGATGAGATACGAATGGAATATGCCAAGGACCCAGAAGCTTGTTCTATCATTAAAAACCAAGGACAACATTCAAAATTTGAATGGAGAAATGACATTCTGTGGAATAAGGGAAGAATTTATCTCACACCAACCTCAAAGTTCAAAGTAAATGTCTTAAAGGAATCACAAGACTCACCGGTTGCAGGACACGTGGGCATTTTTAAAACTTACTACAATGCATGACAATCATTTTATTGGAAGGGGATGAGAAAAGACATCCAAAAGTATGTATCTGAATGTGATATTTTCTAAAGAAATAAAAATGAAGATGTTATATCACCGGGATTACTTTATCCTCTACACATTCCAAATCAGAAGTGGGAATAAATTTGAATGGACTTCATCGAAGGGTTTCCCATGTTATATGGAAAGGATAAAAATTTTGTAGTGGTCGACAAACTAACCAAGTACGCTCACTTCATGGGGATAAAGAAGACAGATTCAGCAAAACAAATAGCTGAAATCTTTTGCAAAAATGTCTATAAGTTACACGGGTTTCCAAAAGTCATTATCAGTGACAGGGATGCGATATTTAAAGGGAATTTTTGGAAGGATTTATGTAAATAAGAAAGGATATCCCTTAATATGAGCTCATCATATCACCCCCAAACTAATGGACAGATGGAAATAGTGAACAAATGTTTGGGAACATACCTTCGTTGTTTTGTGACAGACAAACAAAACAAGTGGTCACAATGGTTGCATTTGGTTGAATGGTGGTATAACACTACTTATCATACTGCAGCTAAAATGACCCCGTTCCAAGCCTTATATGGCTATGAACCGGCCAAATGTAAATAATATGCTCTATTCAACTCTAAGGTACCAGCAGTAAGGAATCAACTAGAAGAAGACCAAAAGACCATCCAAATATTAAAGGAAAACTTAACAAATGCTCGTAATCAAATGAAGCAACAAGCAGACTTACGAAGATCAGAAAGAGAGTTTGAAGTAGGTGATTGGGTGTTCATATGAATTCATCCCTACAAACAATTATCGCTCAAACATAAAGGCAAGAATAAGTTGGCTCCAAAATTCTATGGGCCATATCAAATTAACAGAAAAATCAGCTTAGTAGCATATGGGTTAGCATTACCTGATAACTGTCGCATTCATAATGTCTTTCATGTGTCATGTCTCAAGAAGGTGTTGGGACAAAATCAAGTAGCACAATATCAGCTGCCTATTTTGAACGAGGAAGGTCGTGTTATCCTAGAACTGTAAGGCATACTAGCTATTAAGGAAAGGAAGTTTCGTTCCAGGAATATAAAAGAGTATCTTATTAAGTGGAAGAATTTACCAGAAGAAGATTCATCATGGGATTCTGAGATCTTCTATCAACAACATCCTACTCTTCCCTTGCTTTGAGGACAAATCAACTCTTAAGGAGAGGGAAATGTAATAGAAATTTTAATTGTATTAGTTAATGTTTAGGTTTCTATTATTATTATCAATAGGTGTATCTATAAGGTCACAACCTTATATGAAAAGTCACTTCAAGACTTATCAATACTAATCCATCCTCATTGTAATGGATCATCTTTTATTCAATATCATATTATATATATATATATTTATTTATATTTATATACTCTTGTATATTTAAGCACTCGGCTATACGTTTATGCTTTTATGCGCCCAATGCATGTAATTGTTACACATATTATGGTAACCCGTTGTCTTTCAATTGGGACACTATGTCTAATACATTACACAAAATGTCTTATTCCATAGACAATTATTTTAAAATATGCAACAACTTGCATTAATATCCAAATTATATGTATCATCGTTCTACATTAGAACTCTCGTCGGTGCTTGGGCCACTTCCATGATTTGGGTTATTTGGCTGAATGTTTTGTTGCTTGCATCAAAAATTTTTCCTCCTCTTCAGCTTCCATCTGCAAACATAAAAATAAAATGTAATGAGTGTATCTACATTGCTGGGAATAATGAAAATTAAAATAAATAATAAACATGAATGAAAAATGAAAATCAACGTACCATAGAAAGAATTGAGTCCTGAATGATACACATTCTTTCAAATGCAAATCTCATGACTTCTCTCAACAACTCTTCTGTTAGCTCCACTCCATACTTTGTTTTCTGCAAGTTTTATACCCCATAAGAAGTCATAGATTTAACATAAAGGATTTTTGTTGGTCTATTACTTATAAAATGAGAGAAGTAAAACAACATAGATACTTACAAATTCCACAATTAATTTTTGATAGACCAACATATACTCACAACCCTTGCTTAACCCAATGTCAATCAATTCTTCTAATGGATCCTCTTTGTATGTTAACACTTGTTTCAAGACCTCCAAGGATGGCCAGTGAAAAAGAATATATATATATATATATAAAGATCACAACCACTATGAAATATTAAGTTGTTATAATAAAATCACAACTACTCAGAAACTTTTCTATCAACCCCTTATTCCTTGTTGTCCCATCTAATGTGTTGAATGGGTTCCATTTTTTTCTTTTTTGCAACAAATCAATTGAAAATTAATTAGATGTACATAATCCAAAAAATCAATGATTTCATACATTAGAAGCACCTTGTTATTGATATGGATCCTTCTATGATGCAATTATTTCTATTTCCTTGACCATCTCCATGTACACTATTTTAGACGTCCCTAATAGCACATTTCACAGATCACCTTGTTCATCCTTTGGGGTTTTCATAATCTTCCTAGAAATGTAAAATGACATTAAACTGTTTTTCTGTTGATATGAAAAATAAATATAGCAAAATTAAAATTATTAAAGGAATTTAGTGAGAGGAGATTTGTGGTAGAATTTTTCAATTCGACAATTTCGAACCTTTTAAGCAGGTTCAACTTCAGGAGAAAGCAAATCTCGCTCTTTCTTTTCACTTGGATGTGAAGTATAAGTATAAATGTGTTCATCTTGTTTCGGGTTAAGGTGTAAGGTCGGTTCTTTTAATTTTAGGGTTTAGGGTTTTTAATAATTGTTAATTTTAATTATTAATTATAAATTTAATTTTAATGTGAATGGAAACTTTTTTTAAAAATATATTTTATATTAATTGTTTTTAGGTAATTTATGGTTTTATTTTAATGTTTTAATATAATTTTTTTTTTATCAAATGTTTAAAAGTAATTCTTAGTTTTTATTTTAATGTTTTCTATTTCAATGTAGTTTTATTAAAATGTTATTAGGATACCTAATATTATTTTGTATTATAATGTAATTTTTTTTAATTTTTTTTTGTAATGGCTCTTGGTCTATCACAGAGGTATTAATTCAATGGCACGGAATGCAACTAGAGGATGCTACATGGGAACCACTCCTTTAGATTCAACAACAATTTCCACATCTAAAGCTTTGAGGACAAATCTTTTTCTAAGGGGGAGGGTATGTTAGGAACCCGTGTCAACCCTTCTCTTTACTTTGTTAGTATATTCTTGTTGGACGCATATGCTTTGTAAGTCGTCTCGTAGTATTATGTGTTCCATGGTATTGATCCATAGTTTGTATTATCCCATAGTATTATATGTTCCATGGTATTGATCCATAGTATTGGACGTATATGCTTTGTAAGTCGTCATGTAGTATTATATGTTCCATGGTATTGATCTATAGTATTGGACACATAGACTTAGTATATAAGTATGTGTTGAGGGGAATGAAGGCATCCACGAGTTATTTGTATTGACCTTTCTCAAAGGATGTTTCCCCCTAGAACTGGCCCGTGATCAATAAATATCTTCTAAGTTATGTTATTTCTAATATATCGTGCATTTTCATTAATTAATTGTTGGAGGTTCCTCACATATATACCCATAATTTTTCATGGTTAAGCAGTGTGTTTTCTACACAGAAGAGCACCGACAAAATGATGTGTTGTTGTTCACTGAAGGCACCGTAAAATGTTTAATAATTGTTTTCCCGTATATTGGTGTGCTTAAGACATGCCAGTGCACTGTAGTATTTTTGTTATTTTATTACTTGTTAACAATGTGCTTGAGACAGGTTAGTGCACTAGTAAATGATGTGTTTTGTCCTATATTGTGCAACAATTTACAATTAATATGTTTTTTATTTAAAAATTAAGGTATTCGGCGTCACACAAAAACCATAATGCACCATTTGTGCGGTTCTTTCAATCCGTTCGGCTCACACCACATGTGGTGCACGCTGTAAAATTTACAGGATGCATCATTTTGCAGTGTGAGTCGAACGGTTAAAATACACCATCCGAATTTTATTTTTTAAAATATGCTAAATTAAGGGTGAATTTAAAAACATTAATCTGCGAAAAAAATAAATCATGAGGTAACAATCAATTTTCCTATTCACTTATCCATCAGGAAGCCATTGTCACAATGTATGGAAATTTTGAAAATTTTCCCACCATTTGGAAAAATTCAAACTATAGTCAGGAGCCAATAGGAACAAGCAATGTGTCCATGTGAAGCACATATGTTAGGGAATCTAAGGGGGTCGTGTACGGCATCTATTTTGTTGGTTTCAGGAACACTATATATGGTTAAAAATCCTTTTTCCATGTAGTAGGGTTTTTATAAAACCCTGGCCCGATGCGCCCATGTAGAGGACACATTGAGGTTGTTTATAATAGAAACTACAATGGAAAAAGTGTTTTTTTTCAATTTGTTTTCCCTAATATGGTGTGTCTATTTTAATGATGTACTGGGGGCATAGGCCATACTATAAAATGCATCGCAATAGGAATTTAAAATATAAAATTTTAATCCTAAAGTGGTGCACCTAATTGATATATGCACCGACTTGATTTATATTATTTAATGCACCGATTGCAAAAGTTAAGGTTTTTTATTGCTTGACGGTTTTTTTCGTCATAGTGCAATATTATTTGTGGTAGCACTGGAGCATTTGTATTTAAAATGCACTAGTTCATTGTGATGAGGAAATGCACCAAATAAATCTAAAACATCAAGCTACTCGCCTCTGCTAGTGACCTCCACTACAAACAAATATTTAGGATCTTTTGAGGAGCATCTGCTATAACCTTTGCTAAAGGGCCTTTTCCTTGTAGCCTTACAAAAATCAAAAAACAAAAAATACCCTTTTGAAGAGGACATGTTGATCTGGAGTGTATATATTTTTTGAAATTTTTTGGTTGTGTACCTTTTTTTTGTTGATTTTTCTTTACATTGATTCGAAGTTGTGGACATGATTTTGTAAGTGTAAGTTTGAAAAGAAAATAAAAAAAAATTATCATACAAACTCAGAAAATCATAAATGATATGCCAATGGATAGACAATGCATTGACGAACCTAGTGGTATGAATTCCACCACCCTATTAGATTTTCGTCATTTAATTCAATAGATCTAGGATCTTAACTGAACGAATAACATGTACAGCATATCAAACATAAGAGACAAGAGACAAGAGACACAAAACATTTCACTAGGGAAAACCAAGAAGGTGAAAAACCCCGCAACTTCCTCAAAGATAGAATAAGCATCAATACAAGGATCACAATGACCAAACCCAAGATATAGATAACTTCAGCAGCATGATCCTCCTCCACTTGTGCACACTCCTCCTCTCTCTCACTAATGTGAAGTGAGTGAATAATAGAATGTGTAAAATGAGAGAGACACACTTTCTATTTATACACTAACTTTCACTTGACCTTTACTCAACTAGGTCGGCCTCAACTTAACCACTTAACATAATGCTTACTGGGCCGACCCCTACTAGGGTGGTCTAATAATCCTTTGACCCACGTGACTCATACAGGGCCGACCCCATCAAGGTGGTCTAATAACCCATCAAGTATAAGTTACGACACTTACAATATAACTTGCGACACATGTAAGTATAATTGATGACACTTCCAATCGGAGGAATAATACATCTCCGTTGGGGATACAATAAAGTACAAATACAATATACAAGTGAATATCTTCCGAAGTTACATATACAGCAACACTCCCTCTTAACTAGGAAGGTATTCTCTTGACACAAGTCACCAATACATATAGGCACAAGTCTTCAATTCTGGAGTTGGATCATCGTCACTGGATCATGGAGCATCATCATCATCACTGCTACTGTACTCAACATCTTGATCACTGGGCTATCTTTGAATTCTTCTCGTCATAGGAAGTTCTACAGAGCCAGCCCTTTTTCATGTTGGATGTAGGCCCACCTCTTGTAGGTCTTCATCAACACTGGCCATACTGTGGAATCCTCACGAATTATTGCATGCATTACAAAACCTCAAAAGAGTATCCCAGGATCCTTTATGTGCCTAAGCACGACCGGCGAGATCTCCCAGGGTGCTATTACATGTGAACCCACCACAAAACCTCGAAAGAGCATCCCATGACTGATTACAAGCATACTGCTTTCGGATCTCCCATGGTGCTATTACATGTGGTCACCACAAAACCTCGAAAGAGCATCCCACGACTGATTACGAGCATACTGCTCAACCTATCGAATCTTCCAGGGCGATATTATATGTGGTCATGGAAAAACCTCGAAAGAGCATCCCAGGATTGATTACGAGCATACTGCTCAACCTATCAGATCTCCCAGGGCGCTATTATATGCCATAGGACAAAACCTCGAAAGAGCATTTGTCAAATATCCTAGGGCGCTATTATATGCCATAGGAAAAACCTCGAAAGAGTATCTGCAAATCTCCCAGGGCGCTATTATATGTCCTCCCAAGTAAAACCTCGAAAGAGCATTTGCCAAATATCCGAGGGCGCTATTATATTCCATAGGAAAAACCTCGAAAGAGTATCTGCAAATATCCCAGGGTGCTATTATATGCTTATCCTGCACAACCTGTCCATTTCCACATAGTATCAACCCAATACTCATGATCATACTAATCATCATACAGTGCACCATCCTGATGCACATCATCTAGAGCATCGACCTGATGCTCATCACACATGATCAAACTGATCATACAATGCATCCACCTGATACATATCATCATATATGATCGAACTGATCATACAAAGCATCCAACTGATGCATATCATACATGATCCAACTGATCATACAAAGCATCCACCTGATACATATCATCATATATGATCCAATTGATCATATAAAGCATCCAACTGATGCATATCATACATGATCCAACTGATCATACAAAGCATCCAACTAATTCATATCATCATACATGATCCAACTGATCATACAAAGCATCCAACTGATGCATATCATCATATATGATCCACCTAATCATACAAAGCATCCAACTGATGCATATCATCATATATGATCCACTTGATCATACAAAGCATCCAACTAATGCATATCCAAAGCAGTAATTGGAGCATCATCCCGATGCTCATCACACAGCGCTTACATCCACAGCCATGGGAAGGATCCTCCTATAACCATGCTTGGAATGGCTCCTGCAGATGTGTCCCATCACTTCTTCCTCGAAGTATCTTCAATCTGAAGAACACCAAGCCTCTCTCTGAAGTATTCAAATTAACTCCGGTTAGTGGTTTCATCAACACATCTGCAACCTACTCATCCGTCGCAACATACAGGAGCTTCACTGCTCCTCTCTACACCATATCCCTGATATAGTGATATTTGATCTCGATGTGCTTCGACCTATCATGGAACGCCGGGTTCTCAGATAGATTCACACAACTCTGGTTGTCACAAAAGATACTAGTAGAATCCAATGGGAGATCAAATAACTCAGACAGTAGCTTCCTAATCCATACTGCCTCACAACTAGCCGAACAAGCTGTGACATACTCTCCTTCAGTTGTACTCAATGCTACGTAGGA
Source organism: Larix kaempferi (assembly GCA_027924585.1). Classification (NCBI taxonomy): domain Eukaryota; kingdom Viridiplantae; phylum Streptophyta; class Pinopsida; order Pinales; family Pinaceae; genus Larix; species Larix kaempferi. The sequence continues at coordinate 48,720,921 of BSBM01000093.1, read as the reverse complement.
CTACTTCCTGCTAAACCAAGATATCACACCTGATCCCATATTGAAGCAGCACCTTGAAGTGCTCTTCCTATCTGCATCACTGCTTGCCCAATTTGAATCAACATAACCCTCCAGGTTAAAACTTTGATTCACATCATACTTGAGCCCATAATCAACCATACCCGTCAGGTACCTCAGAATATGCTTTACAGCAACTAGGTGAACACCTCCGGGATTCGTCAAGAACTGGGTCAATGTGTTCACCGCAAAGAAAATATATGGTCTCGTGTTCGTCAGGTACATCAAGGACCCAATCATCTGATGATACACTGTGACATCAACCGTCTCAGAAGTAGCATCACTCAATAGCTTCAGGTTCAATGCCATAAGTGTGGCCATGTCCTTGTAGTCCATCATCACGAACTGCTTCAGGATCTCTACAGTATACTTCCCTTGTCCAAGGAAGATTCCATCTGCACTCTGCCACACCTCCATACCTAGAAAGTGATGCATCATACCCAATTCCTTCATCTCAAACTCGGCAGCAAGCTACCTCTTCGTGTCGGAAATCAATCTATCCTCACCTGTCATAGATAGGTCATCCACATACAGTAGTAGTATCACTGGATTGCCTTCCTCAACCTTGTAGTAAAGGTTGGAATTCGCTTTACTCTTGGTAAATCCCAAACTAGATAGAAAGCGATCTATCCTGTCGTACCAAGTCCTAGGAGCTTGCTTCAATCCATACAAGGCTTTCTTCAATATGCACACATGTGACTCCCTTTCATGTATCTCAAAACCGAGTGGTTGATCCACATATACTTCCTCTTCGACTACACCATTCAATAAATCTATCTTGACATCCATCTAGTGTATCTTCCACTTCATCATTGCAGCCAGAGCAAGTACTGGTCTGATGGAAGTGTATCTGGATAGAGGAGCAAAAGTCTCTTCATAATCTATCCCCTCTTTCTGGGAGAATCCACGAGCAACAAACCTCGTCGTGTATTTCTCTATGCTACCATATGCATCATGCTTGATCTTATAGATCCACTTGGAAGTCACAATAGACCTCCCTTCTGTTCTTGGGACCACATCCCAAACATGATCGACTGGTACTCCTCAATCATGGAATCCTTTCATTACTGCATCTCAGATCTTGGGAACTTCAGATTTTTTAATATCTTCAATAGATAGTTTTCTTTGAACTTCATTGCTGGAACAAATGTTGTTGTCCTTCTTTTGTAGGTGATTGTACACGATCTTTCCTACAAGTCAAATTCAATTGCATGATTAGAAACTTCTCATGTCCTGTATTCACATGGCAACTTTCTAGATGCCTTCCCTCTCTACCAGAACATTTGTTAAGAGTGTGCACAACTCCCAATATGTTAGCAAAGAGGTTTCATTCTAGATAAGTAGCAATGGAATGTTGTACAATACCATAGGCCACTTACCCATTACATGCATATTAGTAGTATATTGTTCATTAATGCAACTTTTCTAAAATGCAAAATGTACATCCTAAATCTAGGAACATAAGTATGTACATGACTGGACAACATCATTTAAGTAATCATATAATAAATGACAATTCAAATACTTATCTTTGTTTAGTTGTAGGGTGGACTCCTTCTCAATCTTTGCTTCCTTGCAGGAACTACTGGAGTGTGCTCCCTCTTGATCTTTGCTTTCGGGATTACATGTCCTTGAACTTATATTCATCCTGGGACACTATGCATGCTTAAGTGTGCACTAATGTCATCCTTGAGATCTCATACATGATCATACATCCATTAGTATAATCTCAATATTATCAAAACATTATGATCCTAAATAAACTTAACATGTATGGTCATGATTATTTCACACACAGGTAATTTATCACAAACATTAGTATTCAAGGTTCAGGGAAGACTTCTTTTATCCATGCATAATCTTATTTGACCATAGGACTCTTCTGGTTAGTCATATCATCAATCAAAGTAAGAAACATAATATGCATAAACCCTTGATTACTTAAACTTCTAACTTCAAGAATAATCATCCAAAAGTATAAGATCCTAACACAAGATAGGATTCTATGTTGATATTGGAAAAACATATCTGGTTATCATGTTTGCTAGTTATGTCTAACATACCCAAACAATGTCTTCTTGTTCTCTTCAATGACTTGTGCTAGTAACTTGCATAACTCATAAGTTAGCCATTGTAGAACCAAATCATACATACCTTGTAGATCTATGACTATGGATGAGTCTTTGTCTTCATGTCACCATGGTCATATGTTCTTGATCTAGAATTTTCTTGATGTACCTTTCATGTTAGCGGACAACATCATCCTCATACAACACCACAGTGCATTAGTACAATCATAAGTGTCATAACCCTAATCAATGAATGTATTCTATCATTCACATGCATTCATACTTTTACTAGGGTGATAAGACAAGTCTAAAATTACTCAACATTGTACTAACCTCAATAATATGAAGACAAACCTATCATAAACTTAATCGTGAAACAATTTTCAAAACATGCATGTATCTCCTCAAGTCATACCTGTCGAGATTGCTTGTAGCATTCTTATGTAAGGCCTTAGCCTTATCTCCCTCTGGAACTGGAACTTCTTCACTTATGCAGGTCTCCAAGTCATTTTCTTCTAGGATTAATTCAATCCACTTCGATTTGCTGAGACTCGATCTAGAGATGTATTAGGGTTTGTCAGAGAAACCCTAAAAATTCAAACATTGAAATTCAAACTTCTGGTTGGATGAAAAGATGTGCCTTGCTAAGTTGATCAAGCTGGTATACTTCAATTTTGAAATCTCCAAAATTTGACCCCTCAAAATTGCCTTTGAAACTTTCGGATCTTCCAGACAGGATCCCGAACTAGGTTTTGATAAAGCCTGGTCTTTTTCCCATCCAAAAGGTTTTATCTTGTGTTCTAAACTTCAATTTTTCTGAGGATCTTTCAGCCGTGGTCACAGATTTCAAAAATTCCAACTTTTGCAGAAGCCCTAATTTTCCACCTTTCCGATCAAAATCCCGAACTAGGGTTTGATCAATCCTGGCCTTCTTCCCAACCAAAAAATTCGATCTTGGTCTCTAAATTTCAATTTTTATGAGGAGAATTCAGCCTTGGACTCTGATTCCAAAAATTCCAACTTTCTCTGAAGCCCTAAATTCCCATAGCAGTGACAAGCCAAGAATGAAGGTGTTCAAATCCAATTCTGTTTTGACATAAATATGCACCTGATTGTTTCTGGTGCATCTCTGAAATTGCGGATCCACAGGGTCTGAAACTTTGACATGTGGTATCCTGACCTGTTATATTTCCAACCCCATGGGTCTGACCTCAATTGGATTCTTTAAGAGAGAGTTATGCCAAGTGTCGCAACGTGACCTATTTATGGGATAAAACAGGAGAGCGAACTTGTACGGCGTGCCACGTGTCACTGGTTCAACTTCGGCCTCTGAAAACATTACTTGAGAAACTACAGTCTGTGCTCTTACTGTCACTTTTACATAATTTCATTTGGACCTTCCTAGCCCAAGTTGTGACCTTTTTTCGTAGGTCACCTGTTTATGACTGAGATATGGAATAGGCAAAAACTCTAGATTGTACGGATCATAACTCACAAAGTACAATGAATCAGATGTTGTGCTTCAGAAACAAGGTACATGGGGATGTTATCTACGACATGTAGAAGTTTCAAAACCTGAAACTTCACCAAAATTGATTTATAGTGAAAGTGACACAATCATTGGTTTTTGCTATATCAAGCCCTAGCTTCCAATTTGTCGCAAGTGCAACAAGTCTCATAAATGACATACCATGCCTTCCTTCAGGATAGCTCTGACACCATGTTAAATTTTCATCATATAATTCAATATATCTGGGATCTTAACTGAACGAATAACATGTACAGCATATCAAGCATAAGAGACAAGAGACAAGAGACACAAAACATTTCACCGGGGAAAACCAAGAAGGTGAAAAACCCCGCAACTTCCTCAGAGATAGAATAAGCATCAATACAAGGATCACAATGATCAAACCCAAGAGATAGATAACTTCAGTAGCATGCTCCTCCTCCACTTGTGTGCACTCCTCCTCTCTCTCACTAATGTGAAGTGAGTGAATAACAGAATGTGTAAAATGAGAGAGACACACTCTCTATTTATACACTAACTTTCACTTGACCTTTACTCAACTAGGTCGGCCTCAACTTAACCACTTAACATAATGCTGATTGGGCCGACCCCTACTAGGGTGGTCTAATGACCCTTTGACCCACATGACTCATACAGGTCCGACCCCATCAAGGTGGTCTAATAACCCATCAAGTATAAGTTACAACACTTACAATATAACTTGCGACACATGCAAGTACAACTGACAACACTTCCAATCGAAGGAATAATACATCTCCGCTGGGGATACAATAAAGTACAAATACAATATACAAGTGAATATCCTCCAAAGTTACAAATACATCAACACACCCAAGGTGCATCCCAGCACAAGGTTTAGGCTGGGCAAAGTGACGCAAGGTGGGGGCCAGTCGGACCCTTCTTGATTAACAATATCACACAGAAACACACAAACACTCACATAGACTAGACGTGAACTGGAAATGCCAAGAAGTTGGCTTCTATTACTTGTATCACTTACAGAATTACATTCAAACTAATAAACAAGTTGGCCTTAGCCCGTTACAATATACGTAATTAAATCTCTATTCTATCTATGTGTTTTCTCTTTGTGCATGATCCTCCGATCGTTTGATCCTCTCGATCACTCGATCATCAATCCATTCTTTTGTGCCCTCGCACTGCTCTTCTACTCTACTATGTTGCTCTTCCCGAGGTCCACCCTGTCTGGATTCCCCAAGACGTCCTTACTCTGTTCGCCGCTCCATCTCAGATTCTATAAATCCTGTAGTTGTCGACATCCTATGACATGCCTGCACAACCTTCTCATGTGGTGACATCTGGCTTGATATCAACCACCTTCTTAATTGTAATTAACTTCCTCAACAACCCACAATAACTTCAGGTCTGTTGCCTCTACTTTTTCACTTCTCGACCTATGTTCCCCTTTGACTTTTCCATAATTTTTGATCTTTTCAATATCCACTTTCGACTAGTCTACACTTCAACACATTGACCATTCTCTATCTTGTCAACTTTACTTAGTCTCCACGGCTTCCATTCTGCCCCATCCTCCTCACTTGGTCTTTTCCTCTTTCGTCAGTTTCGATATTAGACCACCCATCGACTTTCCCTCTTATCGATCATACTTCGACAACTTCCTCCTCTACTTCCTGGCTTCAACTACCAGTCTTTGTGCACCGGTGTTCGTCGAAAATCCCCCTAGTCGGCCTTCTTCTTTTGATCATCTTCGGCAGTTTCTCCTAGGCTACGAGGCCCCTGCATCAATCTCCCCATGTGAAAAATAACTTGACTACACGATTAGTCTTATGTACTCCTCCTCTGAAATCCATGTCGCTCCTTTCAGTTCATCATTCACCCATCGGACTAAGTATTCTTTCTTTTATGAACTCCATGTGCGTCTAAATTCACATTCGTCCAACACTTCGGTGATCTCTTCCTTCTGTCGATATGGAATTTGTCCCATCCAATCGATATTGGACATTGTTGCGTTGTTGCTTGTCGAACATTCTTCATACTTGTACAGATCATATATGTTGAATGTAGGAGAAATTTTCAACTCTTTCGACAGCTCCAACACATAAGCATTGTCTGAAATCTTCTTCAGAATCTTACATGGTCCAATCTTCTTCATCTTCAGTTTGTTGTATGTTCCTGTCAGGAACCTCTCTTTCCTTAAGTGTGCATAGACTAAGTCTTTGTCGTTGAACAACTGTAGCCTATGCTTCATGTCGGCTCTCAACTTATATGTCTCATTACTCTTTTCAATCTGATTGCGTACCTTCTCGTGTACTTCTTTCATGTGGTTTGCAAACATTTATGCATATGCACTCTTTCTGGTTTTTGTCAGTACTTCGACTAAATCAACCACACCATATGGGATTCGACCTTGCACAATCTGTAATGGACTCATACCTGTCGACCGATTCACATAATTGTTGTATGCAAATTCTGCTTATGCCAACACGTTCCCCCACTGCTTGGGTCTGTCAGTCGTCAAACATCTCAGAAGGTTTCTCAAACTTTTGTTCACCACCTCGGTTTTTCCATCAGTATACGGATGGTATGCCAAGCTAAACTGTAACATCGTGTCTAGCTTCTTCCACAGGGTTCTCCATAAATGACCCATAAACTTGGTATCTTTGTCCAATGTTATACTCTTCGGAAACCCATATAATCTAACTATCTCTTTGAAAAATAATACAATAATGCTTGTGGTGTCACTCTTCTGACACAGAATAAAGTGTGCCATCTTCAAAAATAGGTCAACTACCACAAATATTGAGTCACTCCCTTTCTATTTCTTCGAAAATCCTAACAAAAAATCCATGCTCAAGTGCTCCCATTGGACATTTGGCACTGGTAATGGTGCATACATCCCCGTGTTCTGAATTCTACCCTTTTCCAACTGGAAAATTTTGTACTATCGGATCCATTTACTGACATCTATCACCATCCCTGGCCAATAATACTTCTCCTCGACCAACGACTTGGTCTTTTCGATGCCAAAATGACCTGCTAATCCGCCACTCTACAATTCTCGGATTAGCTTTTCCCTCATTGATCCCTTAGGAATGCACAATTGTTGTACCTTGAAAAGGTATCCTTCTTGGATAAAATAATCCAAGTATGGATTTCTATCGACACTCCATGGTTCGCTACTAGCCTTCCATGCTTTCACAAAATCTCTATTAGTCTCATACTCTGTCTTCACTGATTCTATTCCCGTCGCCTGAACTGTGGTCGTGTTCAGCAATGTAGATCTTCGACTCAGCGTGTCATCAACCTTGTTCGGCTTGCATGACTTATGTCACAACATGAAGGTATATCCTTGTAAGAATTATACCCACTTCATTTGTCACTAATTTAACTTTGACTGCGTATTCAAGTACCTTAGTACTTGATGGTCTGTGTATAACACAAATTCCTTGGGCAGCAAATAATGCCTCCACTTCTTGAATGCTTGCAAAATACCATAGAAATCCTGATCCTAGACCAAATACTTTTGCTTCTCTTCATCCAACTTTTCACTGAAGAATGCAATTGGTCGGCCCTCTTGGATCAGCACTGTGCCAATTTCCATTCTACTCGCGTCGCAATCGACTTGGAAAACTTTGTCGAAATACATGAGAGTTAAAATTGTGCTCTCTGTCACCTTCTTCTTCAACTTGTCGAAGGATTTTTGGGTAGCTTCTGTCCACCTGAAATCCCCTTTCTTCATGCACTCTGTCAACGGTGCACATATTCGACTGAATCCTTTTATCAATTTTTGTTAAAAACTGGAAATTCCATGAAAACTCTGCACCTTTGTCGTGCTTATCGGTTCTGGCCATTCCAATATAGCCTTTACCTTTTATGGGTCCATCACCAACCCTTTACCCGAGATTATGAATCCCAAGTATAACATTTCTTCCTTCATGAAGAAACATTTCTGCATGTTCACCATCAACTTCTCTTCTTGCAGCTTCCACAATACTTTTCAAAGGTGTTCCAAATGTTCTGTATTGGTTCAAATGAATATCAGGATGTCAACAAGATACACTACGACAAACTTCCCCAAGAACAGATTCAATACCTCGTTCATCAACCTCATGAAAGTACTGGGTGCATTAGTCAATCCAAAGGGCATGACTAACCACTCATACAGTCCTTCCTTCGTCTTGAAGGTTGTCTTCCATTCATCACCTTCTTTGACCTTGATCTGGTGTATCCACTCTTTAGGTTGATCTTGGTGAAATATCTAGCTCCACTCAAGTAGTCGATCAAGTCTTCCATCCTTGGTAATGGAAATATGTACTTAATCATGATCTTATTGATAGCTCTCGAGTTTGTACACATCCTCCATTCTCCTCCTTTATTCCGTGCTATTACAGCTGGTACTGCACACAGGATCAGCCTTTCTCTAATCAATCCTTTGTCCAACAACTCCTAGACTTGTTGATTGAGTTCTTCACTTTCTGTCGGAGTCATTCTATGTGGTTCCTTGTTTGGAAAACTCAACCCTAGAATCAATTCGATCTGATGGGATATGCTCCTTGTCGGTGGCAATCCCTTCGATGTCTTGTCAACCATGATGCTCTCAAACTCATCCTGCATCTTTTTTACTTCGACCGGAATTGTCTCTATGTTCGACCATTCAACACTCGGTCCTTTCGGAATGATGGTGAAACATCCCTATTTTTTCTCCTCTTCTGCTAGGAATTCCTTTGTTGAGCACCTCAACACTCTCTTCTCCTAATAGTTGCTCTCTCCCTCCTTGATTTCGGCTCTATCCTCCTGCTTTTGCATCAGCAATCTCCTCGTGCCACTTTTCCACACTGTGATTGTGTTGGCCCGACCATCATAGATCATATTTCGATCATTTTCCATGGTCTTCCTAACAACAAATGACAAGCGTCCATTGGGATTACATCGCATAGTACATTGTCTTCAAGTTTTCCAACTTTAAATTTGATCATGCACTGTTTGGTTACCTTCACATGATGTCCTTTCTATAACCAAGATATCTAATATGGATTTGGGTGTTCTCGACAGTTCAAACCCACTTGCTGATGATCTCCGTCGACACTAGGTTTTCTGTACTACCTCCATTAACAATGGTCTTGCAATATCTATTGGCAATCATCACTTTGGTTCAGAAAATAGGCTTTCATTGTGCCGACTCCTTATGTTCTCATTGGTCATTCTAAACCAACGTTCTCCTGGTCATACAGTTTCGACTCTTTTCTCGGTCATCTCCACCACTATCAGATGTCGAACTTGACCTATCGTCACCCCTAGCATCTCGTTGGCATCTGGGTTTTGACTCTTCTTCCACGTGTAAATTTTCTGAGCATTCATAAGCCTTGTGTCCTTATCCTCGATACTTATAACAGACTATATTCGGTCTTTCAGCACCTCGTCTCTCTGCTGGACTGCTTCTACCAAATGCACTCCGACCATGGTTCTCTCAACCATCCCGTCGGTTTTCTTATGCCTTTTCTCTCGTCAATGTCCCTTCTACGCATCGGTTATATTCGACGTCTTCTCTCCTAGTCCCACTACTTTTTCCTTTTGTGGGGGTAGTATTCGCACCTCAACCAGTCATCCTCCCTCTAGTCGATGTTTTTCTTCTCGACATCTTTTCCTCCTCCTTCAGATCTAACTAATAGGCTTCACCAACCACTCTGAACTTCGACAAGATCAACTCATCCTGTATGACATACTTCATACCATTTACATATATTGCGATTGCTTCTTTGCCTTCGTCGGTTTGACTGGATCTAAGTGACAATCTATAGAACTCTTCCATGTATTCCTTCATGGTCATCTCTTTCTGTCGAAAGTTTTGCAACTTCCTGAACAAGTAAATCACATAGTCGCTACGAAATAACTTCCCTTTCAACTAGGTAACCATTCTGTCCCAAGACTTAATCTTCTCTTTTCCTTTCATGACTGTGTCAACTTGTACATTGTCCCACCACAATGAAGCATGACCCTTCAACTTTAGATAGGTATTTTTAACCCTCTTAAGATCCTCTAGCTGCTCTATGTCAAAGTATTTCTCCATCTCTTTGATCCAGTCTATCAATTCTTCTAGATCCAGACTTGCTAAGTAGGTAGGTACATCCATTTTTTTCTTACCCCTCATTTTTGTCAACAGTTTGATGAATCTATCTTTTGTCTCTTCTTCGACTACTGCTTCTCAAGCATCCATCTCCTCGACTTCTTCGTCATTGTGGTCAAGTGCATTAGGCACACATCCACATCTCTAAGCTTCTTTGATTGTTGCGACTTCAGTGATCAAACTCTTCATCATTTGCATCCACTCATCGAACATCTCACGATCTACTCTGACTCTTGCACCTCCTCGCACTCTGCATCCTACACCATAGATATTTACACCTCTTTGTGTCATTCTTTCAACCACAGTTGAAATCTCCACTCGTCCAATCGCAACCAGAATTTCACCACACGCGCACAACTCTACCGAACCGCAGTTGGATTTTTTCATGCACACATGGGCTCTTCCAGTTCTCAGGCTTCTTCTCTCACTCACAGGACTTTTCCTATTCTAATACCACTTGACACTAGGAAATCTTGTATCAGGATCTCTCTTGCTTTCAGGATGCTTCTACTCTGATACCACTTGATGCAAGGTGGGGGTCAGTCAGACCCTTCTTGCTTAATAATATCACACAGCAACACACAAATGCTCACATAGAATAGACGTAAACTGGAAATGCCAATAAGTTGGCTTCTATTACTTGTATCACTTACAAAATTACATGAAAACTAATAAACAAGTCGGCCTTAGCCTGTTACAATATACAGAAGTAAATATATATTCTATCTGTGTGTTTTCTCTTTGTGCATGATCCTTAGATCCTCTAATCCTCTCGATAATCAATCATTGATCATCGATCTATTCTTATGTGCCCTCGCATTGCTCTTCTACTCTACTATGCTTCTCTTCCCAAGGTCCACCCTGTCTGGATTCCCAGAGACGTCCTTACTCTGTCTGCCCCTCCATCTCAGATTCTGCAAATCCTATAGTTGTTCGCATCCTCTGACATGCCTACACAACCTTCTTTTGTGGTGACATATGGCTTGATCTCAACCACCTTCTTAAATTTCATTAACTTCCTCAACAACCCACAATGGCTACAGGTTTGTTGCCTCGACTTCTGCGCTTCTTTACCTCTATGCCCCTTTGAATTTACCATAATTTTCGGTCTTGTCGATATCCACTTTCGACTGGTTTACACTTCAACACATCGACCATTCTCTATCTTGTTAACTTTACTTAGTATCCATGGTTGATAGTCCGCCCCATCCTCCTCGCTTGGCCTTTGCTTCTTTCGTGAGTGTCGATGTTCAACCACCCGTCGACTTTCGACTCCTTCGACTTTCCCTCCTATCGACCATACTTAGACAGCTTCCTGCTCGACTGCCTAGCTTCGACTTCCATTCTTCCCACACCAATGGTCGTCAGCAATCCCCCTAGTCGGCCTTCTTCTTTCAATCATCTTCGACTGTTTCTCCTAGGCCCAGATGCCCTTGCATCACAACAAGGCCAGTAAAATTAAATTTGCAGAAAAGGGGGAAGGCTTGTTTTAAAGCCCTCAATCGATCTATTTTATTGATCAATGTTTTTAAATCCCATGATCAAGTTTTTGCGTGCATTTTTGAAATACCTTGATTGAGGGTTTAGGTGTGGTTTTAGAAGCTCGATCAAGTGACTAGATCGATTGAGCATTTAAAATATCAATCAATCATTTCAAAAGTTTGATCGAGCATCTTCACTTCTTTTGAGATTTATAGTATTATACCTACATCATATTGTAATTGGTTGTGATCAAATTCTTTTGAATTTTAATTAATTTATAACTAATCATAATATTTGTTCAAAGTTTTATATATTTCTAAAAAATAATATTTAATTATTTACACAAAACTATATTTATATTATAGGGTTATTAATTTTATAATATTTATATGCTTAATTATTATCTTTTTAATCGATTGGTATTGTGTTATCTTTTTATAAAGTTTATTGATGTCATGCAAATATTAAAATCATCAATTAATATTAATTTATAATTAACTAAGACTTAACTAATAATTAATTAAAGTTCGATAAACTAAATTATGAGCTTAATGTAATTTTGTAGATAAATTTTATATGACTAAAGTTTTAGACTTTATTTTATTATATATATATTTTAACTTAATATAATTTATTTATGTATATATATTTTATTATAAAGTAACTCATATTAACATATATTTAATTAAATCTTGACGACCATAGCTAGGGTTTTCATTAGGGTTTTCAGTTAGAGCTTTTATGTTGTGTATAGGCCCCCTCCCGACTCCTTCCATGGAGATCCCAATGGGGGAGGGACAACCCTCCCCTCACACATATCGTGATGTCACTCGGCACAAATCAATGGCTAAATTGACGAGCAATTGTAAGCAATGGCAACAAGATGTCTTGGAGGATCAGCCAGCATCAAGAAATCTCATGAATGATAAGGGAAAAAGAAAGGAATTTGATCCAAAACACCTCCACTTAACATCCAAAGGCAGCTCATGCCTGGGAGATGGGAAAATGTATTCCTCAAAGCAAATAAATTCCCAAATACAAGGTGAACATGGAGAGGTATGAAAGCTATAAGAAGTATATGAAAGAACATGCATTGATTGGTAAATTTCTAGAGATCTGTCCTTCAAAACAAGACCTCATCAAATGGATCAAGATATGGTGGAATACTAAGGGACACTATGACCTCCACATCAAGTCGAAAGCATACTTTTACAGCCTCATTCCATAATTTGGAAGACCAAGATCATATTTTTGAGGGAGGGTCGTACTTTTATAACTCTATTGGACTCTTCCTTTGCGACTGGATAGAGAAATTTAGCCCAGAAAAGGAGTATTTATCACACGCACTAGTGTGGATATGACTATACCATCTCCCGCTTGAATTTTGGTTGCCATAAACACTAAAAGGAATTGACAATGCACTAGGAAATTTTGTGAAAGCTTCGGAGGCCACCAAGAATGGAAAGTATATATCATATGCTTGGATTTGTGTGTATCTTAATATATCACAAGCCCTTCTTGGAGATATTTTCCTTTCATAGCACTATGAGGAATGGATTCAAACTATATATTATGAGCACATAATGTTCAATTGCAGGAAATGTGATGTTCATGGCCACCTCTTTAAGGACTTCCCGCTCAACAATGTCTCCAGATGTCAGGAAATGGAAAGGAAAAGAAACAAGTAGGACTTCATACTAGTACATGGAAAGAGGAAAATGGCTCATAGAAGGGATGGGGGAAGTGGAGGAAATAACTTTGTATTTAAGAATAGGTTCAATAATCTCTCGGAAAACCCTGAGGAGGAAATCGATGGAAAAAGAAAGGAAGAAGAGCAACATAAACAACCACTATCAGAGCCAATCGTAGAGGTCAACATGCAGCCTAAGACTTTAGAATCAACACCAAAGGAAAGAAAAGAAATGGTAGGAAAGGAACCAGTACTTGTAGAGCACTAAAATGTCACAATGGAGGATAGCACTGATCTAGAATCAAAATTTGATGAGAATGATCTATTAGGGATCAACCTCGAAAATATAGTGGAACCTTTCTGAAAGAGAGAATACCAAGCAGTCCCTATAGAACAATTAACAAAATTTCAGAAAGTATTTCTCAACTCAAGGGTAGGAGAAGTAGCCAGATCCAACTCCAAATTAGGAATAGTTTCGGGGCTAAACAAGCCCATAAAAAATCCCCCAAGAATGAAAAGCGAAAAGGAAGAAATCTAACCAAGCAGTTTATTGAGGAATTTTTTCAAATCATGGTTAACTCAAGACAGATGGAGGTGCTCATGCACCTTCACTCCCATTCAACCCAATCATTGAATCAATGAATATCCCATCCTGGAATATTCGAGGTATCAACTACAAGAGTAAGCGGAGGTTCTTTCTCAAATTCATAATGGAGGAACAATTGGACATTTTTTTTTTATTGGAAAAAAAATTCCTAGGAGATGATGCAAAGGGTATCCTCTCTCGCTGCTAGGATAACATTGAACTAATTGCTACAGATGCTAGGGGAGCTGTAGGAGGGCTTGCAATCCTGTGGAATCTGAATCCAGTTGTAATTTTCAATTCCTTATCTACTCAAGGAACCATCACAATCAACTTTAAATCTATTGAATATGGGGTCAAGGGAATGATTACCAATATATATTTCTTCAAATCTTGTGGGACATAAAGAAAATTGTGGAGACTCATCACTGGATAGTGGGAGGGGACTTCAATATTAGAACCTCTTTGGATGAAAATCAAGGTGGTATCAGAATACTAGAGTTGAACATATTGGATTTCCACAACCTCATACAGGACCTCATCCTTATTGAATTGGATACCTCCAATGGGACATATACTTGTATCAATAGACGTTCGAGATCGCAACATGTTTCCTACAGAATAGACAGATTATTGGTATGTAATTCCTTATTTATGACTGGAATTTCCATGGAATCCTCTATGCTCCCCATCGGAGGCTCAGATCATTGGCCCATCAACCTTTCAATAGCCATTGGCTGACCTATCCTTAACAAGCCATTCAGGCTTGATAAATTTTGGTTATCATATAAGGATTTCCAACACAATGTGAGCATTTGGCGGGAAGAACCAATTATTTGCAAATGCTCCCTAATGTACCATTTTCAGTATAAACTCAAAAAATTCAAGAAAAGGCTCATGAACTATAAAAAAACCAAGGTTGGGAAAATTTTCCAAGCTCAATGATATTTGGAGGCTCAGATGAAGCAAACTCAACATGATATTATCCTCACGGGGTGAACAGAGGATATTGTAGAAAAAGAGAAACGGTTAGCTCAGCAAATCACAAAACACAACATGCATGAGGAAGTGCTTTTGTGTGAAAAATAAAGAATCCAATGGCTTAAAGAAGGAAAGCACAATACTAAATTATTTCATCATTCCACCCTCCAAAGAAGGCATGTCAACAGAATTCAAAAGCTCAGAAATCCCCAAGGGAACATAATCACTGAGAGGAAGGATATTGAAAAGGAATTGGTTCATTTCTTCAAATACCTTCTAACAGAACCGAATCAAGATCTAGACAATGCCATCAACAAGATCACTTATGACATTCTACAACTAGTTTTAGAGGTGCAAAATGTGTCCTTAATAAGACCTATAACTCAGGAGGAAGTGGATGTAGCAATGAAAGAGATGTCCCCTAGAAAGGCACCAAGTTCGAATGGCTTCACTACTGATTTGTTTACCATTGCTAGTCTTTAGTGAGGGAGGACATTTGGAAGTTGGTGGAGGACTCTAGAAGAAAATAGGGGGTCTTGTTCACCCTCAATGATAATTTTATTTCTCTCATCCCCAAGGAGGAAAGGGTGGATGATCCAAAAAACTTTACGCCTATTTCCCTATGCTATGTAATATATAAATTTATTACATAGGTCATCGAAATGAGATTTAAGTCATTGTTACAACACATTATCTCTCAGGAGAAAACAAGTTATGTGGAAGGGAGATAGATAATAGGCAGTGTCATCCTGGCACATGAAGTGATTCACTCCCTGCGCGCTACCAGAACTCCAAGTATGTTAATCAATTTGAACCTCTCAAAATATTTTGATAAATTGAGTTGGCATTACATGCGTGAGGTCCTCATGGATTTTTCTTTTACTCCTAGTTGGGTAAATTGGGTAATGGAACTGACCTCTTTATATTTTTTCTCCATTTTGCTTAATGGTTCCCGCTATGAAACCTTCTTCCCCCTCTAGAGGTATTTGGCAAGGAGACCCTTTGTTGTTGTTTCTTTTCATCTTGATGGTGGAAGGTCTCAGTAGGATAATTAAAGAAACCATCCATGATCGCACTCTGTTCGGCCTACCTCTTCATGGAATTAACCCCCCCCCTTGCATAGCCAATTTGTTGATGATACCCTCCTTGTCGACATCCTTTCTATGAGAGAAGTTGTTTCCATTCATACCATCCTCAAAGACTCATGTGATGCTTCAGGGACTTCCATCAATAACACCAAATCGCAAATTTTATTTTTAATACTCCTCTCATTTTCCAACGCCACATCTCTTGGCTTTTGGGTTTCTCCAGGAATGCCCTTCCATCCAAATATCGCGGCATTCCCCTAATTGATACTTCCCTCTGGAATAGTTCATGGGAAGATCTCTTGACCTCTCTGGGGAAAATACTTTCTTTATGGACTTTCTGCACCCTAAATTTACCAAGTCGCATTATTTTGCTCAAATCATTCCTACAAGCTCTCACCCTTTATCTTTTATATACCCTGGATGCTCCAAAGACTATCCTCAAAGTGATCCACAATCTTTAGCGTAAATTCCTTTGGAGTGGTACAGGGGACCATAGGAAATGGGCCCTAGTTAAATGGGTGGACCTTTTCCAACCAAAAATTTCTTGAGGTCTCGGACTCAAAGATACTGAAGTAATGAACTAGATATTAAGTACAAAATTTTGGTGGTGATGGCTCAAGGGGCATAATGATCTTTGGGAAAGAAAATTGGAGAGGAAAATACTCTCCAAATCTCGAAGAAAATGACTTGGTAAGATGGGAAGAGCCCCAAAAGGGCTCTATAATCTGGAATGTTTCCTGGTAGAATCGAGGCTCGATTAAAGAGCATTGCTTCTAGGAAATAAAAGATGGTTCCTCAGCACTATTTTGGACAATCTTGTGGCAAAACATCCCTTCTATTCATGGAAAAGAAACACTACAAAATAAAGATCAATCTTTGGAGAAAATTGTCTCTTTCTACTAGAAGCAAAACATAAATTAAAAGGGGTGGAATCAGTGGAAGAACACAAATGAGGAGCTTGGAATCCCAACACACTTAAACATTCAACCCTGTATTGATGAGGTAAGGAGCAGGAGAATTAGGATCAAGCATGGCTCATATATCCTCATATGGGGACATTATCCATTAGGAAACTTATCAGTTAAATAATCCTACTCAATAAAAATTGGAGTGCACCTCCTCAACAAAGACATACTGTGGGAAAAAATTTGGCACTCAAGCTACTAGCCCAAAATTTGTTCCTTCTTCTAGATCATTGGTAAGGGAAGGATTCTAAATTGGCACAAACTTCAACATCATGGCTTCTATGGGCCATCGTTGTGCTATATATAATCACAAGCTATATAATCTATCAATCACCTTTTAGACAGTTCCTCCTTTGGTTCTCGCCTTTAGTATCAAGCTACCACTCTCATGAGAAAACCATATCGGTAGAATGATAACCTTATAGGAACCATTACAGCATGGATATCCAAGGTTTAGAAAAACTCCATCCTCAATGAGATCTAGCAAATTCTTCCAGGCTTTATTGTGTGGGAGGTTTGGAAAGAAAGAAATCATAGAATTTTCAAAAACACACAAATCTCATGGAAAGGGGTCCGGAATAACATTTGTAAACATGTGTCTAAAATGGTTACTCTCTCAAACTAGTCCAAGGAGGACTTTCAAGGAGATCAAGAGGAAGCGTAAATCCTCAAACAGTGGTTTTCCAATCCCCCAAAGTGACTTATCATCACTCGCCCCTATCCCCTTTTGAATCATAGTGAATCCTCATGGAGAGCTCTAGGACTTGGTTTTACTAAACTCAATTTTAACAGTGCGTCGAGAGGAAACCTGTGAAGAACCTACAACAATTAATTAATGAAAATGCACGAGATAGCAGAAATAACAGAACTTGGAATAGATTTATTGATTGCGGGCCACTTGAAGGGGGCAACCTCCTTTGAGCAAGCTCAATACAAATAAATTCATGGTGCCTTCATTGGCCTCAACACAAACTTATATACTAAGTCTAGGTGCCAATACTATGGATCAATACCATGTGACATATAATACTACGGGACGACTTACAAAGCATATGCGTCCAATACTATGGATCAATACTATGGGCTAATACAAACTATGGATCAACATATAATACTACAGGATGACTTACAAAGCATATCTGTCCAACAACAATACACTAACAAAGTAAAGAGAAGGGTTGACACGGGTTCCTAACATTCCCTCTCCCTTAGAAAAAGATTTTTCCTCAAAGCTTTAGATGTGGAAATTGATGTTGAATCTGAAGGAGTGGTTCCCCTGTAGCATCCTCTGGTTGCATTCTATGCCACTGAATGAATACCTATGTGATAGATCGAGAGAGAAGCTGACACACTTTGAGTTTCAGGGAGGATTGCTTGGAAGGTTGTAGACGAAGAAAAACCATATCACCTGCTTGAAAAGTGTGTTCAGAACGGTGTTCATCGGCTTGTTGTTTCATTCAAATTTTGGCCATGTGAAGATTGTCCTACAAAATAAGAAGAATCTGATCGTGGTTTCGAAGAACCGTGTCAATTTCCTGAACTGGTGAATTGTTGAGGGTGTATGGAAGAATAAATGGAGATGCCTGACCCTAGATTGCTTCATATGGAGTCATTTTAGATGCAGTATTGTACCACCATTAAGTGAGAGGGAGCCACTTCTCCCACTAAGGTTGTTGTTCGGAGGTGAAGCAATGAAGATAAGTTTCCAAACATTTATTGGTAATTTCAGTCGGACCATCTGTGTGTGGGTGAGAGCCGGAACTCATCTTCAATTGGGTGCAAGTGTGGCGAAATAGTTTTGTCCAAAAATGACCGGTGAAAGGTGTATCGCAAGCTGAGACAATGGAAGAAGGGATTTCATGAGGATGGAAGAGCTGGTCCAGGGCACAAAATTGAGTATATTAAGTAGAAGCGAGCAACCACAACCAAAATCACTTTCTTCCCTCCAGATGTAGGGAGCCCTTCAATGAATTCCATAGAAATATTTGTCCAAATCCATATAGGGATGGGCAAGGGTTCAAGAAATCCCGGAAGGAGCTGGCAAGTATCACATTCAGCCACCATCTGTTGAATTGTCCTTTTCATTCCCTATGAAAAGAAGTTACTATTTTCCCACTCATACATTTTGAGGAACCCAGAGTGCCATGTCGATGGTGAAGCATGGAGTTCATAGAAGAGAGACTGTTGAAGATATGTGCTCTGGGGGAAGCACGAGATGACCCTTGTATCTCAGGGAAGTACCATACCAAGAGTAATGTGGTACAGTAGAAGGGTTGTTGGCCAAATTTGGATGAGTTGAGATAATGGGGGGTCATTGACATAGCCTTGTGGAACAGATTGCAACCAATGGGGAACATGCATAGAAATAGCTGAAAGAGAAACTTAGTCATCAAATGTGCGATAAAGAGCATCTGCCACCAGATTGTCCTTACCCTACTTGTAAGTGACCTCATAGGCATAACCCATGAGTTTTCTAACCCATTTCAGTTGTGTTGGGGAGGAGACCTGTTTTTCCAAGAAAAATTTCAGACTTTGGTAATCAGTCTTGATGCAGAAATAATTCCCTAAGAGGTATGGCTACCACTTCTATACTGCATGCAAAATAGCCATCATTTCCTTCTCAGAGTTAGAGGCAGCTTAATTCTTACTGGAAAGGTCTCTTGAAGATGTCAATTTCAATGGTTCAACAAAGACACGTGCATATCTATCCAAAATGTGTTGTAGATCCAAAGGAGTAGTGGACACCATTGATGGGTGCATCTGAATGGAATGGATTTGAGCGATAACACCATGTGAATTCTTCTTAAGGATGTTTTCCAGGCGATGTGAACTAATGATGTGAAGAGAACCTAGTTGTAAGCCCGTAAATGTGTGTTTTTTCCCATTGACTGAAAACCAAATTTCATCAAAATCCCATAAGATGGTGCCAAGTGTGCGTAACCATTGAGTGCCCAAAACCACATCACATCCGCCTAAGGCCAAGGAAAACATGTCAGACGTAGGTTATAATCTTCCATAGAGATACGCACATTGCGACACTTCCCCTTGCAAGGTAAGGTGCCCCCATTGGCAATCATGACCTCAAAGTTGGAGCAAGGATGGATAAAACAATCAGCCTGTTTGGAGATCCGAGGGTCAATGAAGTTATGAGTGCTACCAGAATCAATGAGTATTGGAAGAGGGAGCTTCTTGAAATATCCCCTAACCCGCATTGTTTGTGGGGTGGTGACTCCGGCAAAAGCATGGACAAATATATCTGGGTGGTCATCCTGAGACAGAGGGTCAACAGGCGGTTATTGAATGTCGACCTGATCATCTATTGTATCTGGAGCTTCTTCACCAAGTTCAAAGGTAGGCGGAGAATCCACATCCAAGAGATAGAGCTTTTGCTCAACACATCTATGTCCCCAAGTGAATTTCTCATCACAATTATAACAAATCCCTTTTTCTCTACGTGCTCGCATCTTTGCTTCACACAAATGCTTGATAGGAGTTGGTCGAGGAGCTGGCATGATGGGAGGTCATTGGGAAACCATATTTTTGAATGGAACAAAAGTGGATTTGGAGTGTTGTTGGGTTGTGATCTTATCCTCCGCTAACTTAGCCAACCCTGAGACTTCCATCATTCTGTTGGGACATAACATTTTAACCTCTGAGCGGATTTCATCCTTGAGACCACTGATAAAACAAATCATGTAGAATCCATAAGACAATCCTTTTGTGTGATTGGCCATTTTCTCAAATTTTGTATGATACTCTCTCACAGTGTCAATTTGGCGAAGTTTAGTGAGTGCTCTTGTGAAGTCATCAAAAGCATTAGGACCAAATCGTTGCAAAAGGAGTCGGAGAATATCTGTCCAGTTTGGCTCGTCATGAGATTTGATGTACCAACAGTACCATTGAAGGGATTCCTGTTCCAAATGAAAGGATGCGAGTGGAACTTTGTGGACATCAAAAGTATTATGCAAACTGAAATATTGTTCTTCCCGATATATCCACCAAGTCGGATCATTGCCATTGAAGCAATAAAAATCAAGCTTTGGCCCAAGAAATTGTTGGAAGAATAGAACCCAATATCCATGGTTGAATGCTGAAGATGGACACTGAGAAATTTTTCATCTAGATCTTGGAGTTTGGTTTTGAGGGCTGCAAGTTCTTCATCCATGATTTGTGCTCCTGCGCAGGTGACAACCATAACTAGGATTTTTTTTTGTGAATGGGTATAAAAATAAAAACAGAAGCTTCTTTAGTAAAGGAAAATTTGGATTTGGGAAAAACTCTGATAGGTAATTGGGGTTTGACTAGGTTTTGGACACTTTCGAATGGACACGGAAGCAAAAAATGAGGATTTCATAAGCGGGGTGAAAGAATGGGAAAAATTGTCAAAGAGGGACTGTTAGTCCCAGAGACGTTCTAAAGCTATTTTTTAGAACTATGCTTGGGCATCAATAATCACTTCAACAAAAACTTTACTGAAATCACAATATGAATGACAGAAACAGTGTAGAGTTCCGATCTTGAAATATTAATGGGCAGTATTTCAATGTGCAAAGAAATCAGACTTTTGAGTAGCAGATGGAAATGGAATGGTGCAATATAAAGGTACTGTGAGATTAAATCTTTATTTTACATTTACAGAAAGGCATGTTGAGCCTGTGAGAGGAATTTGACAGCCTTAACAAAATGGATACAGAAAACCATTTGAATAATATGAGGATATAACTTCAAGATAAATCAGCATGGAAACTTCAAGTACTAATCACCATTGAAGAAATAAATTTAAGCAAGTGCGCTTATATAAATTCAAAACAGTTCTGCAACTCATAGATAAATGAAGATATGAAATACAATAGGAGATACTAGCTGTGCACATCAAAACTTTGAATCCATCAAGCTCCAAGATAGGGTAAAATATGTCTTTGTATATTGATCAAATGTCTAACATGGAAGAAATACTTCTTACATCAAAGAGCTGACCATCTGGCTACTGCGTATTTGGCTATATATAGCCTTCCTACTGACTAAACAGAATTTGTTACAATTCGTTCAGCTCAACAGCTTAAAAATAAACAGTTTATACTCCTCAACAGAGTTGGTTACAATATTAGCTATAGAAAACTACTGGTCACTCCTTCGACCATGAACCCGAGACCACCTTGCTAAACAAAGTAGTGCATTCGGCTAAACGAGGCTCGCATTACTTTAAAATGGATCTATGGCATAACACCCTTTAGAACTGTGAGGAGACCTTTACACACTAGCTGAATTGCCTGCAACCTGCTAGAGAAGTTAGCCGCTTCACCCAATCACCCAGTCCAAGCCCTTTACTCTCAGACTCTGCTTTCGACGGGATGAAAGCTCAATTCTGATGCTGAGTTATGGAATAGGACCTGATGTAGAAGTTGCTTTGCCAAGAATGCTCAGGTGATACCATTCCACCCTCTTCTCATGCTTTGATGCGAATTGCACCTTCCCTTCTTCTGTGATTCTGAATACGGAAGGACCATCTCCATTTGAAAAGACACAATGACTGAACTCTCCTTAAACATCTTGGGTGAGACCTCAGGTTTTTCCCGTCTGGCTGCTAGCGGGTGTTTATCTACAGGCTCATGAACGTTAGTCATTCGAACTCCTGGTGCTCCTAGTGAACCACCTCGTGAAATGAAATGAACCATAGAGGATGCTCTGCTGACTGGCTAGGAAAGATGTGCAAGCACCAGGCTTTGAGTTCTGCACAAATGAAGCGTAAGAGCTTTGAAATGCCAACAAAGCCAAACCAGGTATTTATAGAGCTATCTCGACCTGCCTGGGTAGACGAGCCCATACTGCTTGCAATAATTACCTGACCACATTTTTCGGGCGCTGGGAGTTAATGATAGCTGGTACAAAGCCAGCAACGTAGATGATTACTTGATGGGATTACTTCCACATGACAGGCGGAGGTGACAAGATAGAAAACCGCTTATGGTATTCAGACTCCTTCAAAACTGGTTTTGGAAAAACCCTTTAAGCCCTTTGAATGATCCTGGGAGCGCCACATGGAATCAGTGGTTTTTTCCTCAGGGGAGGACCACCCCTCATATACTTCGTGCGCCTTTCCTGCCCTGATACTCCTCCAATCGTTGATTTCTGCCCAGCTGTCTCGAGATGAGTGCCTAGGAATGCGTAACTCTGGGGAGTAGGTCCCGCTCCACTTGTGGTCCCCGAGTCTAATGCTCCACCTCACACAATACCACTGAGGTACTTCATATGGTTTCAGGGTCTCCAAAACATGGTATGGGAAAACCACCTTTAGGACCCTGACTGGTTGAGAGCACGACACTCGTCATTGGCGGTTTTCTGTTAGGGATGACTCGGGCCAAAATAAACACAGCCTGCTCCTGCTTCCTGACTGTGTTCCTGTGATGCAGGTCAAGGTTGATTAGCATGGAGGGCTCCCTGTGCGTCACTTGATCTATATGAAAGCTTCCCCTGCGTCGTTTTTCAAGATCTTAATTCATCTCTGGCATATGCCTTCTTTAACCAACTGATGACTTCCCTTAAGCTGAAAATATTACTAACATTGGCTTCAGTGGGGACAGCCTCTTCCTTCGGTGAGAGACTGAGAACAATAGACTTAGTGCCTTATACCATTGGGTTATGGAGTCATGACTGCTCAAAAAACAACTAGCTAAACACAGCTACAGAAAGATAATCGGATAATAGGCTAGAACAAAACCTCTAATGACAAAGAACAGAAAAGAAACAAGAAATATGCTACAAATATGATACAATGATCTTGCTTTCGAGAAAAAAAGGAGCTTAATAATGAAAAAAATGTTTCAGGAATCTCCCATTTACGGGGTTTCCAAAACTTTCACCATTAAGTTGAGCAAGATCATATGTGTTGTTGTCCTGAACCGTGATGATTTTGAAAGGGCCCATCCATAGATTATCGAACTTTTCGTGTTTAGACTTTGGTTCCCTTTTGGCATCCCATTTTAGAACAAGATCTCCAGGTTGAAAATCTCAGGCAATTGCCCTTCGGTCAAAAATTTATTTCTTCTTATCTTGATATATCTTAGTGGAATCATCCAATTTCTCCCTGACCTGCTGAACTTCTATTAACTGTCGAATTCTTCTTTCCATGCCATCGAGCTCTTCGCTTTCTAGTTGTAACAGTTTCATCACAGGGAGGCCCAGCTGGATCGGAAGAATAGCCTCCTTTCCATAAACCAACTGAAACGGCGAAGTGCCTATAGCCCTTTTGACACTAACTCTATCTGCACACAATGCAAACTTCAGATGGGAGTCCCATGCCTTTTTGTTCATTCCAAGCAATTTTTTTATAATAATGACCAGACTTTTATTTGAAGATTCAGCTAAGCCATTCCCCTATGGGTAATATGCAGTTGAATGGATTAATTCAATATTATACTTTTGGCAGAAGTCCATCGTTTTATATGACTTCAAAGGTGGACCATTATCTGTAAGTATTTTCCTTAGATAGCCAAACCTTGCTAATATGTTTTCTTCCAGGAAGTTTATAATGATTGCATCAATCGCATTCCTAGTGGGAATGGCCTCTACCCACTTTGTGAAGTAATCAGTGCCTCTAAGAATCCATCGGTGTTGTCGAATAGAATGCGGATTGATCTCTCCAATCAAATCAAGGCCCCACTATTGGAAAGGCGCTTACACCCTAATGGATTTCAGAGGTAGTGGCTGCAGTTTTAGCTTCCCGGCAAACATCTGGCATTCCTTGCAGGTTCTGATGATCTTGCTGGTATCAGTGAATCAAGTGGGCCAGAAATACCCTGCTCGCAATATCTTATGAGCGTTTTCTCTCCAAGAATGATGTCCTCCACACATACCTTTATGAAATTCATTAATTAAGATTTTAGTTTCTTCCTCAACAATACAATTCAGCAAGATGCCTAGTGGATCTTTCCAGAACAAGTATCCATCCAAAACACAATATTTGACAACTTTAAGTTTCAGGGACCTTATCTTAGACTTTTCCATTTCAGGGGGATGAGTAAGATGCCGCAAATAGTAAACTATGTCTTTCTACCATTCCGAGCCCTCAAACTTTTCTGCTATCTGCTCAGGGAGGTTCTATTGATCTTCCTTGATCGCCTGTTCGGGAAGTTGGTCAATCATATTTATTTCTAAAGCTTGGTAATTTGATGTTGCCATCAATTTAGCTAACCCCTATCCTTTTACCAACTTAGTGGGTTTTATCTCCATATCATATTCCTGGATCTTAAAAATCCATTTTCCTCTTCTCCCCTCACTATCGAGTTGACATAATATATCCTTGATGTTGCTTCCTGGGACATGAGCGACTACCTTGGAGTGCAAGATATAGCTTCTAAAAGACTTGAGTTCTTTGACCAATGCATAAGCCTGATTTTCCATTGTACTGTACTTTAATTCAGCATCTATCAGGGCTTTGCTAAAGAAAGCAATGGGTTGTTCATGCCCCTCCTGATTTTTTTGCAAGAGGACTGCAGCAATAGTAACCTCAGAGGCAAAAGAGAAAATTAAAAAAACTTTGGTGTAGTCTAGGCTGGTCAGAACAGGCGCCTCTCCCAAGGATTTTTTAATCTGATTAAAAGAGTTTCTTGCAACTGTAGTCCATTTTATCTCAGTGTCTTTTCTCAGCATGTCAGTAGTTTCTTTCATTATTTCAGCAAAGTTAGGGATAAATCTTCGTAAAAAATTAATTTTTCCAATGAAATATTGTACCTCCTTTTTGTTTCATGGGAGATCGATCAGCTTGATAGCAACCACTCTCTCTGGGTATATCCTCATGCCATCTTTGGAGACAATATGACCCAGCAACTTTCCTTCTGTCATGGAAAAAAAGGATTTCTTTGGATTGAGAGACAAGCCATACTTTCTGCATTTCTCGAAATTCTGCTTTACGTGTTGAAGGTGCTCCTAGTCAGATTTCAAAAAAACTGTCATTTCATCCAGTTATATGACAATGAATCTGTCCTTTTCGCCTACGAATGCTATATCCATGGCCCTTTGGAATGTTTCCCCGGCATTCATAAGGACGAAAGGCATTTTGTCATACATGAACATTCCCCATGGTGTAGTGAAGGCTGTCTTTTCCTAGTCATCAAGGTGCATTACTACTTGGTTATAGCTTGAGAACCCATCCATCATAGATACTCGAGTCACTCCTACCACCTTTTGCAAGATATGGTCCATTTTGGGCAAGGGATAGTTATCCTTCAATGAGCACTTATTCAAGTTTCTGAAATCAACACATAGACAGATCTCACCATTCTTCTTTCTGACTAGGACTAGGTTAGCTACCCATTCAAAATATCTCTGAGGAATAATGTTCTTCACATCTAACAGCTTCCTTACTTCTTTTTCAATTACTGGCAGCAGAAGGGGGTTTACCTGTCTCAACTTTTGTTTTACAAGCCTAGCCTCAGGCTTTAAAGGGATCCTATGTTGTATGATGGTAGTATCATAGGTCCTGAGGTCCTTGTACTTCCACGCAAACACATCAACATAATCTTTAAACAATTGCTCATACCTTTGCCTTTGCTCGATCGTAAGGGACTCGGAAAGCTTAATGAACCTGGGATCTTCCATGGTTCCAAGATTTACTTCCTATATGGCTTCAGTGGTCAGTTGTATCGTTGGTTTAACCAGGACATCGTTTTTGTCGAACAGTTGTTCTAGTGGAACAAGGCCTTTCAGAATAAAATTGTTTTCTAACTGCAGAACCTTATGACCGGCGATCTGCTGCATAAGTTTAGAGCCTTCGGCATCTGTTTCTTGCGCATTACTTCCTTTTTCTTTCTCAGAATCATTGTCTTCCTCCGTATTTGAGAATTCTCCAACCAGGTGCAGAAAGCGCTTAATTTGCTGGTCATCTTCAAAAACCTGCCAACTTTTAATGTTGTTAGGAATGGAGGGGCGGTACCTCATTTCAACTTCATAGTTTAGCCATGGCTTTTTGGGGGGATGAAACGAGCTAGCCATCATAGCCAAAGCATCGGCCTGTTGATTTTCTTCTCGAGGCACAAAAGTAATGTTGAAAGCATCAAAGAATTTGTCTATAAGGTCCCAATATAGATTGCAATATGCTCTGAGTCTGGGACTTGGTCTGGTAAACATCTCTAATCTAATTCACCATGAGTTCAGAGTCCCCAAAAATTACCAGTTTAGTAATTTTCAAGTCTTTCGCTGCTCGGAGACCCAGGACGAGTGCTTCATATTCGGATACATTGTTGGTGGTGTCAAAATTAAGCTTGTAAGACAAGTTAATTTCATCTCCCAATGGTGATATCAAAATGGCGCCTGCTCCGGACTCATGTTTTGCGGAAACTCCATCGAAAAAGAGTTTCCAGACCTGGTCTTGGACCTACTCAGTTTCTGGTTCTATTACTTGAGAATGCGATATTTCTCCTTCGGCTGGGTCCCCTGCGGATAATCTATAGCAACCCATGTTCTCGTCGGGAGCATATATAGGATAATTCATGGGACTATCTTGATCGCTTATGACATAGGCGAACATAGCTTCCCTATACAGTCGCCTGGTTTCTCCAGCAAAAGCAGGTATGGTGGCATACTTCATATCCATCTGCATGGTTCCTCCTAGCTTTTTAGCCCAACTTCTTGACAGGAGCATACCATATTTAGCCGAAACGTCAACTACCACCACATCCATCATTACACTTTTTGTTGGTATCTGAGCCAAAGTGACCACCATGTCTTTTATCATCCCGATGCACTTTACCTTTCTGGAATCAAAACTATAAAGATCATGGTATGGCCTGGTGATTTCCAATCCCAACTGTTCCATTATGATTTTGGGCATTGAATTGTGAGATTCCCCAGAGTCCAACATGCAATTGTGGATAAGCTTTTCATGCACATTCAGGGTGACATAAAACGGGGCAGTTGGTTCTTCTTTACCATCAATGAGTGGGCCGCACTGAAAAGAAGGAGCTTCATCGTTAAGATTTATAGAATCTTGTTGATCCATGCTTTCAGCTCAGTGCAGCATCTTGTCGATTTGACCCTAATGCATAGGATTCCTTATTAGCTCGGTCAATGGAACCACTATTTTTAATTTGTTCAGCTCTTAGTCCAGACTGAAATAGGTGTGCCCTTCTCTGGAGGTCGGTTCCATTCTCATATGGGGGCTTATGCCTGGCTGATTTATGACGTTTGGGATGATGGTATTGGATTCTTTCTCTTTAGGGAGGTCATTTTCTTTGGGCACAGGGGCGACTTGAGGGGGATTTATGTTAGCTGGTTTTTGTGGGGACTTTCTTGGAATGGACTCACTCTGTTTGTGTGATGCTTCAAGCCTTGGTCTCAAGTTTTACTTCCTTCCACTGTTCACAGGTTGAGCACTGCTAGAGACAAAATGATCATTAAAGAAATCATCACTTTCTTGGGAATACGGAAGATCTGAGCCGTCCCCCTCATACAATAATGAACTTTCATAGTCTTCCCTTGTGAGGTGCATGAAATGTGAATCTTCTTCCACCCAATTTAGTTGTTCTCCAAAATCATCATAACCTTCCTCGTCAGCAATTTCAACCAGATTATTTTCCTTTTTGTGAACAGGAGGCCTCAATGGCTGCTCATCTCCTCTTTTTTCCCTATATGCCATATGTGGATTGAAAGGTATTCTAAACTAATTAGGAGGACGAGGAGGAGACTATCGATTGGGACTGCTACCCTCTAATTCCATCCTGGTGACCTTATTCGACAGATTCTTGATGATACGGGTCATCTCATCGATCTTTGCACCTTGGGAGTCTCTGATCTCTGAAGACATCCCTTCCTCTTTGGATTTCCCTTTGCCTTTAGGTTCAGCATCACTAATCATTTTAATCTTGCCTCTGGCTCTCAGATCTCCCTCCACATCAATGGCATCATCCTGCATATCACTAAGCGAGACTGGTCTTCTTTCCCTCAAAGTTATGGTGAAATCTGAAGGGAAAGCGGCTGCATAAGTGACCCGAGTTGCAGCTTTAGTAGGACGAATGTCCTCGGGGATTCTAAAATACTGCTTGTTAAATCTTGTTGTGAAGTTGACCACGTTTTTAGAGCTGCCTTTCTTCAGGGCAGAGAATTCTGTCAAATAATATAGACTGTCCCGTTTAACTCCCCATTTACAAAGGTAGATTCCAAGATTTCCATAGTGTCTATGGAAGTGTTAGGCAAAGACCTGAACCACTTTCTGGCCTCTCCTTCCAGCGATTGAGCAAAAATTCTCATAAACACATCGTCGTGCTCAATCGGGATGTTATCTGTAAAATCTTGAAACCAATCTACATGGTCTTCGGAAAATGTCCCTCTACTGCCATCATACTTTGGTAGTAGCTTCAGATAATGGGTAGGCATGTCATTTAGGGGTGTGGGTAACTGCAAGGGTCCATGCCGACTTGCCACCCATCTCGGTGTTCTTGGTGGTGGCGGTGGCCCTCCGCCTCCTCCCCCCGACATAGAATGGGTGATGTTCGAAATATTTGCTTGGACAGTGGTGAGCGGTTTGGCCAGAATGGTATGGGTTACAAGATCCTTGTCTACAGTAGGGATTTTCGAAAGCTCGAAAAATTAGAAGGCGTATTAGGATCTTGGTGGAAAGTTTCATTATCAGGGGTTTGGACGATAAATTCAGACTGAGGAACTGAGGGCCAAACAAAGGAGAGGAGAAACTGCGTTGATAACTTGGTGAGGTAGATTGATATCTTCCATGTCTCTGTATCCAAGTGACTGAGTCTTCTAGAGCCACAAATTCTTCATGGCTAGGGTTCTAGTGAGTGTGTCTTCGTCCAGATGCCAAGGTTTCTATTGTGGAGTCGCCAGGTGGATAACAGCCTACAACTCAATTTCATCCACCATAAAACTGGGAGTGTATGATCTTGTCGTTATACCCAGGGAAGATATATCTTCTTGATTGTGTTCCCCGGCAATGGTGCCAAAAAAGATGTTAGTCCCATAGACGTTCTAAAGCTATTTTTTAGAACTATGCCTGGGCATCAATAATCACTTCAACAAAAACTTTACTGAAATCACAATATGAATGACAGAAACAGTGTAGAGTTCCGATCTTGAAATATTAATGGGCAATATTTCAATGTGCAAAGAAATCATACTTTTGAGTAGCAGATGGAAATGGAATGGTGCAAGATAAAGGTACTGTGAGAGTAAATCTTTATTTTACATTTATAGAATGGTGTGCTGAGCCTGTGAGAGGAATTCGACAGCCTTAACAAAATGGATACAGAACACCATTTGAATAACACGAGGATATAACTTCAAGATAAATCAGCATGAAAACTTCAAGTACTAATCACCATTGAAGAAATAAATTTAAGCAAGTGTGCTCATATAAATTCAAAACAGTTCTGCAACTCATAGATAAATGAAGATATGAAATACAACAGGAGATACTAACTGTGCACATCAAAACTTTGAATCCATCAAGCTCCAAGATAGGGTAAAATATGTCTCTGTATATTGATCAACTATCTAACATAGAAGAAATACTTCTTACATTAAAGAGCCGACCATCTGGATACTGCGTATTTGGCTATATATAGCCTTCCTACTGACTACACAGAATTTGTTACAATTCGTTCAGCTCAACAGCTTAAAAAGAAACAGTTTATACTCCTCAATAGAGTTGGTTACAATATTAGCTATAGAAAACTATTGGTCACTCCTTCGACCATGAACCTGGGACCACCTTGCTAAACAAGGTAGTACATTTGGCTAGACGAGGCTCGTGTTACTTTAAAATGGATCCGTGGCGTAACACCCTTCAGAACTACGAGGAGACCTTTACACACTAGCTGAATTGCCTGTGACCTACTGGAGAAGTTAGCCTCTTCACCCAATCACCCAGTCCAAGCCCTTTGTGCTCGGACTCTGCTTTCGACAGGATGAAAGCTCAATTCTGATGTTGAGTTGTGGAACAGGACCTGATGTAGAAGTTGCTTTGCCAAGACTACTCAGGTGCTACCATTCCACCCTCTGCTCATGCTTTGATGCGAACTGCATCTTCCCTTCTTCCATGATTCTGGATACGGAAGGACCATCTCCATTTGAAAACACACAATGACTGAACTCTCCTTAGACATCTCGGGTGAGACCTCGGGTTTTTCCCATCTGGCTACTGGCGGGTGTTTATCTGCAGCCTCATGAACGCTAGTCGTTCGAACTCCTGGTGCTCCCAGTGAACCACCTCGTGAAATGAAATGAACCACAGAGGATGCTCTCCCGACTGGCTAGGAAAGATGTCCAAGCACCAGGATTTGAGTTCTACACAAATGAAGCGTAAGAGCTTTGAAATGCTGACGAAGCCAAACCAGGTATTTATAGAGCTATCTCGACCTACCTAGGTAGACAAGCCCGTACTGCTTGCAATAATTACCTGAACACCTTTCCTAGTTTCGTGCGCTAGGAGTTAATGATAGATGGTACAAAGTCGGTGACGTAGATGATTACTTGATGGGATTACTTCCACGTGATAGATGGAAGTCATAAGATAGAAAACCGCTTACGGTATTCAAACTCCTTCAAAACTGGTTTTGGAAAACCCCTTTAAGCCCTCTGAATGATCCTGGGAGCGCCATGTGGAATCAATGGTTTTTGCCTCAGGGGAGGACCACCCCTCATATACTCCGCACACCTTTTCTACCCTAATACTCCTCCAACCATTGATTTCTGCCTAACTATCTCGAGATGAGCGCCTAGGAATGTGCAACTCTGGGGAGTAGGTCCCGCTCTGCTCATGGTCCCCGGGTCTAACACTCCACCTCACACAATACCACTGAGGTCCTTCGGATTGTTTCATGGTCTCCAAAACGTGGTATGGGAAAACCACCTTTAGGACCTTGACTGGTTGAGAGCACGACATGCATCCTTGGCGGTTTTCTATCAAGGATTACTCGGGCTGAAATAAACGCAGCCTGCTCCTACCTCCTAACTGTGTTCTTGTGACGCAGGTCAGGATTGATTAGCATGGCGAGCTCCCTGTGCGTCACTTGATCTATACGACAGTTTCCCCTGCATCATTTTTTAAGATCTTGATTCATCTCTGGAATATGCCTTCTTTAACCAACTGATGACTTCCCTTCAACTGAAAATATTACTAATAGGGACAAGGAAGTAGAAATAAGAAAGGAACATTGTGGCAAAATTTGAAGGCAATTAGGTGAAAATCAAAGAAGTTATGGCAAACCCTAAAAATACACAAATCTAGGATTTCTAGCTTTGGGAAGTGGAATTTGGAATAGGGTCATCATGAAGGAAATATGCAGGAGATATGGCGAAAAAACAGAATTTCATGGTGGAAACGGTTTTTTTTTTTTTTCAGAATGGATATGCAACGACGTGGAAGTGATCGGAAACAGTTCTGGACAGATGTAATCTGTGATTTATCAACTGGAAATAGATATAGTCCCCCGGTATGCACGATTTCCTAAAGGTTCAGGGATTCACTCGGCCACCAATGCTATTTGACAGCTTGCGCATTGAGGTGGTACCCCTCACTCCACGGCCTAGATAAAATTGATAATATCTTTGCCACAAACTACAACTCTTGGTTTACCTCACGAGTGAGAACTAGTCAATAAGGTAGGGGTCGTTGCCCTTTTCGCTGGCAGGTCCTCTCAATGGGCCAGCTACTTTGGGGTTCCCGTGGTACCCCTCATAATGAGTTTTAGAGCTTATGCCCAAGTACTTCCCATAGTTAAGCAGATAGGGATTATTCCCAGATCCGAACCTACAACAGATGCGAAAAAAAAAATTAGGAGAAATTCCACCCAACGATCCCACAAAAGTGCTATGATACCAGATGTGAAGAACCTGCAACAATTAATTAATGAAAATGCATGAGATAGCAGAAATAATAGAACTCGAAATAGATTTATTGATCCTGGGCCACTTCGAGGGGGAAACCTCCTTTGAGCAAACTCAATACAAATAACTTCACGGGGCCTTCATTGGCCTCAACACAAACTTATATACTAATTCTAGGTGTCAATACTATGGATCAATACCATGGGACATATAATAATACGGGATGACTTACAAAACATATGTGTCCAATACTATGGATCAATAGTATGGGCTAATACAAACTATGGATCAACATATAATACTACAGGATGACTTATAAAGCATATGCGTCCAACAACAATATACTAACAAAGTAAAGAGAAGGGTTGACACGGGTTCCTAACATCCCCTCTCCCTTAGAAAAAGCTTTGTCCTAAAAGCTTTAGATGTGGAAATTGATGTTGAATCTAAAGGAGTGGTTCCCATGTAGCATCCTCTGGTTTCATTTCGTGCCACTGAAGGAATACCTCTGTGATAGATCTAGAGAGAAGCTGACACCCTTTGAGTTTCAGGGAGGATTGCTTGGAAGGTTGTAGATGAAGAAAAACCATATCACTTGCTTGAAAAGTGCACTCATAATGGTGTTGATCAGCTTGTTGTTTCATTCGAATTCTGGCCATGTGAAGATTGTCCTACAAAATACGAAGAATCTGATTGCGGTTTCGAAGAACCGTGTTAATTTCCTGAACTGGTGAATTGTTGAGGGTGTATGGAAGAATAAATGGTGTGTGACCATATATTGCTTCATATGGAGTCATTTTAGATGCAGTATTGTACCACCATTCAGCGAGAGGGAGCCACTTCGCCCACTGAGGTTGTTGTTCGGAGGTGAAGCAACGAAGATAAGTTTCCAAGCATTTATTGGTAATTTCAGTCGGACCATCTGTGTGTGGGTGAGACTCGGAACTCATCTTCAATTGGGTGCCAGTGTGGTGAAATGGTTTTGTCCAAAAATGAATGGTGAAAGGTGTATCACGAGTTGAGATAATGGAAGAAGGGATTTCATTAGGATGGAAGAGCTGGTCCAGGGCACAAAATTGACTATATTTGTAGAGGCAAGCAACCACAACCAAGATCACTATCTTCCCTCCAAATGTAGGGATCCCTTCAATGAATTCCATAGAAATATATGTCCAAATCCATATAGGGATGGGAAAGGGTTCGAGCAATCCAGGAAGGAGCTAGAAACTATCACATTCAACCACCATTTGTTGAATTGTACTTTTCATTCCCTGCCAAAAGAAGTTACTATTTTCCCACTCATATGTTTTGAGGAACCCAGAGTGCCCTGCCGATGGCGAAGCATGGAGTTCATAGAAGACAGCTTGTTGAAGATCTATGCTTTGGGGAAACACGAGATGACCCTTGTATCTCAGGGAAGTACCATAACAAGAGTAATGCGGTACGGTAGAAGGGTTGTTGTCCAACCAGTGGATGAGTTGAGATAATGGGAAGTCATTGACATAACCCTATTGAACAGATTGCAACCAATGGGGAACATGCATAGAAATAGCTGAAAAATAAACTTGGTCATCAAATGTGCGAGAAAGAGCATCTGCCACCAGATTGTCCTTGCCCTGCTTGTAAGTGATCTCATAGGCATAACCCATGAGTTTGCTAACCCATTTCAGTTGTGCTCGAGAGGATACCTGTTGTTCCAAGAAACATTTCAGACTTTGGTGATCATTCTTGATGCAAAAATAATTCCCTAAGAGGTATGGCCGCCACTTATGTACTACATGCAAAATAGCCATCATTTCCTTCTCAGAGGTAGAGGCGGCTAAATTCTTATCGGAAAGGTTTCTTGAAGGCGTCAATCCCAATGTTTCATGAAAGACACCTGTATATCTATCCAAAATGTGTTGTGTATCCAAACGAGTAATGGACACCGTTGATGGGTGCATCTGAATGGAATGGAGTTGAGCGATGACACCATGTGAATTCTTCTTAAGGACGTTTTCCAGGCGATGTGAATAGATGATGCGTAGAGACCCTAGTTGTAAGCCCGTAAATATGTGTTTTTCCCATTGACTGAAACTGCATCTAAATTTCAGCAAAATCCGATAAGATGGGGCCAAGTGTGCATAACCATTGAGTGCCCAAAACCAAATCACATCCTCCTAAGGCTAAGGCAAACATGTCAGAGCATAGGTTATAATATTCCATAGATATACGCACATTGAGACACTTCCCCTTGCAAGGTAAGGTGCCCCCATTGGCAATCATGACTTCAAAGTTGGAGCAAGGATGGATAAAACAATCAGCCTATTTAGCAATCCCAGGGTCAATGAGGTTATGAGTTCTACCAAAATCAATGAGTATTGTAAGAGAGAGCTTCTTTAATTAACCCCTAACCCGCATTGTTTGTGGGGTGGTGACTATGGATAAAGCATGGAAAGATATCTCTCGGTGGCCATCCGGAGACAGAGGGTCAACAAGCCGCTATTGAATGTAAACCTGATCATCTATTGTATCTGGAGCTTCTTCACCAAGTTCAGAGGCAAGCGGAGAACCCACATCCAAGAGATAGAGATTTTGCTCAACACATCCATGTCCCCGAGTGAATTTCTCATCACAATTATAACAAATCCCTTTTTCTTTAAGTGCTTGCATCTCTGCTTCACACAAATGCTTGATATGAGTTGGTCGAGGAGCTAGCGTTATGGGAGGTCATTGGGAAACCATATTTCTAAATGGAACAAAATTGTATTTTGAGCAATGTTGGGTTGTGATCTTATCCTCCACCAACTTATCCAACCCTAGGACTTCCATCATTGTGTTGGGATAGAACATTTTAACCTCTGAGCGGATTTCATCCTTGAGACCACTGATAAAACAACTCCTGTAGAATTCATCAGACAATCCTTCTGTGTGATTGGCCTGTTTATCAAATTTTGTCTGATACTCTCTCACAGTACCAATTTGGCAAAGTTTAGTGAGTGCTCCTATGACATCATCAAAAGCTCTAGGACCAAATTGTTGCAAAAGGAGTTGGAAAAAATATGTCCATTTTGGCTCATCATGAGCTTTGATGTACCAATGGTACCACTGAAGGGCTTCTTGTTCCAAATGAAAGGATGCGAGTGGAAATTTGTGGACATCAAAAGTATTATGCAAACTAAAATATTGTTCTACCCGGTATATCCATCTAGTCGGATCATTACCATTGAAGTGAGAAAAATCAAGCTTCAACCCACGAAAATTGTTGGAAGAAGAGAACTCAATGTTCATGGCTGAATGCCGAAGATGCAGGCTGAGAAATTTTTCATCAAGATCCTGGAGTTTGGTTTTGAGGGATGCAAGTTCTTCATCCATGATTTGTGCTCATGTGCGGGTGATAGCCATAACCAAGAGTTTTTTTTTTGTGTGTGAATGGGTAGAAAAACAAAAATAGAAGCTTCTTTAGTAAAGGAAAATTTGGATTTGGGAAAAAATCTGATGGGTACTTGGGGTTTGACTAGGTTTTGGACACTTTCGAATGGATAGGGAAGCAAAAAATGAGGATTTCATAAGCAGGGTGAAAAAATGGGAAAAATTGTCAGAGAGGGACAAGGAAGCTAAAATAGGAAAGGAACACTTTGGCAAAATTTGAAGGCAATTGGGTGAAAATCGAAGAAGTTATGGAAAACCCTAAAAATAGACAAATGTGGGATTTCTGTCTTTGGGAAGTGGAATTTGCAATAGGTTCATCAAGAAGGAAATATGCAGAATGGGATTGCAGGTGTGTCAGTGAAGTTTCAATGGAAATGGGGTTAAAACAAATGACATATGGTGAAAAAACAGAATTTAATGGCGAAAACAGTTTTTCTTTTTTCAAAATGGATTTGCAACCACGCGGAAGTGATCGGAAACAGTGCTGGACAGATGTATTCTATGATTTATCAGGTGGAAATAGATATGGACCCCAGGTATACGCGGTTTCCTAAAAGTTCAAGGATTCACTCGGCCACCAATGTTGTCTGATGGCTTTCCTATTGGGGCAGTGCCCTTCACTCCACGGCTCAGGTAAAACTGATAACCACTTTGCCACAAACGACAGCTCTTGGTTTACCTCACGAGTGAGAACTAGTCAATCAGTAGGGGTTGTTGCCCTTTTCGCTGGCAGGTCCTCTCAATGGGCCAACTACTTCGGTGTTCCTGTGGTATTCCTCACAATGAGTTTTAGGGCTTATTCCCAAGTACTTCCCATAGTTAAGTGGGTAGGGATTATTCTCGGATCCAAACCTGCAACAGATGCGAAAAAAACAAATTAGTAGAAATTCCACCCAACGAGCCCAAGAAATTGCTTTGATACTAGATGTGAAGAACCTGCAACAATTAATTAATGAAAATGCACAAGACAGCAGAAAATAACAGAACTCGGAATATATTTATTGATCGCGGGCAAGTCAATACAAATAACTTCACGGTGCCTTCATTTGCCTCAACACAAACTTATATACTAAGTCTAGGCACCAATACTATGGATCAATACCATGGGACATATAATATTATGGGACGACCTACAAAGCATATGCGTCCAATACTATGGATCAATACTATGGGCTAATACAAACTATGGATCAACATATAATACTACGGGACGACTTACAAAGCATATGCGTCCAACAACAATATACTAACAAAGTAAAGAGAAGGGTTGACACGGGTTCCTAACAAAACCTAGGAAGTGTTGGATATGGAGGAGTATTCTAAAATTCGTATGGGATAATTACTTGCATTTATGTGGGAGGTCCTCGAATATATTCAAACAACATTGCAGAACTTTTCGTGCTATTCCACGGTCTCAAGTTGGAAATACAGTATAACTTCTTCCAACTCATTGTCAAAGGTGATTCCAAACTTGTAATCGAAATGCTCACTTGAATCCAAAATGGTATGCCTCCCTCAAATATTTCTACGAGTTGGCGTCTTGAGCATATTCTTATCTTGATGGAAGATATGATTCATCCTCCACTTATGATTGTTCCCTCTCATGTTAAGCGGTTTGTCAACAAATTCGCATATCACCTGGTAAATGCAGGGGGTGACCTTCAAGAAGATAGTATTAGTATAGCAACACCCCTGGAACTGTCACCTACCCAATTTTTTAGAATAATTATTTTCTACTATTATTCTTTTTGCAAAAAATACTTTGTGTTAAATTATAATTACAAGTTGTAATTATGACCAAGTAGGTCAAAATTGAATGTGATGACTCATTATTATTATTTAATAAATGAAAATGGGAGACAAACACTCAAAAAAGCTGTTACAAGAGTATCCACTGGCCCACTAGGAGGAATGGAAGCTGCCGGAAGGATTGGGACAGATGGCAGCATTTGCACTCTACCATTAGCTGTTGGTATGGGACAACTCCCCCTAATTTTGTGGCATTTCCCTCTCCAGGTGGAGACAGGTGAGTAGGCAGCTCACTAATGACCAGTTAATTACAAAAGACCTAGGCAACCTATAAAGGGCAATTCGAATTGAGCAGGCAGCTCTTACGATGTTTTCTACAGAAACATTCCTCATGCTCATAAGGTGATGGCTGAGAGATTCGAATAGGGGAGGCTGTGGAGAGTGCAAGTATAAGTCTGTAAATATTATGAGAAGGACATACCAGAGGTGTTGGTGTTGATCCCATGGAATTACTAAGCCTGTAAAGCTGGATATATAAATTTTCTTGTTGCTGCAAGTGGAAGTCCTAAGCTGCAAAACCTTCTTCCTCCTGGTGGATCAATGGATAGGCTCTGGGGTCCTAAGGCAGACATCTTGGCTGTTTGGGAGCAGGTTGGGTGGAATAAGTTTCTTGAGTGATTTATTCCTCCCATTACCTTCAGGATCTATTCTGCTGTGTTTTCTTTTTCAAATCACATGAATGCTCTCAGAAAATGGTTTAGTATTATTATTTAATGATCCATAGTAGAAAATGTCAGATCCTAGTTAATTTAGATTTGTTGAACTAATAAAATGACTCCTCTGCATTTTTCCCCATGCATGGAGCTGCATCGTACTCCAGTACAGAGAGGTAGCATTAAATCTACCCAGCTAAAAGTGAAACCTAGCATACATCTAAATATCTAAACCAAAGACCACCCATGCACAGACTGTGTTATCATGCATCTTGTATTTTAGCAGCTGTAGATTAGATCTATGCATGTATTGTTTTACTATCCAATTCTGTATGCTGAAACAACTTAACAGAAACTAATTGTAGCAGTATGTTCTTTTCTTATTCCTGAAGGTGATCATTATGTTAACAACTACAGTTACTGATTTTTATTAATTATTTCAAAGAAAACAATAGCATGCATTATGTTTAACCATATTCCCATTTTTCTATCTCTTATTGTTTTAGAATCTGATTGATCTTATATGAATATTGTCTTCACTGTATTATATTGTACAGACAGAAAGAAAGCTACTGTGTTAATTTATCCTTTCATCAGAGGTCCAAAATGGACGAATACAGGAATAAATAGCTAGAATAGAAAAACTGCATATTCATAAGCAATCAAATTATCTGACGACTGCACTGTTATTATCCTTGTTTTCCTAAACTATCAATTGCATGTGATAAAACTTACATCACAGAATACCAAGTTATTAACAGCTAGGGCAAACATAGCTTTATTAAATTAACAGATTAAATTGTAATAGCTCTACACCCTAGCTAGGATCAACAGGTTTTCATTACATTATTATTTAGAAACATTTAAATAGTTTCCAAATCGAAGGTTTCATTACCATAGACAATTTAATTGCAGAATCGAGAGTTGTTATTCCCATTCCTTTAAAACATCAAATTAGACATGTAGATTTCATTCACATCGATAGCTAGGGTTTAATGTTACCACTTATGCTTTCAAAACAAAACCACTTCCTTTCTATTTTCTCGGTGTATAACCACATTTTTAATTAAACAACTGAAAACATGCCTTTCGATCCTTGGATCTGGGTTCAAGAATGAGAAGATCGAACAACACTATACGCAGACATAAAACCCAAAATATCTTAACCGGCTATTAGATACAAATACAAAAACGAGAAGACCAATTTACCAAACACAGCCATTAAACCCTGAATATTATCGTTTCCATTTAAAATAACAGTAGTTACACCCTACGGTCGCCACTATCTTTTCCTGGAGGTTCCTTTCGAAACCCCACGCCATTTATACACACAGCAAATACTAAAAACAAAGTTACTGTCAGCGTATCTCCTCATGCATCAACCCAGAAGTACTCAAACAATAAGACATAAAACGAAACGATGCAAGACGATTTGCAAACACAAGGGTTCAACCCTGCTAAACTCGTCGATGCCAGGAATGGTCGACCACATATTTTAAACATTTACATCACCTATTCTATCAACAAAACTCAAAACTGAAGGTTGCCCAAATGCTACAGGAGAGACAAAGCCACTGCCGCGAAGGCATGCTACCAACACTTGCTCATCAAGTCCGATTCCAAGAGAACCACTAAGGAGGGATACCACCAAAGCTTACCAGTGGGTTCGCTTAATTTCTCTTCCTCTTCAACTATTCCAGCACCCTGTGGATTCGTCGATGGTCACCTGCCAACAGCCATGCAACAAGTTAAGCATCGGATTATGAGGAAGAAACGCTTGAAACAGAGAATAGTAGGAAAACCCTAGCAACGTTACATTACCTGAGTTATGACATAGTTTTCGACGTAGCCAGCATCCATCCATTGTAAAGGAGATGCACCTAGTTTGAAGACCACGATGAGGAATACCTCCAAAAACTTCCAACTCAATTGAAAAACCCAGACTTACAAGCTACAGCAACGCCGGCACAAATGCACTCATCCCACCTGTAGATTACCACACCATCGTTCCAGACTTGGCTTCCATGGATAACTTTTACTCGCAGACCCAAGGTTTCTACCGGTCTCAGGATCAAGCCCGAGGGAGGCTAGAAAAACCAGCAAACCCTAAGTGCCTCCTAGCCGGTTGGGCTCACCTCCCAAACCCTACCACTGAACAAATGACCAAGAAATGTTACAAAGAATCCATAAGTTACGCAAGGGTTCATCTCATCCCAATACACAAAGATCAACAGCGGAGATCCATCCTCATCAAGCCACATTGGAAGGTGGCAGGTGCAGCATTAAATGGCTCATCTACCTCCCAAGCCATGGAGTTGCCATATCGGTTGATAGCAGGGTAGGAGGCCATTACAACTCAGCAATTGCCAAACCTTATCATGCTG
This sequence comes from Larix kaempferi, assembly GCA_027924585.1. Lineage (NCBI taxonomy): Eukaryota > Viridiplantae > Streptophyta > Pinopsida > Pinales > Pinaceae > Larix > Larix kaempferi. The sequence continues at coordinate 48,680,278 of BSBM01000093.1, read as the reverse complement.
AAACATCCACATAGACGTGCACGTAACACTATCCCTAACACGGTGGCCAGGCACATTAATTGCAAACCAAACCATTTATTACACCCTCGATTCGTATGTAGGCTTTTGCAGGGCCATCATTCCACCTGCCAACCCATGCGAATCAACGTTAAAATTTGTAACATGTAAATATTATCAAGGTATAATGATATCTGATAGCATATAACCAAGGTCGCATACAATCCATACAATCATTTTCGAACCATATTCATAGCTTATGAACATCCACTAAGGTCGCGAGCAACCATAGGGCATGGTTTGACTCCGCCCATCACATAAAGACTTTTATATAGTTCATTATAGGGCTTGTTGTAAAGCTCATAAAGCCTGTCCAGACCATAAGTTATATAAACACACCATTAGGGTATGGTACCACCCAAGGACCCATCGCATTCATTGCATGGTTGGGTGTTAATGCTTAAGGCATCACCATTTTTAATTTCCCAGGCAATAGAGTTTAGAACCATTTGTAAATCTCTCCATAATATGACTTAAGACCATGCATCCCTGCCATCAACCTGTCACCATCATTGTTATAAAAGAATTACTTAACAGCCGCAAGGCATTCATGGAATAACCTTACGTAAATTCATCAACACTTAATGGAAACATTCACAACAAACACACCCTGAGATAGACGTTATCTGCAGTCTTGTGAGAGACAGGTTCATCTTACAGAATTGGAAGGAGACCATACCTGTAGCATACCCAAGGTAATAGTTTCAGACCGAGATTCAAAGTTCACAGGTAATTTTTGGAGATATTTGTTCAAGGGGTTAAACACCACCTTAAATTTCAGCAATACATTCCATCCGCAAACAAACGGACAGACTGAAAGGGTGAACCAAATATTGGAAGATATGCTCAAGCTGTATGTTAAGGATCAGCCTAGTAAGTGGGAAGACTACTTGCATTTATCAGAGTTTGCGTATAATAATCACTACCATGCCTCAGCCAAACTTAGCCCATTTGAGATCCTTTACGGAAGAAAGTGTAACACACCAGTGTCATGGAGTGATCCGGTTAGTAGGGTCACCTTAGGGCCTGAGTTGTTGCAAGAATTAGAATCAATCGTGAAGCAAGTACAAGGGAATCTTAAAGCTGCCTAAGATAGACAGAAAAGTCAAGCAGACCTTAAAAGAACTCATAGAGAGTTCCGGGTTGGTGAACATGTTTTTCTTAAGGTAAGGCCGAAAAAGAGTTCCTTAAAATTGGGAAACTGTGCCAAACTGGCACCTAGGCATTGTGGCCCTTTCGAAATCTTGTCCAGGGTTGGAGCTGTGGCATATCAATTAGCCCTACCTTCAAATCTCAAATTCCATAATGTTTTTCACATTTCATTTTTAAATAAATATGTGCATGATCCTACTCATGTTGTAAATTGGAATAATGTTCAGGTGGAACAAGGCGGCGATTTTCCGGTGGAACCGGACTATATTCTCGCAAGGAAAGAAACTCTACTCTGGAACCGCACGGTTGGCCAAGTAAAAGTGCAATGGAAGCACTATAGCCCAGCAAAGGCTACCTGGGAGTTGGAGAGTAGTATGCGGGCTGCATACCCAACTCTATTCCAGGAACACTCAATGAGTGAATAAAGCAACATCGAGGACGATGTTGAGGCTTAAGGGGGGGTGTATGTCAACTACCCAATTTTTTAGAATAATTATTTTCTACTATTATTCTTTTTGCAAAAAATATTTTGTGTTAAATTATAATTACAAGTTGTAATTATGACCAAGTATGTCAAAATTGAATGTGATGACTCATTATTATTATTTAATCAATGAAAATGGGAGACAAACACTCAGCAGTTACAAGAGTATCCACTGGCCCACTAGGAGGAATGGAAGCAGCTGGAAGGATTGGGACAGATGGCAGCATTTGCACTCTACCATTAGCTGTTGGTATGGGACAACTCCCCCTAATTTTGTGGCATTTCCCTCTCCAGGTGGAGACAGGTGAGTAGGCAGCTCACTAATGACCAGTTAATTACAAAAGACCTAGGTAGCCTATAAAGGGCAATTCGAATTGAGCAGGCAGCTCTTACAATGTTTTCTACAGAAACATTCCTCATGCTCATCAGGTGATGGTTGAGAGATTCGAATAGGGGAGGCTGTGGAGAGTGCAAGTATAATTCTACAAATATTATGAGAAGGACAGACCAGAGGTGCTGGTGCTGATCCCATGGAATTACTAAGCCTGTAAGACTAGATGTATAAATTTTCTTGCTGCTGCAAGTGGAAGTCCTAAGCTGCGGAACCTTCTTCCTCCCGGTGGATCAGTGGATAGGCTCGAGGGTCCTAAGGCAGACATCTTGGTTGTTTGGGAGCAGGTTGGGTGGAATAGGTTTCTTGAGTGATTTGTTCCTCCCATTACCTTCAAGTTCTATTCTGCTGTGTTTTCTTTTTCAAATCACATGAATGCTCTCAGAAAATGGTTTAGTATTATTATTTAATGATCCATAGTAGAAAATGTCAGATCCTAGTTAATTTAGATTTGTTGAATTGATAAAATGACTCCTTTGCATTTTTCCCCATGCATGGAGCTGCATCGTACTCCAGTACAGAGAGGTAGCATTAAATCTGCCCAGCTAAAAGTGAAACCTAGCATACATCTAAATATCTAAACCAAAGAACACCCATGCACAGACTGTGTTATCATGCATCTTGTATTTAAGCAACTGTAGATTAGATATATGCATGTATTGTTTTACTATCCAATTCTGTATGCTAAAACAACTTAACAGAAACTAATTGTAGCAGTACGTTCTTTTCTTATTCCTGAAGGTGATCATTATGTTAACAACTATAGTTACTGATTTTTATTAATTATTTCAAAGAAAACAATAGCATGCATTCTGTTTAACCATATTCCCATTTTTCTATCTCTTATTGTTTTAGAATCTGATTGATCTTATATTAATATTGTCTTCACTGTATTATATTGTACAGATAGAAAGAAAGCTACTGTGTTAATTTATTCTTTCATCAGAGGTCCAAAATGGATGAATACATGAATAAATAGCTAGAATAGAAAAACTGCATATTCATAAGCAAACCCTAAGTGCCTCCCGGCTAGTTGGCCTCACCTCCCAAACCCTACCACCAAACAAATGACCAAGAAACATTACAAAGAGTCCATAAGTTACGCAAGGGTTCAGCTCATCCTAATACACAACGATCAACGGCGGAGATCCATCCTCATCAATCCACGTTGGAAGGTGGCAGGTGCAGCATTAAATGGCTCATCTACCTCCCAAGCCACGGAGTTGCCATATCGGTTGATAGCAGGGCAGGAGGCCGTTACAACTCAGCAATTTCCAAACCTTATCACACCAAAACATCCACATAGACGTGCACGTAACACTATCCCTAACACGGTGGCCAGGCACATTAATTGCAAACAAAACCATTTATTACACCCTCGATTTCTATGCAGGCTTTTGCAGGGCCATCATTCCACCTGCCAACCCATGCGAATCAACGTTAAAAGCTGCAACATGTAAATATTATCAAGGTATAATGATATCCGATAGCATATAACCAAGGTCTCATACGATCGATACAATCATTTTCGAACCATATTCATAGCTTATGAACATCCACTTAGGTCGCGAGCAACCATAGGGCATGGTTTGACTCTACCCATCACATAAATACTTTTATATAGTTCATTATAGGGCTCGTTGTAAAGCTCATAAAGCTTGTCCACACCATAATTTATATAAACACATCGTTAGGGTATGGTGCCACCCAAGGACCCAACGCATTCATTGCATGGTTGGGTGTTAATGCTTAAGGCATCACCATTTTAATTTCCCAGGAAATAGAGTTTAGAACCATTTGTCAATATCTCCATAGTATGACTTGAGACCATGCATCCCTGCCATCAACCTGTCACCGTCATTGTTATAAAAGAATTACTTAACAGCCGCAAGGCATTCATAGAATGACCTTACGTAAATTCATCAACACTTAATGGAAACATTCACAACAAACACACCCTGAGATAGACGTTATCTGCAGTCTTGCGAGAGACAGGTTCATCTTACAGAATTGGAAGGATACCATACCTGTAGCATCGAAATTCTTAAGCAACTTCGATTTATATAGCGATTATTAAACACTCTGAATTTTATTGCTATCTCTTACCTGCGAACCTGCGCATGGAGGACGAGTGCAGTGCTTTAGCGGAATATCTAAGTAAGCCTCGGGGCACCTTGTGGGACCCCTTTCATCATCATCCAGAAAAGTTAAACTGTCAGCACTTGTCAAAAGAATTATGTTTTCCAATGCATCATAAATTTTCAATCATTCCGGCATATGAATAAAGTACATAATCATTAATTGATTTTCATGACGTCATTAAAAGACAAAAGACACAAGCATTAAATTGTTACTACCAAGCGACACTTTTATTAATTGTTGAATATCGATTATTATTATTTCCGCATTTTACAATATTAGCTCTTTTTATGGCGATTTAAAAAATTTTAAATTTTATGAAAATATCGGGATGTTACAGGAACATACAACCTCCCTTTCTCTATCTTGTCATAAATTGTTGAACAAGACTAGACAAACGTATTAATGGTGATGCGACTAGAGAGGAGCAAACAACAGCGGTGGGAGGATCAATATGTTCATCCAAAAAGTATCCTGATTGTTCGCACGACCCAATCACATGCATATCTCTAGTGTGGTTAAGAAGGAGCGAGGAGGTGGATTTATAGTGCCACTTGGGGGTGACAGGAAGTTATTTATAAATCCTAGTCTTTTTAAGGGACGTACTTTTGGTGATACGATTGTTAAGACTGATTTCGAACCTCAAGACATTCTGTGGTGCATTCACAAGGGAGGATGTTGCATTATGGTATAAGAGTGCCACTGTGATCCTAGTCGGTGAGGGTGCTCTCACCATATGCAGAACCATGAGGCAGGTGACTTAGACGTTGCTCATAACCTAGTCACTGTAACTAAATCCTTGCTCAATATTAGGAATGACCTTAGGGACATGGAGGGTGATATGTAGGTTAGAGTGCAAACAATTGAGCATAGATGTGTAGGTGATAATTGATTGGTTTGCAGATGTGGCCACAATATACACCCTTCCTTCTCTGCTCATTGCGATGGTGGTGGCACCTAATATAGCCAATCCTCCACCTAAGATGGAAGAAGTGGGAGTGCAAGCTTCGACGATAGAAGACCATGGTAATCCTAAGGATGAAATTTTGGAGATGGATACAGCAGGAACTAGTGCAACTATGTTGGTGCAAGCGACAGATTTCAAACCCGATATGGATGTGAAGTCTAACGTGTCTCCTCTCAAAATCAGTGTACGGGGTGACGAGGATCCTCCCCAGAAATAGTGTCGAATTGAGACCGGTACCTTGTCCTACCAAGTGTAGTAATGGCATTTTGTGTTTCCTCTTTTTCAACTTGGTTTCTCTTTCATGGTGGTCTCCAGTTGTTTTGATGTTTAGCTTGGAAAACACATTGGCTTTTCCATATAACATATGATTTAAGTTCCCACTATATAACATCTATCCCAAATTTCAAGGTAACAATTCCATGTCATGGGCCATTAATAACATTTATTCCTACACATGTCAAATTTCAAAGTAAAACAATGTAAAGTAAACATAAAGTTGCATAGATTTGTAAAGAAATATATATAACTTTATTCATCTAATAAATGTGCATTAATCCCAACATGCAATCATTGGTATAATGTATTCTTATGTCCACATAATTTATAGTTTCCAATTTTTTTATTTGTCAAATATAGCTTTAACTATCATATGAAAGACTTTACTTGACCACTATTGCAAGGGATTGGAGTAAGTGTTGATATGTACGTTAAAGGACAACATTGTAATTGTATAGTTGTAAGTTGGTATTGTGAAATTGTAAAATGTAGACTATTGTAAATTGTATTTGACATCATAAATTGTAAGTGAGATCGTAAGTTGTAATTTGTACATGTCTAATTAGTAATTTCATAAAGAGTAATTGTACAATTGTAATTTGCAATTGTGAAATTTTGTAAATTGTAATTGTAATTATAATGGTAGATTGTATATTGTAAATTGAAACTCTAAATGTGACTTGTAGATTGTAACTTGTAATTTGTAGATTGTAATTTGTAATATGCAATTGTAATTGTTGATTGTAAATTGTAAATTTTAGCTCTAATTGTTATTGTTTATTGTAATTGACATCGTGAATTGTAATTTCATATTGTAATTTAATGACATTGAACATGAACATAAGATAAACCTGTAAATTCTAAAATTTAAATCATAACTTGTAACTTCTAATCCTATACTTCTAACTTCTAATTGTAAAATTGTAAATTGTACAATCGCCGACATAAACATGAACATAAGATAAATACCATGTATACACTCGTCAACATAAACAAGCTCAATTACATAATGGCATTTTGATTATTGGGAATTTTATGCTGTCACATTTGTATGATGAAGGGTCTCTTATTCGTATATAATAAAATGGGTTTATTATTCTATTGCATTGTCGAAATTGTAAAATGTTAAATTGTTGATTAAATATACAGATGGTTAATATATGGATAATTTAATGTTATAATGAATATATGTGTAATCTGATGGTATAGCACATTAATACAATCATTATATCCAAATGTAATAAATTGAAATTAAAATATCAATATTTTTATAATAATTATTTGATATTTTTAATATTAATTGAAAATGAAAATTAAATAATCAGTTAAAGTAAAGACATTGTAATGTTCCCAAATAGAAATTAGGAATATTATCTCCAAGGTTCCAATTTTAATTATCTTGATTTTCAACTTTTTCCCAAACAGTGGCTTATGAAGGCTTATGAGATGCTCTCGTTCAACAATAGTGGAGTGTATGTATATTTTTGATGTCCATTAAAGATGTGCAGCTCATAAAAGTGTTTATAGTCCACTGATATGTGTCCCAAATCATATCTTATATAAAATTGGAAGCTGGTAAAGAAACTAGGAACATTAGTTCAATTTTGGCCACACTGAACACGAGGTTTCCAACTCTTCCCAAACACTACCAAAGCAACTCGAATTATCCCAATATCAATTTAATGGACTCAAATAGACTCAAATGAAACTATCTGACCCACTTATATATTCCATAGAACTTCCAAATAAGTATGAAAGACGCCCTCTCAAGACTAGTGAGAAACTAGCTCGATTTCCCCCACATTGGAATACTTGTTTTTCAACTTGACCCAAACACTTCCCAATCAGCCCAAGTCTTCCAAAAAAGATCCAATTCAACCATGACACTACAAAATCAACAAAAATAACTTAATAACAGACTTTAGGGATCTTATATGAAAATTTAATACACATTGTCTTAAGATTGCTTAACCTACTAGCAGATTTGCACATAAATCACCCATAAGCTTGAACATTGAACACCATATGGTGAAAATATCTGTAAATATCTATTATGAATGTATGGATACAATAAATATACTGATTAAAACAATATATGCCTCTTATAGAATCTCTAAATCCAATAAATATAGATATAGAAAAGTAGTGGTGTGCCCCTCCACCATAAGAGATGTCGAATAGAGTAGACTTAGTAAAATGATGATATCTCGGGCATACGAAAACCTTTTTGAGTGAAAAAAAAAAATCCCACTAGAAATGATGCTTTGAATGCAATGGATTATATCTAACAGCCCATAAATTCTCATAATTATCGAAACCAGAACCTCCATTTCGACCCACCAACACCGATCCAAGCTCTAAATCAATAGAAAGAAACTCCAAATGATAGGAATTTGATGCCACTACTGTATATGAACATATAACCTGAAATAAATATCTGTAGGGAAATATGAAAGTGATTTCTCCCCTCAATAATCAGCTGCAATGAAGCACAATGAAAAGATCTGGATGATCTCCTCCTCTCTACCAGCTTGGGTGGAATCTTTCACCACCGAAACTAGATCAATGGCAGGGAAGGTAAACACCCACCATGCAATGGACAAGCTAAGCTCTCCAAGAGTGAAAAACAACAACAATTATCCAAAATCCCTCTCACTTATGTCTTCATCCATTTTATAAATCTTCATGGAGCATTTCCCCCTCATTATAGAATTCTCTCACAAATATTCAATAAAATATTAATAAATGTTATTTTTATGAGAGAATGACACATTGGAACTCATTTAATTCCTCTCTAATTTTATTTGGCCAAATAATAACTCCATATACCTTGGAAATTCGAATTTGAGAGGCTTAGCTTGATTTTGGGGAAGTTACATTAGCATGTGGGCCCACCCTTCTCCTCTAACACCCTCCTTGGCTAAATTTAGGACCTAAAACATGTCATAGGTTTTCATAAGTTGTCATAAGCTATCATAGGACCTGATTCTTGTCATAATTTTTCATAGATGTCATAGGTTTTCATAGATTATGTCATTGACTAAAAATAGCCCTGTGACTCTTCACCTTCCCCATGGGAGTTACTTATCCCTCCAAATTCGAATTTGAGGATGGTGCCATGTGTGAAGGAGGAATATTCCCTCATGTGGACCCCACATATCCACTTATGAACTCCCAAGTCCAACTAGGACCCCATGCCACTTCATTTTGGAGCAATTAATGATTTCTCCATAATTTATTGGCCTATTTTCCACCATCAATTTTGAATTTTGAATTTCCATGAGAAACTATAGGCCTTGGAGCTAAATATTAATACTTTAATTTTCCCACATAACCCTTAGGAATTGGATAAGCCAACTTATTTTTTTATCTAAAAATTATTTAATTGGGGACATTACAGACATATTGGTGCATTGTATTTTTTTGAACCCGCTAAACGATGTAGGGCATATGTAAATCATTAACGTTGTGAGAAATTATGCACCACTTCTTTTTATCAAATAAACCGCACTAGTGTGTCTTCTTGTTATCAACACACTAGTATCATGGTTCTCAAATAAGAATTAACATCGGTGTTTTATATAACATTTGTATCAGTGTTATCATGTATATTAAGTGCATCGAACACCAAAACAAATAGAAATCCAATGGTCGTTATTGCCTCCATTAAATTTATAGGTCACAATTGTGGGGAGGTTGATATAAGCATCGATGCATATTTGTGAACCATATGCACTTATGTGTTTAATAAGGATAATAAGCATATGTTCTTTATAACATAAAATATGCACTTAGGATTAATATAAATGAAAAGCATTGGTGCAACAATTTAAATTTTATGGATTGGTGCATGGATTTTTACGAAGAACTAGTGGATACAATTTAAATTTTATGAACTGGTGTACATATTCATGATAAGCGACAGTGCGTTCATATTGTTGATGTTCTCTATAAAAAAACTTTGCTATAACCTTCGGCGACCTAATTTTTTTAGTTATACTGAATGTTTGTTACAGCCTCCACCAAAACCTCTGTTACCAATGGCAAAGGTTTTAGTGAAGTTTTTCTTTAATTTTTTTCCAAATATTGTAACACTAAAATCCTCAACAAAAACCTCCACTAGAAAGTGTTTTCCTTGTAGTGTATAAAACCTTGGTTCGTGATGAAAATTGATCACCTCTTATTAATGTTCAATGTTCATTTCCTGATGGCCATCTATACTTACCAAGAGAAAACCTTGACTGTTAGATCTACATATAAAGAGGCCTTCTAATATCGAAGAAATAAATATAGGATTAGAAAACATATATCTCATTATGGAAGATAGAGATTGACTGACAAGGAAGGAGAAGAATGTTGGCATCCCAAGATAACTTAATTGAGAATATTTTAAAAGATTTAAACTTTCCCTCTATGAGCAGCGAGCACTTAAGAAATAATTTATGGCCATCCACAATGTAAGAAATAAGAAATAACATTGATATACAATCCACACTTGAAGTAGTAGGATCCTACTTGAGGGATAATTTTTACACTATTGATGATTTCTATATTGGAATTTTATGTAACAAACCCAAATATGGATGTTTTCTAAGAGAATTTCTTTTTGAGTGACAAATTATCGTAGTATTATCATCTAACCCATATCATACAATATGACTGGATAGGGTAGAGGGAAATATCAACCAATATTTAGGTGTTTCTACTGAGACATACAAGGTAGTGATTCATTAATGGGACCCCATAGGAATATAAAAAGAAAACAATTTTTGGTAAAAAAATATTTAAAAAGAACTCAACATTAGGTTGTTGGATAGAAAGAATGGCATTCATCGATGTGAATATAATCATATGCAAATGGTCACCAAAGGTGGGATGGAAAGGAGAGACAATAAATTAAAAAATGGGAAGGGATTTAAAGCAATTGAGGCATGTGTTGGAATTCTTAATGATACTGACCGAGGGGGTGAACCAGTATCATGTGCAAATTAAGAAATGTTTCACTTTAAAAGTATGCACCAATTCCTATTTAAAAACACATCAATAAAAGACAATTGTTTGCAGAATATTTGAATAAAATTTTATATATATATATGAAAATTGGATTATAAATATAGATGGGAGACACCAATCTCCAATTATGTCAGCACCAACTCAATCAGACACCAATCGTACATGCAAGCACCAACTCACAAACTACAGGCTCCAACATGTGAGGACACCAATCCTCTATGCAAGCACCAACTTGTTGATACGGGCTCTAACCTGTGAGGACACCAATCCTCTGTGAAAGCACCAACTTGCTGATATAGGCTCCAAACTATGAGGACACTAATCCTCTGTGCAAGCACCAACTTGATGATATATGCTCCAAACTATGAGGACACTAATCCTCTGTGCAAGAACCAACTTGATGTATCCAAGAACCAACCTGAGAGGAGACTGCAGTCTCCTTTTCTTGCCTCGTTCTACCACCCTCAGATATAGATATAGATGTTTTTGTACTTATGTCACACTGTATTCATATTTGTGCACATAGTGCACACTATATTCAAGACTCTACTTGCTTCCTGCTGAGTGCACTTTTGACGTGCCCTGCTTCAATTCTACTCACAACTTCTCTTACTATGTATTTTTCTATAGTTCTACTTGTTGTTTTGATTTTGTGCACATACTTGTCCACATTCTCCTTGGGATTTTCTCAAAAATGATCCTTATATATGTGTGACTACTCCTTTTTCTTTTGCATGTCTTCTAACCTCATGCACTTCTTCAATTCATATTGCCTCTGATTCCCCTAAGCATTTCATCTAACCTGAATCTTGCAAATTCATAATACTACTTCATTTGTGCTTACAAGATTATTTCTCATTCATCAATCTAACTCTTATTTATACTAAATTTGCTCAATTGATATGTCCACAAGTTGGGGCTTCTCTAAGTCGGTAACACCCCTTCTTCCTTTCTTTTCGGTCAAGCTTACCCAAACATCTTCCACTTGTTTTATCTTGCGTGGATGGAGTGCCATGACTTTGTGGGTATTTCGCACACTAGTTCCATATCTTGGTGGGACTTGTGCACTAGAGTACCATGACTAGGTCGGATTAGAGTGCCATGCGTAGACAACCTTATTCTATAACTTGGTTTTAAGGTTTCCTTTGACTTGTAGAGGCTTGTGCACATATTTTCTATATACTTGTTCAAACTGGATTTAAGACTTCAATGTCCTCACCAAGTTCAACAATCTCTTTGACATCAGTGACAACACCAAATTTCAACAATATCCCCCTTTTGCATTGATGTCAACACCATTCAAAATTGAGCCCCCCCTGAGTATGAGCCCTTCTTTTATGCACTTAGCATGCTTCCCCTATATTCATGCCAATTGACCCTTTGAGCACTCTTGCACAAGCATTTCTCTGCAACACCTTTTACCTGGTATCTCTCCCCCTTTGACATCAATGGAAAAGGGATGCTCCCCCTAGATTTATCCTTCTCTTCCTTTCTATTTCTTCCACTTCCACTGTGCTATGCCAAGTTCACCTACAGCTTGTATGCTCCCCCTACATAGTTGCAAACTCTCCATAAATTTATTGCACTTCTACACAAGTTGCTTCTACGTCGCGCAGTCCTTTGGATTCATAGTGTCCTCTGCTTTGACCTTGCACAAACTTTTGTTGCATTTATAGGCTTCATTGTATCTCTCCCAGCAATATTTTGTTGTGGCTTCCTAGCTTCATGCTTCCCATTTCTTCATTTTTTCGCTTTGACTGTGCCAGGTTTATTCCATGTCATAGATGGTTCTGCACAACAGGATCACATAATTATTTCTTTTATGTTGTTATTAATGATAGATATCTTGTGCATATATTGTTAAATTTTCAAAAATTATTCCTTGATGCGTACCATATTAATTTGACATGTGACATATTTGAAATGCGCGACAATATTTCACATGGCTATATAATTTATGATTCATGTATTCGCGTGATCTAGAAAGATTTTATTTTTCATGTGCGATCTCAATTCATCGAAATTTGTTAGTTCATTTGCGTCATCAACCATAAATGAAATTGACTTCTATATTCCACCAATTTATTTCAAAGCACGCGGTAAACCAATCTTCGAGCCTATTTATGAACCTTTTGTCAAGCTTGGTGAACACATAATCATCAGTTTTTCTTGTTGTAGATATTTTGATCATCATTTCTCATACTTATTTCATGATGGTGAATCATCTTCAGTGAGTTAATGTATCTATTTCCAGGCTTTGGGAGACAGTTCAATCTCATCAACAAGAGTTCACAGACCTCAAGGACAATCTAGAGAATTGGTCATCTCATACCAAAGAAGCAGATGTAAGAGAATGGTATGCCCATCCGTAGATAAATCAGATGAATGCACATGAAATTGCGACCTTAAAAGACCGAGTTGGGCCGTTAGAGCCTCAACATGATAAATTCTTGGTTCTTCTATAGCATCTTCAAGGAAATACTGGTGGTACTAGTTCCGAGAATCCGTCTTCTCCTGATACAGAATTGCGCTTGTCGTTTCCGAATTCTTAAGAAGTAGCTTCTCTACTCTTAAGAAGTAGATTCTCTATAATGATTTCCTCCTAACATGTTTGCCACTTATGGATGATTTCGAACATATGTACTCGTTTTTGTAACATATTCACGTATATATATGAATACCAATTGAATATGATCATGTGCAATATTCTTCAGACGACTTCTGGCTATATCGTTCTAACTCTAGTTTCCTTGAATTCAGAGTAGATAGCATTTTTTAATTCAAGGGTTTTATTTACAATTTTAAACGTTAGCAAAATAAACAATAGCTTTTTGTTACTTGAGAAGTACTTTCATTATTGGCTTCAACTGCGCATGAATATGAATTTCTCTTTACCCATTTTTGTGTGTGTGCAAATTCTTGATGACTACTTTTAATTTGTGCATGATGATTTGTCTTTCTCTACCAATTATCTATAGGATTCTTTTTTTTTTAATTTACAACTTTATGACCAAGAATACCACAATTATGACATGTTATTGTGGAAGAATATTTTTCAATGTGTTCAGTACATTTGTGTCTCCAGCATTTTCTACAGTTAAGAGCTCTATGGCCATAATTATTACATGAGAAACAATAGCCATTAAAAGAAGTTTCATACCTAGTCATTGTAGGATTCCTTCTTAACTTTTTTTGGGCTGAGAAGATTGTTCTTTAACAACTCTTTTGATATGTTATATTGAAACAACTTACTTTGTGAAAATCATGTCTCTAGCCTCTTGCATCATTTTCTTCCTTTTGGGAGGATGTCCCTACTTGGTTGTCAACCGTACTATTGTAACCAAGACCAAATTTGTTGTGTGGATATCTTTGCATGCTAAGAATTCCATCTAGAATCATGGTCCCTTTTTCAAACTTAAACCTTGTCTTCAGTCCATCATTTTCTTTGAACAGCTCTTCTTTCAAGGAAATGATCTCAAGATTTTGTCTTTGACAAATTTCATCCTTTGCTTGCAGTTGGCTTGCTAAATCTTTCTCAACTATCTTAGATTCTTTTATTTGACTAAACAAGATCTCTTTGACGTCTCCACTTCATTTATCAACCTATTATCCTCTTCCTTTTCTTCTTGAAGTTGGGACTGTTGTATATGAGTCCACTTGCTAGAATTATCAATTTGTCTTTGAGACTTTTGTAGCCGATATTTTAGGAATTGGATTTATTCTTTTGATTTAGCCACCCCTTCTTCTCTTTCTTGTTTGGAATCCTTTCTTGATTTCTCCAATTCTTCCTTTAGAAACATAATTTCTTTGGATAGTTTATGAATTTTTGACATTGAACTTTCAAGTTCTCCTTCTAGCTAATTGTTGAGAATGATGATTTCCTTGAGTTGCTTTTGATTTTCTACAGCTAGCTTTTCAAGTTCTTCTTCTAATGAATCAATTTTAAGATCCTTTGTTTAACATGTTTCATCCATGTCCTACAATTGGCTGGTGAAGTATACTGACATTTTCTTTGACTCTTCTTCTTTACCTTTCAGGGTTTCCATGATTTTGGTTGAAATTTTGTTTACTTCTTCTATAGTTTTCCTTTGAGTATGAATGACATATCTTGCTTCCTTAATAGAGATATCATCATAATATTCTAAGATTTTTAGCTTTCACATTCACGAAATGAATCATCTTGATACTTATTAGCACTTTGATTTCCCAGGAAAAGAGTCTCCAATTTTTCCCAAAGTTCATGAACTGAGGATTGAGACCAAACCCTAGCGTTCACATCTTCTGGCAGAGTACTCAATATGGAATTCCTTGTTATTTCATGATATCTATGAATTATTTTTGCAGTGTTATTCTTAGGTTTTCCCTTTGGAGGAGTATGTCCATTCTCCACTATATCCCAAAATTCTGAGCCTAGGGTTTGCAAATGTCTCTTCATCATAGCACTCCATGAGTACCAATTATCTCCATCAAGTATTGGTGCTTCATTTTGAGAGGATACTTCTTTTCTCCTTAGTGTCTATCATGATATTCCTTCTAGTGGTTATATTGATGCCTGAAGGAACCTACTTTGATACCAATTGTTGGGATTCTTAATGATACTAAGAGGGGGGTGAATCAGTATCATGTGCAGATTAAGCAAATTTTCACTTTAAAAACATGCACCAATTCCTATTTAAAAACACATCAATAAAAGACAACTGTGTGCATAATATTTGAAGAAAATTGATATGTGTGTGTGTGTGTGTGTGTGTGTGTGTGTGTGTGTGTGTGTGTGTGTGTGTGTGTGTGTGTGTGTGTGTGAAAATTGGATGACATAGATAGATGGGAGACACCAATATCCGATTATGTGAGCACCAACTCACTCAGACACCAATCTAGTTGGGACACCAATCCCACCTGGAAGCACCAACTCGCAGACTACAGGCTCCAACCTATGATGACACCAACCCTCTGCCCAAGCACCAACTTGTTGATACAAGCTCTAACCTGTGAGGACACCAATCATATCTACAAGCACCGAATTGTTGATACATGCTCCAATCTATAAGGACACCAATCATGTATGCAAGCACCAAATTGTTGTGTCCAGGCACCAACTTGAGAGGAAACTACAATCTCCTTTCCTTTCCCCATCCTACAACCCTAAGATATAGATATAGATGTCGGTGTGCTTCTGTCACACTGTATTCATATTTGTGTGCACAATTCACACTATGTTCAGTGCTCTGATTTGCTTCCTGTTGCATGAACTTTTGACGTGCTCTGCTTCAATTCTACTCACAACTTATACTATTGTGTATTCTGCTACAGTTATGCTTGTTGTTTTGATTATATGCACATACTCTTCCACATGCTCCTTGGTATTTTCTCACAAATTCTCCTTATTCCTTATTCTTCTACATGTCTTGTAACCTTGTGCACTTCTTCAATTCATATTGCCTCTAATTCCCCTGAGCATTTCATCTAACCCAAAGCTTGAAAATTCATAATACTACTTGATTTGTGCTTACAAGCTTACTTCTCATTCATCAATCTAACTCTTATTTATACTAAACTTGCTCAATTGATGTGTCCACAAGTTGGGGCATCTCTAAGTCGGTAACACCCCTTCTTCCTTTATTTTCGTTCAAGATTACCCAAACATATTCCACTTGCCTTATCTTGCGCGGGTGGAGTGCCATGACTTTGTGGGTCTTACTCACACTAGTTCCATAGCTTGGTGGGACTTGTGCAGTGGAGGCCATGGATAGGTGGGATTAGAGTTCCATGTGTAGACAACCTTATTTTGTAACTTGGTTTTAAGACTTCCTTTGACTTCCAGAGGCTTGCACACATATTTTATATATACTTATTTAAACTGGATTTAAGACTTTAATGTCATCACCAAGTTCAACAAACTCTTTGACATCAATGACAACACCAAATTTCAACAACATGACGAGTCCAGGTTGAACAATATATAGAGAGAGAGGGTGATATCGATGAATGATACTTTATTTGAATAAAGAACTTCCATACTTGTCATTTTTTAATGACTTGTGTCATGTAAGAACTCATAGATTAGTAGTCTATCTTAATTAATAACTATTGCTTCAAGTAAAACTATTGAAAGTTAATTGATTTCTTCTCTCTTGCCCCAGTATGTGGGTTTTGTGAAAAAAAGATACATACTAAACAAGTTCTAGTGTTTGAAGTTAAGGTGATGAAGTTGGTAAAAATGATTGAATCATATCCATCATTTTGTTTACACTTAACCTTACACACACGCGCACGCACACACAATTATTCATAATTGAAATTAACAATTTTGATTTTCAAATTTCACACTTTTGAATCAAAATTCACATTTTTAGATTTGAAATTATCTAAATTCACACATTTAGAATCGAAATTCAAATTTTTGGAAACCAATATTCACAGTTCTAGTCTTTGATTGTGTTCCTTATAAACACTGATGTTCACACTGGAAATCAAAATCCATAGTTTCTTATTCAAGATTATCACTTATTGGTCCAAATTTAATGAAATTTTCATTCAAACATCACAGGGGTGAGATTTTGATATTAATATGTTATGATAGTGATAGTGTTACTTGACAAAAACGAAGCTGAGGGAGCGGAGCTCCGGAGGTGCCCTAGCTTTGTTTTGAGAGTCGTCTCTGCGTTCAGCCTGGGCGGCCAGGGCTTGGCCCAGCCGCCCTTTCTCCTCTGTACATAGCCGTTGTGTGTTTGTTGCAGGTCTTTCCTGAATGGCGGAGCTATTCTTCTGGTGGTGGCGTCCTATGGTCTCGTTTTCAGGGGCTCTTTGCTATGGCATTTCTCCTCTAGGGTTTTTAAATGAGGGTTCCTGGCTAGCTGCTCTTTTTAGCCGTTTTAGGAGGCCGTTGATCTGCTGCGGTGTCCACAGAAGCGGATCTCCTGCACCTCCGATGAGGGTCGGCTTTGAAGGATCTACAATGTTTGTGGAGGGCGTTATGCAAAGGTTGTTGTGGCTGGTCTCAAGCGGCGGTCACCGTGGGCTTCCGTGGGTTCTTGGAGGCCGGTGGATGTTGTTCTTGGCACCAGTCGGTGAAGGAGGCTAGCAGAGGTACCCATTTCTCCGTATCTTGAGGGCTGCGGTCGGCTTGGAAGAGCTGTGTTTTTCTTTTTTCTGGTTTGTGGATTTCGTGGATGGGATCGGTTTCCTGCTCATTGTTTACAGGGTTTGCTGCCATTTCTGGGTGCTGCTCACTTTATTGTCACTGCCTTCCTACTCAGTGCAGGGAGCTCTGTCATATCCCTCTTTATTGAGGCTGGACTGCCTTTGCTGCTGGGAGGTAGGTGGTTGCGTACGGGAGTGGTGCCTGAGGAGTGGAGGCAGATCCTGGGAGCTGTGGATCTCTTATGGGTTCTGGTTTTTGGTGGGTTTGAAAGCCTGTTTTATTCATTGGTTTCTTATTTTTTAGGGGCGTTTGAGGGTTTGTTCCCGAGCCTGTTTACTGTATACACACATTTCTGACAATGTATGGAGTTGTTATTCTCTACATACATCTGCTTATGTAATTTTGTTCTTTTGAAATAAGATTACGAATTTTTCCGAGAAAAAAAAAAAAGAGTTACTTGACAAAAACATACAACTCTTAACCCAAAGAAACTCTAACATACTTAAAACCATGACTTCTCGATGATCTCCGCCTTGAAACTAGTATGTTCAAAGCAATTAAGCTAACCCATTGACCTAAACATTTAACCAATTTACAACAATATATCAATATTAGTATCCCCCAATTCTTATTTCTATTTACCCTCACATTCTATACATATGAACGACTCATTGATAAAATCATTGTAGAGCTATATGTCGTAGAAAATTATATTTGATAAATGTACGCAAGAGAACCAATGATAACATATCCTTAAGAAAAATAGAAAGAATAATATCACATACATAGTACCCAAGGAAGTCACCCAAGAAACTTTGAACCAAGAAAAAAAATCAAAGATACAATTCTTTCTCATTGTATTAACAAAGCAATTAAAAACCAATATATTAGTATTATGTAGAATTGTTCAACTCTAATGCACTATCAGTTTATAATACAATAGGTACAAAACCATGGTTGAAAATCCATCCATAAGTGACCTAAAATCTAGTCTCAAATACCTACTAGTGCCAACGTAAACTTAACCAGCACACCATAATCCTATCAAGATGCACAATAAGAATACAATATATATCCAACACATGCTAGAAAGTCATGAACATTTCCATATTTTAAAATTACAAAATAGATTAAAACATTCTTCTTATTATTTTGTGTTTTTTAGCATTTACCACCACTCAATTTTATGTTATATTTTTCAGAAATGCACTGATTATAGATCTTTGAATCTGGTCATTTTGTTCATAAGTCTTGTTAAAATGTTATATAATGTGATCGGGTGCCTTGATTTCAAAATATCTCATATTGTGATGTTTTAGTTGGATAGACAGCTTAAAACATAAGGTTTATTCATTTTTATAAAAATAATTATTTATTTATTTATATAAACTC
This sequence comes from Larix kaempferi, assembly GCA_027924585.1. Taxonomy (NCBI): domain Eukaryota; kingdom Viridiplantae; phylum Streptophyta; class Pinopsida; order Pinales; family Pinaceae; genus Larix; species Larix kaempferi. The sequence goes on along the minus strand of BSBM01000093.1, from coordinate 48,661,266 downwards.
TATGCATGGATAGAAGACCATAAAAACCCAAAGGAAAGGGTACATGACCATAAAATTGTAATACCCTCATTTTTTACTTGGAATATATTAAATAAATTATGTAAATGATGTAAATATGTTAGTATGGATTCCTAGTCCAGAGCTCAAGGCCAAGGCTCGACTAGTGAATAACTAGGCATGTATAATGTAAATATTTCTATATGGACCATGTGGTTAGATTGTCATGCTAAATTGAAAACTATGTAAATATTATGTTGCAAATTTAATAAAAGTGGCCCAAGATGGTTGTGTAAAGAGCACCTGAGAGGGGTTATGATTCCACTAGAGGTAAGAGTAAAGAGGGATGGAAGATCAAACCCTCTATTTTCAAGTGTCAACCTTAGAACTCATCCTTTTGCTTCCATGAGCCTTAAAAGAGACATTTACTACCTTTTGACTTATTAAAACCAATTATCAAATGCATGTGTGAATTTGGTGGGAAAATTCTCCTCATGTAGTTATGGAAGCATGGGATGAATATATTTCTATTACAGTTTTGAGTCATTTCTTATATAGTCAAAATTTATGTTTGTTGTCTTCTCACAATCCTCTCATCTCCTTTGGAGTCTACCGCTCATTCTTATGCACATTTTACACTATGTGGATTTTTTCTCTTTTTGTTCATTATATTTCCATTTACCATTACCAAACTGTGAAATAACCAGAAATTTAAATTTTGAAGGGAATTGTAGACATTATAGAAAAGAGATGGCTGTAGGTGATCTTATAGGTGGGGCTAGATAGAAACCTTTACCCTTGGTGTTTTATACTCCCAAATGTTGGAAAATCAATGAATTAAGGTTACAAGAGATTATCCAACAACATACAATAGGTTGGAATCTTTCTGCACACATTAGTGAGCACTATAAGGGTTGGATTTTCTAAGGGAAATGTGGAGCAGTGAAGGGAAATTTTTTCCTTGTGTGGAGCAATAGAAAATAGTGTCATGGCTAGATTGGTTGAGTGAGATCCCTATAAATGCTCAGAGGTGGGCAATTTGGATAAGCATGAGATAAAATAGGTTGTGGGTTGAGAGAGAGAATCCTATAGGTGCATCCTTCACCTTGGTGGCCTCATAGCACAGCTTGGGGGTGATATCTGTAGTTGATACCTATGGTTGGGTGGAAAATCACTCTTAGATAGCCAATTGTTTGGATCTTCTTTGTTAAAATATAAGTATTCTCTTATATATGAATGTGGAATGGTTTGTTTATGCATGATGTAGGCATGGATAGACTTTTATTTCTGATGTGTTTTACATTCACGAATTTGGCCATGCATTTCTTATTTATGAATTCATATTATGGCCCATGAGGTGAAATTTGTAATCTTGAAATTTGTAAATACCCCTCCTATGGTTGGAATGATGGATGTGGACGTGACAAAATGGTATCAAAGCTCTTGGATGCAGCACCGGGGTTGTATGGGCCGGAATCCATAGTTACAAACAGAAAGTAAAGTTTTCACAGGAAGTGTTTGACAATATGCTTCTATGAAAATCATGGTTTTAGTTTAAAAAATAGTGTTTTAATGGATCCCAAGTATTAAATATGTGATATATCAACAAGAATGAAGCATTGGTCTGAGAAAGTTGGGGAAATTTTTTGAAATTGGTAGAACTATCAGTGAAAATTTAAATTAGGTTATGTGATAGAGAAAATTTCCAGGTTGGGGAGAAAGGGAAAGTGTAATTTCATACAAGTCCCTTGTTATTGAATTAAAATTTTACATAATTAAAAAAATTTGAAAAGTTGGGAAAGTTTAAGATGGGCCCCACCTGTGCCACATGGAAAAAAGTGTAATTTGGAGGAGCTAGTGGACAGGGGGTGTGACATGGACTAGGCACATCAAATGTGTGCATAGGTGACAAGGTTGAATGCCTTGTTGTCTTCTAAATGAACTAGGTGGATCATATCATACCATGAATGGCTAGGATAATTTAGATTGTGCAAGTTGCATCATGCACTTTGGACCATTCTCACACATGAAAGTGACCATGGGTTAACGGGAGAGGTCCTATCGTGAATGTCCAAGATTGATCGTTCAAGTCTACATCGCACGATCGTGACCATTCATGCATGCATATGTGATTAAGTTTTAATCCAAGGGCAGATGTTGTGGATGGCTGAGATTTAATCGCACATGTTTGATTGTGTGATCATGACCATTCTCAAAAAGAGAGTTGATCAAAGGATAGTAGGTGTACCCATCCCATGAATGAATGAGATTTAATTGCACATGTTGCATCATGTGATCATGACCATTTGTGCAAGAAAATATTGTCATGCCTTATTCTGATGGGTATTTCTACGAATGGCTGAGATTTAATCTCACATGTTGCATCGTGCGATCGTGATTGTTCATGTATGAAAAGATGGGCGTGCCTTACCTCGAGGGGTATTTTCGCAAACAAATAATATTTAATTTCAGTCCATAGGAAAATACATATGGACCATTCATGGGGATGATGGTTTGTGCATGTGTTGACTTATGTGAAGGAGGAATCTGATGTCTGAAAATCACTTACTATTAACTGAGAAACCATTTATGGTAAAGAAAAGCATCGCAATGATATGGAAAATGAAGGTAATTACATGGATGCACTTGGTGATGACACATAGGACCCTACTATCACATGTGGAACCACGTGTCACACCATGTCAACATCTTGCCACGTCAGCAGTACAAAAAAGCTATTAAAATTATGAAGCCAAAAAAATTGTTTTGGACATAACAAGAGTAGTTTAGCTCAGAATTCGATGAGACCTACGGAATTTCGATTCCATTAAGGAAGGTAATAGAATTTCCATTCACATGCATGGGCCCATTTTTCTCCAATTTTACAGGATTTTGAGTTAGTGGTTTTTGAAGGCGCATAACTAGTGACTGAACGGGGGCTTTGTTGGGGATAAAATTGTTATGGTGCAATCATAGTCTAGGAACACAGATAAATCTAGTGGATTAGGTCCAAATCCAAAAATATGTGAAGCCTAGCTGCAAAAGAAGCTAAAATCAACTATTTGGGTGTGTGAAAGCGCAATTTTGGAAAACTTAGAGGTAAATTGTGACCCTAGATATCGAAACAAAAAAAATTTATGAACTCAACAATTTATCTACTCATCAAAACGAACAAATTTGGATCGATGAATTTTTCCTAGAAATGCTCAATTTGTGAGATAGTAGTTTTTGGAAAATAAATTGTCTGGAGAATATGCAAAAGTTAAAAGTAGTCAATTCCAGAAAATTAAAGAAATTGACTAGAGCATCATTTCAGATATTTGAAATTTGATGAGTAATCCTTTTCATGAGTATTATCAACGCTCAATGTAAAATATTTTATGGTTCTCCCTAAATTTTCTTCTACAAGTGGTTGAAGTTGTTCTTTGAAGCAAAATGCACTTACAGGAAAAGTGCATATTTGGGAAAAATTGACAATTTTGAAAGGTTGTAACTTTTTTTCCTATAAATAAAGAATGTTCTTAGTTATAGTCATTGGAAATATTGTCCTTAGGGAAAAAAATATGCACAATCATATTATGAAAAGGTGATTCATATGTTTCTAAAAATTGAATAGAAAAGTGTATGTAGCCATAATTTGACAAACATTGTCAATATGGGTAATTCCCACAATGAATGAAAATTAATTTATGGTTTTCTAAGAATTTAATGAAGCTAACAAGTGTGATTATATGAACACTTTTGCATGTACGATATCATATCAGGGACGAGTAAGTGTCAACATTCAGTATAGTGCAATTTGGAAATCCTTGGTCTTGGTTGGGCCAAGAAAACCATCATCACGAATTATGCATGGTATCCTTATGCAGCTGAAACAGATTCCATGGGAGAAAATATACATGTTGATAATGTAGAGATGGAATCTAATGGCCGAAGAAATCAAGTAACTCCCCCCTAAATTGCAGAAACTATGAGAAGTCCAAGAGTAGAATTACGAAGTTACATGGCATATAATGAGAGGCTAATAAGAGCATGGGAAGAATATAACAAATTGAATGCAACCATGCTCCAGATATTAAGATACATTTAGATCAAGACTCACCATAGGAATCACTCGGGAAATGAGTAAAAGAGTGGGAATATATCAAGGAAGCATTCTCACAAGAGGTCCCATAGCTCAAGAAGGGTTTCTAGAGATAGGGAATATACTCCAAAATTCTCTTATAGTGAGTCATTTTCCTATAAAGACTCCACTGAAGATTCAACCTCTCCATGTAATGAATAAGTGGAAAAGGCCTTTCAATAACAAATCACATGGGGAATATTGGAAGGCCAAACCTCGCACTTTTGATGGTGAGGTAAAATATGGTTAAGAAGTTGAGGCTTGGCTTCTTTGTATGAGGAAGTATTTCCAAGTCCATGACTACTCCGAGAACATAAAGGAAAGGGTGGATATATTTAATTTGAATGGAAGATAATCTATATGGTGGGACAAACTTAGACAAGTCAAGAGGATCAATGAAAGGAAGATTGTGTGGAAACTATTCAAGAAGTACTACAAGCAAAAGTAGGTTCTTCAATAAGTACTATGATGACAAAATTAAAGAGTTCCATGAATTGAAATTGGGAAAAATGACCATGGATGATTATGGCAATAAATTCTTGGATCTACTAAGGTATGTTAAGCATATAGGAGATGTTAAGGTCAAAATTTAGCATTTTTTAAGTGGATTACCTCATTCATACAAGGATGGAATTAAGTTTGATGAACCTCAATCTATAGATGAAACCATAAGGAATGCCAAGTCTTATTATGATCAAAACAAAAACAAAAATGTTATAATTCCATAAGGTATGCAAGGAAAAAAAAAAGGAGAATTTTGACCAAAGAAAGAGGGGATTCAAGCCTCCTCGTTTTAGAAATAAGCAATTTCAACCACCACAAGGTGTGACTAAGCTAGCTAAGATGATTGGAGATAAGCCAAGAGATCCACTTAAATGTTGGGGATGTGAAGAGGACCATTCACTTAGAAGTTATCCACACCAGAGTGGGAGTACCAAGCATATATTCACAACATCCAAGAGGATTAAACTATGGGTGAGGTGGCAAAGATCGTCCCTAGAATCTATCCTACACTAGAGGATTGCCAAGCAAATCATCAATCAATTGTGGTTGATGTTGAAGGTACAATTTATAATAAACTTATCTCTATTTTAATTGACTATGGAGCTACTCACAATTATATCACTCCTAAAATTGTTAAGACTTGTTCTTTTGAAAAAACAAAGCATAGTAAACCATGGTTGATCCAATTAACCACTAGAACCAAGAGGAAAGTTAGTGAAGTGGTGGAGAAATGTCCATTAGAAATGGATGGACTCTTCACATGGGAAAATATGAATATTTTTCCACTTGGTTCCTATGATGTCTTGATCGAAATGGATTGGTTGGAAGCACATAATGTTAAACTTGATTGCTACAACAAGACCTTTGAATGCATTTATGAAGAAGGAATCCCAAGTATATTTAAGGGAATTCCCAAGGTAGTTTCTATTAGGAAAATTTCATCGTTGAAACTAAAGAAGTATTTTAAGAAAGGTCTCCAATTGTATGCATCCCATGTATTGGGTAGAATAGAAAATGAATTTCTAAGTTGGAGGACTATCATGTGTTTCAAGAATTTAGGGATGTGGTTCCCAACGAAGTGCTAGGACTTCCTCTAAAGAAGGATATTGATTTCACAATTGATATTGTGCTAGGAGCTATGGCAATGTCCAAGACACCTTATAGAATGAGTACCTTAGAATTGTTAGAGCTGAAAATGCAATTGCAAGAGTTATTGGAAAAGAAATACCTTCGACCAAATGTGTATCCATGGGGAGCACCCATGCTATTTCTGAAAAATAAAAATGGAACTCCTAGGTTATGTATTGAGTACATGTAGCTGAAAGTTACAACGAAGAACAAGTACCCATTACCTTGAAATGATGACCTATTTGATCAAATGAGAGAGTAAAATGAATTTTCAATGATTGATTTTAGGTCCAATTACCATCAAGTCAAAATAAAGGAAGAAGGAATCCATAAGATGACCTTCAGAATAAGGTATGGACACTATGATTTCATGGTGGTGCCATTTGGATGTTGAACTTTGGTTTTCATTGATGTCAACTAATGTTAAAGAGGATGGAAAAGGATGTCAAAGAAGTTTCAACATTCCTATGGCAGTTTGAAGAATTATATGGAAGCCACCTTGAAGTGGTATATGTGCACATAAGATGAAGAAGAATATGGATGCCAGTATAAAGAAATATATCCAAAAATACATCCAATCTGAAAAAGTATATTTCAGAGGAACATCATGCATATCCAGTTTGAAGAAGTACATAAGGAATGCATACTCCTTCAAGGTAAAAAGCCAAAGAATTGGTCGGACAAAGATTTGGGTGTGTGCAAGCAAACCAAAGAGTTGGTTGAAAAAAGGTACAAGTGTGCAAGCAAACCAAAGAGTTGGTTGAACAAAAGTACAAGTGCGCAAGCAAGCTAAGGATTTGGTTGAACAAAGGTACAAGTGAACAAGCAATCCAAGGAGAAGATTATATAGTGCGCAAGCAATTCAATCATTGAATGGACAAGGATCGGGAGTGCACAAGCAGCATGAAACAAGCTTATGGTTTAATAGTCCTAAAAGCATGCAAATCTCACTAATCAGAAGAAGCTTTCAGTTGTTGAAGTGCGCACAAGTTCCAAGAAGGGTGTAGCAATTAAAGTTATTAAATGCACAAATTCCATAGTCGAAGACACATTTAGTGTGAAAGACCCACATGTGATGGTACCGCAAGGGTCAAAGTCCCACTAAGTCGAAGATCATGTATGCACAAGTTCCACAAAACAATGGTACATTAAGAGTGAAAGGATACACCGCAAAGGGTTAAAAGTCCCACCAAGTCAAATACCATGTATGCGCAAAATCCATAATAGATGACACATCAGTAGCACATAAGATGACAAGTGGTGGAAGCATAAGGTAAGTAGAACCGTGAAGTAAGGAATGAAGGAATGCCACAACCAACTTGTGGACATACAATCCATGCAGGATATGTATAAATAAGGATCAAGTTGGAGATTCTGAAGCAAAATTGAAAGCAAGTATGAAGAGCTTATAAGTGGAAGATATAGATTTATATCTGGGGCATCAAAGGCTCGTGGAATAAGAAAAGCATGATCTAGACTTAGAGCTGAGTGCGCACAAGAATAAGAATGATATAGATTATGAAGCACAGAATGATGTTGTGAATCTGTGACGATTGAAAAAATACAGAAAGAAAGAATTACAAAAGTATGTGCAAGTGTGTGAGGATTGAATGACAGTATTGCATACAGCACGCAGACAGTCATAGATGTTCTAAGACCGAAGCGCAAAGACAGAACTGAAGTATATCAGAAGATGTGCAAAAGCTTAGATGATGCATGAAGGTTGAAGTGAAGTGTGCAAAGTAAAAGAAGTCCATCAAATGCACAAGCACGTAGTAGAATTTGAATCAAGTATGCATGTCATGATGAGGATGATCTGAGACAAGTGCGATAAACCAAAAGTACAAATCATATGATGCACAGTATGTTGCAAATTGTCTCAAAGACTGTAGAACTTAAATTGAATGGCACATCTCAGAAAGTGTGCAGTTCCATCTAATATTGGTGCGTGATATCAAAACAACAAGTCATCAATTGTTGCACAGTATCAGTTGAGAGTGCAGTTGTGCAGTAGTAGAATGACATAGGAAATCTTGGCACGGACTGAAGAATCAGTTGAAGTATCACACAGCATAAGTAGAGTGACATCAGTTAAAGAGTTGAGTGGAATGTGAAGTCAAGTGATGTATGCAGCAAAGTGGTAGCAATACAACTGCATACGAAGGGTGTGCACAGTAGAACGTACATCAAAATATCTGAAGTGTGCACGTATCAGAAGTAAAACAAGGAAATATCTTATTTTGGATATCTGGGTGGTAGGACGGGGCAAGGAGAAGGGAGTTGTAGCCTCCTTCCAGTTGGTGTTGGATAACATAGGGAGTTGGTGCTTCCTTCAGGTCGATTCCTGTAAAACCAGGGGGTCGGTTCCTCCTTCCAGTTGGTGCTGGTAAACACAGAAAGTTGGTGATTCTTTGAATGTAATATTTTTCATTATAAAAGAGAATTCTGTGGTTTTCTCCCGTTTGGGTTTCCACATAAAAATTATATGTGTCATGTGTTCTTTATTTGCACACATGTTGATGAATGTCTTTACTTGTTGATGCATAATTGATGATCAAGATTAAGTTCAGAATAATATGTTTAAGGAGTTAAAATTGTTTATAATTGCGTTAATATTGATTCACTCTCCTCTTAGTATTAAATTGGTTCCAACATTGGCCTCACTAATGCACCGGCTACATTCATGTGCCTCATGAATTGTGTTTTCAGCAATTATTTGGACAAGTTTGTTCTTGTTTTCTAGATGGCTTTCTTATTTATTCCAAGAATGAAGAGGAGCATGAAGAACATTTGAGGATGGATTTGTAAGTTCTAAGGGAGCATAAGTTGTATGCAAAGCTAAGCAAATGTGATTTATATCAAAATAAAATTTATTATTTCGGTCACATTATTCTAGAGGAAGGAATATCATTGGATCGAGAAAAGATTGAGACCATTATCAATTGGCCAACTCCAAGGAATGTGACAGAGGTGAGACCTTTTATGGGTCTTGTTGTGTATTATAGAAGGTCATTATAGGATTCTCCAATGTTTCAAAACTCACAACTTCTTTGCAAAAGAATGGAAGTTATAACATTCTAGTGGACACAAAAATGTGAAGAAAGCTTCCAGTTTTTGAAGAAATTTCTTACAAGTGCTCCAATTTTGAAAAATGCAAATTGAGAAAAGGATTTTCTAGTGTGTATTGGTGCATGTAAAGAAGGAATCAGAGGATGCAACAAATGTCAAAACCTAGAAATTTCCGAAAAATTTAAAATTTTTAAGATAGCAATAAATGTTATTAAATGCAGTCCTTGATCTGTTTGTTTTAGTTAAGTGATCATAATTATGTCTGAATGATCTGTTATTGTACTTAAATTTTAATGTGAGCTTTTAATTGCAGTTATTGATTGTTTTCTGTTCTCCAACCTCAAGGGGAGAAATTGCCATGACCAACTGGGCTTACTTAGCTTCCGAGCTAATGCATCGATATGTCTTTCTCTTACAGATTTACAGGTACCATACGAGTTTCTAGATTTAATCTTTAAAGTATAAAAGTCAGTTAGCTGTACCACTTTCTTCAGTAACAGCATAAGCATACTAGTCAAGTTATCAGGTAGCATTCGTCCTATGATCTCTTCAAGGTTCTACTAATTTAAAAATTATAAGTTAATTAGAGATTATGACAGATATGTTTCCTTGAGCTCAAAAGAATTTAAAAATTCTATGAAGTAATTTCCCTCTGATGGTATTATCGCAATGCAAGATATAATTTCACAGTTAATACAGTGTATACTGCAACTAGTTTCTCAATGATCGCTATTCTTCATCTTTCGTGTCTGTATTATTTGTACTCCCTTTATAAATGATCTGGAATATTTCCTCGTATACATTACTTATTGCTGGCATTGTTTGATGTTCTGTCAATTACCGATTCCAACGATGGATGTGACCTTTGTCGTTCTCATGAGACTGGAGTTGAGATAAAATAGTGATATGATGTTCTAACCATTTATAGTTTATAATACATCATTATCTTTATAACTTTTATAATGCAATATGCTTGTTCCATGCCTAGAATACTTTGTTCCTTTGTTTTTGAACAGCATTCATTTGTATGGAATAATAAGTAAGTTTATATCCATATATTACAAGAATTATAGGTATTGTTCCTATGTTTGATTGTTAAAGAGGTGATATAAGAACTATAATATTAAAACCTTTATGGATAAACTATGCATCTAACTATATTAGCCAAGGTAAGATTTTAATTTTACAAACAATGATGAACTCTCGACGTAACTTGACTATACAAAATTCTATTTGTTTGTAGGGCAAGGTATTATGTCCACTAAGCAATCTCGAAGGCAAAGTTCTAACATGCATTAGATGATGGTTTAAATAATAGTGTTTCGATCATAGGGAATATCCCTACTATGATTATACTTTATCCATACGATGATTTAAAATTGAGAAACAATAATTTGAAACACCACATGGACTATGGATTGTCGACCCATGGCAAGTTAATTTATGTAAAGGATACGTGGATAGTTCTGGTCCCTATATTTGATGATATAAATGGTTTGTCTGAAACCCTACTTGGTCATTTCCCTCTGCCTTCGGGCTCAGTTGCCTGCGAAAACCCTCCTGGTCTGAGTTTCTTCGTCGTGGTGCTGTAAGTTGCAGCTTCCATGCTGCTACAGTTCGTGGAGTGTGTCTCTCGTGTTGTTTGTGAGTCAGTAAGCTCTGCTATTGGCGTTCTATATGTATATTGGGCATCTCGGGTTATCTCTTCTGTTGTTTCTGTTGGCTATCAGTTCCCAGGCTTCTCCCAGCCCTCATACTCATTCCCTTGTATTGCTTCAGAGCCATGGTATTCCTGCTGTCGGCATCTATGAAGTGGTTATAACTTGGGTTTGTATTTGTGCTTTCAATTCTAGTATGTTCATGGCATGAGGTATTGTTCTGAATGTTTCTTGGTCACGGCTTCCATTGTGGAAATAAATCTTGGAGTTTCCTAGCCCATTCTCCTGGTGATTAGGGCAAGGTCTTCCACTTAGCTCAGTTCGTGGCTACAAGGGAATTCACTGCGTTTTTGCTTCCTCCACATTCGCTGGTACGATATAACATTTGTTTCGATGATTTTTAATTAAAAAGGGAGTGTTTATTTTTAAGACAAGTTTGTAACTAATCGATAAATTGTACTGTGCAAGCACTGGTTAAACCTGAAGGTGTATGAAGCATGACCTTAGGCGCTTGGCTTCTTCCGGGTAAGCCTGGTCACACCATGGCGGTTTCTCCCTTTGATGGTTAGGATGGTTAGGGTTTGATTTGATAAGACCACCTTTGTGGCTGTTGTTTCATGTTCTCGGACATGGTTGACCCTGTGATGGGTGTGGTATGATATGGTTGCAGTCATATGAAATGTATTCATTTTTCTTATAGTAGTTAGGGTTTGTATAAGAATTAATGTATAAAAGGAACAAGCTGTGGCTTGTTCTGTCGTGGCGGCCTTTGGGTTTTTGTTTGTTACTGTATCTTTAAAAAGATTGGGGTAATCACCCAGTTTTGTGAAAGTTAAAATATAATGAAAGTTTACCTGTAAGATGGCTCATATACTGTCTACGTTTCCTTTAAATGGATACAATGTACAGTAGTAGGAATATTTTAAGTTTCTAAAACACTTTCAGAGAAGAAAAATAACTCGGTTGTAGGTGATGGCACAGTCTTATTTCTCAGCGTTTTTGTTTTTTGTGTTGAATGATAACGATAGGGTTCAATTAAATCTTACAGTGGTAGGCTATTAATGTGTTGATAACCCTGTCGAGTTGGGGATCTCACCCAGATTGGAATATTGTAACATATGAAAATGTGTTCATGCTATGTTGGTCGTTGTAAAGCATACCTGGATAATTCTATGTTTTTTTCTTACATTCTATTAAGTAATGCAAAAGAGTTACGGCTATGGATGAGTCGTTGTAAAAACTCTTCAATGTTTACACAACTGTAATAAATTTCTCATTGTTCATAACTAAAGTGGTAGGGTTTGATTTCGAAATGCCAACAATGGTTTGGTTCAAATGATAACTCTGTGGATACGACTTTTGAATGAGATGTTTAATCTATTGTTAAGATAGGACTCTATCGATACTGTGCATTTGCATGAAGAATTGAGCTCGATAGTGAGCAAAATAAATACTGTGATGATGAAAAGATTTTGACTAAAAGGGAATAAAATTACTATTTTGTATAAACTCGGCCTCGAGCTAGTTATTGTTTTTGTCTTTAATTCTTTCTGCTCGAAAGTTAATAGCTAGGTCAAACTTTGCTGTTAGTTTCTTGTTTGTAAAAACGAGAGAGATAGATTTTAATAGAACTTCTTCGCCACGATTTTTGTTTAAAAGATCAATTGTTTTGTTCTGGCTAAGATTTTGTCGAAAGAAGAAAATAGTTAATAAGTTGAAAGATATGGCTATACTGTTATTCGATTCTATAATGAGTCAATAAAAGTTCATCCAGTCTTCTTGTATGTTCTGTCAATAAATAAATAAACTTACTAACATAATTTGGTTCACCCATTCTTGGTACAGATAAAGACCTGTATACTTGTTTAGCTAATTCTTGGGACAAATAAAGACCTGTATACTTGTTTAGCAGGGTTTATACCTGCTAAACTATCTATGAAAATAATTTACTGTGATTATAAAGTTATCTATAATTCTGTTCCTATAATTGTTTTAACGAGTTTATTTTCCAGGAAATATTTACTGTATAATTAGCCTATACTTATCTATTTAACTATTGTAATAAACAAGTGTAAAATCACAATAACATCCTATAACTTATAATAATAACAAAGCATATTATGCATAAAACAAATACTTGAACTGTAAGATAATAGTGATACTAGGGAATTTCTAAGATATAATAGTTCTGCAGATTCTATCTACTAACAATTCAGAGATGCTAACTTTACTGAATTAAATCCTGTTCAGACATAGAGGAGATAGTCATATTCTACATTCATATTTACTCAATAAACAGCAGGAATAAGTGGCAGAACCTGTGTCAATTGTAGACAACAACAGCAATGGGAGACTGTTCCTCCCTACCAACTCCTAGAGAGTGCCCAGACAGCACTTCTCAGGACCCCCGAGCTTGCTCTGGTCTCCCTGGCTGGAACTAGGTGCAGCAAAACAATTCACTCAGCCAAACAGCTAAACTGGAACTAAGTCACTGCAGCCTTCCTCTCAAACAAATTCCTTACTGTTTTTCCCTCTTCCTCAATGGGACTCCTGAATAACATTCACCTGAATGTATTCTCCCTCCAGAACTATGTTGAACCCCCAGCTCAGTTCATTGAGTACTATTTAAAAGATTGCCTAGGTCTTAGTTGGGTTACTGTCATTAATGAGCCACCTGCTCAGATTCCACTTTCTTGGGGAATCATGACCCCAAAATATAGGGAAGTTGCCACCTGCAACTTAGGAAGTGTTTGAGGATGCTGCCACTTGTCTTTTGCCTATCCACCTAGTTCCCTCCACCAGTTAGACCAGTAACCTCTTTTAACAGCTCTCCCATGCTGTTGTCTCCATAATTTATTTATTAATAATAAAATATTCAGAATTACATTCCATTTCTGGTGACTCTGCTGAGTCATCAATTCCTACTTAGCATTAAATTTAACATAATGTCTAAGGAATATAATAAAATAATTACATTATTTTTGCAAAATTGGGGTATGTGACATACACACCCCCTTAAAATTTAACATCGTCCTCGATGTTACTTATTCCTCATCCTCAGCCACCTGCTGGAATAGATTTGTGTATGCTTCCCGCATCTTACTTTCCAATTCCCAAGTAGCTTCTTCAGGACTAAGGTGCTTCCATTGCACCTTCAGCTGTCCAATTGTGCGGTTCAGCAGAGTAATTTCCCTCCTCCTGAGGATACAATCCGGTTCCACCAGAACTTCCCCTTCTGGTTCTACCTGTACAATGTTCCAATCAATAACATGAGTAGCATCATGAACATACTTTTTTAGAACAGAAATATGAAAAACATTGTGCACTTTTAAATTAGGTGGTAATGCTAGCTGATAAGCAACTTGACCAATCCTAGATAAAATTTCAAACGGACCACAGTAACGTGGCGCTAATTTTGCACAACTCCCCAGTCTTAGGGAGCTCTTCTTTGGTCTTACCTTGATGAACACATGTTCACCTACCTGGAACTCTTTAGGAGTTCTTTTCAAATCTGCTTGACTCTTCTACCGATCCTGGGCAATCTTCAAATTTTCCTGCACTTGTTTCACAATCTGTTCCATCTCTTTTAACAAATCAGGACCTAACACTAATCTATATACTGGATTACTCCAAGAGATAGGAGTGTTACATTTATGTCCATACAGAATTTCAAAAGGACTAAACTTAGATGACGATTGATAGTTGTTATTGTATGCAAATTCTGCTAGATGTAAATAGTCCTCCCACTTTCCTGTTTGATCCTTAACATACATTCTTAGTAGATCTTCTAATACCTGATTAACTCTTTCAGTTTGTCCGTCTGTCTAAGGATGGAAAGAAGTGCTAAAATTCAGAGTTGTGTTTAATCCTTTAAACAAGGATTTCCAAAAATTCCCTGTGAATTTAGGATCCCTGTCTGAAATAATAACTTTTGGGACTCCATGTAACCGAAAAATCTGTTTCAAAAATATATCAGCTATGTTTGCAGCCTTGTAAGTGGTTTTAACAGGAATAAAGTGTGCTGATTTACTTAATTTATCCGCTACTACCATAATTGAATCATTCTGATGCTGATTTTTGGGTAATCCCGTAATGAAATCTAAGCTGATTATTTCCCACTTCCAACTAGGAATAGGCAAAGGTTGCAATAACGCAGCTGGATGCTGGTGTTCTGTTTTTACCTATTGATAGTCTAAACATCTAGCTATATACTCAGTTGTTTCAGATTTCATATTAGGCCAGAAATAATCTTTTCGCAGCATAGTGACAGTTTTCTGGTAGCCTGGATGCCCTGAGTAAGGGGTTTTATGAACTTCGTCCAGAATTAACAGTTTAACCTTAGGTACATTTGGAACATACATCCTGTCTTTAAACAATAAAAATCCCTCTTTGTTTAAACTGTAATCCTTTATCAAACTTTCTGTAGATTGGTCTTTGGCTGTAGCTTGTAATTTTTGATAAACTTCATCCAATTTTATCCCTTCAGCCAACTGTTCATTTAAATCAGAATTATAAGTGCTGATAACTGATATAAAATTCAGCCTTGCATTTCTGCTCAAAGCATCAGCCACCTTATTTTCCCTTCCTTTTATGTGCTGAATTTCGAAATCGTACTCACTTAAGAAGGCCAACCATCTTGCTTGTCTTGCATTTAAGTTAGGCTGATCCAACAGGTATTTCAGACCCTTATTATCAGTCATTAGATTAAATTTTCTGCCTATTAAGTGGTGTCGCCACATCTTTAAAGCATGGATAACAGCAGCCAATTCCAAATCATAAGTGGCATAATTCTTTTCATGAATCTTCAGCTTCCTGGACTCATAGGCAATGACATGCCCATCCTGAGTCAACACTCCGCCTAAACCATCATTACAAGCGTCGGTGCAGACTACAAAATCCTTATTAGGATCTATTGTTCTTAAGATAGGCATGGTTGTTAATAAAGTCTTCAATTTCTTAAAGCTTTCTTCACACTTCATGTTCCAATCGAACTTCTTGCCTTTCTTTTGCAAGGAAGTGATTGAGTTGGCTATTTTTGAAAAGCCTTCAATGAATCTCCGGTAGTACCCGGTAATTCCCATGAAGGACCTAACATCTGTTACGTCTTTTGGTATTGGCCAATCCTCAATTGCCCGGATCTTTTCAGGATCAACTGAAATCCCTTCCTTAGTGACTACATGTCCTAAGTACTGGATTTCATCTTTGAAGAAGTCACATTTACTGAACTTCGCAAAGAGCTGCTGCTCTCTCAGTTCTTGTAAGACTATCTGTAAGTGTTCTTTATGCTCCTCTTCATTCTTAGAATAAATTAAAATGTCATCGATGAATACAACAACAAATTTATCTAAATATTTATGCATTATGTTGTTCATTAGGCACATAAAAACAGCTGGGGCATTAGTAAGCCCAAATGGCATTACGACAAATTCGTAATGTCCATACCTTGTTCTAAAAGCTGTTTTGAAAATGTCTTCTTCTTTTATCCTTACCTGATGATAACCCGATCTCAGGTCTATCTTAGAGAACACCGTAGCTCCACGTAGATGATCAAACAGATCATCTATGCGAGGCAACGGATATCTATTTTTAATCGTCATCTTGTTCAGTTGACGGTAATCTATGCAGAGTCGCATAGTTCCGTCCTTCTTTTTAACAAAAATTACTGGTGCTCCCCAAGGGGATACACTGGGTCGAATGTACTTCTTGTCTATTAACTCCTTTAACTGAGTTTTCAATTCGTTAAGTTCCAAAATATTCATACGATACGGGGCTTTTGAACTGGGTACAACACCTAGTACCAGCTCAATTGTAAAATCTAGTTCTCTCTTGGGAGGTAATCCTGGGATTTCTTCCAAAAAAACATCAACAAACTCATTTACTACAGGAATATCCTCTACTGTTATCTTGCTGATTTCAGACTTATCTGCCTCATCTGTAATAGTTACAGCATAGGCTTTGCACCCTTTTCTGACTGCTCGTTTAAGTTGTAAAGCAGAAATCTGCCTGATTACTGTTTTCCTAGGAATACCCCTAACAGTTACAGGCTGTTCATTATTGTTTACACACCTAAAAGTTTTGTCAAAACAGTTTAAAACTACCCTATGCTGTTCTAACCAGTCCATCCCGATAAGTATGTCATAAGAGCCAAGTGGAAAAACATTTAATTTAACAATAGTTTTAAAATCATTCATATCTAGGACACATTCCTTAACATAACAATTTACTTTCCTTTTTGCCCCAGTAGCTAGTTGTACAGACCAAGAATTATCAAACCTTTCAACAGTCAGATTACATTTTTCTACTAGCTGGGGTGAAATATAACTAAGACTAGCACCCGGATCTATTAAGATAGTTACAGGGATTTTGTTAATCATACCTCCTACTTCCACCATGGAAGTTTGATAGTCAGCTTGGTGGTTCTCCAATGTTGCATTGATTCGGGGCATAGTTCCTGCAAAGTCTCCAACAGTCATTTCATCTTGTAAAGTATGAATATTGCTGATTGGCTTCTTCCGATTTGGGCAAACTGAAGCATAATGTGGTCCATTACACTCCCAGCATTTAACAGGCTCCTTCCGTTCAAAGTTCTTAGTGTAATTTCCGTGATTGTTAGGAACCTCCTTGCTGCCCTTGAAATTGTTGGAATGATTAGCAGTTCCATTTTTGTTTCCCTGGAAGTTTTTACCATTAAACAGGGTTCTGTTCTTGTTATTTTTGAAACTTTTCTAGGGTACAAACTCCTTTTTCCTATATTCAGGCTGATTGCTGTTCTTTTTAGCTTTCCAACTAGCTATCCCTTCTTTCTTTTTATTCTATTCATAACAGAAATTCGCCTTTCGCATAGCCTCTTCCAGCGTTTTGGGGTTATCATATTCAATTATGTCCTTGATATGATAGGGCAGGCAGCTAAGAAACCGCTGTATTTTTTGTTTCTCTTCAACAAAATACGGCACATACCTTAACAGACTTAAGAATTTGCTGTTTAAGTCTTTCATAGTCATAGATCCTAGCTTTAATTCATAAAATTCCTTGGCCCTCTCTTCATAGTATTGTTCCGACAGAAATTTCTTTTTGAAGTACCTTTTAAAAGTACTCCAATTGACTTCTTTTTCTTTGATTCCCTTGACCCTTTTCAGGTCTTGCCACCATATGTCCGCCTTTCCAGAAAGGTTGTAAATGGCCATTCGTGCCTTTAGCTTATTTGAATAGTTGTAAATCTGGAAATATTTTCTCATCCCGGATAACCAGGATTCTGCTTCTTCTCCTGTCTCAGATTCTCCGTTGAAGGTTGGGGGTTTTATTTTCTTAAATTCCCCGAAAATCTCTTCGTAAGGCCTGTACTTTTTCTTCCGATGATACAACTTAGCCTCACTCCTGTCACTAGTAGTGTGATGACTGTGTTGTTCCCTTCTTTCTTCAGATGATGAATTGCTGTCAGATTTAGCTGGTTTCATCCTTTTAGACCCTCTTTGATGACTAGCTTCTTCAGATTCAGCTCTTTGGCTTCTTCCTCCTGCCTGAAATTTTTCTATCAATAATTGATTAAGCTGCTCTTGAGTTTTCAGAATTCTTTCGTTATCCTTCTTGACTGTTTCTATTTTCGTCTTTAAACCTTTTATGGTCTGCATCAGTTCCGAGGAGTGAGCAATTTCCTCCTCTATCGCAGGTTCTCTCGACATCTTTCTTGTCGCAGTGTTTGGAGTTTCCTCCTCAGCATATTCTTCCAGCTTTTCCATACCTGCCTGTTAGATTCAGAAAGAAGAAAATTTTCTGCTCTGTTTGATAAAACAGAAAATACAAGTTAGTAACTTTATACAGATATATAAATTTTTCTTTTCATTGGCACTGTTCTGCGGAAACTAGTGGAGCCATATGAAGGCCTAGTGTATGAACCATGCTCTGATACCACATGTCAAAACCCAAAAATTTCTGAAAAATTTAAAAGTTTTAAGATAGCAATAAATGTTATTAAATGCAGTCCTTGATCTGTTTGTTTTAGTTAAGTGATCATAATTATGTCTGAATGATCTGTTATTGTACTTAAATTTTAATGTGAGCTTTTAATTGCAGTTATTGATTGTTTTCTGTTCTCCAACCTCAAGGGGAGAAATTGCCATGACCGACTGGGCTTACTTAGCTTCCGAACTAATGCATCGATATGTCTTTCTCTTACAGATTTACAGGTACCATACGAGTTTCTAGATTTAATCTTTAAAGTATAAAAGTCAGTTAGCTGTACCACTTTCTTCAGTAACAGCATAAGCATACTAGTCAAGTTATCAGGTAGCATTCGTCCTATGATCTCTTCAAGGTTCTACTAATTTAAAAATTATAAGTTAATTAGAGATTATGACAGATATGTTTCCTTGAGCTCAAAAGAATTTAAAAATTCTATGAAGTAATTTCCTCTGATGGTATTATCGCAATGCAAGATATAATTTCACAGTTAATACAGTGTATACTGCAACTAGTTGCTCAATGATCGCTATTCTTCGTCTTTCATGTCTGTATTATTTGTACTCCCTTTATAAAGGATCTGGAATATTTCCTCGTATACATTACTTGTTGCTGGCATTGTTTGATGTTCTGTCAATTACCGATTCCAACGATGGATGTGACCTTTGTCGTTCTCATGAGACTGGAGTTGAGATAAAATAGTGATATGATGTTCTAACCATTTATAGTTTATAATACATCATTATCTTTATAACTTTTATAATACAATATGCTTGTTCCATGCCTAGAATACTTTGTTCCTTTGTTTTTGAACAGCATTCATTTGTATGGAATAATAAGTAATTTTATATCCATATATTACAAGAATTATAGGTATTGTTCCTATGTTTGATTGTTAAAGAGGTGATATAAGAACTATAATATTAAAACCTTTATGGATAAACTATGCATCTAACTATATTAGCCAAGGTAAGATTTTAATTTTACAAACAATGATGAACTCTCGACGTAACATGACTATACAAAATTCTATTTGTTTGTAGGGCAAGGTATTATGTCCACTAAGCAATCTCGAAGGCAAAGTTCTAACATGCATTAGATGATGGTTTAAATAATAGTGTTTCGATCATAGGGAATATCCCTACTATGATTATACTTTATCCATACGATGATTTAAAATTGAGAAACAATAATTTGAAACACCACATGGACTATGGATTGTCGACCCATGGCAAGTTAATTTATGTAAAGGATACGTGGATAGTTCTGGTCCCTGTATTTGATGATATAAATGGTTTGTCCGAAACCCTACTTGGTCATTTCCCTCTGCCTTCAGGCTCAGTTGCCTGCGAAAACCCTCCTGGTCTGAGTTTCTTCGTCGTGGTGCTGTAAGTTGCAGCTTCCATGCTGCTACAGTTCGTGGAGTGTGTCTCTCGTGTTGTTTGTGAGTTAGTAAGCTCTGCTATTGGCGTTCTATATGTATATTGGGCATCTCGGGTTATCTCTTCTGTTGTTTCTGTTTGCTATCAGTTCCCAGGCTTCTCCCAGCCCTCATACTCATTCCCTTGTATTGCTTCAGAGCCATGGTATTCCTGCTGTCGGCATCTATGAAGTGGTTATAACCTGGGTTTGTATTTGTGCTTTCAATTCTAGTATGTTCATGGCATGAGGTATTGTTCTGAATGTTTCTTGGTCACGGCTTCCATTGTGGAAATAAATCTTGGAGTTTCCTAGCCCATTCTCCTGGTGATTAGGGCAAGGTCTTCCACTTAGCTCAGTTCGTGGCTACAAGGGAATTCACTGCGTTTTTGCTTCCTCCACATTCGCTGGTACGATATAACATTTGTTTCGATGATTTTTAATTAAAAAGGGAGTGCTTATTTTTAAGACAAGTTTGTAACTAATCGATAAATTGTACTGTGCAGGCACTGGTTAAACCTGAAGGTGTATGAAGCACGACCTCAGGCGCTTGGCTTCTTCTGGGTAAGCCTGGTCACACCATGGCGGTTTCTCCCTTTGATGGTTAGGATGGTTAGGGTTTGATTTGATAAGACCACCTTTGTGGCTGTTGTTTCATGTTCTCGGACATGGTTGACCCTGTGATGGGTGTGGTATGATATGGTTGCAGTCATATGAAATGTATTCGTTTTTCTTATAGTAGTTAGGGTTTGTATAAGAATTAATGTATAAAAGGAACAAGCTATGGCTTGTTCTGTCGTGGCGGCCTTTGGGTTTTTGTTTGTTACTGTATCTTTAAAAAGATTGGGGTAATCACCCAGTTTTGTGAAAGTTAAAATATAATGAAAGTTTACCTGTAAGATGGCTCGTATACTGTCTGCGTTTCCTTTAAATGGATACAATGTACAGTAGTAGGAATATTTTAAGTTTCTAAAACACTTTCAGAGAAGAAAAATAACTCGGCTGTAGGTGATGGAACAGTCTTATTTCTCAGCGTTTTTGTTTTTGTGTGTTGAATGATAACGATAGGGTTCAATTAAATCTTACAGTGGTAGGCTACTAATGTGTTGATAACCCTGTCGAGTTGGGGTTCTCACCCAGATTGGAATATTGTAACATATGAAAATGTGTTCATGCTCTGTTGGTCATTGTAAAACATACCTGGATAATTCTATGTTTTTTTTTTACATTCTATTAAGTAATGCAAAAGAGTTACGGCTGTGGATGAGTCGTTGTAAAAACTCTTCAATGTTTACACAACTGTAATAAATTTCTCATTGTTCATAACTAAAGTGGTAGGGTTTGATTTCGAAATGCCAACAATGGTTTGGTTCAAATGATAACTCTGTGGATACGAATTTTGAATGAGATGTTTAATCTATTGTTAAGATAGGACTCTATCGATACTGTGCATTTGCATGAAGAATTGAGCTCGATAGTGAGCAAAAGAAATACTGTGATGATGAAAAGATTTTGACTAAAAGGGAATAAAATTACTATTTTGTATAAACTCGGCCTCGAGCTAGTTATTGTTTTTGTCTTTAATTCCTTCTGCTCGAAAGTTAATAGCTAGGTCAAACTTTGCTGTTAGTTTCTTGTTTGTAAAAACGGGAGAGATAGATTTTAATAGAACTTCTTCGCCACGATTTTTGTTTAAAAGATCAATTGTTTTGTTCTGGCTAAGATTTTGTCGAAAGAAGAAAATAGTTAATAAGTTGAAAGATGTGGCTATACTGTTATTCGATTCTATAATGAGTCAATAAAAGTTCAGCCAGTCTTCTCGTATGTTCTGTCAGTAAATAAATAAACTTACTAACATAATTTGGTTCACCCATTCTTGGTACAGATAAAGACCTGTATACTTGTTTAGCTAATTCTTGGGACAGATAAAGACCTGTATACTTGTTTAGCTAGGGTTTATACCTGCTAAACTATCTATGAAAATAATTTAGTGTTATTATAAAGTTATCTATAATTCTGTTCCTATAATTGTTATAACGAGTTTATTTTCCAGGAAATATTTACTGTATAATTAGCCTATACTTATCTATTTAACTATTGTAATAAACAAGTGTAAAATCACAATAACATCCTATAACTTATAATAATAACAAAGCATATTACGCATAAAACAAATACTTGAACTGTAAGATAATAGTGATACTAGGGAATTTCTAAGATATAATAGTTCTGCAGATTCTATCTACTAACAATTCATAGATGCTAACTGTACTGAATTAAATCATGTTCAGACATAGAGGAGATAGTCATATTCTACATTCATATTTACTCAATAAACAGCAGGAATAAGTGGCAGAACCTGTGTCAATTGTAGACAACAACAGCAATGGGAGACTGTTCCTCCCTACCAACTCCTGGAGAGTGCCCAAACAGCACTTCTCAGGACCCCCGAGCTTGCTCTGGTCTCCCTGGCTGGAACTAGGTGCAGCAAAACAATTCACTCAACCAAACAGCTAAACTGGAACCAAGTTACTGCAGCCTTCCTCTCAAATAACTTCCTTACTGTTTTTCCCTCTTCCTCAATGGGACTCCTGAATAACATTCACCTGAATGTATTCTCCCTCTAGAACTATGTTGAACCCCCAGCTCAATTCATTGAGTACTATTTAAAAGATTGCCTAGGTCTTAGTTGGGTTACTGTCATTAATGAGCCACCTGCTCAGATTCCACTTTCTTGGGGAATCATGACCCCAAAATATAGGGAAGTTGCCACCTGCAACTTAGGAAGTGTTTGAGGATGCTACCACTTGTCTTTTGCCTGTCCACCTAGTTCCCTCCACCAGTTAGACCAGTAACCTCTTTTAACAGCTCTCCCATGCTGTTGTCTCCATAATTTATTTATTAATAATAAAATAATCAGAATTACATTCCATTTCTGGTGACTCTGCTGAGTCATCAATTCCTACTTAGCATTAAATTTAACATAATGTCTCAGGAATATAATAAAATAATTACATTATTTTTGCAAAATTGGGGTATGTGACAACAAAACCATGCGGTATGTTATGAGTCAAGAAAGCTAAAGGAACACGAAAAAAAATATGTTGCCCCTGATTTAGAGCTTGTTGTCATAGTGCACACTTTGAAAATGTGGAAGCATTATTTGATGAGAAAGAAATTTGAGCTTAGGACATATCACTGTGGTCTGCAATATTTGTTTGAGAAGCCAACACTAAATGCAAGGCAAGATATATGGATGAAATTTTAATGTGAGTTTGATTTTGAAATCAAACACAAATAGGGGAAAGAAAATAAAGTGGTTGATGCACTCAGCAGAAAAATGCATGCAATACATGTGCCAACCATTAGCATTTGGAAATCATATTTGGGGAAAAATATTGTTGACTGTCTTGCTGAAGATGAGCATTATGTGCAAATAAAAGATAAAATACATCATCAAAATTTCGAAAAGAGGTATGTAAGTTGATCATTTGAAGGATGATATACTTCTTACTTATAAAAATAGAATGTATATTCCTAATGTTGTAAATTTGAGGAGAATTAGTTTAGATGAAATCCATAAAATGCCATATTCTGATCAGCAGAGATACCAAAAAACAATTTCTATAGCAAGGAAGCAATTTTTTGGCCTGGGAATGAAGAAATACATTGCTAAGTATATTTATAGATATATGAAATGCTAACAAGTGAAGACTGAACATCAACACCCAATAGGTTTATTGCAGCATTTGTCAATTTCGAAATGGAAATGGGAAGTGGTAACTATGGATTTTATTACCGGATTTCCAACTACTTCAAGAAAGCATGATTCCATCATGGTTGTGGTGGATAAATTTTCTAATACATCACATTTTATTCCAGTTAAATCTACTTACAATTATGATGAGATAGATAGAATATTCATGAAAGAAGTATTCAAATTGCATGGGTTACCCAAAGCAATTATATATGATCGAGGAACAAAATTTACTTCTAACTTTTGGAAAAGTATTTTTGAATATTTGGGTACAAAGCTTAACTTTAGTATTGTTTTTCACCCACAAAAATAAGCAAATAGAAAGAGTAAATTAGGTGATTGAAGAAATGCTTCTCATGTATGTGATGGACAAACCATCCAAGTGGGAAGATTATCTACACTTGGTATACTTTTCATATAACAATGGGAAACAAGCATCGTTAGGAATGAGTTTATTTGAAGCTTTGTATGGCAGAAGGTGTAGGACACCAGTGACTTGGGATAATCCAGTGAATGGAATTCTGCTTGGGCCAAAAATGGTTAAGAAAATGGAACAAGAGGTTGTAAAGATTAGGCAGAGTTGAAATGCAACCCAAGATAGACAGAAAATCTATGTAGATACGAATCTAGTGCATAGGGATTTCAATGTTGGGGATCATGTTCACCTCCAAGTGAGGACAAGGAAAATTTCCTTGAAGCTTAGAATTTTGTAGTGTACCCAAACCAATATTTTGGCACACCAACTCAAAACTTGGTGAACAAGGCTAGTTTTCTTCTATTGGTTCCCGACACACCCAAAACTTTACCAAAATAAGTATTGTACCTACTGTATACTTATGACAGAACAGGTATGAGATATGGGTAGGGAACTCTACTTCGACAGAGGCACATTTTATGGGTGCATCACTCCTGGGAAAATCCAAGAAATATCGAGGCACAAAAACCCAGGATTTACGTGGAAACCCAATGGCTTATGGTGCACTATGGATGTATCTTAACACATACCAAAACCCAAAACTACTATATAAATGGTTGGGATCATAAATCAAAAAATGTATAGCTTTGTGGAGAAACCTGGGAGAGATTTTTTCACGGGGAAAACTCAGGTAGGAGACTCTGGAGGCATCCCGAATCATACCATACCTTCACAAATTTCTCACCTACCTACCTTGGGGTGAGAAATTTGTGAAGGTATGGTATGATTCATCAACTTACTATCTCTTTTGGGGATGATCTATGTACTATCCCACCTACCTTCATCAACTTACATACTCTCTTTTGGTTCTCTATATCTCGAGATATGGTTGTTTTAGTGAAGAACAGTTGATTTCCCTAGGCCAACCAGCTAAGTGATTTTCCAAATGGCCCAAGCAACCTCTGGGGGTCCAAAATTTATGAACCAGGACCTGATATGGACCATACTATGTCTCAAGTACTTTCAACAACTGACATAATCTGATTTGGACCTACAGAAGTGAATATATGGCTCAAACAATAAAAGCTAGTAAAAAATCCAATACAATGAGCATAGGTGAATTCAAACACATGGAGACAAAAGAGAAATTGTAGACAATGGACAGATATGGTATTTTATTATTATGGAAGTTCTACATTTACATCATATGTATTTCATGAACAACAACCATGTCTCATGAAGCTCAAACCCCAAAACAAACTCTTCAATGAGATGACACCAACAACACCAGCTACAAACAACAGTCAAAACCACTGGAACTTCAAAAAATTGAAACAACTACTAGAATCGACTTGCTACAACATTAATCTATGTGAATAAAAAGTGTGTCCATCCCTCATACACCAAATGAAATTGAAAAGACACTTAAAATGGTGACAATAGTAACATAGGGGCCCATCTCCCTAATGGTATGCAAGGGTCACATCACCCAAGCAATTGAGAAGCAATGCAACTCAATAATAATAACAATACATCAACAAGCTAACCTCCACTAGTGTGCCTTTGTCCTATTAAACTTGAGAGGTCTCCAATACCATGGATGAGTGAAAACCATGTTCCTTAACCACCTTGGACCAATCTTGTCTACTTAACCAATACCATGGACAAATACCATGGAACATTCAAAACCATCAACCATGCATGAGGTGGTTTACCACTTTGACCTTATCTCTCCATGAATGTGCCCTTGTCCTATTTGACCACTTACACAAACCAAGGAACCCTCCAAACCAATTTTGTCCACTTCTTTCCCTTCAAATTTGGATTTGGTCCAACCTTCATCATCGATCTCCACGAGCTTACCCTATTTTAAGGAAACACCCTTTTACATGGGAGAACACTTCTATTTGCCTCCAACGCGTTCCTTAGAATTGGTCAAACATTAATGAACCTTCCTTAATCATCACTTGTCCCCATTCACACCTTGGACCATCTTTTACCTTGATTTTAATAATTTGCCTTAGAAAAATTTACCCCATTTTAATACAAAGGCAAACTTAGGAAAATTTACCCCATTTTAATACAAAGGAAACAAATCCAAGATAGATACAAGGAACATCTCCACTGCCATGCTCCTCCAACTTCACTCTAGTCACCCATAGGGGCAACTCATAATCTTCTTTGAGTAAAATGAGTGTTTGGAAAACACTCCCCACATCTGTTGACCCATCCAAATGAGTCAAGCATGCCTCCCGTGTGCTGCTATGTGTATTGGAAGGTTCATATGGAAGATATAGAAATATTTGCTACACCTCACAAAACTACAGTATGAATGACACCATCAAGAACCATTTATCTTTCCATGGGATGCCAAGACCCCAAGTACGAATTGGAAGTGCATCATTCCAAATGTTTGTTGAACCCTCTAAGGGTCTTTACAACCAGAAAAGAAACTCCCTTTGTGCATCCATGTCATCTGTTATATCCTCTTGAATCAAATGGAACCTCCAAGTCCCTTCATGCATACATAATGTATCAGATGTCATCCATGGACATTTCTGCTGGTTCTCATTAAATTGGAAAGCAAAGAATGCATCAATCAACCTCCTATCATACCAAGCAAAACTCTTGCCTTCTCTAGATCTCAACTTTTCCATGCATCCATCCATCCAATATGTAGATGAATCAACATCTTTGTTGGTTGATCCAAGTAGAGTGAATGCAGCTACCTCCTCCAAAATCATGTTCTCCTTCAATGTAGGAAACCCATAATCCTCTTGGTACCAAGCTAGTGCTTGGAAAACTTTCTCCATGGCAATATCTTCTTCATGCACATGCCATTCAGATTGATCTCCTTGTTCATATGGTGGCTCATGGACTGATGTGCTAGTTAGTCTTCCTCCAAGGAAATAGATACTAGTGCATCCTTGGTTCTCCATCTCCACTATGTACTCACCTATCCAATCCTTGGACAAATAAGCATATTTTCCTGCATATATGAATGGTATGTCATCTTGAATGTACTTCTACAATAAGACAAGTGTTTGGCCAAGATTGTAATACCCCCATTTTGGCCCTTATAATGTATCAACTCGATACGTAAATATTGTGCATATGTGATGTATGATTCCTAGCGTGGAGCTCAAGGCCAAGGCCCCGCTAGTGAATGCTCAGCCTTAAAGGGATGGTATTTTATATTGTGTTATCCATGTGCTAGTAAGCCATGGGGGAATTGTAAAAGCATGTAAATAATTATAATGCAAATAAAATACCAAGGGGTTGGCTATGGATGCAACTAAAATGAGGGGGCTATGTGTATCCACTAGGGAGAGGTGAGGGGGTTGTGGGATTGAACCTATGCTGCCAAATGTCACCTTGAGAACCCACTTTGACTTTCCTTGCTGTCATTTATTTATGTTGTAAGGAAGTACTTCAAAAATCATCTCATGAGATTGATGGAGTATGGGAAGCCCAGAAATTCGTATGGCGGAGTATGGGCTCTGTTTAATTGACCCACAAGTCACTCTACCTCATGGGAGGACGTTTTCCCTCATCCCCATGCCATTGTGAAACAACTAGACTGTTATTCGGAGGATGTTATTTATTCCTAGCTATGGAAAAACCAGAAATCGAAACTTGGAAAGAAGCTACATTTTGAAGTGCGGAAATCACCCAGAAATTTGTGTGGGAAGTGAAATTAGGTGGGGAATCCATAAATATAAACCCCAAGGTGAATTTGAGAGTGGGAAGAGCCCCGAAATTCATGGGAGAACCCATTTTTGGGTTGAAATTCGTGAATGAGATTCATGTGGGAAGAAATTGAGGAAGATCCAAGAGCAGATCGCAGTGGGAGAGAGACCAGGGGGTCAGATCTCATGGTAAAGCCAGTGAAGGCTCAATTATCTTTGGTTTTGAAGTTGGGACTGTTGAGGCCTCGGATATGCAGGGTATGCAAAGTGCTGGAATGAGTTCCTAAGCTCTCAATAGAGGGGGAAAACCCAAACTGAAAGGCTTCAAAATGCCCTATGCAAGGATAGTTCTATCCCAAACCCATTTGGTGTAGTAATCTCCCACGGATATTCGGCCTCCGCTAGCACTCTAAGAGTTGATAGGTTTTGATCCAAAGGATCAGTTTTCAAATGAAGAAAACCTAAGTGTGAAAATATGTAAACACTAATCTACTTAAAGGAATCTAAGCTAAATTAGATCTATTCTAAGAAGGTATTTTGGAATAGGTGCAAATCAGCTTGATTTGAAAATAAACAGATCATGTATCAATGACACAAAAATGTATAAAAGGTTCAGTGATTTGTTCATCTCAAGTTGTAATTAATTAATGAAAATCAACTAATGGCAAATTGAGTTTGTTAAACATTCAAAACTTGATATGTTAATTGAAAAATTTACACCATTTGTTACTTACTGAAAGAATCATTTGCAAAAATCGATAAAAGATTTTAATAGAATAAACTCTTTAAAACCCTTATGAACACATGAATCATGAGTAATGATAAACCAGAACTGTAGATTGATATGTTTAATAAATTGCAAAGATTAAAACAGTGTCAGATAAACAACTTGAAGAAATCTCATTCATCAAATAAACTTGACAAAAGACAAAAGTGGATCTGAAAAATAACTTTACTGTATTCAATAACCAGTTTGCAAGAAACTACAAGCTTCTATCAAAACAGAGCATCTCCAGCCTCTCCTGCAGATTTTGTCTCCAAGTTCCATCCTCTTTTCCTATGAGGAATCCTCTCTTTAAATAAGAGTTTACAAAATAATAATACAAATGGTAAATTCCCATAAACCGGGATTACAGAATCAAAACTAAACTATACAAAACCTTTCAAGGCAATTTTCCTCCAACAAAATTCTCCAAACGAGAGTCATCTCCTAATTTCGGGAAGAATCCCGTTACAAACTGTATAATTCATCGACGAATTACTTGTTGTATGTAATAGGAAACAAAAGATTCGAAAAATATCCCTTTGGAACTTTTGAATGATTGACGATCTCTTCAAAAATGGAGAAATCATCCAGCGGGTCCTTCTTAACGGAGGCTAATGGAGTGACAGGAACCTCATTGATTATAAAATCATGGATAATGGTATCATCTCGATCAATTGACTCTTTAGGAATTTCCTTTTTCTTCTTCTGAAGGAGCTGCATGTAGACAAATGGAACTTCAGAATCGTCCTCTTCGTTGCTACTGTTTGTATCAGGAACATCTGCATCAAAAGGTGGTGACATAGGTTCTTGATACAACAAAGACTGAAGTTCCTCATCTATACAGAATCTATCCAACGATTTGTGATCTATCTGCATATTGCTCACACCAGATTATTAGAAGGAAACCTCTGGAAATCAAATACAGAATGGTTGCAAAAAATCTAAATGCTGAATTAATTGCCTCATATATGTCCCCGTATTTAAAAAGAACTGATAAAAACTGTAATGATTGAGCATAATGAACTGCTATGATTAAAATCTTACGATCTGGGAACTGCAATCATTTAAGCTGTAACAAAGCAAGTAGTAACATGTATTAACCAAATTTGGATTAGGATGAAGTACAAATTCAGTTAAATCATGCATGACTAGAAGTCACATCTGAAAACTCATCATTACGGCTTAATCCAATCAACAATTATGACTTCGAATTTGAGCCGAAGGTGAAAACCACAGTCAGAAAGTTGGTGGCCAACATGACGAAGAGCAGAGAATCCGTATGTTCAAACAAACGACGTATTTCCAACCTAATAACAACTAAAAAACTGTGAAGGTGATCCTGGTAAGAAAATGGTTGTAAAATCCATGTAGGAGCGTAAATTTCCGACGATAAAAATGATATTGAAAAATAGCATATATATGGTTTTTTCGGTCGGATCAAATTTGGGCCGTAGATTTAAAAGAAATGGACTGCTAGGATTAACCCCTGCGGAGTGCGGGATCAAGTTCAAAACCAATCTTTATTCAAAATTCCCAAAATCCACAATCTGAAAATCCGGATTGCGGGTTTCAGGTTTTACAAATTTTACAAAATAAACAAACATGTTTCTCGAATCCGCAACCCGAAATTCCGGGTTTCGGGTTTCGGAAACGAAACAAATATCAAAATCAACTAACTTTTTCCACAACCCGCAATTTGCAGGTTGCGGGTTTCGGAAACACACAATGCAATTTATTGGCTTAACGAATTTCCGCAACCTGAAATCCGAAATTTCGGGATCAAAAACTCTAAAATATTTACACGGTCTTCCCGCAACCCGCAATTTCAGGTTGTGGGTTTCGGGTTGATGAATTCCCAAATGAAAAACAAACGATTCCCACAATGCAGAATTGCGGGATTTCGGAATTTTGGGATTTGCAGTAAGAAGATGATTTTGAGAAAAATTTAAGGTTTTCTACAAATCAAGAAAACAACTAGAAACTTAGAAATTTCCAAACGAGATAATAATGATAAATAAGCAAACCAAACAAAGGGTGTTATGCCATAGCAAACCAAAATTTAAAACTTACCTAATTACCACTATATTGACAATAACGGGGCTCCCATGATTAACATGAAGCATGGGATCTGTTGTACCTACAAAAGAGACCAACCATACCTTCCCAGGTCAGTGTTGAGGAAGGGGTTCCCGAGGGACTGTGTAGCAGTGAAGGGGACCTTACTTAGGATGAGAGTGCAGGTGATGGAGCTACCTGGCCTATCTGAAGCCAGTTGGATATGCTTGTATCTCTGTTGTTGAGATCATTGGCTTAGAAAACTCCTTCCCTTTCTCCCCACTTGCTTGATAGAGCCAGTTGTGTGTTGGATGAGCCTGAATGATTGTGCCTAAGGCTGTGAGTGAACCTAGGTAGTTCCTCCTTAGTGGATACATAACCCAAACTCGGGGGTGGTCTCTGAGTGTTGAAGGAATATAGGTTGGGCAGAGACCTATAGTTGGGTTGGAACGTTCCAGTCCATAGCCAATTGCTTGGTGATTTCAATTAAAAGATAAGTGTTTCATGTTTCCTCTGATTATGCCAATTTTATATACATGAATGATTTTTTTTTATGTCAGAATGCATAGATTGATCCAGTTGAATAATGGAACTGAATTCATCTACATTATGTTGTTATTATTCCTATGATGAAATGTTGGTACATGCATTATGTGTGTGTGTGTTAATATGGTTTAACTCCGCTATGTATGTTTATTATGCATTGCACACATATTTAGTTGTGACTAATTTCATAATGTGATACTGGGGTCGAAAATTAGCACCCCTCCTATGTTTCTCATATTCGCTTCGGAGTCAGATTGATGGGAGGGAATGTGACAGAGTGTTCAAAGCAAGAAAAATTATCAGTTTTTTATTCTAAGGATCTCCCCCAACACCTCTAAAGGTCACTGAGGTGACTAGGGACATGACAGAGTAGTATTAGAGCCCAAGGTTGCAGCACTAGGGCTAGTTGGGACAAAGCTTGAGCTTACAGGAAGATAATCAGAATATTTAAAAGAGGTATTGATGAAGTTTGGGAAACATTTTGATTGGAAGAATGACAAAATCAGAGTTCTCGGGTGTGGCAGAGGATCACATTGTTGCATGGGGCTCACCGAGCGATTTCCAACGATACCAAGTTTTCCAAAAATGGACTTAGGATGAGAAGGATATCGGCCTAAGAAGTTGGTAGTAACAGGAGTAGATGGCCGACTTCTGACTTTTCGACTCCCTCAATGCGGATTGCGGAAGTCGGAGGTGTAATTTTCTTGAATTTGTGCATTGGGGTTCCAAATTTCTGAATCCCGCATTATGGATTGCGGAAGTCGGAGGTGTAATTTTCTCGAAGTTGTGCGTTGGGGTTCCGACCCCCGCATTACGACTTGGGGATTGCGGAAGTCGGAGGTGTAATTTTATCGAAATTGTGCATTGGGATTCTGACTTTCCAACTCCCACTGTGCAGATTGCGGAAGTCGAAGGTGTAATTTTCTTGAAGTTGTGCATTGGGGTTCCGACTTTCTGACTCCCGCATTGTGGATTGTGGAAGTCAGAGATGTAATTTTCTCGAAGTTGTGTGGTGGGGTTCCGACTTTCTGAATACCGCATTGCGAATTGTGGATTGCAGAAGCCGGAGATGTAATTTTCTCAAAGTTGTGCATTTGGGGTGCCGACTTTCTGAACCCGCATTGCTGATTGCAGATTGCGGAAGTCGGATGCGTGATTTTTCGAAGCTGTGCATTTGGGGTCCCAACTTTACGAACCCGCATTGCGGATTGCGGATTGCGGAAGTCAAAGGTGTGATTTCTCAAAGTTGTGCGTTGGGGTGCCAACTTTCCGAACCCACATTGCAGATTACGGATTGCGGAAGTCGCGGTAAATTTGATGGAGTCCGCTCAGTAGCACTGAATTCTGACTCCTGCATTGCGGCTTGCGTATTGCGAAAGTCGGGAAGAGATATGATACTTTGATTCAAGTTTATCATTCTGAATCTCGACTTGTGGCTTGCAGATTGCGGATTGCGGATTGCAGAAGGCGGGACATCGGGTTCACAAAAAACGAGTATAGAGCCCGAAACTCATTTTGACATAGCAGGAGCAGTAAGAATCAGAATTGGATGAGTCCTGTGAGGCTCAGAGGCCATTAACGAAATCCATGGAATAACCAGTGATGGTCCCGAGCCCATTTTTCTCCAATTTGGCGTAAAATCGAAATTAATGGCTTTTACAAATCGACATCCCGAGGCTTGAGGGAAGGTTGGTTTGGGTTGAAATCACTGAGGAGCGGCTATGAAGCAAAAAGTGCCTGTGGCATTTTTTTGACAAAAGAAATTGTTGCCAACATGGTGTTGCAGCTAATAATATTTGAATAGTTGTAGAAGAGGGCAGCAGGAGGAGGAGAAGAATCAACGGTCCAGGATAGATCAAATAGCTCGCATATTTGTGGGCCCACGTGATCTAATAGGCCACATAGAGGGGAGACTCATCCTAGTTACAGATACATCCCAATTTAGGGAATGGGTTCCTGACCATTATACAATCCATGAGATACGAGGACATGAAGAATTCCGATTTTTTCTGGGTCATTCCTCCCTGAGCTGCAGCTATGGTCGACGCCAAGATCTATGAGATGATATCTTCCCAATTAAAAACAATTCCATGGAAGGCTATATGATATATCAGGGGCACCCAGTTAATCTTGTAAATGTTTCCATTTTCCCTACCAAAAATTATGCTCAGCATCAAAGCTATGATTCTGAACGGGGTCCTTAAACTTTGAGTGTCATATTCCCCACTTGCTTTCAACCTTAGTTGCTTCCCTGGGATTATCATTTTCTTGGCATACTCAAATTTTTCTATATTCGTAGCCCTGATCTAGTCCTCTTTCATCATGACTCTAGGTGGTGGCAATTTATATGTCGCAGCTATGTGACCGAGTTGGAAAGATGCAAACCCTTCCCCTTTTTTGTTTGAGATAATCCTTGTGCTAATATCTACGTAAGGCAAGATCCATCCGATAACTTCAGATCATGGAAACAGCTCTAGGCGTCTGGTTGCTTTATGGAGGCCCGATTTCTTGATGTTTTGGTATACCATCAGCTCTTCAATGGATGCATCAAGTACATTCCGATCCATGATAAGATGGTATAGTTCACCCCATTTGAATTCTAGGGTGATTCATGTTGCTGGTTCGGTGTCTTCGAACATAGTCTCTACCGAAACATCAGCAACCACTTCTATGTCCGAATCTGATTCAGTTGTCCTGGTCTTTCACTTGGAATCCCTTCTCTGCATTTCCAAATCCTGATGAGACATTGAATCAGTGTGTAAGCAAGTTTTACTAAGTAAAACATATCTTATCAATAATATTAATAAGAAGACAGAGTTAAGAGATTTATTACTTCCATGTTGTTGGATGTATGTTGTTTATGTTTGATATGCTTCAAAATATGCACTGGTGTGTGTTAGCTAAAAAGTACTGGGTTTTCCTGTAGAATCATTTAGATCTGCTAGTGTACCACCGAAAAAGGTCACCAAATGTTTTTTCAAAAATATTTTAAAAATAATGTTATCTTATTCCCTCATCACCATGTTTCCCCTTTTATTACTCAGACAATTTTATTTAGAGAGGATAAACAATGATTTAAAAGATCGAATGCTTTCACTTGTTTAAATAGCTCAAAATGTTTATATTGGTGTGAATGTCGATACTACTAGGAAGAAAATTACCTCTAAGATTTGGTGCCATGAATTAGTATGATATCCATCAGTTGAGCCGAGAGTAGGCCGGGGAGCAGGTTTTAGTCCGATGGAAGAGTTGGTTGAAGGATTGGTGGATGGAAGGTAGGTTAACGAGATAAGGACAGGTTAAGTTATTCGTCTGTATGGTCATCAGGCAGTTCAAATCATTCGACAAGTTTCTCTATATTTGTACAACAAGAAATATGAGATGAGCGACGATCTCAAGATTCTACCAATGCCGACACTTGGACCTATAGAAAACCCATGTTTCAGATCTTTGGGACCATCCAATTCCACCAAGAGGGTCGCGGTCTCGTAAAAAGTGCTAAGAAACTTCGATAACCTAAGAGGAGCTATGTGGGGAATGTTTAGACCTTGGGAAAACTACAACTGTCAAGCCATAAAGAAATAAATTAGTGGTCAAATCTACTCAAAAGAAAACCAAAAAAAAACAATCCAAGAACAAGTTTTTTAAAGGCTGGGTCAAAAATTCAGGCGATTGTTTCGTCACAACCCCAATAGCGTAATATCTACTGAAATAACCAATGGTTGGGGCACATGCCACTAGGGTTCTGTGAGTGCAGTTTCACTTGAGGAGGGAAAGAGACATCCATGGTAGGTCGTTCATGTAGCTCAATCGAAGGACAATTTTAACCTATTCCCACCTATACATATAACGGTGAATCGCTAACGGGACTCTGGA
This sequence comes from Larix kaempferi, assembly GCA_027924585.1. Taxonomy (NCBI): domain Eukaryota; kingdom Viridiplantae; phylum Streptophyta; class Pinopsida; order Pinales; family Pinaceae; genus Larix; species Larix kaempferi. The sequence goes on along the minus strand of BSBM01000093.1, from coordinate 48,626,308 downwards.
AAAAATATAAAAAACAAAGAATGTACAATCAGCACAACCGTGTATAGTTACAGCTTCTTTTATATCAATGGTGAAAAACGTTTTCAGAACAACAAACCAATGGATGAAGGCTTACCTAGCAATCGAAGAATGGTCCAACGGATGTTGCTCGATGGCGGTGGGTACTCCTTAGCGTCCGATCGAGACTTGGGTAAAATGGCGTTACAAAATGTTAAAAAAAAACAATTTTCTATCCTTTATATAATCTTGGTAACCCTAGTAATAAATGTGAGATACATGCGTGTCCCAGGGGCCCACCATCGCAGTTTTATGTCGTTTCGACGCATTTTCACACTAACCTCCGATCGTTTTCTCAACCATTCTCATTCTGTGTCGATGCGTTTCATCGTGTCTTCCTATATTCGCGCCGAAAGGTGTCGGGGTCATTTCTTAATCCTCGTCGATCAACCTTTCTCCATCACGCCGTTGTATATCGGCACTCACTCTCGTTTCTTTGTCAGAGGGCTTCTTGCTTTGTCGATGACGTGCTTGGCGTAACTCTCTTTCGCGCAGCGAAACCTTTCGGAGCTCTTCTCCCTTTTAAGCCATCTTTCTTTTTACCAAAGCGTTTTAATGGTGAAATGTATTGGCTTCCATTTTGCTTTAACGTTGAAACGTGTATGCATGACTCTTAGTGTTTCTCTGACAAGCGAATCTTCAAAAAGAAATCTAAGTGTTTCGGTGCAATTTTACAAACATTCCGATCGTTTCGGCGAATAATGATGAGTTGCTTCGAAACATAAAACTTTCCAAAGAAACCAAATTTGCTCCGACCATTGTGGCGGGACTCCGTGAGTTGATCCAACCATTTCAGTGGGACTCAGTGAGTTGCTCCGACCGTTTCGACGGAAAAACTAGAGTTGCATCGATAGAAAAACTTGCTCCTTTCACTTGTTTTTTCAAGAAAATTTCTAAGTGATAAAAGGTAAACCTTTTAGGATGAGATAAACTCTAAGTAAACCAAAAATAGAAGGAGGGGCCCTACAATTTTAAGAAAATTTTGGGGACAAGGTTGCAGCAACAACAATGTGAGAGCGGGTTACGACAATGATTGAGGAAATCCTTCCATTGTTCCCAATTTCTTCCATCATTTTCCAATACATGCACGAAATATTGGACATACAAATGCAAGTACTCAGCTCTGCACCCAATTTAATGTGAAGGGAGACCACCACCTTTAGCTTGGAATCCCTTGTGTCCCCCACATATTTCTCCAATGCCTTATGCTAACGACTGGTGGTACGGGACAAATCCAATGTTTGAACTTATTCATACCGGTTTTGGGAAGGACTTTAGCACCCCGACTATGAATTTGATCAAGCACAGTAGACTATGAATTTGAAGGTTCAAGTGGTAATTATATATTTGTATTATAGAATACTGGCTTGAGGATGTACTTGGTATGTGCTTTGTGGGACTTTTATTCAAATAAGATTGCTAAGACAAGAGGATTCATTTGGTACATTATGTGACAACATGAACCTAAGAAATGGTTGTTGAATTTTTTCCCAATCTTGAAGGAAAAAAATGTATTCCGAGTTTGGACACAACGAAGGTTGTCATCTTTGGAAACTTGAATGCATATGTTACACTTTGTATAAGTAGAAAATTTACACACAAATCGTAGAAAATTTAGAGTAGCTAAGATGTTCTGGAAGTTGTCGACAAAGGACCAACATCAAGATTGGCTTGAGGTGCATGTTCATTCATCCACCTACCAAGAAATTGCATCTTTGCATGATAAGTACTTGTGTGAGGTGCATGTTCATTCATCCATAAAGCTCAAGGATAAGTACTTGTTTGAGCACTTTCGTGAGATTGTTTGGGTTCAATTCCTTGTAAATTTATATGGTTGGTTAGAAAGGCTCACAAAGTAGATTTGTCATTGGTTTCCCTAGTTAAGAATTGAATGGACCACTGAGAATTTATTAAAGATCCAAGCATATGACCATGAACTTGACACAAATGCTCAATTTCTAGGTTAAAGGTCAAAATTCCACTAATCTTTGACAAGAGACATACAATTTTTTGAAGAAAATATCACATGGAAGATAGCAAATCTAGGTCTTATGGATAATGCATGTAATTTGTCCTTGGAAGAAGAGATTAAAAAATTTCAAGCAGAGTTTAATAGGTGTTGTGCATAATGCACGTTAAATTACAAGGCCATTGTGATTGCTCCAGGAGGGGTCTATGTGACAATGAAATCAAGGAAGCATAAGTTTACAAAGAAAATATGAGAAATTGAGTTGCATGTTGAGCATCAAAGGTTTCCATATCAATCCTATGGAGGGATTTGCATACATAGGGTTTTCTCCTAATTAAGAGATTCAATACTACTGCACAAAATCATTCCAATTACACCCCTATCATCAATCATAAAACCATGACAAACACTCCCACAGACCTACTGGAAAGAAAAATTTAGACTTGGTGATTGAAATGATTGTGTGCTACTGTCTTTTATTGTTCTTGAATACAGTTGTTTCATGCCATGAACTCTTGATATAACCCTTGTTTCATCAACTATAAGCTATGTAAAATACTTGGACAAAAGAGACATGAAAATTTTAAGGTAGCCTCAATATGTCACCATGATATGCTTCCCTAAGTTAGTTGGCATGACAAATTTAGTCCAAGCTACGTACTGAAATGATGACTATGATTCAAACTCAAGAAGTCATTTCTACTAGCAATGACCTTAAGTGTTTTTTGGGTTTGTTATAGGATGGACATACTACTTTTATTGCTAGTACATGCTTTCAAAGATCATGCCAAGATACTATCTAAGGACTATTGTGGGGTAGTATATTGTTGTTCACAAAATTTGGGACAAAAACATAAACTATTTTCTCTTATACCCTATGGAGTTCACCCTGTCACTGCTATGACATGGCCTCTTTCTACACAAAAATGCATATATTCATGGAACAGTTTTGACCCCATTGAGAATTTACAAATTTGAATTGGTCCAGGGAATATGTTTACCATTAAAACTTCACTTGCTCCATTCTGAAACGAAGCTCATGCAAGAGCAACTCAATCTAATTAGCTCTAGACTTCCATTGCATATGGGGCATGCCTCCATTGGCCTATAGACTATATGATCAACATTAGTTCTATACACAAAATACTATTAATGAGTTCTTTACACACATATTACAATGTCAAGAATCTCATAACGTAATACAATCTAGCAATCAAAGACTCATCTAAGCTAGATGCATCCTAACTATTATTACAGAGTATCTCATGCATACCATCCACCTAAACATTCTCTTTCATATTACTCACTAACTCTTCAAAGTCCTTGGGAGGTTCCTACTTGATCAACTAACTATGAGTCTGAGGTGCCCCCCTATTCTTTTCTCTTTGGGTCTCCTCCTTCAACCTTCGACTTCTTTTGGACCATGTTAATAGAATCTGTGAGGGATCCATGAACATTTGGTCCTCGAAATCACACCCAATTATTCAATTATCCAAAGAAAAAAATAATAATTTCCTTTTATAGTTAAACTACAAGGAACTTCAACATGCCTTCGTGTTGAGAAAGCTTATTGGTGCTCAACAAATTGAATCAATTAGAACATAATGATCCACTGCTCAAAAATTAGATTAAGAAAAAAAACTATGTTAAGAGAAGTGATTCATAGAATCATAGAAAAATTTTCCCTCACCCTTATTCTTTTTTAGCAAATTCAATATAGGTCATATCCATCCTAAGATTGGTCTTCCTCTTCCTTTACATTCTTTCTTTGCAACTAGATTGTTTCTTTAAAATTACATACAAATATACTACTAAGATATACTATGACAATGCATAAAAATTAGTTATTATGTTGTAAGGCATGTTATTTTGTGAGCTCTATGTCCCTCATTTGGTTGTTTGGCTCCATTTAGCTATTGATTGGAATTATATAACCATCATTCCCATCTCCACCATCTATAAGGAATATAGGTCATAGGTTCAAAACTATTTGCAAGGAAGGGTCTTCAAAGAGTGGTGGTGATAAGATTGAGTCCCCTGAAGAAGAAGATGGCATGGAGGGCATCTCGACTATGCCATCACCTTTAAAGGTTGTTAATTTTAAATCCCCATAAAGAAACAATAACAAAAAGTGGCCTTAGGTATTTAGAATTTTATTGAAAGGGATTTATTTTAGAGTTTGAATAGATCACTGAGGGAGTGCACAATGATGAATCATATATAAATTTGTTACCATGTGAATTATTTGTAGAGCACGTAGAAAGGTCCCCAATCTCATCATTGTATGCCCCCATGGTTGTTATTCATAGATGGTATAGTATTATCAAAATCGAAGGAATACTATGAGCTTCACAAGAAGAATGGGAGATTGGAGATCTGCTATATGTGTTTGGAAATGCAATACATCATGGCCTTGCTTCGACTATTCGCAACAAAAAAATTAAATTATGGATGAGAGGCTTCCTTTATCTTGTAATGAAAATGTGTGGGGATGAATGGTTGATGTATTATATATCTTTTCAAAATTTAGTTATGTATTTCAATCTTGCAATTTTGAGTATAAGATCGTCAATGTAGGTGTAGTACCTACCACTAATTTTAAAAATGGTGGTCTTCATTGTACCATAGAGTGTGATGCATAGACTATGTATGTGGTTCAAGGGGAACCCGTAATATGACCAAGGAAGAAATTTCTTGTAGTGTTATTTCTAGTAGGATTTATGTCATTGGAGACTCTTTGAGTAGAGATGCTTGTAGGGAATCCATTTTTCATGCAAAGGAATATGTTGTTGAGCTTGATTTGTGGAAACTGATTGCAAATATTCCTAGAAAGAGATATGGTTGCTTGGGTGTTCCAGTGGATGGGATTTTTTATGTAAACATTGTTAAAGATAATGCAGCTGCGAGAGCCATTCTCTGGGAGGATGGCACCCTATTCAATTAACTAGGGATCCTGGTCAATTAACCAGGTAATGTAAGTCCCTAGCAGGTATCTAGGGCCCCTAGCAGTTATCTAGGAATCTTGGTCTGGGATCAAGCTGTTAAATTTTGAGCATTAATTCATAATACTCTAGGATCTTTGCTGACAGAATAACATATACAGTATATCAATGCATAACAATCACAATATGACAAGCATCACAAGAATCAAAAGCATAAGAGACAAGAGACACGGAGTTTCCGTGGGGAAAACCCTAAGGTGAAAAACCCCACAACTTCCTCAGAGATAGAGAGAGCAATGGCTCAACCAAAGTACAACCAAATAACACTGAGATAGTCTCCTAGAAGCAGATGATCCTCCTCCTCACTAGTGCGCCACTTTCTGAGTGAGAGTGAGTTACTTTTCCAAGTGTCTAAAATAGAGATCTCCGATCTCTATTTATACTTACCTTTTTTCCCAATGACCTTATGGGGCCGACTTTGTCTATCTAGATACATCCACATTATATTATATATAATTCAGGGCCAACCCCACATGGTGGTCTAATAACCCATCGGCAAGTGCATACACTTGCGACACTTGTCAATCCACATGACGACACTTCCTTATAGAGGAATAACACATCTCTTATAAGGGTACAATAAATATATATATAATACACAGATGAAATACATTCCGAAGTTACATATACATCAACACTCCCTCTTAACTAGGAAGGTATTTCACGACACAGATCTACTAGACAAATCTTCTTCTCGGGATCATCTTCATCGATGCATCATCATCATCATCGTCACTGCTGCTACTATCTCAACCAATCTCTAACTCTACTCGTCATAGGAAGTTCTACAGAGCCAGTCCTTTTTCATACTGGATGTAGGCCCACCATCTGCAGGTCTTCATCATCACTGGCCATACTGTGGAATCCTCAGGACTTATTACGTGCATCACAAAACCTGGATGCAGCATCCCAGGCTATTACGAGCACACAACTCTACCTGTAGGATCTCCCAGGAGCACATTACATGTGACCCATCACAAAACCTGGCTGAAGCATCCCAGGCTGTTACGAGCACACGGCTCTACTTGTCGGATCTCCCAGGAGCACATTACATGTGATCTCACCACAAAACCTGGCTGAAGCATCTGAGGCCTTTTTCATCCTGTCTAGATCTCCCAGGAGCAGATTACATGTGGTCATGGAAAAACCTGGTTGAAGCATCTGAGGCCTTTTTCATCCTGTCCAGATCTCCCAGGAGCAAATTACATGCCATACGACAAAACCTCGCAAGAGCATCTGCCAGATATCCGAGGGCACCGAATTACATGCCATAGGAAAAACCTCGAAAGACTATCTGCAGATCTCCCGGGGCACAAATTATATGTCCTCCCAAGCAAAACCTCGAAAGAACATTTGCCAGATGTCCTAGGGCACCGAATTACATGCCATAGGAAAAACCTCGAAAGACCATCTGCAAATCTCCCAGGGCACAAATTACATGCTTACCTACACAACCTGATCCACGGCCACAAAGTATCATCTGATACTTACCATACATCATCCTGATCATCATCACTGCATCATCCTGCTGCATGTCATCTGGAGAAGCTCGTCATCCATGATCATCCTGATCATACAATGCATCCATCTGATGCACACCAAGTATCTACCTGATACATATCATCATACATAGTGTATCCACCTGATACATAGATACATGATCCACACAATGTATCCATAAACATACATGATCTACCTGATCATACCTGATACATATCAATATTCATGATCTACCTGATCATACAATGTATCCACCTGATACATATATAGAGACATGGTCCAAGAATCCAACATGATGCATATACACAATACATACAAATGATCCAACCGATCATATCCAGCATCCCACATGATGCGTACATACATATAAATGATCCAACTGATCATATCCAGCATCCAACATGATGCATACATACATACATAAAAATGATCCAACTGATCATATCCAGCATCCAACATGATGCATACATACATATACAAAAATGATCCATCTGATCATATACATTAGAAACCAGAACATCATCCTGATGCTCATCATCCAGTGCTTACATCCACAGCCATGTGAAGGATCCTCCTTCCAACATGCTTGGAATGGCTTCAGCAAATGTGTCCATCACTTCTTCCTTGAAGTGACCTCGATCTGAAGAATGCCAAGCCTCTCTCTGAAGTACTCGAACTTCACTCTGGCCGGTGGCTTCGTCAGCACATCTGCAATCTGCTCGTCCGTCGCAACATACAGGAGCTTCACGGCTCCTCTCTGCACCATATCCCTGATATAGTGATATTTGATCTCTATGTGTTTCGACCTGTCATGAAACACTGGGTTCTCGGACAGCTTCACACAACTCTGGTTATCACAGAAGATACCAGTAGCATCCAACGGGAGATCAAATAACTCAAACAGTAGCTTCCATAGCCATACTGCCTCACAACTAGCTGAACAGGCTGCAACATACTCTGCCTCAGCTGTACTCAGTGCTATGTAGGACTGCTTCCTGTTAAACCAAGAGATCACACCTGATCCCATACTGAAGCAGCACCCAGATGTGCTCTTCCTATCTGCAGCACTGCCAGCCCAATCTGAATCAACATAACCCTGCAGGTTAAACTTTTGATTCGCTTCATACTTGAGCCCATAATCCACTGTACCCTTCAGGTACCTCAGAACATGCTTTACAACAATCAGGTAAACACTCCTCGGATCCATCAGGAACTGCCTCAATGTGTTCACAGCAAAGCAAATGTCCGGTCTCATGTTCGTCAAGTACACCAAGGACCCAATCATCTGACAATACATAGAGACATCAACCGGCTCAGATGAAGCATCGCATAGAAGCTTCAGATTCGATGCCATAGGTGTGGCCATGGCCATGCAATCCATCATCCCAAATCTCTTCAGTATATCTACTGTGTACTTCCCTTGACCAAGGAAGATCCCACCTGCACTCTGCCACACCTCCATACCTAGGAAATAGTGCATCATTCCCAAATCTTTCATATCGAATACAGCAGCAAGCTTCCTCTTAGTATCTGCAATCAGTCTGTCATCTCCTGTTACAAATAAGTCATCCACATACAGGAGTAGAATCACAGGATTCCCTTCCTCAACCTTGTAGTAAAGGTTGGAATCCGCTTTACTCTTGGTAAATCCCAAACTAGATAGGAAACTGTCCATCCTACCATACCAAGTTCTGGGAGATTGTTTCAAGCCATACAAGGCTTTCTTCAATCTGCACACATATGACTCCCTGTCATGTATTGGGAATGCATCCCAAATATCTTCTTCATGATCAACGGATCATGGCATTCCATTTCTTCATCCCAGATCCTGGGAACTACAATATCTTCAATAGATATCTTTGTTGCTGGAACAAATGTTGTAGTCCTTTTGTAGGTGAAGATATACGGTCTTTCCTACAAAACAAGTTAAATTGCATGATTAGAAACATCTCATAATTTTCAGAACAAATTCTTTACACGTAAAGAAATATGTCATGCAGTCATGCAGTTATCTTAGCCAATGCTTCAATACAACATTTATCCATGTTCCACAACTTTCTAGATGCCTTCCAGTCTCTAGCAGAACATTGTTAAGAGTTTGCACTACTCCCAACATGTCAGCAAAGAGGTTTCATTCTAGATAAGTAGCACTGGAATGTTGTACAGTGCCATAGGCCACTTACCCATCACATGCATATTAGTAGTATACTGTTCATTAATGTAATCATTCTAATATGCACAATACATCTCCTAAGTCTAGGAACATAAGCATAATATTATTTAAACAAACAAAATAGGCAAGAAATGATAATTGAAATACTTATCTTTGTTTGTTTGTTGGGTGGACTCCCTCTAATTCTTTGCTTCCTGGCAAGAGCTGCTGAAGTAGCTTCTTCTACACCTTTCTGTTGTGGAATGTAGGAAGATGGTCAACTCCCTCTGAAAATATGCATCCTTGCAGGAGCTACTGGAGTATGCTCCCTCTTGATCTTTGCTTCCTGGATTACCTGTCCTTGAACTCATATTCATCCTTGCTGACATCAATCTTCTTGAACCCAGAAAAGACCTCTTCTGGTGTCTTGTTGTCCAACATCTTGTGGGGTGTTCTGTTCTGCACATATACAGCTATTCTAGCTGCTTCTGCCCATAGATGCATAGGTAGATCCTGGTCATGCAGCATTGCCCTTGCTGCTTCCATGATAGTTCTGTTCTTCCTTTTTGCAACTCCATTCTGTTGAGGATTATACGGAGCAGTCAACTCCCTCTTAATCCCTGAATCACTACAAAGCTTCTTGAAGTCATCTGAGGTGAATTCTCCACCATTGTCGGATCTGAATGTTTTGATCTTCTTGTCAGATTGATTCTCCATCAAGGTTTTGAATTCCTTGAATTTATCAAACACCTCATCTTTGTTCTTCAAGAAGTATACCCAAGTCTTCATGGAGAAGTCATCAATAAATGAGACATAGTAAACATACCCACTTAGAGAACTGGATGACATAGGACCACATACATCTGAGTGGATGATTTCCAGGATGTCTTTTGACTTGCTTTCACTGCTTGGGAAATCCTTCTTAATGTTCTTACCTTTTGCACATCCTTTGCAAACACCTTCATGTTTGGTCTTGATTTCAGGAAGACCCTCTACAGCCTTGCTTGCAATTGGAAGTGCCCTATAGTGCATAAGAGCAAGTCTTCTATGCCAAAGTTCACTTGGCTCCATGGATTCATGCACCATGGCATGTTCAGGTTGTCCCTTCAATTTATGCAAACCTCCCTCTTGCTCTCCAATCACTACTGCATCATCTATGGTCTTTCCCTTTGGCCACATTAGGACTTGACCATCCACAAATGCAACCCTCATACCTTTTGCATCCAATGCAGAGATTGAGAGTAAGTTCTTCTTGAGCCCAGGTACATAAAGAACTTCTTTCATCTTCAAAGATTTTCCAGAATCTAGGTTGTAGGAGGCTTCACCACTTCCTTTGATTGGGTATTGATAATCAACCCCAAGTTTCACCTTATGGGGTGATTCATGTTCAGATAGATTCACAAAAGATTCCTTAAACCCAATCATGTGTTTGGAAGCCCCACTATCAATCAACCAATCATTACAACCGTGGGAGATGGTACCTGTGAGAGCAGAGATTAGAACATACTCTTCTTCACTTGATGAGTTATCATCACTTTCTACCGTAGCCTTCTTCTTGGGTGGTTCATCATCCTCGGCAGCATGAGCATGAAACCTTCTTTTGCTGCCCTTCTTCTTCTTGTTGGAGTTGTTGTTGTCCTTCTTGTTCTTGGGACAATTTATGGCAATATGTCCTTTCTCATTACAGGTGAAGCATATTCTTCTTTCTTTGAAGTGATGTGAAGATTTCTTGGAGTGAGATGGCTCTCTCTTGGACTTCCCTTTCTTGGTGTGAGCTGTGAGAGATTGATCTTCATTCCCCATCTTTTCTTCTCGTGCCACAAGCCTTGCTTCTTCTTGTGAGCATTCTTCCCGTAGTCTACTAAAGGAGATCAACTTCTTCCTTGCACAAATTCCTTGGATAAAGGAATCCCATGACCTGGGTAGGCCATTTAGAGTGGTCATCACCACTTCACCATTCTCCACCATTTCATCCATTGCTTCTAATTGTTCCTTGATCTGGGAGACCCTTGAAAAATAAGATTGAATGGTTTCTCCATTCTGAAACTTTACTCCTTTCAATTGGTTCCGCAGGGTCATCTTCTGATTTATGTTCTTCCCTTCAAATAGCTTGGTCAAAGAGTCAAACATCTCCTTGGGTGTCCTTAGAGAGGACACATGGGGTATGAGATGATATTTAATGGAATCAGCAATGATTCTCTTTGCCTTGACCAAGTTCTTCTTATGCAATACCTTGGCTTCTTCATCCTCTGGGATAGGGATGTCTTCTTTCACATATGAGTCCAACTCATTTTCTTCCAGGATTAGCCCAATCCTATACTTCCAAGCTTGGAAGTTATCAGCTCCTTCAAGCTTATCCTCAAGCTTGGTGTGGTGAGACATCTTAAAGAGTACTTCAGATGGAAATAGAAAAGATTTAGATCTTACCACTTGAAATGCTGAAAACTGGATCTGGTCCCGGATTAGGGTTTGTCAGAAAAACCCTAAAAATTCAAAATATGAATTTCAAATTTTTGAAAGGATAGAAAGATGCGCCTTGATGAGCTGATCAGCCTGGTGCATTTAGAATTTGAGATCAGCAAAGTTTTCCCCTTCAGAATTGCCTTTTTTTGTCCTCCCGGGTTCACTACGGAGAGCCCTGAATTAGGGTTTGAGTTTCCTGGAGATCTACCCAGCCAAAAATCTCGATCCAAAGCTCTAACCTTCGATTTTTGCAAGGAGCTTCCAGCTATGTCTTCAGATTTCAGAAATTCCTATTTTTGTGGAAACCCTAATTTTTAGGGCCAAATCTGAAAATGCTCGGAATTGAATTCTGACTGGACAGATAGATGCACCTTGATGAGTAGAGTCAATCTACTATACTGATTTTCAAAAATATGTGGAGAGAAACCCAATAAACAAGGAACTGAAGCTTCTGTCACTGCAAAATGTCTTCTTCTCAGGTTAGCTCTGATACCATGTTAAATTTTGAGCATTAATTCATAATACTCTAGGATCTTTGCTGAGAGAATAACATATACAGTATATCAATGCATGACAATCACAATATGACAAGCATCACAAGAATCAAAAGCATAAGAGACAAGAGACACGGAGTTTCCGTGGGGAAAACCCTAAGGTGAAAAACCCCACAACTTCCTCAGAGATAGAGAAAGCAATGGCTCAACCAAAGTACAACCAAATAACACTGAGATAGTCTCCTAGAAGCAGATGATCCTCCTCCTCACTAGTGCGCCACTTTCTGAGTGAGAGTGAGTTACTTTTCCGAGTGTCTAAAATAGAGATCTCCGATCTCTATTTATACTTACCTTTTTTCCCAGTGACCTTATGGGGCTGACTTGTCTATCTAGATACATCCACATTATATTATATATAATTCAGGGCCGACCCCACATGGTGGTCTAATAACCCATCGGCAAGTACACACACTTGCGACACTTGTCAATCCACATGACGACACTTCCTTATAGAGGAGTAACACATCTCTTATAAGGGTACAATAAATATATATATAATACACAGATGAAATACATTCCGAAATTACATATACATCAACACAAGCAGTATGTGACATGGAAAAATCCCCCAATTGATCACTAGGGCCTCCTGTTTATTTACACCAGAGAGATTCTTGGTCTGGGGCCAAGCAGTGCATAACCCCAGCAGTTATCTAGGGTACCTAGTTAGCTAACCAGGTGGATCTTGGTCATTTAACCAACATGATGAAGATGTGTGATGTCCTTCTCTCCTAGATCCTCGAGATGGTTGAGCTAGGTTGTTTCCTCAAGGGACTTGCCACCCCTTGATGGAGTCACTAGCATTTGACCCTAGGAGCAATCAGGAGGACCAAAGGATCACATTATCCAGTGTGAACCTTCCTTATATGATGATGATAAACTTGCAGTTGTGGTATGGGACACTTGTAGACCACATACATTGAGAGAGAGAGAGAGAGAGAGTTAGAAGGATTGTTTTCCCCTCCTTGTGGCTATCCCTTTTGTTGAATTGTGGTTAGAAGGGTTTTTTTCCCAACCTTGTTGTTACATCTCTCGTTGACTTGTGGTTATCCTTGTGTTTTGTTTGGTCTTGTGTTGACCCCTCCCTTGTTGGTCCTATGTGATAGCACCCACCTTTGAGTGTGGTAACCTAAACCTTTGTCATATCTTTTATACCCTCTCCTAAAGCGTCTTAACAATAAATTATATTTTTATATGTGGAACCCTCATAAAGTGTAGGACGTCTTGACCTTATTAGGTAACCCTAACCTCAATGACCAAATAGAAGGTGTCACCTTCTAGGGGTCATTGAGAAGCTATAAATAAAATCCTAGCCTTCATTGTCAAAACATCTTAAAAGATATAACTCAGCTCTGATCTTTTACTTGTCTAATCTAGGGTTTTCAGCATTATTGTTTGGGTGATGTCTAGGGTTTCAAATCTCCTCTTTCTTGGGTGTTTTACTTGTATTGGGACCTTCCTTGTACAGCGCTGCCATTTCTAAAGGTTATTACGGCATGCCATTTTTTCTCTTGCTTGTTTTGAGGCTACCCTTACACAACGTTGCCCTTACTAAGGGTTACTACAGCTGATCTTTTCTCTATCCTTCCACACATGTGAATCATGATCTTACTTGTTGATGTATATGTAACTTCGTAATGTACTTCACATATATGTATATTGTATTCCTATAGAGATGTTATTATTCCTCTATACGGAAGTGTCGTTATTTATATTGTAAGTGTCGTAACTTATACTTGATGGGTTATTAGACCACCTTGTTGGGGTCGGCCCTGTATAAGTCATGTGGGTCAAAGGGTTATTAGACCACCCTATTGGGGATCGGCCATGTGGGTCGAAGGGTTATTAGACCACCCTATTGGGGGTCGGCCCAGTCAGCATTATGTTATGTGATTAAGTTCGAGCCTACATGAGTTAGGTAAAAAGGCAAGTCAAGTCAAGTATAAATAGAGTGCGGGAGGCACTCTATTTGCTCACTCACTTCTCACACATGCACTCAAGGAGGAGTGGCGCACTTATGGAGGAGGAGGATCTGCTACTAGGTTATGGCTATCTCTCTTGGTTGGTTGTATCATTGCTCTATCTATCTCTGAGGAAGTTATTGGGGTTTTTCACCTTTATGGTTTTCCCCAAGTAAATATTTGTGTCTCTTGTGTGCTTGCATTATTGTCTCCATGATTGATATGCTATAGATATGCTGTACATGTTGTTCTCTCAGTTAAGATCCTAGATCAGATTGAAGTAAATTCTGAAAATTTAACATTACTGTGGTTGTTGTCTGTTGTTTGAAGACTATTTTTGTGGCTTCCATTTGCTAGTTAAGGACTGTTTGAGAGCTGAGTTTGGTCTCCATTTTTGTGGTTTCCATTTTTGCCCAACGTAACTGTCTAATCTCTCTCTCTCTCTCTCTCTCTCTCTCTCTCTCTCTCTCTCTCTCTCTCTCTCTCTCTCTCCTTCCTTATTAGGTAACCCTAACCTCAATGACCAAATAGAAGGTGTCACCTTCTAGGGGTCATTGAGAAGCTATAAATAAAATCCTATCCTTCATTGTCAAAGCATCTTAAAAGATATAACTCAGCTCTGATCTTTTACTTGTCTGATCTAGGGTTTTCAGCATTATTGTTTCGGTGATGTCTAGGGTTTCAAATCTCCTCTTTCTTGGGTGTTTTACTTGTATTGGGATCTTCCTTGTACGGCGCTGCCATTTCTAAGGGTTATTACAGCATGCCATTTTTTCTCTTGCTTGTTTTGAGGATACCCTTACACAACATTGCCCTTACTAAGGGTTACTACAGCTGATCTTTTCTCTATCCTTCCACATGTGTGAACCGTGATCTTACTGTGGTTGTTGTCTATTGTTTGAAGACTATTTTTGTGGCTTCCATTTGCTAGTTAAGGACTATTTGAGAGCTGAGTTTGGTCTCCATTTTTGTGGTTTCCATTTTTTCCCAACGTAACTGTCTAATCCTATTCTTCAGCTCTCTCTCTCTCTCTCTCTCTCTCTCTCTCTCTCTCTCTCTCTGAGGTATGTGCATACCCTCAGGTTATTTGTTCCATTTATTGACTTGCCTCTAAGAGGCAAGATATGATCTAAAATTAAATTATGAGTATAAGGAAGGATCTCTACTCTAAACTAATCTATCATATCTGATTTTTTATTTTGTTAATTAGATTTTTACAGTTTACTACTGCTATCCTATTGTGTTTTTATTTCAGTATAATTTGCATTAAAGTACAAGTTTTTCATTTTTGTGAAAAATCCCTAATTTTAACAAACATAAGACTTAAGTTTGGTAAAAGTAATGTTTTCTCATTGCAACCTTGTTCTTATATGGGATATATGGATTCATATGACCCCAATACAAATACTTGCCTCAAAACCAAGGCCTTCCCTCCATTACAACCTTCGTGGAAAGCAAAGTAACAACACATTGTTTATGTGAAGAAGAGAGAAGACTTTTACCATCAATGAAACCCAATCAGGCACCAATATGTTTAATGCATGACAATATATTATCTTGTGAGGTTATTGCCAAAGATTGTTTTTCTCTTGACAATTTTGTGAGGTCAATTTTTCTGACAATAGTCCCATGAAAGTACTAATAATGACATTATGGCAACAAACATATGGCAATTTCTTACAATTTTTGGGAAACCACATATGGGAGGGTGTAGTCTGTTGAATTTAAATTCTAATGAATGTGATAAACCACCTAAGATTATAGCTTTCCAAAGAAATAATGAGCAGTGTAGTAAAAGTTCTCAACAAGAGTTATTAGTCAAAGATTGATACCTCGCTCTCCACCAAGATTACGAAGTCGGTCCACTTTTTGCTTTTTAAAATTTCTTTTTCATATGGTGTTGGATGGCGGCCATATTTCTCCTCCTATAAAAAACATGGCACATGGACTAGTTAAACTAATTATTATGCAATTATTTACTTTTTCTAGGAATTAAAAATAATATCATTTCACATAATAAATATACTTACAAATGTACAGATCAAGGCCTATAGACCTTTTTGGCCACTATGATGCATGGCACCAAGTTTGGAAAGCCTATCCTTGGAGGCCTTGTCCTGAAACATATACCAAATTAGTTTAACTATGCACAAATCAAATATAAAAATCGTTTAATAAGTTTGATATAATCTTATGAGCAAATTCAATTACCTGGGTACTTTCCTCACCAAACCTCCTCTATGCATTTGACTTCTCATATGCTTTTACAAGTTATTTCCATACTTTAAGACTTACAACAATTGGCCTTTTTTTAAGCCTTTGCTCGGGTGGTATTTTTTATCTTCTTTGTTTGGTTGCACCGGAATCTATTGCAATTTTGAGACATTTGTTTTTCACCTTCTTTATAGACCAACCTGTGCCAAATTCAGTCTCCATGTCATGGATAACTTCTTTTTGCAGGTGCCTCGGTATCTTTGAGAATGGAAAATGTAGATGGTCTTTGAACCATTGAAGGCATGACTCCTTCAACCTGTTTAGAAAAAAATTTCCAATATCCAACATTCGTATTTCCCCTGAAACCACAGCGTATTCTATCTTTGTATCATAACTTCCAATGCAAGATGAAAAAGATGCCATAGTGGAAGAAGTATGTGTCCCAGGAGTGGTTGGGATAGTGGAAATCCCTGCTTCCTATTCCAGATTATGAGAGTTTATTGTTATTTATTTGCTCTTGGATCTTCTGCTCGATCCAGGAGTGGATGGGGAATCAATTGGTTCCCTTTGACACGGTTGTTTTGGTTGCAATGTTTTAGGGGTTTTACTATATCATTTTTCTATGTATCTAGAGAGTGTTTTGAAATCCACACCATATAGCTTGTTCACTGCCTCCATCCCTAATATGGAATCCAATGCCTCTTTCTCTTGGTCCATCTCATTTTCCTATATATATAGAAAAAATATCTCATTAAATTTTGGAAAAAAAAATAAAAACTAAATATTTGAAACACTTAGAAATCAATAAATTGATAGACTTACCTCATTGTGGCCAGTGTATGCTCCCTCACTGCCTCCTCCCTTTGCTCCCTTGATGTTGCATGACATTCTGATGTGACTCGAGGAAAATTATTTGCGTCCAGTTTGTGGAGGCAAACCAAAGAGACACGGCCAGGGCAGTAGAGGGCGAATGTCTACCCTAGCTTTCACGTTTTTGACAAAACAAGTCAAATTTAAATAGTAGTGGTGGGGCTAACAAGCTTTTTGGGGGTCTCAATCTTGTTATTTTCCTGACGATGGTCTACCCGAAAGCTTGAATCGTGAGGCTGTGCTGGGAATTAGCTCGATACTCCCAAGTTCGACTGGTGGAGTTTCGGGGCAGAGGGTTGAAATTTCCCTGGCCTGCGAGCTTCTATTTGGGTCAAAAATCTAGTTATTTGATCCACGATGGTCTGCTCGGAAGCTCATATCATGGGTGTATGCTGGGAATTAGACTGACATTGCCTCATATGCTTCCAAGTTCCACTGGTGGAGTCTTTTGTACTATTTTTATTGCTTTTAAGTGGATAAGTCAAAAGCTAGTCACACTAGAGGTTTTGGAAACTGCTTGCTTTGTTGGCCAACACATCCTTCCTCTTTTTCTCTCCAAAAGGCATCATCTTTTCTAAATTCATCATACATCACCTTCCAAATCCATTTTGGATAATTCGTGGCTTTATGGCTTATTTGGAATTGGATGTTTCCTCCCTGGGGGGGTTAGCTAATTCAGTAAGCCTACTTTTGTGAGCTATTCGAATGCCTCCAAATTAATTTGAATATTAGATGTAACTCTATATATTTGTAGCCACTTTATGATACATGGTTGGCTGATGTACATTTATGCTATACAGTTTATCATTGTGCATAATTTATGTGTCTGATTTTCAGTGTTCTTGACAACTCTAGACTAGAAATTTTAGTGAGAGTATTGTTCAATATTTATTATCATCTTGTGATTTTATTTCACATGGTATCAGAGCCATTAGCGCACCAGAAGCACGGATTTTCCACAGAATTCCAGTGGACCATTTCCTTGTACTCTTGGGTTTAGCTCAAGAGGTCTACTCGGGCATGACGAACTCTTGAAAGTGCGTATTGTCATATTCGAGAGTTCTATAGTTTGAATCATTCTCCAGAGAGTTGTTTGGTTGTGTTTTTGAAGGTACATATCATTCCATAGTGCACACCTCAATTTTCTCATTGATCCATCTCAGAATGTTCTTTTGAATCCATTTAATTATTT
The DNA here is from genome assembly GCA_027924585.1 of Larix kaempferi. Taxonomy (NCBI): domain Eukaryota; kingdom Viridiplantae; phylum Streptophyta; class Pinopsida; order Pinales; family Pinaceae; genus Larix; species Larix kaempferi. The sequence goes on along the minus strand of BSBM01000093.1, from coordinate 48,608,374 downwards.
TCAATGGAAGGTGTAGATGGAGATTTGGTCGAGGTCAAAAGGACTTTACGAAGTAACAATGGGAACTGAAGCAGAGCCTACTTCAGCTATAGAGAAAGCTAAGTGGCACAAATTATTGGAGAGATGAGTCTTATGTACTTCTCTGCCTTGGCACATCAACAGATCTTCTATTCCATTTGGATGGTTTGACTTCACCGAATGAAGTTTGGGAGAAACTTAAATCTTTGTTTGGTAAAACTGATGAGTTGAGAGGAAATCAACTAGACAATGAGATGATTTCTCTAAGTCCAAGCAGTTTCGAGAATCTACAAGATTATTTCTCCAAATTCAAGTCATTAGTTTTGCAGTTGAAGCAGTGGGGTATTGATAAAAAGGATGAGCAATTAGTTTTGGAAATCCTTTCGAAATTGGGGCAAGAATATTCAGTATTTGTCTCAACTTTCCATGCTACAAAACTCATTGTAAAGAATTGGAAGATGCCCACTATGTCTGAATTCATGGAGTCATTAACTCAAGAGCAGAATAAGCTTATGTTGATGGGTACTTTGAAACCTTCAAAATATCAAGCTCTAACTGCTGGTGACTCAAGGAGTTTGAAGGGTAAGAATAAGGATAATCCCAAAAATCCTTCTAAGCAGAAGAAGGAGAATCTTAAGCCACAAGAGGAGACCTCCAACTCCAGAAAGGATCAACAGAAGAAGAAGGAGCGAACCAAGTGCTCATATTTCCAAAGGGCCTTTCATCTTGAAATCTCATGTATGAGAAATGCCATAGATCAGATGGCACAACTCCTCGAGAAGAGCCATATCCCCATTCCTGAAGGTGAAAAGAAGAAGGAAGGAGGTTCTAACTCAGATGATAAGGAGCGAGTCCATTCTCTAATGGCCAACACATCTTCATCCACTTCTTACATCATTGATTTTGGAGATTCAAGGAACATGGTTGCAACCAGAGAGCCATTTTCTACTCTTGATTCCTCTGATGGCCTAGGTCCTATAATTATTCTTGGAGATTACTCAGAAAATGCTTCAAAGGGTGAAGGTAGAGTAGATCTATACAATGGCTCATTTTTTAATGACCTTTATTTCCCAAGTCTAGCTACAAATTTATTGTTTGTCTACCAAATGACCCATATTGGTTCACCCAAAAGAGTTGTCTTCACCCCAAATGATGTGGAGATATCTAAGTTCTCCACAGGAATATTTATTTCTTTAGGCACTGTCGATCATTCCACCATAGTTTACAAGTTTTCACAGTTTTTGCCTATCTCTCCACTAGTAACACTCCTCTCTCATGCTAATGAAGCAAGCAAACTTTGGAATGAGAGGTTTGGCCATATAAATTACATATACCTTCATTAGTTACAGGATAAAAACATGGTTTTATGGTTTCCAAACATCACATTCTCTAAGGGAGTCTGTCAGGGTTGTATTCTAGGAAAACACCCGGAGAGAAAGTTTGAGAGATCAAGGCCTGAGAGAACCTCTAAACCTTTGGATATGATCCATGGTGATATTGTTGGTCCTTTCCCGCACTTGGAATTGAACAAATCCATATACCTATTAACCTTCATTGGTGATCATACTAGGTATTGTTGGGTCTACTTCCTGTAGTTTAAGTCTGAAGTTTTTGTATATTTCAAGGTCTTTAAAGCCTTTGTTGAGAACCAGTCTGGTAGGAAGATAAAGGCAATCGGATCTGATAATGGGGGAGAGTACATTAAATCATAATTTTAGTAGCTATGTGCAGTGGTTGGAATACACATGCAGCACACTGTGCCATACACTCCTCGGCAGAATGGAGTTGTTGAGAGGAAGAATCGATCTCTTAACGAGATGGAAACTTGTATGCTTGAAGCAAGATATTTGCCACCAAATTTGTGGGATGAAGCAATAAACTATGAATACTACAAAGAAAATGGATTCCCACGTAAATAACTGAAAGGATTTACCCCTCATGAAGCTTGGTGTGATCATAAACCTGATATTTCACACTTCAGGATCTTTGGTGTCAAGGCTTGGGCTAGAGTTCCATCTGAGAAGAGAAGGGCCTTAGAGCCACAGGGTAGTCCATGTTTATTTTTTGGATACTCATAAGACTCAAAGGGGTACAAACTTCTTGATCTGATCACACAAAATGCATTCATAGAAAGAAGTGTTTGGTTTGAGGAAGAGACCCTACAAGGAGTTAAGATTGGAGAATCTTCTCAACCACCACCGGAAGAAGAAAATGAAGACTTGCATGAGGCTTATGATGATGAATATTAATATTTAGATTTAAATGATGATTTTTATTATATTATTTCATACCCAAGATCACCAACAAGTCCAAAGTGGGCAGCAAAAACCATAGAAGTTTCTGATGAACTGGCTGGGAATCCTCGAGATCCCAGAAAGACAAGGTCACAATATGAGAATGCACTTTTAGTGAGGGATCCAAATCTTGCTGATAAATGTTTTCTCATGGTTGAATCAAATCCTAAAACATATGAATAATCCTCAAAATATCCAATATGGAGGTCTTCTATGGATGAGGATTTCCACTCCTTGCTAAAGAATGGAACTTGGGAGCTAGTCAAGCTTCCACCGAGCAGAAAGCTAGTAAGATGCAAATGGATCTACAAGACTAAGATGGTTGTCAATTCTGATGCAATAAAGCATAAAGAAAGGTTGGTGGCCAAGGTATTTTCAAAATTCCAAGGTCTGGAATATAATGAGACCTTTTCCCCCATGGAAAAAATGGATTCTATTTGACTAGTATTATCAGTTGCAACAATGAATTGTTGGGCAATTCATCACATGGATGTGAAATCTGCTTTTCTTCATGGTGATCTCGAGGAGGATGTCTATATGCAGCAACCTGAATTTTATGTTCAATATCCATCACTTGTGTGTAGGCTAAGGAAATCATTGTATGGACTCAAGCAAGCTCCCAGAGCTTGGAATGCAAAAATTGACCATTTCCTCCTAACACAAGATTTCCACCGGTGCAAATATGATATGAAAGTGTATCGAAAGCACATAAATGGTAAGATTCTGATTATAGTGTTTTATTTTGATGACTTACCAATCACTAGAAGTTCCATTGATGAAATTTCATCACTAAAGACATCTTTGCATCAAGCTTTCTCCATGACAGACTTGGGGATTCTCAGGCAGTTTTTGGTGCTTGAGATAACTCAGTCACCCTCAAGAATCACTGTATGTTAGTCTAAATATGATTATGATATATTAAAAATGTTCAATATGGCATAATGTAAGGCTTCAAAGACTCATTCCTTTCAGGATTCGGGCTAGAAGAAGGGGATTCTACACCCTTGGTAAACAGCACTCTCTACAGGAAACTAGTTGGAATCCTATTGTACTTGACACACACCAGACCAGATTTGGAATATGTAGTAAGTCATGTTGCAAGGTATATGGAGCAGCCTCATGAGATCCATCGGAGGGATGCAAAAATAATCTTTCACTTTGTGCAAGGCACCATGACACATGGGATCCACTATGCCGCCAATTCCTCATTGGATCTAGTTGCATTTTTTGACTCATATTGGACTGGAGATAGCACAAACTGTAAGTCCACTTTCGATTTTGTATTCATGCTTGGAGGAGGTACTATATTCTATTCTATTAAAAATCAAAGTGCAATTTCACTCTCTCCAATAGAGGCAGAGTACCAGGGAGCAGTGAATGCAGCTACTCAGTGCATCCGGTTGCAAGGAATTCTTGGTGAGTTTCGGATTGACTTTAGCACTCCCATTGTTATTTGGGTTGATAATCAAAGTGCTATAAGTATATCCTCAGATCCAGTACTCAGAAAAAGAACCAATCACATTGAATTGCATATGCACTACATCCGGAGTCTAGTGCATGAGAGATTGATTGTTTTGCAATATTGCCCCACTGTTGAGCAAACTGCTAACATTTTCAATAAATCCTTCACAGAGAAGACTTTCAACCATCTTAAGTTGATGCTTGGAGTGGTTTAACATGAGGTGAAGGCTGATTGAAGATCAGGTTTCAAGGTTTTTTCCTTGTCCATTTTGAGGGAGGGTTTTGTCCCATGAGGTTTTCCCCGTTTCCTTGTTTTTTGGACAATGATATGTAAAGGGTGACCAAGCCTTTGTTGTTGGGCCCTAATTTTTCTGATATTGTTTCCACTACATTCAGGATTAATGGAGGGTATTATATCATTAAAACCCACCTTGATACTTAGGATTTAATTCTTAATTAATTTTATTACTTTCCTAGGTGTCTAAACTAGGTTGTTGGCCACTTCTTGCCTTCCTAGGTCCACCATTTGTCATCCTTATCCACTAGAGTGCACTTATGACCAAAAATACCTTATTTTATATCTATTATAAGTGTCAAGGGTGCATTTCTGCATTTGCACAACTTTTGCATTGCTTTTACTGCTTTTAATTGGATAAGTCAAAAGTTAGTCACCCTAGAGGTTTTGGCAATTGCTTGCTTTGTTGGCCAACACATCCTTCCTCTTTTTCTCTCAAAAAGGAATCATCTTTTTCTAAATTCATCATACATCACCTTCCAAATCCATTTTGAACAATTCATGAGCTTTATGGCTGATTTGGAATTTGGATGTTTTCTCCCTTGGGGGGTTTTAGCTAGTTTAATAAGCATGCTTTTGTGAGCTACTCAAATTCCTCCAAAGCAATTCTAATTTCTGATGTAAACCTATATATTTTCAGCCACTTTATGATACATGGTTGGATGATGTACATTTATGCTATACAGTTTATTATTGTGCATGATTTCTGTGTATGATTTTCAGTGTTCTTGACAATTCTAGACTAACAATTTTAGTGAGAGTATTGTTCAACATTTATGATCAGCCTGTGATCTGATTTCACAAAATTGCACCAAGAGTTGCACCAAGTTAGGGCCCTAAATGTGCACACTCTAGGGCCAATATAAGTTCAATAATATTCTCTTGGTGCACAATTGCTATGTGACTATTCTCATTGTTTTGTATTAAATGATCCAGAGGAGGCCATGGACAAAGGACATTGACGATGTAGAACTACTAAATCGACTAGAGGAAAGTGGGTGGAAATCGATATGACAACAGAATCTGCATATACATTAAATTTAAGAATACAAAGCAACCTCAACCAAACGAGGAAGGTGTTTATGAATTCACAAATGCTACAACATAGACAAGATAAAGTCATTTTTTGTCCATGAGGCCTTTGAGGTCAAACTTATTGGTTTCAAATTTGCAAAAATGGTGATTAAATGTGATTCTATGATCAAGGCAACAATTTGAAATTTAGGATGGCCATGTGGGATAGGGTTGTTGGATACTTTTCTTGTTGAAATTTGGGCTCGATGTATATACCCAGGGTCATAAAATTGTTTTTTTCAAATCCAAAACATGATATCAATATGTCAAATATATGATTAAAGTGAGGTTTTTGTGTTGGATAGCATATTATTTTAAATGATATAATTGGTGTAATAAACATTATTGACTATGTTGTGTATTACAAGGACCCAACAAGGCCATGGCAACAGATCGTGTCATATCTAATGAGGACACAACGCTTGACCTGGGACATCAGGTACTCAAATTTTGACTTGACTATGAAAAGATTGATTTGATGGAATTTGTGTGATACATCCATCTTTTTCACATTAGTATTAAAATTTATAGTGTTTTATGCAATTGTGGCATAAAATAATGCATGTAGTTCATTATGTTAGATGGAGATTGGAGCAAATGTAGAGAATGAGAGTTCAACTAGAAAAAGAAAAAAGATATGTACATGGACATGGACCTAAAACTGTTAAATCATGTAGAGGAAAATGGGTGGAAGAGGATATGACAATTGGTCCTATAGACGCAACAAATGATTGCACTGAACAAGAGGTTGGTAAAGACTATAGTACATGGGATGAATACTTTGAGAAAATTGTTGTTTGTGGATGTTCTGTGTGTCGTGAAAAGAAACAATTCAAACAAGCAATTGTACAAAGACATTACATAGATGATGAGCTTACACTGGGTAGTATACCTCCTACAATTGATTCAAATCCCATAGGAATTGCGGTAAGGAATTTTCCAATTTGATATAAATAACATGTATAATTATTTTAAACATTGTTTTACATTATTTAAATAATTTATTTTGTTCTTAATGAATACTTGCTGGATAAATTTCTTGGTTTAAAGTTTCTTGGCGCACCGACTTCCATCCTAGAGGGTGATCATTATTTATCAAATGATACATCCAACAAAAATATGTGTACATACACTAGCTCAGAAGATGAGGAATTGTTGAAAACAACACTAGAACAAGAACCAGTTTAAAGATGCATAATTTGCATAAAGACAGGGGGAAGGTGGAGTACATACCATATGAGAATGAATGTGATGGAGATGATGAATTTCCCTGGACTTTGAGATCAATTTACAAAGATACATTTGATCGTCGACTATATTGTGCTTGGCCTAGTGATCGACAACTACCTAGAGTGTACAAGGTGTTTCAATTTTGGGGATACAACTACATGAGACGACCCTCCAATATTCATGGAGCGATTCTAGGCCTCTTTATTGTCCAAAATGAACATGTGGGATCTAAACACAGAAACAATTCACAACAAAACACTGGGAGATTAATGCCATATTATGGTCAATCATATTACAGTGGTGAATGGAGAAGGTTAATAGAATATAAGCCTTTGATGCCAGCATATGGTCTAAATTTGAATATGTATACACATCATCTCCAACTTGAAAATGGAAAAGAAACGAATAGAGGTCATCTTATGTATATAGATGGACGTGCATACACACACGCAAATATTGCAGGATTTATAAATAGTAGTAAGGGAAGGGACCCTAGTGTAAGACCGAATTGTCAATTTGTGGAGGTTATAAATGATAAAGATGGATATATGGAAATATATGTTGATAGATTGATAATGGTTGAGGTTATTATGACCTTAAAATTGGGGATGAGTTATTGATTGATTACCCCTTCTTAAAACGCACTCATGCACGAAAGAAAAGGGAAGAACAAGGTCTCCCTAAGGATGTTCTTAAGGGCAGAAAACCAAAGAATAATCAATGAGTGTGGTCTAATTTTTTATGATCTATGTTTTCAAAATTGTGTTTTATTTTAAATTATTGTATTAAAAAAATAGTCCATAAAATAATGTTGCATGATTCAATTGATGTATATATGTTCATACATTCTATATTTTTATTTCTTAAGATGATTTTGATTATATTTCTCTGAAATTGATGCATTTATGATTTAATCAATTGTTTCCAAACATTAAATAATGTTTGTGTTTGTTTATAGGTAGAAGATATTGATGATACACCTACCAATACCCAAGACCGAACTGGGTTATTAAGATTTTGACAGGATGATCCACCATCCTTTAAACCAGAGCAACATTGAAGAGAATACCACCAACTGAGAAATTTGAAGAGCTTGTGAGATTAGCATACATTGATGACATGCCACCTAGCCTTAATGATGATGATGACAGTGAAAATGAAGTGCATGAAGAAGGATTGAATGAAATGCTTACATCATTATTTGGGGATGGAAACAACGATGACAATAATGATCATATGGTTGACACTAATTATGATAGCAGGGGTAATTACCACCAAGGTAATCTTGATGACAACAACCTACTGAAAGACTCAATCAAGCAAGCATCCAAGACACCAGTGTTCAAATCGGGTGCAAGTAGAACCTCAAAACCGGCATGCACATTAATATTATTGTAAATCAAGTCACTATTTGGTTGGTCAAACAAAGGATTCACTACCCTACTAAAGTGAGTTCAAATCTATTTCTTAATTTGCATTGTCAATTGTGTATGTAATTCGTAAACATTCATCAACCACATTTAAATTTCATTAAGGATATTTTAATACCATATATTATATATAAACATTCATAGTATAGAATGACATATCAAACATGTTCATCATAAGTCAAACATTCAGTTGATTTAATCTCTTGCAATCTTATAGGGAACTAAAAACTAAAATATTCCCTGAAGAGAATGTGTTGCCATCAAATTGCAGAGAAGCGCATCAGTTGTTGGTTGAGTTGGGGATTGAATATAAGAAAAATAATTCATGTATAAATGATTGCATTTTATACAAAGATAAATAGAAAAACAAGGCAGAATTACCTGTATGCAAAGAGAAGAGATATCGTACAGCTACACAAGGTCCTACAGTACCAACTAAGGTTTTATGACACATGCCAATTATACCTAGACTTCAAAGAATGTTTCGTTGCAACTCACTTGCACAATTGATGGATTGGCATGCAAAGAACAAGAGTACAGATGGATTCATGTGAATTCTGACAGACTGCAAAGCAATGAAACACATAGAGGAAAAATGGCCAAGAAAATTCAAAGATGAACCCCATAGTATCAGTTTTGGGCTTGCAATAAATGGAGTGTGTCCATTCTCTTTCATGAGCACAAATAATATTGTTTGGCCAGTCATATTGATAGTATACAATATTCCCCCATGGATGAGTGTTAGAAAGGAGCACCTTGTGCTAAGTCTCATTGTTCCAGGAAAACATCAAGTTAAAAACATGGATGTTTATCTTTCGCCTTTTATTGATGAGATGCAACTGCTATGGAAAGGAATAAGAATGTATGACATATCATGTCATCCATCAAATAGGTCGTTCGTGTTGTATGGTGTGCTATGCTAGACTATCCATGATTTCCCAGGACTTGGTGTTTGTTATGGTAAGATAAAATATTTACGTATTTACACTCATGATTTATCTTCATCGATAATTTCAAACTTACTTTTACAATATTATTTTGATTTTATTAGCATTGCTTATTGAACTGCATGACTTCAAACAAAGGGGAATTTTGCATGTCCAATATGTGCAAAACAATTTCAAGGGTGGTATTCTAAAGATCTACAGAAATTTATTTACGCAAACAACAGGATTTTTCTACCACCAAATCATAAGTTTAGAAATCGCCTGAAGAATCAATTTGATGGAAAAGTTGAAAATAGAAGCCCTCCCATGATTATGGGTCCAGGTGATTGGCTTAAGAAATATGAAGATGCTGAATTGAAAGCTTAGGAGGATTTTTTTGATTGGGGTGATTCAATTGAAGAGCTAGAACAAGTTGTGGTTAATATTCCAGAAGGAATGAAAAGGAAATCCATATTTTATGAGCTCCCTTACTAGAAGGATCTATTAATATCTCACCTATTAGATCCTATGCACATATTCAAAATGTGCCAAATTCTATATTTTGACATATATCAGGCAAAGACAAGGACACCTTGTCTTCAAGGAGAGATATCGCTCTTTCGTGTACCAAATTTGATAGAAGACATTTGTGGCCAAACATGGAAAATGAAACATATGCAAAGGCTCCATGGATTTTGAAAAAAAAAGAGCTAGACCAACTAAAAAAAGTCATATGTTCAATAAGGACACCTACTAGCTATGGGTCATCATTGGAAAAAGATTTTACAATTGATGGACATATCACAGGATTTAAAACACATGATTTTCATAATTTTATGAAGGTATTATCATCGCTTAAATTTTACCAGTAACATTAATTAAGTGCTAAATATATTTGTATATTCTATTGTGTGAGAAAAATTACTAATGACATTTGATAAATGTGTTTGATAGCATATAATGCCATTGGCAATTAGGGGGGATTCATGTCTTACCATTGACTTAAGGGCCGCCATAAATCGATTGTCAAGATTTGCAAGGTATGTGTTACAAAATGTTCATGTGTGAGAGATAGAGATATTATAATGCATTTTATTTTTTACTAATTTTCTATTCTTATATTAGGTGGGTGACCTCCAAGGAGATCCACGAATGTGAAGTGCCAAAATGGAAGAAGGAAATTGCAGAAATTGTATGCTTATTTGAGAAGGATCTCCCTACAAGTTTCATGGACCTACAAATCCATTTACTTATGCACCTAGTCTAAGACATGGAATTGGTGGGTGTCGTATCAATAAGGTGGATGTTTTTCTTTGAGAGTTATATGAAAACTCTAAAAAGATATGTCCGACAAAAGGCACATCCATAGGGTTGCATGGATAAAGGGTATGTATTGAATGAATCATTTTTCTTCCTATGTGAATTCCTTAGTAAGGATTTTGAAGATGGGCCACGTTTCTGGAATGAAGAACGAGCGTCAGATATTATTGATGGAGAAAAACCACAATCTAATGGTGTTCAAGTAGAAATTGATAAGCAAATTCATGATCATTGTGGTTGTCTTTATTGCAATATTTAATTTACTCTATATTAATTTATTTGTCAAATTAACAACATGACATTTGGAGTTTGAAATAAACATATTGACATGTAATAGGTGTAGACAAAAGCGTTATATTTGACAAGTTCATTATGTACCACATGGACTTTATGAACAAATGGATTGATTTATATGATAAAAAGTGATCTGAAAACTTCAGGATCTTTTTAACCATATAAATTGCATATGAAATTTGCATGTTAAATCTCATAAAAGGCTTATAAAAGGCAATTTTTAAATGCTTAAATAAACCACATAAGAAAATAAACAGGTATGCAAACGAGAAAAATGCATACAGTAGATGGTAATGGAGTTCACCCTTCTTGGGCTACGTCTTCGGGCCACTTCCGATGAGAAGGCCGATATTATTAAGTCTTCAAAAGCTTACATACATGAGTTCTGGAAACACTTATGATTTTTGTCAGTCAAACCCAGAAACAGACTACACCACTACGGTCCTCTCGAAATTCTGAGAATAATGAGTATAAACTTGACCTAGTTTTCCTTAGGCCTCCTCTAGCACGCAAATTGAGAAACACCTTTTCCTACGTTGTACAGATCATACGGAATGTACCCTATCATACTCTATTTCACACCTCGAGATCTATGCAAACACTGGTTTTTTTGGGCATCGAACCTTGTTGTTTCATGGCTCAAAACAAAAGTTTTAAATAATGGTTTGGGCACCCGAAATGGTGGCTACGCACCTATTTTCGGGCTCCAAATCCCAACCAAAGTTAAAAATATAATATGACACAGCCCATTGGTGACACATTGTTTGTTGGCGGTGGAGGTCCTGGGGTCAAACTCGTGGGCCTCTCCCCTTTTAATCTAATATGGTATGCAATGTTTGTTTGTTGGTTTGGTTCCGCGGTGGCGTGATGTGTTGCCATACGGTTTCGATGTGATGGCACTTCATTGTTGGACCATTTTTTGTGGGGGTGTGTATGTTGGCATATTGTGTTGTGGCTTGTTGGTTCCTCTGGTTCTGTTGGCATAATATTCCATGTTCAGGCCTCGGTGTTGGCCATGGGGTCGAGGGCTAAGCCCTCGGCCCCGCCCCTTTTTCCAACCAAACTCACCATAAACTTTAAATAGAAGATACGAACTATATGGTTAAAAAAAAAATGTAGACATGTTGGTTAGCGAATATTGTGGAGGCTTAGTAGGAGTGGAGGTCGGGGATTCGATCCTCCCCGACTCAATAACTTTCACCTCGGGAGGTCGTTTCACACGAAACGAACGTTGTTGGAAAGATCTTGATGAGCTTTATGAATCTGTAATATTATTTTCACTTGTTGAAGACTTTCATTTTGATCGATCTTAGAGATATTCCTGGATCAAACCTTCCCACTGGGAAGCTTTTGGGCCACCAAAAGCATGGAATCATTCAAAAAACAGGTGAGGGTACATCTCCCTCACTCTTATGGTCTCTAGACATCGTGATTTGCTTGGATGCATTCCTTTAATCCCCACACAAATATATTCCATGTCACCTCTTCGTGAAGATATGACCTTCTTATCAAGTATAACATCTTCCTGAAGTTCATTGAGGTATTCAGGAGCAAAATCATCAACAGAAGGTACTTGAACATGTACATATTGGTCCATAATCATAGGAGTCTCATACAATTTTAAGTTTTCCACATTAACAACGGAATACATTTGCATATAAGGAGTCAAATCTAACTGAAAAGCATTATTACCAACTTGATCCAAAATTGTAAAAGGTCCATACCTGATTGGTTTCAACTTTCTACCTTCACCTTGGAGTCGGTCTTTGCTTACATGAATCCATACTCGATCACCAATTTGAAAATGATGATTCACCCGATGCTTGTCATGTCTTTCTTTATACTTGGCCTGACTTGATTCCAACTGCTCTTATACTGCTTGATGTGTTAACTGGATATGTTGAATAAGCTTCAAAGCTTTATCTGCATCAACTTGACCATATCCCATTGAATCTTTCCCATAAACAAAGTCTAAGGGAGACTTTGGAAAATATCTAAAACATGTCTTGAATGGAGACCTTTGTGTTGAAGAGTGCATAGCTCGGTTGTAGGCATGCTGAACACAATGCAACTGCTCATCCCAAAGCTTGGGATGCTTGGAACAATATCCTCGGAGAAGATGTACTACTGTCCAGTTGACCACTTCAATTTGTCCGTCAGTTTGTGGATGAAATGATGTGCTCTTCTTTATCTTTGTGTCCATAAGTTCCCATGGAGATGACCAAAATTTCCCAAGGAAGCGGGAATCTCGATCGGATATAATAGAAGTAGGTAGTCCAAAATTGACCCATACATGTTGGAAGAACAAATGAGCAGACAACTCAGTTGTGATCTGCTTTTTACAAGGCATTAGAATGCACATTTTACTGAACCTATCCACAACAACATATAAGTAATCATGTCCCTTTCTAGACATTGGTAACCCTCCTACAATGTCCATTGAAACGCTTTCCCATGGATGGGAAGGAATGGGAAGTGGAGTGTACAATCCTAACTTTCTATTACTCGGCTTATTTATTGCACACATAACACATCCTTTTGCATGCTTGGACACAATATCATTCATTCGAGGCCAATAAAAAAACTTTTGTAATTGTGCCATAGTTTTTCCTACACCAAAGTGCCCCGAAATGAGAGAAGTGTGAACTTCTCTTATCACATGTACTCTTTCACTTTGTGGAATACAGATTTTTCCAAGATGATACAACAACTTATCATGAACATGATAATTCAATTCTTCATTTTGAGAGCCATGTATTAGTGATTCATATACTTCCTTAAAGTCTTCATCCTTAGTATATTGTTCACATAACTTGAATGTACCAAAGGACTTTGTTGAATAACAATAGAAGCATTTGTTGGAGGTCTTGATAACATATCTGCAACTTTGTTCTAAATACCTTTTTTGTACTTAATGATCAAATTAAATTGTTGTAGAAAACGCATCCACCTAAAATGTCTTGATTGTTGTAGCTTAGTTTGAGATTGAAGATATTGTGGTGGTTGATGATCAGTATGTATAATTGTTTCCTTACCCATTAGTTAATGTTTCCACTTCTTCACACTTTGTACTAATGCATAAAATTATTTATCATAGGTAGGATAGTTAATTATTGATTTATATAAGGTTTCAAAATGATAGCATATTTGCTTTTTAAGTTGCATTAAGACTGCCCCCATGGCATAACCACTAGCATTGGTCTCTATCTCAAATGATTGTTGTAGATCCAACAGTGAAAGTATTGGAGCTGTGCTGATCTTTTCTTTCAGAGTGTTGAAGGATTTATGTGCATTGCCTTCCCACTGAAAGACTTTGTTCATACCTATCAAAGCATGTAATGGAGAAGCTATGAAGGAAAAGTTCGCAATGAACTTCCTCCAATATTGGGTTTCTCCCAAGAAGCTCCTTATCTCGATTACATTATTTGGCTTGGGCCAATTCACAATGACCTCTACTTTAGAGGGATCAATTCTAATTTCACCACCCCCTACAATGTAACCTAGATACACCAAAGATGTCTTCCCAAACTCACATTTGGACATCTTTAAGTACAATCTTTCCCTTACAATTATATCCAAAACTCATTTCACATGCTTGACATGTTCTTCCCAAGTACGATTGAAAATCAAAATATCATCTAAGTAGACTATGACGAAATCATGAATAAAGGGCCTAAAAACATCATTCATCACCCTCATGAATGTTGCATTACAAATCCCAAAGAGCATTACCATCCATTCCTACAATACATGTTTAGTTTTGAAAGCAGTCTTCCATATATCATTATCATGGATTCAAATTTGATGATAGCCACTTCATAAGTCTAAGTTAGTGAAATAAGTTGCATTCTTTAGCTGATCCAAAAGATCATCAATTCGGGGAAGAGGATACATGTTCTTAATTGTGATTATGTTTAGTGCCCTGTAATCAACACACATACGCCAAGTGCCATCCTTCTTTGGCACCAAAGCAATTGGTGAACCACACGGAGAGGAACTTGGTCGAATGTCCCCTCTTTCAACAAATTCTTGAATCTACTTCTTTATCTCTTCATTTTCAATTACTAAAGACCTATACATGCAAATATTAGGAAGTGATGCATCCTACTGTAAGAGAATCTCATGTTGGATTTCTCTTTGTGGAGGTAATCCTTTAGGTTCTTGAAACATGACATCATAATCAGTTACAACTTTAGTCAAGTCATTTTTAAGTCTTGGATCACATCCTTTAAAAGATTCATTTTGACCAACATCCTTTGCTTTAACTATCATAAGAAAAAAATTCTTACTAGCATTTACTAGCCTCTTCATTTGACTTGCAGAAACCAACGGAAGATTACTTTTCATGCAGGGTGCACGAACAACATATTCAATACCATCTTTAGTGAGTTGATACATGTTATCTTCCCTGTAAAAGATAGCCTTCCTATCATAAATATAAGGACTACCCAACACAATACCACAGATATCAAACGGAACCACATCCAGATCTACTTCATCAACAAATCCATAAGTAATGGCAAACCTAAGTCTACACTGTTTTGTAACTTGCAGTTGTGCATTATCACATACCCATCCAAGAGGATAAGGTTTAGGGTGTAACTTAGTTTCCAAATGAAGTTTTTTAATTATCTCTTCCGAAATGAGATTGGCTTGTGATCCACTATAAAAAATAGTATCTATTTGTGTATGCTTATAGACTACTCTTATATGAAATAACTCACTTCTCTTTCTTTCATCAACAACAGGTTCATGCTTTGAAATGGAAGTAGAAGGATTTTTACCTTGAATGCCCATAGCAACAATATTAGTCTCATCCCTTGAGTCAGATCCCAAATCATGTTGGATGGTTGTAGCAGTGGTCTTCTTGTCTTCCTTATTCTGAAACTTCTCAGGCTTTAGCTATGGATGAAGCCTCCAACATTTGGATGCATCATGACCCTTTTTCTGGCAAATTATGAGCATGTAGGTTTATCTCCTTCTTTCTTCATTGTAGTTGTATGCTTACCCTTCCCTTTACCTTTGAATTTGTTTCCATCGGGTTTGAAAGGATTCTTTGAAAAAAATTCATTTGTATTCTTCCCCTTGGACTCCATATGAGTCGCTCGAATGCATACCTCGTCAAGGTTAGTTGGATTAAACATAAGTATCATATGACGTAAATAACTATGTAATCCACCTATGAACTTGAGAAGAATTTCTTGAGTGTAGAGAGGAATACCAAGTATTAAAGCCCTTTTTTTAATTCTTGTGTATACTCTTTCACACTTTGTCCCTTACCTTGCCTCAAATTATAACAATACGTCATGGCTTGTTACATATAGCCCAATGGATCGAATTGCTTCTTTAATGCTGAAGTGAACTCATGCCAAGAGGAGATGATGTTGCCTTTTGAGGAAAGATCCTTTTGAGTTCTACTCTCCCACCGTATGAGAGTGGTCCCTCCAAGTCGGAGAGAAGCCAACTGAATTTTTATGCTATCTTCAGTGAACTTTTCAATCCTACAATAAACCTCTATTTAACGAATCCAATTATCCAATTTCTCAGCATTAAGTTCTCCATTATAAACAGGTAAGTCAAACTTAATATCAAGCTTTAATTTAGGCATGTTAAAATTAACTTTTTGTTTTTCAGGTGAGGAATGTAAAGAAACATCAAGAAAATATGGTGAAGATGGAGGAGTTTTAGTAGATTCCTCACCACCTCCTTCGTCTTTACCTTTAGCATGAGATGAACCACCTTGTTCACCCTTATTCCGATCTTGATAAATCTCTTAAACCATAGTTTGCATCCTCAATAAAAGCTTTAAGGAATTCTCCTTTAGATGGGATTGAAGAAGTCCCATATTCTCCTTTTGGTGAAGACATTCTTCCTCTTCTTGAACTGATCCCTGGATCAAATTCTTCAAGCTCTCCTTCACCACATTGAAGCCTTGATCTTGTTAACATTCACAAACTCACAATGCAATGGTTAAGCTGCTCTGATACCAAACTTGATCTTAAAACTTCAGGACCTTTTTAACCATATAAATTGCATGTGAAATTTGCATGTTAAATCTCATAAAAGACTTATAAAAGACAATTTTTAGATGTTTAAATAAACCACATAAGAAAATAAACAAGTATGCAAACAAACAAAAAATTAGACAGTAGATGATAACAGAGTTTACCCTTCTTGGGCTACGTCTCCGAGCCACTTCCAATGAGAAGATCGATGTTATTAAGTCTTCAAAAGCTTACATACATGAGTTCTGGAAACACTTCTTATTTATGTTAGTCAAACCCAGAAATAGACTACACCACTACGTTCCTCTCGAAATTCTGAGAAGAATGAGTATAAACTCGACCTGGTTTGCATGAGGCCTTCTCTAGCATGCAAATCGAGAAACACCTATGACTACGTTGTACAAATCATACGCATTGTACCCTTTTGTACTCGGGATTTGTGCAAACACTAGTTTTTTTGGGTGTTGAACCCTGTTGTTTCGTGGCCCAAAACAGAGTTTTAAATAGTGGTTTGGGAGCCCGAAATGTTGGCTACGTGCCTATTTTCGAGCTCCAAATCCCAACCAAACTTAAAAATATAATCTACCATATCCCTTCCCACGAATGGGATGTGGCCCATTGGTAACACGTTGTTTGTTGGGGGCGGAGGTCCCAGGGTCAAACCCGCGAGCCTCTCCCCTTTTAACGTGATATGGTATGCAATGTTTGTTTGTTGGTTTGGTTCGAGGGTGGCGTGATGTGTTGGCATATAGTTTCAATGTGGTGGAACTTCGTTGTTGGACCGTTTGTTGTGTTGTGGCTTGTTGGTTCTGCCGATTCTGTTGGGATAATCTTCCACGTTCAGGCCTCGGTGTTGGCCATGGGGTCAAGGGCTAAGTCCTCAACCTCGCCCCTTTTTCCAACCAAACTCGCCATAAACTTTAAAAAGAAGATACAAACTATATCGTTAGTAAAAAAATGCGGACATGTTGGTTAGATGATATTGTGGAGGCTTAGGTGAAGTGGAGGTCGGGGATTCAATCCTCCCCGATTCCATAATTTTTGCAAAGTCGTTCAACCAACTGCCAACAGGGCTGTCACATGGAATTCACTGATGTTAAATTTTGAGCATTAATTCATAATACTCTAGGATCTTCACTGAGAGAATAACATATACAGTATATCAATGCATGACAATCACAATAAGCATGACAAGCATCACAAGAATCAAAAGCATGAGAGACAAGAGACACAGAGTTTCCGTGGGGAAAACCCTAAGGTGAAAAACCCCACAACTTCCTCAAAGATAGAGAGAGCAATGGCTCAACCAAAGTACAACCAAAATACACTGAGATAGTCTCCTAGTAGCAGATGATCCTCCTCCTCACTAGTGCGCCACTTTCTGAGTGAGAGAGATATAACTTTTCCGAATGATCTAAATAGAGATCACCTGATCTCTATTTATACTAACCTGTTTTCCCAGTGACCTTATGGGGCCGACTTGTCTAGCTAGGTACATCCACATTATAATATATATTTCAGGGCCGACCCCACACATGGTGGTCTAATAACCCATCGGCAAGTACACACACTTGCGACACTTGTCAATCCACGTGACGACACTTCCTTATAGAGGAATAACACATCTCTAATAAGGGTACAATAAATATATATGAAATACATTCCGCAGTTACATATACATCAACACTCCCTCTTAACTAGGAAGGTATTTCTCGACACAGATTTGCTAGACAAGTCTTCTTCTCGGGATCATCGTCATCATCATCGTCACTGCTGCTGCTATCTCAACCAATCTCTGACTCTACTCGTCATAGGAAGTTCTACAGAGCCGATCCTTTTTCATACTAGATGTAGGCCCACCACCTGCAGGTCTTCATCATCACTGGCCATACTGTGGAATCCTCAGGACTTATTACGTGCGTCACAAAACCTCGAAAGAGCATCCCATGATGTTATGAGCACACGGCTCTACCTATAGGATCTCCCAGGGCCATATTATATGTGTCCTCACCACAAAACCTCGCAAGAGCATCCCAGGCTGTTACGATCACACAGCTCTACCTATAGGATCTCCCAGGGATAGATTATATGTGGTCACCACAAAACCGCGCAAGAGCATCCCAGGCTGTTACAAGCACACAGCTCTACCTATAGGATCTCCCAGGGACAGATTATATGTGGTCATGGCAAAACCTCTCAAGAGCATCCCAGGACTTATTACGGGCACACAACCCAACCTATTGGATCTCCCAGGGACATATTATATGCCATAGGACAAAACCTCGAAAGAGCATCTGCCAGATATCCCAGGGCCAGATTATATGCCATAGGAAAAACCTCAAAAGACTATCTGCAGATCTCCCAGGGCCAAATTATATGTCCTCCCAGAGCAAAACCTCGAAAGAGCATTTGCAAGATATCCCAGGGCCAAATTATATGCCATAGGCAAAACCTCGAAAGACTGTCTGCAAATCGCCCAGGGCCAAATTATATGCTCATCTGCACAACCTAATCCACGGCCATAGAGTATCAACCTGATACTCACCATACATCATCCTGATGTACACATGATCATCTTGATCATCATCACTGCAACATCCTGTTGCATGTCATCTGGAGCAACATCCTGAAGCTCGTCATCCACGATCATCCTGATCATACAATGCATCTACCTGATGCATACCAAGTATCTACCTGATACATATCATCATACATGATCCACCTGATCATACAATGTATCCACCTGATACAAATACAAATACATGATACATATCACCATACATGATCCACCTGATCATACAATGTATCCACCTGATACATATACAGATACATGGTCCAAGCATCCAACATGATGCATATACAAAATACATACAAATGATCCTACTGATCATATCCAGCATCCAACATGATGCGTACATACATATAAATGATCCAACTGATCATATCCAGCATCCAACATGATGCATACATACATATGAATGATCCAACTAATCATATCCAGCATCCAACATGATGCGTACATACATATACATATAAATGATCCACTTGATCATATCCGGCATCCAACATGATGCGTACATACATATAAATGATCCAACTGATCATACAAAGAAGAAACTAGAACATCATCTTGATGCTCATCATCCAACACTTACATCCACAGCCATGTGAAGGATCCTCCTTCCAACATGCTTGGAATGGCTTCAGCAAATGTGTCCATCACTTCTTCCTCGAAGTGTCCTTAATCTGAAGAACACCAAGCCTCTCCCTGAAGTACTCGAACTTCACCCTGGCTAGTGGCTTCGTCAGCACATCTGCAATCTGATCATCCATCGCAACATACAAGAGCTTCACAGCTCCTCTCTGCACCATATCCCTGATATAGTGATATTTGATCTCTATGTGTTTTGACCTGTCATGAAACACTGGGTTCTCAGACAGCTTCGCACAACTCTGGTTATCACAGAAGATACCAGTAGCATCCAACGGGAGATCAAATAACTCAGATAGTAGCTTTCGTAGCCATACTGCCTCACAACTAGCTGAACAGGATGCAACATACTCTGCATCGGTTGTACTCAGTGCTACGCAGGACTGCTTCTTGCTAAACCAAGAGATCACACCTGATCCCATACTGAAGCAGCACCTAGATGTGCTCTTCCTATCTGCAGCACTGCTAGCCCAATCTGAATCAACATAACCCTGCAGGTTAAACTTTTGATTCGCTTCATACTTGAGCCCATAATCCACTGTACCCTTCAAGTACCTCAGAACATGCTTTACAGCAACCAGGTGAACACTCCTTGGATCTGTCAAGAACTGACTCAATGTGTTCACCGCAAAGCAAATATCTGGTCTCGTGTTCGTCAAGTACATCAAGGACCCAATCATCTGACGATACATAGAGACATCAACCAGCTCAGATGAAGCATCACATAGAAGCTTCAAATTCGATGCCATAGGTGTGGCCATGGCCTGGCAATCCATCATCCCGAATCTCTTCAGTATATCTACTGTGTACTTCCCTTGACCAAGGAAGATCCCACCTGCACTCTGCCACACCTCCATACCTAGGAAATAATGCATCATTCCCAAATCTTTCATATCGAACTCAGCAGCAAGCTTCCTCTTTGTATCATACCAAGTTCTGGGAGCTTGCTACAAGCCATACAAGGCTTTCTTCAATCTACACACATGTGACTCCCTATTAGGTCTTGGGACTGCATCCCAAACATCATCTTCATTATTGACGGATCATGGCATTCCATTTCTTCATCCCATATCCTGGGAACTTCAATATCTTCAATAGATATCTTTGTTGCTGGAACAAATGTTGTAGTCCTACTTTTGTAGATGAAGATATACGGTCTTTCCTACAAAACAAGTTAAATTGCATGATTAGAAACATCTCATAATTTTCAGAACATATTCTTTACACATAAAGAAATATGTCATGCAGTCATGCAGTTATCTTAGCCAATGCTTCAATACAACATTTATCCATGTTCCACAACTTTATAGATGCCTTCCAGTCTCTACCAGAACATTGTTAAGAGTTTGCACTACTCCCAACATGTCAGCAAAGAGTTTGCATTTATCCATGTTCCACAACTTTATAGATGCCTTCCAGTCTCTACCAGAACATTGTTAAGAGTTTGCACTACTCCCAACATGTCAGCAAAGAGGTTTCATTCTAGATAAGTAGCTCTGGAATGTTGTACAGTGCCATAGGCCACTTACCCATCACATGCATATTAGTAGTATACTATTAATTAATGCAATCATTCTAATATGCACAATACATCTCCTAAGTCTAGGAACCTACGCATAATATTATTTAAACAAAAATAGGCAAGAAATGATAATTGAAATACTTATCTTTGTTTGTTTGTTGGGTGGACTCCCTCTGAGTCTTTGCTTCCTGGCAGGAGCTGCTGAAGTAGCTTCCTCTACACCTTTCTGTTGTGGAATGTAGGAAGATGGTCAACTCCCTTTGAAAATCTGCATCCTTGCAGGAGCTACTGGAGTGTGCTCCCTCTTGATCTTTGCTTCCTGGATTACCTGTCCTTGAACTTATATCATCCTTGCTGACATCAATCTTCTTGAACCCTGGAAAGTATATTCTGTAAGCCTTCGAGCTTTCACTGTAACCCACAAAGATACCCTTCTTTCCTGAAAGATCTAGTTTAGTCCTCTTTTCCTTTGGGACATGAGTGTATACTGGATAACCAAATATTCTGAGATGGCTGACTTCAGGTTTCTTACCAGAAAAGACCTCTTCTGGTGTCTTGTTGTCCAACATCTTGTGGGGTGTTCTGTTCTGCACATATATAGATGTTCTAGCTGCTTCTGCCCATAGATGCATAGATAGATCCTAGTCATGCAACATTGCCCTTGCTGCTTCCATGATTGTTCTATTCTTCCTTTCTGCAACTCCATTCTGTTGAGGATTATAAGGAGCAGTCAACTCCCTCTTAATCCCTGAATCACTACAAAGCTTCTTGAAGTCACCTGAGGTGAATTCTCCATCATTGTCGGATCTAAATGTTTTGATCTTCTTGTCAGTTTGATTCTCCATCAAGGTTTTGAATTCCTTGAACTTATCAAACACCTCATCTTTGTTCTTCAAGAAGTATACCCAAGTCTTCCTGGAGAAGTCATCAATAAATGAGACATAGTAAACATACCCACTCAGAGAACTAGATGACATAGGACCACATACATCTGAGTGGATGATTTCCAGGGTGTCTTTTGCCTTGCTTTCACTACTTGGGAAAGCCTTCTTAATGTTCTTACGTTTTGCACATCCTTTGCAAACACCTTCATGTTTGGTCTTGATTTCAGGAAGACCTTCTATAGCCTTGCTTGCAATTGGAAGTGCCCTATAGTGCATATGAGCAAGTCTTCTATGCCAAAGTTCACTTGGCTCCATGGATTCATGCACCATGGCATGTTCAGGTTGTCCCTTCAATTTATACAATCCTCCCTCTTGCTCTCCAATCACTACTGCATCATCTATGGTCTTTCCCTTTGGCCACATTAGGACTTGGCCATCCACAAATGCAACCCTCATACCTTTTGCATCTAATGCAGAGATGGAGAGTAAGTTCTTCTTGAGCCCAGGTACATAAAGAACTTCTTTCATCTTCAAAGATTTTCCAAAATCTAGGTTGTAGGAGGCTTCACCACTTCCTTTGATTGGGTATTGATAATCATCTCCAAGTTTCACCTTATGGGGTGATTCATGTTCAAATAGATTCACAAAAGATTCCTTAAACCCAGTCATGTGTTTGGAAACCCCACTATCAATCAACCAATCATTACAACCATGGGAGATAGTACCTGTGAGAGCAGAGATTAGAACATACTCTTCTTCACTTGATGAGTCATCATCACTTTCTACCCTAGCCTTCTTCTTTGGAGGTTCATCATCTTCGGAAGCATGAGCATGGAACTTTCTTTTGCTGCCCTTCTTCTTCTTGCTGAAGTTGTTGTTATTATCCCTTTTGTTCTTGGGACAATCTGAAGCAAAGTGACCCTTCTCATTGCATGTGAAGCATCTTAGATCCTTCTTATTCTTTTGATAGGATCTTTTGTAGCGAGAGTGCTCCTTCTTGGGCTTGCTTCTTTTGGTGTGAGTTGCGAGAGCTTGATCTTCACCTCCCATCTTTTCCTCACGAGCTAGAAGTCTAACTTCTTCTTGAGAGCATTCCTCCCATAGTTTACTGAAAGAGATCAATTTCTTTCTTGCACAGATTCCTTGAATAAAGGAGTCCCATGACCTAGGTAGGCCATTCAGAGTGGTCATAACAACTTCACCATTGTCCACTACTTCATCCACAGCTTCAAGTTGCTCCTTGATCTGAGAGACCTTGGAGAAGTAAGATTGAATGGTTTCTCCATTCAACATCTTGACCCCTTTCAATTGATTCCGCAGAGTCATCTTCCGATTTATGTTCTTCCCTTCAAATAGCTTGGTCAAAGAGTCAAACATCTCCTTGGGTGTCTTTAGAGAAGACACATGGGGTATGAGATGATCTTTGATAGAATCAGCAATGATTCTCTTTGCCTTGACCAAGTTCTTCTTATGCAATACCTTGGCCTCTTCATCCTCTGGGATAGGGATGTCTTCTTTTATATATGAGTCCAACTCATTCTCTTCCAGGATTAACCCAATCCTATACTTCCAAGCTCGGAAGTTATCAACCCCTTCAAGCTTATCCTCAAGCTTGGTGTGGTGAGATATCTTATAGAGTACTTCAAATGGAAATAGAAAAGATTTAGGTCTTACCACTTGAAATGCTGAAAACTGGATCTGGTCCTGGATTAGGGTTTGTCGAAAAAACCCTAAAAATTCAAAATGTGAATTTCAATTTTCTGAAAGGATAGAAAGATGCGCTTTGATGAGCTAATCAGCCTGGTGCATTCAGAATTTGAGATCAGCAAAGTTTTACCCTTCAGATTTGCCTTTTTGTCCTCCCGGGTTCACGAGGGAGAGCCCTGAATTAGGGTTTGAGTTTCCCAGAGATCTACCCAGCCAAAAATCTCGATCCAAAGCTCTAAACTTCGATATTTGCAAGGAGATTCCAGATATGTCTTTAGATTTCAGAAATTCCTATTTTTGTGGAAACCCTAATTTTTAGGGCCAAATCTGAAAATGCTCAGAATTGAATTCTAATTGGACAGATAGATTCTCCTTGATGATTAGAGTCAATCTACTATACTGCTTTGCCAAAATCTATGGAGAGAAACCCAATAAACAAGAAACTCAAGTTTCCGTCACTGCAAAATGGCTTCTTCTCAGGTTAGCTCTAATACCATGTTAAATTTTGAGCATTAATTCACAATACTCTAGGATCTTCACTGAGAGAATAACATATACAGTATATCAATGCATGACGATCACAATAAGCATGACAAGCATCACAAGAATCAAAAGCATGAGAGACAAGAGACACAGAGTTTCCGTGGGGAAAACCCTAAGGTGAAAAACCCCACAACTTCCTCAGAGATAGAGAGAGCAATGGCTCAACCAAAGTACAACCAAAATACACTGAGATAGTCTCCTAGTAGCAGATGATCCTCCTCCTCACTAGTGCGCCACTTTCTGAGTGAGAGAGATATAACTTTTCCGAATGATCTAAATAGAGATCACCTGATCTCTATTTATACTAACCTGTTTGCCCAGTGACCTTATGGGGCCGACTTGTCTAGCTAGGTACATCCACATTATAATATATATTTTAGGGCCGACCCCACACATGGTGGTCTAATAACACCTTGGCAAGTACACACACTTGCGACACTTGTCAATCCACATGACGACACTTCCTTATAGAGGAATAACACATCTCTAATAAGGGTACAATAAATATATATGAAATACATTCCGCAGTTACATATACATCAACAACTGATTGGTCCACTTCAACCTGTCGAGTCACTATCTTAACCACATGGAACCCTATGGAAGCACCTGTATGTTGATTGTACATTCCATGTGGCACCCTGTAGGTGTGCCACGTGGCTCCCTTTTTTCCTTTTTCTGAATCATTTTTACCTTTTGTCGTATTTTCAAAACTTAATAACTTTCACCTCAGGAGGTCGTTTCACACGAAACTAACGTTGTCGGAAAGATCTTGACAAGCTCTACGCATATGTAAGATTCTTTTCACCTGTTGAAGACTTTAATTTTGATCGACCTTGGAGATCGTCCTGGATCCAAAAGAGAGAAGAAGTGTTAGAAGCAAGGAGATAGTTTAAGAGATCGAATCCAAGGAATAATCCACTTCCCGCTAATTTGATTGGGGAATGGCGCAAAGGTTGCACACTAGAATGGATTACTGAACAAATTCAAAATCAAATAGAAGACACAAGTATTGATTCAAACATAATAGAAGATGAAATCAACATGTCTAGAGGATGTGAAAGAAAGGTACAGTTGGAATTTTAGAAAATGTTGTTTCAAATCAGTTATGATACTATTATGTATTTAAATATTTGTCATTATATTTGTTTTAACTTAAATAAATGATCTTTCACATGCGAGGAAATATCCTGCAATGTGGGCATATGGTCATCATTATCGTGTAGAAATGGTAGATGTAAAGATATGATCCTTTGATTGTGGCATCATGGTTGATTTCAAGCAATTAGTCAAGAAAGCGCAAAATATAAGAATATCATTGAAGGGAATCTACAATATGTTGGGAAAATCTAAGAAATTATTGAGTTGGATTACCACTCTTTTAAATGTTTTATTTTTAAGTGTATATGGTATGAAGCATTTGAGAGGACACGAAGACATGATACCCATAGTGGATTGTTTTCTATAGATTCATCAAGGTTCCTACCGGAGGATAAGGAGCCTCATGTTCTACCAATTCATTGTGAGCAGGTATTTCTTTAACTCAAACAAGAAGTAGTACTATTGATCATTAATCTATTAATTAATAGTTTATTGTGAATATGTGTATGTGTGTGTGTGTGTGTGTGTGTTTATTAATGAATAAATTTGTTATAACGTATGTCTAATATATGTATGTCATTCATCATGTGCAAGTATTTTTCTATGAATATATTTTGGACTCGAAATGGGTATTTTCCATACATTATGATCCAAGACTAAGGCATGTATTTGATGATTCCTTAGTGGATACTGAACAGAACAATGATAGCCAACAAAATGAAAGAGAGGGATTAGATAACATTGAAGAAATTGGCATTCATGATGATGTTGAAGATGGTTATCTTCAGGAAAAAGAGGGCAACATTCCAAACTTAGATGATTTTGTAGAAGACAACGATATGGATGGTATAGAAAATGATGATCCCAATATAGATGGTCTATAGTTAAGTTTCAGTGATGATGAAGATAATGAAAGTGAAGATGAGAATGATGAAAATACCACTTTAGCGGGATGGTGTAGGAAAAAAAATATTAAGTACTTAAAAGAATATATGAACATTGACAATGATACATTGGATGACATTGTTGCAGACAATAATGTTAATGAGGAAGATTTCTAAATTTTCAAAATTATTTGTAATTCTTTTTTTAAATGATTATTTTTATGATGCACACTTTGAAATGCTTCAGTATTATTTGTGTCGATAAAAATTGCCTATTGCAACATCCTTAAGTGTTCAAACTTGGGTATGAATTGTTGGCAGAAAATATTAGGATTACTTGGAAATTAAGAGGTAGCATGGTTAGTGGTCATTTATTGGTTGATAATGGTTTTGAGGTGTTGTTAGCTTATTGGTTAGACTATGATTGAACTAGGACGAAGAGCCCATTGAATAACAATACATTGAATATGTAATATATAAAAAAATATAATTACCTATAGTGTATATGTAAAAAAATGTAAATCCAAACCATTAGGAAAAATGTACGTAAAGTAGATTAGTGCATTCTGCATTAGGCAAAATGTAAATCCAAACCAATAGGCGAAATGTATGCAAATTTTGTTCATTATTTTATATTATAAAACTTATTGAAATATTTCACTAATCTCTTCACCCGATGTAGTCCCTAAGTAATTAACCATTAACCCACTTGCATGTTGCACTCTATAAAATTATTTTGGGATGTGTTAAATTAATAGAATCATGTTTTAATCATCATCATGGGTGGTGATGATGATTATGATGATTTTTTTTAGTCTTAAAACCCTCCCATATCATCAAGGCATGCACCCAGTGTAACCATGTAAAATTTCAATGCATACAGGCACATTTTGAATAAATTTCAACGTTGACCCCATTCACTGCTCATTGTGTAGGGTGGATGGATAACATTGGTGATGGGCGTGTTGGAAGTCCCATGACATTAAAAGAGAGTCATGACAAATATCCTATATGTGGGAATGAGGAATGATGACAATGGGAGGTGCATGGTGAACGTTGATGGAAACATGTACGATATTTTAGATTATATGGGGACATTAGACATCCTTGAGTCTTGAAACCCTCCCATACCCTCAAGGCATGTGTCTAGTCTGACCATGTCAAATTTCAATGCATATAGTCACAGTTTGAAGAAATCTCAACGTTGGCCCCATTCACTGCTCGTCGTGCAGAGTCGATGGATGACATTAATCACTTAACCCAATATAATCCCTAAGCCATTAACCATTAAACTACCTAGCCCTGAATTTAAATTTCACATGCTTCTGCCATTCATTTTGTATCAACATGTTTGTGAAGACACAAAACTATGGGTTGTGATCATGATCATGACTGTGTTTCATACATAAAGATAGCCAGAAGAATCATTTATCCATCCTTGTAATGTATTTATATTATACGTAAATATATGAAGAGCGTTAAAAATAAATACTTGACAATATTGTAAATTTGCGTACTTAATGTTATAAAATTGTATCAATATGATGAGAATGGCTAGATCTCTTTTTCTAAGTAGTGAATATAGTAATAAGTTTTTATTAGAATTTATGTTCGACCCTTAACCATTAATCCGTTAAAAATAAACAACTTAGCCCATAATGATCCCTAAGCCATTAACAATTAAACTATTGAATCCCTAAGCCCTTAAACCCTTATCCCTTGACCCGCAATCCCTTAACCCCTAATCCCTTAACCCTTAAACCATAAATCCCTAATCCCTAAATCCCTAAATCCCTAATCCCTAAATCCCTAATCCCTAATCCCTAAATCCTCTAATACATAAATCCCCTAATCCCTAAATCCCCTAATCCCTAAATCCCTTATCCCCATTACCCCCAATACCTCAACAACTTTAACTATTTAGGCACAATCAACGTTAAATTGGAAGCTAAATATGACGTGAAACTAGAAGCTAAACACAACGCTAATTTAGAAGTTAACAAGGAAGCTAAAATTGGAGCAAATAAGGAATTTAACAAGGAAGTTAAACTAGAAGCTAAAAATGGTGTCAAACATGAAGCTAAAGAGCATGTCGTAAGGGGTGCTAAACTAGATGCTATTGGAGGAGCAACAAAGGAAGCCAAAAAAGAAGAAAAACTATAAGTTAAATGATCCAAGAGGATCATCTCATCGTCGATCAAATTTAAAGTCTTCAAACATCAGTTCAAAGGTTACCGTGGTAAAGAGCTCGTTGACATCTTTCCGACAACGCTTGTTTCGTGCAAAACGGCCTCCGGATGAAGAAGTTGTCAGCATTTGAAGTTTTGTTAAGGATGGTTAAAAATGGTGAAAAATGTTAAAAGTAGTTTAAAAATATGGTTTATAAGCTATGTTGAAGCCATGGTAATCGAACCCAAGACCTTCACCAAGGCCACCACAAGCTCCATTGGAAAGGGTTATATCAAAATATTGAAGAGTTATATTAAAAATGGTTAAATGTTATTGTATGCCCTGGGCCCCATACCAACACCGAGGCCCCATTATGTTAGAAACCATATTGTTATACTATATGCTAGAACCTAGCAATGTGGAGCGTGGAACAACTATATAACAAACCCTATGTAACGTGGAGCCAAGCGCATACCATATGGAACCATATAACAAATATTACAAACCATTCAAACTATTTAATACCATATCATATCACAACAAATGCGCCAACGTTTTAAACCACATAAACCATATGTTATAACGTTTTAATGTTATATGCGCCACATTGCAACTATATAGTATAAAGTGGTATTATATAATGTGACCACCATAACGGCGTAAATTTGTTAAAAGGTTGCAGCGCCAAAACGTTATAAAGAGCCACGAAATTTCCAAGCCACGGTCATGTTCGGAGTTTCTATACAGCGCGCAGTTTTGCACAGTAAACGAGGCAGGGTACATGCACAGTTCCCAAGGTGCAGATGCCATTAATGGCACAGATCCCAAGGCAGAATCCATACACAGTGAGTACTATTTTGTCTGATTTGCAGAAGTGTTTCTTAATTTGCATGCCAGAGGAGGTCTCAGGAAAAGGTATTCGAGTTTATACTCGTTTTTCTTAGAATTTCAAGACGGATGCAGTGGTGCATTCTGTTTCTGAGTTTGATGGACAGAACACTCAATTTGTAACCTTTGAAGACTTAATAAGATCAGCTTTGCCATTGGAAGCAGCCCAGAGACGTAGCCCAAGAAGGGTGAAATCCGCTATCAGTTCTTGTCTTCATCTTCTGGTTTGCATATCTCTTTTATGTGCTTTATGTGCTTTAGTTATGCTCTTTAAATTTGTCATTTAATCATTTTTAATGGATTTTAGCATTTAAACATTCACATGCAAATATTGGTTATAAAGATCCTGGATAATTTCCAGATCACTAAATTAGGTGCTAGGCGTAAATGTCAGCACTATTTATCACCAACTTTAGCACCAACTTGGGCTAGTTGGTGCAAATGACGCCACGAATAGTGCCATCCCGGTGAACAGTGCCGACTTTTTCAAAAAAAATGGAGAAAAATACATTGAAACAGTGAGTATAAGCAAAAAAGGGAGCTAAAAAGGAAGCTAATCACAGGGATTTGTTGTAGTGAATCAACCTCAAAAGGCCCTACTGCTACCACACAAGAACTAGCAATAGAGAAAATAGTTGAAGAAACTCACCTCAAGGCTTCAATGAAGACATCTCATAACCAAGTAAAAATATTGCGAACAATACTTTACGTTTTTTCAATGGTGTGTTCTTAAAAAAAAAACTCTTTTCATGGGATCTTGTGAAGAATCTGCTGCAGAACTAGTCAAGACAACAAAAAAGCAGAAGAGTCCTAATTTTTATTCGATTCCCTACTTCTCAGGATGCCATAAACTTGTTGCATATGTCATGGAAATCTTAGGTAGTTGTAGGTACACTTATTCTTTCTAATTGTTTGTCAAATTCATTGAATGTTGTGGGTTTGTATTTGAAAAGTCACTTAAGTATTCTTTACTTTTACTTTTGTCCTACTTTCTTACCATTTGTCATTTTCTGAGGAAGAAAAACATCTTCAATTAGGGGGGAGAACATTAACCATGGATTTACCTATCATAACCACATTACCACCACCCTTGTCCAATCTAAAAACTTCACCACTTCATATAAACCTTGATATCATTTTGCTCTACCTCCACAATTTACATCTATTCCAGCACACCTCCTTGAATATCCAAGGAAGAGAAGGACTATGTCTATTGATGTTGTAGAAGTTGTTGAAGCAACTAACTTAAGGAAATATACTTGTGATGTTACTTAAAAAATGAATGATGTTACACAAGAACCAACATCAAGAATTCATATCGTTGTAATACAAGAACTAGCAATAGAAAGCCATGTTCCTGTTACAAAAGAACCATCAACGGGAAATGAAGCAACAAAGCAAGTTATGGAGACTATTTAGGAAGAAGGAACTACTACACCACAAGAAGCTATAGCAAAAAAAGATGCTATAGAACCAGTTTTTCTTCAAGAGTACATTGAAGACATCCTTGAGCATATAGAAGAATTTGTTGGCAACCCCAACAACACAGGTTACAAATGCACAGTTGATGATCTATTCATATCCTAAAATCCGTAAATTGGGTATTCAATATTTTTGGTAAGAATAAGCATTTCATTGGGATAGACATGCTCACAAAAGAAAAATCTCAAATACCTAGATCATACTTTGAGAGAAATCGACTATTTATTAGACGTGTAGAAATTGCTATGAATTGCTGGTCTTGTTTGTTGTAGATCATCGGTAACATTTACTATAGAGCTATCAAGTTCTTGCTAGTTTGTTGTAGGTGTTGTTTTGAAGTTGTAGCTGCCATAGATCATTCTTAAAAATAAACATGATCCCCAAAATTCTCAAGATGTTTATGGCATGAGATATTATTAATTACTTTTGATGTAATGAATTGATTTTTTGCATTCATGCTTAGCTAAATGCCTCAAGGAGACTCACCCATATAAAGAAAAAGAATATAAAAATGGGTCAACCATTATTTGAAGTGATTTACAATTGTTGTTGGGCATGATATTGATACATTTTTTCATCACAATTTTCTATTGGACAATCAAAGAAAAATAGAAAAAATATTGATGGCATACTTGGTTATTATGCATTGGAAAAAAATAAAAGCATCATTCGGCATGGATCCTTACATCTTGGTTCATCTGACATTGGAGGACATATATAGGAGTTCATTGTTGCATAAGGGCGTGCAACATATTTAATTGGGGGGAGATGATGAGCCCTATAAATGCCATCTTTTTGTCATCCTTTTTATCATAATATGTTACCCTTTTTGCTTATCTATAACCTCATATTAATCCTCCATGATGCTCGAAACCAAGATTTTGGCTCAAGGTGTTTTCCCATTGCATTCCTTAGTATTCCAATGGATTCCTAATTAACAATATGGGAATTGGTGTATTTTCCATTTTCTTTTGACTAATGCGTCATGTGTGGAAAATCTTCTACAGGTTTTGTTAAAGATTCTCTACTACATAACCATTGTTGCATAACCACTTGTTGCAGAGCTATTGATGCAAAACCATTTGTTGCATGGATATTTATTGCCGCAAGACCATTAATTGTAGATCCTCCACGGGCTGCAGATCCACGTGAGTCAATATTTTGAATTTAAGACACCAGTTATGCCATGGTTCCAAGAGCATCATCAACCATCTTAGATGCATTTATTGGTGTAGCAAGAATCTTGGAACTATTAATAAGTTTAGTTATGAGTTGTTAGCAAAGTTCCTGGAACTATTTATAAGTTCATTATGAGTTGCTAAATATTATCAAACTATTGTAACCACTTGAGAATTGTTTGGATCTATGTTTTATATTTGTTCTTTATGTTTCAAGCAAGCTCATGTATAAA
Source organism: Larix kaempferi (assembly GCA_027924585.1). Taxonomy (NCBI): domain Eukaryota; kingdom Viridiplantae; phylum Streptophyta; class Pinopsida; order Pinales; family Pinaceae; genus Larix; species Larix kaempferi. Next base: position 48,576,225 of record BSBM01000093.1, on the reverse strand, counting down.
AGAGTGTCATCTCTATTATAGGGGAGGTGCTTAGAGCACACAATCCACTATATCATTGCATAGTGTAAGTTTGTGAGATCTTATTTTTAATTTAAATTACAGTGTTCTTGTTTCATGTTTGTGTATGATTTAGTTGATGTTGTTATAGTTTAATTCGCTTCCCTATTCTTGGAAGGCATAACTCACTCCATTAAGAGCAGAGTGATGTACAATAATCTTTCATTTATTGTTATGTGTGTTTATTTATTTCTAAATTTATTTTACAATATTTTATTTATTCAAGTGTGATTTATTTTATGCGATGAAATTCCTTCTTGTTTTATCTCATAATAGATAAACTAATACATGATAAGAAGTGTAGCCTACGTATACATTGCACAACATCTCACAAGCATTTGGACCCTAGGTTGATAAATTAAAGCACAGATTCTTTGGTTACTCTTGCTATGAAATAGTGAGGTAATTAAATAACCCGTCATTTTGTGGAAAAGATCCTATAGGTTTTGTTGCAGATCCTCTTCTACAAAACCATTGCTACAGAGTTTTATGTTGTTGCATAATCATTGCTACACAATTGTTTATTGTTGTTGCAAAACCATTGATGTTGAATTGTCTGTTTCTACATAATTGCTTGTTACAGATCCTCCATGAGTTGTTGATCCATGTGAGTCAATATCCTCGGCGGTGACACCAAATTGGCATGCTATTTAATTACCTCACTATTTCACAGCAAGAGTAACCAAGGGGTTTGTGAATTAATTTATCAATTGGGGTTCCAAATGCTTGTGGGATGTATTGAAATGTATATGTAGGCTACACTTATTATCTTGTATTAGTTTATATATTATGAGATCAAACAAGAAGGAATTTCATTGTAGAAAAGGAAACACACTTGTAGAATTTAAAGACTATAAAATAACTTTAAAAATAAATAAACACACATAACAAGAAATGAAATAATGTATAGCACTATGCTCTTAATGGAGTGATATTTGTGTGAAATTCTATGTCACGGTAGATCTAAGAGCTGAGTATACCTCACAGAGAAAGAATGAGCAGAAAAGTTGAATAAGAGTGAAAACTGCAGTAAAAAAGAGCAGAGAAATAATTATGCAGCATAACTCAAATAGGAGCAGAATAATGTCACGTGATCCAGTAATCAGTATAATCAATAATGATGTTACAATGGATAGAATTCGAATCAATTGGGAGAATTCGAACCTCAGTTGGTATAACATAGGGATTATCACCACTAGAGTGCTCTAAAAGACTCAAACTCAACTAAAATGAACCTAAAATCAACTAATTGAAGTCACAAACAATTAACTAACTAAGGAGGGTACAATAGTGAGTTTTTCATGCATGTCAATCATAAATGGGTGCATGAGGCCACAATTAGTGGCATCCGGATCTCTAACCCCCCACAAGAGTCAGTTAACTCAGGTGGACTGTACTAGAACACTTAGTTGGTTCCTATAAAATAGGGAACTGATTGAAGTGGTCCTAAAATTATGCATGCAGGGATCAGAAGGTGGTATATGGATCCTAGATGACATCTTCACACCACTATGGGGCAAATGACATCATCAACAACTAGGAAAAATAATTAATGCTAGGTAGGACAAGGATGTAGTATTAAAATATCCTAACACCCCCCCTTAATCCATACTTTTGCATCCTGGGCCCTGGTTACTGAGACCAAAGGTCACCCTTACAATCAAATAAATGATAAAAAGAAAGAATTGTCCATGAACCAAGGAAATGGGGAAAAATCTCATGGGAAAAATACCCCCCCTTAAAAGAACAACAGTAGAAAACTCAAAGAATCTTCATACTAAGCAGAGAAGGAAAAATCTTTCCTCGGTGAAAGCCTTTGCAAAAATATTGGTAGGTTTCTCCTATGTAGGATAGCAATGCAGGTGCTAGATCTGGATCTACTCCTCTGATATACCTCCCACTGTGTAGAAGTTGTATTTTCCAAAACAAGTCTTTCAGGAACCCTTCTTGCTACTAAAGCGAATGGCTCATTATGGTCCAAATCATGAACCTTTGAGTACCTTTTTTCATACAACTGATATTGTTGCTTGGTTAGAGATACCCCATGGAAAGTATCTCCAAGAGATTGTGGATCAAACCCCACCATCATGTAGCACCTCTTTGAGAGAAGTGGATCTGCAGGACATAGTGCAAGTTTTGCATGATACTGAGATATGGTGGTTTTATGGTTATATGGATTCCCAACTATGTTCCCAACAGCTACAAGGACTTTGTGAGCCCATATTGGCCTTGGCCATGGATTAGGAGGAAGATCTTGATCCTCATCTTCATTAGAAGAGATATCACTCTGATCTTCATCAAATTTCGATGGGGTAGGAAGAGAGTATGGCAAAAAATGTGAGAATGCATATGCCTTGGAGGCATGGTTTGCAAACCCTTTCGCTATAATCTTCCTAGTAAATATCTCTGCAATCTCAATTATGTCAGGACCAAATACCAATTTCTTTGGTGAACCTGTGTGAGTCATCTGATATACAAACTACAAATTTGCTAACAAAGAAGGCACAAATAGAACATTTTTGAACTTATCATGCTCCATATGTATTTTTCCCTTCCCTTCAATAGAGATCTGAGAGTTGTCTCCCATGTGAATAATCGGACCATCTTTGAGATATAGAGAAGAAAATGATTCTCTAGAGGCAACCATGTGGTTGGAGGCTCCTGAATCTATGAGAAGGGATTGTGATTTTGATCATCTAGCCTTCAGTGCTTGGTATCTCTCATGACCATCATAATCACTTCCAAAACCAGTCTCTCTTGGACCTTTTGGGAGGGAAATGTTGTGCTATTCAAGAAGCTTGGTCATCTTATCTATCTTCTTCTGCATGCAATACCTCTCTGGGTGGTTTCCTTTCTTGCAATAGGAACACTTGGATTTCTCAAATCCCTTTTGTTTTTCCTTCTTGGATCTGGAGGCTCCTTCCGATGGACTTGACTTGGAATTCTGCTTGGGTTTAGATGGCCTCTTGTCCTTTCCTTTGTGCTTCCCCTTCCCATTCGCACTTTTGGTTCTCCAGCCAAAAGAGCTTCATTTTTGGAGGACATCAAGGCGCCCATCTGGATCAACTTATCTTGTTCTTAGATGAGAGATTCAGTGAAAATATCAAAGGAGGGCATCTTCCAACCAGGGATTGACATTCGCACAGAATGGAAGCTAGAGACAAAGATCGAGAACTCAAGGCCTAGCTTGCTCAGAATGGATAGCACCAACTGCTCGTCCTTATTCTCAATGCCACATTGCTTTCATTGCATAACCATAGATTTGAATTTTGAAAATAATTGTTGGATGGTATCGAAATTGTTGGGTTGAAGGGAAATCAATTCATTTTCCAGAATATGGCCTCTTAGCTCATCTTGTTTGTCGAAGAGGGTCTCTAACTTCAACCATAACTCTCTTGGAGTCTTCAATACTTCGATGTGGAAGAGCAAATCTATGGAAATATGAATACAAACGAAACCAAATGCTTCATCCAATCTATTCAGATACTTGGTTTTTTGTACAGTGATTTGTTGCACAATACCATCCACATACGAGCCCTCCAATGTAATTGAAGGGTGTCAGGATCCTGGGAGAGAGAGGAGAGTTCAAATTTTCCATTACAACTGCTGGAGCGAATACAAGGTGAAACTGCTGCTACTGTAGCAAAACTGCTGCAAGTGCGGAAAACTGTTGCAACTGCTACTGCACTCAAAAAATTTGAATAACCTACAAAAAACTCTCAATAATGGAGGTATAATACTATTGAGCATTGCTTTAGGACAGTAGGCACTTTTATTCGGATCCTTCACACTTGGCTAGACCTCATTGGATTTCTCCAATGAATTCAATGCAATGGCACCGGGACTTGTTGTGGAAATCCAAAGGCTTCTGGTGCACTACCAAAAGCAGCTGCTCAACCTATTCGCTCAATGGCTCTGATACCATGTGAAATTCTATGTCACAATAGATCTAAGAGCTGAGTATACCTCACAGAGAAAGAATGAGCATAAAAGTTAAATAAGAGTGAAAACTACAGTAATAAAGAGCAAAGAAATAATTATGCAGTAGAACTCGGATAGGAGCAGAATAATGTCACATGATCCAATAATCAGTATAATCAACAATGATGTTACAATGGAGAGAATTCTAATCACTCAGGAGAATTCAAACCTCAGTTGGTCTAGCATAGGGATTATCACCACTAGAGTGCTCCGGAAGACTCAAACTCAACTGAACTGAACCTAAACTCAGCTAACTAAAGTCACAATCAGTTAAATGACTAAGGAGGGTGCAATAGTGATTTTTTCATGCATGTCAATAAGAAATGGGTGCATGAGGCCACAGTCAGTGGCATCCGGAGCTCTAACCCCCCACAATAGTAAGCTAAATCAGGTGGACTACACTGGAACAATCAATTGGTTCCTATAAAATAGGGATCTGACTGAATTGGTCCTAAAATGATGCATGCAAAGCTCAGAAGGTGGTATATGGATCTTGGATGACATTTGCACACCACTAGGGGGGAAATGACATCATCAACAACTAGGAAAAATAAATAATGCTAGGTACAAAGGAGCATTGAAGAAATGAAATTGCTTTAGAATAGCAAGGAGAAGTCAGACACAAGGGCTCGAGCAGGCCAGCAGTCTGGGAAAAAATGATAAAGCTCGTCTCTTGGAATTGTAGGGGTCTTGGTGGAGCCATAAAAGTTAAAGCAATGAAAGATCTAGTCACATCCGAGAAACCTGGTATCCTACTCATCCAAGAGACGAAAATGAGTGATGTGGACATTCTGGCTAATTCACATCATTTCTGGAAAAACGGTCAGGGTCATGCAATAAGTGCAAGAGGAGCTTCCAGAGGCTTAGCTTCCTTCTACACAAGTAAGTATTCTTTCAAAGTACTACAAGAATGTCATCATTGGGTTTTAACTAAGATTGTTAATAAGGAAGACAAAATTTCTATTCTTATTTGCAATATATATGGACCTACTCATTACAAAGATAAATAACCCTTTTGGGATAGCCTCTTAAGTCTCAAGGATATTGCAAGGGATAAAGAAATCATTCCCTCCGGGGATTTCAACACTACAATCTCCTAGTCTGAAAAATGTGGAGGGACAAGGGTAAGGGATCCCTTTGGTGAAAATCTGGAAGACCTGCTCTCTGTGCTCGATTTGGTTGATCCCCCTCTCAAAAATGAAAATTTTACCTGGAGTAACCGTCGTTTGGGTGTGGGGCATATAGCTACTAGACTTGATCAATTTCTCATTAGCTCCTCCTTCCTCCAAAAAAATCTAATCTTGTCCTCTAATGCTATTCCCTCTGCAGCTTCGGATCATAAGCCTATCTCTCTCACTCTTTCTTATCCCGAAAACCTTGACCCTATCCCTTTCCGGTTCAATCCCATATGGCTGAAAGAAGAAAAAGTTGGGATCCTAATCACCACGGCTTGGAATTATCCCTGCTATGGCTCACCGAGCTATGTCTGGGAGAGCAAGCTTAGAAATGTATGCTATATGCTAAAAAGGTGGGCGAAATTGGAATACAAAAGTCCAGTGTTTGTTAAAACTTCTTTGAAAAATGAGCTTGCTAATCTCCAAGCTGACATGGAAGCATCAGACATCACTCCAGCGCATCTTTGCAAGGAACAAGAACTAAATAGAAAAATCCTGGCAGCGGCTAGCAAGGAAGAAGAGGTTTGGAGGCTAAAATCCAGACAGCTCTGGCTCAAGAGAGGGGACAACAACACTAGTTACTTTCATAAGCAAACAAAAATGAGGCTAAGTCGTAACATGATAAAAGATCTTAGAGATAGCAGCGGAACGAGACTCCTTGATCAAGATTTGATAAAAGCACATGTTCTACGTCACTTCCATGAATTATATTCGGATGACGAGGCAGACCCTCGGGTGCAAGCTGATCTTCTTTTAGAAATTCCCCCACTTATCACCGATGAGGAAAATCGAGAGCTCTATAGACCCATCTTGGAGTATGAAATTAAGGATGCAATATGGACTCTCCAAGTGGACAAATCTCTGAGGTCTGATGGGTTCACTATTAATTTACAGAGTAGCTTGGGATACAATTAAAAAGGACCCGAGGAAGATGTTGAACTAGACTAGGAAAAAGGAGAAGATTGGAGGAGCAACCAACTCGTCTTTTATGGCCTTAATCCCTAAATACAAGAACTCCCTCTCTATAGATCGTTTCCGACCAATCTCTTTATGTAACACTTCTTACAAAATATTGGCTAAAATCCTAGCTTCCAGGATGAAGAAGATCATGGGATGCCTTATCTCGGAGACACAAGGTGGGTTCATTGCTGGAAGGCAAGTTATGGATAACATCATAACTGTTTAGGAGGCAATTCATACTAGTATGACTAGTAAGCAGCAAGGTATGGTTGTCAAGCTTGACATGGAAAATGTGTTTGATCGGGTAAATCACTTCTTCCTTTTGGAAATAATGACCACGTTTGGATTCTCTCATAATTTTGTCATATGGATAAAGGCCTGTATCAACAGGCTCTGGATAGCCCCTTTGGTTAATGGTAGACCAGCTGACTTTTTCCAAGCCTCCCGTGGCCTCAGACAGGGATGCCCGCTCTCCCTGTTTCTCTACATTCTAGTGGTTGACTCATTGAGTCGAAGACTTCATAGACTTCAGAACTCTGGCAATCTTAAAGGTCTCAAGATTGCTAGGGGAGTTTGTGCTGCTAATAATGCCTAGTTTGTTGATGATACTATCCTTTTATGTGAGGCTTCCACTGTTATTGCTTACCGCTTCAAAAGAGCTCTCCCTGTCTTTCTAAATGCATTAGATGGTAAAATCAATGAATTAAAATCTAAAGTGTATGGATGGAATTGTCCACCAACAACCTTAGCTAGCATTGTTAGAATCTTTGGCTTTGAAGGAATATCAATATGGAATTCTTTCAATTATTTGGGAGTACCAATCTTCAAAGGGAAAAAAAGGAAGGAAGATTGGCAAAGCTTAATTGATAAAATAAAAAAGAAAGTCATATGGTGGGGATTTCGATGGCTAAACCCTGCAGGAAAGTTAATCCTGATCAAGTCTATTATGACCACTTACCCGATCTATGTTTGTTCCATATCACTATCTCCAAGTTACATTATACAGGAAATAAACAAAGATCTCAGAAAATTTCTCTGGCAGGGGGGGGAAGAGAGCAGCACAAAGAAGTTCCATCTCATAAGCTGGGACTTAGTTTGCAATCCTAAAAATAGACGAGGAGCAGGTGTTAAAGACCCAAGTCTCATGAACTTATCTCTCAGGGAAAATATCTTATGGAGGCTTGTTTTAGGCAATGATGCCTGGTGGAAAAAAGCCCTGTAGAAAAAATACATGAGAGGTTCCAGAAAACGCTGCATTGATAATATTGATACGAATAAAAAAGGTTCCCCTATATGGGATTTGTGCAAGAAGGCTGCGTACATTGTAAAAGATAAACTCCATTGGATAGCTGGCAATGGTGCTTACATCAAAATTTGGCATGATAAATTGGGAAGAAGCTCCCCCATCAATTTTTAGCAGGAGCTCAGGCACCTTAAAGATTGGATGGATTCGAATCATCTACACTCTTTGTTTGATATCTCTAATTGGTCCAGCAGTGGACGCTGGATTGGTTGGAAGGAATTAGATCTTCCACCTAACCTGCATGAAGACTATAATGCCCTTCTTCTTCTCTTACAAGAACAAGCCCCAATAAGCAGTAAGCTTAAAGATCGACGTGGCTAGGGAAGGTTTGGAATATACACGGTGAAGGAAGGATATAGGCATGTTCAAGCAAGGAAGGAAAGAGATGTGGGAGAAATAAAATGGAATAAGGTATGGTGTAAAGACAGCCTTCCTAAGATGAACGTTTTTTACTGGATTCTAGCTCATAGAAAAACGTTGACAGCTGACAACTTGAGGAAAAGAGGTATCAAGGGGCCTCTTAGATGTGTTTTGTGTAAAGCTGCTGAAGAAACAATAGATAATATATTCCTTAACTGCTATTTCACTCTTGAAGTTTGGAAATTGGCCATTAGTAGTCTGGGAACTAATTTGGTAATGCCCACAAGCTGGAGTGATGTTTTTAACTGCTGGAGGGATTATTATCGTGGTTCTTTTTTTAGAAAGCTCGACTTTTCTAGAGCTTGGGAAGCTCTCCCAAGGTTCATCAATTGGAAATTCTGGATAGCTCAAAACAAAGAAATATTCGAAGTCCTGGTTGCCAATCCCAGACAAGTTTATATTGTTGCTAAGACCCTCTCGATAGAAGTCCTCTCCTCGCAAGGAATGCCTAGTATTCAGTAGGAGCCCTTGATAGTTCTTGAAAGAAACTGGATAGCAGATTTCCTGCATCAGACTCACATAGTCATCCGCTCAGTATCATTTAAGAATGAGAGACATGTGAATTGGCAGCTCAGAGTAAATAAAGAAGAGCTTCAGCAGTGGATGATTCAACTGGAGAGCAGCATTTTATTTTTCGATGTTTCCTCGAAAGGCAATCCAGGGTTGGCAAGCGCGGGGGGAGTAATTCTAGACTCTCAGGGGAACAAGAAGAAAGAATTCGCTTGGGGAATTGGGAGGAAGACTAACAATGTAGCAGAATGGCTAGGTCTTATCAAAGGCTTGGAGACAACCATTAGCCTAGGAATCAAGAAACTCACCATTCTTGGAGATTCTCTAATCATAATTAGAGAAGCTATGCGTATTGTAGCAAAAAGAAAAGATCTGTCTTCCAAAATGCATTATCTCCTTCAATGCATCAGTATCGAATTTCAAGAGCTCAATTTATTTCACATTCTGCGTGGGTTGAATGAGAAAGCAGATGCGATGGCGAATTTAGGAGTGGGGCTAGATTATGGACTACTGAGGCTTGGAAATGACCTCATTGAAACCACATGGATACCATAACTCAAGAGCAGGATTGTGGTCTAAGTCTCTTATTTCTCTCATTAACCTATACATCATTATGGATGTCAGTCATTTAATTTGCACACTAAATGAAATCTTATGGGAATTTCCCTTGGAGAATTGACGGCCTCTCTCAGCCTCGAACTCTGTGTTGGTTATGGAGCCAGATCTTCTAGTCTCAAAGATGATATTGTATCAGTCATGTTTGTACCCCAGTTCTATATGATATGTAGGTGGATTGTACACTCACCCCAACGGGGGGGTGTGGGGGGGCATCGCCCCCCCACGGGGTTCCAAGGGGGACCATCCCCCCTGGCTGGGGGTCCAGGGGCTAGTGGTCCCCCAGCGGGGGTTCGAGGGCAGCGCCCCCAAGAAATGGGGGTTCGGGGGCAACGCCCCCGAAGAAAATTTTTGGGGCTGTTTTCGCCAGCTGTTTTGCAGGCCCATGGTTTTGGGTATCCCGTGGTATTTTCCCATTGTATTTCCCTTATAAAAGAAAGACATTGTAATACGGCTAAGGTGGTTGATGTATTAGGTTTTATGCATTGTAAAGATCTTTGAGAAAAGGAGAGAGACTATGAAACAGAGAAGAGGAAGTGCAGCGGTTGTGCTGCAGGTTGTATCCCTTCGACTTGCTGGACGGTAATAATAATAAGGACTGGCAAATTCAGTGTGGACGTAGCCCAAGTTGGGTGAACCACGATATATCTGTGTCTCTCTTGTAATGTGTATGTGTGATTATATTTGCATTTCTGTTTATTGTTATTGCTCTGCGATCCTGTTTTTCTAACACTCTGCCTCCACATGCATGAAGTAATGGCATCTTGCAGCTTTTCCAGCTGGTGGACATACGACCGTTTTGAAACTTTAAATCCCTGTCCTCGGGCTCATTCTAGAACACTCTACGCTTTGCTTGGGTTGGGTTTGTATCTTGTCTCAGGAAATAGATCAGGTTTCTTGTCATCTCTCCTCTGTTCTGGTTCATAAATGGCACATCATGGTTCTGGATGTGGGGGGGAGCACTATTTCCATGGCACCGAGCGAATTCAGGGAAATGAGAACCTCACTCGAGGAATACATTGCAAGAGGGAGCATGGCTGCATTACTATGCGTGGTAGGGGATATCAGCAGGCCGATAGCTAGGGCGATTCTGCAGAGCATGACCCGGGTCATGACTCTTGTTGAAGGCACGTGGGAGTGGGAAATGTTCCCAGGCATGAGGAGAAATGCACAATCTCGAAATTCGAGGTGGATTTCTCGGATAGATTACAAGATCTGGAGCTGCAGGTGCGACTGGTTCGGGGAGAGAACATGGAGTTCAGGAAAGTAATTTCTCAAATGTATAACTTTGCCTTTGCTTCACACAATGAGATTAAGGCCCAGAACAATAGTATGGTAGGGAAAATAGAAAATATGGAGGAAACTCTGGGATTGGCTTATCCACGCAAGAATAAGAAGCTCAAAGCGACTGGTAGTGAGATAGAGGTTATTAACATAAAGATGGAAAAGCTCAAGAAATACATGGATTCTGCTGGAAACTATGTGGATCTAAGCACTGAACAGAACCTGGCCGCGGATACAATGGGAGCAACCATGGTCGCTCGACCTCGTTAGTGGTATTTTTATTGTCTTCTATGTTATTTATATTAAGAATTAGGAACTCTGTTATCTACAGTATAGGCCTTAGTATTTTGATGGGTTTCTGGTTGGGCTTAATGTCCAGTTTTTGTAAAAGAAAGACTACAAGAAATGCTTTTTTTCTGCACATTATTACTAGGTCGATTTATTAGAAGCTACAGTACGTATAGAACAGGAAGGGAGTATGCAAACTATCAGCAGAATCATGAAGAAGTTGGCTTGATTGTTGTTTCTTACACAGAGAAACAATTTGATCAGTCATACTTAGATGTATCTTTCTTTTTTATATATTATCAATGATATTAACCGTTTCTGTCAAAAAATAAATAAATAATGCTAGGTAGGACAAGGACGGAGTATTAAAATATCCTAACAATTTGCCTCCCATGCACAGGGAAGGGATTTTAAACTACAACAACACAAACTAAATCATGCACTATCAAGAAATGAGAAAATTTAAATTTAAATTAAAAATAAGATCTCACAAAGTTGCACTATGCCATGATAGAGTGGATTGTGTGCTCTAAGCATCCCCCTGAGAATAGAGATATCACTCTCTTTTATACATGAGCTTGCTTGAAATAGAAATAACAAATATTAAACGTAGATCCAAAATATTATCAAGTGGTTACAACGGTTTGATAATATTTAGAACTCATAACCAACTCATAAATAGTTCCAAGATATTTGCTAACAACTCATAACTAAATTTATTAATAGTTCCAATATTCTTGCTACACCGTTAAATGCATCCAAATGGTTGATGACGCTCCTCGATCCATGGCATAACCGGTGACTGAAATTTGAAATATTGACTCACATGGATTTGTAGCAACGGATAGTTCCATAGAAATGGTTCTACATCAATAGACATTTTTGTAGCAACAGGGACTTCTACAACAATGGTTTTGTAGCAGAGGATTTGTAGCAAAAACTATAGAAGCTTTTCCACACATAAGTCATTACTCAAAAGCAAATGAAAAATACACCAAACCCCTAATGTTAATCATAAATCCATTGGAATACTAAGGAATGCAATGGGAAAACTCCTTGAGCCTAAATCATGGTTTTGAGCATCAAAGAGAATTAATATGGGGTTATGGGTAAGCAAAAAGAGCAATGGGTTATGGTAAAAGGATGACATTTCTAATGCCATCAGAGATATGTTCACCTTGCTTGTAGGGGTGCCACTATATTGCTAGGTCAAGCATTAATTGATTTGACACATGTTGCGCTTTTACCTAATGGCCCAATATACATACACTCCCATTTAGAGAATGAAGAAACCAAACATTAGATTTAGGAGCTCATCCAAAGGGCCACATTTGATCAATATCCTCACCTTATGGGAGACCAATTGTGTTAGTGTAGATAAAGATGGCACATGGAGACTCTGTATTGATTACAAATCTCTAAATAAATCATAGTCAAGAATCAATATCTTATCCCCTAGATTGTTGATCTTCTTGATATCTCAAGGATGGCAAGTTTTTTCAGTAAGATTGATCTAAAGGTAGACTACCACTAGGTACCCATTGAGCAAATTGATGTATGGAAGACTATCTTCAAGTCTAAAGATGGCATTATTGAGTGGTTGGTCATGCCTTTTGGCTTGATTAATGCTCCAACAACGTTCACGAGGATGATGGATAGTATTTCATTGTCATTCACTAATACTTTTATGGTCATATATGTGGATGATATCCCCATCTTCAACAAAATTTGGGCTAAACATTTGCAAAATATTCAATGGATCCTAAACATTCTATGGAAGCACTAGCTATATGCCAATATGGAGAAACACTCATTCGACATGTAGAGAAATTAGTATCTAGGATACATTATGGATGAACATGTGGATCCAACAAAGATCCAAGTCATTTGTGATTGGATGACCTCAATGAATCCAATAGTTCTATATAGTTTCTTGATCCTCACCAACTTATATTACAAGTTAATGTTGGGGTTCTCTCATATCACAATGGAAAGCATTCAAGGATCTAAACCATTGCTTTTGTTTGGCACTAGTACTCATTGTACCAAAGCTATAACAACCCTTTAAGATTGACATAGATGCTCTAGATTATGTTGAAGGTGTAATCCTCTCTCGTCATGGACATTTGATGGTCTATCATAATGAGGAACTCTCCAATGCAATTCACAGGTACCCCACCTATTACAAGGATATGTACTCCATTGTGCAGGCCAGTCACTAATGGAAGCATTGCATACTAAGGAAGGAGGAAATCATCCACAATGGTCACGATCCCCTATTATTCATGTAGATGCAAGGAAATTTACACAACAATTGCTAGCATAAGTGGTCCATGTACCTACAACATACAATTCCACCTGAATGTCAAGTATAAGAAGGGAAACATAAATTGTGTTGTATGCTGCCTCAACCGACCTTCTATTGCAACATGACCATAGTGATCAACTCTTATTGAAACACGACTTCCTAATGGCCCTAATTGTACGACAATGACCTTAATTTCACTTTTACTTATCAAGACCTCCTAGTGGCCCTAACTATATGGCAATGATATTGACTTCACTATTACTTATCAAGAGCTCCTAGTAGCCCTAATTGTATGACAATGACCTTGAATTCACCATTACACTCTCATCTCTATGTTCCTTCAAGTGAATGAGAAGTTGATTTGGGAGGTCCATTACAATTGGGTGGGAGGGAAATTCAACTTGGAGCAAGCAATGGTAGTTTTTCAAAAGTACTTCTATTTACCAAAGTATTGGTATGATGTTATCAAGCATATCAGTTCATGCATTTCTCATGCCATTTCCAAATATTCCATCAAGAAGTAAGGGTGGTACACTCCTCTGGATACCCTCGACAAATTTTGTTTTCCATCTGCGCAGACTACATGTCTAACATGCCTTCAACCAAGAATGGAAATGACCATGTATTTGTGGTTGTTTACTAGTTCTCTAAGATGACCATTTGGACACCATATAAGAAGTGTATCACAACAAAGGCCACTAGTAACCTCTTCTTCGAGTGTGTTTGGATTCATTGTAAGCTCCCATGGATCATTATTTTAGATAGGGACATTAGGTTCTTGAGTGATTTCTATCTATCCCATGGTTAATGATGGACAGAAAGTTGACCAAATTGATTGCCTTCAACCTGGAAACTAATGGAAAAATAGGTCTAGTCAACAAGATGATTGTTCATATCCTAAGAATGTACAACTCCAAACATCCACACACATGAGATGAGAGTGTCCTTTATGTTTAACATAGCTATAACATAGCCCTTCATTGATTTATTGGCTACAAATATTTTTAGGTATGCTTAAGGTTCCAACCATCGACCCCAATTGATGTACTTTGCACATTTCATATACATAGGAAAAATCATACTGAGGCTAATAGAATACCCAAATTTGTTGAACAAATCCAAGACATTCAACAACAAGTTCATGGTAATTTTGTAGAAATCCAATGCCAAGTACAAGTAATGCCATGATAAGCATTGGGTTCCAAACAAGTTTAAAGTTGGAGACAAGGTATGGTTGCATTTTCCAAAAGAGTGCCTCATAGGACCCCATGGGAAGCTTTTCCCACTCTGACATGAAACTTACACCATCACCAAGGTTGTGGGTGAGAATGCTTTTGAATTAAGTATTCCCCATTTCCTTGGCTTGCACACTATATTTAATGTGGATCAACTTTGACCATATTCCCCACCTCTCTTTGACACCTTAGAGATGGCCACTTGGCCCCTACAAAACTTAATCATAGCTACAGTCCTTTTGCCCCATCATTTTCTAGGGTTAGGGATTTGGATCTTTAGGGTTCATAAGTCATCCTAATTTATGTTAAATGTAGTTTTGCCCCCTTGTAATGTTTCTTGTTAATGAACATAGTAGACCCATCTCTCTTCAAAGATAAATTACCACCATTCCAACTAGATTGTATTGCTTTACATTTTACAGACTTTTCCCATTTCATTCATTAATAGAATTTGTGTCTTACTATATTGTCTTTCTTTCTACAATATATTTGTGTATTCTTTTTTTATATATGCCTACCTTCATTTCTTCCTTTACATAATCTAGGTTAGTGGTATCAGAGAAAATATTCTTTGTTGTTTCCTTGTGCATGTCCTTGATGAGGTTAGGGTATAGGGACTTGTGCCTTGAAATAACTTTAAGCTTGGGGAAGACCACTCTTCTTGCCCCAAGCTATGGCATAAGAGAAGAGAGATGATAGAGTAGGACATCCTATCAAGTTGTTGCTTGAGGAATCCCCCACACAACAAAGGAATGAGATGATGCATATTTTTGCCTAGATCCTTCGACGACTGCCAATAGCAACATAGACACCCTCAAAAAGTTGTCATTTTAGAGATGTAGCACCCTTCAAGGTATAAGTTAACATTGATATTAATTTATTTGAAGACCAAATATATGTAAATTCTTTGGAAAAATGGTTAAATATGTTAGACAATTATTACTCTATTAACAAATTTTCCAACAACAAAAATATCACTTTCACATTTATTAAGTCCTTTTCCCATGTCAAAGACAAGGGAAAGTTGATTGGATAGGCTTGCCAGAGATGAGTCTGCAAAATTTAGGATGGAACCCACCCAAGCATTTTTTGTTGATTCCCTCAAGGAGAATTTCTACCTTGTTGGAAACTATAATGACCAATACACTAAATGGACAAATTTATGTTAGGAGAGAGATGAGATAGTGTCAGAGTATACCAATATCTTTCGTACTTTGTGCTCAACATTGGGTATTAGAGATCCCAAGTGAAATTGGTTCTAAAGTAATGGAATGGTATACATAGGTACATCTAAACAAGGATGGAGTTCTTGGACATATCCACACCGGGAGCTGCTTATTGATATGTTGTAAAAGCAAATGAATAAATGGGAGTCTGGGTCTACAAATATGCCAGAATAGAAGCATGGTAAAAGTGACCCTTATTCACAAAACAAAGGAAAAAGTAAGGATAAACAACCTCGGGACAACCATTCTATGCCATATGAAAAGAATGACAATGAGAATTCAAAGAAGGACATTGGAAAGTGGTGTGAGTTCCCAAAAAAATCCCTTGGCACAACACTAACGAATGCCACTTGAAGCAATCATTGCCAACTAAGTTGATGGCTTGGAATTTGATTTAAATCCAAACAATGGAAAGTATATCATTGATGTGGAGCCCAGGCTACCATTTTAACTACAAATATCCAACCCAAAGAGCCTAAGGATCTTGAGGAAGGTGATCACCTCCTCCAATAATAAATATGGGTGAAGGGAATTAACTCCACTATATTTAATTCTTAATAGAAGTATCCAAAAGAAATTGATCTCACTAGAGGTCATCAAGAGATTGAAGTTTCCAATAATGCCACACCCATAGACGTATACCAATGGTTTCCCGAGTTAAGGATGAGACATCTGCATCAATAAAAAAATGATGCCTTCCCTATGGCATCAATCCCTTCAAACATGAGGTACTATGTAATGTTTCCCCACTTAAATTTTGCGATGTTATTTTAGGAAAACCCTATATGTGGAAACATCAGGTTATTTACGAGTCTAGGATACATAGTGTCATTATTACAACTCTACAAGGTATAAGAGGTAACTATGAATACAACAGTTTCCTTGATCTCGATGAAGCAATGCCAGAAGGTAATCTCTCAAACTAGGAGATTTTGAAAAATGTTCATTTGACATGGATGAACATGGTGTGCATCTGGATCCAACCAAGATCTAAGTCATCCATGATTGTCTATCTCTAACAACTACAATATAGCTCCACAAAATCGTAGGGCTAACCAACTTCTATTGAATGTTTGTGTTGGTTTTTTCTCATATCACTTGGCCCCTAAGTCAAGTGACTATTGATGGGGCCAAAGCCAAGTTCATTTGGGTTGGGCCACAACAGAAAGCACTCAAGGACATGAAAAGTCGTCTTTGTTCGACACTAGTACTCACTTGACCAAACCTGTAACAACCCTTTGAGATTGAGATAGATGCTTCAAATTATGTTGTCCATGAAGTCCTCACTTAGTCGCGAACATCTAGTAGCATATCATAGTGAGACACTCTCTTATGTGGTTCACAGATATCCCATCTATGACAACGATATATACTCCATTGCATAGGCATGTGGCCAACAGAAGCATTACATTCTAGGGAATGAAACTATCATCCACACTTATCACAAGCCCCCACAGTTCATGTAGACACAAGGAAAGTTACAAAATGAACACCTTCAGAAGTGGTCCCCGTACCTGCAATAGTCCCACATGAGCATCAAGTATAAGAAGGGCAACAAAAATCACATTGCAACCTACCTCATCCAGTCGTGGCATTGACTATAGTGCTCAACTCTTGTGGTCACGAGATCTCTTGGTGGTCCCAATTGAATGAAATTAACCATAATTTCATTGTTAATATCAAAGACTGGGTGTGGGTAAAGCAGTCTTAGACTTTCATCTCTTGGATGAACTTCTATGCCATATAATCCATCTCTATGTTGCTTCAAGTGAGTGCAAGAAGCTTATTTGGGAGGCACATTATAGCCAAAGGATAGGGGACTTCGGCATGGGTAGGACAATGGTAGTGTTGTAAAAGTATTTCTACTCGACAAATTTATAATATCACATCAATATGTATATTAGATTGTGCACTACCCGTGCCATCACCAAATCTGACATCAAGAAGAAGGGGTTGTACACTCCTTTGCATGCCTTAGACAAACCTTGGGAATCTGTCTCCATGGACTATATGTCAAACTTGCCTTCAATCAAGCATGTCATTGATTTGTTGGTTCCAACATGCCATTTTCCCTCTATTTTGTAATGACAATACAATGGACATGTGATTCATCATGCAAATTTTTTGTGACTCACAAATGCTCACAATGTTTGGGATGTCTTATAGGTCCAACAAGATTAGCACTGCCAATTTTTAGTTTGTTGAAATAGAATATGTAGGGACGTAAGCAAGAAGATCCAATGAACCTCTAAATATGCAAGGACATTATTAAAGGTAACCTATGATATATGGTTAGTTACGATATTTATATTAATTATTTCTTTTTGCATCAATTTTTGTCCATATAGTTATCCCATGGCTATCATTTTTATGTTTTATTAGCACTAACACTATGTTGTTTTCATTTTCAAATACACTATTATCTCTTTTGATAATGGATTGGTGAATATGGGATTGAATAATACCAGAACCATGACATGTTATGCTATAAAGAGAGATAACATGGAAAAAAATTCATAATGATCAATGAATAAGGAAATTAGCAAAAATCTTACAGCGCATGTGTCTAAGTAAGGTATATTACACTAGTAAGATCACTGAACATGTGTCTAAGTAAGGAAATATAGTGATTGCTTTGGACAAATATTGTTGATATATTGAAAATCTCAATGTCGAACATGTGATCTTCAACAAACATCTCCCAATTAAATCCCAAGCCTATGCACCATGACGACCATCCAACAAAGAGTTACAATTTTAAGTTTACTAAATCCTACAAAATATAACATGCAAATGAAGTTGGTTTAACATGAAAACCATAAGATAAGCAAAAATAGGAATATATAAATGCAACTAAAATCCATTGCCCTTATAAACCTTGTATCAACACCTAGGTTCTTAGATACATGCTTGTTATCAGTGCATCATCGACATGTCTCCAGGTTTGTGGTGTAGTTGAATCATCCCTGAGCTCAAAAGAAGCTCTTAAAGGGTCAATACAAAACACACACTACATAGAACAAAACATATATGGTAATAACAACAATGCATGAAGCGTGAATGGCATTTCTATTGACAAGTCTTAAGGCACCTAATTTAGTTTTGGATATTATATGATGTTGTATGAGATTTGCAAAGCATTTCATTACCTAATATTAGCTCTTTGCTAATGTTTTAATTGCAAATGCTTTATTTTGCAATTAGTAGATCAACTCGTCATCACTTGCTAGACTTGTAGTTGAGTAATGAATGATCATTAACAGTAACTTAATGCATTAACACACATTAATTAACTTAGTGCACTAACCAGCATTAATGATCATCATCACTACCATCAAAACTAGAGAAGACTAGATTATATCTACTATTAACACTGTGAGAATGATTATCATATAATAATTCATATATGAGTAAGTAATAAATAATTAATGTGCAATGAAAATTTTTGGATACCAAAGCTTCTACAAAGTGTAAACTAATGCATTAGAAACATATATTCATGTTTGGTTACATTAATAGGAAAAATTTCAACAATATCATCTCAAAATATTGATTCATGAATGAAAAAAAATTATACCAAAGTTAAACTAGAAAATGTTTACATAACGATAAATATATCATATTATTGGTTAAAATTGTAGAAAATATGGCTCAAAAGTACATTTGAAATTGTCCACACATGGCTTAGGGATAAGCTTGCTATCTTATCATTAAAAATGGAGGATTTTTTTTTTTCCTCGGAAAAAAAGCGTAATTTTATATCAGCAGATGTGAAAAAATTACATTCTGTATATGCTTAGAAGCATTCGATTATCCAGTAAAAGATAAAAAAACAGCACAAAAAAAAGTGTATTAGTACACCCATCCAGTATGAACCTTTAACATATGTTCATGTCGTTATAAACCAAAAAAAAGAACATGATAGAAAGATACTAAGATGAACTAGTATATGTCTGGTGGCTCCCCGAACCTCCTGAAGATTCCACAATAATAACATTACAGTTTTGAAACTCAGAAAATGTCATCACAGCCAAAGATAGCAAACAAACAGCTCCATAGCATTAAAAATGGAGGATATAAGACATATTTCTTAGGCATTAAAGAGTGGAGAGCTTTTCACAGATTTTTTAATCGAAGGAAGTTAAGTTTAAATTAAAAATGTTTATTTTCAACACAATGTAAATCCATAAGAATATATACAATAAACTATCATTGTGAAACCATATAAACTATCATTGTCAAACCATATTTGCTGACGTGATTAAGTATCTTACTTAAATAAATAAATAAATAAATATATTTATGATTAAATATCTTACTTAAATAAATAAATAAAATTTCAAACACAATGTGAATTTATAAAAATATATAATAAATTATTATTGCGAAAACATATTTGTCTTTTTCAAATAACTACATCCATCGAGAACCATCTAGGCTAGCAATGTAGCTTACTTGATGAATGATGAAGTCGGGCCTTTCTAGAAAGTGTAGGGTGGGGTTAATTCCCCTGCATTCTATCACATGAAAAAAAAACAGAAAAAAGAGAATTACCTAATTAATTGATATAAAAACATATTTATTAAAATGATTAAGTATTTTATTTAAATAAATAAATAAATTTTAAATTAAGTATTTAACTTAAATAAATAAAGAAATTTAATTTATTTTTATTTTTTTCCAAGGAAAAAAGCGTAATTTTATTTCAACAGGTGAAGAAAATTACATTCTGAATATGCATCATAAGCATACGATTGTCCACTTAAGGAGCAGTAAGTTCACTGTAATGTATTAGAAACATCAAACAGTCCTCTAAAGGAAACATAATAATACTAGTCATAACATCATAGCTGTTCATTTACTACCAAAACTATCGGTTCATAAAAACTACCTCCATGAGATTTGAGATCAAGTTTAAATAAAGTATAGACAAAAAAAGAAACCAAGAGGACTCCCCGAGTCTCTTGCAAGTATCCACTGATATGACTGTAGCATTTCTGTATTAACAAAAATCTCCCTGCCATCTATCTTGACAGTTCATGAACCAAAAAGAAACCAGCCCTAAGTATGTGCCAGAACCGTGCCAAAACCCAAACTGTCATCCATAAAAGGTCTATGATAGTACTCATAGACTGTTCCATTGTTGTCTTCCATCACTTTCCACACCCCCACTGCCAAGTCCCTGCCAACCTTAGAAGCCTCGTCCGCCTCCTTGTTGTTCTCCCTATATACATGTCTGCATGAAAAATGTAAAAATGAAAATTTCAGTAGAAGGATGTCCTGAAGAATATTATCAAGCCGTATATCCCTGCAAAGCTGTGTGCCATTTGTCCAATTTGTTGCATTCATAGAATCACCGTATACATTAATCCTAAGACATCCTTTTTCCTGTGCAAAAATGAGGAGAAGTTTTAAGCTCATAATTTCAGCAAAATTATTTCCCCCCTCCCCCAGTCCCCACGAAAGGTTGAAAGAATGGTTTGAAGTGAGATGTAGTAGAGCCCCTCCCCCACATTTGAAACCCAAAGCAGAACCGTCATAAAATCCCCAGGGCATCGACACATCAATTTCCAAGGGAAGGACCGCTCGCTGTTTTGCCACAACGATGTGATGAGGGAAAGCCTCTCGGAAACCACAGATCTGAACAGCAGTAACCGCCGGAGTGCATTGTTTCTCATTAAAGATCATCTTATTCCGGGCCATCCAAATGCCCCACGCAACCAATAATGGAAGGTTTAAGAAAGATTTTCCAGTAGGTTCCGAAACCCATCGAGTCCAGGCCTCCAGAACAGTAAGCCTTGCCCAGTCCAGTGAAACACGTACAATTCTGGAAACTTCCGCCCAGACTTGCACTGAAAAGGGACACTGAAGGAATAAATGGCAGCAGGTTTCATCGCTGGCTTTGCACAAGATGCACCAGCCCGGCCCAACCCGATTCTTCCTCTGTAAAATATCCCAGGTAGGAACCGTGTTTTCGAGGACATTCCACATAAAAAGGCGATGTTTCAGTGGACAGTGTATCTTCCAAATCTTTTTCCACCACCCTACCAGTTCACGAGGATTCTGGAAAAGACTCAGGCTGATGTATCCCTCCCTAGGTGTGTACAAGCCAGTAGGGGCGCCTTCCCAAACCAAGTAATCGTCCCTGTCCCGAAGATATATATGAGATCGAGTTAAGGCCCCAAGATAAGCCCTCAAATCAATCCGCTCGGCTTCAGAAAGTGCCAGTGAATCCACTTCCACCCACGACTGTGTCCACGGATAATAATGAGGGGCAGCCAGATGTGAGAGAAGTGTTATACCCAAGTCCCGTAGAGTAGTGATCAGATTTGCATTCAAAATATGTTGTCCAGCACTACCAAACCATGGATCCTCCCCTACACAGAGTGTCTGCCCATTTCCCACATTCCACGCAAGCAAATCTCCAATCACTGGGAACGAATTAATGATAGCTTTCCAAATGATGGAACATCCCAGATATGACTTATCCACCGTCCTGACCCATTCCAAAATAGTTGCAGGGGCAATATACTTCCGAAAAACAACTTTAGTCCAGAGGTTCTCCGATTTTAACAATCTCCACACTCCTTTTGCAGCCAAAGCCCTGGCGAAAAGATGAATATTCTTAAGACCCCATCCCCCTAATGCTTTTGGGATGGCGATCTTCTGCCAGCGTACCCAGGGAGATACATGGTCCCCTTTACCGCTCCACAAAAAACGGAAGCATAACTGACGTGCTTTCTCCAGTATGCCTTTAGGGATCCAAGTGAGGGACATCCAATAGACCGGAATGGCCTCCAAAACCGATTTCACCAGAACCAGACGGCCTGCCCGCGAGAGCCACCTGTGGCTCCAGACCTTCAGCCTCTTGTGTATTTTTTCAATAAGCCAATGCCAGTCCTGTTTAGTATAGGCATTCGGTTTTAAATGAAACCCAAGATAACAAAAGCCATCATCAAGTGGTAAGGAAGTAAATGAAAAGATCCTTCCTAAGGCCACAATCTCAGAATCCCTGAGTAAGTGGGTTGTTAGTGTAGATTTCCGTACATTGATCTCCATTCCCGTGGCAGTAGAGAAAAGTTGTAAAATGTCCCGAAGTGTTTCCAAGTCCCTAGACGATCCGGTGCAGAAGATAAGGATATCATCCACAAACAGCAGATGAGAGATAATAAAATCAGGTGCCACCTGGATACCATGCAGAGTACCCTCCCTGCATGCATTTTTCAATGCTTTACTAAGCCCCTCAGCAACCAGCAGGAACAGTAAAGGAGACAAAGGGCATCCCTGACGAAGGCCCCTCTCAGCCCGAAAAAAAGGAGAAGCAGCACCATTGATGAGTACCGCAAAGGATACAGTAGTAATACAACTCACAATCCACCTGATAAAATCCACAGCAAAACCCAGATGAGTAAGGAGAAAATGTATATATAACCAGCTCACCTTATCATATGCCTTTGACAAATCAATCTTGATAATGGCTCCTTTAATTTTACTAGCTTTCATACTATGTATGCCTTCCTGCGCTACCCCAATAGCCTCATGGATTTGTCTTCCTTCCAAAAATCCAAAATGTTCCTCCGAGTTATGAGTGGACAAAATACCCTTTAGTCGTCCAGCAATGATCTTTGACACCACTTTATATACACAGTTGCACAAAGAAATGGGTCTGAAGTCACATAAGGAAGAAGAGTTATCAGTTTTTGGAATGAGGGCAATAAAAGTGGTATTCATGGCAGCAGGAATATATCCTGATCGCCGAGTATCATCAACCATTTGCAGAAGATCATTCCCAATAAGATCAAAGAGTGCAAGAATAAATTCCACCGTCCATCCATCCGGTCCCGGGCTCTTGTCTTTTTGAAAACTCTGTAAAACCCCCTTCAATTCAGTTTCAGTAACAGTAGCCATCAGAGTAAGATTGTCAGCCGCTTCCACAAAGCGTGGAAACATCTCAGCCATCCTGACCACCTCCAAAATGTTAGCCCGAGTGGGAGCTTTAAAGAGTGTTTTGAAATGATTAACCCCAACCCCAGCCATACCATCAAAAGACGTCTGGGAATTCCCCAAGTTGTCTTCCAGACTCCAAATGGTGTTGGTCGCCTTTCTGCCCTTTGCATAGGCATGGAAGAATTTTGTGTTCTCATCTCCAGCCAATAGCCAAAGTGCCCTGCTCTTCAAACGCCAAGTTTCCTCCTTTTCCAATAGAAGTTTATTTCTCTGACCCTCCAGTGAGACCATATGGGCTTTCTCATCCTGTGTTCCAAGTCCCCCATCTCTTGACTCATAAATGGTTTGCAGCTCCAATTCAATAGTCTTAAGATCCCTATCATCCCTATGTTTCTTCTCATAAGCCCAAGTCTTCACCGGCCCTTTAATCCTTTTGATATTGTCAGAGAACTGTTGTGAGGCAGAGAGGCCTATCCCAAGGTTGTAGTTTTCCCAAATGTTGCCAATAAGTTCAGTAAAGGTCTCATCATTAAGCCAGATCTTATTAAACTTCAGTGGCCCAGCAGGTTTCGACGGGCCATCCCGCATCTCCAAGAAAATAGGAAAGTGATCAGAGGAGCCCCCCGAGCCAACCCACTGCCTCAACAGATAGTTCCTATCTACAAAAAGTTCAGACACCAGAAAACGATCCAATCGTTTTTCTACTCTGTAATCTCCAGTTCTGTTATTTCTCCAAGTAGGTTTAAGGAGTGTCGGCTCTATATCAAGCAGATTATGAGTGATCAACTGGTGAGTGAAGAAATCAGACAAAGGGTCCGTCCGAGCTCTGCTGCCCCACACTTCAGCCGGCCCAAGTGAGAAGTTCAAATCTCCCCCTATAAGAAGATTCCCCACATCAAACAAAGGGTGTGAGAAAAGGCCTTCCCAAAAAGGAACCCTGTTCAAATAGGGTCCATAAATATTCACCACCGAGAAGGTCTCACTGAAATCCAGAGATGTGCAATCCATCCCCAAAGCCCCTTCCATTCCCCAAAGATTATGACACTGAACCGTGTGATTGCTCCAGCCAATAGCCTGTCCTCCAGACCGTCCTCGGGCATCCAAGGTGGCAAAAGTCCAGCCACCAAACCAACCTTCAAGTAAAGACTTAATAGTCTCCCCCACACCCATAGTTTCCTGAAGCAGAATGATATCCGGGTGTTCAAGAGATACCACTCTGCGCAATGCTGATCTTTTATGGGGACCAGCTAGACCCCTACAGTTAAAGGACATCACCTTCATCAACGACCCCTCTTCTGGGCTCGCACCGCTCTAAGCGCCCGATCAATATTCACTTGTTTGCCGTCCATGAGGTCCATCTTCGCCTTAGTTTGTGCCATAGCTAGATGGGATTTCCTACCTCTGCCCTTTCCAGTTTTTACAGTAGAAATGGCCCCAGTACCCAACCCACCCGGGGAGATCTTCGACAGGGAACGTAGGAAATATCCAGAGTCGGATGGGGTAGTGGGGGAGGAGGGGGAGAGGTCATCAAGGGGCACAGGTTCAATCACAGTGGGATGGTCAAGCGGCAGTACCCCAGAGTTGGATGAAGAGCATGAAGGGAGAGTAGGATCTAAACAAATTGGTAAATCCAACTCCATAGCCGTAGAGATATTCAAATTTTTCAAAGCCTCTATCCAATCAGGTTTATCCAAAGACAAATTATTTAAAACAAAATGTAAGGACAGAGGAGTAATGGATTGAGGTATACCCGCAGATGAAGACCCAGGTGCCGTAAAAGCAGTCTGACGAGGGGGCTCCAAAGTAGTAGTTACCGTAACAGCATCCCCCGTGTGTGGCGCATCCACTCCCACCACCAGTGGTAGAATCTCAGCCCCATCCTCCAAAGAACCCGAAACTGGTAAAGAAGTGCAAGCAGTACGTGCATCTGCCGAAACTCGAGGAGAACCATTACCTTTGTCCCCGGCCAAAACCACTGTAGGTTGGGTAACAGCTACTGGGTCCTCCACGGGAGGTGAAACAAACGCAACATTTGGGGCTTTTTGCGGCCCAAAATTTTTCCGACGAAAGGGTAGCTTGCAATCAGCTACTGGATGACCATATGCATGGCATCGGCGGCACCTGAAGGGCACATTTTCATAATCCAATTTCTGCGAATACACATAAGGTCCCCAGCTGAGAGTAACATCCGGTACAAGTCCATCTCTGATATTCAGATTAACCAGGATCCGGGCAACCTTCCTCTGGCGAGTTTGAAGAAAACTATAGTCCCCATCTAAATAAGTACCAATCATGTCTCCAATCCCCCTGAAATGGCGCTTCGACCAATAATGAAGGGGTAGACCCGGTAGCCGAACCCATATCGGAACAATATCCAGTCGTTCCCGACTAGCATCAAACATCGGATGCCAGGGTTTGATCATCACGGGGCAATGGTCCCAACTCCAGTTGGAATTCAGTACCCATCTGGTATGTGCTTCATCATTGAAATTAAAGGCAAACCAGTTTCGGGTTAACTCCACCACCTTCGGAGTATAACCCAAGAAACCAGCCCAATGTTCCCGCACCCATGCTTCGATAGTGCTGAGAGCAAAGGATCTACCTAAAGCTTTGCCAACCAGGGTGATGCCCGTCATCTGAACCAGCCGATTCCACTCGATATCTTCCCCCAGGGCGTAGTTGTACCGTGTCCTACTGAGCTTCAACCAACGCTTTTTACCCCGTTTCCCCGGCTGTGCATTGTGCTGTGTATTATCTCCAGAGGATGTTCCGCCCCAATCATCCGAACTAGTACCAAAACCCAAGCAGGGGCTGGCAAAACCCCTGTGTTCATAAGGTTCCAATTGGCCCGACCACGAGCAATCCCCACCGTCCGCAGCTAAGACAGGGAGTGGAGCCGCCGGAGGAACCCTATCCACAGTTCCAAGATGACCCGCCGCTGCAGAAACCAGGCCCTTCTACCTGTCCACCGAGCCCTCCAGGGCAGTGATGACTTGTTCCGAGGACCAAAGAGCCCCCGTATCCTTCAAAGGCGAAATGGGAGGGTTGTCGAGTGAGGGCGTAACTTTCGATCCCAGGTCCGGAGAAAGGTTAAGGAAACCCGATGGTGAGAAACCCAGTGCGGCACAGTCCGCTGCAGGAGTTACCACCGCCCCTCCTTCCCCAGGAGAAAACCCTACCTGCCACCCGGCGCCTGTAGGTTGTTTCCAGATGGCCGCATCGTCGGTAGGGTCAAAAGAATAATCGAGGTTTTCTTCGTATGTAGCCATGGTTACCAGCTACCACCCTCCAGCCGTAACCCAGGTAAAGGAAGACCAGGGTAAGGTAACCTGTGATGTGTATAATCCGGGTAGATTCCAAGAAAACCGCCGATAAAGACGAGCTATCAACCCGCGTTACTATCGGCCGCGGTCCGTTCTGTGCACAACCCCAGTGCCTAGGGTTCCACCATGTCCAGAAAAACTCCCGTCGCCCGAGATAAAACTGCCATTTCCGTCTTACACCTTCTTAACGTAATCCTTCAGCCATATCTTCTTTGTTATGCAGAGACTCTAATTTATTATTAAATATCTTAAATAAATAAATAAATTTTATTATATTATTTAATAATTAATAGGGAAAAAGATAATTTTTTTTTTAGATAAGGTTCAGAAAACCATGAGTCGAGAGTAAGGAATATGGAAGGGTGGGACATCCACCACCTTTAGAGAGCCACTTACTGCCTTATGTTCAATAAACAATATCTTATTCATTTGTTATTATTATAATACAATCTTAGAAAAAATAAAAACAAACCTAACACTCAGAGCCTTTTGCGGCCACAATGTGACTCTCCCTTTGTAGGCATTATCGTAACCCAACTCCAAAATACCTTCGTCATGTGACCTTATGGGTCCGCTGCTATAACAGATCATAGATCGAATCCAAGATGGGGCAATTAACAGGCTAAAAAAGCTAAAAGCCCGAAGGAATCAACGAGCATTATCCAGGCATCTGCAGTTGACATAGTTAAAGTGCCCATAGTCTCAGGGTTCCATGGCCATGGCGATCGCAGCGGGCGCTGCACTTTCCACGGTACCCTCACTCTCCTCCTCCTCCTCCTCCGGGTTGAATAAATGGAAGTGCCTGAATTCCAATGCCCAATTACATTTCATCCGCAGTAGAAACCTAAACACCGCTAGATTATCAGTGAGAGCTATGTCCTCGTCGACCAGCGTCCTGACGCAGGATCAGCTGAAGAAATTGGCTGCAGAGAAAGCCGTGGAATATGTTGAGAGCGGGATGGTGTTGGGTCTGGGAACAGGCTCCACCGCTGCCTTTGCTGTGGCCAGAATCGGGGAACTCCTGAAGACCGGGGAGCTAAAGGACATTGTGGGTGTCCCCACCTCCAAGCGCACCGCTGAGCAGGCCGCGTCTCTGGGCATCCCGCTCTCGGTGCTCGACGACCATCCCAAGATCGACCTCGCTATCGACGGCGCCGACGAGGTCGACCCGGAGCTCAACCTCGTCAAGGGCCGCGGTGGAGCGTTGCTCCGAGAGAAGATGGTGGAGGCGGCCTCCGCCAAGTTCGTGGTCGTCGTCGATGAATCGAAGCTCGTCAGTGGCCTCGGCGGCAGCGGGCTTGCGATGCCCGTGGAGGTGGTGCCCTTCTGCTGGAAGTACACCTTGTTGAGGCTGCAGTCGCTCTTTGAGGCAGAGGGCTGCGAGGCCAAGCTAAGGATGGAAGGCAGCGGGGACACGCCCTATGTTACAGATAACGCCAATTATATTGTGGATTTGTATTTCAAGACGCCGATCAAGGATTCAAGGGCTGCAGCCAATGCCATACTGGGTTTCGAGGGCGTGGTCGAGCACGGGCTCTTCTTGGACATGGCCACGGCCGTTATCATTGCCGGGGCCGAAGGTGTCAGGGTCACGACCAAGTGAGAGATTTTAGGTTTGGCATAATGGTTCGCATTGTCGGGGCAGCTTTCTGTAATCAGTTAGAAATAAATGCAATATAAATATTCCACAGATGTATCCAAGTAGCAAGTTTTTGTGTATGTTTGACTAAATTCAATTCGTTTCGGCCATTTGGGGCTTTTTGGCATATTGTTCCCGTTTGGTATGAAACTAATTGTTTCATTTCTACGTTATTTTACATTGAACAAATTTCACATAGTTGCTCTGGAAATCCTGCAAATGTTGAGGAAGTTATTGAGGTTAGCAAATGACAAACTTTTGTATTCAGTTATTATTCAACTGCAAAGGAGGCATAATTGCTGGAAGCTGCTTTGGGATTTGTTTTACCCTTTTCAGACAACATTTGCCATTTTCTGCTATGAGATGTCCTGTGTTTTTTAAGCAGTAGATGCAACACTTATCCTCGACATTTTGACAGAGTTCTACTTCTAGTTCTAATATCCGCTACTTAAATGCCTATCAATTAACCTTGTTACATTTCAGTTGAAAGATCTGGTATTGGATGTAGTAGATATATTTATATTAATTACTATTTTACACTGGTTAAAATTAGTTTCTCTAACCAATTTGTTTGTGGCTTCATGTCATAGGATTAGATCAGGGTTTTGAGAGATTACTGATTTAATTGCATTAGCAGGCGTAGTCTTAATATGAGGTGCTAAACTAACACATAAATCTGGCTTTGCCTCTACAATACTTGGAGTATGTTGATTACCAATGGCAAATAAGAATCTTGTACTGCATCCCTTTATGATTGATAATTTAGTCTTAGATTGTTTGGAATATATTTTGCATATTCCCGTCTGAACATGAAACATGTTTCGTTTCATTCCTAACACCTACAAAGAGCTATATCCATTTTCAGAGAAACCATTTATTCTTTGTGTAACACCTCCAAGATCTTCCCCAGCTCTTCGGTGAAAGCTAAGCTGTTTCTCCCTCCTATGGCGATTGCATATGTAGTGAATAATGTGCAAGGATCGCTGAAGATTGTTTGCGAACTAATAAATCTGTTAGAGCCCATTCCAAACCTTTGGAGTATTTCTAAAAGCCGTATAAAATTCTTTATGCAGCATTGCAATGCTTTAGCATAGCATATTTGAATGTTTTTGGTTGAGTGAATTCTTCTATGTTATTGTTAGCACTTAATATGTTTTTAAATGGTCTTTGAGGGTTCAGGAACTGTCTTAAAGTCACCAGTGATGTAAGTTCAAGAAAGCACCTTTTGCAGATATTGTATGCTAGCTTTCTAAATAAGGACCTTGTGTGTAGACTGTCCGTTCATCATTAAATTATAGTTTAAACATATGACCTGACTGGTAGCAGTCTGAAAATTTATTGGATTCTATTCAGTTGCGCAAAGATTCATCTGTTATGATGTTTTCGGGGCACACTAGTAGGTGCAGGTTTGTTGATAACGTAAATCCAATGAGATATGGAGTTCATATTATTCTTGTTCTTAAATTTGACATAGCCTTGAAGCTTTCCTTTCAGCTAGGAGCAGGTCAATAGGATATTTTCCAAGTGAAAGCACTGCAAAAATCTAGAGGTACATGAACAAAGAATTTAAGAATAAATTCCTGAAATAACTAGTTGAATAGTTCTCGAGTACCATGTGAGAATTGCAATGATTGTGGAATACACAATTGGTCCCTCTTCTTCCATTCCAAGCATTGATACAAAACATGTGACAGCACTGATCTCTTGTCTCAGCTTCCAGCTATAGTCTTCCTCATTCCTTGAAGGCATCTTGTGCATGTACTCGGGTCTAATAGTTTGGGTTGCCCCTTCTTACGATGTTTACAATGTTATTTTTATACACATTCCTTTAGCATTTTAGCATCTTAGGGATTAGCCATTTTTTTCAGTCCCTAGGATTTTTCTTACCCTAGTTCATCTCTATTTTGCTGGATGCGATTTCGAGTCCCATTTGTCCTCTTTGGTCATCTGTGGACATTAATATAATTACTTTCTTTCTTTCTCCAGAGGTGCAGTTTAGTGTGTGTTCTAGCAGATTGCTTCCCCATTGCCCGATAAAAATTTCAATCCCCTCTCTCCATTGGTTTGATAGTATGAGCTGTTGTAGCTCCACATTTCACATACTGGTGTTCTTTTATAGTTCAGGGATTGAACTCGTATTGGCATAAATTTGGTATGTCAGCTGCTTTACCCAAAATGTGCTTGAACCAGCACCACTTACAGGCAGTTTATTCTATTATAAGGCAGCACCACTTACAATGGAAGGGAAGTGCTCTTTGGTTAGAAAACATTTTGCTTATGGTGGCCAAAAAATAGAAAGACAATTTTTGGCAATATACCTTAATCTAACTTTTAACAATTTGACTATTTTTTGTTGGTGTTTCCATGTATTACTTTTCCCATCTTGTTTAGCTTCACCATATTTTTCTAGCTCTGCAGGGACTCCATTTTTTCTTTTTTCTTTTCAGAAATTCACAGGAATATGTGGGTAAGAAATATTTCATCCTTCAAATTAAATAATAAAGTCAATTAAATATCTCACCATCACAAATGTATCAATATTTCATCCATGGAATTAAAATAAAAAGTTGAGCAACCACCTCACCACCACTTATGCATCCCTTCTCTCTAGATTGTTATTTTATCTTTTCTCATGTGTGAGTTTGTAGAAATATTTTTTGAGTGAAGATGGAATTTTCAGAGTATGGCTTCTCTACCATTATCTATAGAGTGAGATGTGGTTTCACTTTCACTGCACCATAGTGACATTGTCGAGCTTTTTCACAGTCTTATGCAAGACATCATGTTGGCAGAGTATGATTTTTTCAAAACATTTAATGATTTAAAAGCTGGGAAAGCTGTGAAGGTTCCTGTTTATGATTTAAGCTCCGTCATTGCACTGGTTACAGGTTTTCCCTCTGCCATTCACAAAATATTTGGGGATTGCACTCTGCCAATTATTTCTCTTTTTGTTTTCTCCAAAATCTGGGGCAATGTAGTTTTTGCCTTCTCCATCTTGGATTCTTCTTCTTGCTTATCCTATTTATAATTGCTCCATAAAGTCCATGAAACAGATTAGGCGAAGATCTTATTCCCATGACTCTTTTGCGAAGTTCTCCCCAACTGTCATCATCTTCACTCCTTTTTCAGCATACTCACCTACAATTTGCTTCAAATTGTCTTCAACCTCTGCAAATTTTCTTCTCAAGGGATTATTGACATCCCAACTTTTATCTTCTGCACCTTCCCTTCTAAGTCCGATCCCATCACTGTCTCCACTCGTGGATTTCCACAATTTGCTCTGCTGCAACTGTTTGTTCTAGGGTATTTTCCTCATCCCATTGGTCAAAACACCCATTACCATATAACCTCCCATCCTCAGATTTGTCCTGTCATTTCCAGCCTCGTCTCTTCCCATGTCTTCTTGCTCCATTTCTTGGTGCAATATTTTCATTAGTATAACAACCTCGTCCTTTTTTTGGTCCAAACATCATATAACTTTTCACCTGCATCGTCTGCGTACAAGTCAACGGTTGCAAATATATCAGCAATATCATCAATTTGCAATCGCATAGTTCCCATATACATCTTAACTTGCTGTGCCTTTCTTTGCCTCATCACTTCAATCGTACAATTCTCATCATCTACCTCTGTTGCTGGAATTGCATCTTCTTTTTCTACTGTTATTTCTTCACTATCATCATTCCTTGAAAACTCTAATTATAGGTGTAAAAGGTTGTGTACAATCAACTACCTCACTGCAGTTACAATATGGTCTGCTCCATCTTTCATAGAATCCACCGTCATTGATTCTTCCATGTACTGGTGTTCTTTTCGAACGATTGTTCTCTTGGTAGTGACACTTCAAAGTGTCCTTCCTTCTGCTGCAACAGTCCCTCCAGACACTTCAATTCCACTGCAATATCCTCTCCCTGCTGCATAGCCATCAGGCCTATCATAATTGTACAAATCCACATTGTTTCTGATTGTTTTCGTGGTCTTTTTGCCATGTTCTCTTCATCTGCGTTTCTTTTAGGCTTGCTACATGCTGCATCCACAAATTCTTCATGCATGCATTTGCTTGCATGCTTCTTCTCTACCACTTTGCACTCCTCAAGTGTATCGCCCCCTTTTGGGTAGTGTAGCTTTTCTTCAATGTCCAAATCTGTAGGGCAGTTTGCTTCCATTGACTCTCCTTCATGTGTTGCACCATTTGCTGGGCGCAAATCTATTCTAATCACTGTCTCTTCAACATTAACAACTTGCTGGTCTTCCTTCCCCACCATGGCAAGTTCATGTTCTTGGACACATTCAGATTTTACATAAGCATTGTCTCTTCTGTCTTGAATTTCTGACTGGACAGTATACCATTTCTTTCCATTTTTACATGTGAATCAATGATCACAATTTCAAGGGAGTCATCAATCCATGTAGGCATCTCCATCATTGGTCCTACTTCAATTGCTTCTATTTCCTCTTCTGTCTTGAACTTAAAAGGTTCAACTATTGGGGAAGCACTGAATTGCAATGGGTACTTCCTCTCATGGTGCATCAGCTTCTGTTATCCTCTCAACCTCTTTGTCAGGCTGCTCACAGCATTTGTCTTTGCCCTTACATGGATGCAAATCATTTTTTTCTGGATGCCTTCTTTTCTTCAGCCTCAATCTTAGTTTCCATCTTCTTCTTTGACTTTTGCAATACCCTTGGCATGGCACATTCTCAATCTCCTTTTGGGATTCACATACAGAATTCTAGTTTTTCACTAGTTTTGTTTTTCCGAACAGTGCTCATAGACATAACCTGAGATCATCATTTCTTCTCATTGTTCTCTTAGTAGCTATCTTTCTGCAATACCTACACAAATGAACAGAGAACCATTATTCTCCTGTCACACACAACCACTCAATGATGGACAAATCTTTGATTTGACTCATTTTCAGAAATTTACAGTCATGACATGATCAGTGCACTCGACTTCCTTTGGAGAAAGCACAAGCAATGACTATGGTGTTTACAAATTTCATGGACTCTCTTGCAATTTTGACGGAGCTCATATGGAGCATGTTTTACCACCCAAAATGCATGAATATTTTAGGGATTTTCAGAAGCACTGTACTAGGAGTTGTGAGCTGGAGACTGGCATCTTGTTTATTATGGGAGAGAGAGCCTTTCTGTCTCTCGTAGAGATCTGAAGATGCAATTTGGTGGAAATAGAACTGCTGTCTTTGGCATTTTCCTTTTGAATAATATCTATAGGTCAGGAGATCTAGATGGGTTGAAAATAGTATTTGCAGCCGATGCCTCCAGTTTCCAAAGAAGCATGGTTATTTTGGAAATTTTCTGGGGTCCTTTTCTTTATCATTTCAGCACTATCATGAAGATATCATTGGCACACCTGTCCATGATCGGAAGCAGAAGTATGAAGGATAATATCTATAGGTCAGGAGATCTAGATGGGTTGAAAATAGTATTTGCAGCCGATGCCTCCAGTTTCCAAAGAAGCATGGTTATTTTGGAGTTTTTCTGGGGTCCTTTTCTTTATCATTTCAGCAC
The DNA here is from genome assembly GCA_027924585.1 of Larix kaempferi. Classification (NCBI taxonomy): domain Eukaryota; kingdom Viridiplantae; phylum Streptophyta; class Pinopsida; order Pinales; family Pinaceae; genus Larix; species Larix kaempferi. The sequence continues at coordinate 48,542,422 of BSBM01000093.1, read as the reverse complement.
TATCACGAAGATATCATTGTCACACCTGTCCATGATTGGAAGCAGAAGTATGAAGGTAGCTGCTTGTGGCCCAGGACAAACTTATTAATATCTGGGTGGTATTTCCGAGGAGTTATTACCAGCAGAAAGGCACATTCCTGGGTTGCCATCTTCAGATCTGTTCTACTGCATTCCTGACAGCAGAGAGGGCACCTCTGTAACAGGACATGACATCCAGGCCCCGTGCCCATATCTCATGTGTCAAAAACATGCCCTAACATGTCCCGTGTGTTGGACACATGCCCTAACGTGTCCCGTGTGTCCGACACTTGTGGCACAAAAAAAAAATCTGCGGGCCTCTTAAAAGGTCATTTAGGATTCATTTTTCACATATTTTGTTGAGAGAGAGAGAGCTGTAACAGGCTTGAATTTTGCTGGTAATAGGTTTGAAGGTGCATTTGAAGGATTAGTAAGTGGATTTGTAGGCATAATTTACAGGCTGTTGTTTTTTCATTAATTTCAGAATTTTCATCGCTCAGTCTTCAAAGGTGTAATACCCCCAATGTTGACGTATTTAATTAAAATTATGTGAATGATGTGAATATGCTAGTATGGATTTCTAGTGTGAAGCTCAAGGCCAAGGCCCAACTAGTGAATGTAACTTCGGAAGATATTCTTATTTGTATAATTTGTATCGTACTTCCTTTGGGAATTATTAATGTAATATTTGATCATATACAAGTCATTGAAATAGTCAATGTAAACCCTAACAGTTAGGTCGGCCTAGAAGAATCCAGAAAAAAGAGTATTTTATTGTTAACTAGACAAGTCGACCCTGTTAGGAGAGTGTTGGCCCTGTTGGGGAAAAAGGTCAAGTCACTGAGTCACCTCACTCACTCATCAAGTTCGCACGAGTAGAGACTTCAAAACCATTATAAATAATAATTTTAAAAGTTTTGAGCTATGAAATAATAATTTTAAATGTTTTGGGTTATAATATGAACCAAAGGGCTTGGACATGAAATGAAACGTTGACTTGGACTTCCACTAAAAAAATTGGGCTTTTGGTTAAATAATAACTTGGTTGTTTGGGTTTGAAGCCCAAGTGACTTTTTTCAAAAACGTTTTTTGGTTAGTGGATATTAAGACAACTTAGGGCTTGACAGATGTGTTTATTTGACTAGGATAAATGACCAAAAACATTTACATAAAACCAAACTTTTTAACATAAATATAAAATATTATTTTAAAAACATATGAAATGATTTAAAATAATTTAATTTTATATTTACTTTAATTATAAAATTTAAAGCTTAGTTTCATATAATAAGGATAACTTTGATGTTTTTGGACATACTCAAAGAAACCAAGGAATTTTGAAAGATAACTCACTCAATGGAAAGTTTGGAGTGACTATAAACGAGTTAGGTTGACACAAAAACTTAGGGCATTGGCGAAATGCTGGTGGATTTTCCAAAAAATGCAAGTGGACATTCTACGAGAACTGAGGTCCATCTTTACAGACACTAAACAATTTTGCTGGAGTAGATTCTGGTGACAACAGATTTCATGCTCGAAATTTTAGGCCATGAGAATTTTGGGCCAAAATTTTTGGGTCGCGGGAATTTAGGGCTGCAAATTTAGGGCCACGAGAATCTAGGGTCGAGATTTTAGGGCCGAAATTTTGGGGTCACGAGAATTTAGGGCTGCGAGAATTTAGGGGTGAGATTTTAGGGTCACGAGAATTTAAGGCTGAAATTTTAGGGTCGCGATAATTTAAGGGAGCGAGAATTTAGGGCCGAAATTTTAGGGAGGCCAAAAAATGAAGAATTTTTTTATTTTTATTTTTATTTTTAGGGTTTTTGTTATAAAATTGCAGGCCTAATTCTAACCCTAATTCTACCATGAAAATGCAAAATTATACATGAAAATGCAAGTTTAACCTAGCAATAAAATGTTCAAAAATTCAAACTAGGGTTTGATGTAGAGAAAATGGGCAAACTTAGGGTTTTAATGGATGTTACCCCAAACCCTAGCCTTAGAGGAAGGTGACCCTAGCCTTAGAGGAAGGTGACAAGCCTTCCTCTTGGAGGTAATTCCCATATAACCCCAACAATGGTGAAAATCCCTCAACGCCCCCCCCATATCAAGCAATGTAAGCTTGGTACAAAGATGACATCATCATGACTAGGAGCCCAAGGAAAGACGGTGTTGCAGTGCAGAGGGACTAGGAGGGTGTGGACGGTGACTTGGAAGAGAGACATAAGCCTCAGTGCTAAGAGAAACGCCACCGGAATGATAAAACAGGTGGGGGGTCATGTGACCTAGTGACCCACCCCTGGGAGCCCCGGACACCAACCTCAGGGCTTCAAGCCCTTTAATGAGGCAGTCAACAATGCCACTAAGCCATAGTACTCCTAGTAGAGGAACCAAAAGGGCTTGGCCATTACCTCCACTCAAAAAATGCTGGAAGACCCTTCCTGGTAAAAAAAAATGACCCTCTCTCCCTGGGACACAGTTGAAGGTGTGCTGGTAGTGGTACCACGTAACACCTAGCAACCAACATGCCATCCTTCACATGTAGGAGGAACCCGCCTTGGGTTTGAGGCAGGTGTTGTTAGTGTGAGAGGGAGGCAGACATCTCACCCTTTTCCTTCTGCTCTATCGCCCACGTTCTTGTATATTTCACCTGTATATATATATATATGTATTCTATTTTGATTTTTTTCTGTTGTTTTCATATGGAAAACTTCATACTTCCCATCATTATTATTATTATCAGAAAACTGAACCATTATTTAACCCACATGGCCTATTACAACAAATGCAACTAGGCTACTACAAGAGGGAGGCAATGCCTCTTACATAAGGCCACAAAGGACTTCCCAGCATCCAGGCATGGAGCATCCCCAACATGACTTGAACTTGGGTCATTGCTAAGGAAATGCTCCATGTTGCCATTAAACCACAACCCAACAGACAAACTACATGTGCGCACACACATGCGTACACACATATATATGTTGTACATGCACACACATACATATTGACCATCCCCACCCCCTCACGAACCCAGGTTTGAAACCCTGCACCCACACCTACACCAAGAAACCTAGGCAACTTAGCTTTATGGTGACATCCTTGAAGATATCTTACTACAATGGGTTTGGGAGAAATCCATATAATTTTTCCCTAGCTGTTGCAAACTTGCAAGCACCAACCCATAAGTAACAAGAGGATGGGGCTTGTAATTACTAGCGATTAGGGCTGGATCTAATCCCACCTTTGAAACCGCAATAGAAGCCTCATAGATTTAGCAGAATAACCATAACACAAAACATGCAATGCAACTCAAACATACCATTTAGATGTTCATTTAGCAATGCAAACCCCTTAAAGTACAAAGAAATCTCTGCAAAACAGAATTTCCCTCCTAACACTGTAAAACGCTTCAGATAAAGCCACATAACCAGAATCATACCTCCAAAACACATGCTTTACGCCTCTTACCAAAGTAGAAATAAAAAATTCATCAGAAGAATCCTTTAAATCTCAAAGGATGTACCAAATGGGCTTTGAATCTTACACCACAATGAAAATCCTCCAGAATTAGGCTGTTTTCTCCATTTCACTGTCAATCTTTGAAAGGAGGAACAAAATCAGATGTATGTGTTTTCGTTAAAACCAAAACCATAGCATCCATCATTTAAACACAGTAACATGTATCCCTGACTTGATAAAGAGCTAGGTACAACAGGACAGACTCTTGACCATATAAATTAATGCAAAGGATTAATATACTAGAATTTATTAATAGATTAAGAAAGCAATAGCATAACACATGGTCATATTTTACTATAAACTGGTTTAAAGAATTTCAGCTCCATTATATAAGCACAGCAATTACCAATAAAGTAACTTAATAGATGGAAGCATAAACATACTTCTGTTTTGGATAAACAAACTTCAATTATACTATTGTATAGTACAATGTTGACAACACATCATCAGATTATAGGGATTCAACATCAATTAACGAGCCAATAATTTCCCAAGAAGGATGGATAAAGTTGCAATGTACATGCACTCTATCAGAATTACCATGTACATTTGTCCAGACTCCATACAAACCAGTAAGATTTGTATTACCATGTACACTGTCCATGCAAATCACAGTGCAACAAGATGTGACATTTGCCTCCAAGAGCAACTATTGAGTGCAAAATGGAATCTGTCATGAGGGAATTTTGCATAACTAACAAGATATGTAGCATCATTAGCTGCTCAAAATCACAACCTGGAAATGTGCTATTATAGGGCCCCAGTGGAAACAGAAATTACTAAATTAGACATTGATGCAAAAATAGACACTGGAAATTGGTTGACTATGGGCTGATGCCAAACTATTACAAATAAGAAACTGATAGGTGACATAAACGTTAAACATTTTATTGGATAATAACTATGAACATCAAATTGTAATGCTGATTGTTTTCCTACAAGAAGACACAGCACAATATATGATCTATGATCCTACCATGCTTGTAAAGCATCTGAAGAGTGTAACTTGGTTTACATGAATAAAGTTACGATTTTTTATGTGGAAAAAAAACTATGACCATCAAGTTATTGAGAAACTCCCCAAATAATAAGAAACAACACAACATGAATCTGCATTTTAAATAGTTGCGAACCATCTACTTGCTTCTCAATGTTGAACTTTGGAAGCAAAATATGACAACAGAAATGATAACATTACCACACATCAATGACTAGCTGGTAGACTGCCCCCTTTGGTACAAGTATTGAAATGTTTTATGGTATCAAATGGAAAGCATAATGTTTAAAATCCATCATCCTAAGGTTTCTCATACAATGCTCTTTAAGAAATGCCCTCCACTTTAATTTTGTATATGAAAATTCAAGTTTGAAACCTGCTCTGTATTCCAAAAACTGCCAACAATAAAGGTTTAGCTCTTCTTATTTTCAACTCTGAGCTCATGCTAATATTTTCTTGAAATTCTTGCTCTAATATCCCAATATCAACAAACCTGTCAAATACTGGAATTTTGAGCTCTCCTAATTTCAATGTAGACTCACAACAGATTTTTATGAATATGTATATGATGTAACCAGGATATAAAAGGCATGAGGGCTCTGCCCTTTCCCATGTACATCATCTCCAGGACCATCGACTCTTCCAAATACAAAAATTTGTTGAACATTAAGACTTCCATCAATCTATAGTAGGCTTGCTTTTCACTGTTATCAAGCTACATTCTTAATAAAAGCATTTGTTACACATTTTATTTGAATTTTGCCTACATATATTGCGTCACAAAATAGAATACGCACGTAAAACACTACAATTTTTATCTTTCTGTTGTTTTTCACCCTTTTATTCATTCTAAAAGATAGACCAAACTCAATATAAGCAATTTGTATTTGCTTCACATCCATAAAAGTTTGCTTCTGCAAATGTACAAAAATTGCAATTCAATTAAACACTTTGTTTTCCTTATTCCCTTTCACATATAATTGGTACTAACCATACTATAGCATGCAAACGGAAATTCTTTGTCTCAACATGGTTTCACTTGAACTCCAATATAAACTAGAAATACTCATTGACTGGTATGTGCAAAGATGTCCTAATTCAAGTTAGAACTTAGAATCATTCCCTTCCATGTCATATGGTCCTATCAGGGTGGGGGATGATGACACAGAGGGCCACTCTGCTTCCACTTTGACCATTGCTACAAACATGTAACAGTACCGATCTCCTGTCTCAGTTTCCAGCATTGGTCTTCATTTGCCCTTGAAGGCAATTTATACATGTACTTGGGTCTTATAGTATGGGTTTACCCCCTCTCACTATGTTTACAGTGTTCACTTTGTTCACATTATTTTAACATCTTAGTGTTTAGCTACTTTTTCAGTCCATAGAGATCTTTCTACCATAGTTCTTTTCTATCCTGCTGGATGTAATTTCGAGTCCCATTGACCTTCTTTGGTCATTCATGGACATACAAATAATTTCTTTCTCAGCCTCTATTTGACTTGGGCTTTCATTCACGTGCCACAATCCATTCCATATTCCGAACTCCCTTTAGATTCTCTCTATGCTCTATGAATTTTTAGAGAAGGCATCCAGATTGGTTATTTATAAATATGGTCATTTGGTCTGGCATTCACTTCTATGAATGTAATTGCTAACAACTATGCAACAATCCTGACCATTTTGGGAAAATATGCCATATCCGTTACTTTATAATAGTTACTAGACTATAAATTCTCCTCTTACCAATTACACGAAATGATGAACCATTAATGTAGCCTTCCTATTAACGGCACTCTATCATAAACAACTTTGAAGATATTTTATCAACTTGTTGATCTAGAACATTAATTCCAAGTCTTTTAACATGACAAAAGGGCTTAGTTAGGGGAGGGAAAGTGATGTTCACTAACCCCTCCTCATTATGCAAATGGACACAGAAGCTACACTATTCTGCACCTTTCATCTAAAGCAATGGAAAACTTTACAGCCTACTTCTTTCTACCAAGAAAACATATTATACTTCTAATCGTACAATCTTCAGAAGAAAAACAGTATTTCAATTGTTGATTATTGGAAAGCAAAAGCACTATGCCCGTGTCTACTGGCTGAGAAGAGATGCCAAGCCCACTCCAATTTTTTCTTTTGCCTGCTCGTCTAATGGATCTTCTCCAATATACAGATCAAACAAAGAACGACACAACAGCTGGCTCTGAATGCTGCCGACCTCCGTTTCATCAACTACAAGCAAAAAATGGAATAAATTAATTCTGCCACTTATGGTATTCCATATCTTCTGTATAATACATTAATTAACACTGAAGAAAATAGAATATATGAAAATAAAGCATTTAAAGAGATAAATCAACACTCTGCAGGATACAAGAGGTCGCAAGGAATATTTTATGCAGTGGTTATCTTTGAACACGATCAAACTATGGTATGATGTAGACTTTAAGCTTATATTTATTGTGCAGTGTATCAGCAGCCAATATCCTAGAAACAAAATTTACTAAATCCAGTTGTTTTCTTTTTAGGAAACCAAAATACATATTCAAATAAATAGCTAGTAATCACAAGAGAAATGCAATCCACTTTGTGCATTTTGAAATTAACAAAGAGAAACACGCATGCCATTAATTATGAATCAAGTCAACATACTTATGTATAATCTGCAATTCAATGAGAAATATATTTTACAAGAGGAGTTACAAAAATCATATGTATAAAAGAAGTCTAAAGCAATGCTTCCTCTAACCAGCTCAGAACTTGCCTGCGACTTGCAGGACATCATCTGAAGGATCCAAACTTCATCGTAAAATGTGTAGAAAAACTAATAGGAAAACAAAATTTTCATTTTGAACACAAAAAGGTCATATTTCAGTTCTCTATTACTTTAAAAAAGTTGCAGTTAATGCCATTGTGTTATATGGACCTGATCTTTCTTTCTGAGCGAGGAGGAGGTCCAATTAAAACCTTGAATGAGTTAAGTATAGATCGCTTACTTTTTGTTAGGAGAACGTGACCAGGGAGTCTAGTAATGTGTATTTTTGTGCCACGTGGTAGCTTGTGATCATCCTTAAACTGAGATGTGAATCTAAACACGAATAAAATATTTACGTTAGCACATAAATGTTCATATGCAACCCATGAAACTGAATTAAATGCCAAGGGAAGGAGTATAATCTATAAGACCTACTACACACAAGCTTAATTATCAAGCAAATAATGAAGGGAGATTGACCAAGATTTATCCTAAATACTTTGTTCCAGACCTTAAGTTCTTAGAAAAAAAATCACCAAGAATAAAAGGCAATAAGATCTAAATTAGCATAAAAACCAATGTTTGAATCTCTACATGTCTATTTGCCATCTTTATTTTTTTGACCTTGCACCTGCACCCCAAAATCAAAGGTTGTTTGTCATTAAAATCAGTAGAAAAGTTTTACTCATTGTCCTTCTGGACTTGGTCCAAAGATGCAGCCCAAACCTTTTTATAGTTAACTGTTCCCAGATTTACACCTATAAAATGAGAGGACTCTCAATACTTATATCATTCATTATATCACTAGTCAAACAAGAATTTAATTGATAAAATATTGTAAATTTTCAATAAAGAACCTTTGCAATAATTCCTTATTCTGGCTTCCACTGAATTTCTGCAGTCGACTCCCAATTGATTCTTCAAAGGCACTACGCACTGAACCAATACTTAATTTCCCATACACAATCTCAAGCCTTACTGTCAAACTCAAATCATTTCCAATCACATCTTCATAAAATTCTTTACTATCCTTCAGTTCTGTTACTGACATCTTCCCATACTAGTCTTCCTCTATTACTCAAATTTACAGGTGCAATCCACCCTTGGTGTGTAAGTGCCCCCACTATTTTCTCTGTGTTTGGCTATTTACTTTTGTTACTCTTAGTTTGTTTATGTTAAACCAAAAGTTGCATAAGTAGTTCCACTTTGGGTGTAGGAACCGTACAAGTTGGTATCAAAGCTTCAGTGGATTTTCGCCCTTGCTATGTGATTTCCAAAAAAAGGTGAGGGGCAAATCCCAAAATGTGAAAGAAGAGCTAGACAAAAGATTCACAAAGATTGTAGAAGAAACAAGGCAATTGATGTAGCTACAAAGCCTAGGCAAAAGGATTAAAGACTGTTACCCTTCATGTAGCAAGAGGATTTTTGATCCAGATTGAGGACCCAACCCAAGCAGGCTGTGTGGGAATTTTATGGCTTCAGTCGACGTTTGCCCTTGCTATGTGATTTCCAAAAAATGGTGAGGGGCAAATCCCAAATGTGACTAAAGAAGAGCAAGACAAAAGATTCACAAAGTTTGTAGAAGAAACAAGGCAATTGATGTAGCTACATGTAGCTACAAACCCTAGGCAAAAGGATTAAGGACTGTTACCCCTCATGTAGCATGAGGATTTTTTTATCCAGATTGAAGACCCAACCGCCCAAGCAAGCTGTGTGGGATTTTAATGGCTTTGGGCCATAGCTTGCTATTTGATGCACATATATCAGTGACTATTTTCCAGTTGGCATTATCCTTGTACAGGACAGACAGATGCATGATTCCTTGATGGAGCTTTATGGTTCATTAAGAGGTGTTATTGTTTGTGAACATGCTCTCCTCGGCACTTCTCTCATGACAATTTATCTGTTGACCACCTTGGTAGGTGTTGAAGTGTCTTGAAGAGGGTTTTCCATTTGCACACTTGTTTTCCTATTGTTGTTGCCCCCTAGAGCACATTGGCATGAGGAGATTACATTTAGTGGGTTTATTATGGGAGTTCCTAGGTTATATGATGTTTATTATCTTCATGTTGGCTTATTCATCATGGTCCATGGCTATCTTAGTTGAGTGCTCCATTCATGCACTCATTTCTATGGTGAATTTAGCCTCCAATGGCTATGGTGGTGCATTGCTCATGGCACATTTCTGCTTGGTAGTGTAACGCCCTTGATTGCAACGAGAGTAGCGAGGTCTCTACAGCATAGTATGGGGGAGATGTTGTCACATTACTAACATTATGCTACCAAAAATAAAAAAAAAAATTAAAAAAACTCATGTCGGCTCATAAAATAAAAAAATGAAACCAAATAAAAAGTAGGCTCATAAAATAAAAATTTAAAACCAAATAAAAAGTTATTAAAAAAATCCATGTTGGCTCATAAAATAAAAAAAATAAAAATCATAGATAAATCTTAAACATGGGTCTATCAAGCACTTAAACACGGATCTATCAAGCATGGAGAGGGCTCAAATTTCTTGAGGTGTAAATTTTTTCTGGACATGTAAAAAGTTTAAGATTAAAAGAAATTACACATCAAGGAATTGGATCCCTCTCGGTGCTTGATAGATCCAGGTTTAAGATGGATCTATGCTGGTGGTATGGACAACTTGGTCTTGATTTAGCATCTTTTGAGGTAGTGACTACTTGATGAGATGGAGCATTTCTCTTGATTGGCAACTTTTCACATATTTGGAGGCATGGGGACTTTGTTTGCACACTTTTCTAGGTTGATCCACGTTGGCACCCATGGTTTGGAGAGTTGTTAATGGTATTTGCACATTGTTTCACATGTTTTCCCATGGTTTTGGGAGCCACTTTGTCCTTGCATTGGACGTTGTTCTAACTTCATGGAACTGTTTCCTAGGACAAGTTGTTTATGATATTTCTTGGAGGAGTTTGGGCATTGGTACATGTGCATGTAACCACTTTTACACATATGTTGAGGTCGTTTCACTTCTTGAGTTTGATTACAACTATATGGGCGTTGGGCACACTTTCCTATGTTATCTTCTTGTGGGACAAGTTATTGACTCCTTAAAGAGAGCCCCTTGGTCCTCTTGCGGCTTGTGCTACTTTTGGAACCCATTGGTGGCTCTAGGGTTTTGACCCCTCATTATAGTGGAACACCTTTTTATTTTTAGTATTGTGGCATGTGTATTGAGGCAAGTGTGATTATATTCAATATTGACATATTCCTCTCAAATCCTAGTCATTTTTGCTATATTTGGTATGGATTATCAGTATCTTAGTGGAGCACTCCCCCTTTGAAGAGTATTTTAATATATTTTGGAGATTTCTTGCAGGGTGAACTTTTGGAGATTCATTGATGTGGTCCTATGAGGTTTTCTTTACATGGCCAAAATGCCCAAGAACAAGGAGACATTTTTGCACAAGAGATGGAAATGTAGCATGCCCACTATTTGGTCCATATGTTTATTATGGTATGCCCACTAATTGGTCCATTTGTTTATTATGGCATGCCCACTAATTGGTCCATTTGTTTATTATTTCATTGCTCTAGGGTTTTTGACTTGTCTTGAGTTAGTTGAAGGATATTATTTGTTTATGCCTCCCTCAAAGAGATCTAGGATCTAAATCACGGATAATATTATTTTATTTGAGCAGGTTTTGATCTTGGACTCTAGATAATAGAAGCTCCTCCTACTATATTGGTTGTTGATGGTTTGAGGAAACTATAATTAGTTTGGGTTTTGACTTGTTATGAAAATATTTGAATGACAATGTGATAAATGAAGTTTCATCTAATGTGTGGCATCCCAATCTTCCATACTTGGCTGATTTATATGCTGGAAATTTTGCTTCAAGCTGTTGCAATAAGGGTTTCAAGCTAAGGGGCAGTTTTGTCAATTTAAAAAAGGCTTTGGATGGGGTGCATTCTATCTAGCTCTTTAGTTGTTATTGCAAGTTCACACAAGGGAACCTATGGAAGGGCCTTTCACTCTTATATTTCCAATCATTTTAAATCTGCAACCATTTGTAATTTTCTGAATGTTGTAACAACAACTAATTTTCTATAATCATCCCTCTTTGTTTCTTTATGACTCCATATGCCCTTTGGAACATTTGGCACTAGTCTTTCCCCCATTAACCACCTTTAAAATAAACCTAATAAACTAATCTAAAGCAATTCTTCACTTTACCCAAACCTTCATTTACCTTAGGTCCTTAGCTTTAGTAATCCTAACCCTAGGGATACCCCCTTTTGTGGAAGGAGATCCGTCCTTAAGGGAGAAGAGGTATTGTTCAGGTGACAGTGACAATCCTCTTGAGTTACCCTTAGGTTTGCACCCACTCTTTCGACTTTGAAGCTCAAGTGCAAGAACAATGGGTAACAAGGACCATTGACTCTAAGCCCAAATACTTCATTTCACAACCCTAAAATATTTCAAAAGGAAAAGGAGGATGTGAACCCTGGGTGAAAGGGAAGTAACACCCCTCTAAGCTCCTTGACCACACAGAACTCTCACAAACCCACTTTCAACCTTCAATGAAAATCACACAATATGACTTTGGCAATGAAGTAGAATTACACACATGGCTAAGCAAGATGAAGTTAGGCTTCAAGGAGCAACATATTGAAAATCATGAGCATATATTAACTGTGAGGCTGGAACCTTTGGATGGGGCATTCCATACATGGGGTGAGAGAGGGATCTCCGAAAAACCTAAAGGGGACTTCGACAATATTATAAATCAGCTAACTCGGAGAGTAGATCGTAACTGAGATGAGCCCTATGATAACTCATGCACTTGTTCCAAAATGAGTTGGAAGTCAAAGAATACAATGAGAGGTGTAATTATTGGAGTCAAAGGCCAAACTCTCCACAGATCTGGTGCAAAAGATCTACATCTCAAATCATAGGTCATAAATCAAAACTAAGGTAAGAATATTTGAACCCGATTCTTTGGAAAAAGACATTAATATAGCAGCTAGATAGGAGAGCAGACAATCATATTGAAGGATCCAGCATTGCAAACATTGTTGTCGGCAGGATCTTGACCTTGAACATTAGAGAAAAAATTGGAAAACCATGGCAAGTATTAAAAATAAAAAATAAATCATTTTTTTCAATATTTTTTAAATATAAATTAACAAAAACATTAAATAATCACATTGCCACATAAATATTTGAGAAAAAAAATGCATATATAAGATGTATAAGTCCTAAGCTATGATTTTACCCTCATAAACATTTTAGTGGTCTAAACTCCTAAGATCTACACCACTCAAACTTTGATATGAACTTGAGAGGACGCTCTCCTTGAATAATTGGATAATGACTCTAGGCCACAAGAGTAATCCCCTCCACCATTAGAAACAAGCGAGCCCTCAATCTCTCTTGCCACAATGACTTGGTTAGGTAGTCTTAATACCTTCAAGTTTTATGCCTGCATTAAAAAGAAAAGGCCCCTTATTTTGGTTGATCCTCTAGTAGAACATTGAACATTCTTGAGAAGAAACGAGTTAAATGATTAGGATTCCATCTTGATACTTTTGAAGGCTTTCCCATCGACATCCCAAACAATAAACACATACAATGTGAAGGTGTGGTGCACAAGGTGGAACTTACTGGAAGACTTTACCCCCAAGATGAATTTTATGTCATAGAGATTGGAGGAGTAGATGTTGTTTTGGGTATTCAATCACTTATTTCCTTGGAGCCCTACTCCACTAACCACTAAGAAATTTCCTCTCTATCAACAAGATGGTCGTGAATACACTATCAATGGCCTTCCACCTAAAATTATCCAAACCATTGACTCCAAACACATGTCCAAACTACTAAATAATGTCCACCTTGTCTTCATGGCTTGGTTGTACTATTGTGGATCCTTCTTAGCAAACTCATATGCCAAGCCTCTCTACCCTACCCCAAAAATATAAGATGGTCATTGAAGAGATGCCCATAGAAATTTTGCCTAGTAGGAGAATACAATATGTTACTGAGCTTGACCCCAATAAAAGCTCTATAGTTTCTCACCCTTATTGATATGGCCATTTTCAAAAGTTTGAGATTGAAAGACTTGAGGAGGAACTCTTAGAAGCTACAATCATAACTCCAAGTAAGATTCCTTGTGTTGCTCAAATTGCCTTGGTGAGAAACAAGGATAATTATCACTTCCATTGTATTGATTACAAAGCACTTAATCAAATTACTATAAAAAATAAGGTTCCCATGCCTCATATTTATGAATCCATGGATGAGCAAAATGGTCCTAAGTTTTCTTCTAAGATTGACTTCCACTCTAACTATTTCCAGATCCCTATACAACTATAGGGACCAGGACCAAGACTCCATCCACGACTCATCAAGGCCACTACCAATTCCAAATGATGCCAATCAACCTTTGCAATGTGCCTACTACATTTCAGCCTTCAATCTTAATGAACAAAGTGTTTGCTAAGTGTCTCTGCAAGTTTGTCTCAATCTCCTTTGATGATATCCTCATATATAATAAAATGTTACGAAAGCATCTAAAGCATTTGGATCTTGTGTCTGGATGATATCCTCATATAACTACTTTAGCACAACAAAAACTCTATGCAAGAGAATCGAAGTATGGATTTTTTCCATTACTTCCTTGGAATATCTTGACCACAGTATATCTATAGAGGGTATCAAATATTCAAGTCATTCAAGAGTGACTAGTGCCTATGACTATTAAGAAGCTTCAAGGATCTTTGGGCTTAGCAGGTTTCTATAATCATTTTGTACAAAATTTATCTAATGTTGCTTGACCTTTGACTAGCTTAACAAAGAAGTATACCTTTCATTGGTTACCTAAGGAACAACAAGATTTTGATAGTATGAAGGAAACCCTTGCTTCAACTCCAATGATCACGACACCTGATTTCACCCATCCCTTCATCATTGAGTATGATTCTTCTAGGTTTGGACTCAACATAATACTCTTACAAGAAGATAGAGCTATTGCCTTTAAAAGAAAGAAGTTGAATGACAAGGAATGACACATGTTCGCGTAAAGCAAAGAAATGTTGTCTATACTTCATGTAGTTCCCATGTGGCATCAATTTCTCCTTGGTAATAAATTCTTTATTAAAATTGATCACCTTAGCTTGAAGCACTTACTATTGTTGTGGTATGCCTAGGCTGTCCACTTAAAATTTGAATCAAAGATACTAACATGCAAAATCAACAAGATAGAGTTAACATGAGCATTTTTTTATGCATGGATTGAAGGTGCATAATAATTCCCATAGAACTTGGGTGCAAGCTTCTAGGTACTCTTATGCTTGAGTGAGACCTATTTTTATGGATGCAAACGAAGGAATGCCAAGTTCCCCAACCTAAAAGCTATGTTCTGACCAATGTTGGTTGGCTTGTTTCAATCATTTTTGAGCCATGACTAGATTGTCCTTGAGGTACAAAGGATGTCCTCCAACACTCGTAAAAGGGTGTCCTTAGACTTGTTCAGCAAGTGTGTTGTAACAAATGTATTTTTTTGTCCATATAACACCTCATTGGGTGTCATCTAGGTCACTCGATGATGGGTTGTACTATACAACCATTCAACAATGGGAAGCCATTTGTCCCATTGGCCTTGTTTCTCTAATGCAAAACACCTAGATAAGTCTCCAAACACTTATTAACCACCTCAATATGACCATCTATTTCAGGATGATAAGTTGTGTTCATTTTCAATTGATGCCTTGGGTTTGAACAACTATTGCCAAAAATTGCTAGTGAAGGTAGGATAACTATCACTCACAATAGAAGTGAGCATGCCAGGAAATTTAAAAATATTATCCAAGAAGACTTCGATGATTGTAGAAGCTCAAAATGAATGTTGTAAGCCACAAAATGAGCATACTTGGAAAGGAGGGAAACAATGCATAAACCAAAATTTTGAAAATTGGGAAAAATAGTTGGAGCCCACCCATGCCAGGTGGTAGGGTGACATGGAGGATCCACATGGGCAGGAGGTCCGACGTGGAGGAGCTGCGCAGGTAGAGGGTGCGATGTGTACCAGCCACATCAGTTCTGTGTGCGCAAGTGACCATTAGGGATGGAGTGTGATGGCAAAGAAAATCTGGCCATTGAGCAGCAAGGTAGATCGACGACTGAGAACGATTCAGGCCCGCGAAGGTGCACGCAAGTTAATTTGTTTTCGTGGCCCTGAAAGAAAACCGCCCCATCCATGTGTCATTCTCTGGTGCATTCAAGCACATAAAAGTGGTCTTGGGAAACCACTTCTTCTGGGAGCCTGAAACCACTTTTTGGTCTGATAGTGAGTGACGTGACATGGGGAGATGTGACAGGAAGAAATGTAAAAAGGAATGGGACCCTCGTCAGTCATGTCAGTTTTCAAAGATTGTGCAGATCAATGTCAACGACTCACAGTGTCCCAAGGCCTTGAACATGCATGAAGGATAACAGAGCTACACGACCCTGAAGTGGTAAACCACTCGATGACGTGTCTCTCTCTCGTGCATTCAGGCTTGCAAAAGTGGGTCCAGGAAACCGCTCTTCTCGGACCCTGAAATCGCTTTTGGCCTGACGAGCAGTGATGTTATGATGGGTCCAGACATGATGTGAGGAGATATTATGGGTAATGGGACCCACGGTGATCATGTCAGTATGGGTGGATCGCGCATATTTGATCGACGACTAGGATTGAATCAGGCCCATGAAAGTGCACGAAGTTTAATTTATTTTTGCAGCCCTTAAAGAAAACTACCCCATCCATGTGTCGCTCTCTCGTGCATTCAGGAACGTAAGAGAAGTTTCAGGAAACTGCTCTTCTAGGATCCTGAAACCGCTTATCACTGACAGTGGTAAGGCAATGCAGGTGGCATATGAAGGGTGCGGATCAGGGGAAAAGCGACATTTTTCACATTTGAATTTCTGGAGCCCGAGGTCGAAAAATGCAGTCGATCTTATGCGTTAGATTGCGCAAAATCGAAGGATTTACAAAAAAAAAGGCGTGGGGGGCAAGCCCCCTTGACCCCTGTCGTCCCCCTCATATGTCATTGAGTGTGAGAAAGTTTTGTGGCAGACAGAAATTGTCAATATAGACTGTCTCCATAATGCATGGAAATTATTTTGATATTTTTAAGAATGCGATGAGGCTAAAATGTAGAAGGATCAACAAAAGGATTCTTATTTTGAAACAGGTTTCCATTTGTTTCAAATAGAAGGTAGAGTAAATCCTCTAGGCTTGATTGAGAAAGAAATTCTCGTTTTGGGTGACCTCCAAAGAAGCCAATTTTTTTTTGGAAAGGCCTTATATGATGGTGCAAGAGTACTGGATATGAAATAACTCAAAGTGAGTAAATTTTATGATACTAGTATCATGGTGGTGGTGTTATCACAATAAAGTGGAGGCACATTTGGGATCATGATCATGGTAAAATTGCTTGTTAGCTAGCAATGTGAAGAATTGAAGTAGGCCTGGTCGGATGCTTGGTGACAAGAAGTTCCACTAATGAGCAAGGATACTCAATTGAGAGTAATTGGTTGTAATATGCATGATAAGAGAAATTGCAGGATATGAGTCAACAACTTATGAGTGAGTAATGAGAATGGTTAAGTAAACTCCATTTTCCTAGAAGTTGTCACTCATAGGAATAAGACATCCCAATATGTGGAATTGGCATGTGGCTCCTGATGGTGACATGGTGTCCATGCAAAGGCTACTAATTAGGGAATGAGACCTTCCCATGTGTGAATCAATTGTATGGTTGATTCCTTGTGTGCTCGATACAAAGGCCATGAAATTGGATCAGCTATGATGTGGAAGAGGAAATTCCATGCTATGATGAGGGACTGGAAAGGGAGAATTCCTTAACTCCTCCCTTACTATTGAAATTATATTTTACAAAAATTTATGGCATAGAATTGATGAACATGCAAGAGATTAGATAAATGAAATGAATACACACTAGTTGGCATATTAATAGACATTACATAGTGCATGTGAAGATGTTGATGATGTTGTCGCATGTGACCAACAACCTTATGAAGAAAAGGTTGGGACAACAAATTTATGATCACGAGGTTGGTGGAAGGATGGTGTAATCATTTGTAGGAGACCAACTGATCAGGTAATATCAAAGATGTTAATGGAAGCCATGCATGTAATGGTTTATTTAAGATTGCATGAAGGTAGTCATACTTGATGGGCTACCAGAGTGCTCTGTTGGAAAGACAGAGTTACATAAATGATGTGACTGTATCTTGCAATTATATGGTGATACTGATTCACATGAAGTAAATGTGTTTTGTGATATGGACATGTTAACATCTGGAAGTGTTTGGATGACTTAAGTTTTCAGAGTTCAGGAAGGAATGTCTTGGGTATGGCAACATGGGTGAGACCATACTGAAGGCTGGAATATTCCATGTGCAAGATCCAAACCTTATGAGAAGGGTATCATGGTTGTAAGATTAAATTTATGAATAGCACATAGTGTCCATTTCATATTTGAAACCCTCTGATTTAAGTTTATGAGAGTAATTTCATGGATGCAAATAAAATTATGTAGAAGATAGATTGTAAATTCATGTTTGAATTTAATTATTAATGCCATTGAATGATTATGGAAAAACAGATGTGAATTTGATTGTTAAGTGCTGCTGACTGTTTGGTTGTTTGAGGAGTGTGTCAGGAAGACACATTACAGGAAGACCATGTGTGATGGCCTGCAGAAGTCAGACTCCATGGGAAGGATCCCATATCTGGAAATGGGTTTCGGGTGAAATGCCATTGGATATTTTGACAATATCTGATCTGAACTACATGTTGTTAGGAAATGTGGGTGAGATGGTAAAGATTATTCCAGTAAGACATATGTGGATTATGGAATGTGAAAAGGATTGAGGTGGAAAACTGAGGGACTTTCAACTCAGAGAAGGGATCCCCCACTCCTCACGAATGAAGAAAAGATACATCTGCAAAATAGATGAGTATTCTGTAACCCTAGTTAAGAATATACATGTCTGGTTATTAGATTTAATATGAAGAGCATGTTTTCTGATTTCATTAATTCCAGATTGCTTGAAGTGTGACTGTAACGTCCCCAGTTTGAACCTATCACATTAAAATTGTAAATGATGTAATCTTGTTATATAATCATGGTGAGAAGCTCAAGGCCAAGGCTCTGCCATCGATTTATTGATGCATATGGTTTACGTGCTAGCCCGGCACAGTGGAATTGTAAATATAATGTAATATGCATTTTAATAAAAATCTCCGCAACTAGCTATGCAATGCAACAAAGAGATGGGGGCATGATTTTACAAGGAATTGGGAGAGAAAACATTCAAACCCTTGGAGCCAATCAAGTCAAGCTAAGTGTCAATGAGAGAACCCATCAAACCCTCAACTACCCATGTTGACTTTTGTACCTAATCATTCAAAAGTTGGTTGAGGTAGTTAATGCCTTGGGAATGGAGAGGTATGGCTGTCCAAATTCGGGTATGGGCAAGCCACCCTTCATGGAAAATCGTGTTTGTCTCCTTGGGAAAGAAAAGAGCCACGAAATTGCTCTCTAAGGGATTATTCACCATTGCCTTGCTCTCTCACGCAGCTCTGGCTGCCTGGGCGTTTTCCTCCCTGGGTTTTCTGTGCTCCCCTTCATCTTTTAGCGGGGAAGGGGCGTTTTTGTGTTGATTACCAGTGGGGAAGAGAACAAAACGTTTTTGGGTCTTCCTGGAGGTTGTTTAGGCCATGGGAAAGGATCATAACCAGTGGGAGAAATCGGTTTTGCTCCCTGGGGTTGAATTCAAAATTCCACAGTTCGTTTGGGTGAACCACGAGTTGGGAGAGCCAATGTGGTCCCTGTGTTGTGAGTACCTCTGAGGTAAGTGTGTTGGCGTATGGGTAATGGGTAATCCATTGTTTTGGCTTGAGCTTGAGAGTAAGCATCCAGGGTTCAAGTGTAGCCTGATAAACCCAGTTGGACTGGCTTGGCTGAGATGAAATGGTTAATGGGCTGTGTGTGAGCTTGAATGTCCCCTTTTCCTTGTGAGAATCATGCCCAGCTCGAGGGTGGTCTCTGAGTGCTGAAATAATATAGGCTGGGCAGAGACCTACGGTTGGGTGGAACGTTGCAGCAACATAGCTAGTTGTTTGGGGACCATTCTACCATGAAGATAAGTGTTTCTTTGTCTATGCGATTTACTTCTGCAATGTTTAAATGGATGACTATTTTGATATGTTGTATGCATATGATATGTGTGTGGGTAATGCTTTAAATTCCGCTGTGCATAATTTCTTGTTTCCCATCTGCACACATCTCTTTTAATGGTGTGAATCTAATGAATGGGCGGAATTTTTATGAAAAGCCCCAGAGATTGCCATCAGGTACCCTTCCTTGCCTTGGATGGATGGGTGGGTACGTTACAGTGACTAGGGCCTACATGGATCACATCGGAAAGGGATGAATTCCTTTCGGGTGTTGGGTTATGTTAGGGTTGTCAATATTGACTACACCCTAAGGGACTAGATGCATTCCTAGTGTTTCAATATTTGAGAGGGAATGTTATGAAATATGGTTACAATTTTAGAGCAACAATACTAATGAGCTTGCTTATCCATCTTGTGTTGTCAGCTTAAATAGATGTAATTTGGCGTTGCACACTAAAGAAGCAAGGTGAAAGGTTATTGTGAGGGTTTGTTGTGAAGGGTTGTTGTGTGTATGAAGGGTTGTTGTGTGTGTGAAGGGTTGTGAATATGTGGCTCCATAGTAGAACCTTGACCTGGAAATGGTCATGGTGCAACCAAAAGCTCTGATACCACTCTGTAACATCCCCCTCACCCAATCCAACCATCGGGAGGAGATGTTGGAAAAAACCTGGGCTTTCAAATTTCGCCTCAGATCCATAATACGAATTTCAACAAACAAAATGTGTGCAGAAATGCAAATAAACATGCACAACAGAAATAAAGTCTATCCACACACATATAATATACAAATACAAGCATAAACATTACAGGAATCAAATAGAACATACATGAGAATACTTATCTTTATCCAACGCAGATCCAGGCAAATGGCTGTGTAAGAGCACTTATCCACCCAACCATAGGCACTCTGCCCATTATATACTCTTTCTAATGCTGATAGGCCACCCCCAAGATGGGCTATGAGACCACCGGGGCGAAGGAAACACCTACAAGATTCTATCTCTCAGCCCACAACTCATTATGCTCTCTGTGCTTAGCCAAATGCTCATACAAAGCTCTATAGGGGTCTCACTTAGCCCTCACAGCCTTGGATTCCACAATACTTTCCCCACACAACACCCTTCTAGCTTAGGCATCCCCTTCACCGATCCATGGTTCTCTTAGGCGATTCATCTTGCTGGGTGCTTCCAGTGTGTGCATAGAATAAGTCCAACCTGGTATTGGCTTCTATAGAACCTCCTATAGCCTCAATCTGCGGCTTCTCAAGCACCTACGAGTAGAAGAAATCAAGGGTAAGGGTTCCTAGATTTCCCAAATTCTCTGCTCACCTACAACCAACAATACCCACTTCCCAATCTGCCGCATGGTCTCCAAATTCAAATTTCTGGGTTAAAAAAACATGGTAAGTTCATGGACAGCAAGGGAGAGCTCTGCATCTTCTAAACCTGCATGAAAGAATGAGACAAATGAGGGTTGAATCCAAGGGATATGGGAAAATGGTGAAAATAAAACTAACATGACTTCTGGAAGTAGGAGAAAGGACTCCTGGCAGCTGCAGGCTGAGTTCTGTCATGACAGAACTGTCACAAAAGTGCAGTCAGTCCCATGCTTCAATAACTACATGAGGTGACTTTTCCCACCAACCACACACATGCATTAATGATTGGAAAAATGGTAAAAAAATGAGATATTTGGTTTATTCTCATCACATGACATAATTTTGGGTGAGTTCTAAGGTTGACACTTGGCAGGATAGGATTTGGTTTCACATAGGCCCCCTTCCTCTTCCCCTCTAGTGGAATCAGAGCCCCTTTGGTGCTCTTTACACAACCATTGTTGGACCATTTTATTATTTATACACATAATATTTACATATATTCTAAATCGGCATAAAATCGAACCAAACAGTCCAAATAAAATATAACATCATACATGCCTATCCATTCACTAGTCGGGCCTTGGCCTTGAGCTCCGCACTAGGATTTCACACTAGCATATTTACATTTTTAATGCAATAGGGTCAAAATCAGGATATTACAGGCCACAATTTAGGGCTTAACATACCCCTCTCCTTTAGATAACTATTGTCCTCAATGCTTGGTTAATTGTGGATGATTCTGTATGAAGATCTCATCTTCCCTTGTTGAATATTCTACTGGTAAGTTCTTCCACTTGGTGAGGTACTCAATAATAGCCCGATTTCGTAGTTTTTTGGTCCTTGTTTCAACGATTTGTTTAGGTTCCAATCTAAATTTTCCTCCTTCATCAAGTTCTGAAAAGATGGTTTGAATTGAGATCTTGTCTCCTATTACCTTATTTAAGCAAGAAACATAGAAAACTAGTGTACCCTTAAAGATGAAGGGAGCTCCAATTTGTAATCCATACTATCAATCTTCTGCAACATTTTATAAGGACCATAGTACTTGGGTGCTAATTTAAATTATCCTTATTTAGTTGCTTGAGGGACATCTGTTTGTAAGGTTGTAGCCTCAAAAATACCCAATCCCCTTCTTCAAAACTCCTTTCACTACAATGTTGATCTACTTGTTGTTTCATTCTATTTTTTTATATAACTAGTTCGTCCTTCAATATTCAAAGAGCTTCTTGTTGTTGCTCGAGGTGATCTTCCATAGATTGAACTTTAGATTTTCCTTTCAAGGGAGATGTCATATATGGAGGTTGGTACCCATAAAGTGCCATAAATGGAGACATTTTTGATGACGTATAGAAGGAAGTATTGTACCACCATTCTGCCAAAGATAACCATTTCACCCACTTTGTTTGTTTATCAGATGCAAAGTAGTGAATATAGATTTTCAAACATTTGTTCACTATCTCATGTTTCCCATCGGATTAAGGATGATAAGATGAATTATGAGACAAATGGGTACCCAATCAAGAAAATAATTCAGTCCAAATTTTTCTAGTGAAAATTGGATCTCTATCACTTACAATAATATATAGGTTTCCATGTAGCTTTTGAATTGTTTCCATGAATGCTACAACTATTGTATTTGAATTAAAAGGGTGAGAGAGTGCACAAAAGTTTGCATACTTGGTGAGTCTATCAACAACCACCATAATAACATTCTTCCCTTCTGTAGACCTATGATAAAATCCATTGAGAATTCCTCCCAACACTGACAATGTATGTCTAATGGTTCTAAAATACTTGTGGTCTTAACTATTTCAACCTTATTTTGTTGGAAAACCAAAAATTCTACCACAAAACTTTGAACATCATATTTGAAACCTTCCCAAAAAATTACTTCTTGACCCTATGGTATGTTTTTAAGAATCCCGAGTGCCCTCTTATAGGAGAGGTGTGTAATTCCAAAATGACCTTTTGTTTGAGTTGGGAGTTCTTATATATATAATATAGATATCCTTATACTATAGTGAATCATTTCCACACAAAAGTATCTAATACACTGGGATCCTTTTGTAGCTTTTGAATGAGTGTCCACACCGATAGGTCATTCTTCCATTATTCCCTTGCTTCTACTATCCAATCATGTTGTATAATATAAATAACACAAAGTAATGCCTCAACATCATCATTTTTTCTTGAGAGTGCATCTACCACTACATTATGTTTCCCTTTTTTACAAATTATTTCAAAGTCATATCCCAACATCTTTGTTACCCATTTTTGTTGCTCTTTTGAATATAGTCTTTGTTCCAAGAAGTATTTAAGACTATCATGATCTGATTTGACCTTGAAGTGCCTACCTATTAAGTAGGGATTCCATTGCTTAAGTGCATGTACTATTGCCTACATTCTTTCTCATAAATAGGTTTGTATAAGTTCTTTCCCCTGATTGGACGACTTTCAAAATCCAAGGGCATTCATTCTTGCATTAGAACAACACCAATGTCATTTCTCGAGACATCACATTCCACAATAACGTTTTTGTGAAGTCTAGTGCGGTCAAGACAGGGCCTTTGCACATTGCCTCTTTCAGTTGTTCAAAATATTGAGTTGCCTCTAGAGTCCAAGAGAATGAATCCTTCTTCAATAATGCTGTTAGAGGTGATGCTTTTCTTCCATAGTTCCGAACAAACTTGTGGTAGTACCCTATCAAACCTAATAATCCTCTAATATTCTTGAAGGTTTTGGGAATTGACGAGTCCATCATGGCTTTAATTTTTTTAGGGTCTACCTTGACACCTTCATGAGATACAATATGACCCAAATACTCTAGCTCCTTTACCCCAAAGAAACATTTGGAAGGTTTTTCATATAGTTGTTTCTCCTTTAGTAGTTGTAACACCCTGTCAACATGTTGAACATGTTCTTCCCAAGAATTGTTATACATTAGTATATCATCAAAAAAGACTAACACAAATTTTCTAACGAAGAGCTTAAAAATGGAATTCATCAAACCTTGAAATGTAGAAGGTGCATTCGTAAGGCCAGAAGGCATGGCCATAAATTCATAATGAACTTGATGAGTTCTAAATGTTTTTTTTGGATGATTTCTTCCTTCATTATAATATGATGATACCCTGAACAAAGATCCAACTTTGTGAAGTAAAATGTTCTATGTAGTTCATCTAGCAATTCATCAATGACAAGAATAAGAAAATTATCTTTAATGGTGAGCTTTGTCAGCTCTCTATAATTTGGAAATATATGCCTTGATCCCTCCTTGTTTACCATCACCACTGGTGAAAAGTAAGAAATTTGGCTAGGATTAATTATGCCAGCTTCTAACATTTCTTCAACCATACGCTCAATTTCACTCTTTTGGCTGTAGGGGTATCTGTAAAGTCTGATGTTAGGAGGAACACTTATTGAAATCAAGTGAATAACATGATCGCGATCTCGAGTAGGTGGAATAACTTTTGGAATATCCTCAAATACCCTGGAATGCTTATCAATGACCCTTTGTAGATCTACGGGAATAGGAGGCTTAGGTGTTTGAACATCCAGTGAGCATAATTGTTCAATTACACCCCGATGACCATTTTTCAACAATTGTTTCATTCCATTAGAACTTATCACCTTTCTTGGTTTCCCTGTGATACCCCTTAACTCAAATTCTTTTCCTTCCTAGGAAAATTTCATGAAAAGTTCTTGAAAATTAAAAGCCATTGTTCCCAATGATTGTAACGATTGGACCCTTGAGACAACATCAACACCACCCATTGGGATAGAAATCATTGGAATATTCAATACATATTCCCTTATAGTAAAAGTTATCTTATGAAATTTCCTTAAGCAATTGATATTTCCTCCATCCGCAATCATTACTTGAAACTTTGGTGCTGGATATATAAAGCAATTAAGACTTGGGCTGATTTAAAGTGAATGAAATTATGAGTACTACCAAAATAAATCAAAATTGTTACCTTTGTCATTTTGATATATCCTTTGACCTTGAGAGTTCGAGGAGTGCTAATTCTATCCAATGCATGACAAGATATTATGGAATTAATCTTGTCAGGAATAATATATTCTATTTCTTTAGCTTGGGATTGTTCCTGTTCTTTTTCTTCTTCAATCTATGTAGAATGATTTAATCTCATCACACTTGTGTCCTTTATATACTCGCTATCACAATTAAAGCATAGAAGTTTTGCTCTTCTTTCATCTATTTGTTGAGGTTTCAACCTTGTAGGTTGATCTGGGTTAGAAGAAGGAACATTAATCTCTCTATAGGTGTTAAAGTTGGTCCTTCTAGTAGCAATCACCATATTTTTACTTTCAACCTTCCTTGCTACCATGGAATCCTTCTCTAGGGATGTTGGTTTGAACAAGACGCACCTCATGTTGAGTGTTATCCTTCAAGTTTCTTATAAATAGATATAACAATTTATCATCCAGTATGTCATTCACTTTGAGACTCAACTTTTGAAATTGTTGAATGTGCTCAATTATTGAACCCTTTTGCCTTGGATTTATAAATTGGGTAATGAAGGAATTGCTTTTAACATCATCATGATATTATATCTATTCTTTTGTAAAAATGGACCAAGAGATAATGGATTCCTTTTTTCAATTACAAAGACATTAGTACCACAAAAATCGCCGAGGTTCTAAATATAAAGATGCAATAGTTAACCTTTGTAGATTTAGCACCTGGTGTATTTCAAAGAATTGCTCCATTTGGAATATCCATGTTATGGGGTCCGGACCATCAAAATTCTTCATGTTGATCTTGGGGAGTTGGTTACCCTTTGGGGACCATACTTGATTACTTCCATTATTAGAATCAAATCCTCTTAGAGTATGCTTATTAAGGGATGGTTTCTCAACATGGACACTATATTTATCTTCTTGAGTACCTTGGGCCACATCCTCACCTTTAGGAAGATTTTATTTTGGATTTTGTATGAGCTTAGAAATACTTTCCATATTTTAATCGATATTCTTCTCCATTTGCGCCATCCTTTCCTCCATATTATTCTCCATATTAACTAAATCAATCATTCTTACAAACCTTTTAATTAGATCTTCCAACTTGGAGGCCCAAAAAGATAGGTCTTCACTTTCATCACAAGTCAGAGATAAATCCTCTATTGGTTTGAGTGGAGTGGTGTGGCCTCTTCAAAAAAAATTTGGTTCCACAAAGAGAAATAAAAATAGATATCTACAATATTTTCATGCATTTGAGATCAATCCAAATAGATCCTTCTACTAGAAGTTATTCAAATTTGAAATGGCGTACATTTTTAAAACCCTGATTTGGAGACTATTTTGTTGGCCAACCTTCCACCTGATGGAACTATGAAATTTTGGCCCCTCTAAGTCTGAAATTATGGATGGTGGTATCCTGATATGTCCTATTTCCAACGCCATAGGTTTCGTTTAATTCTGATGTGCCAAGAGGAAATGGTTGCAACTTTTCCACAACGTGTTGATTTTTGAACTTTTCCAAAGAGTGAAATTATACGACCTACCACGTGTCCAATTTTTTGGATCTAAATCTGAAATTTATACCATAGATACTATAGTCCTTATTTATTCATATGAGATGGGTCTCATTCAATTTGTATCTCACATACCCCAGATCTAATAGTATTTCCAAGGACACCTTTTCTAGACTAGCTTTTGCGATAGTCATAAACCCTAAATTCCACTGGGTATAACTCCAAAATTGTAATGAGTCAAGATCTGAAACTTGTACCAAAGATAGTTCGGTCTGTCTTCTACTTCACCTTTGATATTCTCTATTTGAAAAGTCCTATAAAAAAAATTATAGAGAAAATTCCAAGATGACTTGTTTTGGAAGCATCCAAGATCTTATACCAAATGTTATGTAACAAATTCCCCAAAAGAGCATAAATAGACAAGCAAGATTAATCCATGCCTTAATAATGAAGAAAAGAGATGAATATCAATCCTCTTTGATGGGGAAACCTTCTTATACAATGTATTAAATATACAAGATAAGACAAGATGATTCAAATGAAAAGGTCTGCTTGATCAATATAGGAGACAAAGAGGTACAATTAACACTAATGGACTCAAGCTGACATCAATAATATAAAAATAATAAGTGTCTAGTTTAGGGGGGAATGGGCCACAAGTTAGGGCTTAACACCATTCCTTTTCCCTCCTCTAAATAGACAGGGAATGCTGGTCTAGCCACCCTCACTTTACTTGGACTCATCCTCAAATTCTCATTTGGTATGTAAAACACCCATTCCTGAAGGTGATCCCAAAACCATATGTGAATATCAATTTCACGCCAATCAATCTAGTCAACACCTCACCATATGATATTTAGTGGCGTACAAAATTAACCATGATACAATTGATGGTTCCCACCAAGGCGACAATTGGGGGCATCAATCCCCCCCGTGATGAAAGTGATGAAAGCCATATCCCCTCCCATTAATCCACCTACACGAGTTGCCCCACAATGTTTCTTGTGAAACATAGTAGGGAATCCCACAACCTATGTCCTACATTGCCTAATCTTAGAAACATGTCATCCACACCTACCAATGCACCCTAGAACTCACCTACAATGGACATACTCTTTGCTCCAAAAGTAGAGATCTCTGTTAATATGTTCTTTATCATTCTAATTTTTTCTTTCCTATTCTGGTTGTGGTTTAGTTGTCATTTGTTTTGACTTTGTTTTTCGAAATGCTCTTGTCATTTAGAATTTGGTCTTCTTTGTTCTAGTTGTGGTTCAGTTGTCATTTGTTGTGACTTTCTTTGTCACTATGCTCTTTGTCGTTCATAATATTTTGTCTTCTTTGTTCTTTTGTTGTTCAGTTGTCATTTGTTTTGAATTTCTTTGTCAAAATTCTCTTTGTCATTTCGAATTTTGTCTTCTTTGATTTATCATTCATTATTTAATCATTTCTTCTAACTTGTCTCTTTCAATCATATCTTCTGACTTCTCTCCGTGTTTCCTAATATGTTTTTGTGTTTGCCTTGTTACATTCCCAACGTGTACATCATCCATTTATTTTCATTAAGAGAATGCATGATAACTTTGATTAATATACCATGGTTATCATTGAAAACCTATATCAAAGAGAATAAACATTAAAACACAATGTCATTAATGTTATGCACATTGAAATCTATGCATGAAGATCAAAATGTAAACAAAAGGAAATGAAATATCTGCACAAAGATCAACAGGTAAACAATAGACACTAAAGTCTATGAAAGTTAACAATAGACACTAAAATCTATGCATGATGATCAAAAGCTAATAAACAAACATTGAAATCTATGCACAAAGATAAAAATATAAACAACACATACCGAAATATATGAAGATTATCACTAACATAATATTTATGATAGCACTTCATATAACAATTTATGATATCACTAACATAAATCTTAGTGATATCACTAACATATCTTTATTCATAAATTATTTTCAATTTTTCTTTTACAATTTATTGTGAATATTTGGAAACATATTATACATTCCAAATCTTAGTGATATTACTAACATATATTTTTTCATAAATTATTTCAATTTTTATTTTCCAATTTATAACTAACAATTTATTGTGAATATTTGGTAGCATATTATTAATGCCGAATCTTAGTAATATTTTATTTTGTAACTTGGGGAATTGGAAAATGGGGTCAGGCTCGTACTCACATGGCATGAGGTCAATTCTAGTCAACTACCACTATACCCCTAGTTGTACCAATGCTGACCCAATAGCGGTACATAGGGATAATCAAGGTTTCAACCACAGGAGTTACTTAACAGTGCACCCTATTGCCAACTGGTCTACATCCCGTAGCACCAAATCTTAGTAATCTCACTAACATATCTTAATTTATTCATAAATTATTTATAGTTTATAACCAACAATTTTTCTTTTAGGCTTCCATAATGTGTTGGTTTGTTCAACATTTCTGGATTCATTGTGCTCATGTTTAATTTATCAATGTTTTGAACCTATGATACTCAGTCCATCATCCAGATCAAAAGAATAATGATTAGAGAAGGAAAATATATCTTTCCAAGAAGTGCAAAGCCATCAATAAACTAATAGAGGAAAGGAAAAATAAGAGAGCAAAGAAAGGTAGACAAAAGAGCAAAAGACAAAAATAAAGAGAACTCAAGAAATAGAAAGACACAAAAAGGAAAAAAGAACAAAGGAAAAGGAGACAATAGTAAGAACAAAAATAAAAATAATAAAATATAAGATAAAATAAGAGAAATAAATGATATATATATATAAATAAAAGTATCGTCATGGTTGATATATATATATATATATATATATATATATATAAGTATCGTCATGGTTGATAAGTCATATAATTGGGGGCAACATGTTGCTTTGCGGCAACATCCCTAGATGCAGAGGCTCGTTCGAAGAACAAGTGGTGGGTGTTACAGGTTTTCTTTTCTAAATTTTTAACAGGAGCAGAATGAAGCACACGAGCGAAGGTAAAGAGCAGGTGATTTAGTTAGAGGGATCATGTATAGTGAGGAGGTGGACTACGAAGAAGACAGCGGGGATTTTTTGATTTTTTGCTCAGATCTTGAGGTACGTTCTGCATAGTCGAAAGTATCTTCGGTGGCCATGGCGTAGGAGGAGGAACGTACAGTCACTTCTCCACTAACGGAAACCACGTTCAACAATAATGGGATTGTCGTTCGGAAGGAGGAAATTCATAAGGAAGCACCGAGGAAAAGAAGGGGGATTCGGCCAAAAAAAGGATTTCCAAAAATGATAGTCGAAAAAGACATTAACATGGAACAGATACCATATTACCTCAATTACGCCTTGGTCGGGAGGTTTTGTGGAAAGGTGACGACTAGAGGTTTGCTGGAGCAGTGGATATAGGAGATTTGACACTGTGTTATAGGATACGTGCTAGTTTTCCACATCCTCCCCAGAGGCTGGTTCCTCATAAAAACCCGAAGTATGGAGGAAAACAACAAATTACTGGAAAAAATTGGCAGTGGGGACCGTCGGGGCTAATTCTGAGGAAATGGACTGTGGATTTTAACACTTACAAAACACTGCATAATAGACAATAGATATGGGTAATATTTCCTGGCCTCCCTATGGTATTCTGGAAAAAAAATATTTTTGAGGCTATTGGGAATAAATTAGGCAAGTTTATAGCCACAGAGGAAAATTGGGAGGACAAAATAGATCGTAGATGTGCCAAGATATTGGTCGAGATGGATATGAGAGACATGCTATACAGAGAACTCAAAATTGTTATGCATGGAAGTGTATGGTGGCAACATTTAGATTATTGGAAAACACCATTTAGGTGTTTCAAGTGAAGAAAGGTAGGACACTTGCAGAAGGAATACTTGGAAAATAGTGCGAAACCGGTCTACAGGAAGGTCTGGGTAAAAAGGCAAAGCCTACATCCCTTGCAACAATTCACGACTAGATAAGAACAATGCAGGGTGGCGAGGACATAGGGAAAGCGCCAGTTTCAAAGTTAATTGAAGCTTAGGAAGAAGCTGGGGAACCCGAGAGGATGGAAAGTCAACCAGACCACTGCACAGAAAATGCGGAGGCTTTAGATGACTTCTCTCCATGGAAGGAAAAAGGTAATAACAAAGTCTCACCTTTATTTTCACTTTCCCCGTAAGAAAATATTGTTCCACTATTTAAGGATTCACTTTTGAAGGAGAAAAAATTGAATTTGAATAACTAAAAAAATCCCAACAAGAGGGTCGAAGTTAAGAGAACTTACGATCTAAGATCAAGAAGCACTTCGGTTGAAGACGAGGTAGTATCCACAGGAGGACTGGTGCTTAGCTTAGTTCAAAAAGCATGACTAGGAAGAAAGTCTCTACTCTTAAAGGCTCAAGTGAAAGCAGCCTTAGATATCAAAGATGGCAAGTATACAACAATTAAATGGGCTCTTAGAGTGTCGGCCCTCAGAAGGGGTACCTGATGCTCTTGCTCTCTCTCAATACATGAGGGCTAGGGGGGGCCTCAAAAAAACTTCCTTGAAAAGGTTGATCAACAACCTAAAAACAACGGTACTAATGATCCAGGAAACAATGTTGGAAGGAATAAAAACGGAAGAAATAGTTAAAGAAATTGTGAGAGATTGGGAGATGTAAAGTATGGACGCAGATGGGCACTTTGGAGGCATTGTAACAGCATGAAGCCCGGTCATGAACTGAATTGCAGTAGTTAAACATGACTCGGTATTGGAAACAAAACTTAGAGATGGGGAGACAACGATGGATTTTGCAACACTGAACGTGTATGGGCCTTTCTTCAACTGAAATAATTTTTGGGAAGATTTCGGGCGCACAGGAGCAATGGGGCAAGCTAATGTGATCTTAGGTGGGGATTTAAATTTAACTCTCACAATGGGAGTAGTTTGGGGTGAGAATGCCAGGAAGGACGTTCTTAGCGCTTTTTTCTTGGATTTCTTTGAAAAAAGGAAGTTGGTGGATGTAGTTCCTCTAAAATTGGAACCCACTTGGAGAAATAAAAGGGGAGGAGCTCAGGCTATTTCCAAAATACTGGATCATTTTATGGCTGAATAAAATCTACTTAATGGAAAACTAATACTAAGGTCCACCATAGAAACTGGGGGTAATTCCGACCATAGACCAATTTCTCTAATAGTAAGACTCCCAGATAAAAAAAGCTCCTTCTCCTTTTAAATTCAATCCCTTGTGGTTGGAGGAGGATGAATACAGAGCTCAAATTCAAAACGCCTGGCAACCCATAAGGAGTTCACCAAATCTTTATGCAATGCAAGAATTCATAGAAAACTTAGCAAGGGCAAAGAAAATCTCAAAATATTGGGACAAGAAACATAAATCATTCTCACAGGAAGAGCTGAAGTGGCTAGAAAAAAGAATAGAGGAGTTTTACAGGAAAAATGAGAAAGGAGTATTTAGTACAGAGGAATTAGAATTGTTAAGAAAGATGGAAGGTAAGAAGGATTCTCTACTATTAAAGGAAGAAAATATTTGTCATTTAAAAAGTAGGGCCTTGTGGATTGAGGTAGGAGATACAAATACCAAATATTTTCACAGGTATGCCTCTCATAGAAAGAACATAAACACTATTTTTGAAATCAAAAATAGGCAGGGAAATCTAGTGAGATCTTTCGAGGTTAATGGAGAAGCAGGGGTGGACTTCTTTCAGAACATTTTCAAAGAACCGGAAGGTTGTCCAATTCTAGAAATAATGGAAGTATTAAGGTTTTTCTCGAGAATGATTACCGAGGAAATGAATGTTGAGCTTACAAAGAAATTACAGAGGAAGAGATAAATCACATCCTACATACCTTTCAAAAAGGGAAAAGCCCAAGTCCGGATGGATTCACACTGGAATTCTACCTAGGTTTCTATGAGCTACTGAAGAAGGATATCCTTGAGGTAGTGAAGGAATCCCAAAGATCAAGAAAGGTTTTGGGAATGCTAAACTCAACTTTCCTGACACTAATACCAAAGAAGCAGAAAGCTCAGACTTTTGATGATTTCAGGCCAATATCATGTTGTAACATGATATATAAAGTAATAGCCAAGGTCATAGCTCTGAGGTTTAAATCAATCCTACGTGAAATCATCTCAGAAGAGAAGTTTGGTTTCCTTTACAACAGGAAAATTCATGATGCTGTGTCACTGGCACAAGAGGCAATTCATATGATTAGAAGAGAGAAACAAAGAGCCTTTGCATTAAAGTTGGACTTATCCAAAGCTTATGATTGTGTAAGCTGGAATTTTGCAAGGTTGCTGCTGATCAAAATAGGAGTATCATTGGAAGTAGTGGACTGGATTATGGGATGTTTACAACCCACCTCCTTTGTTGTTTTAATAAATGCTTCACCATCCAATTTATTTCGATCAACAAGAGGATTAAGGCAGGGATGTCCCCTCTCTCCCTTTATTTTCCTTTTGGTAGCAGAAACACTAAGTCGGATAATTCATAATGCAAAGGAAAACAGGTTGATAAAAGGTATTAAAGTTTCCAGCACTGAAGAAGTCACCCATACCCCTTTTGTGGATGAGGTTCTAGTCTTTGGAGAAGGAACCCTCATAAATCTAGGGGTCTTTGCCTCTTTGCTAGAAAAATACAAAAAATACACTGGAATGGTAATAAACATAGATAAATCCAACCTGATACATAATGAGTTCTCAATAGATATGATTCAAAGGGAAAAGGAAATCGTGCCTTTTCAGGTTACACCAACTGAAAATGGTTTCAAATACCTAGGTTTCTTCCTGAATCCCAATAGTTATTCTTTTCAGGATTGGGTCTAGTTATATAAAAAAATAGAAAGTAGAATCACAACATGGGCTAATCGTTTTCTATCAAGAGGGGATAGATTAATGCTTTTGAAGGATGTATTGCATAGTATGCCAGTCCACTGGGCATCAATAGCCTACATCCTAGAGGGTATCCTGACAAAAATAAGAAAGAAATGTTTCTCTTTCCTATGGACAACGAGCAAACAGGCGGAAGGAATCCCTCTGGTAAAGTGGAGTGTCATTGCTCTCCCAAAGGATTTAGGTGGTTGGGGAATCAAAAATCCGGACATGTTTTGCAAAACCTTAGCAGCAAAAACGTTGTGGAGGTTAATTCAAAATCTGAACTCGTTGTGGGGAAGGGTCATGATTTCCAAATATTGCTCAGGTTCAAGTCTAACACATTGTCTTAGGAATCCAGTTAAAATGCATAAGAACAGTTCAATTGGTGGAAAGCGTTGGTTCTGGCATTCCCTCTGATTAGGAATTGGAATTCCTAGAGGATAGGCAATGGAGAAAGGGTAAGAGTAGGGGAATACCCGTGGGCTGGTGTAGGGGAGAGGTATAGATTGTCACCCAAGTTAATTCAACAACTAAGGACTTAGAGAATCAAATCTCTAGCAAATGCTCACTCACAAACTCTTTCAAGAGGAAGGGGGAGCTGGAAAACCACTCAGGAACTCAGCTTAGCTAGTACACAAGCCTTAGAGTGGAATAGGTACATCAAAATTCTGGTCTCCAACTTCGTTCACCTGAGCTCAGAACCAGATAAATTCATTTGGACCAAAAATGCAAAGACAGGGCACTATACACCAAAGTGTGGATATGAAGTGGAAATTGGTGAGCAGGTTGAAATCGAAAAAAAATGGTGGTGGAGTAGGTTATGGTAGATTCATATCCCATTGAATACCATAATCACAATGTGGCTGGCATTATCCAACAAATTACTCACCCGGGAGATGTTGAAAAAGAGGGGTTTTGAGGGCCCAGGAATATGCATGTTGTGCAAGTTGAACGAAGAAACGATCTCACACTTGTTCACTTTGTGTCCATATGTAGGAAGCATATGGACAGTCGTGACACATAAGCTCACAAAAAACAGAGCACATGAAAGATCAGATTCTACGCTAGAACAACGCGCCCAAGCTTGGTGGAAGGATGAAGCGGTTTGGAGTTATGAAGCTTTTCCAATCCTTTTCGTGTTCAGCATTTGGGAGGCACATAATAGATCCATCTTCAAGGATAGGTGGGTATTCCCTGACATTACCATTGCTTTGTTAATGGAAAAGATTCAGGAACAAAAACTCATCCCAACTCCAAGCAAGAAAAGAACTCTTATAGCACCAGTGATTAACAAGGATATTCCTTGGGATTTTTTTGATGGAGTGAGCCAAGGAGAGCCTCCTCTTGGAGGAGCCAGAGCAGTCATTCATTTATCAGCAGAAACAAAACTAACAAAACTATGTATTAAATATGCTATTGGACAAGCAACCAACAACAAGATTGAGCTAACAACTTTATGGGCAGTGTTGAAAATGGCTAAAAGCAGACAAATTTAGAGCATTTAGATATATAGTGACTCAAAAATGGTTATAGATTGGGAAAATGGAAAAAACATTATCGGAGCACCACATCTACAACATCTACTAACTGAAATTCAGAACTTGAAAGAACAATTTGGGAGGACAGTTTTCTCTCACATTTATAGGGAAATGAATACAGAAGCAGATTCACTATCCAAACAAGCTCTAGCAATCTAGCCAGGGATGATGGAAATTGAAGAAATCTCAAACGGGCTTTCAACCCTTTCCTACGAACCAATCTAAAAAGGTGAATTAGCAGGAAAAGTCTAATAGGTAGACAAAGCAAAAGAGGAAATAGGAGGAAGAAATTTTTTTGCAAGATTAAAAAAAAACAAAATTTTATTATGTATGACGAAAGCCCGAGTGGCTGAAATTTATGTAATCTCATTAGAGTAGTTCATGTTTATTCAATGAATAAAATATTTTTTCCTCAGGAAAAAAAATTAAAATATATATATATATATATATGTGTGTGTGTGTGTGTGTGTGTTCGAATACCTATCACTCATGTCTAGTGCATTGAACCATTGGCTAAGAAACACCACACCAACCCTTAACATGGATATATGTTTTGGTGTCTCCTCCCAACTAAGTCACCCCTAAGGGGAATTGAACATGGGTCACCTTGCAAACGAAACCCACACCTTAATTGGATGAGTTAGAGGAATTTGACATAAAAATATAAAACTAAATAATGTGTAGATATATAAAAATCTAAATATACATATAATCAAATTGAGACAAAACAATTTTTTTAAGAATAATTAAACAATAATAAGGATAAAGTAAGAAAAAATAAAAAAGAACATACCAACAACGGACATGAGAAATGAAATGTATGAATTGGCTCTATAAAAACCCTAACCACCTTTGAAGGTATCTGCGGCCAAGTTTTGGTTCTTCTCCATGGCACGATTTCCAGGAGGGAGCAGGGCTCCCTCCTTTCGTGACACTATTCTGCAACCCTTGTCTTAGCCAGCATGAATCCCATCGATCGCCTCTTCTACAAAGATTATATAAGAGGAGAAATCCTTGCATGATAGAAAGTCGTAGTTGCACATAGGAAAATCGGGTGAGCTAAGCTGCTCGAAGATGGCTACGAAGTCTTAGCGCAATGGATGGCTCCCCAAAATTGATAACATTCCTTGTTTGGAGATCAACTCAAACGAAGTAGGTTGCTACAAACAACACATGATAGATCATTCCATGATATGCAAATTCATGGGTTTTTGGCCCAATGAGAGGGATTTGAAGGGATGGATATCCCACAAATGGAACCCTAAGGGGGGAATAGAGTTGAAACTTGGATCGAAGGGCTTATTCACAACAATATTTTTCAATCCAGAAGATCATCAAAGGATTGTGGAGAAAGGCCCTTATTTATTCAACAATGCGATTTTATTCATGCGATACTGGAAGGACAACTTCAACCCAAAAAAGAAAGACTTCTCGGAAGTTCTGGTTTGGGTTTGGCTCTATTCCCTACCTCAGGAGTATTGGGAGGAGGAAACCCTAATGGGTATTGGGAATACCTTGGGAAAATATATCAAGAGATTTGAGATCACAAAAAGGGGGAGATACACTTCCTTTTCTAGTATATGTGTTAACATGAATGTTCCAAAGCCTCTCCCTAAAGCTATTTGCCTTAGCTTTCAAGATGAAGAGTGGGTTCAAACCCTATACTATGAGAATATCCCATTCCAGTTCCAGAAATTCCATGAATATGGTCATCTCTTCGTGATTTTCCCTTAGTCCCTATTTCTAATCCCCCACAATATTCATCCCATCCCCCCAGGACATATTCACCATTTTCAACATAAGATCGAAATGAAATTATAAGACTATATCCACCGATCCCAATAGAAAATATGAGAACTCAAACAAATTTTAGGTCCTTAAAGACACAAAGATGGAACCTATATATTCCCAAAGACAAGTTCAACCTAAGGACAACCAGGAGAAAGAGGCCTCTAATCCAAATCATACCAAAATACATTAGGAAATGCAAACAATTGTTATGTTATAGGAAACAAAGTGCTCATATGATTCTCTAAACTCCTTCTTACAATTATGTTGGAAAGGATGAAAACTGATAGCCATCGATGCCGCTGACACTATTGGAGGACTTGCCATTTTTTTGGGATCCAACACTCATTCATCTTTTGAATTTCTTCTCCACACACTACTCCTTATGAGCTTCCTTCCACCTCTTGGACTCAGAGTTATCTAGAACCCTAACCAATGTCTATGGCTCCTCCACCCCTGCTTCCAAAAATAGTTTCCTTGACTCTCTCTCTCATCTTCAGGAGTTTGCGAGTGCCTCGATCTGGATTCTTAGAGGATATTTTAATATTATATCCAACCTTTTGGAGAAAAAAGGGGGCATTAGTAGCCTTGAAGCTACTAGCATATATTTTGGACCTTTAATCATCTCTTTGGACCAGGTGGATGTTTATACCAAAAATGGTGTACACACCTAGAGCAACAAAAGGGGTGGTGCCTATTAGATTGCCTCTAAGATTGATGGATTCTTAGTTTCTACCAATATTCTCAAATCTGGCTCCATTCTGGACCCCTTAATCCTTCCTGGTGATGGATCAAACCACTATCTGATTAGCTTGGAAGTTGACGAACACAACAACCCTCACAATCACACTTTCGGGTTCGAAAAATTTCTAGTTGGATCACCCTAGATTCATGGATACTCTCTCACATTAGTGGGATAACACTCCTAAATCCCTTGGCTCCAAGATGTATGGGCTTCAAAAAAAACTCAAGTACATCAAAATCAATCTTAAAGCATGGAATAGGGACGTTTTCAACAACATCATTGCTTCTAAGAAACAATTGGAGGAGGAAATGGACAATGTGCAACATGAAGTGATCTCTCGAGGATACATTCATAATCTTCTTCAAAAGGAAAAATAGCTCTAGGAGGCAATAAACTAGAGGATAGATCAAGAAGAAATATTATGATGACAAAAATATAGAGTTCGATGGCTGAAGGAAAGAGAAAGGAACTCTAAATTCTTCCATGATTCTATGATTCAATGTAGGTCTCATAACCAAATCACCATGCTACATTCTGACCAGGGGCAGAATTTAACTAAGCAAGCATGAAATAGCTAGGGAATTGGTCAATTTTTACCGCAATTTTTTTATGGAGAAAACTTGATATGGCTTGGGGCAGACCACAATAGATAGCTAACTACCAGAAAATGACTCAATTCCCAATGCAATACTATATAAATGACAATGCTAAGATAATGGAGAAATTAAAGACCAACCTTCAACCGGACGTTCGAAGTAGATCCTCGTTGAGCTTTCAACCTCTACACTTGAACTTGTAGATTAGTCTCAACAACAAGTACAAGCAAGTGCATATAATATGTGAAAGACATCAGCATAATCAATAGCATGATCCATGATATCATAAGTGAATATAACCCAATGTAATTTAACAATATTCACAACATCATTTGGACGAGAAAATGAGTATTTCCATTAATGAATAACAAGAAGTACAATATATGACCTCTTTCCGGCAACCAATCTGAACCAAGAACTGGGTCTCTCCACTTGTGCCTCGACCACTTCAATCCTCCATGTAATGGAAAACTCAAACTAGGAAAGGAGTTTGGTAGGTGAACATAAGGATTTCACAACAACAAGGATCAATGAGTGTAGACTCAAGTCACGGAAAAAATCCAATAGAGTTATCTTGCTTTCTCTTTCTCCTCCCTTCCATATGCAATAATAGCTCAATATATAGCCTTCCAAAGGTAAGTGAAAGGACACATCAAGGCGTTTCGGGGTATATGGAGGGCCAAAGGTCACCCTAAGACCGCTTTTTGGGAGTAAAAATTATTTTTCTAATGATTTTTACCATTTTATTTGGTACCCGCGGGATATAGTAGAAAAGCCTATGTGTACGCTGGCTATAGTGGAACAGCTAGTGTACAGGAACAAAAATAGGGAAAATTGTGTTCCTGGAGGATAAAATGTGAATCTGAGTCAGTGAAATGGATCCTAAAGGCCAAAGAATGGTGATGCTCACAAGGTGGAAAATTACACTGTAACAGATGCCCCCTAATGTGCGAGGTCAGAGAATGGTGCTACAATGGCCGAAATACATTATAAATCTAAAAAATGGAGTGATGGAGACACAACTGGAAGGAACAAATCACTTGTCATAATACAATAATATCTCTGAGTACATGTCGGTATAATACAACAATCTGATACCATGGCCATGATAGGAAGTACATAGTGAATACATGTCATAGGTGATCATAGCCATAACCATCTACAGTAAGAGATGGTCTCCTGCCGAAAGGAAACAATTGGTGCAAACTGGAGGTACATACTGCTGATGTCTGAGAGGTGATATCTCAAATGTACAGTCATGATCAAGAGTAGCATACTGAATGTTACTAACGTCTGGGGTCTTCTACACAAATCACCTATGGTGCAAGTCCCATCAAGTGAATAAAGGTGTTGAGGTCAAACCTGATGTGACATAGTCTGATTACCGGTCAATGATGTATACTGTTAACAGACGCGATATAACCCACCTGTTAACACCCAAAAAGTGTTCACTACCTCATCTACCACATTATATGGCTCATTTGTCCATTTTCCTACCATATTTCCCTTCAAATCCCAAAAAATCCCATTAAAAAGCCTCCAAAAGGCCTAAAATGCCTCCAAAAGGCCATAAAACCCTCAAAATAGCCTAAAAAAGGCTAAAAAACCCCCCTTTTCCTCCAAAAATAGCAAAAATCCCCTAAAAAGGGAATAAAAATATAAAATAATGAGGAAAAGGAGGAAAAAACCCTATACAGCTGCCCAAAACTATGTGTTTCCTAAAACCATGGGTCAGCACTCCACCACCAAAAAACTATAAATAGGTGATGGAGATCCCTTATTCCATATCCACAATCACAAGCACCCTTACTCTGCCAAAATCTCTCTCGAAACCCTAGTTCACCATTGAACTATTTTCACCTTGAGAGCCACTTTTGGCCCATTCCCATCATTGGAGAAGGAGAAGGAGCATCTTGAAGCTTGGAGCATCCTCTTGGACACTGCAAAGGGCTTCATCAAACCTTCTCATTGAAGGTAATATCAATACAAAAAAGCCATTCTTTAAATTTGATGTTTATGTTTCATGCATGCTTTAGAAGTAATTTAATTTTTGTTTTAGCTTAATTAGTTTAATATACTGAACTGCTACTAAGGAGTCCATTCTCCTTAGTAGGTGCTCATTGGAACAAGCTAGGGGTAAAACCCTAGCTACAGTTTTGGCGACTCCCCTAGATTTTGAATTTCTGGTTTCCGTTTTGAATTTTTTACTTTCGGCTGTCCCTTTCGGCCGCCGCATACCGCGTCTTTTCCCTCTGCAGTTGCGTCCCGACCGCGCCTTTCAGGCCTTTACCTACGATCCGACCGCGGCTCTCAGACTGCTTCCGACGCCCTGCCGGAGGATTCAAGTCTGTTACCTGCGATCCGACCGTGGCTAATCAGCCTGTTTGCCGCGATCTGACTGCGCCTGTCGGCCTTTTTCCCGCGTCCCGACTGCGGCTTTCTGCCTCTTTCGTGCGTCCCGACTGCGCCTGTTAGCCTTTTTGCCGTGACCCGACTGTGTCTTTTTCCCTATTTCCTGCGTCCCGACTGCCTCTGTTGGCCCGATAGCCGCGACCTGACCGCCGCTGTTTCCCTTAAACCTGCGGTCGGCCTGTTCCAAATCGCCACAGACCCGCGGTCTGATTTCTGCTCTTTTCTTGATTTGAGCCCAGCCCCTTTTGCTGCAATATTTTCTGCATCTGAACAGCCTTCTGTCCCACCTGCAGCCTCACTACCTTCCAGCATTTATGCAACATAATTTCTGTTCCTTTTACAGATTTCATTTTCAAAATTTCAGTATTTTTAATTCTGAAAATTTTGCAAGTTAAACTTTCAATTTCAGTATTATTGATAGATTGGAAGTTGCCCCCCTTGTGGCACTTCTATTTTTGGGTTCAACACCTCACGAGCACACACTCTGTCACATAAATCAAGTGAGCCTTAAAAAGTACCTAACTAAACCAACATTCTAACCCCACTTGGGGAACACAAAAGAATCATTGTAGTTAGGTAGGATCAGGGGGATAGGCTTCCAATAACACCCCTTGGTTATTTCACTTGAGACATAGTTGTTGTCCAAATAGGGAACCAAAATCCCCTAGTACTTTTTGGCACGGTCACGACCAGTTTATCAGAGGGCCTCTCCCTTAGGAGGGTTGAAGTCGGGAGACTGGTTCCGGAGGCCTGAGTGGAATACCGCACTCCATTCAGTAACCGAAGGGCTACCTTTCGCGGTTCGCGGGATATCCCTGTATAGGGGTATTGCGGTCAACGAACTAAACGGCAGATTCACCTTTCTGGACGTGTCATGAACGGGGTATCTTAGTTTCCATTCTTCTAGGATTGACTACCCGGTATCCCTCCCGGTAGGGGGATATCATAGCCACTTGGCTTTCCTACTCATATTGTCTGACTTGGATTTCATCACCTTGCAGAGGATATGTTTAGTTGAGTCAGAATACTTTTAGTTAGGTGTTTGCATGCTCCTTTACCTCCCTTTGGTCTAGTGAGTCCACCATTTTTCTTTTTAGGAAACCTGCTGCTTGTTGGTATTCTGACCATCTTTGTTGTTACTCCACCTATTGTAGCACAGCTGTTGCAGTGGGTGTTTTGAGTTGGTTGTTGGCCTGAGTGCCTTGTTTTTTAGCTCTCCTTCTGCACGCACGGTTGCACTAGGATTTTTGAGCTGATTTTATACTCACCTCAACCCACAGAGATTAGACACCATCCGTCACCATTGAGTCCCCGAGACATTCTCGGCGCCTCAGGGGCGAGCCCCCACAGCACGGTTCTCTTGACACCACCCGTCATAGATTCCGATCATTATCCGTTGATACCACTCATCACAGATCTAGAGCCTTGTCACTTGACTACACTCGTCAGCGACGTAGGACTCCGTCACCAGATAGTGACGCTCCTTACTTTACCTCTGATTCTGACGAAGAGTCTGAGAACCCTATTTATACTGCCCCTACTAGCCCCATGGCTGGTACGACTTCCACTCCATTTGTCATAGGGACCATTGGTGGCACATCCACCACTACACCAGTTACTACACCTGTTTTTGGTATGCCCTCCATGGGGCACCCATCTACCGTTCCCCTCACGGTACCTATTCCCACAGCAGGAATACCTATCCCCACTACATCAGTGGCTCACACTACCCATGGTGGTGCTGGACCATCCTCCACTACCTCAGTTCCCCCACTTGGGGGCACCACCCTAAATCTTGTCCCTCCACTTGGGGGCACTGGCCCCAACTTGGTCCACAGCACTACTGTGTCACAGCCTTCTTCCAGTTTGCCGTTCATGGCTAGCCTCAACCTACCTGACCTGGCCAGATTGAGCAACGATCCTATTCGACACGACCCTATGTGGCCTCATATGCCTACCAAACTACCCTCTGACATCCCTAAATTCGAGGGCAAGGCCGGTGAGGACCCACAAAACCATATCATGTCTTTCCACCTATGGTGTTCCTCTAACTCCATCGTGGATGACTCTGTTCGCCTCCGTCTCTTACAGCGCACCTTCACTGGCTCTGCAGCCAAGTGGTATATCGAGCAACCTCATGGGACCCACGCCACCTTTGCTTCCCTTGCCTCGACCTTCCTGCAGTTCTTCCAGTTTCCTGTCCGCTATGACGCGGGCGTTGAGATCCTTATATCTTGTAGACAAAACACGGCTACCCATATCACGGACCACATCCATGAGTGGCGTCGACGCCGTAGCTTATGCAAGATTAAACTAGACGACCGTATCTTCCTAGATTGGTTCCTCAAATCCCTTCTCCCTGTTATTGCTAAGGATGTGGCCTCAGAAAGACCCCAGTCTGAGGAAGAGGCCATCCTTAAGGCTCAACAGTTCGACCTCATTTACGCCCAATCGGGTTACCTTTATACCATTATACCTGATGCCCCTCGCGGCGAGTCTTCCCAGCATGATGCGCCGGGGGCATCCCACGCTGCAGATGGTATCATTGGCCGTGTTTCTTCGCATCCCCAACCATTTTCTATAGCACGTCCTACCCCTGGCCCCGACCTGTCGCGGGCTACTTCACAGTCTGGAGCAACCAACTCGTATGCTCCCATGACACATCACCATTCCCATGGACCCTCATGTCCACCTCAGTGCTTCGGGTATGCGACTCCTGCTTATGCTCCTCCAGTCGCCCCTCAGCCTTACTACCATCAGCAGGCTGCCTCAGCTCCTGCGCCTTCACAAGCCCCACCAGCTTATTATCCGCCACAGGCAGCCCCTGCGGCACATCCAAAACCTGTTCCGCAGTCCTATCAACAACCCCCTCAAGTTGCTGCACCTGCTCAGCCTCAACCTACATATCATCCTCCGCAGCCTGCTCCAGCACCTGCGCAACCTCAAAATCCACCTGCTGCCCAAGAGCAAGTTTACGCCCAACAGAACCCGCAGCAAAACCAGAATAACCAACGAAACCAGGGCCAACAGAACCGCGGCAAGGGCCGTAATCGGGGGAACAACCAACCTGCAGACCAAGCTGGTCAACCGGCTAATCCCCCTGACAACAACAATGTGGCCCCCGCTAATCAAAACCCTGATCGCCCGCCCAAGCAGGCTAAAAACCCCAATTTGCGAACGAACCACCCTTGTTCTATTTGCGGGGTCTATGGACATTACACACATGCTTGCCCACACTTGGAGCGAGCTCGGCAACTCTGGGTTGACGAGGCCCATCGCCAAGGGCATGCGGCTCCCCAAGCACCGCCCAACCCTCCCCAACCTCAACAACCCCCTTTAGTGCTGCAAAAACCCCTACCGACCCAAGGCGTAGTGAACACTCAGCCGTTGGCTCCCCATCAAGCCAATGCGCCCCAACAACAACAGATCACTTACGCTGCTCCTGATCAACCCATGTTTGACTCAGGTACCCACCACTTGCTGATGATGTCATCTGCTGACGTCAACCTCCAGACCCGTCGGAACCAATACGGCTCCACCTCTGAAGCCCCTCCCACGGATAAAACTACTAACGCCCATCCCACCGATCAGGCGTTACATATACCTCCGCCGCCCATAGACGGCGCTGCGAAAGCACCGCGTTTCCCCCTTCTCCGAATAAACAATAACCCTAACGCGCGCGCTGCGTCAAACTACAACATCGTAGACGACCTAGCCCAATCTC
The DNA here is from genome assembly GCA_027924585.1 of Larix kaempferi. Lineage (NCBI taxonomy): Eukaryota > Viridiplantae > Streptophyta > Pinopsida > Pinales > Pinaceae > Larix > Larix kaempferi. Next base: position 48,498,355 of record BSBM01000093.1, on the reverse strand, counting down.
CCGCAGCCATGTCTGCGTTAGAAGTCTTGAAGCACTTCCCTTCCCAGCGCAAGACTTTACTCTCCGCCATTGGGGGGATTGACCCAACTGATTCGCATTTGATGGCATTTGATTTAGACCAGTCTGAACCACGCCTACCTTCCAGCTTAGCATTCCAAGTTACTGTCTCCGTTAGGAATCTTGTCATCCATCGGTGCATCATCGATGAGGGTGCCTCCACATGCGTTATGTCTACATTTGTATGGCAGAAGCTAGGATCCCCTCCTCTCCAGCAGTCCTCCACTGCATTACGCGCCTACGACGGTCGTTTGGCTCAGCCCCAAGGCCTCCTAGCCAATGTCCCCGTCCAGTTAGGTGGCAAAACTGTACTCATTGACATTGAGGTAATCAATGCCCAATTGGATTATAACCTTTTACTTGGCCGCAGCTACATGTATGCCATGCGGGCGGTTGCCTCTTCTGTCTTTCGCACCATGATGTTCCCCCATGAAGGACGCGTGGTTAAGATTGACCAGCTCACCTACTATGATCCCAGTGCTCCCGCGGCACCTGAAAATGTTCTCCCCATGGTTGAACAACCTGTTTCTCCTGCCACCACCTCGTTTGTTTCCTCTACGGGGCCTGGAGTCTACTCAGACGCGCCGATGACCTCCACCTTTCAATCCATTCCTCCGCCGTCATCTACGCCCGAAATGTCTGATTTATGTACCTTGTCTCACGACAACCTACCACCTAATACTCAACCACCCTTGTTGCCTAAACCACCATTGGTACCTAGCCACATTGGTGTTACACCGATCCATACGATCCCCTTCCTAGTTCCTCCATCGGGAGTAGTAAGCGCCCCGGTCATGGCTACCCTTAGCCTCCCTGGGTTAACCTTGGGATTACCGGTATGGTATCTTTCGCCTCCCGTTCGCCCGCCGACACCAGATGTCGTCCTCCAACCGGTGCAACCCATGGCTACTACCACTCAGCCACCTCCCGGTGTCTCTACCCCTTCGACCTCTACGACACCTCCTCCTACTCCCAAACCCACTGGGGGCAGAGGTCCACAACCTTACACTGCCGTACCACCTCCAAAGACAGTCAAAAACCCTCCAGTGTTTCGTGCTCCTCCCAAATGCTCGCTGTGTGACGAGTTGGGCCATGCGACCCACCAATGCCCACAGTTACCCGCATTGCAGAAGCACATGCAAATGCTCGATGATGACCCCAACATCCCAACTGTCGAACTAAACCCCACTCCTAAGCCTAAAGATAAGTCCCTACGTACCAACCACTCCTGCGCCATCTGCGGTATTTACGGACACTATTCACATCATTGTCCCGATCTCCCGGATTACAGAGCGGCTCTCTATGAGATGAACAATCTGGATCTTGAGACGGCACCACCCACCATTGAGGAGATTTACCCCCCGGTCTCTCCCCCTTCCGAAGAGGTTAATATCATCTATATGATCTCTTCAACCACTACCCCCTCGTCAAACGATTTGACGATGCAGACTTTCCGTACTGATGAGGAGATTCTTGAGGCCCTTACTGCCCCGGATTATCCTTGGGATGATATGCACCACCGTTCCTATTTCATCCCAGAAGAATCTTCCTCTAGCACAGCTAACCAATTCACAGTTGAGTCTAAAGACTTCCTCCCCACCAAGGTCGACTGGTTCAAGGACCCTATTCCTGCTCCGGATGCCTTCGAGGACGGTAACATGGCTAACATCTCACCTGTCATCCAAGTTGATATTGCTGCCCCAGGACGTGCCCCTGAACTCATTACTTTAGGAGCATTCTGCAGTAAACAAGAGATTGAGGACTACATAAACCTTTTCAGAGAATTCCGTGATGTCTTTGCCTGGTCCTATACTGAAATGCCTGGTCTTGACCTTGCAATTAAAGAACACCACATTGACACATGGCCTGATGTACCCCCCGTTCGTCAGAAACAGAGTCCCATTCATCCCTCACAGTTCTCAGATGTTAAAGCTACAATTGGGACCCCTGAAGTCATCACTTTAGGAGCCTCCTGCAACACACAGGAGATCGAGAACTACCATCAACTCTTCCTAGAGTTCCGTGATGTCTTTGCTTGGCCCTCTCCCGGCATGCCTAGGTTCAATCCCGCCCTTCTCGAACATCACATGGACACACGGCCAGAGGAACTTCCTATTCATACTGAAACCGACTCTGAAGGCCTTCCTTTGCGCAACCCCCATGCTGGGTTGTATCCTACAGAGTCTCTATCCCTAGAATAACTCACGACCTTGCTGGTCCGCATTGTACAGTTTGCTCTCTTTTTGTTTTTCACTTTTTTTACCATCATCTTACATTCATCATTTCTGCATGATTACAGATGGACCACCTGCCACCTTGTTACACTGGGTTCGCTGATGGCGCAAGCCGCTGGTCTCCTAACCTGGCTTCTGCAGCATGGGTCTTGTCCTCCCCTTCCAACGAGATGATTCACCTTGACGGAATATGTATAGGCGCTGCTACCAATAACCAGGCGGAGTATGATGCTGTGACCGGTCTCTTGACTGCTGCCCTCCAAATAGGCATAAGTCACCTCCATGTGTTCCTTGACTCCCAGCTACTTGTCTCCCAGCTCAACAACTGCTACCAGGTGCCTGATCCCTGCCTTTTTAGAAAATTCCTGCGCACAAAACAACTCAGCTGACAGTTTGAATCCATCACATTCACACATGTCCCCAGAGCCCAAAATAGTGTCGCAGACCAAATGGCCAACAACATCCTAGAATGGCATATCAATCATACCCTGTAACATCATGCATCATCATCACATCGCATCTCATAAAAATATATCAAAATCCAAAAAAGATTGCATCGCATCCACATTTGCATCCATGTACATAAACCACATGCATAACCATAGGGGCATCCACGTGCCTAAACATACATATATCATGTCGCACTACATAAAATACACAAGGGGCATCCACGTGCCTAACATCCTAACCTACTTGCATCCACGTGCAATGTAAACATATAGACTCATAAAGCGCATCCACGTGCGTACAAATAAAACAACATCATACAAAAAGGTGCATCCACGTGCATATATATATATATATCAAACAATATACATGTTCACTGCTATACATGTCCTGAGTACCCCTGTACTCAGCTATACAAAAAATGGCTATACATGCCTAAAGCCTCATCTACATACATGCCGTAGCTACAAAACTCGGGGGGAGTCCCCTGTACTCCCTAATGGGAGTCATATCCTGCATCACTGCCTGCATCGGCTGCCTCTGAGTCCTCCCCTCGCTCCTCCAAAATGACCACGTCACCTCGGTTTGCGTGCAACATCGGCCGTTCTCCGTTTTTCACATGTTTTATATCATTGGATTCATTTTTCCGAGCTCGTGATGATGCTTGAGATCATTTCTCGCTCTCACCCCCCCGATCTTTCGGGTATTTTTCCGAAACGCCCTCGTCACCTCGGTGTGCGTGCCACATCGGCCGTTACCCGTTTTTGACATCCTTTATATCGCCGGATTCATTTTTCCGAGCTCGTGATGATGCTTGAGATCATTTCTCGCTCTCACTTGGTACACTTTCAACATTGTGTCCCGACACCTTGCTGCCTCGGTTTGCGTGCCACATCGGCCGCTATCAGATTGTTCCACTTTTACATGAGCCATTCACTCCTGTCATACTGCAAATGTCTCGTTATTTTGCCACCATCTCATTAACCCCGCAAGGAGGCCCATCAGTGTTCCCCAACACCCTCGTTCTTGGTCACCATTATTGATCCTTGATTGAACACTTCCTCCTTGCCCGGCCATTCCTTTTGTTCGGTATAATTTTATCCCTTTTTCGGGCCGGACAAGTCCTTTACGAAAAAGGCACTTAGAGAGTTTCCGTTAAGCTCTTTTCTGACTCCTAAAAGAATGAAAAGATCGCCGAGCAATCTTGCTTCCTTTCATGCTCGTTCAAGTACCTGAAAGGGCGTCTATCTGGTATAAGTTTAACCCTTTTCTGGACCTGGTAGACTAATTACGAAAAAGGAATACTCTAGTCACACCGGCTAGAAGAGTTCTTCATTGCATCCTTTTATGCTTCTTTGGGCCTTGGAGACTAAATCTACGAAAAAGCAACCCCCTGGAGTCTTCTTATTTGCTTTCAGACTCTCTAAAATTGAAAGCAACCATGAGCACGAACTATCCTGGGCTCGTAAAATCCACACGACAGTACCATTCCATTACTTCAGAGTCTTCTTATCGCTTTCAGACTCCTTAAAATTGAAAGCAACCACGAGCATGAACTGTCCTGGGCTCGTAAAATCCACACGACAGTATCATTTTACACACACTTCTTCTAGTTCCTAAACCCATGAAGAAGTCCCCACCCGTGCCTCCTGGCACTATGATCGATCATCTCGGCAGCACCCCCAATCAGGTCGCCTTTGTTCAGAGTATTCTGCAGTCTCCTGCCATTTTACCACAGCTTGAGTCTCCCTCAGCCCAGTTACCCTCCCAGATCCATTACAGCTATGATCCCTTTCCCCTCAGTCAGTTTCATATGCTGCCAGATCATTCCCATTATCACACTCTGAAGAAAGGAAGTTTGAGTCCACTCACTCTACTTGCCCAGTTGTCCCCCCACAGTTTATCAGTCCTGCCATCAGCACTATCACATTTCGGTCTTGTACCTCGCGCTCCTATCAAGGAAACATCATTGCCTTGATAGTTGCAGGTCTCCCTCTGTCGACGACAGCTCCTCTATTCCAGAGGATAGGCCCAGAGGTCCCTACGCCTTGGACTTATCACCATCTGTGGTAAGTGCCTACGGCTCATTCTGAGAGGAATCATCATTGCCTCTCTGAGTGGTTGTTCCTCACATGCTCGACGTCAGCACCTTGATCGCATCGTTGAGGATCGCGTAGGATTATATTCCATCAGTTCTTAGTCGAAGACCCCGGATTTCCCCCGACTCTAGCACATTGGTGAGTCACTTCGGAACGCCCAGTTCTATGTTCCTGTGGATGTCCGGGCTGCGTTGGCGATTATATTCGGAAGCCATCCAGCTATATGCTTCCTTGAGTACCCATTTCAGTTCCAGTCCAGTGTACCATGGAGAGTATGACCCCAGTCACTATGATCCAGCAGCTCATCAGTTCCTTTGGTACCACACTCAGTAGCACTGTTGATTGTTCCAGTGCACCATTTATCTAGACCACACATGATCAGCTCAGCAGTATGTCCCAGATTTGTGTCCCCTCTGGACTCTTAGGATGTACACAGTGATCATGTATCTTACAGGTCCCCATTTTTCGGGCCTCACAGTTTTGTTTATGTATCTTGATACGAGCATGGGTATGCCCGCCTCGTCCATATATTGAGATTATTCCTCATTCAGTTTTTGAGGTCATGTATATTTCAGGTCCCCATTTTTTGGACCCCATTGTTATTGTTATGTTATATCCCGATACGAGCATGGGAATGCCCGCCTCGTCCATATGATCAGATGATTCCTCATCCATTATTGAGGTTATGTACTTTTAGCTCTTGCAGTTGTTCGGGATCGTTGTTCCGGGCTTCAGTTTGTTTCTTCTCTTCTCTCCACATCCCAGGAAAACCATTCATGACTTATGATGTCCATCGGCCATACGATGAGCTCCTGACCTCGCACATCAGGGGGCAATCTGTTAACACCCAAAAAGTGTTCACTACCTCATCTACCACATTATATGGCTCATTTGTCCATTTTCCTACCATATTTCCCTTCAAATCCCAAAAAATCCCATTAAAAAGCCTCCAAAAGGCCTAAAATGCCTCCAAAAGGCCATAAAACCCTCAAAATAGCCTAAAAAAGGCTAAAAAACCCCCCTTTTCCTCCAAAAATAGAAAAAATCCCCTAAAAAGGGAATAAAAATATAAAATAATGAGGAAAAGGAGGAAAAAACCCTATACAGCTACCCAAAACTATGTGTTTCCTAAAACCATGGGTCAGCACTCCACCACCAAAAAACTATAAATAGGTGATGGAGATCCCTTATTCCATATCCACAATCACAAGCACCCTTACTCTGCCAAAATCTCTCTCGAAACCCTAGTTCACCATTGAACTATTTTCACCTTGAGAGCCACTTTTGGCCCATTCCCATCATTGGAGAAGGAGAAGGAGCATCTTGAAGCTTGGAGCATCCTCTTGGACACTGCAAAGGGCTTCATCAAACCTTCTCATTGAAGGTAATATCAATACAAAAAAGCCATTCTTTAAATTTGATGTTTATGTTTCATGCATGCTTTAGAAGTAATTTAATTTTTGTTTTAGCTTAATTAGTTTAATATACTGAACTGCTACTAAGGAGTCCATTCTCCTTAGTAGGTGCTCATTGGCACAAGCTAGGGGTAAAACCCTAGCTACACCACCAATAATGAAAATGGGCATCAAGGCACATAGTACAATCATCGGAGTGCGAATAGATGTGTTGAAGTCGAACACTACGATGAATCCATCGATCATGGGACATTGATGTATTCCCAAAACTGTCGATGGCGAGAGAACCTACCACTAATGACTACAAGCCTCAAGGTACTCAACCGACTCTAAGTCTTAATTCCAGAATAAATGAGTTGAAGTCGACAGAACGAAACTCGCTAGAAGAAAGGAATTATGGGATCCCCCATCAACTAGCACGAGGTAACATTTACGCTGAAAGATTTGGAAGAACTCAGATAAAGCAAACTGACTCAATATGGATGGCCGACATGTAATAGTCAGGAGATCTGAGGAGTGGCCGACTCTGGTTTCAGGACTTCCTTTGAACAAGAGCATGAGTAGATGGATAGAATCAGGTAGCATAGACTCGACATAACACTGTGCGATGCAGAAGGCATCAACAAAGGGCTCCATAATGACTGGAAGCTTAACTAATCGGTGGAGTAAACTGAGAAACGAGTACAGCTCCTAATTTTTGACTATAGTCCCGAATCATAATGTATGGAGTGGAATGAATGATATGTTCAAAGGTGACACAACAGTTGCCAACAAAAATAAGTAAATATTCTCCCGTCCGGCTTTTTGGAATATTTGATTTTTTTGGTCTTTTTCATATTTGGAAAGCTTGAAAAAGAATAAAATTGCTTATAGTACAACAATTGAGGGAACGAGTGTCAAATAGCAAGTAGACTAGTCCCAAGCAATGGAACATACCTATGATCAATGCAAGTAAGCATGTGCAGGATGTGGACACTCGGGGGGGTGTTCCCTCAGGGTCAAAAGGTCATCAAATTGTGAAAGAAAAATGGAAGCTCTGCAGGGATCGACAAGGAAAGTGCTCAGGCACCAGGGTAACAATTGAGTAAGTGGGAGCCGACGCAAGGCTCAAGTGGCAAGCAGGATGATGCAATGCAATCACAATTTGATAAAAAATGGGGGGAGTCCTTATGGGAGATGGACAGCATAAGACAAAGTAGAGTATGAGTCTTTATTGCAAAGTCATGGCGTAACTACAAAGGACTCCTGATCTAAAGGAAAAACGACGGCATGGGCACCATAAGGCAAAACAGGGTTCTAACTAGGGTACCCATGTTCGGACAGGCCCTACCTCCAAATAACGACATTTCTATAACAATGTGAAAGCTCCGTGTCGGTTAAGAAGTGGGGTCGCACCTAGGGTTAATGAAAATGGTCAAAAGGTCAAATTCATAATGCATGTGAAAATGACATTTAACCTATATGCCAGGTGTGAAATATACCTGTTGTAGATGCGAAACGGTAAAAAATAAACTCTTGTCGAAGAAATCTATTCAAAATGCTACTCCAAGACATCACATTAGTCCAAAACAGCTTAAAACGGAAAAAACTATAGACAAGTGGGTTTCCAAAACTATAAATAGTAATAAAAAATTACAATTTACAATTCATTTTCACTTTTTACCCAAATTGGAGTTTTTGGCTAGTTTTCACCTGAAACTTCAGTCACTGATTCTGGGAGCTATGGGCATCCGTTCGTCGAGCCGTCTAGAGTAGGTTAGCTATCTCATCCTTCTCTTTCATTTGGTAGTTTTTATTTCATTTTTCAGTGGTCCATTTTTTTTACTGGGCAAGCCCTATTTGGTCACGGCGCTGTACGTGGGCTACAAGCATACGGGTCACTGGTAGGGCCTGCTACCCGCGGTCAATGCATGCATTGACCACAGGTAGACGCCTCTGTTTGCTCAATAGTTCACGGGTATGGCCGTGAAGTTGGTTTTTTAAATGTAAAAGGATAAAATCCTTGTGTTTCTTCCTCTAGGATGGTTCTAGAGTGGAGGGAAAGGGAGCATGACCTTGTGGATGAGGCCATCTGTCATGATTTGCCTGCACAACAAGCATTAAAAGCACGTGGGATTTTCAAATTCTGGAGCATTGGGAGTTTGAGGGCCGAAAACCAATTTCTCCGTCGCTTGATAGACTACTGGGACGTAGAAGCACAAAATTTCAACCTGGATGGTCAAACATTTTCCTTGGAGGTGGATGACATATATTTCATTAGAGGATTGTCCCATCGAGGGGAAGTTGAAAGTCTTCGATCTTGTACTGTGGGTGGTGGGATCACCATTCCCGACTACATAGAGAGGTACTGTCTTCCCAACACCCGGAAGGTTGGGAGTTAGGTACTCATTGGAGCCATAGTTAGTCTGAGCATGAAGATTATAGTGTCCACTCTCGTTAGGATTATGGGTTCGGCAGCTCTACACTAGGATTCAAGGCCGGTGATGTTCTACACTATAGAGTGCATGCGGCCCATGATATATGATTGGTGCACAACGTTATTGGTGTCTATGAAGACCCAGTTAACAGAGTGCAAGAGTAGGGAGGCAAAGAACTTTGGATACGACAGTATACTATGCAGATTTTTCTTCAAGAGGGTTCCGGGGCTCAGTCCGAGGGTTCAAGTCCCTCCTCATGGTCTCCGTGACCCAACCTTGACTTAGTGGGAAGAGGTCTTAACACGACAGGGTGGTGGCCGACAGGCATCACCATACATAGATGAGTTCTTTAACTGGTGGGATCGACATTTCATATCCATTGACGACTACCCCTATGGAGGGATATAATTTCATGGTGATCGCGACATGCCGCTTCCCCCAGGGTCCGCGTACGGAGAAATCGGTATGTTACTCTTTTTATGTTTTGTCTATTCAATTTTTTGGGATTTTTTATTATATATGAAAATGCAAAAATATTTTTGGGGGTAGTATCACATATTGACATTTCATTGTTTGCTCGCAGATACTAGTCTGCGAAGACCAGAGGGTTTCCCGATACATTGTCGACGGGGCAGGGGTGGAGAGGTAGTTGGCGTTGCAGCAGAGCGCACATTAGAGACCGTGCGGGTCAACCTGTCCCGCTTGACCAATAGGGTACCCATGATTGAGGTAGAGCGGCTGCCAGAGGATATGCAACACCATGTTGTGGGAGTACTGGGCACCTGGGTGCGATTACTGCCGCGCATAGTGCAAACACTTCATTACTATTATCAGACACATCCTGCCGAGGTAGCTAGGCCTCCTCGTGGGGCTTAGACATCTCAAAGTCCCATATTTTGTATCGATATGTATATTTTTGAGGGCTACGGGCTCCAGTTTTGTACTATGACACTACCATTTTGGACATGTTATTTATATATAAAAACTATGATTCTCCGGTTCTACTATATGTGTATGTACAAATGTATGAATGAATTTTTATTTGTGTGCTTCATTATGAATGTGACAAATGCCAATCTAGGGAATAGTTAGCATATGCATCAGATACATGATTAAAAATTCTTGGAACATGAATGTATGTAATGAAAACAAAATGACGTTCCAAGAGTCTTACCCTTAAGAATCTCCGTAGTAAAGTAGGATCCCTCACACGGTACTGACCATTCAATTGAGACACAAGCAATTGTGAATCTAGGTGGACTTCTAAAAACTGGATGCCATGTGAAATAGCATCCCGAAGTAGCTCAACTACGGCACTGTACTCAGCCACATTGTTGGATGTAGGATTGAGACAAGCACATCCTGAAGACACAATCTGATGGTCCGGTGAATAAATAACCCACACAGCAGAAGCGAGTTGCTGCGTATGATGGCTAGTGCCATCCATGAACCCCAAGAACATGGAATATTCCGCTGACATCTGTCAATCAAACAGAAGCGAATCAATAGACCCGAAAAACCAAAAGAAATCTAAACTATGTACAAAAGCAACTATACAATAGTATACAAAATTATTAGCTCGAACTAGAAGTTCAAGCGTAATATCGTTTGAGGTAGAGCCCATTTCTAGGCTCCTTCAAGGCATTCCCTTCATAATATTCCCATTCGTAGGTTCCTTTTTCCAGGACACGCCTCAGTTTGTAAGGACCGTGCCACATGGGGTTAAAATTTCCTGCCCCCAGTGGTTCCTTAGCTTGGTCATACAAGAGGAAGAAGTCACCTTCAGCATATTGCCAGGGATGGACAGACCTATCGTACTGAACCTTAACACGACATTTGTTGGCATCTATGGCCACAATGACATCTTGACATTGCTCGTCAAGCTGCTCAAGATGGATCAAACGTTGCTCAATATCCGAGGTGTCAGGCAGGAGCTCTATGGCTAGTTTTAACGAAGGGATTTTTCATTCAATCTGTAATATAGAATCCACACCATGAACTAGCGAAAATGGTGAGAAACCGGTGGCAGTCTTAACTGTGGTTCGATACACCCACAAAGTAGGGTATAACATAATGTGCCAGTTGCTCTTGCTTTGCTGGATGGTACATTGGAGAATGGTTTTTAAGACTTATTGACTGCCTCAACTTGACCATTCGCTTGGGGGTAGTATGAGGAGGAATGTTCTTGACGAAACCCAAGCTTGAGTGACAAATCCGCCATCATCTTGTTCTAAAAGTGACTGCCATGGTCAGTGACAATCTCTTTCGGAATACCAAATGGAGTAATAATCTGATTGAATACGAAATGGGATGTTGTAGCACCATCGGATTTTGCAGTAGGCATGGCCTCAACCCATTTGTAAAAGTAGTCCATGGCCATAATGATATGGTGATGCCCCCCAGCCGAATCTGGTTTTCAATCCATGAAATCCACCCCCCACTTGGTGAGGTGATCGATGGTGACAACCGGATGAAACGGCATTGGATGCGAGTGTACATTCCGAGAAAAAACCTGGCAAGGGTGACATCTCTTTACGGCGTTCATACAATCCTTGAAGATCGAAGGCCAAAAGTAACCAGCTCGCATAATTCGTTGGGCTGTTGCAAGCCCAGATAAGTGACCACCAAACGCCCCAGCGTGGCAATCATTAAGAACATGCTCCACTTCTTCGTGAGTCAAACAACGACAGAGGACATAATCCTTTCCTCGACGATACAAAGTTTCACTGATGATGGTATAATATTTAGCATGGTGTTTCACACCCCGTCGTTCGTCTCGTGAATAATGCGAAGGAAACTTCAAAGTTTGAAGATATGCGATAATATCCCCATACCAAGGGTCTGCAGATGAGATAAGAAATAAGTGTTCATACACAAAGTAATCTTCATGGACAATATCCTCATCAAGTCGTGGAAGGACCGACATGAGCTCACAAAAAACCAAGGATTTCACCAACTTCGCCGAAGAAAAATCGAGATCAAATTCTTGAAGAATGACAATCCATTTATTGTACTTCCCCCCTATCAGATGTCATGATAGCAAAAACTGAAATGGATTGATATGCACTATGACTGTGGTTTTCCTAAGCATGATGTAATGTCATAACTGTTGGACTGCATGAACAGTCGCAGGTGCCAACTTTTCCACATGAGTGTATCTCAGCTCAGCGTCTACTAAATTTTGACTAAGGTAATAGATCACATGCTCCATGAGCACAACATCTACCTGAACTAAGACCATGCCAATCGTCTCTTGAGACATGGCCACATAAAGTATAAAATCTCTTGCGAATTCGGGCGAACTAAGCAAAGGGGCCGATACCAAATATTTCTTTAAAGTGTCGAAAGACTGTTGGGCTCGCTCATCCCAGATAAACGGTGTGTTTTTCTTCAACAAGCGCGCGAAACCTTTGGTAAGACTAACATAATTCACTACAAAACGACGTAGAAAAGTGGCTTTCCCTTGGAGGCTCTGAAGTTGAAGTAAGTTGCGCGGAGGAGGCAACCTAAGTATTGCCTCAACTTTAAGAGGATCGACTCTGATACCCTCTTTCGAAACTATGAAACCTATAAGGCGACCCGTTTTCACAACAAAGATGCACTTATTAGGATTTAACCAAATCTTGTAGCGTATGCATCTTTCAAGAATCAAACGGAGGTGCTTGGGGTGGTCTACTCTCTTGCGAGAATGGCCAACAAGATAATCCAAGTATGCCTCCACTATGTCTTTAAGGTCATGAAAGGCGTAGGTCATAGCACGCTGAAAGTGGCTCTGACATTTTTAAGGCCTAAGGGCATCTTGCGGTATGCAAATGTACCCCAAGGACAAATAAAAGAAGTTTTGTGTTGGTCCTTGGGCTTTATCTGTATCTGGTTATATCCTGAAAAGTTGTCCATAAACGAAAAAACTTCGCTTCCCGCACAAGCATCCAAGATCTGATCCATGAATGGAGTGGGGAAATTGTCTTTCGGACATGTGCGGTTCAGCTCTCTAAAATCAGTGCATACATGGATAGTTCCCTGCTTCTTATCCACAGGAACGAGATTTGACATTCATTCGGTAAGGGGAACTGGGTAGATGAAACCAGCCTTAAGTAGTTTCTCCACCTCTGCCTTGATCGCGGCTTCCTTTCTAGGGTTCACAGCATGAAGGCGTTGTTGAACCGGCTTAGCATTGGGATATGTTCTAATCTCGTGTTCGACAATGCTGGTGTCTATTCCTGGCATCTCCTCATATGACTAGGCAAAAGCTTCCCGAATTTCCTTAAACAATTCGGTGTAAATGCCAACCTTCTCAGGAAAGCAATCAACACCGATGTAAATGTTCTCAACCTTTTTGGGTGTACGAGAAATGGTGATCGGTATGGTAGGGGAAATATTAGCCATGTTCCCCTCTATGTAAATCCCATGCGAATCCCAAGGAACCACAGGGTGACCAACCATCTCGGGAAGAGTCGTCCTAAACTCTTCTTGCTCGATAAGATCAAGGTTAGGAAGAAAATGGGAGCGATGATGCATGTCTTCCCAAGGTCTTTCACTACCACACATGGCCTCAACAATATCTCCATCCGAAGGTAAAGTACCATCAAGACAATCGTGCAAACAAGATGAGTTGACTGCCCATTCCGGCAGCATAATGGGATCTTCCTCCTCTGTCCTTGAAGAGGAAAGATCTGGCTCTGCAGTGGCTTGTTGGATATATCGATATGCAATCTCAGCAGCAAACAGTGGTATAGCCATTCGGACATGCGCAATGTCTCCAGACATGGAACTCGTAGACGGTAAGGTCCGTGGATCATTAAAATACAAAGTTCGGAATGGTACATTATTCAATGGAGGAGGGGCATTACTAGAAATGGTTCCAATAAAAGCAATTGGTGCAGGGAAATCAAAAGATCCCATCAATGAGGGGTACAATCCTACACCAATGTTCCTAGTTGCTGGCAGAGAATATTTGACTTGGGGGACGATAGGTCCCGTGGATGCTGTGGAATAGGGACTAACGAAATCTAGCTGGTCGACTGTCACAATATTGCCTTTGTGCGGAAAGCAAATAATTATGAATACAAAGGACACAACCGCTGTCATAGCATAAATACAATTCCTACCCAGGAGAAGATTGTAATCGATGGGCGCATCAACCACCTCGACTTCAATAGCCACAAATTTCCCACCCAAGCGGACAACAAGGGCAGGGAGAATACCATGCGGCTTAAATGACCGACCGTCGAATGCAGTGAGCATGGTCATAGACTTGGATAAGGGAGGAGAGCCAAGAGCTTTCCAACAAGATAAAGACATCACTGACATAGAAGCACCTTCGTCAACCACCGTTCTTTTGATGATATTCTGCAGGCACTCCACATGGACTTGAAAAGCCACATGGTAAGGTAAGTGAGGTTGGATGTTAGTAGTGTCAAACTTGATAACGTTAAGACTTCCCCCATCCCGAACTCCTAAAGCACACAAAAGGGCATGCCTTTGAGAAGGACATGCCTATAAAACCTCAAGAGCCGACATGGAACATGGAGTTTGACCCAAATATTCTACAATATAGTAGTTCTGGGTGGCTCGAGCATTGGGATTATGCATAGAGCGCTTGAGAACACCTTTCGGTATCTGCGGCATAGTAGTGGGATTATTGATATGAAAAGAGGTATCAGGAGGAGGAGGAGGCTCATTCCCCATATTCGGTTGTGGTGCATCATAATCACGTTGACGAGTAGCAACACTAACCTCTGATTTAACCATATTCGCGGGTTGGTGTTCTCTTTCCGAGGAGTATTACGATTACTACCATTATTCCCATTATTTCCACCGTTACAATTATTTCTCCCCTTCTTCTTACCACAAGGCTGTTGGTTACCCAATGGGTTCTTCGATTGCATAGCATGTACATCGGACGATGGGGTGGAAGTGGACAAGGTGTGAACTTGTCCGGGAGTAGATTGGTTAAGTGACTAATTTTGCATTTGATTAGCAACCAAATCTACGGGTCGAGTACTTGCGGATCCAACAATGCCATTGGCATGTGGTCCAGGAACTGGCTTGGGCTCATGTCATGATCGTGGTGTGTCAAGAATAATGTCATATAGGATGCCAGATTGAGCATAGAGTAAATCTAGTTGCTGTACTTTTAGTATAGCTTGTTCCTCAGTCGTAATGCCGGACATTGAAATGTCCTTAGAAATGTATGGAAGAAAAGACTTGAGAAACCATTCCAACAGAAACTTTGGAGGAATGTTGGCTTTCAACAACCTCTTCTGTCGACGCCACTCTTGAACGTGGTCAGATATGTGTGTGGTCTTATTCTGGCGGAAGGTAGACAACAGTTCAGTGCCAGTATCGCAGCAAACCAACAGCTAGAAATGATTCAGGAAAACCAAGGCTATCTCATTGAGACCCCTGTACGTCCCCCCAGGCAACTCGACATACCACTTCGCGGCTGCCCCCGTGAGGGTGCGTTGAAATAGTCTCAAACGAACGAAATTGTGATTTAAAGAGTTTGATGAGCACCAAAGGTGAAAATTTGTGACGTGATCACCCAGATCCTCACCACCCTTCCCCTCAAACTTGGGAATGTCCTAAGGGAGCTTGGTAGGGACTGGAGGCCAAGTAGGATCGTGACACACCAGATCATTCATGAGCTTCGAAAGATCCAGAAGATTCAATCGAGCAAGGAACAGAAGATGCGGCTATAAAGCTTGATTATAAGCTCCCATAAAAGGTTGATTGTACAGACTTGAAGGATAAGACGGACCATAACCATGACCATAAGGCTGATAACCTCCTCCAACCTGACCCATGTGAGGGTAAGCAGGTATATGTGTATTATGACCACCGTAATGAGGTGGGTTGTAATGAGGGCTAGAACCGACTGTATTATAGTAAGGGTTACCACCATAATTATGGGGCATATAAGTATTACTCGTAGCAGGAACCGTGTTGTAATGACCATAATTGTTAGGTATGTTCCCACCCCCTAGATAAGCATTACTAGTAGCAGGAGCAGTCGTGTTGTGACCATAAGTATAAGGTATATTCCCACCCCCTACATTAGCATTACTAGTAGTAGGAGCAGAGATAAAAGTATATGGTATGTATCCACTCCCCATATTAGGAGGATTGTTAACATTAGCAAATGTGGTCCTGGGTTGATGTGTAGAGGCATGTGTATTGTACTATGGATTGTGAGTCGTATTGCGAACAGTGTTCCCACCAGGAGGGGTAGTCCGAGGAGGCAGCCTTCCTCCAAAATTTGGATTGTTTGAAGGGATACGACCAGTCCCCATATTATGTGTGAGTAGAAAATGTGGTTCCCCCAGTGAGGGTATTGCCCCCAGTGGGTGCAGTGTTGCCAACACCATGACTGGTGTTAGCATGACTACCAGACATAGTGGATGGGTTAACAGTGGTGTAACTAGGCATACCATAAGAAAATGGGGTAGCGTTCATAGTGGTCATAGGACCTGTGTTAACATGCAAATTCGACATCCCATATAGGAAATTCTGTGGATTCGAAGGATCAAATGGGTCATCCTCGGGTAGATTTGATCCAAATAGATGAGGTTGAGTCTCTAGTTGTAATGGATCGCCCCCCCCATTCCTCTCTAGGAGTAGGAGGAGCAAAAGCGTCTTCGACTCTACCCTATGGAGTTGTAGGGATTTCTCCCATGCTAGAATGAGCATTGATAATGTCAGCGCGAAGCACTTCAAAAGAATCAAAAGAATCGTAGAGGGCCTTCCGGTGTCCCCTATCAACATGACGTGTAACTTCGGAGGCCGGTAAACCAACCAACCGACGAGACCGACGGAGAGTTGGACCTCGCGCCATGATACCTCTGAAGAGTCAATAAACCAAAGCATCCCTTAACAATCAAACTAACAATTAAAGAGCACAAACCTAAAGAAACTACAGCCAAATGCACACAAACAACACTGGCTCAAGGGACGTCCCGACACTACAGCCGATATGTCTCGGCTAGGAGAGGCTTGAGACTCCCAAACTATAACCAAAGGTAACATAATCAATTATAAGGGTTCCCATACTTCACTATGTGCACAGAGTCAAATCCCTATACAATAGGCAACTGTGTTGTCCAACCCCTATCTGACTCAGGACAACCATAGTATACCCACTACAAATGCCCTATTGGATACCTAGGTAAGGCAACTAAGGTCACCACAATATAACCAATGCTCAAGAGGACACTCGTAGGTGGGATCCGTCGTATGGGAAGGGTATAGATCCCTTAAGAGCCCCCATACATGAACAAATCCTGGAAATATCTCCCACGTTCAGTCAGTATTGGAGGGCTATCTCCGCAACCAACCTCCCGTGACCTCGTGCTTAAGTCTGGTCTGAGTAGAGCTTCCTGAGAACATTGATGTATATTATGGGTTTCACCACTCCCTGGTCAAACACATAATGTTGGTTCAATAGTCTTGGATTGTTAACTCACAATGATCTATTCCAAGACTCTAAACCTATTCTAGTCGGTGTACCCTATAAAAGAAAAAATGTTCTAATCAATTTTAAGATTAAGCGTTGATTTTAAATGGCTGTAATTAATCAAAGGATATGGTCGTGAAACTGATGATGTATAGGAATCAATAGTATGCACAATCGAAAAACTCTCGACTCATCTATTCAATAAAAGAATGCCACTAGAATGACAATCAATCCAACGGTTCGAAATAAAATGCAACTCTTCTAAAATTCCAATGCACAAGCACATCATAGATGATAGTACAAGCACTTAGATGCAAAATGTAGTACGGAAAGAAAATATTTTTGTATCTTCTCTTATAATGGAAAGGAAAATGCAAAACTATGTTTTTTGTATTTTTTCAAT
This sequence comes from Larix kaempferi, assembly GCA_027924585.1. NCBI lineage: Eukaryota > Viridiplantae > Streptophyta > Pinopsida > Pinales > Pinaceae > Larix > Larix kaempferi. The sequence continues at coordinate 48,480,831 of BSBM01000093.1, read as the reverse complement.
ATAATGAAATGAAAAAATGCAAGCGAAATCTACCTATTCGGTTAAACAAATGCAGAGCAGATCACTAAGACAACCTAGCAAATCCCAAATAGTGAGACTTAGCCAATGTAATGAGCTAGAAAATAAAAAAATGGTGATAAACCAACAAGGCTCAAAACAAAGAGAAAAAGGAGTTTCTGGTCATAAACGGGGTATGGAACAATCAAGAATTAGGCCAATTAAGATCCAGGAACACTCAAAACCAACCCAGCAACAATCCAAGACCATCAATCAATCAATCTTGGAGTTGTATGCTACTGTATAAAGGAAAAATGTGGGTAGATGCGGGCTACAGTGTAGACAGAGGCGGGTAGACATGGGAAAAACTAAGTTGACTCGCGTACAGGGAAAGGTAAATGAGCAAACAAGAAGTCCAATAACCCAGATTTTTTTTTTGTCTATAGTAGATCCCAATGGCCAATCAGTGACATAGAAGCTCGACACACAACAACTCTAAATAAGTACAAATGCCTAAAAATCCCCAAAAATGGATGTTCTCCCCAGCAGAGTCACCATTTATGTTATGGAGAAAACTTCCTATGGCTTGGGGAAGACCACAACAGACAACTGACTACTAGAAAATGAATCAATTCCCAATGCAATTCTATATAAATGACAATGCTACGATAATGGAGAAAAGACTAACCTTCAACCGGATGTTCGAAGTAGATCCCCGTTGATCTTTCAACCTCTACACTTGAACCTGCAGACTAGTCTCAACAACAAGTACAAGCAAGTGCATATAATATGTGAAAGACATCAACATAATCAATAGCATGATTGTTAAATTTTCAGAATTTAATTCAATCTGATCTAGGATCTTAACTAAGAGAACAACATATACAGCAAATCTACAACATATCAATCATGGACACAATAATGCAAGCACACAAGAGACATAGAGTTTGCTTGGGGAAAACCATAAAGGTGAAAAACCCCAATAACTTGCTCAGAGATAGATAGAGCAATGATACAACCAGAATACAAGAGATAGTCTTCTCCTAGCAGCAGCGCCTCCTCCTCACAAGTGCGCCACTTTTCGAATGAGATAAGTGTGTGAATGAGTGATCAAATAGAGATCTCCCGATCTATATTTATACTTGTTTTGTCCTGCCCAATAAACTAATGGGGCCTACATGTCTAGCTTAACCCATGGTTAAATTAATTTGGGACGAACCCACACTTGGTGGTCTAATAACCCTTTGACCCACATGACTTATACAGGGCCGACGCCAACAAGGTGGTCTAATAACCCATCAATTATAAGTTACGACACTTACAATATAAATGACGACACTTCCGTATAGAGGAATAATAACATCTCTATAGGAATACAAAATACATATATGAAATACATGGGTGAAATACATTCCGAAGTTACATATACATCAACACTCCCTCTTAACTAGGAAGGTATTTCTCGACACAGATCTGCTAGCACAAGTCTTCTTCTCTGGATCATCATCAATGAATCATCGTCATCGTCACTGTTGCTGCTATCTCAATCAATCTTTGAATCTACTCGTCATAGGAATTTCTACAGAGCCAGTCCTTTTTCATACTAGATGTAGGATCACCACCTGTAGGTCTTCATCATCACTAGCCATACTGTGGAATCCTCAGGACTTATTACATGCATCACAAAACCTTAAACGAGTCTCTTGACTAGAAAGAACCCTAAAGAGCATCTGAGGCCTTTTTCATCCTGTCCAGATCTCCAGGACTTATTACATGTGACTGTCACAAAACCTTAAAAGAGTGTCCCAGGAACGTTTATGTGCATAGCACGACCGACAAGAACTCTAAAGAGCATCCCAGGAACATTTATGTGCCTAAGCACGACCGACAAGATCTCCAGGACTGATTACATGTGACCTCTGCTACAAACCCTCGAAAGATCATCCCAGGACTCATTACGGGCACACAGCCCAACCTATCGGATCTCCCAAGTCTTACATGTAGCAGCCCACCACAAACCCTCGAAAGAGCATCCCAGGACTTATTATGGGCACACAGCCCAACCTATCGGATCTCCCAGGTCTTACATGTGGTCCACTATCACAAATCCTCGAAAGAGCACTCCAGGCTATTACGGGTACACAACTCCAACCTATAGGATCTCCCAGGTCTTACATGTGATACACAGTGCCAGTCCTTTTTCATACTGGATGTGACTTAGAACAAATCTAGGATTTCCTTTGCACAACCTGTCCATGGCCACAAAGTATCATCCTGATACTCATCATACATCATCCTGATATACACATGATCATCTTGATCATCATCACTGCAACATCTTGCTGCATGTCATCTGGAGCAACATCCTGAAGCTCGTAATCTATGATCATCCTGATCATACACTGCATCTACCTGATGCATACCAAGTATCTACCTGATACATATCATCATACATGATCCACCTGATCATACAATGTATCCATCTGATACAAATACAAATACCTGATCATACCTGATACCTATCAACATACATGATCTACCTAATCATACAATGTATCCACCTGATACATATACAGATACATGGTCCAAGCATCCAACATGATGCATATAAAAAATACATACAAATGATCCAACTAATCATATCCAACATCAAACATGATGCGTACATACATATATATATAAATGATCCAACTGATCATATCCAACATCCAACATGATGCGTACATATACATATAGAGCAGTAACTGGAGCATCGTCCTGATACTCATCATCCATGATCCTCCTGATCATCATAGCATCGTCCTCTTCAGATCATCTCATCGTCCATGAAGCATAGCCCAGATGCACATCATCCAACACGTACACCACTGACATGGGAGAACACATCTACCACCATTCGGGGAAGGCTCCAGCCCTTACTTTTTCACCATGGCAGAACACATCTACCACTATGTGAAAAATGGCTTCAGCCCTTACATCTCCACCATGGGAGAATACATCAACCATGTCAGAAAATATCATGTGCATCTGCATCTTCCGGACTCATCACTTCCCTTTGGAAGGAACCTCGATCTGAAGTGCACCAAGCCTCTCTCTGAAGTACTCAAACTGCACTCTGGCCAATGGCTTGGTCAATACATCTGCAACCTGCTCATCCATCGCAACATACTCTGCTTGAGCTGTACTCAGAGCTACAGAGGGCTACTTCCTGCTAAACCAAGAGATCACACCTGATCCCATACTGAAGCAGCATCCATAAGTGCTCTTCCTATCTGCAGCACTGCCTGCCCAATCTGAATCAACATAACCCCGCAGGTTAAACTCTTGATTCGCATCATACTTGAGCCCATAATCAACCGTACCCTTCAGGTACCTCAGAATATGCTTTACAACAACCAGGTGAACATCTCTCGGATCTGTCAGGAACTGGCTCAATGTGTTCACCGCAAAGTAAATATTTGGTCTCGTGTTCGTCAGGTACATAGAGGACCCAATCATCTGACGATAAATCGTGACATCAACCGGATCAAATGAAGCATCACACAGAAGCTTCAGGTTCGATGCCATAGGTGTGGCCATAGCCTTGCAGTCCATCATCCCGAACCTCTTCAGGATCTCTACTGCATACTTCCCTTGTCCAAGGAAGATTCCATATGCACTCTGCCACACCTCCATGCCAAATAGTGCATCATCCCCAAGTTCTTCATCTCGAACTTGGAAGCAAGCTTCCGCTGTGTGTCGGCAATCAATCTATCTTCACCTATAATAAATAGGTCATCCATATACAAAATTAGTATCACTGGATTGCCTTCCTCAACCTTGTAGTAAAGGTTGGAATCCACTTTACTCTTGGTAAAGCCCAAACTGGATAGAAAGCTGTCTATCCTACCATACCAAGTTCTGCACATATATGACTCCCTGTCATGTGTCTCAGAACCAAGTGGCTACTCCACATACACTTCTTCTTCAACCACACCATTCAAGAAGGCTGTCTTGAAATCCATCTAGTGTATCTTCCACTTCATCACTGTAGCCAGAGCAAGTACTGATCTAATGGAAGTGTATTTGGCTACAGGAGAAAAAGTCTCTATGCTACTATCTGCACCATACTTGATCTTGTAGATCCTCTTGGAAGTCACTACAAACTCCCCTTCAGGTCTTGGGACTGCATCCCAAACATCTTCATGATTGACTGGTACTCCTCGATCATGGCATTCTTCCCAGATCCTGGGAACTTCAATATCTTTAATATTTTCAATAGATAACTTTGTTGCTGAACAAATGTTGTAGTCCTTCTTTTGTAGGTGATGGTATACGATCTTTCCTACATAACAAGTTAAATTGCATGATTAGAAAACATCTCATAGTTTTTAGAACAAATTCTTACACATAAAGAAATATGTCATACAGTCATGCAATTGTCTTAGCCAATGCTTCAATACAACATTTATCCATATCCCATAACTTTCTAGATGCCTTCCAATCTCTACCAGAACATTGTTAAGAGTGTGCACAACTCCCAACATGTCAGCAAAGAGGTTTCATTCTAGATAAGTAGCAATGGAATGTTGTACAGTGCCATAGGCCACTTACCCATGTATATTAGTAGTATACTGTTCATCAATGCAACTATTCGAATATGCATAATACACAACCTAATTCTAGGAACATCAGTATAGAAATTATTGTACAATATTATTTAAACAATAAAATATGCAAGTAATGACAATTCAAATACTTATATTTGTTTGTTTGTTGGGTTGAATCCCTCTCAGTCTTTGCTTCTTTTCTGCAACTCCATTCTAATGTGGATTGTGAGAAGTGGTCAACTCCCTCTGAATATCTGCATCATTGCAGAAACTACTGAAGTGTGCTCCTTCTTGATCTTTGCTTCCTTGTAGGAACAACTAGAGTGTCCCTCTTAATCTTTGCTTCCTGGATTTCCTGTCCTTGAACTTATATCCATCCTTAAACACTATGCATGCTTATTAGTATCATCATTGTGTTATCATTGTGGTCTCATACATAATCATACATTCATTAGTATATTCTTAATACTATCAAAACACAATAATCTTAAGCATGTATAGTCATGATCATTTCAAATAGAAATAATAAGCATTTCAAGGTTTATATAGGACTATTATGCTTAGTCATATCATAAATTAAAGTAAGAAACATAATATGCCTAAACCCGTGATTACTCAAACCTACACCTTCATGATTCTTCTGGTTAGTCATATCATCAATTATGGTAAGAAGCATAATATGCACACAACCATGACTATTCAAACCTATGACTTCATGAATAATCATTATCAACAACACAACAATATAAGATCCTAACACAAGGTAGGATTCTAGCTTGATATGGGAAAAACATACCTGGATTAGCATGCTAGCTAGTTATGTCTAACATACCCGCATACTGTCTTCTGGTTCTATTCAATGACTTGTGCTAGTAACCTGCATGTCTCAAAAGTTATCCATTGTAGAACCAAGTTATACATACCTCGTAAGTAGATTTTCTAAGTGATCCATGACAATGGATGAATCTTTGTCTTCATGTCATCATGATCATATGTTCTTGAACTAGAACATGATTTGTCTTTCTTGGTGTACCTTTCATGTTAGCGGACAACATAAACCTCATACAACACCATAATGCATTAGTACAATCATAAGTGTCAACACCCTAATGCATGCATTCATAATTTTGTTAAGGTGATACGACAAATCTAAAATCAAGATTGTTCTAACCATAATAACATGAAGACAAACATATCATAAACTTAATCATGAACAAATCTCGAGACATACCTGGATGAGTCATACTTGTCGAGATCGCTTGTAATCTTCTTATGTAAGGCCTTAGTCTCATCTCCCTCTGAAACAGGAACTTCTTCACTTATGCAGGTGACCAATCCATCCTCTTCTAGGATTAAACCAATCCACTTGATTTGCAAGAACTGGATCTGGAGCTGTATTAGGGTTTTTCAGAGAAACCCAAAAAATTCAAACTTCCGAAAGGATAGAAATATGCGCCTTGATGAGCTGATCAAGCTGGTATATTCAGAATTTGAAAACTGCAAAGTTTCAATCCTCAATTTTGCCTTTGAAACTTCCAGATTCACTGGACGTGACCCTGAACTGGGGTTTGATGAAGCCCACTCTTCTGCCCAATTAAAAGGTTTGATCCAAAGCTCTAAGCTTCTATTTTTCTGAGGAGCTTCCAGCCTTGGTCACAAATTTCAAAAATTCTCATTTTTATAGAAGCCCTAATTTTCCACTTTTCTGATCAAAGTCCCGAACTAGGGTCTGATCAAGCCCGACCTTCTGCCCAACCAAAAATTTTGATATTGGTCTCTAAATTTTGATTTTTATGAGTAGCATTCAGCCGTGGTCTCTGATTACAAGAATTCCAACTTTCTCCGAAACCCTAAATTCCGGAAGCCATGAATGAAGGTGCTAAAAAATAATTCTATTTTGACAGAAATATGTACCTGATTGTTTCTGGTGTAACTCCGCACTTTTCGATCCACAGGGTCTGAATTTTTTTTTTTGTGGTAGCCTGACCTGTCATCTTTCCATCCCGATAGGTCTGACCTCAATTGGATTCTCTGAGAGAGAGTTATGCCAAGTGTCACAACGTGACTTGTTTATGAGATAAAACATGAGAGCGAACTTGTACGGCGTTCCACGTGTCACTGGTTCAATTTTGGCCTCTGAAAACGTTTCCTGGGATAGTACATTCTATGTGCTACTTGTCACTTTTGACGAAATTTCATATGGAGCTTCCTAGCCCAAGTTATGACCTTTTTTGCAAGGTCACCTGTTTTTGACTCAGATCTGGAAGAGGTAGAAACCCTATATTGTACAGATCATAAATCACAAAGTACAATGAATTAGAGGTTGTCCTTTGGATACGAGGTACATGAGGATCTGATCTTCGACCTGTAAGAGTTTTAGACCCGAAAACCTTGCCAAAATGGATTTATAGCGAAAGTTATACAATGACTGGTTTTTTCTATATCAAGCCCTAACATCATAAGTGCAACAAGTGTCATACATGCCATATCATGCCTTCTTTCAGGCTAGCTCTAACATCATGTTAAATTTTCAGAATTTACTTCAATCTGATCTAGGATCTTAACTGAGAGAACAACATGTACAACAAATCTACAGCATATCAATCATGGACACAATAATGCAAGCACACAAGAGACACAGAGTTTACTTGGGGAAAACCATAAAGGTGAAAAACCCCAATAACTCCCTTAGAGATAGATAGAGCAATGATACAACCAGAATACAAGAGATAGTCTTCTCCTAGCAGCAGAGCCTCCTCCTCACAAGTGCCCCACTTTCTGAATGAGAGAAGTGTGTGAATGAGTGATCAAATAGAGATCTCCCGATCTCTATTTATACTTGTTATGTCCTACCCAATAAACTAATGGGGCCTACATGTCTAGCTTAACCCATGGTTAAATTAATCCGTGCCGACCCCACACTTGGTGGTCTAATAACCCTTTGACCCACATGACTTATACAGGGTTGACCCCAACAAGGTGGTCTAATAACCCATCAAGTATAAGTTACGACACTTACAATATAAATGACGACACTTCCGTATAGAGGAATAATAACATCTCTATAGGAATACAAAATACATATATGAAATACATGGGTGAAATACATTCCGAAGTTACATATACATCAACAATGACCCATGATATCATAAGCGAATATAACCCAATGTAATTTAACAATATTCTCAACATCAATTGGATGAGAAAATGAGTATTTCCAATAATGAATAACAAGAAGTACAATATACGACCTCTTGCCAGCAACCAATCTGAACCATGAACTAGGTATCTCCACTTGTGCCTCCACCACTTCAATCCTCCATGTAATTGCAAACTCAAACTATGAAAAGAGTTCAGTAGGTGAACATAAGGAGTTCACAACAAGGATCAATGAGTGTAGACTCAAGTCACGGAAAAAATCCACTAGAGTTATCTTGCTCTCTCTTTCTCCTCCCTTCCATATGCCATAAGAGCTCAATATATAGCCTTCCAAAGGTAAGTGAAAGGACACATCGAGGCGTTTCGGGGTATATGGAGGGCCAAAGGTCACCCTAAAACCGTTTTTTGGGAGTAAAAAGTAAATTTCTAATGATTTTTACCATTTTACTTGGTACCTACGGTCTATAGTGGAACAACCTATGTGTACGTTGGCTATAGTGGAACAACTAGTGCACAGGAACAAAAATAGGGAAAAATGTGTTCCTGGAGGATAAAATGTGAATTTGAGTCAGTTAAATGGATCCCAAAGGCCAAAGAATGTCGATGCTCACAAGGTGGAAAATTACGCTGTAACAAATTTACTTTCTGAAGTTACCATCAAATAAGATAGAGCCATCGATGCCATCCTCCAGAACTTCCCAGCTTTTGTATCTATTTAAGAGAATGAAAGTATACTTTGACCTATTTCGCTCGAGAAAGTGGTCGAGGCTATTAAGGAGATGCCCCTAACTAAGGATCCTACACTAAATGGATTCACTATTGATTTATATTATCATCATTGGAAAATAGTGCAACATGAGGTATGTGAAGCTATTGAAGTGTCCCATGTAAGGATGGATGTCTTCCCATCCCTCAATGCCACTTTTCTAACTCTCATCCCCAAGGACGAAAACCCAATGCACCCTGGTAAGTTCAGACCCATCTCCTTGTGTAATGTCATTTATAAAATCCCCAAAAAAGTTATTGCCAATAAAATTAAAACCCATCCTACCTCACTTAATATTGGAGGAATAATAGGGTTATGTGGAACGATGCCTGATCCTTAATAGAATTATAACTTCTCCTGAAACTATTCATACCCTTAATATTTTGAAAAAATTAGGAATGCTTATTAAGATGGACTTTTTCAAAGGCTTTGACAAGATCTCATGGCAATACATGGAAAGAACCCTTCTTGCCTTTGGATTTTCCCCACAATGGGTGCATTGGATCATGAATATTTCTTCATATGCTTTCTTTCCTATTCTAGTCAATGGCTCCCCATAACCAACCTTTTATACCTCTTGAGGCATTCAACAAGGGGATCCCCTATTCCATTTCCTATTCATTCCTTCTGTACACACAATGTGTCCAAGTAAGATACCTATTGGCGTTGCAAATACGCATTTTTTTTATATTCAACTAGAGTTGGATTTGTTGGAAACGTTCTAACATTAGTCAAAGATACTGGATATGATCATTTAGTAGTGAGTATATTGTCCGGTCATGAAAGTAGAAAACCATAGTTTTATATATGAACTCTTGAAACACTTTTACAACTATTCTAGAAAATATTGTTGGTACATTTTTTAGTCCAAAGGGCATAAATTTATAAGCAAACGATCCGAATTCGCAGAAAAATGTTGTTTTATGTTGATCTTCCTTAGCAATAGGGACTTGATTGTATACTGAGAATCCATCAGTAAAATAGTAACATTCATGTACTGCAACTTCGTTGATGATTTCATCGGTGAAAGGTGTGGGGAATGGGTTGTTTAACATCACTTTATTTAGTCCTTTGAAATTGACATAGATTCTTAATTTTTTTGAAAGGTGTTTCTTTGATTGGATGACCATAGGGATAGCCCATTCAAATTGATTGTCTAGGTAGATGATTCCCACGATGAGTATATTCTCAATTTCCTTTTTTACTACATCCTTATATTTATGCCCCAACTTATATGGTCGTTTCTTGACAGGTTTGGAATATGGTTTTATGTCGATCATCATTTCACCCATTTCCTGGACTAGTCCTTTTAAAAATTTGTAATCTCTTGCAAAACATCCTGATATTCTTTTAATAAGTTAGTAATTTATGCTACTTGTTGGTCGAACCAGTAATCTCCAATCTTTTCCATTTTTGGTCTGTTGTCATTTGATATGTCGACTTCTTTTATTTTTATTTGTGCATCCATCCAATCTGGTGCTCTGTGTTCATTGATCGATCGCTCTCCTTCTTTAAATTCTGTAAATTCCTGGGGGAAGTCACTTTTAGTCAATCTTTCTAGTTCTTCTTTTCCTTCTATGATGATTTTCATCAAGGTTTTTATAGGTTTTTGAACATTATGGTGATTCCTTTTCCATTGAAAACTTTTGCCCAACATTTTTTTCATTTTCAAGCTGTAGTTGCATTGATTGACATATTGGTCTTGTTGTGAGATTGTTGCAAGTCGGTCGAGGTCATTCTATCGATGTCGTTGTGGTACTTTCGTTCGTCGATTGAAGAAAGTTTTTGATTTGTTCGACCGCTTCTCTTATGTTTTCTCCTTCTGGGATGAAAGAGAAATCTTTGATGAAATTTTGTTTAAGATTTGGCCAGTTGAATGTTTCTCCTTGGATTCTTCCATCTTGTACCACTTTCTTGGTAGATCTTCAAGTGTATTCGGAAAATATGGGCATATAATATTTCATCTCGGTATCTGACTTGTTTCCACTCACTTTCACATATACTGATACGGAGGACTGGGTCTTGAGCTTGCGTAAATTTAGGTACCATAAATTGTGTTGTAAGCTTCTTTCCTCCAAATTGTTCAATAAATTTTGTAGAAGTAGTGGTTAATTTTGAGGACGATATTGATGCCTGTCCCACCATCTTGCTACTTTTCCAGTAAATGTTTCGACTAGAGTCTGTCGTCGATCTTTATCGCCAACATTTTTAGATACTTCCTCAATGTGAGCAGTCAGAGATTCTCATTATTTGTACTAGAGGGGTGGAGTGCTTGTCGTTTCCTTCTTTGTTGGAATGATAGTTGGATACTCTCTTGTTTTCTTCTTGAATATTTTTGGGATTATAGATTTAGTAAAACATTGCTACGTTCTTTTTCTGGGAATAACCTCAATGGACCAATAGTCACGATATTGTGCTTCATAATTTTCAATTTTCCAATCATACAACTCCGAGTCAGAATTATACCCGATCGACAAGGGGTTCCCAAATTGTAGTTCTCCATTTTTATTGGGTTCAGCGAAATCTTCATTGTTCTGGACTACTTGATATAATCGTCGGATGTATTCATCATTGTCGTCAGGTTTGACCCAAGGTTTTCCTTAGGATGGATTAATAGGGACACTTACCTTCTTTCCATCTCCCTTGAGTTTAATTCTTTCTTTTTCCAATGAGATGGATGCTTTCATTTTCTGCTCCCAAGGTCGTCTGACTAGTGTTGGGAAATATTTGGCCCCCTCTACTGCATCAATAATTCAAAGTCAATATATGTGCTAATACCCATGATTGAATTTTTTACATTTCACCACACTCCAATAGGTTCAATTAGTCCTTGGTTGGCTAGTTTACGATAAATGCTTGATTCTTCAAGTCGTGGCTGACCAATACTTTCCCATGTCGATCTGGTCATTATATTTGATTGTGACCCAAATTCGAGGACGACTTGTGTAATATGTATTCCGTCAACTTCCATATCGACAAGGGGGTCAATATTGGTTTTTTCTTTATGATTAAGTGATTTTTTCATTTTGGCCATTCTTTTTTATGAGATGCATTAGGTCAATCAATCCTGCCACATCTTCTTTCGTTAGGAGATGTAGTAATTTGTTGAGTGTTTTAGTCTTATTTTCTTCCTTACTCTCTTCATATGCAATTTGTGAAAATATTTTCAATGCATTTTTAAATATTTCTTTCCGCTTCAGTGGGTTAGGGTAGTATTCTTGCTTTCTTTGCAGTCATGTGATATGAGGGTTATCCCCTCCAATTTTTGTACCTTTCCTAGTGATTATATGCAAAATTTTAGTATTTCAAGCGTCATTCTTAGAGACACAAAAAAAATGTTAACAATTTTACTTTTATTAAGAGAATCTAAAATTATGGGGCACTCTTCTAGATTGTGCTCCCATACTCCACACTTTGTACAAAATTTTAAGTATGTCTTGTCTTTCCACAAACAATCAGGACTCGGATGATCTTCACTGAAACATAAATAGCAGTGCAGTCAACTTCGAACTGGTGGTAGGTATCCATGATTATTATTTTTTTGTCCCCGAACGTTGTATCCTCCCCGTCGATTGTTACCATTGTTGCGGTGGTCATGGCAATTCTCCCGACCTCTTTGGTCATTTTTTTTTTTTTTTATGTTTGGTAGACTGTGTGGTGCTTTTCTTTGGTATTTAAATTCATTATACACTCTGTAGTCGTATGTTGTTTCACCTGGAAGATTCCACACCACTTTGGTTTTACATTGTCGGTGTTATATGGACAGTCTGTGGTCTTGTGTGGTTCAAATCTTTCGCATATGTCGTAGAAGTAAGTCATCTGTATCGTCTGGAATTTTTTTGGTTTTCTTTCTTTTGAGAATATATTCAATATTTCTTCGGGTACTCTCATTTCTCTTTGATGAAAATTATAATCATTGTGTTATCTTCTCCTATATCATATGGGAAGGTGTCTTTAGTGTGTCCTTCATTGGAGCATTTGGTGCACCATAGGTCATTATTTCACAGATTCAAGTGTTGCAAATATTTCTCCATCGTCTCGATTCTATCCTCTAGACGTCTATCGATGGGGTGACTCAAGTGATTTGAGTTTGATTCGATTCTCAAGGATTTATTCAGGACATCATCATAATATGTGTAGTCATGCATTAGTAGCTAGGTCCTGATTCTTTCGATCAATCCTTCAACAAAAAATTGAATTACTACAACAGGGTCTATTTCACCTCACATTTGACTTAGGAGATCTTTAAATATTCTATCATATTCTCGGACAAATTCTCCTAACCTTTGTTTAATTTGCTTCTACTTGTGTCCTTCCAAATGCTTTGTGTCGTCAGCTTTGAAGAAATCTAGAAAAGTGTCTCTTATCCGTGCTTCATTTTTGGACCTTCTTCCAGAAAGTTCATATAACACGTAAATGCTCTATTTCTCAGTCCTTCGATAAACTGTGCAATTTGCTGGTTCTCATGATCAATAAGGTTAGCTTGCCACAAGGATTCACACAAAAACCAATGTTTCTTAGGGTCACCATCCCCTTAAAAAATATGAGTATTAACTGGAAGATGCACATCCATATTGCTAATTTTATGGGTTCTTGAACTTACCGATTGATTACTATAAGGACTTACGATTTGATGATTACCAATAACTTTTGGTGGATGTGACTTCTACCACAACAAACGTACTTATTCTACAGAATATTCTTTTTCAAGTCAGGGCTTCGACGGTTTGGTTGATTCTATCAATAATGTTGATGGAAGGGCGGGTACTTCAATGTGTTTTGAATAAAATAATTTAAAAGAGTGTCTTTCGAACTCAGGTGTGAAATCAATCCAGTTACCACATTCTGGCCACTGAATCATCAACCTATTTGCAATTTGTCCACATTGGTCTAGTTGATTCCATATACTAATGTCACCTGGTTGTAGTCCCATGCCGCACTCAACTATTTGTCTAATGGTCGGTCCAGTCGTTAGTATCATAGGTATAGAGCCGGCGAGAGTTGAAGCATCTCGAATTTTGATAAACATTGTTTGGGGGCTCAACACCATTGAGTTTGACCAAACTTCCACTGTCGGTACCCCACCTTCTTCTTCTTCTGATTGAATTTCCCTTGACTCAGGTAATACTTTTGGTTGCTCGACCATTTCTCCTAAATTTTTCATACTTCTCTTAGTGTGTAATGGACTAGAAATATCCCTCAACTGCTCTTGTTGTATGTATCTTTTTTCTTTTTCTATTCTCTGTATATCTGTTGTTTCCTTGTGGATGACTGGACATCCGTCGCAGCAGGCTTGACTTTTTGCAGGACTTCATTCTTTCGTCGAATAGCCTCCTGCCTCTTTATTCATAACACATATTCATTGATCCCCCCATTTCCAACCCAAATCTTATTGGATGATGGATATGAGGTCAACAATGGTCGTCATTTGTTTAGGAAGCACTCCCACTATCATTCAACGAAAAAACGCTCCCACTATTTTTGTTTCTTTTCCAAATTTGTCATCATAAGCTCTACTAATGGTGGTCGAGGCTCGACTATGTGTCTGAATTCATTTTCAATTAGAAATTTGCATAGAAAACTTGGCACAGAACATAAAAATCCTTCGTGGAGATCAGTGTAAAACTTACGTCAGACTTTGTCAGTAGATGCTCTTTCCTCAATGGCTTGTTCTTCACAAAACTCTTCACATATTTTCTTGAACCATTCACACAAGTTTGTTCTTCCTCTATTATATATCTTCTGCATTAAATTTTTTTCATTTTGGGCGTCCAATCTGGTCATGAATGGTGATCAATAACTTATTTTATCTCATAGGGAACAATCTCTATGAATTTTTTATGGGTTTCAGTGAATAATTTCTCGCTTTCCTGGGATAATGTCAGCTTGTTCCGTCTTGCATAATTTTGAATATAGTTTTCTAATTTCTTGTCCCACCACTCTCGGATCTCTCTTTCTGTTAGCATTTATGCATCTTCCTCATTTCTTCACAATTGTGTACTACCGACAACATAACCAATGTTGTAGTCTAGGGAATTGCACCAATTACCAGTAATACATTATACCAACATGTAGAAATAATCATATACACACACATTATATAATCATACACAAGAGAGTAAGTGGGACAACACCAACAAGCTTTTGTATTAATAGGACCAAAATATAGTACAATAACAGTGCAGAGATATCTTGTGCTATTGGCTCACTAGCTTATATATAAGTAGTTACAATCAGTTATTCAGTTACAACTGCGTGATCGATCAACTGACCGACAGACCATAGTTGGTGGAGGACGTAGTCGGCCAGTCGACTAGGCTCCTCCAACAATCTCCTAACTAGTCTACATGAAACTAATGATGATAAAAAATCCTCCCATCTCTAGTTTGTTGATGACACCATGCTTCTAGAAGCTGCGACCATGTGGGAAGGAAGGTGTTTAAAGTTCTTACTTTCCACTTTCCTGGAAGCCTCAAGACTCTCCCTGAATAATGAAAAGTCTAAGATATTATTTTTCAACACCCCCATTAGCTTGCAACTTTGAATCTCATGTTTTTTGTCCTTCAGAAGAAGTTATCTACCCTCTTCTTACCTGGGACCCATCTCTTATCTTCTACCACTAGGAACAAGGCTTGGTCCATCCTCGTTGCTTGTATGGAGTAACGTCTATCAAATTGGGCCTTTTAATATCTTAATATAGTAGGCCGCTTGTTCCTTCTAAATGTTGTGCTCCAGATTATGTGCTATTATCTTTTATCCATTTTTACTGCTCCAAAGAAATTTCTGAATGAAATTAGAACACTCCAAAGAACCTTTCTATGGGGTGGATCCAAAGATAAGGGGAGGAAATGGGCTCTTGTTTATGGGGACAAAATTTTATAGCTAAAACCCCTAGGTAGTCTCGGCCTAAGGGGTCTTGAAATTGAAAATAATGCTATGTCAACCAAACTTTGGTGGAGATGGATCACTTTCCCCTCGGCTATTTGGGCTCAAATATAGAAAAGAAAATATGGGAGTAACATAGCCCAACATGATCTCATCCGATTACAGGAAAGCAATAATGGGTATCTAATCTGGAATGCTGCTTGGAAGAATAGAGGGATAGTCCAAGAGTATGCCTTTTGGGAAATTCACAACAACCAATCTACCTTATTTTGGGATGATGCATGGCAACAACGTTCCAAGCTTAATTCGCTAAAATACACTTCATACTCCAAAGCTTCGCCATGATACCATTTTTGCTAACAAGTTCCTAGTTTCTCACTACTGGAATGAATAAGCCAATAATTCTCAGTGGAGATAGTGGAACGACCATTATCTCCCGCCCCCTCCCAGATGATCAATGGGATACATTCTGGGATGAGCTATATTCTAGGAAAATAACCCTCCATGAGGGAGAGGACATTCTCCGATTGGGTCATACAAGCAAAGGAAATTTCAACATAAAGGAGGCATATTCGTTGCTGGCCAATCACACCAGAGAATAACCATAGATCATTTAGGTTACAATATGGAAACAAAACCTATGGCCAAATCTCTCCACTTTACTTTGGTTGGTTGTCCGGAACACAATGCTTACTTGGGACTGCATAATCAAAATGGATTTTGAGGGACCTTCAATTTTCATAATGTGCCGCTCAGATGCAGACGATTCATAACATCTCCTCAACCAATGCTCCAAGTTCTGTCAATACCTATGGGACCAAGGTGTAAGTATTTTCAGACAATCTGATTGCAACCATTCCAACATCAGGGAAACCTTATCTAATTGTCGCAAGCAAATTTTTAACAACAATGTTGTTAGCAAAACATGGCAGCTCTTCCCAGGATTTCTCCTTTGGGATACATGAAGAGAAAGAAATCGAAGGATATTTAATAATGAAAGCCTCTCCACAAGCCAGGTTTGGAATAAAATTCTCTTTGATATCCATGAGACAATTCTTGCGACACCAAGCTTGGAATCTCAGTCCAAACCAAAATCATATTAGACTACAACGACCTAGGCCTGACTCTAAGAGTCCCTCCTCTTGTTCTTTTCTGGAAGCAGGATTTTTCAAACTCAATTTTGATGGTGCAAGCAAAGGAAATATGGGTCCAGTGGGATATGGCGATGTCTTCAGGGACTGGCATGGAAGAATTATGAAATTATTTGTAGGGTGACTTTAAGATTATGGTGCAAATCTTAATCCATCTCCTCCATGTTTCAAGTGTGCAAAAAATCAATCCCAATTGGCGACTGGAAACTAAACTGGAGGCCTTGGCTGCGATCCTTCCCAAATCTCATGTCCATTCCCCATCATGTCAAGAGAGAGGCCAAAAAACTCGTAGATCGATTAGTCAATTGGGGGGTGGATCATCCTCGATATGATTGTAATCAAGCCTATTATGATAGCTTGAGATCCATTCTTAAAGAAGAGTGTGTCTATATAAATCATCAAGACATGAACCCCCATGGAGGGTGCCATCATACCTTAGTTAGACACGAGAGAAATGAACACACAGTGTAATTGCAAGTGTGCGAGGACATGCAGGATGGAATGTGGCCAGTCCCACAATCCATTCATTCTTAAACTTGCTTAGATCATAATTGTCCATTTATTCAGTCATTTACAACCCATGAATCACATTCTAGTATGCTGTCCTATGCTCTTTTACTTCTCTTGTGCGAGCTTTCATAGTTCCTCATGGATTTTTATGCCTGCTCAATCCATGATGGGAAAGCAATTAATGTCATTATGAAGTTTCATTTTCGGGGAAGATTTAGCCGACTCCATCCATGGTTTGTTGATGTTCTTCTCTGGGATGGGATTCAACCTTGGGTTGATATCCCTCCTGCACATTTTCTTGCTCGCTTCTTGTTCTAAGACTGGTTCCCTTAGACTCACCCTTCCCTCCCGTTGGGTTCCAAAATGGTGCACTGCAAGGTTACCAAGAGGAAAATAATGCATGGTCCTCGATGCACCCGCATGTTGAGGGCCCTTAAGGAGATGGAAAATGAAAAAAGGATTCATTGAAACTAAGATTAGACGAAAGAATAGGGAATGTACTAAGCATATGGAGAAGTGGGTGCATTCTGGAAAGTAGCAACCGGAAGCTCAGAAACTAGTTGAGGAATTTGGGGGTTTGGTTGAGGATTCTGAATCATCTATAACTCAAGAAACTCGCCACACTAGAACTCTTAGTTTACTATAGAGCATGAATTCCTTGTTTAGCATGGCCCTGGAAGACTGTCTTGTGGGTCGATTTCAAGACGAGCAATGCAACTCCTCTATTCTCTCCAGATTTGCAAGACTAGTGGAGGGGATGCACCGACTGGATAATAATCAAGTCATGGTGAATGCTCAAATCAATGGGAAATTAGAGGCTTTGGCAAAGGATCTGACCGAGAAAAATTTCATCAAGAATCCTACCACCTTCCCTTCTGCAATGTAGTTGGTGTTTCAACATTGTCTGGATGCTTGTCTGCTCGTTGCCAAGCCAGAAACTTCATGTGCTGGCCCCTCTGTGATAAACATTTATGATGATGATTCTGCCTAATTTTAGTCTCCTGTTTAGTTTGGTTTTAGTATGCTTAATTCCAGTTTTTACTTAAAAGGTTATAACCCCCGACCTTTGGGGGAATTTTATGATACACTGCGTCAGACTCCTTATTAATTGTATAACTTGCTATGATTCTCAGACATTTCCAATTTTTGGGAACTGGCCTCATCTATGCGATCTGGACTCATCTGATAGAAGGTTGCTTTAGTCTTGATATGTACAGTTTTTTTTTCTAATTTAATATATTTCCAAACCTCAAAATAAAATAAAAAATAATAAAGTAAGAAAAAATAAAATAATGAAAAGAAATAATAAAAACAAGGCAAATAAATTATTTGCTTAATTTTTTTATTTCTTTTCACTATTTTGTTTTTCTTACTTTTAATTTTTTTTTTCTCAATTTCTTAATTTATGAAAATATTTTCATAGTTTTATATATGTATACTTATTTAATTTTTATATTTTTCATTTATTTTATTATTTTTATTTTTGTTCTTACTATTGTTTCTTTTTCTTTTGTTTTTTAGTGTCTTTCTATAATTTCTTGAGTTCCCTTTATTTTTATGTTTTGTTCTATTGTCGATCTTTCTTTGCTATTTTATTTTTCCTTTTCTTCTATTAATTTATTGATGGCTTCTCTCTTCTTGGCAAGATATAGTTTCTTTTTCTAATCATTATTCTTTTAATCATCGATGAAGTAAACATGAGCACAATGAACCTAGAAATGTTGAACAAACTAACCATTTATAATAAATATTTGACATTAATAATAGACATGAAATAATTTTAAAACCTACCTAGATCGCTCCATCCTATAAAAAAATTATATTTTAAAATATTCATAGGTTTTATATACATATTATAAATATTATTAACCACAACCATATAAAAATATTATTAACCCTAAGCATTATATCAATATAAATACCTTCTTTGCCTTTGCGAAATAACACCACATGGAAGTGTTTCTAGAAAACATGAAAATGACTAGAAATTTCATGCAAATGGATGGAAATGGATCTAGGTTTTGTTGTGAGTGAAGCAGAGTATCCTTTTTCTTGGTTAATTGTATTCATAGATAGTGGATTATTGCAGATTGTGGTGTAGTATGCAATATTAATCTTGATCCGCGTGTCCATGGACTGAAATCATGGCCTAAAAAGCAATATTGTCTTGCTTTCCTATCTACACATGCTTATAAAAAAAAAACTTAAAATTTATCAAAGAAAATACACGACACAAAATTCCATTGCCACTCCCTGAAAACATAACTTTGTTACAATACACAACATTCTTCATATTTAGGGTTCCATATTCATTACTAAAAACAACAACTATCATGGCCTATAGGAAACTGGGCGGAAATCATTCTCATTGCTTTAGAAAGCTTCGTGAAAATAAGATGCTCCTTCTCATAAAGATATAGCATTGTATCCCATACAACAATTCACTCGTGAGAAAAAGATTTCCACTTGATTCTCTTTTTCCGTTGTCTCATATTTAGAGAACATGCTACATTAGTGAACAAAGCATTCATATCGAACACCACAAAATATTATACACATGGTATTTTTTGAATATGTCTTGTATTGTACTAACATTAGTTGTACATATACATTTATCAATCATAAAGAGTGAAACCTAAACAATAAATTAAGAGCCATAATTTTATTAGGGGCTTTTCCCCTAATTTTGGGGTTCTATATTGCATGTTGGAATTTGTGGAGTGATTCTAGGAAATTAAATTGATAAACTAGTACTGGTAGTGCCCTACTTTACTATTTTAGTAAGATCCTATCATGCATGGGTTATGCATGGATTAGATCTTTGATTTGAGGAAACTAAGCATCCTCTTGTCATCTGGGTTAGTTATGAGACTGCTAACTCATGTTTGATAGATTGCATGGATAATTAAGGGCATCTGAACTCTGATTTAAGATCAACTAGATCCTCATGCTTCAAAGGACAAATCAAATTGCCTCACTAAGTAATTCGAATTGTTTTATGTAACACAATTTATCATTGTTTGTATATGGAATAACGATTTTAGTGTTTTACTCCATGATTTTTCTCTTCACTCTCTCTATTCTATTTTCCTTTGTAAAATCGCTCAGAGCATTGTTGTTCTTAGTTTTATATATCTAGTTGTGATCTCTTGTTGGTGATAACAATATTTTATAAGAATGAGGACTGTGACTGTCGATTAATGGTTGCAACAATTAAACAAGCCAATGAATTGAGTAAGGTACTAATTTCATTGTAGGGTCCACCAACAATTCAAGCAACTAGATGAAGTGCTGTGAGTGAAATCAATGATCCAGTAAATTAGTCATAATGTTGTAACTAATCAATAAATTGAACAAAGACTAGTGGATACATAAGCCTGAAATCATTGTAATGGAATATATACTAATCAACTATCCATCCAATCGATTTGAGTGCTATAATTATCATTCACCAACCAAGAAAATAGGGAATTAATAGAGTGCATAGGCATTAATTTAACCCAGTAATTAACCTCATTGAACACAAAGACCCCGGAAACGCAAATGAAAAAACTAACAAAGGTGGGTTCTGATTATGCTCAATAATTTATTATAAACTTGAATTATACACTTTTACATAGTGATTTAATGTATTCTTACTCACTGGTGATATTTCACAGATTGTTTGGCTCATAGATAATCTTCTCTTTTCATGGAAATGATCAAACTCTTTATTCTTCAATATTTGAGGAGATTTCAATCCAAGTCCTCAATATTCTACCATTGCACCTTCTTCCCAAGCTTCC
This sequence comes from Larix kaempferi, assembly GCA_027924585.1. Taxonomy (NCBI): domain Eukaryota; kingdom Viridiplantae; phylum Streptophyta; class Pinopsida; order Pinales; family Pinaceae; genus Larix; species Larix kaempferi. Next base: position 48,459,989 of record BSBM01000093.1, on the reverse strand, counting down.
ATTTCTTTTCATCTCTTGTTTTGTTCTTACATGAAGAAAACATTCATTAATAAAATTGTACCTTGGAATGACAACCATCAAGTATTTCATTTCACCTTGTTTTAGCCTTTGGCCTTTAGTCTTCGAGTTGATTACTAGCTTCAAAGTTTCGAAAGGATTCATTTTTTACTTAAATTTGGAAAAGAGATTAATTATGTTCCATTTTGTACCAAACCTCCCTATTCATGGTAATTTGGTCCCCAAAATCTTCAACATGAAGGAGGAGGTTGGTGTTAAATTTGACTCCAACAAATTCTCTATTCATGTTAGCCTTACATAAATTCCCAAGTTTGAAGAAATTTATTCCAAAGAATATTTCCTTGAGCAATTGCTGCTCCTTGGTCTACAAGTGTGATGTCCCCATCCATCATTCCAACCAACAAAGGGGGATGTGAGCATATTATGGGATTCTAAATTTATCCCAATGGCCATATTATGAATTTATAACCATTTAAAATGCATTTGCAGATGCATAATGTAAACAAAATGGAATACTTCTATCCACACACACAACACATGCATTTAAAAGCATAATTATGACATGCATAATAATAAAATCATTGCACGTAAAATACAAGAGAATACTTATCTCAAACAATGAAGATCCAAGCAACAGGCTAGGTAAGATCAATTTTCCACCCAATCTTAGGCCCACTATGTCCATAATATACCCTTTCTACTAGGAGGCCACCCCCAAGCTGGGCTATGAGGCCACCAGGGTGTACACACCTACAAGCTTCTCTCTCTACCCCAAAACCCATTCCGCTCTCTATGGTTAGCCAAATTATCATATTGACCTCCACAAGAATCTCACTCAGCCATTATAGCCTTGGATCCAACAATACCTACCCCACACAACACCCTTCTAGGATCAAGAATGCCTAACACCGATCCACGACTCTCTTGGGCGATCTGTCTTTCTAGGTGCTTACCTGAGTGTGCATAGAAGGAGTCCAACCTGCTATATGTTATTGGAGAACCAAATGGAGCCTTAATTCATGGATTCTCAAGCATGAAGAAGTATCATAAATCAAGGGGTAAAGGTTCCTATCCCGGCCAACGTCAATGCTCACCTACAACCATCTCTTTTCCCTTGAAGTCCACAACTCTGGTTCCAAATTCAAATTTTTGGGTTACACACAATCTGGTAATTGGTAATGTTATGAACAACATGAAGGAAGAAGCTCTATGTAGTGTAGAAATTTGCATGATAGTAGGAAAATGAGTGAATGACTCTAAAATATAGGAGGGAAAGGTGACAAGACAACTAACATAACTTCTGACCATAGAAGAAAATGACTCTACAAATGCCATAGAAGGATATTCATCCCATGCTTCCATAACTGCATGAGAGGACTTTTCCCTGCAACCTCAAACATGCATTCAATGATTGGATTTAATAGTCAAAATGAAGTAATTAGCTCATTTAAAAGCACATGTCAATAATTATATGACACTTGGAAATAGAGGATTTAATCTCCCATAGGCTCCCCTTTCCTCTTCCCCTCTAGTGGAATCATATCCCATCTGGTGATATTTACACATCCATTCTTGGACCATTATATTATTTTCCAACATAATATTTACCTATATTTTATGTCATCATGGAAGGACAACCACATGGTCCATATAGAGATATTCATTTCACATATGCCTAGTCATTCACTACTCGGGCCTTGGCCTTGAGCTCCACACTAGGAATCCATACTAACACATTTACATCAATTTGCATAATCCAATTCAATACATTACAATGGTAAAACTTGGGGTATTACAACAAGTGTGGAAATCTATTCTTTCCCCTTAACATTGACTCTCCAAACTTGTCTCTTAAATGTGCGGTTCTTGAGATGAAGTTCTAGATGAAGTCTCCAACACTTGGCTTCCAAATGTCTAGTTAACTAAAATGCTAGCAAAAATTCCTATGATTACATGGGTTAATTTCCATTCTCTTCTTATTCATGTCCTTCCTTTTGCTAATTTTCCAGTAGGTAGTCAGTCGGTGGCCTTTCATACCACAAACAGAACATGCACCATAGTTCTAATAGTCTTCAACCTTGTGGCCTCTCTTCTTACAACAAAAACAAATAAGATGTGTTTTTATATACTTCTTTAATTTGTTCTTGTGCTTGGAAAACGTTTTTCTTAGTCCTCCATGTGTTGGTGTAGCTTTGGATGGGAAAAAAATCCCACGACTTCTTACATTTAAGCTTCTACAAACATGTTGGAGTACTCATCTACCATCCACTCCTTTTGTTGCTTCCTTTTCTTCAATTGATATGACATTTTCTATTTTCCACAAAAACCGAGGATGTCACACCCTTGGTTAGTAGGAGCCTTGGGGAAACTCTCTTACTCATGGGTGACTTCGGATGGAAGCATGTTCAACAAAGTAACCCCATGGACATGGATGGCATGGACCAAAGAACTCAAATTAGAAGCCCACATTGGAGAAGTGCCCACCATGTAGAGTACCACTTGGTGGATAGGTACATTGACATGAGGGATTATAGGATGATGGAAAGATCGGCTTGGTTCCCATGTTGAATATGAGGCACGTCAGGAGGAGATACCAAAACATCAGGTGAAGGGGCTCGATGAAATAACCAATGTGTGGAAATGAGTGCACAAGAGAACCCAAGAGAAAGGATTGTGCAAAGACACCACATGATGGCTAGGAAGAGGTAGCATAGGTTGGGATCTCATAGGTGTAACTTCAGTAGGCGGAACCACATGCACAACACAGTTGGAGCTCACTCAAAAAGTAACACGAGTTGGTATCCCTTGTAGGAATTTGTACCGAAGTGGTTATCCAAGTGTGGAATAGGAACGCTCATTTGAGCATGGCTGGCACATTAAATAGTGCATGGCATGTGGGATTTCAAAAACTTCAAGTGGAGACAACACAAATCCAAGAGATTCCAAGTGAGTGCAAGAGAGAGCAAGGTGAAGGGATTCCAAGAGTAGTGTGACTTGGGAAAAATTCTTGTTGTAGCCTTCCACAGCTCTAAGTAGCATGAATCAGGTGCATTGGCAGGGTGACAAGTGACAAAGATAGGTGTCTTAGGAGGTGGACCTGTGGGTGCAATAGGGGGAGAGACTTCCTGGAGACAAGAATGTGTTTTGGAATTTATAGGGTTTCTTTGTAGAGAGTTTCTTCCATGTTTTGGGTGTACTATTGGGAGAGGATGCTTTGGGTGTCCTCCTCACTATTGTAGTTGTAAATTGGCATTCTTGTAATATGAAGGTTTGGGACACCCCATTGAGGTGACACCCATTATACTCTTGTGTTATTATTATGCTTCTTGGTTGCGTGAACTCTATTATAACATGGATAAACTAAGTAGAAATACACATAAGTAAAGGGAGAGGTGTAGTATGGAAAACCCACACTGAGTTGGTCATGCCACCAAAGAGTGGATCTTGGGTAGTTCCATGATTAAGGAAGGGAATGAATATTTGGCATCGGGTTGGATCCTTAACCCCATGAAAGTTGGTATCGGAGCAAAGTTGTGCAGAGCTTTTGGGATGCAACACTTTAGAAAGGTGCCCTGGACAAAGAGTTTCCAGGACACAGTACTTCAAGAGGTGCACAAGAAGTGCTCCCATGATGCAACATAGGAAGTGTGCCCAAGATGAAGTACTTCGGGAGGCACATAGGAAGTGTGCCCAGTGCACAATACATTCGGAGGCTCCCAGGAAAGGGTGCGACTGAGATAAACCACGTTGGAAGAAGAGCTGCTAAAGTAAAGTAGGGAGAAGAGTAGGTGCACTTGGGACTCTCTTCCAAGAGAAGAGTTAGTGTCATATTCTTTTTCCTTTTCCGAAATAGTAGTGCCGGAAATTGTTTGATAGGGTGAATAGTTCGTTGCATGATAAGGTGACAATGGCATAACTCAATGAACAAGATTGTCTTGGCATGTGCGACCAGGACGTGCAGGATTTGGGTGCATCTTACCTCCAAGCTGAGTAGTCTTGGAAGATTGTTGGTAAGGGAACATGATGGGAACACATTCTATTGGGTAGATGTTGGACATAGAGGCATAACCATTGGTTGGTTATGATGAAGAGACTGCTTTACATCATGAGGATAGTGATGGGGGACATGATCCAAAGAGTCTGAATGTGAGGAACAAGATCACGACATTATAAATAAATGTCAAACGCATGCTGATGACTCTTTGTAAACATTGTGAGGAGGACAAAATCTTGGAGAAGGATATGGGAAAAATTCACCAAGGATTCAACAAATCCGTGAATGAATGAAAATCCACCGCAAACTTTCTAATGAAGTTGATGAAGACCAATGATGATGGAAAGGTCATAGAGTTGGAAGACTTGGTGAAAGATATTCAATCCCAAGTTTGAGAACAAGGAGATACCATAAATTTGTTGAAGTGGACTATTTCCTAAGGGAGTAGTTTGACAACACCTATGAGGATTAAGGTCAAATAACTCGATCTATATAACGGAATTTGGAATGCCAAGTGTTAACTCCTAAATCTCACACACATGTGACATTTTGGTGATTCTTGCAGTAAGGCGTCATCAACATATAGAATGCAACTCACCAAAGGAATCTTCAGCAAATCCAAAAGGAAACATGATTCCAAAAGTTCCCAAGAATAGTCAAATGAATAGGTTGCGTGGATGAACCCTTATTAACCTGCGCTATAGCACATGTTACCAGTTCAAAACCTGCACGACCATATCACAAAAATTCCTTTGATATCCACGCGACTGTCAAATCGCAGCCACCAATACTGCAATTTGAGGCTCATCAATGGCCCATCACTTCCACAATTCGAATTTGGGCTCCTTACACTCCTTGTGGCATTAAATAACCCCTCTTATGTACTTGGAACCACTTCATGAGGTTATGGCATTCACATTTGGAGCTAGTTGTTTCTTGGACACCTCTTGGCCTATAAAAGGAAGCCATGGGAATGCATCTTGTAGAGAGAAAAAAGAGAAAATTTATACTACTGGATTTGTGTTAGACATACTTCATAGCTCACCTCTTCCCACCTTTGAAAGCATTCCAAAGCCCCCTTGCCTCCTTCCTCCAAGGAGCAATATTTTCTCTCCATTGTTCTCTCACCCACTTAGCATTTAGTTTGGACAAGAAGGACCTATCTAAGGGAGATTGTTGGCTTCCCTTGAATCCTACACCTCCTAGGTGTTGTACATGCTTGACCATTGTGCAATACAAAGTGGTTTTGCATACATTTGGTTGTTTGAATTTGCATTCTCCCCCCATTTCCTTTGTCATATTTTGTTTAATTTTCTTTCTTTTATTTAAATTCCACTAACAACCACTTGTAGGATCATTTGGATAACTCACTCCCGCCCAAGGGGATCCAAGGATAGAGGACTTGCTGCTACCTACAAGGCTTAGCCCCTTACCAAGTGGAAGGATGCACCCTTGTGCAATTTTTTCCACAATGGTTCTATTGGCGAATCCATTTATTTTTTTAATTTATTTTAAACTAGGTTTTTTTATGTCGAGTGATTACTTCTGGGTACTTTTTATTTGTAGGAGATTATTTTTACTACCTATAACTCTAGAATTTGTCTCCCTTTTAGCCACACTTAATTTTTACAAAGTAGCGCGGATCCTGGCCTCTCGGCCATGCTACACGTGTGGAAATGCCTTCGATAGTTACACTACCCGTGCATATAAACAATCCACTACCTGTGTGGTTCTCGTTTTTTGACCCACACACCTTTTATATGTTCTTCCCATGCTGCAACACATTTTTTTGTATTTGTTCTAAACTATCACCCGATAGAGTCTTGTTTTCCCGCGTTACAATCATTTGATTTTATTTTTATATGCATGCAACAATCTTGCATCCCCAATGGATGATCATTAATGAACCAGAATAAATATAACTGGCAATAGTTTTCATTAATTCTATAGTAATTATCCCACTTGGACTAATATTAGGGAGTAAAGAGCCTACATCTCTTGAAACTTACTTAGGTAACCAACCTTGATGCTTTCAACGGGCCTAATTGTTGTCACTAGTATTCAACACATCTTTTGTTTTTGTTTACTTGGCATGTTTTTAGGGTCAAAGCTAGTGTAGTATCCATTGTTTGCACACAAGCAAGGACCTGAAGAATCTTGTCTCCCTAAGTATGCTCTTCACCTCACACTTCTTGTGAGCTTGGTGAATCAGAAAGGGGTGAGAAATGTGAAATACCTCCATTGCACACTTTTATTTCATTAGCACTTTGTTTGCAAAGCACCCTTAGCATATTTTAGAGTTAAAAGTTGATCTCCATTTGTATTTACTTTATACTCTTCTAGTTAGTTTGCAACAATCAATTTGCTTACCTCACATGTGTTTACATCACTAGCACACACTAAGGGACCTAAATAATTTCTCACTCCAAGTATGCTCTTCACCTCACACTTCTTGTGAGCTTGGTAAATAAAAAAGGAAGGGAATTGTGAAACACCTCCCTTACACTCCCTAAGTGAATTAAAGACCCTTAAAATCAACTTTGTAAATTGACCAACCAACTAAAATTCTCCACAGGAGGTCACAAAACAACATTTTAGTTAGGTATGATTGATTGGGCTAGACATCCATTAATGCCCATCAATCTAGTTTCATTAACAATATTTTGAAACATAGCATTGTTGACTTCTAGGGTACTATCAAAATCTCGCTATAAGCAAGTGTTCAAAGAAAACCTGGATCATATGTGTGCCATGACCAAGGAGGTGAAAGCTGAGGTATAGTTTCCTTAATCTCCCCTACGAGTCACTCAACTCATTGTATGGAGACGACACTATACTGTGCAAGCCGAACCACTGTGCCAAACTCTATGCAAGGTGTCTTAGTGTCCAAACTTAGGACATTGCCAAGCAGAAATTGTGGGTGAAATTGACTACTGAAGTCAGCTATTTCCATTGGGAGGTGTTTCCAAGTATTCCTGATTAGAACATTGGCCCCATATCCGGTAGAACTGGCTCTTTGTTACCTTCATTAGTCAATTGGTGTGTGGATCCCATTATCACCATCAATTGTGCTTTTGGAAGGCCAAATTACTTTTGAGAGGAAGGACATTAGGTCTTTTCAGGGAATTTATATTTATTTTCTTTTTTTAAATATAGGTTCACTAACTCACAATTAAAAAGAAACTACATGTGGGAACTCTTGCACTTAACCAAATTTGAACATATCACTCACTTGATTGCACCATATTGCATCTATTGTGGTTGGCATATTTTTTCATTTGTTCAAATGTGTTTAAATTCCATCATCACTCTCACTTGACACAAAGCCTTCATTATATAGGAACAAAACAAACCCCCAAGGTAGTCCCAAATACTACAAGGCCTATCCCCTCTCTCAAGGGGTGTTTTTACACCATCTCCCTGTGGTTCACGCGGAATACACTCTAGCCGGGGTCGCTCCCAAGCCACCTTAATAGGATCATCTGGGCGAGGCCGTTCCTTGCTCAGTTCATTTTCTCCTCTAGGAGAGAGTATTAATCCTTATACCTCATCCACCTTTGAAAGAGGAGCACCTTCATTTTTCTCCCCTTGGAGAGAATCTAGACACATTTACCCCTCCTCCTCTTGGAAGAGGATCCCATTTGGATTCTCCTCTTAGAAATCCTTTAGACCACTTTGATACATCCTCTCTCGTAGGAGGTCATTCGTTATTTTCAACACCACCCTAGTCTCCCTCTCTAGCATACCACACACAACATATAATGGCAGAACCAAATCCTCCTAGCCTACCTTTCATGACTAGCCTAAACCTCCCATATTTGAAAAAACTGATCAATGACCCTATTTCACATGATCCAACATGGCCATCTATGCCAGATAAACTTCCCTCCGACTTTCCTAAATTTGAAGGTAAGCAAGGGGATGATCCTGCCAACCATGTCATGTCCTTACACCTATGGTGTTCCTCCAACAACATAGTGGACGACTCAGTGAGGCTTCACCTCTTTCAATGCACCTTCATTGACACAACATCCAAATGGTACATGAACTTAACAAGATCGGACCATACAACCTTTGTGACATTGGCCACTGCACTTCTCACATACTTCCAGCTTTCAATTTTCCATGACCTTGGTGTTGAAATTCTCACAGAGTTTTGAAAAAACACATCTACACACATCACGGACCATATCCATGGGTGTCATAGACGCTAAACATTGTGTAAAATCAAAATACAACCACCGTTCTTGTTGGATTGGTTCATCAAATAACTCCAACCAACCATTGCCAAAGATGTTGCCACCTTTATGCCAAAAAGCGAGGAAGATTCTATTATGAAAGCCCAACATTTAGATCTATTATATGCACAATCTGACTACCTTTACACTATCCTCCTCGATGCCCCTCCACACCGGTCATTGGATCCTACACATGCGGGATCGTCACACTCGACGAATGGGCTTATTGGGTCCATTTCCCATCTAGGAAAGGTTCCTCCTTATACTCTGTACCATTCAATATGACTCCTCAATACCCACCCATTCAATTCATGTCGGTTCCCCCTCCTCTTGTACTAACCCCACCCATTGGTCAGTCACAGTATGGACCCTATAGTCCTACTTATCCGAACGTTAGCCAGGAAGTAGCGGTTCCTACATTGCAAATGGTACAAGCCGTTCTTACATCCACATCTTATGGAGCGCAACTTGTATTTATCCCACCCCTAGGATATAACCCTTACTATCCATTTCCATTCCCAATTGGTCAGCAACCCACACCTCACATGGGGGTCAACCTTGTTCAACCTTCTTTCACACAACAAGCTCAATAATTTGAGTAGTTGAACACCGCAAATCCCCAACACCCTCAAAATATGGAGAAGAAGAAAGGGAAAAACAAGCAGAAGCAACAGCAGGGGCAAGGGGAAAACCCTCCTCCCTAGCAAAACCAGAACCTAAGAATCAAAATGCGAGGACAACTAATCCCCCAGGAAAGGGAAGAATGACAACCTGAGGACCAATTAATCTTGATCCATTTACAGAGAATATGGTCATTACACCCATCACTACTCTGTTATCCCTGACTGCCAGCAATTAGTGGAAGCCAAGAAGAAGACAATTATAAATCCTCCTCAGGCCCTGAATCCTCCCCAACCCCAAACTGCTATGTTACAACAACCCTTTTCCAATTAAGGGGTCGTTACGCAACAACAATATCCTTTCCCTCCGATGATGGTTCTTTCCAAAATATCTATACCTTGGATGTTAATATTCAGACTCGAGCCAAAGGTTACGATAGGCCTGATGATCCCCATGTGGAAGAAATCCCACTCCCCTCAAGGGGCCCTTTGTAAATACCATGCCCAAGTGCCAAAAAAATCCTTCATATTCCAAAAGTCCTACTTCGACGCAAACCTAATAACCCCCATATGAAAGCTAGCCACAATTATAGTATTGTGAATGACTTGGATTCATCCCCTGCAACCATGTCCATATTATAAGTGCTACAGTCATGCCCAACCTAATGAAAATATTTAATCAATGCACTCGACATCATTGATCCTTCCGAATCGCACCTTATGACCTTTGATCTTGATAAAGGTGAACCAGGACTACCCTCTTCAGTTGCATTTCAAGTCCCCGTCATAGTAGAGAACATTATGATTCATCTGCGTATCATCAATGAAGGTGCATCCACTTGTGTCATGTCCTCTAATGTTTGGAAATGATTAGGGTCACTCGATCTAGTTCCCTCATCTATCTTCCTTCATGCATATGATGGTAGATCATCCCGACCTAGAGGATTGTACCAAAATGTCCCCATGGATATAGGGGGAAAGATGGTCATGATCGATATCGAAGTAGTTGATGCCCAACTCAACTACAACATCCTCTTGGGGCATAGTTATATGTATTCCATGAAGGCGGTCTCCTCCTTGGTCTTTCATATCATGATGTTTCCCTTAAATGGGAATATTGTCACCCTCAACCAGCTTAAATATTATGATCCCAATGCCACTAGTAGCCATGACAATATCCTACCTACTTTCACCGACACAAACCTATCCCCCTATGTTGATATTTCCCCCGACATGTACAAGGACTCCAATTTAGTATGCATATATAATGGTCCACCACCCGAGATCCCCACATCTACTTATGGCCCAATGTGTACAATTTTCACTACTGAAAATGGGCTCACCTCCTCCTCAACACCATCATCAACACTATAATTAAGACATGGCATTTAACAAACGTTGAGTCCATTGGTACCTCTGATATTCCAAATCCCTTGCTTGTACCCCCCTACAGGTATGCAAGGGACACTGGTTATGGATCAGTTGGCTCTACCCGGGCTCACTTTGGGTATTATGGTATGGTACCTCACACCACCTTACCCAGAAATGGTGTCCAAATCAGTATCCCACTTTGAGTTTGTCCATGTCTTAGCTGTTATGCCTACTAGGCCGGTTACGTCATATGTACCGCCAATCGGACCTGCGACATCCACAACTAAACCATAGATGGTTTCCCTAAGACCACCAATGGGGGCATGAAACAAACTAAGATGAAAGGCCCCATCCTACCAAACCTCATTCCCAAATCGTTGAGGAACACTCAACCTAAAGCAGGGGGCATCAACCAACAACGGTTAAAAGCCCTAATATCGACCAATACTCCCACCTAGAGAGTCACTCTACAATGTGCTCTTTGTAGGAAACAAGGCCATGCGACCAACTTGTGCCCCACCTTTCCAAAAATTTGGGACTTAGTCCCTATTAGTGTAACCCATGCCCCACCAACCGTAGAAGGGGGCATATCATCATCATCCACCCATAAGTCCAAATCATTGCGTATGAATCATTCATGTTTGATTTGTTCACAATTTGGGCATTACACACACCATTGTATTATTATCCCTCGATTTAGAGATGCCTTGGTGACGATTCACCTCACTCAACTGACAGTTGAAAACTCTTTCCTGCCAACCAAAGAAGCAACTTCTATCAATGTGGTCACCACATCAACAACAACACCAGTTGCTCCTCCATCCCAACCTACCCTTATGACAGTTCCAGTTGTGGAGTCTGCAATGCCGCAAGATACCAATCTTATGATGATTGCAACACATAATGGATGATCCTCCTATGGGAATCACAATGATAAATATGCTCCCTCCCAGGTCCATCACAACCATTTTGGATCAAGTTAACTGCCCGACAAGACATACATCCCTCCATGCCTGAGCACTACAACCCTGTCGATCCTACAGTGATACTTCTGACTTCTTGTTCCTGTTAGTACCAGGATTTGCATCTAATGATACCGAGTGTAGCAGATCGAAAATGAAGAAAAAAATCCTCACAGTGCATCCCCATGCATAATCCAAAATGATAAGCTAAGGAGTACCACCATACAAAGTGGAAATTTTTCGATATAAGAGTCAAGTTACCCCCCGAAAAGAAAAATTGAAGGAGTGTCCACGATGGAAATCAATTCAAGGCTCAGAATATGCACGAGAGATAATATGCAAGCCCGAATACTGAAAGTGAAACCACTCATCCACATGGCAGTTTAAGGTTCATTCAGGGCCCGCAAAACTTTTTTCCAATACCACTTCCGTTGAACCCTGAAACCGCTCGATGAGCGTATAACTAATGTGACATTCTCGAGTGACTAAAGGTTTCCAATTACAAAGCAAAATACTAGCCCATCATGCACCACAAAGATGCTCGTGATTCAGGTGACCTCGATATTTGGCCCCTTTCTGATCAACGGTTCACGTGCCTTTAGGCCCCTCAGTGTGCTCGGAAGATAATATCTTTCAAGGAGCCTGAAACCCAAACCACTTTGACATGTGTACTCATGATGTGGACTCAGGGCCCTGAAAGTGGTTTTAATATACCACCTCAGCGCGACCCTAAAAATGCTTATATCAATTATTGGCGATAAATCAAAGGTTGTCACCTCCTGCCAGATGAGTCAAACAAGTGGGACTACGACTTGGTAATTTTTCACTATGGCACCAATATTGATATGATGACGGTGGAGATCTACGGCTAGGAAGATTTCAGGCTCCCATAACTGCTCGACCTTTAAAGCTCTATATACGACCCTGAATGAAAACCGCCCATTCCACGTGTCAATTCCATAGCTCTTCAGGTTCCCAAAAGTTGTTTTCCTAAACCATTTTCTTCTCGCCCTGAAACCACCCTCTTCTACGTTGTAGCCAGGGTGGACCCATCGAGTTTTACCCAACGGGTATTACCACCGCCACTCTTTATATAACGGTCCCTGTGCATTAAAATCCCCCACGCCCCTCACTCGAAGGAACAATCATATGGTGCCACATGTCCAACTCACTTAATGCCTCTTTTTCAAATTCCTGTTATATATGTGTTTTATTCAATTTTTCTGAGGTATTATTATGCTTTTCTATATCGATCTCCCCTATCGCTCATCACTGCACCAGCTGAATTCTTGCCCTTCTAAGCTTCCACCACCCTACAAGAGCTACACGAGCTTTTCACCATGGAATCTATTACAGACACCGAAGCAATTCCTTCTGTGAGCCCTCAAGTCATTAGGGAAGAACATATGGGAGATGAACACTTTGATATCAATGACCCCATACTCTCACTTCCCAAGTTACATCAGCTATGCTCAGACGCTGAAGACCAAGCAAAAGGAGTAAGCAACTCACTGAATCTATGGGTATTAGGACTGGCGAGGATGGTACTACCCCATGCTCAAGCATTCCCTGAGTTGGTGCAGTGGTGTGTAGAGATATATGATCCAGAAAGAAAAGTTGTCACCTCTTGGTTGGGATCTGCTATATGTCCAATAAGTAAATAAATTCTTATGGAAATGATAGACATAGAAGATGACAGTTCCAGTATGGTATTTGATGAGGAATTCCTGGGCATAAAAATCAGGGAATTGTCATCCAAGAATAGAGATGCTTTTATCATAATGTTGATTCCCGTGGAAGCTGACATGTTGACGATGCATTCCATGTATAGTCTAGTTATTTTCTCAGAACAAGTTCGACCTACCTTGTCCATGGTATTTCAAATCCTGAGGTATGATCATGATTTAATTATTGATGATTCTACCTTAGGATTTCTATTTCTGATAAATTTGTCACAACATGAGCCTCCGATTAAATTAGATATTGCATCCTTCTTAGCTCAATCAATGCACCTGCATTTTAAGAATTTTGATGAAAGAAATCTCTTTAGATACCCAACTTATCTGCTTTACATGATCATGTATCACAACAAGGAATTCTTTGACCAAATAGACCTTCACCAGTAAATATTCCAACCGAACAATGAAGGGTTTCCTAATCTTCTAGACACAGTCATGACCAAGGTTTACTCTTTTTTATTTGATGCTCCACCACCTAGGGTCTTTCCTGAGTGCAAGAGTTTAGTTTAGCTGAATCCAGATGACTCGGTGGGGGACTAGTTCTATTTTGAGAATCACACTGAGATCCGCGTCTATGGAGCAGAAATAGCCCCATATAAGCTACCTATTTTTTTGATTCCCAGACTATTTTATTTGGAATTCATCCGATAAAGGTTTAATTGTGACGATATTCATTTCATGAGTGGCAATAGTCCTAGAACCTTTAAGGTTCCAAGTCAAGCAAGGCCCTTTAAGGTCAGAACCAAGGATGCACAATCTATGGTTGAATAGATGTTGGCTAACCTTAACCTCTCCATGAGTTTCACGTGGAAGTGTGATCCTAAAGGAATCATATACCACAAGAGATAGGATGTAAGATTAGCTTCTTATCCTCATGAGACACAATGACGACTTGATAAAATTGCCAATTTGGATAGCTGGGAGCATGAAAAGGTGGCCATGGACCCAAGTCAAGCAACAACATCCCAATTTATTCCCACACCGCACAAAGATGATATTTTTGGAAATAGGTCTACAACTAAGCCCATGTCAGATATTGAAAAAGACAAATATGAAAGTGGTGAGTCCCAGTCGAAGAGGTCCAGATTTGAAAAGCCTTCTAGCATGGCCTTGTAGCTCAAACCGAATCCTACTTCATTGGCACCAGTTATTATGGAGAATTTACCTACTGCAACATGGCCATAGAAGCAGGAGACCACATCCCAATATGATGATTTAGTAACAACGTGTCCATTTAAAGCTGGATTATTTGGGGTTTATGGCTAAATAAAGGATGATAATGTAGATTTACATAAGACTTTGTTTCCAAAGAAATATCTTGACACAGGGCATCAGAACATAATGCTATCAACGCTTGAACTAAGACAAGGGACTTTGAATATGGTCATCCTTGAACCATTTGCACCCGGGGTTAAGAAGGTACCCTCCAATTATAAAACCACCCAGGTCACAGTGAATCTTGATGCATTCCCGTCCAAATATATCATGGAACTTCACATGTATATGAGAGAAGGTGTATATAGGGATGTTATGAAATATACAACAAGCACTAATAGATTACTAACTGAACAGATTGGAACGACAGCTAAAGAATGAGAAGTCATCTAATAAATCTAAACAACTAAAGATTGTTGGCTTAGAGAAACGTATTTCTAAGTTAGTAAAAGACCCAAATGACATTGCTCCCATTCATAATATGTTAAAGGAAAAAGACAAGGAAATCTCATCTCTCAAGAAGAAGCTAAATATTCCTATTGTTGAACATTCTCAAATGAATGAGATTTTGGAAATCCAGTTCGAATCAGACAAAACACTACTTGAAAGTCAATCACACAAGGAAAAAAGTGTTTCCCTGGAAAGAGAAGTCGAGGAACTAAAAAGGAAAAATCAAGATCTCTTGCTTAAAAAGGAGGCAGCTTTGCAAGCAATGTCATTAGCTGATCCAACAGACAAACTGGCCCTAGAAATAGCTTAGATGATCCTTAAGGATGCTCAGCTAAATCAGGTACAAGAGCAGTTGAAGCAGAAAATTGAGGAACTAAAGAGCTCTAATGAAGAAGTGACCAAAAGAGATATTTCAATTTCTAAGTTACAACAATCCAAAGTTTATTTACACAGGAGCATTCAAGAGTTTTCCAGGAAGTTAATAGGAAAACCTCTACTAAAGACTTCCAAGTATGTACTATGGGAGAAAATATTAGCACTCATAACATCTCAGTGGAATAATTTCATTATTTTGTAGGAAGAATGGGAACTCTCTGTGATAGCTTTAGAAGATTCTTGCAATATCATGAACGGTTTGGATAAAAGGACAGATACTGGCAAGGCAATAATCAATTTCTGAATGAAAAATCCTTTCTTGAACTCCAAAATTATGCTATCCGAGATAAAACCAAAGTC
This sequence comes from Larix kaempferi, assembly GCA_027924585.1. Classification (NCBI taxonomy): domain Eukaryota; kingdom Viridiplantae; phylum Streptophyta; class Pinopsida; order Pinales; family Pinaceae; genus Larix; species Larix kaempferi. The sequence continues at coordinate 48,444,647 of BSBM01000093.1, read as the reverse complement.
ATCATAGAGGCCAACAAAGTGATCACTAAAGGTTTAATGGCTCAGAATGTCAACGATATGGCCAAACAACTGTCTCAAGATGTTCGCTCGTTCAAGGATATGTTTAACGATATTTTTCCACCAGACCTTCCACACTTTTGGTATGGTAATGGAGATCTATAAACAAAAGATCGATTTAATGTATTTTTATTGGAAGCACACAATTTTGAGACCAACCTGGTAGATATTCACGAGGAATTGGATGGAAGAACAGTTTTTGACAAACTATATCTAGATTTTGAAATTCTCAGTCGTCTTCAGTCAATTTTCAAATCTCTTCCTAAGACTACGTTTGAGCACTATGCCGAATTAGATATGACCCTCAGAGAATTGAATGTGTTCCAGTATCCTCTAGGTAAAGAATGGAAGAATATAGCCAGATTTATTTAGATCAAGTAGCAGGAAAGGAGTGCAACCATGCAACCGCCAGCTAGACCTTCATCGTCGCAGCATCACCCTCCTCCACCTCAACAAGGGGTACCTTAGGTTCCACTGCCATCCAGTCAACAACAATTTACCATATAGTCAATTTTGTAACAATATCTTGTTTAAACAGTTCACAAAACTAAAAGCTATTATTTTCAAAACATAATTTTGTTGTAAATTTTGTAAATCCCAGGAGGCTATAAATAGACCTAAACAAGCTATAGATAAGCTCGAATCTTTTTGTAAGAAGTGTAACTTCTGAATATTTTTGTGTCATCAAGCAATGGGATATGGACATTCAAGCGTTGTCATGGAATTATGTGGATTCTAAGCTCCGATACTTACAATTAGTACTACTATTTTCATCTCTTTCAACTATTCTATTATTGGAAAACATAATGCAGACCCTAATGGGATAATCTTCCACTAGATATTTGATTCATGTGTCATTGTGGATATATTTTCATTGTATATGTTATGAAGCATTCATGATGTATTATTGGGATTTGATGGGATTATTTCTGTAAGGATTGTATTTACATTGTCATTATTTTGTTACAACTACTGAATTCATTTTGCTCAGTACGTTTTCTACAAACATGGGATAAAGATTTACTTCAATAGTAGCTTTCCTCATGCCATTTTATTCATCTATTTGTTTAATTTTTTTTTTTTGTTGATATATCAAAAGTGATGACCACATTCTTGACAAGATTCTTGTTTCCCTTCATATTTGCAATTAATGCAAATAACATGATTCTTGATTAAAGTGTTGGCTGAAAACAAATCTCAAAGAAACAAGGTTACCGATTTCCAGGCGCAGTTCTAAAATACAGCCTTAGAACGCCTCTAGGACCAACAGTTCCAATGTTCCATTTTACGTGCAGAACAAGAAGGACGTCTCGAACTCATGAGACTCCAAGATTAGCTACTTACCTCACAATAGGCTCACAAGGCTTACAACTTGAAGAAGCAGTTTCTCCCTTATCGGATACCATCGATACCATATCTCCTTTGGTTGGCCTCCTAACTAGTAGTGATTCCTCGTCTTCCGACGAATACTTGGATCCTCCACAAGAATTCCCAAGTGTTTAAACACTACCTGGCCCCCCTGTAAATGTGGGATACCCCACCTACACATGGTCCAACCATAGGTTCCCACATATAATGACCCCCAATACAAAGAAGGATCAAAACATCTCTTGTTACCTTTCTTATTTCATCTTTTTCAACATTTTATTTCTTATGTTTGATCCATTTTGTGGTTGATAATAAGTCTATCTTCTGGTTATGCAGATGACCCCTTGACTAGACATCTATATCAGCTATGCAAATGACGCAAGTTGATGGTCCAAGAACCTCGCATCAGCTTCCTAGGATATTTATTCCCCCTCCCACATACTCTACCACACTGACATAGTATGTTTGGGGGAACTCACAAACAACCAAGAAGAATATGATGCTGTCATAGGTCTCTTAAGCGATGCCACCCACCTTGGCATTCACCATCTACAGGTACACCTAAATTCCTAGCTAGTTGTCTCACAACTAAACAATGTATTTCATGTCCTCAATCCTTTCCTTTTCCACAAGTTCATGTGAGTGCCCTTCTCATCCAACAATTTTAAACCATTAATTTCATGCATATACCGAGAAATACCAATGCATTCGCCGTCTCTGTCACTAACACAGTCTTGAATTAGAACTTGATACGTCCTGTGACTTCCTAATCCTGCACATATAACCAAAACATATATATATTATTAATCCCTTATCCCTATGCATGCATATATATATCTGTCATCATCAACGATGTATCGTATGTTGATAACCATCTACATCACATGAGTTAGTACCTACTACTACACGTACATAACATCAACATATGGAAAACATACATCCATACACACATCATCCCACATAAACATAGATCATATACATAATGCTGCCAAAAATGGTATATATATATACATAAACATATATATCTCAAAAAATATGTGTGTCTGATACATCGTCCAAGGCCTCATAGGCCATAAATACATCAATATCTTCCTTATGGGGGATACATAAAGAACACCTGCCTCCCATAGTCTATATACAAAATGGGGCTCTTATCAGCATTATTGTACCTAAAGCTATTACACAGTGGAGATTCGTCAAAGAACCCACTAAAGATATGACATAAAATAGATGCGGAGATCAAATCAGATCTTTAGTACATTTATTATCCAAATCCATAGTCAAGCGGACTATGATCAGAATCAAACCCTTCTGACCCAAATCCATTTTGGTCAGTGTCACTTTCTTCAGAGGGAGTATGATGGAAATACTGTCGGTAGGCTTCTGTACCATATGGTAAAATATTTTCCATCCAATGAGGAGGAGTCTCTCGGAAATAGGCAGAGAAAGGGGAATATCGGAAATGCTGCTGTCTTGCATATTTAGGAATTGAGACTTCACCAAAAAAGTTATTTTTAATGACAATCCTGAATCCTTGGCCTGCTTCAATAGATGGTTGAACAATTGCGCCTCACCACAAAATATCAAACTGGAAAACACTATCAGAGATGGTTCCTTCTGTCCATTCATGCTGTATGACTGAAGTAAACTAGGAAGGTGTTGAATGCTCTAAAGCAGAGATTCTAGGAACATATAAGAAAAGGAGGATTTTTATCCAAGGGCTCCATTGCCTGTAGGCACTCTGGATATCTTCACAATAAAAACATATAGAGACTTTACCATGAGCTTGAGCAATTTGGTGAACCACATAAAAATCAATCCATCTTACAGAAGGATAAACATATATGCAAAATACTGTGGAACTTCTGATACAAGATGATAATGACCAATAACCATATTGACATGATTAATCCTGAGAAAAGGATCATTAACATCTGAGTCATAGCTATGTCTTCCTTCTAGAGAATCTAATCTGCTTTGAAGAATTCTCTGCTGGACTTCAAAGGGTAAGCCTTGAATTCTTTGATGAAAACATTCTGAATAGAATGTGTAGATGCACTCATGATAGATTAAAACTGAATTATTTGTTTTATGAGAAGATGATTCTGGCTTTTGAGAAGATGATTCTCCTATTGTGAAAACCTTTATGTCTTTGAGAGTTGTTCCTTCACAAGTTAACATGTCTGCAAGGGGATTATCCTTTCCTGCCTTGTATACTATTTCAAAGTTAAAACCTTGAAGCCATACTTCCCATCTGAGAACTCTAGCATTACCATGTTCTAGAAGCCTTCTATTACCAAGCATTCCTTTCATATGTTTTAGGTCTGTTTGAACTGTAAAACATACACTTTTGAGAAATAACCGAAAGTGATGAATACCCTTTTTTACGGCTAGGATTTCCTTATGTGAAAAAGGATGCTTAACTTCTGCTTCAGAGAATGTACCAAAAGTGTATGCACATACTTCTTCCTTTTTAGAATGCTTTTGCAGCAGAAATGCTGCCCAAACATGATTTGAAGCATCTGTTTCTAAGACAAATGGGGGATCTAAAACTGGAAGAGACAGAGGAGGAGGAAGCTTTTGGATATTTACCTTAATCCTTTTGACTATATCAGTCATTTATGTTGTCCATTCTGTTCCAGGTTTTAGTTGTTTTTGTAATATCTTGGTATCTTTTGCTTGAGCCTGGTAAAACTGTCTGATGTAATTCAGGCAACCAAGAAATCTTTGAACCTATTTGATATCCTGTAATTTATTAGGAAATTCTAAAAGTTTCTGCAAAACATGGGGTTGCAGAATTATTTTTCCCTGGGATATCTGAAGACCTAAAAATTCAATGGAGGTCTTTGCAATGACAAATTTATCTAGCAAAGATGATAGAGAAATTCCATGTTTGAAAATGAAATCATAAAATTGTTCTAGGTGCACTTTATGCTCTGCTATGTCTTTGCTAAAGATAAGCAGATCATCAATATATACAATGATAAAATCTAAATGTCTGAAAATGTCTTCCATCCTTTTCTGGAATTATGAGGGAGCATTTTTCAAACTGAAAGGCATGACTGTCCATTGGTATTGGCCATGTGGGACTACAAATGCAGTCTTAAATCTGTCTTCTGGTGCTATGCCTATTTGCGAAAAACCACTTTTAAGATCAAATTTGCTGAAAACATTTGCTTTTGCAATCTTGGACAGAATTAATTATTTGTGGGGTAAAGGATACCTGATTGGTTCTAAAGCCTTGTTTAGTTCGCCATAATTAACCACCAATCTTTTATTTCCTTGTTTTTGCTCATAATGCTTGTTAACATAAAATGCTGGGCAAGCCCAAGCACTTTTGCAGGGTTCGATCAGCTTTCTATCCAACAACTATTGTATTTCCTCTTTGCATGCTTGCTGTTCTATTGGACTCATATTATTAGCTGAAGCTTTTTGGGGCTTGATATCTGCATTTTTCTTATAAGGAAGTGTAACATAATACTTCTCTCTTTTCCAGAAAGCATCTGGATGGTCAGAAGTACAATCTTCCTTCAATCGCTAGACTATGTCTGCAAGAATGTATTGACCATGTAGGTCTGCATGTTTCACGATCTTCTTAATTTTGGCCAAGTCTTTGACTGATTCCTCAACAATATCTGGTTTTTCGGGAGAGATTCTTATGATAAAATCTGATTTTACTGGAATAGAGATTACAGATCCTTGGACTGTAAAGTCTACTGAATCTGCTCTTACACCATTGGCATGTGTTTCTTAACAAAATCTTGCCCTAATAGTATATCTGCTACTGTGTCTAAACAATACAAAGTGACGTATGGTTTGGTTTTTCCCAATAAGATAGGAAAATATGGAGCAATGAAGTTAACCTTGATAAGTTCCTTGTTGATTGCTCGGAAATGAATAGATATGGGCTGCCAAAAATATTCTGGAATAGCTTTATATTTACAATAGCTATTCATAGCACCTGTATCAACTTGTGCATCTAATTCATAAGCTTTGTACCCTTTTGTTTTGATCTGGATAGAGATGACCATCCTAACCCCTAAACTTTTCTGTTCAGGTACGGGTTCTTCGGCTAATTCTGGGGCTGGGGAAAAGCTATGAGCCTTTCTCATTGTAAGCTGGATATATTCAGAATTTAACTCATCTAGCTGGTGTAGAGATTCTTGTATGCTTGTAGCTAGAGTGGCTAATTGTTCTCTTTCTCTTGTGACTTTATTTTCAAAGAAAACAATTTTTCTGAGTAAGGGTGGCTCACCTGGATCTGAAGATTCATGGATGTAATCTGGTTGCTGTGATTCTGGCAGCTTCTTTGATAGGTCATCAATCTTTTCTTGGAGTCTTCTCCTAATTATGATAAGTTCTGGAGAGAGACTTGCCTTTTCTCTTCTAATTATTCTATCTGTTTTTTGATGGAAGTAAAGGAGAACATGAAACAATTGCTTATAAAGGTTTTGTCATCATCAGAACTGTCAGAAGAATCATTGGAAAGTTTTCTAAGTTCTAACCCATCTGGGTCAGAGTCATATTCAGAGTCACTGCCTGATTCATATATGGAGAAACCTTCTTCGTCAGACTGTAACACAGGGACCAAATCCCATTCAATGGGATTGTATTATGTAGTGAAAATTTCACAGAGTTTGTGCTGAAATTTTGTCTTTTTATCTGTGCAATTACTTTCCCAATGTCCTGGTTTACCACATATATAGCAAGTAGACTTTCGGAGTGGCTAGGTCCTTTTCTTGAAAACAAATCTTTTCTGTTTGTTTGGAAAGAAAGGTTTCTTTGGGTATGTTGAGACTTTTCTGGGGGAGGACTAAAATCTAGGATAGGATCGAGAATGGGATCCACTAGACTTATTAGAATGGCAAGTGCATGCATATGCATATGCTTTGTGAGGACGAGGTTTAAAAAAACCATAATTGGCAGTTTCACGAATTTGCTGAAAAGCAGAATGAGAAACAAAATTTTGTTTTTTGAGATTTTTCTGTGTTTTCATGGCGACACATTCTTTCTGGAGGGCTGTTAACACATGTTGGTGTAAACTAGCTAGAGAAAGATCTTCAATCTTTACTTGATGGTTAGACAAATATGTGGAAACAAGAACTGGAATCTTACCAGGGAGTGAGGCAAGATAATGACGGAGATAAGCAATATTTTGGTGATTGGTGATTTTATACAACATGGATTGCATAGTACAAAAATATTCCTGGGGGAGACCTATGTCATAGAGCTTCTGGGACATAAACAATTGGGTTGTATGGGATGCATTGGGAGGTAATGCACCAAGGAATTCATGTGCAAGGGCTTGGAACAAAGCTTCTAAATGATCATTGTCTGCAAGAAGATGTTCTTTTTCTTCTTCAGAGAGTTTTTCCCACCATAATCTAGCAATACTTGTGAATGCCCATGTGAGCTATGTGGTGATGTCCTTCCAAGATGCTTTTGTTTCTGCTTTTCTTTGGAATGCCCATGCATTAATTTTTTGGAACAAATTTAGAATCTGATCATGCTCCATGCAATCAAAATTAATAATCAAAGTATTTCCAAATCCCTTGGAGAGATCTTTGGAATCAAATTTAATAGCTACATTTTTTAACTCATTAGTCCATCTGCTGAATGGACTGCGAAACTTGTTCTGGCTGATATCTTGGCCGCGTATCCTTCTTGCTTGATTCTGAAAGAAATGTGACTTGGATCTATTTCTTTTGGGGCCAGAAGTTTCACCCATCTCTGAATCCATAGAGATATGGGAGGAATCCATTTTTATGTCATGGCAATCGAGAGCTATTGCCCTTTGCTTTAGGAGTTCATATTTTTCTCTGGCTAATTCAGCACCATGATGAATACTCTACAGTCTATGTGGACTTAACTGCTTTAGAAATTTTTGGGAGCTTGAGCTACCAGAATGATATCTGAACTTATAGCCTTCTTGATTAATTTGGTTATAGTCTGGAGGAGAAGAGGGAGCTGGAAGAGCTGTCTGCAAATTCTCCACATATCTTGAGATAATGTCTAAACATGATTCTATTTCTAACAGCTTGGCAGTTTTGGCTTTTTGGTCTTGGACCAAAGTATCAATAGAATCTGAGAGGTGATCAATAGATCCATGTAATGTCTGTAGGTGTGCTTTGAGCTCTAGTACATCTCTAACAACATCATCAAGATTTTGTGCTATACAAACAGACTAAAAATTTGTATAGTTCTGTAATTTGATCTGCTCTGTAGGTTCAGGTTCAGTAGTACTTCGTAACTTGACAAACTGCAGATCTGATTGTATGGTACTGTCTTGGAAAGTAGGATTAGAATTCCCAGAATCTAATCGTCTTGTAGCAATTTGAGCCAAGGCTCTAGACTTTTCTCTGGGAAGAGAAAAACTTTTGAGATCACAGAACAATGCAGAACATTCGGGGCAACTAGAATGTTGGCCTTTATGTTTAGAGGAGGAAGATGATGCATCAAAAGACTGAAATGTTTTTTCTTTTTGTGGAATATGTTTGTCTTTACAAAACTTACAGGATGCAGAAGGAAAATGGCTATGATTAACCATATGCTATCATAACTGATCATCATAAGGTTGTATATGCACAAATGATCGTAGGGGTGGTGTTGTTCGTCGAGGAAGATATTGGGAATGGGATGTGGATCTACTGAGGGAAGGTGAAGTTGGAGGAAACGACTGTGCAGGTGCAAATCTGAGGGAGGTGTTACCATCATAATTCTGAACTATGCGTAATTGCTTTGAGGAGTTATTATGTAGTTCAGGGTATTTTTGGGAAAGTGGTTGGTAATTACTATTCCATTCTTCAGGTAGAGTGACCTGGGAGAAACCAAGTTGGAGGGGAGTAGTATTTCCCGGACCAACTATAACTCCTTCTTAGAGTGCTCTTTTCTGCAATTTAGGATTGATGGCAGGCATTGTTGTAGACACAAACCATATGCAGAGAGAAGAATGTAACTGGGCAATTTGGGGCTTGTGGGGCAACATCACATCTGGAGAATTGTATATAAGCTTGCAGAAATTCATTGATATAGGGATTTGTAAGAGAAACCTGATATCGAGAAACTAAAGAAGACCATGCAGGGCCATTATTTAAGGGACTCTGAAATCCACCTAATAAAGCATCTTCGAATTTATTTAGATGGGAGTCTAAAATACACGACAAACAGGAAGTATTAAGTCCAGGACAGACGAGTGGGTTAATGCCGAATTGAATTAGACCTATATGGATATATTTGTATCCATGTTCTAATCCCAAAGCAATATCTTCAGATTTTATCAATGGGATTTGATAAACAGATTGACCAATAGAAAATAGAATATTAACAGAGGTAAAATGAAACAACTGAGCAGCACGAAATTTAAACATAGGGAGATCATAGATCTTTTCAACATCTATCTCGGGAAATGACCAATTTGGCTGAGGCTCATATTCTTGTGAAACAACACGAGTATCATAAAGAGTATCAGACTCATCTTTGTTTAAAATTTTATTCAACCAAGAACATCGTTTAGTATGTTTCTCTTTACGGGAAGAAGCAGATTCAAGAAAATAAAAGCTGCTATTGGATGAATCCATAATGGAAGAGATAGTATTAAAAGGAGAACCTGGAGAATTCTAGAACAATGGTGGAGAACAACCACTGCATGCCTGAATACCCTCGATGGCTGAGAGCACCGAAAACGGGTGCGAATGCGTACTATCGATGATAGATCTTCAAACAATGATGCTCCAATTACCAGAATTCAATACAATAACTCTTCCCTCCTCAAAAGGGAATAACATGAGCAAGAGAAACAAAACAATGAAAATAGATTGAGAACACAGGATTTGATACCAAGAGCTGGTCTCTCTCTTTGACGTAGTGGGGTACCTTGTCCCACTTGTACCTCTCTCGCAACATGGAAATCCACCACCACTCTCTACATCATTTGATGCTACGCAGTTCCACACTCTTCCGATAGATGAAGAGTTAAGGATAAATCCTCATCATCAATATCGGTGACACCTCTGTTGCCAATCCCCTTTGACATAATACTTAGCCGCCTCTACAAGTCTGCCAAAACAATGGCCATCCACTCTCTTGCCACTACCTCCATAGCAGGGGCTCCCCTCACTGCCGCTCCACCATCTGGAGTCACGCCCCCAATAGCCACCCCAGCTCCTACTGCTAGTATGGCCCCCCCGTCTCGTCGCCGATGCTGCCCCACATGCTAGGGTGGTCGTACTGGCCCAATATCTACATCACAATGGTAAACCACCATCAATACATGATAAACATATAAAATATGTGTAGAATCAAGATATGTACATAAATGTATGTAACTATCAAACAAAAACACAAAATGTACTTGATGCATTGAATCCCCTTGTAGGAGGTGGTAACTCGAGATCCTCGTGGTAATCCATGCCGCTCCAAGGGTATCTCTCCATATGGTTGATCCGCTGCTCCCACATATCTAGGTTCTGTGGGGTATAAAAGGAACCAACCTCCCCTCCACTAGCTCAAGGCATCACTCACCCCTAGTACATCATATGGGGCTCCTGCGGTCCCCTCAGAGTCACCACCACCGACAGCCTCAGGGTCAGATATCGCTCCAATAAATAGGAGCACAACACACTCCCATAACAGAAGGTCCTCCTCAAACCTCCCCACCGTAACACGCTCATCTGCTCCATCATTGTACGGAGCAACAATGGTCCCCATGTCATTGTACTCCTGGAAACCACACTCTCCATGAGCACCAATTTCCCCCATGTGATCCCCTTGGGGGACACAACCCCCAACAAACTCACTATGGATATCACCACCGCCCTCATTAGAAGGGGCCTTAGGTGTCTGAAAAAAATATGACCAGAGTTCATAGCACTTTGATCTCCATCACAATATTGGTCCACCAATCCATGGATCATTTGTCCCTCCATCTGTGGGGGGACTACCTCTTGTACCCCGTGGTGAGGAAAACCTTTCAAGAAATAGATATCCCGAGCCATGATGCTCAGGTCCCCTTCACCGACTCTAAATACCCCCCTATCAGGGTCCCACATGTTCAAAATCCTCCACAATAGGTACTCGGAGGATCGCAGTAAGGGGTACTTGAAAAAATTCAAGAGCCCTGCATCCCATAGCGTTTGAGTCACTACCATGTCCCCCAACAATAATGACATGAACTCATCATAGTTTCTCTCCCGCCACTCCACATCACAAAAAATGGCCATGATGTATCATAATGTCCTACAAAGGGAAAACTCTCCTCCATCAAAAATATATCGACAAACCCATGCATACATGCACCACTCCCCTTAGGAATCCCACGTGTAGCGCGACCTCACATTAGTAAAGGGGTGATTAGACTTGAAAATATCACCCCTACTTCATCATTTTATAGTTGCGTATCTACTCCCCCACTTTCAATAGTTAGTGCCATCAGATTCCTCGGCACATGCTAATATCAAGAATCAAAGTTGACTACTCATACCCCCATGAGCACTTTACCATCTGAAATAGTCTTTGTATTATCTTCCCGCGAAGAAGCCAATGGGGCCCCCACACCCAAAAGTAACCAATTATATTTAGTTGTTCCCGCAGGAACACTCTACATGGCATTGATTCATGGGGTACCCGTCTTTTTATTTTCAAAACAAACCCCACCTCATATTGGAAAGCATCTCCCAACCCACTCAAAACTGTGTGGACTCCACCCATCATCAAAATTGGTCCCCAAACACACATAAAACTGTGGGGAATCCACCAATTATTCTTTATGTACAAACACGTTCCCTCATCTACATAAAACTACGGGAACTCTTGATTCTTTTGGCAACAACCCATGGTTTCCTTTGATCGATGAATTTTGAGTTTCAATATCCTCAACATTATCCGTTTTGTTGGTCACCATTACTCTCAGTATTGTGAACCTCCATCAAATCCCTTTTCACTTGCAGTTTGTCTCCCTCCATTTCACTATGTACCTTTCCTAAAGGAATGATGTTGTCAACCCTCCCTATCATTACGTTGATCAAAGGAAGTTACGAGCCCCACTCTAATCAACCAATCTTGTGTCAGGTCTGTCAGTCCTACAATTGGTCACAATATGGTCTTGGTTCCTATGATGAGACTCTCGTCTTCTCGTATGATTCAACTCTCATTGACATTAGCTTACCACATTCTGAGAGTTGTAGTAGTTGCAGTTGTACCTTGGGGTCCCTCTCAATTACCATAATGGATCACCTTGAACTAATTAGAGAGAGTCATTAGTGCTCCCTAACATAGTGGTTTCCCTTATGCTCGATGACAACACCTCTATCATCAGGGGGAAATGTACTTTTGAAGGTATTAGTGTTCACATATGCAAAATCATGGTGGCCATCCATCTGGTATAGTGAAGTTCCTCCTTGCATAGGTTCACCTCTACTTTGGTTCCCCACCCCCGTGGGATCATCATGATCATCAGCAGTTCTGCTTCTTTAGTATTCAATAGTAGTTCCAGGTTCATTTACTCTCACATGGATTGAAGTCTCATTCATCCTTGTCCCGTTAGTATCTTTGAGTTGTTCCCACGACCTTCTATTATTGTAATCTTCTTGATATCTTTTTTATGAGCATGGGTATACCTGCCTCGTTTGTATACAAAAACATTATTTATCAACTATGCTTTGTTCACTATAGAAAAGGAGAGAAACACAAGAAATTATGATGCATTATCGACTCTCAGATTCCCTTCCGAAACTCATACATCAGGGGGAATTTGTTAATGCCTAAATCTCACACACATGTGACATTTTGGTGATTCTTCCAGTAAGGCATCATCAACAAATAGAATGCATCTCACCAAATGCATCCTCAACAAATCCAAAAGGAAACATGAGTCCAAAAGTGCCCAAGAACAGTCAAATGAATAGGTCACGTGGTTTAACCCTTATTAACCTGCGCTATAGTGCATGTTACCAGTTCAGAACCTGAATGACCATAACACGGAAATTTCGTCAATATCCACGCAATTGTTAAATCTCAACCACCACCAACACAATTGAAGGCTCATCAATCGACCATCACTTCCATAAATTGAATTTGGTATCCTTAGACTCCTTGTGGCGATAAATATCCCCTATTGTGTACTTGGAACCACTTCATGAGGTGATGGCATTCACATTTAGAGCTAGTTTTTTCTTGGCCACCTCTTGGCCTATAAAAGGAAGCCATGGGCATGCATCTTGTAGAGATAAAAAAGAGCAAATTTATGCTTCTGGATTTGTGTTATAGCTCCTTCATATCTCACCTCTTCACACCTTTGAAAGCATTCCAAAGCTCCCTTGCCTCCTTCCTCCAAGGAACAAGAGTTTCTCTCCATTGTTCTCTCGCCCACTTAGCATTTAGTTTCAAGAAGGACATCCCTAAGGGATATTGTTGGATTCCCTTGAAGCCTACACCTCATAGGTGTTGTACATGCTTGACCATTGGGCAATACAAAGTGATTTTGCATACATTTGGTTGTTTGAGTTTGCATTCTTTTCCCATTTCCTTTGTTATATTTTGTTTAATTTTATTTCTTTTATTTAGATTCCACTAACAACCACTTGCAGGATCATTTGGAAAACTCTCTCCCCCTTAAGGGGCTCCAAGGACTGAGGCCTTGGTGCAACCTACAAGGCTTATCCACTTACCAAGTGGAAGGATGCACCCTTGTGCAATTTTTTCCACAACATTAAGGTGCTCGACAACTTTTGTTGGGATGCAGAGCAATACTTGGAATAGATGAACATTAGTTTATATGAGGCCAAGGTGAATTTTGCAACAATGTTTCTAACAAACACAATGGATTTGTGGTGGAGGAACCAAGCATAAGATGTGGTAGAAGGGAGAGAGACAGAGAAGATTGAGAACTGGATGCATATGAAGTTGGCCTTGAAGGCCCAATTCAATCCAGGGAACCAAGGCTGGGTGGCACAAAATGAGCTTATGGCACTCAAGCATATTGGCAGGGTTCAAGCCTACATAAAGGATTACAATAGTCTGATGTTAGAGATTAAGGATATGAGCAACAAGGACCGCTTGTACCACTTCATGAAGGGATTGCAACCTTAGGTGCAGATGGATCTGCAATGCTAAAATGTGCAAACTCTTACAACCGCTATTGTAGCAGCCGAAAAAATCATGGATTACAAAGTGAAAGCTAAAGGTGGATCCAAAGAGAATGATGACTTTGCGAATGAGAAGGTGTCGGAAAAGTTCAAGAAGAAGATGAAGGGAAAACTGAAGTCAGTTGGGAAGCATAAAGAAGAGAAGGTCAAGCATGTGGAAGCACCCAAGGACAAAGGAAAGCATGTGCCTTGTTGGATTTGTGTGAAACACCACTATGCGAAGAACTATTCGCTAAGAGAACAGAAGTTGTCCACAGTTGATAAAATGAAGAAACCATCAGTCAATGCCTTGTAGGTGTTGAACACAGTGCTTGAAGATCCTATGATCATCCAAGAGTAGGACTATACCAAGTTGTGTTATGTTCATGCGGAGCTGAATGGACAGAGTGCCATTGCATTGGTCGATAGTGGTACAATGCACAACTTTATAAAGGAATAAGTTGCGAGGAATCTCAAGTTACACTTAGAGTAGAGGCATAATTCTTTCAAAGTTGTGAACTTAGAGGTAGAGAGAGTGGTTGGTGTGGCCAAACGAGTGCCTTTGAGACTTGGTGAGTGGAGTGGTGATGCGAACTTCATTGTGGTGATGATGGAAAATTTTGAGGATGTATTGGGGTAAGATATTCTAAGGAGAGAAAAGGTTGTGTCGATGCATTACTTAGATTGTTTCATGATCCTTTCATGCTGGGAGCCAATTATCATCAATGCCGCGAGGACACAATGAAAGGTTGGGGAAGTGACTGCTTTGAGCATGGAACCCACATTATGTCAAGGAATGGCACACAATCATTGTGGAGGAGGTAAGAGCATGGGGAAAGGGAAGCAAATTCCCAAAGAAGAGTTGGAACGTTCAAGACAAAAATTGAAGGAAAACTTGGAAAGGAGGGTGACTAGACTCGAGGAGATGGTGTCATCGATAGTGTCAACTGTCAGGAATTTAGTTGATGCTTGCATGGATATGGAAGAATATTGTGATGTGAAAGAGAAGGTAGTTGGTTTGGACAGATAGGACAAAGACCTCTCTAATTTTTGAGAGGAAATTGCGATAGCACGCTAAGAAGAGGAAGGAATAGAAAATCCACAAACAAAAGCAGATGTGCTCACCTCCGATTCTCTTGGAAAGAACTACTAGGGGGATCTCATAGTGAGGAGACTATTAGAGGAATAAAATGACAAGATCACTTCGAATGCACCTTTCTTGATGTATCTGAGCAAAAATATCGCTCACTTGGAGAAGCTTGGTAGTAGTAGCGTTAAGAGTGATTGTCGTGGGTGCCACTCACCCATCGATCATTGTTGAAGCAGACTGTGAGGTATTCCACTACTAGTTGCGTGGTAGTAGGAATGTTGAGTCGACCTTGAGAATAATACACCTCATTGCAACTGAGGAGACCAGGAGGTGAATACCTTGAGGAGGGCATTAGATTGTAGTGGTAGTTTGATGTGCAATGGTGGAAGTAGTGACTTCTCCATGAGTGAACATGGAAGGAAACCGAGACACAGAATGACTTGGCACGATCAACATGGAGAAGTGCAAACTTAGGATTTAGATTGATGGAATGATCACCCGCATAGAACAGAGAAAAGGAGCAGTGTGGATCCATGGAAAGGATGGCTAAAGGAATTGAAGTGAAGAGTTGGATGGGTAGCAATGATTGGAAAATAGTGTTTGGAGGCTTGGTTGCAGCAGCAGTTGGAAATGTCAACATTGGTTTTCAAGAGCAACATGCATTCTTGAAGACGTTGTTGAGGGAGAGAACAACTTGGAGTGGGGGAGGATGTCACACCCTTGGCTAGTAGGAGCCTTGGGGTGACTCTCTTACTCATGGGTGAACTTTGGATAGTAGCATATTTGGAAAAGTAACTCGATGGATATGGTTGGTATGGACTAGAGAACTTAACTTGGAAGCCCACATTGGAGAAGTTGCTGACATAGAGACCACTCAGTAGACGAGTGCATTGACACAAGAGATTCTAGGATGATGGCAAGATGGTATTGGTTCCCATGATGAATATGAGGTGAGTCTGGAGGATATACTTACACATGAGGCGAAGGGGCTCAATGGCATGACTGCTGTGTCGACATAAGATCACAAGAGAACCTAAGAGAAGGGTGTGTGCCAACACATTGCATGATGACTGAGAAGAGGTAGCAAGACTCAGGATCTTGCAAGTGGAACATTGAAAGTTGGACCCATGCACACAACATGGTCTAGGAACACTCGACAAGTAACACAACTTGGGATCCCTGGTAGGAAGTGGTATTGAAGTGATTGGCAAAGTATGGAACAAGAGCACACATTTGAGCATGTATATGCCCATATAAATAGTGCATGGCATGTGGGAGTTCAAACAACTCAAGTGGAGACAACACAAGTCCAAGAGAGTCGAAGAGAGAGCAAGGCAATGGGAGTTTAAGAGTAGTGTGACATGCGTGCACTTCTGGGAATAGTCTGTCATAGATCTAAGTAGCATGGCTTGGGCACATTTGCAGGGTGCTGTGTGACAAGGATAGGTTCTACAGGAGATGGACCTATGGGCATGACATGAGAGACTACCAGGAGATAGGAGCGTTCTGGAATTTCTAGTATTTCTTTGTAAGAATTTTTTGTTGTGTTTTGGGTTCTTTCTTGAGAGAGGTTGCTTTGGAATCCCTCCTCACCTTTGTACTTGTAAATTGACACTCTTGTAATATAGAGGTTTGGCATGCCCCATTGAGGTGACGCCCATTATACTCTTGTGTTATTCTTGTGTTTCTTGGTGCACTCTGTTATAACATGGATAAACTAAGTAAGAATATACAAAATAAAGGGAGAGGCATAATCTGGAAATACCACATTGGGTTGGTCATGCCACTAGAGAGTGGATCTTGGGCAGTTCCAAATGGATAAGGAAGGAAAACAATATTTGGCATTGGTTTAGATCCTTAATCAAATGACATATCCCTCTTGTTTAACCTAATGTGTGGCTATAGTGGGGTATACATTTCTTTGGCTTCTCTTGTCTATCCCTTGGCCATCGTAGGCCATTCCTCTCATTAACTTTGAACTTATGCCTATGGCATGCTATTTAAAGACACAAAAGGGCTCTTTCACAATAGATTAATAAAGGTCCTTAGAGGGTGATCTTACCATGCTTGTATCGATCATGGTGTTGGATTTTGCAGTAGCAATGAAAGGTGCTTGCACTTCCTTGATATTTTGTACAACTACATGTACAACTTGGTCAATGCCTCCTCATTTGTTCCCAATTCTTGGTACAACTAACCCACCATCAAAGTGAACCTCTATTCTTATTGATCATTCAGTTGAATTACTTCCTCTCCCAATTCCAGGACTTGAACTTCACTATTTTCGAATCTTCCATACTAGTTGTGAGAGTGTCTTTGCATTCAACGAAATTTTCCTCTAACAAAGGAAATGAGTTTGCAGAAGTATCAAGGTCCCTTTCCATCCCTTTCCATCCTTTGATTCAAGGGTTGATTCTCCTCTTAGATCTTCACATTGATGTCCCTTATGTTTTCCAACCTTTTTCTTTTCAATTCTTTACCCATGGTGAGTCTACTTTCCCCTCAAAGTGATGGTAGTTTCTTCAAGATTAGGGATTCAACTTCTATGATAACATATGCCATAAATGGTAGGATTATGTCCAATATATCTCATCAACATGGATGCAAAAATGAGTTTTGATTGTTTGCAATTACTCTATCAATGCTAAGTTCAAAGCTTCTTACTCTTTGTTTCATATTTATCATCAAGGATAGATGAATGTCTTTGTTTTAATTTGCTTCAATATTGGCTTACTTGATATGGAAAACCAAAAATAATGCTAACAACCAATGGCAATGCACTTTAACACCATATGCAATCCCCTAAAAACTATGACTTTATATATATATTTTTTGTGTAGCAATCCCAAGGCCAATGCTAAATGAACCAAGACACATTGGTTGTGTTTTCTTTGTTTTTGCAATTATGCTAAGACAACAATGCACTCCACAATCTAGATGTGCCTACACAACATTTCATTCAACCATTCCTCTACCCATGTGTGTGTGTGTGTCTGTGGGCAATATGCAATTATGCTCAAATGGATGCTTGTAAGTGAATGTGTAATAACAACTTTAACTTGTATAGAATTGAGAGGTTGGCTAGAGGTAAAAACCAATGTTCCAATGCACAAACTCAGAGTGTATGGATATTGTTTTCCAAACAATGTATAAGAGAAAACACTACTCCTCATTGCCATAACTATAAGCCATACTACAAATGAATTTGACCATTTATTTATGGTCGGTGGATTTATGTAACACACACAACAATATTATTAAAGAGAGTCAATACCATCCATCAAGCAATCAACTAGGAATGAGTGTTGTGGCTATGATTAGCGGTTCTAGTGATTGAACATGCCAATGAATTAAGCAAGGGGTTGATTTCATTGTATGTTCCACCAACAACTCAAGCAACACTAAGTAATGTTGTGAGTGAAATTAGTGATCCGGTAAATTAGTCATAGCATTGTAATTAATAAATATTTATTGAGCAATGATTATTCAATACATGAGCCCATGATCACTGAATTGGCATATATATTGATCAACTAGTCATCCAATCAATTTGAGTGCTATAGCTATCATTCACCAACCAAGAAAATGAACAAGAAAAAAACATTGTATAGGCAATGAATGATTTAATTAACCTAACCATTAAAGTGCTCAGCCAATTAATTAGTCTAGCGAATTGATCAAGCCAACAGGGAATTAACAAAGTGCACATGTATTAATTTATCCCAACAAATAACCACAATGAACACAAAGATTACCCTTGTAAGCGAAATGGAAAAACTAATGAAGATGGGTTCTAATTATGCTCAAGTATTTATTATAAACTAACACTATACACTTTCACATA
This sequence comes from Larix kaempferi, assembly GCA_027924585.1. Classification (NCBI taxonomy): domain Eukaryota; kingdom Viridiplantae; phylum Streptophyta; class Pinopsida; order Pinales; family Pinaceae; genus Larix; species Larix kaempferi. The sequence continues at coordinate 48,426,169 of BSBM01000093.1, read as the reverse complement.
GAGAATTCATGTATTCTTAAATTGTATAGCTTAGAAACAATATTTTCTCTTCATAAAGAGGCTCAAAATCCTTTTCATCTTTCAATATTGGAGTAGACTTCAATCCAAGACCTCATTTTTTTACTACTAAGTACACCCTTTTCGGAGTTTCTATTGCTTTTCCATCTCTTGCATCGTTTTTGCATGAATCAAGTAATCTTTATGATGCCTTGAAGTGATTTGTTTCATGACCTTCCATATTCAAGTTCTTCACATACTTTAAATCTTACCATATTTTTTAAAAATTTGAAAAAAGTGAATTTAAATAATTTTAAAACAATTATATATATATAAAACATAGTTTTTTGTTACCATTATAAAAACACCTAGCTTCGGTGTAATCACACATTTAGTCTTAATATAATATAAACCACTTTTAATGTTAAGCCCAAATTCCACATTGTCATCCAAATTAATGGTCAAGCCCAAATTCCACAACGTAATCCAATTAATAGTTAGCATTAAATGAACTAGATACATGGTTGAAGATGGGCTAAGGGGTTTCTCCCTTGCTCTTGAAATGTATGAAGTCTAATGGTTACAGTTAATGGTTAAGTAACGCACTTGCAGTTAATAACAAATGAAGAATAATTTTGCAGTTACTCATGGATAGAAGACAAATCTTGAACGTTAATAACTTAATGAGTGCCGCGTAGTTTCTCATATATCTGGTTTTCTACCCTCTTTTTTCCGTTGCCGCTCCTCCTTCCGCTTGTCGCCAGCTTCTTCTTCGTCTACAACGGTCTTGGATCGAGGAAGGCGGCTTCGCTTGGTCACGTGTTCGAATAGGCCCACAAGGCTTACAACTTGAAGAAGTAGTTTCTCCCTTGTCAGATACCATCGATACCATATCTCCTTTGGTTGGCCTCCTAACTAGTAGTGATTCCTCATCTTCCGACGAATACTTGGATCCTCCACAAGAATTCCCAAGTGTTTAAACACTACTTGGCCCCCCCTGTAAATGTGGGATACCCCACCTACACATGGTCCAACCATAGGTTCCCACATTTAATGGCCCCCAATACAAAGAAGGATCAAAACATCTCTTGTTACCTTTCTTATTTCATCTTTTTCAACATTTTATTTCTTATGTCTGATCCATTTTGTGGTTGAGAATAAGTGTATCTTCTAGTTATGTAGATGAACCCTCGACTAGACATCGATATCGACTATGCAGATGACGCAAGTTGATGGTCCAAGAACCTCACATTAGCTTCCTGGGATATTTATTTCCCCCTCCCACATACTCTACCACACTGACATAGTATGTTTGGGAGCACTCACAAACAACCAAGAGGAATATGATGCTGTCATAGGTCTCTTAAGCGATGCCACCCACCTTGGCATACACCATCTACAGGTACACCTAGACTCCCAGCTAGTTGTCTCACAACTAAATAACGTATTTCATGTCCTCAATCCTTTCCTTTTCCACAAGTTCATGTGAGTGTCCCTTCTCATCCAACAGTTTTAAACCATTAATTTCATGCATATACCGAGAAATACCAGTGCATTTTCCGTCTCTGTCGCTAACACGGTCTTGAATTAGAACTTGATACGTCCTGTGACTTCCTAATCCTGCACATATAACCAAAAAATATATATATTATTAATCCCTTATCTCTATGCATTCATATATATATATATACTGTCATCATTAACCATGTATCGTATGTTGATAACCATCTACATCACATGAGTTAGTACCTACTACTACACGTACATCACATCAACATATAGAAAACATACATCCATACACACATCATCCCACATCAACATAGATCATATGCATAATGCTGCCAAAAATGGTATATATATATACATATACATATACGCACACACACACACACACATATATATATCTAAAAAAAATATGTGTGTCTGATACATCGTCCAAGGCCTCATAGGCCATAAATACATCAATATCTTCCTTATAGGGGATACATAAAGAACACCTGCCTCCCATAGTCTATATACAAAATGGGGCTCTTATCAATACACAAAAAAAATCATGAGTGCCCTACACTCACATAAATCCTCTTGTTGGGGGATCCCTAGGCCCCCTAATGGCCAGAGGATGGATCTCTACCCCCGCGGCCCCCGCTGCCGCCACACCCACACCCAAAGCTGGTCTCTCTCTTTGACATAGTGGGGGACCTTGTCCCACCTGTACCTCTCTCGCCACATGGAAATCCACCACCACTCTCTACATCACCTGATGCTATGTAGTTCCACACTCTGCCGGTAGTTGAAGAGTCAAGGATAAATCCTCGTCATCAATATTGGTGACACCTCTGTTGCCGATCCCCTTTGACATAATACTTAGCCGCCTCTAAAAGTCTGCCAAACCAATGTCCATCCACTCTCTTTCCACTACCTCCATAGCAGGAGCTCCCCTCACTGCCGCTCCACCAGCTGGAGTCACGCCCCCAATAGCCACCCCAGCTCCTACTGCTAGTCTGGACCCCCTGTCTCGTAGCCGATGCTGCCCCACATGCTAGGGTGATCGTACTGGCCCAATATCTACATTACAATGGGAAACCACCATCAATACACGATAAACATATAAAATATGTGTTGAATCAAGATATGTACATAAATGTATGTAACTATCAAACAAAAACACAAAATGTACTTGATGCGTTGAATCCCCTTGTAGGAGGTGGTAACTCGAGATCCTCATGGTAATCCATGCCGCTCCAAGGGTATCTCTCCATATGGTTGATCCGCTGCTCCCACACATCTAGTTTGTGTGTGGTATAGAAGGAACCAACCTCCCCTCCACCAGCTCGAGGCATCACTCACCCCCAGTACATCATATGGGGCTCCTGCGGTCCCCTCATAGGCACCACCACCGATGGCCTCAGGGTTAGAGATCGCTCCAATAAATAGGAGCACAACAAACTCCCATAACAAAAGGTCCTCCTCGGACCTCCCCACCGTAACACACTCATTTGCTCCATCATCGTACAGAGAAACAACGGTCCCCATGCCATTGTACTCCTGGAAACCACACTCTCCATGAGCGCCAATTTCCCCCATGTGATCCCCTTGGGGGACACAACCCCCAACAAACTCACTATGGATATCACCATCGCCCTCATTGGAAGGGGCCTCAGGTGTCTCAACAAAATCTGACCAGAGTTCATAGCACTTTGATCTCCATCACAATACCAGTCCACCAATCCATGGATCATTTGTCCCTCCATCTGTGGGGGGACTACCTCCTGTACCCCGCGGTGAGGAAAACCTTTCAAGAAATAGATATCCTGAGCCATGATACTTAGGTCCCCTTCACCGAATCTAAATACCTCCCTATCAGGGTCCCACATGTTCAAAATCCTCCACAACAGGTACTCGGAGGATCACAGTAAGGGGTACTTGAAAAAATTCAAGAGCCCCGCATCCCATAGCGTTTGAGTCACTACCATTTCCCCCAACAATAATGACATGAACTCATCATAGTTCCTCTCCTGCCACTCCACATCACCAACAATGGCCATGATGTATCATAATGTCCTACATAGGGAAAACTCTCCTCCATCAAAAATATATCGACAAATCCATGCATACACGCACCACTCCCCTTAGGAAGCCCGCGTGTAGCATGACCTCACATTAGTAAAGGGGTGATTAGACTTCAAAATATCACCCCTACTTCATCATTTTACAGTTGCGTATCTACTCTCCCACTTTCAACAGTTAGTGCCATCAGATTCCTCGGCACATGCTAATATCAAGAATCAAAGTTGACTGCTCATACCCCCATGAGCTCTTTACCATCTGAAATATTCTTTGTATTATCTGCCCGCGAAGAAACCAATGGGCCCCCCACACCCAAAAGTAACCAATTCTATTCAGTTCTTCCCGCAGGAACACTCTACATGGCATTGATTCATGGGGTACCCGTCTTTGCATTTTCAAAACAAACCCCACCTCATCTTGGAAAGCATCTCCCAACCCACTCAAAACCGTGGGGACTCCACCCATCATCAAAATTGGTCCCCAAACACACATAAAACTGTGGGGAATCCACCAATTATTCTTTATGTACAAACACGTTCCCTCATCTACATAAAACTGCGAGAACTCTTGATTATTTTGGCAGCAACCCATGGTTTCCTTTGATCGATGTATTTGAGTTTCAATATCCTCAACATTATCCGTTTTGTTGGTCACCATTACTCTCAGTATTGTGGACCTCCATCAAATCCCTTTTCACTTGCAGTTTGTCTCCCTCCATTTCACTATGTACCTTTCCTAAAGGAATGATGTTGTCAACCCTCCCCATCATTACATTGATCAAAGGAAGTTATGAGCCCCACGCTAATCAACCAATCTTGTGTCAGGTCTGTCAGTCCTACAATTGGTCACAATATGGTCTTGGTTCCTATTATGAGACTCTCATCTTCTCGTATGATTAAACTCTCATTGACATTAGCTTACCACATTCTGAGAGTTGTAGTAGTTGCAGTTGTACCTCTGGGTCCCTCTCAATTACCATAATGGATCACCTTGAACTAATTAGAGAGAGTCATTAGTGCTCCCTAACATAGTGGTTTCCCCTATGCTCAATGAAAACACCTCTATCATCAGGGGGAAATGTACTTTTGAAGGTAGTAGTGTTCACATATGCAAAATCATGGTAGTCGTCCATCTGGTATAGTGAAGTTCCTCCTTGCATAGCTTCACCTCTACTTTGGTTCCCCACCCCCGTGGGATCATCATGATCATCAGCAGTTCCGCTTCTTTAGTATTCAACAGTAGTTCCAGGTTCATTTACTCTCACATGGATTGAAGTCTCATTCATCCTTGTCCCATTAGTATCTTTGAGTTGTTCCCACAACCTTCTATTATTGTAATATTCTTGATAGCTTTTTTATGAGCATGGGTATACCCGCCTCGTTTGTATACAAAAACATTATTTATCAACTATGCTTTGTCCACTATAGAAACTGAGAGAAACACAAGAAATTATGATGCATTATCGACTCTCAGAGTCCCTTTCGAAACTCATACATCAGGGGGAATTTGTTAATGCCTAAATCTCGCACACATGCGACATTTTGGTGATTCTTCCAGTAAGTCATCATCAACAAATAGAATGCATCTCACCAAACGCATCCTCAACAAATCCAAAAGGAAACATGAGTCCAAAAGTGCCCAAGAACAGTCAAATGAATAGGTCACGTGGTTTAACCCTTATCAACCTACGCTATAGCGCATGTTACCAGTTCAGAACCTGAACGACCATAACACGGAAATTCTGTCAATATCCACGCAATTGTTAAATCTCAACCACCACCACCACAATTGAAGGCTCATCAATGGACCATCACTTCCATAATTTGAATTTGGGATCCTTACACTCCTTGTGGTGATAAATATCCCCTATTGTGTACTTGGAACCACTTCATGAGGTGATGGCATTCACATTTAGAGCTAGTTTTTTCTTGGCCACCTCTTGGCCTATAAAAGGAAGCCATGGGCATGCATCTTATAGAGATAAAAAAGAGCAAATTTATGTTGTTGGATTTGTGTTATAGCTCCTTCATATCTCACCTCTTCCCACCTTTGAAAGCATTCCAAAGCTCCCTTGCTTCCTTCCTCCAAGGAACAAGAGTTTCTCTCCATTGTTCTCTCGCCCACTTAGCATTTAGTTTGGACAAGAAGGACATCCCTAAGGGATATTGTTAGCTTCCCTTGAAGTGTACACCTCATAGGTGTTGTACATGCTTGACCATTGGGAAATACAAAGTGATTTTGCATACATTTGGTTGTTTGAGTTTGCATTCTTTTCCCATTTCCTTTGTTATATTTTGTTTAATTTTATTTCTTTTATTTAGATTCCACTAACAACCACTTGCAGGATCATTTGGACAACTCGCTCCCCCTTAAGGGGCTCCAAGGATTGAGGCCTTGGTGCAACCTACAAGGCTTATCCACTTACCAAGTGGAAGGATGCACCCTTGGTGCAACCTACAAGGCTTATACACTTACCAAGTGGAAGGATGCACCCTTGTGCAATTTTTTCCACAACATTAAGGTGCTCGACAACTTTTGTTGGGATGCACAGCAATACTTGGAATAGATGAACATTAGTTTATATGAGGCCAAGGTGAATTTTGCAACAATGTTTCTAACAAACACAATGGATTTGTGGTGGAGGAACCAAGCATAAGATGTGGTAGAAGGGAGAGAGACAGAGAAGATTGAGAACTAGATGCAGACGAAGTTGGCCTTGAAGGCTTAATTCAATCCAGAAAACCAAGGTTGGGTTGCACAAAATGAGCTTATGGCACTCAAGCATATTGGAAGGGTTCAAGCCTACATAAAGGATTACAATATTTTGATGTTGGAGATTAAGGATATGAGCAACAAGGACTGCTTGTACCACTTCATGAAGGGATTGCAACCTTAGGTGCAGATGGATCTGCAATGCTAAAGTATGCAAACTCTTACAACCACTATTGTAGCAGCCGAAAAACTCATGGATTAGAAAGCGAAAGCTAAAGGTGGATCCAAAGAGAATGATGACTTTGCGAATGAGAAGGTGTTGGAAAAGTTCAAGAAGAAGATGAAGGGAAAACCGAAGTCAGTTGGGAAGCATAAAGAAGAGAAGGTCAAGCATGTGGAAGCACCCAAGGACAAAGGAAAGCATGTGCCTTGTTGGATTTGTGCGAAACACCACTATACGAAGAACTATTCGCTAAGACAACAAAAGTTGTCCGCAGTTGATAAAATGAAGAAACCATTAGTCAATTCCTTGTAGGTGTTGAACACAATGCTTGAAGATCCTGCGATCATCCAAGAGTAGGACTATACCAAGTTGTGTTATGTTCATGCGGATCTGAATGGACAGAGTGCCATTGCATTGGTTGATAATGGTACAATGCACAACTTTATAAAGGAATAAGTTGCGAGGAGTGTCAAGTTACACTTAGAGTACATGCATAATTCTTTCAAAGTTGTGAACTTAGAGGTAGAGAGAGTGGTTGGTGTGGCCAAATGAGTGCCTTTGAGACTTGGTGAGTGGAGTGGTGATGTGAACTTCATTGTGGTGACGATGGAAAATTTTGAGGATGTATTAGGGTAAGATATTCTAAGGAGAGAAAAGGTTGTGCCGATGCATTACTTAGATTGTTTCATGATCCTTTCATGCTATGAGCCGATTATCATCAATGCCGCGAGGACACAATGAAAGGTTGGGGAAGTGACTGCTTTGAGCATGGAACCCACATTATGTCAAGGAATGGCACAAAATCATTGTGGAGGAGGTAAGAGCATGGGGAAAGGGAAGAAAATTCCCAAAGAAGAGTTGGAACCGTTAAGACAAAAATTGATGGAAAACTTGGAAAGGAGGGTGACTACACTCAAGGAGATGGTGTCATCAATAGTGCCAACTGTCAGGAATTTAGTTAATGCTTGCATGGATATGGAAGAATATTGTGATGTGAAAGAGAAGGTAGCTGGTTTGGACAGATAGGACAAATACCTCTCTAATTTCTGAGAGGAAACTGCAATAGCATGCTAAGAAGAGGAAGGAATGGAAAATCCACAAACAAAAGCAGATGTGCTCACCTCTGATTCTCTTGGAAAGAACTATTAGGGGGATCTCATAGTGCGGAGACTATTAGAGGAATAAAATGACAAGATCACTTCGAATACACCTTTCTTGATGTATATGAGCAAAAATGTCACTCACTTGGAGAAGCCTGGTAGTAGCAGCGTTAAGAGTGATTGTCGTGGGTGCCACTCACCCATCCATCATCGTTGAAGCAGACCGTGAGGTATCCCACTACTAGTTGCGTGGTAGTAGGAATGTTGAGTCGACCTTGAGCATAATACACCTCATTTCAACTGAGGAGACCAGGAGGTGGAAGACCTTGAGGCATGCATTAGATTGTAGTGGTAGTTTGATGTGCAATGGTGGAAGTAGTGACTTCTCCATGAGTGAACATGGAAGGAAACCGAGACACAGAATGACTTGGCACGATCAACATGGAGAAGTGTGAACTTAGGATTTAGATTGATGGAATGATCACCCACATAGAATAGAGAAAAGGAGCAGTGTGAATACATGGCAAGGATGGCTAAAGGAATTGAAGTGAAGAGTTGGATGGGTAGCAACGATTGGAAAATACTATTTGGAGGCTTGGTTGCAGCAGCAGTTGGCAATGTCAACATTGGTTTTCAAGAGCAACATGCATTCTTGAAGACGTTGCTGAGGGAGAGAACAACTTGGAGTGGGGGAGGATGTCACACCCTTGGCTAGTAGGAGCCTTGGAGTGACTCTCTTACTCATGGGTGAACTTTGGATAGTAGCATATTTGGAAAAGTAACTCGATGGACATGGATGGCATGGACTAGAGAACTTAACTTGGAAGCCCACATTGGAGAAGTTCCTAACATAGAGACCACTTAGTAGGCGAGTGCATTGACACACGGGATTCTAGGATGATGGCAAGATGGTATTGATTCCCATGATGAATATGAGGTGAGTCTGGAGGATATACCTACACATGAGGCGAAGGGGCTCAATGGAATGACCGCCGTGTTGACATAAGATCACAAGAGAACCCAAGAGAAGGGTGTGCCAACACATTGCATGATGACTGGGAAGAGGTAGTAAGACTCAGGATCTTGCAAGTGGAACATTGAAAGGTGGACCCATGCACACAACATGGTCCAGGAACACTCGACAAGTAACACAACTTGGGATCCCTGGTTGGAAGTGGTATTGAAGTGATCGGAAAAGTATGGAACAAGAGCACACATTTGAACATGGATATGCCCATATAGATAGTGCATGGCATGTGGGAGTTCAAACAACTCAAGTGGAGACAACACAAGTCCAAGAGAGTCCAAGAGAGAGCAAGGCAATGGGAGTCTAAGTGTAGTGTGACATGCGTGCACTTCTAGGAACAGTCTGTCATAGATCTAACTAGCATGGCTTGGGCACATTTGCAGGGTGCTGTGTGACAAGGATAGGTTCTGCAGGAGATGGACCTATGGGCATGACATGAGAGACTACCAGGAGATAGGAGTGTTCTGGAATTTCTAGTATTTCTTTGTAAGAATTTTTTGTCGTGTTTTGGGTTCTTTCCCGAGAGAGGTTGCTTTGGAATCCCTCCTCACCTTTGTACTTGTAAATTGACACTCTTGTAATATAAAGGTTTGGCATGCCCCATTGAGATGATGCCCATTATACTCTTGTGTTATTCTTGTGTTTCTTGGTGCACTCTATTATAACATGGATAAACTAAGTAAGAATATACAAAATAAAGGGAGAGGCATAATCTGGAAATACCACGTTGGGTTGGTCATGCCACTAGAGAGTGGATCTTGGGAAGTTCCAAATGGATAAGGAAGGAAAACAATATTTGGCATTGGTTTAGATCCTTAATCCAATGACATAGCCCTCTTGTTTAACCTAATGTGTGGCTATAGTGGGGTATGCATTTCTTTGGCTTCTCTTTTCTATCCCTTGGCCATCGTAGGCCATTCCTCTCATTAGATTTGAACTTATGCCTATGGCATGCTATTTAAAGACACAAAAGGGCTCTTTCACAATAGATTAAGAAAGTTCCTTAGAGGGTGATCTTACCATGCTTGTATCGATCATGGTGTTGGATTTTGCAGTAGCAATGAAAGGTGCTTGCACTTCCTTGATACTTTTAACAACTACATGTACAACTTGGCCAATGCCTCCTCATTTGTTCCCAATTCTTCGTACAACTAACCCACCATCAAAGCGAACCTCTATTCTTATTGATCATTCAGTTGAATTACTTCCTCTCCCAATTCCAGGACTTGAACTTCACTATTTTCGAATCTTCCATACTACACTATTTTCGAATCTTCCATACTAGTTGTGAGAGTGTCTTTGCATTCAACAAAATTTTCCTCTAACAAAGGAAATGAGTTTGCAGAAGTATCAAGGTCCCTTTCCATCCCTTTCCATCCTTTGATTCAAGGGTTGATTCTCCTCTTAGATCTTCACATTGATGTCCCTTATGTTTCTCAACCTTTTTCTTTTCAATTCTTTACCCATGGTGAGTCTACTTTCCCCTCAAAGTGATGGTAGTTTCTTCAAGATTAGTGATTCAACTTCTATGATAACATATGCTATAAATGGTAGGATTATGTCCAATCTATCTCATCAACATGGATGCAAAAATGAATTTTGATTGTTTGCAATTACTCTATCAATGCTAAGTTCAAAGCTTCTTACTCTTTGTTTCATATTTATCATCAAGGATAGATGAATGTCTTTGTTTTAATTTGGCTTAAATATTGGCTTACTTGATATGGAAAACCAAAAATAATGCTAACAACCAATGGCAATGCACTTTAACACTATATGCAATCCCCTAAAAACTATGACTTTATATTTTTTTTTTGTGTAGCAATCCCAAGGCCAATGCTAAACCAACCAAGACACATTGGTTGTGTTTTCTTTGTTTTTGCAATTATGCTAAGACAACAATGCACTCCACAATCTAGATGTGCCTACACAACATTTCATTCAACCATTCCTCTACCCATGTGTGTGTGTGTCTGTGGGAAATATGCAATTATGCTTAAATGGATGCTTGTAAGTGAATGTGTAATAACGACTTTAACTTATATAGAATTGAGTGGTTGGATAGAGGTAAAAACCAATGTTCCAATGCACAAACTTAGAGTGTATGGATATTGTTTGCCAAACAATGTATAAGAGAAAACACTACTCCTCATTGCCATAACTATAAGCCATACTACAAATGAATTTGACCATTTATTTATGGTCGGTGGATTTATGTAACACACACAACAATCTTATTAAAGAGAGTCACTACCATCCATCAAGCAATCAACTAGGAATGAGTGTTGTGGCTATGATTAGCGGTTCTAGTGATTGAACATGCCAATAAATTAAGTAAGGGGTTGATTTCATTGTATGTTCCACCAACAACTCAAGCAACACTAAGTAATGTTGTGAGTGAAATTAGTGATCCGGTAAATTAGTCATAGCATTGTAATTAATAAATATTTATTGAGCAATGATTATTCAATACATGAGCCCATGATCACTGAATTGGCATATATATTGATCAACTAGTCATCCAATCAATTTGAGTGCTATAGCTATCATTTACCAACCAAGAAAATGGACAAGAAAAAAACATTGTATAGGCAATGAATGATTTAATTAACCTAACCATTAAAGTGCTCAGCCAAGCCCAAATTCCACAACGTAATCCAATTAATAGTTAGCATTAAATGAACTAGATACATGGTTGAAGATGGGCTAAGGGGTTTCTCCCTTGCTCTTGAAATGTATGAAGTCTAATGGTTACAGTTAATGGTTAAGTAACGCACTGGCAGTTAATAACAAATGAAGAATAATTTTGCAGTTACTCATGGATGGAAGACAAATCTTGACCGTTAATAACTTAATGAGTGCCGCGTAGTTTCTCATATATCTGGTTTTCTACCCTCTTTTTTCCGTTGCCGCTCCTCCTTCCGCTTGTCGCCAGCTTCTTCTTCGTCTGCAACGGTCTTGGATCGAGGAAGGCGGCTTCGCTTGGTCACGTGTTCGAATCTTTCCCCGCAGCGAAGAGATGGCTGAATCCATGACTGAGTCTGGAAAAAAACTCTACAGAATTCGTCTCAATTTAATGCAGATGCTCAAGGACCGCGGTTACGATGTTGGCGACACGGACATTAATATGACCAAACTGCAGTTCGTTCATAAATTCGGTGAGGACCCCAGCCGAGATAATCTCAGCTTTGGCAAATGCAAGCGGGAAAATCCCAACGATCAAGTAAGTTTCTGTTTTCCTTTCCTTCTGTCCATATTTTTTGTTTCCTTGCTCTGTAATTCTACGGTTGCTGGGCATATTAGCCATTAGATTTGATCCAATTCTCAATTCTCAATCCAACAACAACTTGTAAGCAGCATTAACTGCTGTACTGTGTTCCAATTCTCAATTCTCAATCCAACAATAACTTGTAAGCAACATTAACTGCTGTACTGTGTTCTATGTTCTGTAGTGGTAATATTAACTGTTGTGCTATGTGCTGTGTTCTGTAGTAGGGTGTTTATTAAATACCTTTGAACAATTTCAGTATTTGTAATTTTATTTCATAACCTAATAACTAACAATATTGATGAACAGTTTGAATCCCAAAACTAATTTAAACGATATTTATTGATAATGATCTCTGTTGGACAGATAATGGTTGTGTTTCCGAAGGATGCCGCTCTGGGAGTAAAAGCCGTGAAAGGCTACATAGACGGCATGGTGACGTCGAAAATAGAGAAAACAATAGTGGTAGTGCAGAAGAAAATTAATTCCTTTGCCCAACGTGCAATAGCAGAGTCCACTAAATACCGTATCGAAGCTTTCATGGTCTCTCTCTTTTTCTTCTACTGTACTGTAATAGAATTTAATATCCATTTTCTCATCTTCCATTAACTCTATGCGATGGATATTTATTTATATGTGTGCAGGAAATGGAGTTATTGTTTAATGTTTATAAACATGTACTTGTACCAGAGCATCAAGTGCTTACTAAAGAACAAAAGATGGCATTATTAGAACGATATACGTTGAAAGAAACACAGGTCTGTATAAGTATTATATATATATGAAAGAGAGTTTTAGAGGATATTAAGAATGGTCATCATTATAGTTTATGTATATAAAAGTTAGTTTTATTGGAAATTAATGACTATAATCATTATTTATAAACTAAAATAAACTTAAATTTAATTAAATTAAAATAGATTTACTAATAGTTGTATATACTTGATTCGGTGGAGAACTAATCCAATATAACTATTTCTGTTAATCACAGATTCCACGAATGCAGTATGTTGATCCTATTGCAAGATATTTTGGGTTGCAGCGTGGACAAGTTGTGAAGATTATACGACCAAGTGAGACTGCCGGGAGATACGTGACTTACCGTTATGTGGTTTGAGTTTAGTTTAATCCTGTATTCTTTCTTTAATTCACTATGGTTTGAGTTTAATTAATTATTTGTGGGAGAACAATATTTTCAGTGTATTAGTTAGCAGATTTGTTATGCTTCAATCAGTTGTATACTGTTACTATCAAGTTGAGGTCGTCAGTTATTGTGGCGTATAACATGATATATGTAAAAACAAGTGCCTTTTTTTTATATCTTTTTTAAAATCATTTCCATCTTTTGTTTCCTGGAATTCTATTCGATGGCGGAAAGGATAAACAGAATCGTTGAATTCTATTTCTTACGAGAATTCTATAAAGGGAATGGTTAGAACGATGCAAACTATGTTATGTATTATATTTATATTGTCATTAAATTCCTGTTGATCAAGAATCTGTAATGTAATGGGTGAATGAATATCACATGAGATACAATGGGGGCTAACCCCTGAATGGAAATTTTCCAAGATTCTTTTGATACAAACTTAAATCCATTGATAATGTTGGCGTAATGTTGGCGCTGTGTGGAGCAACTTATTTTGTTATTAGGACTTTTTGGGGATGAATGGCAGTCTGAAATAAACAGCTGTTGGTTTCCCAATGCATTTAAATCCTTGTTGAGATTATATGTGCTTTTACAGTTCTGAGAGATGCCTTAATTTTTCAAATGTGTTATGAAATATATAATAATAAAAATTATATTTTAATAATTAATACCAACATAGATTGATAGGGGATTTATCAAGCACCCACAGGGATTTATAAAGAATATGTGTAAGCTTCATGATGAGCACAGGAGTTACACATCCCCACATCCCTCTACTGAGCTATAGAATGCTAATTAAATATAATAATAATAATATATTTTTAAGGTTACATTTTAGTTAGATATTAATTTAGTGTGTGACATCTTTATTTATAAGGTAAGGTCACTTTTTTATATTTGAATCTATAACCTCTTAAAATAATTGAAAGTAAAAAAACATTTTTATGATGTGTTCGTCATCTTCCAATCATTATTTAAATATGTAATAACACTAGACAAGGTTCGAACCTACCGTCTTCTTTGAGTCATTGGCCCCACAAGTTCACCAATTACTCTACACCTTCGTTATTCTCCTGTTATTACTAGACTAGAATATTACCATGACCCCTTAATACCTTTCAAGGAGGGTCTTCATACCTTGATAGCATCGAGAAGATCATGATTAAATAATTACTATTCATAAGCCATACATAAAGTACTAGCACCTAGTTAGTATAATATTAGTTAATATCATGCTTGTGTTTTTTAAAATTTGATCTTAAAAATCTTTTGAAACATAATAAATCCAAAATTAAAATAAATCTACATTAATAATATATACTTTATGTATTTCTCATATATATTATATATTAAAACAATTTATATATAAAAATATATATGAAAAATCATTTTTTTTTCACTTTACAATCTTCCCCATAAATCAAAATTAAAAAATAATTCCAAATTTTTTAAAAAATACACCCATTTTATATACTAAGCAGATGAAAGCTATTACTTTACCCCATGAGAAAATTAGAAGATAATTACAAAAGCTTAAGAGAATATCGTCCTTTTTATATGCTAAGCAAATGAAAGCTATTACTTTATCCCATTAGAAATCTTTTACTAATTCTTAAGTTTTCTAAATTTTATTCTTTTGAGAGGGCATATATCCAACCAAATAAAAGCTATTACTTTATCCCATTAGCTTGGATTCCAATTTTTTTTTTTCTAATTCTTAAGATTTTCTAAATTTTATTCCTAGAGAGGATATATACCTAACCTACTTTGAGAATGTATTTCTCACTTTGGTCTCTGGTCCATCTCTCATAATTATTTTCATGTTACAGAGCTATGTTGTAATTAAAAGCTTTGTATGAAAGGTGATGATTTGACACGTTTCCGTTCTTTGAAGATGGGACTGTGGAATTCTCAAATAAAGCGCATACCTCCTATGAGGGTATCGCATCCCATTATAGCTTGTAGGTGAACATCATTTTTGAAAGGAGGGATATTGTTCCAAGTTTCTTTTATATATATTATAATTAAAAAAAATTTAAGTAGAAGAATGATATGTTTATAAGGAAAATGTTGTGATCAAGTTTATACGAAGATGAAGATCATTTTAAATGTTTATAAATTATTTTAATTTTTTTCGGAATAACTCTTGATTTAACTTCCATAAATACTAATTATTATACTATTACAAACTAATAATATACATATATTGTTATTTAATATTCAAAAATATCAAAATTTAATAATAAATTTACTTTTCACTATGTCAAGAATACAATAGTAGGGTTTGATGAATTCCATTCCATCCACTCAGATTCAATTCAGTTAAGATCGATCAATTCAATTAAAACATTTTCCATTTTCTAGCTGAAAAAAAAAAATCTACTTTTTACTATATTGAAAATCCTTTAATCACAAGTCAAACTTTATTGTTCCATATGATATCATTTAATATTCGAACATGTTATCATTTAATATTCAAAAGTATTAGAATATAATAAATCTACTTTACACTATATTGTTCCATATGGAATTTCCTTTAGGCAAGGAGTCGAGGTTTATTGTTCCATATGCAGAATCCTTCATGGAAGGAGCCAATGTTTGGTAGTCATATATGTTGGTAGGTTGATGTAATAGCGGGAGATTAATTTTCTTCATGTCTCGAATCATTATCCGAAATAAATTTTCCATCAAAGCATGTACATTTAAACAATATTTTTATTTTTATTTTTATTTTATATAATCATTTTATTTTTTTTACCCTTTATGTTTTGCTCACATTTTATATAATCATTTTATTTTTTTAACCCTTTATGTTTTGCTCTGTGACATAAGACATGTTTGATTTAATTCTTAAATTCAAATTTTATGTTTTTCTTTATGACATAAGACATGTTTGATTTAATTTTTAAATTCAAATTTTATGTTTTTCTTTTTGACATAAGAAATGTTAGATTTTAATGGGTAATCAAAATGGAATTGAGAAACAAAAAGAGAGTGACTTAAATATACTGGATATGGGTGAGTATAAGTTAATGATACCATTTGTCATGATGCACTATGGGTGAGTATAAGTTAATGATACCATTTGTCATGATGCACTATGGGTGAGTATAAGTTAATGATACCATTTGTCATGATGCACTATGGGTGAGTATAAGTTAATGATACCATTTGTCATGATGCACTAGTTCACTGTAATTATAGAAAATTGAGTTTTTCTAACATTCCTATGTTACTTTTTCATGAAAATACAATGCATATTTTTCCAACTTTGTTCTGGTCCATGATTAATTTTTTTCTAAATTTTTAATGTTAAATGTATATTTTATTGAAATTATGAAAAAAGTTAATGTAAGGTTAAGTCCTAAAAAGGTTTTAGGCTCTTAACATAAACAATTTAGTTTTTAGATTGTATATCTCAATCTAAACTCTTGCAATATATAAAATGCCAAACAATAAGATTATTTTAAAAAATAATATATTTAGAATTTGTATTGTTGGATCTATATGTGTATATAGTTTCAACAATGATGGATTTGTCTAGTGTATATAAAAATAACTTGAAAAATGAGATTGAGAAGCATTTGAAAAAATGAAAGTTTTATTATTTTTACATTCCTTACCACCATTATTGTCATATTGAACTTGGATCCAAAGCAACAACCAAGTCAACAAACACCTCCTCTATAAGAAGAAATGCTCCCACAAAAAAAATTCAAATAAGAGGCATAAGTTATAGAATGTGTGTGCACTTTAGGAACACACAGTCCAAAACTTGTGCACTAATTTTAACATAAAAATTTTATTTTAGTAATTTTGCCTAACTTTGTACCACAAGTTCTTGAGATGTGTTTTAGTAGTTTTTTTAGGTTGTTGGAAAGTTATTGAAGGGATCATTAATGTTTATACTATAATAAATTATGTTTCTACATATATAATTGCTTCTTTTCAAAAAAATAAAAATGAATGTTTGGGACATGATTAGTACCTCAAAATCCCCCACATAGTCCCTCTTAAAGGATATTAAGCCTCTAGTGGTAATTTTTGCACATAAGGATGGATTTTAGAGACATGACCATTGGAAGGGAAGGAAAACATGAGAATTGCTCTCTAAATGAAGCTTCTAGGGATCTTGGGCAATGCACAAGGGGCTTCAAACCACTACATGGGCCCTCTAAACGGGATATTTTTCCTCAAGTGGAATATGGTTTCTCCTATAATGCATTAAATAGTATGGATGGATCTCAAGGCCTTGTCAATAGGCGTGGAAGGAAAATAAATCCCTTATGCTCATGAATAATTTTAGGGGCAAAGTTTAGCCCATGGGCTATTTTCCATGTTTTTTTTTTCAAAAAAAGATTCGCCAATTTGCAGTTTTTGAAGCCCCATTTCACCCAATTTTGTTGGGGTCAACTTTTTCCACTCTAAAAATCGCCAAATTATTATATAAACTATATAAAATCTTTAGAAATTGAAATAATTTTAGAAAAATATCGCCAAATATTTTATAGTTGTCATTTTAAGAATTGGTAAGATTCACCAAGGTTTATACATGTTTAAATAAGTATGGGTCCTTAAAATTATCCTTGCTTATGCTCTACATGAAGCTTCTAGGGACCAAGGACCATGAACAAGGGCGCACACCACAAAACGTGCCATGCATAGGAAATAACTGTCCTTAGAGTGGGTGGGTGTTAATATGATGTTTTCTGCACTAGAGATGGGCCTCAAACCATGGTTGGGAAAATTGATGGAATTGCCCCTAAATTAATATTCTTGAGCTATTGGGCCATGATCAAGGCCATAAAACTCAACATAAATAATTTAAAGTGCATCTTTGACATTAATGGGATTTGAACATGATCAAGTGTTTTGCGTAATAGGGGTGAGTCTCAAGGCCTTGACAATAATTAAGGGAGGGAAACAAAGGCTGTATACTATAAATTAATCTCTAGGGATCCCTAGCCATGAACATGACCTCAAACAACAATATAGCCCCTTTGGAGGTGATATTTGGCCTTAGTGGAATATGGGTACCATTATGAGGTATCACCTGCTAGGATGTATATTAAGATATGGTCAAGGGAAGAAAATAAGGCCCTTTGGTCTTAAATGAGCCCTATAGGGATCAAGGGACATAAATAATGCCATAAACCACATAACATGTCTTCTATAGGGGATCATTGTCCTTTAAGTGAGATATGAAATCCATTATGACATTTTGTGCATTAGGGATGGGTCTTGAGGCCTTAACCATGGTTGCGGGATAAATCCATGGAACTAGTCCCTAAATAAATATTCTTGGGCTAATGGGAAATGAACAAGGCCTTGGACTACAATGCAACCCCTCTAAAAGGGATATTTTGCATGCCAGTAGGATAGGGGTGTCATTTGGGGAGGAAAATAAGGTCCTCAATCCCTAAATAAATCTTATAGGTCTTATGGGAATTGAAACTCTTAAAAGAACTACAAAAACACTGTAGAAAGTACCTTTGTCCTTGGGTTTGATATTGGTACCATTAGGAGGTTTTGCATGCAAAAGATGAATCTTGAGTTTTTGGCACAAAATGAAGCTTCTATGGCCTCAATACCTAAACTGGGCCTTAAACAACCACACAGACCATTAGTCTCTTAGTGGGATATGGGAGGGTCAGTGCAAGCTAATGAGGGTCACTTTTGGCGCGTTAGATGCAATAAAAAACTGAAAAAGCAGGCATTCCTCAACTTACTTGGATTTTTTGATCTACTTACGCAAAATATCTTGCATTGAGTAAAAAAGATGAAATGTAGGAAATTGAATCACATTTCTGAATATATAACTTTTATGTATTGAAAATTTGCATAGCTATGTCAAGTTTCATTTTTCCTAACAAACACTTTTTATTTTTCAGGTAAATGATAAGGTATATGTTTTTGTGGGTAGAGCCTTTGAGGGACTAAATGATGGAATCAAGCTACAAAAATCGGCATGCATGTAGAGAACACATAGCACTTGTGCGCCATTATTTTTCGAAAATTAAATTAGTAATTTTATAATTTTTTTATAATTGTCTAAGTGATCAAACCTTGAAAATAGTACCTCTTTTGTGGGTAGAGCCTTTGAAGGTCTTAATGCAAAAATCTTGAAATGGGTTTTTCATAGAACGTGGAGGTTAGTGTCCTCTTGTGCACCATACAATTTTTTTTTGAAATGATTGAGAATTGAAAAAGTTATGGAAGAAACACTAACAGTGTGTTTCACGAGTTAAGGAGGTAGGACAGAAAAGAAATTGAAAGAAAATAGGAAAAATTAATATTTCAAAATAAAAGTTACATATTTGGAATCTGCAGAAAAAATGCTATTTGTGTCTAAGATTTCGTCAAAAATGACTCTGTGTAGCATATTGTAACGAGTGGCTAAGCACAGGCTTCTCCAGAAACTAGAAGAAATACCCAATTAGCTTTGGTTTTTCATTAACATAGCACAGGTTTGGAATTACCGAAGCAAACTCCAAAGCATACACATAGGATTATTGTTGACATGTGAGCATGTGACTCAGCCTGTTTAAATTCAAAAATATTGCCGTGCTTTTAGATGTACATAACGTGTACGCGTTATATAACTACATAACGCATGCACGTTATATAACTACATAACGCGTGCATGTTATATAGTTACAAAACGCGCTCGCGTTATTCAAATCATAAAATGCATGTTTAATACTTGAGAAAGAGGGGGTGTGGAAGACTCAAGGGAATTTTTGTTTAATATTTGAGAAGGGGTGGGGAAGGGTTAAGGCAATCTATGGTTAATATTTAATAGGGGTGGGGAAGGGTCAAGGGAATCTATGGTTAATATTTAATAGGGGTGGGAAAGGGTCAAGGGCTTAGAAGGATGTTGGAAGCTTGAGTGGGGAGAGATGAAGGGAATGAGAACATGATGGGCTACAGGGGGTGAAGGGAAGTGGAGCTTGAGAGAACTATTAGGAGTAGAATAGGTTCTGAAGAGGTATAGGGTTAGAAGTTGAAAGTGAGACTTGAGTGACAAGGGGGAATGGATGGAGGCAAGGGGGATGTGAGAGAGAAATAAAGAATACAAGGGGGGGGGGGAGACATAGAGCGAGGGAGGGAGAGGGACAATGGGGAGGAATGGATTTGGAGGGAGTGAGAGATAGATGGGGATAGAACGAAATAAGAGATAGGAAGGGAGGGACAGAAAGTGTTGGTGGGAGACATGCAGGGAGTGGTGGCGATGGAGAGAGAGAGAGAGAGAGAGAGAGAGAGTATGAGAGGAGGGGGAAGGGACATAAAGTGTGTGAGAGAGAGGGAGTGATGGAGAGATTGGGATAGGTTGAGGGAAAGATAACATGAGGGAGGGATAGAAGGTGAGAGACAGGCGATGAGAGAGGGAGGGAGAGAAGGTAGGGTGAGGGATGGAGGGAGAAAGTTGGAAATAGATATGGATGGAGGGGGGATGGGTTTGAGAATGGAAAGTGACATAATGTGTGTGTATGTGTGTGTGTTTGAGAGAGAGAGAGAGAGAGAGAGAGAGAGAGAGAGAGAGAGAGATTGATGGTTGGGGAGAGAGAGACTAGAGGGAGTTGTGAGCATCATATTCTCCATCAGCATCATATTCTTCATCATCATCATCTTCATGACCATCATCGTCATCATCAACATCTTCATCACCATCACCATCATCATCATCATCATCATATTCCTCATCAAATCAACATCTCCATCATCATTATCATCATCTTCTGAACATCATCATGATCATCATCTAAACATCACCATCACCATCATCATCAACATCTTCATCATCATCACCATCACCATCATCATCAAAATCTTCATCGTCATCACCATCACCATCACCATCACCATCATCATCAAAATCTTCATCATCATCACCATCACCATCACCATCACCATATTCATCATCATTGTCATCTCTAGGTTCCCCATCAACATCAACATCTCCATCATCATCATCTTCTTCATCATCATCATCTTCATCACCATCATCATCATCATCAACATCTTCATCATCATCACCATCATCATCATCATCATCATCTTCCTTGAATCAGATCAACATCTCCATCATGTCACCATCATCTTCTTCATCATCATCACCATCATCTAAACATCACCATCACCATCACCATCATCATCATCATCTTCATCATCATTACCATCACCATCATCATCAACATCTTCATCGTCATCACCATCATCATCATCATCATTGGCATTTGTAGGTTCCTCATCAACATCTCCATCATCATCATCTTCTCCATCATCATCATCTTCATCACCATCATCATCATCATCAACATCTTCATCATCATCACCATAATCATCATCTTCATCGTCATCAGGTCAACATCTCCATCATCATCATCTTCTTCATCATCTTCACCATCATCATCATCATCATCATCTTCATCGCCATCTCATCAATCTTCAACATCTCCATCATCATCACCATCACCACCATCATCATCTTCATGACCATAAACATCTTCATCAACATTGTCATCTCCCCCTTCCTCATCAACATCTCCATCATCATCATCATCATCATCATCATCAGCATCATCATCATCATCACCATCTGAACATCACCATCACCATCACCATCATCGTCAACATCTTCATCATCATCATCATCATCATCATCATCAACATCAGCATCATCATCAAAATCTTCATTGTCATCACCATCACCATCTTCATCATCATTGTCATCTCTAGGTTCCCCATCAACACATCTCCATCATCGTCATCATCTTCATCACCATCATCATCGTCATCAACATCTTCATCATCATCACCATCATCATCATCATCATCATCATCATCATCATCTTCCTCATCATATCAACATCTCCATCATGTCACCATCATCATCATCATCATCATTACCAGCACCATCATCATCAACATCTTCATCGTCATCACCATCATCATTGGCATCTGTAGGTTCCTCATCAACATCTCCATCATCATCATCATTGGCATCTGCAGGTTCCTCATCAACATATCCATCATCATCATTTTCTCCATCATCATCACCATCATCACCATCATGATCTTCTGAACATCATCATGATCATCATCTAAACATCACCATCACCATCATCGTCAACATCTTCATCATCATCGCCATCAGCATCATCATCAAAATCTTCATCGTCATCACCATCACCATCTTCATCATCATTGTCATCTCTAGGTTCCCCATCAACACATCTCCATCATCATCATCTTCTTCATCATCATCATTTTCATCACCATCATCATCATCATCAACATCTTCATCATCATCACCATCATCATCATCATCATCATCATCATCTTCCTCATCAGATCAACATCTCCATCATGTCACCATCATCTTCATCTTCATCATCATCATCATTACCAGCACCATCATCATCAACATCTTCATCGTCATCACCATCATCATTGGCATTAGGTTCCTCATCAACATCTCCATCATCATCATCATTGGCATCTGCAGGTTCTTCATCAACATATCCATCATCATCACCATCATCACCGTCATGATCTTCTGAACATCATCATGATCATTATCTAAACATCACCATCACCATCATCGTCAACATCTTCATCATCATCGCCATCAGCATCATCATCAAAATCTTCATCGTCATCACCATCACCATCTTCATCATCATTGTCATCTCTAGGTTACCCATCAACACATCTCCATCATCATCATCTTCTTCATCATCATCATCTTCATCACCATCATCATCGTCATCAACATCTTCATCATCATCACCATCATCATCATCATCATCATCATCATCATCATCATCTTCCTCATCAGATCAACATCTCCATCATGTCACCATCATCTTCATCTTCATCATCATCATCATCATCATCATCATCATTACCAGCACCATCATCATCAACATCTTCATCATCATCACCATCATCATTGGCAGCTGTAGGTTCCTCATCAACATCTCCATCATCATCATCATTGGCATCTACAGGTTCCTCATCAACATATCCATCATTGTCATTTTCTCCATCATCATCACCATCATCACCATCATGATCTTTTGAACATCATCATGATCATCATCTAAAAATCACCATCACCATCATCGTCAACATCTTCATCATCATCGCCATCAGCATCATCATCAAAATCTTCATCGTCATCACCATCACCATCTTCATCATCATTGTCATCTCTAGGTTCCCCATCAACACAACATCTTCATCATCATCATCTTCTTCATCATCATCATCTTCATCTTCATCATCATCATCATCAACATCTTCATCATCATCACCATCATCATCATCATCTTCCTCATCAGATCAACATCTCCATCATGTCACCATCATCTTCATCATCATCATCATCATCATCATCCGAACATCACCATCACCATCATCATCAACATCTTCATCATCATCACCATCATCTTCATCAACATCATCATCTTTATCATCTTCATCTGCATCATGATCATCTTCATTGTCATCACCCTCCTCCTCCTCATCATATTTATCATCTTCATCTACATCATGATCATCTTCATTGTCATCACCCTCCTCCTCGTCATCATCTTGTGCACTTATGCACTTAGGGATTAATGTTTAGAAGAGGGTCTAAAGGCCTTTATGGGGGAGGGGCTCTAGGAACAAGGTAAGACAGAGAGAGCAGGGAGGAGGGATAAAGGCGTAGAGGGTTAGTGATTAAGGGAGAAGAAGGGAGAGAGTGCTATAGGGAGGGATAATGACAAAGATAAAGAGAAGGTGGAGAGATGGAGAGTGGGGTGGTAGAGACATGGCTGGAGTAAGGGAGAGAAAGAAACATGAAAGAAACATGTAGGGAGGGATGTAGGGAGAATGAGGGACATATATTTAGAAAGAGATAGGGGGTATCTAGGGATTATTGGGAGAGAGCTAGGGGGTATTAAACCATACAAAACATTTGTTTTGTATGTAACCATATAAATTATTAGTTTTCTTTTGATTTTGTTCGTTGCCCTAGCCGTGCACCTAACCTATTTATTGTGCTTGACTATATCACGTTCGCGTTTTTGCACTACATATCACGCACGCGTTTTTGATTTATATAACGCGTGCATGTTTTGTAACTCCACAAATAGTGGACTGTTGCTGTCCGAGAGCAACTTCACTCTGTCCGAACCAAAACAACAGTCCCACGATTTTTCGAACAGCACGAGCCCGCCATTGGAAATTTTCACATTCTACACCAACTCCATCATTTTTTTTTATGCAGGTGCAACATTGAGGACATCTTTCATGGTTGCTCAGTGTGGTGTTGGGTTGTATGGCCATATTTGAAGAAAATAATCATCAAGCTTGAAGAATCTCCAATTGAATAACACCAAAGATAAGGCCTTTGAAAGATTCATTTTGCCTATATTTGAGGAGCACACAAGATAAGATATCAAGCTTCAAGACCAACAAGGAAGAACTTCCATTTGCTTATTATTGAAGAGCTTGTAATTGAGGAGCAACAAAAAAAAACTATATTGAATTGATCATTGTGGTGATGGGGAATGCATGTAACCGAGTAAACAAATCAACAAGGAAGAAGAGACCTCAAGAAGTCATTGAAGAAGAGAAAGAAAAGAAAAAAATATACATGATGAATCGGAGGCTTTATTTGGAAACTAATCCAAATCCAATTGTAGAGGATACCACGGTTCATCCTATTAATCCACGACAAGAGGGACCTTCAATTTCCACAATAGTTGTTGAACAAGCACCCCATGGAAGTAATCAAGAAGCAAAACATAGGTGCTCATTAGGGATGTTTCAATTCCCACTTCATGTCAAAGTGATAAGTTACCATCTCAAGATGAAGCTCACGAAGAAACACCCAATTTGCTATCCGGATGTGGTTATACAAGCGATGAAGTCAGAGAGGCGTTGGACATTTTTCCTACTGTTGAAGAAGAGAATGTTATCCACACCATCAATGAGGATGTTGGACTTCCACAAGGGGATGTTGGACTTCCACAAACCATCGATGAGGATGTTGGACTTCCACCATCCAACTACCAGAAAGAGAATGAAGGACACGAAGCTACTACTGAAATGCCAGAGCGTCTTGGTGATGCGCTACATGGTACAATTCCAACCCCCTTACCTCCATTAGCAAGCACACGTCGAAGAACTCCGAAGCGTATACAAGTTGATGAAATACTTATGAATTCCATTGAAGGTACGCTATCTAAACGTAGTATTGCTTATCAAACTCAACAGATACTTGATAAATATTTTGTTTCTAAATGTGATGGAGATAAATGTAGATTATTTTTATCATTGTTAAAATCTAGGAGCATGAATGTTGTTAGGAAAAAGTTAGGGATAAAGATGATAAAGAATTCTGAACCAAGTTCTCATATAGTTAAAATCCTAGTAGATGCATTTGGTAAAATTGGTAAGAACACATGTTCAAAGGACCGCAATGCTGCTCGTCGTGTGTTGTCACAATCAATTGCAAATAAGAACACCAGGGCCCTTCGTATTCTCAGGCCTACATCCGAACTAGTTAATTTGAATGTAAAAACCCTCCGTAGGTATTCTATTAGAAGAGAACATCTTGACACAACCGATCAGACAGATTTTTGGGCCTTTGTTGGTCGGTTGCCACATCGTGACATGAAGCTAGTTGATGCAGTAAAGGGACTAGTGCACAGTTTTTGGCATGATCACACAAGGCCTTCTTCAAACCGAAAAGATGTACTAAAACTAAGAAGGGGTTCAAAGGATCGTGAACCACATACTAAGCATCTTCTTGATATAACACAAACAGAGCTTTACGAGAAATTTAAGATTGAGCATAGAGAATTGAACTTGGGGCAAAGATCTTTTGAGAAATGTAAGCCATGGTATGTTAGAATAAATACTCTTCGTAACACTTGTTGTTGTAGATACCATGTAGAATATGAATATTACTATGAAACATTTTTGTACATTCGTCGTGTGTTGCATACTAACATTGTGCAGGATTGCTCCATGACAATACCACCGACTTCATCAAGAGAATTCATTCATAGCATCATGTGCAATAGGCCCGAGGGGCAAACATACTATGCAAAATATTGTTTGGATGGAACATGCTCCAACTGTGCTGGAATGGCATTATTGATCCAATGTATGCACGAGAATGGAGACAGTGAATTTGGGAAAATGGTTACAGACATGAAAAGTTTCAAATATATCAACTATGAAATAGTCCCAGGGAAAGAAAGCAAAAAAATACAATTGGTGACATCTCAGGTATGCATTTATATCTATAAAATTATGTTGTAATGGTTACATTTAAATCCCTACTTACAACAAAAAACTGACATTGAGATCATTTTGTGTCACCAGGTACAAGTTAGTGACTTCATCAAGGAATTTATTGAAAAGACACATCAATATGTTCAGCATGTCCATGTGGCACGATGGCAGGATGAGAAGTTTAGAATATGCAGAGATACATTTCCCCTTGGTACTATACTTTCAGTTGTTGATTTTGCCGAGAACTACACTCTGCAACCTCAAAATGAGATCCAAAGTTAGTATTATCACTCTGAGCAGGTTTCCTTGATGGTCCATATCACATATAGGCATGGCCCAAATAGCACTGAAGAGCAAAGATAAATTCTGAAGGAATATCACTTCTACATAAGTGATGATAGGTGCCACGAATTCCACTATGTACGTCATTGCTTCATCATGTTCTATGATCACTTGAAGGGAAGGAACATACAGATGGATCGACACTGGATTTGGTCTGATGGGTGTGCTGGTCAGTTCAAAAATGCACGCATATTTCAGTGGTTGTGTTCATTGCATAAAAACTACAAAGTGCCACATATGTGGAACTATTTTGAGATTGGGCATGGTAAAGGAGAGCATGATGGAGCCGGAGCATGTGTAAAAACAGCCCTACGAAGAGAGGAATTGAAAGTATCTACATAATCTACTATTGTAAATGCTCAATCTATAGTCAGGTGGTGCATGTCAGTAATGGGAGAGGAATCAACTATGCGAGTAGAATCCACAAGAAAGAGACATGTGGAGAGATTTTTTTGGGAGGTGGTAGACATAGATCGTTCATATGCATGGGAATGCAAGACCGTGCCTAGGACTCGTGGCTTTCATTCGGTTCGAAGCTCTGATAACCCAGTATTTGAAATTTGGACCAGAAAACTCGCTTGTTTTTGCTTGCCTTGTTGTGATGGTGACTGGGATGGGTGTGAATCATTGGATTGGGTTGATGGATGGGATCGCATATCACTTCCACTTGATCAGCGTGCAATTGTTGAGTTAACTCCGTTGGAAGAAGACCAATCATCTATTTCTGCAGATTTTGATCATGTCTCAGACGTTGTACAACCCGGTATGATGCATTTCCTTAACATTTTTTGTTTGTTTACATAGTCTTCAAATGCACATTAATGGCCTTGTATCGCACGAAAAATATTTTGATCATATACCTACAATCATATAATGCAGGGCACATATACGCAGTGGTTGCCTCAAAAGATACTGAATGGGGTGATGAATACTGGTTGGCACGCTGTATAGATGGAAAGCAAACCCTCATTATGTCCATGACTGACGATGAAAACAACCACTTTCCAACTGGGTCTATGGTTGTTAAAGGTGAATACTTGACACGGGACAACAATGGAAGAAAGAAGGGTGGATATGTTTACAGGGATTACAAACTAGGTGCAAGTGTGTATCACTTTACCAACTTAATCATTGGCACAAACTTTCAGGTACGAACAATGCCTAGTCGAAATCCATCGAAGGTACGCTACTTCTTACTGGATACAGAGCACGAGAGACTAATGGATACCATCAGTATAAGAGATGATCCAGAGGGCTTGGTTGTATGATAATAGGTGGGATCTAGCATGATGAGGTACGTTACATACTTTTAATACTATACTATTTATACTATTTGTAATTGAATATTGATATATGCTCAATTTTCACATGTATGTTTCATATGAATATGTCAATTTTGCGTTCTTGATATGCCAAATTTACGTTTACGTTGTTTATAAATATGCCAAAAGTTCTCTTGTATGTCAAGTTTATGAATATGCCATTTTTTACATATGATCAGTAAACCCTAAAATTATATTATGTTCATCATGTTGGTTATTGGATTCACCCAACAAAATTAATTCAATTCATGCTCACTATATTAAACAATACACTTATATTAAATTTAATTCATGTCTTGTTAAATATTTCATAATGAATTAGCTATTTGAGAGCACCACCTTAGACCAAGCCATCATCATCAACATCTTCATCATCATCATCATCATCACCATCATCATCATGGACTTGCAAAACCCTAGTTTCCAAAGTGTCTAGGCAGGTTCGGGTTGGGAACACTAGCCATACCCGCCCGGTGGATGATTTTCCAAAGTTGACCCCCGTGTGCAAAAATTGCACACTCCCACACTGAGCAAAACCCTAGTTTCCAAGATGGACCTGCAAGGTGACACATGGGCCACCGGGTAGGAGGGGAGGGGCACCCCTGACACTATCCCGGTGTGCTGAATCCAACGGAGTCGACGGTTCGTCGATCCGAGCCATGGTCTTCATTCTATGGCTCGTCCCGTCTCACTACCAGAAGGCCTTCAGGGACACCTACTGGATACCTATTGGGGGCATAGAACTCCAACCGTGCAACAAAACTGGGTTCCAGGGAGTCCTGCAGGTGTGTCTAGACAAGTTCGGGCTAGGAACACTAGCCATACTTGCCCGGTGGATGATTTTCCAAAGTTGACCCCCGTGTGCAAAAATTGCACACTCCCACACTGAGCAAAACCCTAGTTTACGAAATGAATGTACAATGAATCCACTAGGCCATGGGGAGACGAGGGAGAGGGCCCCCTAGAGGTAATCGCATGCTAGGAGACCAACGGAGTCGACAGTTCGTCGGTCCGACGTCCGGTTTTCGAGTTATGTCGAGTTGCAAGTCACATGAAAATGCCGTTCAGGGGCACTTGGTGAATTTCTGTCCAGGAGCCAAAAAGCAAACGGAGCAGGAAGATTGCATGCTGTTGGCTCCTGCAAGTGTGTGTGGGCAATGCCGACGTGGGAACACTGCCAAAACTGGCTCGGGGGAGGTTTTTGCAGAGTTGACCCACCAATGCGAGATTGCATGCAATTAAACTGAGAAAAACCCTAGTTTACGAAATGAATGCACAATGAAGCCACTGGGCCATGGGGAGACGAGGGAGAGGGCCCCCTAGAGGTAATCGCATGCCAGGAGACCAATGGAGTCGACGGTTCGTTGGTATGACGTCCGGTTTCCGAGTTATGTCGAGTTGCAAGTCGCATGAAAATGTCGTTCAGGGACACTTGGTGAATTTCCGTCCAGGAGCCAAAAAACAAACGGAGCAGGAAGATTGCGTGCCGCTGGCTCCTGCAAGTGTGTGTGGGAAATGCCGATGTGGGAACACTTCCAACACGGGCTCGGGGGAGGTTTTTGCAGAGTTGACCCACCAATGCGAGATTGCATGCAATTAAACTGAGCAAAACCCTAGTTTACGAAATGAATGCACAATGAAGCCACTGGGCCATGGGGAGACGAGGGAGAGGGCCCCCTAGAGGTAATCGCACACTAGGAGACCAACGGAGTCAACGGTTCGTCGGTCCGATGTCCGGTTTCCGAGTTATGTCGAGTTGCAAGTCGCATGAAAATGCCGTTCAGGGACACTTGGTGAATTTCCGCCCATTTTATAATTTAAGCCACTTTTAAATATTTGAACTTCCATATTATTTTTGAAAGAGTAGAAAATTTCAAAACTCCTAAAGAGACAAAAACACATGATCAAAACTCCTAAGGATGCAATTTAGAGTAGCAATAATGGGGGTGATGGAGTTGAATTTGATCCTATGGAAGATAATGATACTAATATTATTGAGAATAAAGGGATAATAGGTTGATCCATGACACCTTGGTTTGCATGGATGAGGATGCACCTATGTATGAGACCTATGATAATATTCATGATGTACATCTTATTGATAAGGCACACAAAGGCCTATACAAGATATCAAAGATGAGTCACTTTGTCTACTAATTTGATGTTGATAAAATTGAAGGTATTGAATGACATTTCAAACAATGTTATGACAAAGATCCTAATGTATACACAATAACTCTAACCATCAAATACTTTACCTTGCACATATTGAGAATTGTGTGCTCTTATGAAAGATACAAGAAAGGAGTATCAAACAATTGATGCATGTCCTAATTATGATCAAATGATATATTATGGACAGCATGCAACAAATTTAAAATGCCATGAATGTGGGATCAATAGATATTGAACTAATTAGGTAATATATAAGGTGCCCCATAAGGTTCTTTGTCATATCCCTATAATTCTAGGTTTTTGATGATTGTTTAGTTT
Source organism: Larix kaempferi (assembly GCA_027924585.1). Taxonomy (NCBI): domain Eukaryota; kingdom Viridiplantae; phylum Streptophyta; class Pinopsida; order Pinales; family Pinaceae; genus Larix; species Larix kaempferi. The sequence continues at coordinate 48,395,672 of BSBM01000093.1, read as the reverse complement.
AAAAAACATAGCACATTTTATGGATTATCATGTACAAAGATAAGTGAATATGGTATTATATGAGTGGCTACAAATGGTTCTCAATTTACGATCATCAAGGAAATATTACCCATTTTTAAAGAAGAACCTCATAATGTTAGACTTTCATTGGTAGTTGATGGCGTCAATCCATTTAAAGAGATTAGATCCATTTATTCAGATTGGTTATTTTGTGTTATTATTTTGTGTTATAAACAATAACCTTTCTCCTTAGATGTCAATAAAGAGGGAACACACACTGTTTGCATTAATTGTTCTAGGAATTTATTTATGGGAATATTTGCATTAACTAGCAATTGCCCTAGAATGTGCAATGGGTGTGCATGAGTGAGTTCGTTGAAACCTTGAAAAACATTGTATTGCATTTAGTTTGATTAAATTACACGAGCAAGAACTTTGACATAACTTGTAATGATCATCCAAAATCACAAATTTTAATTAGATACCAATTAGTGCATGCATGTAGTGAATTCGTTGAAACCTTTGAATATAATAGTTTGTTCTTTTAACATAGTGCATTCATGAGTAATAGATAATCCACACAAATCAACACATTAGATTGACACAAGAACACGTGGAAACCGAAGAACAAATACAAAGTGAAATGTATCATTCATTTATAAGTGAAATGTCAATGTGCATGTCTCCAAAAGTACATGTATCCAAAAGTACATATATATCCAAAAGTATCCAAAAGTGCATGTCTCCAAAAGTACATGTATATCCAAAAGTATCCAAAAGTACATGTATCCAATGAAGTCAATGTACATGTCTCCAAAAGTACATGCACAATAATGTCAATGTACATGTCTCCAAAACTGAATGTATCGAAAAGTACATATATATACAAAAGTATCCAAAAGCACATGTGTCCAAAACTATCCAAAACTATCAAAGCCACATGTACATGTATCCAAATGTACACATATCCCATAAGACACATCAAAACTCAAGATTCCTCTTGTTCTTTCCCGACGTTGATCCTCTAGGCACATCTCTAGGATCAATGTGCATCTTTGGATCCTGCAAATTAAATATCAATTGTTAAATTCAACTAACTATGTACACTAATACATTAGCTCAACAATTATCAACTGGTGCATGGAAAGTGCATGAAACACTTGGTCACTAAAGGACATCTCACCTCAACTGACAAAGGAGATTGCATTTCTTGTGTAGCAGATGGAGCCGTTGGTTGAACATCCAGGATGGTCGAACCAGGGGGGCCAGGAACTGCTCCTGCTAGTGGTGGCTACAATGAAAAAATGTTGAAATAGTTAGAAATGCATGAATAAACAATAAACAACAATAATAAACTATGTAAAGATAATGTTGAAATAGTTACATACCTGTGTGTGATCAGTTGCCATTGCAGATGCGGCACTAACTGCTGCATCAACCATCGATGCGAGGTTTTCAGTAGACAACTCGGGTTCCTGATGCAGTAAACATGCAATTCAAACATTAACAAAAACGATTTATGCACTGGATTTCAAGTTAAACAACAAATATCATCGAAGGATATACATTACCATGGTGTGAGTAAGCCCATGGTCGTGGGTAGCTGGAGTCTTTCTAGGAGTAGAATGCCTCACATACACACGACCCTTGTTCACGAATGGCCTGGAGGGAGATACAAATCCAGGCAATGGTCCAGATGTCTCGGATGGTGCCTACAATCAGCAAGTGTTCATGTAGTTAGACATGCATGATTCAACAAACAAGCATGTATTTAAAAAATGTCATTTTTAATTGTTTACCTGGAGCCCAGATGTTTCATGGGACGGTATGACCATGGGTGCTACCTCCACATTACCTTGCCCCAATGAAGGATCTACCATCTGCAAGTTTAATAATTGTAAATATTAGACCATAGATAGCATTAATGAACTAAAATGTAAAGTATGTGGAAATTAACAAATTAACAAGTATTAAAAAACTGAAATTTTAAAATGTTTACCTCGGTGTGAGATACGACAATAGGTGGTATATAAGATGGGCCTACCAAATGGGTAGCATCATGCCCCCCTGTAGAGTCTGGAACATCCGGCTCTGGGGCGTCTCTGCCGACATAAAGCATCAACTGCAAGTTCACAAAATTAATATATTAGCTCAAACTATATATATGTGTACAAAGACGAAAATAAATGAAGAATTTATTACAATTAACCATCAACATACCTCTCTCAAAAACCCACTGAAGGCAACATCTGAGGCAAGACCATAGCAGGGACGACCACATGATGTGCACTCATGAGGATCAGTACTAGGATGGGGATGTGTCGATGGTCCTGCACTAGTGGATGGTCCTACACTAGTTGATGGTCCTACATGGTGACGAGCTAGTCCTGATGGTCCTGCACTAGTGGATGGTCTTGATGGTCCTGCACTAGTTGATGGTCCTGCATGGTGACGAGCTGGTGTATGTACCACACTAGGGACGGATGTCCCTTCCTCACCCATATGTTGAACCATCGTGCCATGGTGAACAACCGCCCGTGCCAAACTCAAAAATGCATCCCGTGTCTGCGGAATAATACGATGTGCAGGTGGGACATCTGGCCCAGGCAACTGCCTGCGAGGTGCAGGGATAGGGCGATCCTAGTATCGAAGCCTGGCATTGGGTCGGTTTTGGGGCATCCCCCCACCGATCCCCTGAAACTGCAAGATGTCAAAATAGTTAACGTGTTTATGCAACACAAACTCTGCGTACATCTTTCGAAGGAAATATAAGGGAATTTCCCTGTTGTTGTGTGGTGGCATATCAAAAACCATGTACCATCTGTCCATCCAGTTATCAACAAATGGTTGAAACGTGCACCACTCAATGGAGATATGTAGCCTGTTTGCATTTGGGATTTCCCCCGTCCGAGGGTCCCTAAACAATGCAAATATGAGCTCTTTGGATATTTTCAACTTTTTTATTGCATTGTAGTCTAGCCCATCAGCATATTGTTGTCTTTTTCTTTCTCTGTATGATGCAATATCATATAGTACATTGGTAGATTGTGAAATGGTGTCAACAATTGCATCCAAGGTTGATGCAAGCGAACGGCGAATCCTGTCACCACCACTAAAAGCTGCACTTATGCCCCTCAAGTGGGCAAGCTCAATCAATATCTCGGCATTGGTGTCCATAGCCGCAACTGCAATAAAGACATTAATACAAAAATCATTAGAAACATATACATGGTATATAATGACGTCTCTTCAAAATTGAACATGTATTAAATCAAACTCAAGTAAGCAATTTAATGGCATTTACTTACATACATTTAAAACTTAAAATTAAACATTTGACAATTAAAAAGTAAGTTAGTCAGATTGGCAGAGAGGAGGAGGAGGAGGAGGAGGAGGATCAGGGCAGTGATGAGTTTGTTGATTCAGGCATGGAGGAGGAGGATCAGGGCAGTGCTGAGTTTGCATCTATGTTTCTCAATGTCTCATTGTGATTTGTGATTGTGAATGAAAAATGTGTTGTGATTTGTGAATGATCTAATTTCTATTGAATATTTCATATTTGTAATTGTAAATGTAATTTCTATTGAATATTTGTAATTGTAAATGTTAAATTTTATTGGATCTATATGTCTATATTTTTAAATTTTAATATATTTTAAAAATATATTAATTCCGGGGGTCACCGTGTCTAGTGGGGACCAGGGATCAAATTTGAAGGGCGAGGTCCCATTTCACTATGAAGGGCTATGAGATATTGAACCCTTCAATGCTGCCATGTAAAAATAAGTTATTCTTTTCATTTGAAAATGTAATAGTACATCAAAATTTCAATGTTTACTGACGTAGTAAAGTTGAGAGGCTTTATTTTTCAGTGGATATAGCAGACCTGTAAATTCATAGGATGTCAAAAATCTAGTTAGCCTTGAAGTTGAGCTCCTCAAAGAAAACAAATTTCTTTAAATATGTTTATGGCAGGTTGGCATTGCCAGCTTCGCTCCGCAAACTATCCTGGAGGACTGGAGGAGATAGGGTAGCTGGAACTTGGAAGTAGCTCAACCACAGTGGAATAGGGGTATAAGAAAAAGCTTGTTTCTATTCATGCAATATTATATATTGACGGTCGGAGCCATGGAAGCATGGAATTCGAGCATTGACTTGATACAACAAAGAAAACAAAAGGTGGAACTCGGGAGCTACAGGATTGACTTGATACAACAAAGAAAACACAGGGTGTGAGGCTGGGAGCCGTAGATGGTAGGATTAACTTGATACAACAAAGAAAACACAGGGCTATAGGTAGGGGCCACGGGTAGGAGCAACAACCTGCAACATTACAAGAAGTTTATGGATTGTGGATTTTGTCTGAAATGCCAAATTCGCGGGGGCACATTAACATAATATATTATACATTGAATACTCAATTAACTCACGGAGTCAACATTCACGAATTGGTATGTGATAATTTGTAACTTGGTAAGCCCGCTAGCAACAACACGTATGAGCCACCTACCAGATTTAATAATTTTGTTGATGCCATTAAATGTGTTAAACACGTAAGCGCTCACTACAAACACAAGAACTTCGAAGCGTTCAAGCCATGGGATGCTCAGTGTAAGCCCGTCCACGTAAGTTGCTCAATGATATTATTAGAGGCCCAATGGTCCATGATCCATGGATGATCGAACACGTGGATATTGGAGAGTAACCGAGTCCCACTCCCAAGTCACCTAGCTAGTAGCCGCATTCCCAATTTCCCACTAAAAACTGTTGATGGGTGAAATTTGAAGCTACCCTTCTGTTGCAATTTTAAACAGTAGTGATTAATTTAATTATTGAAGGGCTTACCATGAAATTAATTTTTTTTTTTGCATGGTAAAATTTGAAGTGGCCTTCTATGACGTGTAAAATGACCTCTAAAGGGCCCTGAAGGCTTCAAATTTGAAGCCTGGTGGGGACACTCGTGTCCCGTGTCCTCATGTCGGGTGATTTAGATGGATACATTGTAGAAAGGGGGGAGTTCTATTTTTTTCAATTTTTGGTTGGATTATGAATTTTTGAGTTTTTGAAAAGGGATTCATTTTAATTATTCACTCATCTTGGTTGAGGGAGATATGAATTTAATTAGAGATTGGGTTATTCCCAATTTTATCAATATTACAAAACTAGGTTGTTTTAAACAATAAAAAAATAGTAATTTAGGTTAAGAAATGACAAAAAAATGGTATGGGTGAATGAATTACCTGATTAGATGACAATCCACTGGTGAATTTGTTTCCCCTCCAGCTAAATCGAGCAACACTGATACTTGAGTGGGCCACAAACCGTCCTTGTCCAGGGTCTATTTCGCGTTTCTGATGCGTGAGTGCCGCGGGTGGTCGGGAATCGTCGGGACTATGTATTTAAATTGATTTTAGATTTCAATAACGCGTACGCGTTTTGTAGTTATATAACACGTACGCATTATGGTTACCTATCCTACATGTCCAATGACATGTTAGGCTCGGGTCTTACCATGGCAGGTGCTAAATATCATAAACGCGTTATGTTTTATGTATCAGGAACGAGTTTTGAAAAAGTATCATTGCATCTAAAGTGACCCTCATCTTCTTACACACACCCGGGAATCATTAAGATATTTTGCATACCATACATGCGTCTTGGGATCTTAACCATGGGAGATGAAGGGAAACATGGGGCATAAGATATAAATTAATATTTGAGGGATCATAATCCATTAATGGCACCTTAAACAACCACACAAACCCTCTAGATGGCATGTTTGACCTTTGAATGCGAAATGGGAATTATTATAATGTTTTAAACACAGTGTATGGGTCTCAAGACCTTAACCATTGTCATGGGAAAAAATAAAGGGTATTAGGACCTAAACAAATATTTTAAGGCTCATGAGCCATCAACACATCCATGAACCACTAAAGTGACCCTTTAGAGTTGTGTTTGGCCTCCTATTATGATATGGATACCATTAAGAATTTTTGTTCACTAAGGATTTGGGTCTCGTGGCCTTGACCATGATAAGAGGGGGAAACAAAGAGCCTATGTACTATATAAATATTTGAGGTATCCACTCCATGATGGTAGCCTCAAAGCACCACAAACTCCTTCTAAAATGGATCTTTAACCTCTAAGTGGGATATGGTTGCTTATAGAAGGATTTTCATACAGGGATGGATCCTAGGATAATGACTATGATTGAGTGAGGAAACACATGGGAATATGATGTAAATGAAGCCTCTAGGGCTCATTGGACAAAACAAAGTCTTGAACCAATACACACACCATTTAGAATGGAGGTTTTTCATACTAGGGATGGATCCTAAAATCATGACTATTTGAGTGAGGAAAAAAGGGGGAATGCAACATAAATGAATCCCCTAGGGTTCATGGGACAAAAGGAGGTCTTGAACTAGTGCATGCCATTTATAGGGTATTTTTATCCACCCAGCATGATATGTACACCATTAGGGTATTTTATTCACCTAGGATTGACCTTCAGGTCTTGACCATCGTCATATGGGAACCATTATGAGGTTTTACATGCTAGATGGTTTTTGTGATACATATCATAGTCCAAGGATAAACACTAATGTCTCAAGTACTAAAATATGTTTTTATAGTTCATGGACCATCCATAGGGTTCAAAATCACCACACAAGCATTGCAAATAGAATATTTACCTTATAAGTATAATATGGACACCATGATGAGGTTTGAAACAAATGAGATTGGTGTTAGGGATCTGACCATGGTCCAAGGAAAATCGCTAAAGCCTAAAATACATTTTTATGGATCATGGTCATATGTCCCACATATGGATTACATGTTATCATTCAAGTGATGAAAATGTTGTTAGCATTCAATCCACTTAGAATTATGAATGACCTATTTGCATGAATATTCACCCTCTCCCTATATAGATTAAGATAATAAGACTTATTTTTCTTATTGTAAAGGCTCTTACCTTGGCATTGTGTAATAATTTAATCATTATATAATATTAATATATTAGGAAAATGTTATGTGGTTGTCCCTAAGACGCTAGTGGTTGTCCTTGTACCATTTTTAGGGCGTTAATAACAATCCCTAGTGTGCCAAACCTCATAAGGGTTTCCATATTACACTTTTGGGACAAATATTCCATTTATAGGGCTTGTGTGGTGGTTTTGGAACTTATGCATGGTCCATGAACCATAGAAACATATTTTACTACATAAGAATTGGATTTTTATCCTTGGACCACAACTTATGTCTCAAGAGCCATCTAGTATGGGAAATCGCATAATGGTTCCCATATAAAAATGGTTAAGGCTTTGAGACTACATGTAATGTCCCCTCCCGTGGACCCAATTCAAGGAAGGGAACATGATACCAATCTCTGGGGATTTTCATAAAACTCATCCCGATTCATTAGATTCATAAAAACAAATGTGTGCAGATGCGAATCAAGCAAACATGCACAGCGGAATAAAGAAATCATCCACACACATTTCATATGCATACAAAATATCAATACAATCATCAAATTAAAACATTGCAGAATTAAATACACATAAGAATATATACATCTTCATTGTGCAATTGTCCCAAGCAACTAACTATGTTGCTGCAATGTTCCACCCAACCATAGGTCTCTTCCCAGCCTGTATTATTTCGGCACTTAGAGACCACCCCTGAGCTGGCAATGATTTCTACAAAGAAAAAGGGGGCATTCAAGCTCATACACAACCAAATAATCATTTCATCTAAGACAAGCCAGCCACAGCTAGGTTTATTAGGCTAAATCTAAACCCTCTTCATTTCTGGATGCTTGCACTCAAGCTCAAGCCAAAGCAATGGATACCCATAACCCATACCCCAACACACACTACTTACACACAGGAAAAAATCCATCATGGGGCATGGATACACATTTTAACAATGGGATTTACAACAAGATGGCCATGGGTTTCCCCCAAATCGTGGGCTCACACCAAAAATGAACTGTGGAAAGAGAAATTTGACCATAGGGAGCAAAACTGATTTCTCCCAAAGGTTATGAGCATTCCAATGGCCAAAATGGCCTCAATGAAACCCCAAATCGATCTGCTCTCTTCCCCACTGGTAACCAAAACAAAAATGCCCTTCCCAGCTAGAAAGATGATGGAAAACGCAGAAAAACCATGGAGGAAAACGCCCAGGAAGCTCCCAACTCATGAGAGAGCAAAAATCTTGGGTGAAGAATGGCTTGGGGAGCAATTTGTGGCTCTTTTCTTGCCAGGGAAGCCAAACATGATTTTCCATGCAGGTGGCTTTCCCATACCCGAATTTGGACAGCCATACCTCCCATTCCCCAAGGCATTAACTATTTCAACCAACTCTTGGGAGAAATGAATGATTGGGTACAAAAGTAAACATGGGTAGTTGGGGGTTTTATGGGTTCTCTCATTGAAACTTGGCTTGAATTGATTGGTTCAAGGGTTTGAATATTTCCCTCCCAATTCCTTGTAAAATCATGCCCCCATCTCTTGTTGCATTGCATAGTTAGTTGTGGGTATTTATATTAAAATGCATATTTACAATTCTCATGGCTCACTACCACACGGGTAGCATAATATAAAATACTTTCCTCTTCAGGGTCAAGCGTTCACTAGCCGGGCCTTGGCCTTGAGCTCCATGCTAGGAATCATACACAATATGCATACAATATTTACATTATAGCCCAAAATATTCTAAGGGTCAAAATGGGGACATTACATTCCCCTCCCCCTTGGAATAACACCATCCTCGGTGTTCTAATACTTAGGAATAAATACCCGCTTTATGCATGTCCAAAATTCACAAAGTGTGGCAGGTTTGTCCTGCATTTCATCTTTTTTTTTTTACATTGAACCTTCAGGAACAAGAGCTTTGGATTCCACAAGCTGCTCCTGTTGGCTTTGATCTTCCATCTCTGCAGGTGGGCATTGCTTCACAACAACCCCTTCCTTTTATTCACCTTCCAATTGATCTACAAGTCTAGAATTTCATGGATTCCATCTTTCTTGCTATCTTGGAAACTATTTGAGGAAGATTTTCAGCTAAATCAAATAGCTTTTGGCCTGCTGACATGATCAATGTGCACAACTGGCTCTCACTTTTCTCACTAGCAACACTTGGCTAGTACTAGCTGCACTCAATGGCTTTCAATGTCTCACCTATGAGACTCATCATGGCAATTCATGTTAGGACAAGCATAACACACTATTAAAATTAGTCAATTATTTTCCCAATTGACATGGAACGTCCATGCTTTACTCATGAGACTTCCACACATTTCATGATTTCCCAACATACACATGAACTCATTCATGTTCATCATTTCACAGGGAAATAACTATTTCAGCATTCACAATTCATTTTAAGCAATTAAACACAATCTATTTTCAGCCATGACATGCACTCAACAATCCTCTGTTTCTGAAATGCATCAATAAAAAATGAAAGAGAAGAGTAAGAGTTTCCCCCTCTTAGTCTTGTTCCAATCCAGAGCCACACCATCACTTGTGGTTCTCTGCTCCTTAGCCTCTTTCACTTCAATGTGAATGCTTGACTTGCCTTTTCTTGGCTATGACACTTAGTGTCTAAGGTCTGTCTAAGGATTTTCAACTAGGGAACCCTTCCCCATTGATGCCTACATAACCTTTGGCTGCTAGGACCCACACATGTCCACTAGCACCATCTTTCACTACTGCTCATACTAATCTCTTTAGGACGGTAACATGTCCACACGCATCGCTATGATGCCTTCATAGTCCTTGCTTCCAGCAATAACTATACTCAAACATTGAATCAATTCACATGTTTAGTTTATTTTCATAGGGTTTATCTCTAAACAAGAGTTTGAGAAAATCATAACCAAATCATATACAAACGTATATTCATAAGCAAGAAGCTGCAAGGTAACCAAATACTAATCTGCATTGGATGTCTTCACTTTATTTCACAGGCTCCTTCTTCGCTTTATAAGCCTTGGATTGCCCGTGGATACAATAATGAATGTTGGGCCAGCACGTAGGCTACTCCAATACATCACGTAGTTAATTCCCAACCAATTACTCTTTGGGTTTACCAAGAATTTTATAGCGCCCAACCAGTTACTCTCTGGCTTTACCAAGAATTTTATAGCGCCCAACTAGTTACTCTCTAGCTTTACCAAGAATTTTATAGTGCCCAACCAATTACTCTCTGGCTTTACCAAGATTTTTATAGCGCCCAACCAGTTACTCTCTGGATTTACCAAGAATTTATAGCTCTTTCAGGGTCCTTGCTTCCTGTAATGACCAAGGTTTCCAACAAGGAAACAACAGTGTATCAGCTTAGCTGTTAGAAAACGTATACCTGCAATCTTCATTATTCCAAGCAAGAAATAAATGAAATCGAATACTTATCTATATTGTGCATTTCCTTGCTACTCCATAGGTTTCCTTCTCTGCTTTACGAACCTTGGATCACCTGTGGGGTGGATTCTTGGCCAGCACACATGCTTCTCCACAACATCATCCGAATAGGCAATTCCAAGCCAGTACGCCGACTGGGTTTATCAGGCATCCCAAAAATCAGTATGCTAAGCCAGTACGCCGACTAGGTTTATCAAGCATTTCAAAAATCAGTATGCTAAGCCAGTACGCCGATTGGGTTTATCAAGCATTTCAAAAATCAGTATGCTAAGCCAATACGCCGACTGGGTTTATCAAGCATTTCAAAAATCAGTATGCTAAGCCAGTATGCCGACTGCGTTTATCAAGCATTTGAAAAATCAGTATGCTAAGCCAATACGCCGACTGCGTTTATCAAGCATACAAAAACCATTTCCAAGCCAGTTATCCAACTGGGTTTGTAAGGAAATAACACCCTTCACCAATACCTCCACAACATCCAAATAATCAATGCCAAGCTAGTACACCGACTGGGTTTATCAGGCATCCAATTTAACAACATGCCAAGCTAGTACATCGACTGGGTTTATTAGGCATATGTGTAAGCTAACAACACAAGAAGGACAAACAAGCTCATCAGTATTGTCGTCCCAAAATTGCAACCACATTCACTATCAAGTATTGAAACACTAGGAATGCGTCCATTCCCTTAAGGTGTAGTCAATATTGAAAACCCTATCATAACCCAACACCATAAAGGTGTGCACTCCCTTTCGGATGTGAGCCATGTGGGCCCTAATAATACTCAAGCAGTCTGGAATAATAATGAAATAATAAAACATGCTATGCATATTAAATCTAATAACCAGACATGTACATCCTTAGTTAGGGTTATGGAATACTCATCCATTTCACAGATGTATCTTTTCTTCATTTGTGAAGAATTGGGGCTCTCTTCTCTGAGTCAACAGTCCTTCGGTTTTCCATCCCAATCTTTTCATGTTCCATAACCCACACATGCCTTCTTGGCATAATTTCACCATTTCACTCACATGGTTTTCCCACATGCAGTGCAGCTGGGATATTATCAAAATTTACTATGGTGTTTCACCCGAAACCCATTTTCAAATCATGGGGTCTTCCCCATGGAGTTTGGCTTTTGCAGGCCATCACACATGGTATTTCTGCAATGTGTCTTCTTGGCACACTTATCAAATATCCAAACAGTCAGTAACATTTTGACAATCAAATTCAAATATGATTGTTCCATAACCAATCAATGTCATTAATAATTAAATTCAATATGAATTTGCATTTCTGTCTACTACAAAAATTGATTTGCTTAGCATTGAGGCTATCCTCATATGGTTTGGCTCTCGTAAGTGGTATCACTTTGTCCATTATGGTTTCACCCTTGCTACCATATATGAACATCCACCTACAACATGTCCTCCTGACACAATTTTATATAAGCCAAACAGTCATTAGCAATTATTAGCAAAATTTCAAATCTGAAATTCACAAATTTGTTTCATGCATTAGTTAAATTCCACAACCATGAGAAACTTCTCATAACCTTTGGCTTCTATACATGGTAGGTCCCGGTCTTTACTATGGAATTATCCTCATTTCCATACGCAAGACTTTTCTACCTGAAATCTGAAACTTCAATCAGCCAACATGTTGTGAGTATCTATGCATATAATCATTTTATTGCTACAACAGTCACTAAAGTGATCTTATAATTATAACACTCAATAATTCAAACATCTTCAGCTGTTAACATTTAAAATGCAATGAAATATATATATCTATATATGCATCATTATCATAATAAAATTGCAAGACACGGGTACACTGTCCATGCAATTTAAATAAACTGTAAATACTCATTACTTCACATCCATATTCCTTTTATGCAACTTTGTCCTTCCAATAGAGCACTCTGGTAGCCCATCAACATGTCTACCTTCTTCATGCAATCATTCTTCTGCATTCACAGCAACTCATGAAATGGTCTCAGGATTAACAATAGTTCACCATTTCATCGATTATCTAATTGCATTGAAACATATTATATCACAACCATGCATTCACACAATGTATCTCAACATGTGCACCCACACATATGCATGCACATTCACAACATTTACATAATATTTTAATCCACATCTCTTCAACGCAACCTTGCATTAATTCACGAATACTATGCATTCAAACATATTATGACATAACCATGATTACCACACATAGCATTCACTACCAAGGCAGGTCCATAAGTCCTCACTTGCTTTGGTTGTTAAACTCACAACCAATATACACAAATGGCATGATATAATTCCATATGAATGCATTGAGGTTTCTAAGCAATTATAGGCTATAAGGCTTCCTACCTTCACTTATCCACACCTCACCATACTTGGTAGGATGAAATTCACATTCAGGTACTCAATACCACATGCAAACCAAATCAACATAGTTTAAACATAGTTGAAGGGATATTACCAAATCCTCTTTCAACATTCATGCAATTAAGCACAAATAACCATTACCTGCATGGATGTCATTAACATCGCTTGATGTTACCTGATCAGTTGGCCTCTTACCAAGGCTTCACAGTCCTTTTTCCAACCTTGTGATCATAGATTTGTCGCCCCAACCTTTCTTCATAAGGTTGTTGGTCATATGTAACAATCATCATCCACATCGTTAGCCATGCTTCAGTTGTCTTTGGTCCTACAACCAATGCGAACACAACTAATTATTAACAACCACAATCCTTATCTTAAGTGGCTCTTTGCATGTGTAAAACCTCACCATTTTACCAATATGCAATATCATATACATGTACAAAATGTTTTCACATGCACTGTGCAATATCTATTAATATGCCCTCTAGTGCATATTCATTTCATCTATCTAATCTCTTCCATTTTCAATCATGCTTCTATGGTCTGATTTGTACAACCATTGGTCCATTATCAACAACATTAATTGTCATCAACCATAGACAATACCATTAATGGGCTATTGCATGTGTAACTTCACTACCTTTACCCATATGCAACATCATGCTCATGCATAAGCAATTCACATGCACTATGGAATGACTCTTTAGTCATGCCCACTAATTGATATTTAATCTACTACTCTCTTGCATTTCCAGCATCCCTATGCCATAATTTTCAGTATATAAACTCAGGAAATATAAATACAATAGCAAGAGAGAAGTTAAGGAATTCTCCCTTTCCAATTCCTCATTGTAGCATGGAATTTCCTCTTCCACATCATAGTTGATCCAATTTCATGGGCTCTCTACCGTGCACACAAGCAATTATTAGCTATGATCTTCTCACCAATTAGAAATTCAATATATGTATGCACGTGTATAACATTCATTCTTGATACTTTCCAAGCATACAATTATTATGTTACATACATAGATAGTTTAGGGTGAGAGATTTCCCTTTCATCCTCCATAATGGATATTACAACCCATTACTCTTACTGAGATTCCACAACCCCTTTATGCAATTCATAGTGCATCTTCCAAGCATAGAGAATGTATTCCATACATTCAACGACTGTCTCTGTGGGATGACAGGGGTTAAGGGGGCTTTCCCCCTTGTGGCTTCAATTTCATGCAATCTAGCGCATAAGTCCCATGGTGTTTTTCAATTTTTGTCACCTCCGAATCTCATTGAAAAACTATTGAAATTCTCTATTTCAGGGGACTTATTTTTTTTCCTGCGACCTGTTTCGGCGATTTTAAGCTTATCTCCTTCGACCAATATCCTGCGACTTGCGACCGCTGACTGATATCCTGCGACTATTTCAACGATTTTGAGCTCTTCATCACCGACCACGTCACAACAAAATAGATTAATTTTTGCCGACCATGTCACAACAAATTAGCTTATTTTCCGCCGACCGTGTCGCAGCAAAATAACATATTTTCCGCCGACTGTGTCGCCGCAAAATAACTTGTTTTCCGCCGACCGGGTTGCAGCAAAATAACTTATTTTACGCCGACCATGTCACAGCAAAATAGCTTATTTTTCGTTGACTGTGTCGCAGCAAAATAGCTTATTTTTTTCCCACCAAGCCTTAAGCCGCTGACCGCTGCCCGAGTCTTAAACCTCTGACCGTTTCGGCGATTTTAAGCTTATCTCCTTCGACTGTTTCAACGATTTTTAAGCTCTTCATCATCGACCGTTTCGCAGAAGATAAGCAATTGGTTGTCAACCGTGTCGCACAAAAATAAGCGATTGGTCACTGACCTCGTCCTTATGATCTCAACAAAACTCGCCGACTGTGTCGCACAAAAACTCCCAAAATTTCGCCGACATAGACTTGGCAGAAATTCATAAAACACTTAATTTTTTTTTCAAATTTTGATATTTTTCTTAATGATTACTGCTGAGCAGGAAGCATACTTACCTCTGCAAGTTGTTCAAGTTGGTCCATGAAGGCCCAAATGTTGCAACCTTTCCTCTGATACCAATCTGTAATGTCCCCTCCTGTGGACCCAATTCAAGGAAAGGAACATGATACAAATCTTTGGGGCTTTTCATAAAACTCAGCCCAATTCATTAGATTCATAAAAACAAATGTGTGCAGATGCGAATCAAGCAAACATGCACAACGGAATAAATAAATCATCCACACACATTTCATATGCATACAACATATCAATGCAATCATCAAATTAAAACATTGCAGAATTAAATACACATAAGAATATACTCATCTTCATTGTGTAATTGTCCCAAGCAACTAGTTATGTCGCTGCAACGTTCCACCCAACCATAGGTCTCTGCCCATCCTGTATTATTTCAGCAGTCAGAGACCACCCCTGAGCTAGGCATGATTTCTACAAGGAAAAAGGGGGCATTCAAGCTCATACATAGCCAAATAATCATTTCATCTAAGCCAAGCTAGCCCACAGCTGGGTTTATCAGGCTAAATCTGAACCCTCTTCATTTCTGGATGCTTGCACTCAAGCTCAAGCCAAAGCAATGGATACCCATAACCCATACCCCAACACACACTACTTACGCACAGCAAAAACTCCATCATTGGGCATGGATACACATTTTAACAATGGGATTTACAATAAGATGGCCATGGGTTTCCCCCAAGTCGTGGGCACACCAAAAATGAACTGTGGAAAGAGAAATTCGACCACAGGGAGAAACTGATTTCTCCCATAGGTTATGAGCATTCCAATAGCCAAAACGACTTCAATGAAACCCCAAATCGATCATCGATCTTCTCTCTTCCCCATTGGTAACCAAAAAAAAACCCCCTTGCCAGCTAGAAAGATGAAGGACAACACAAACAAACCATGGAGGAAAATGCCTAGGAAGCTCCAAACTCGTGAGAGAGCAAAACTCCTAGGTGAAGAATGTATTGGGGAGCAATTTCGTGGCTCTTTCCTTGCCAAGGAAGCCAAACACGATTTTCCATGTAGGGTGGATTTCCCATACCCGAATTTGGATAGCCATACCTCCCATTCCCCAAGGCATTAACTATTTCAACCAACTCTTGGGAGAAATGAATGATTGAGTACAAAAGTCAACATGGGTAGTTGGGGGTTTTATGGGTTCTCTCATTAACACTTGGCTTGACTTGATTGGTTCAAGGGTTTGAATGTTTCCCTCCCAATTCCTTGTAAAATCATGCCCCCATCTCTTGTTGCATTGCATAGCTAGTTGTGGGTATTTATATTAAAATGCAGATTTACAATTCCCATGGCTCACCAACACACGGGTAGCATAATATCAAATACTTTCCTCTTCAAGGTCAAGCGTTCACTAGCAGGGACTTGGCCTTGAGCTCCACGCTAGGAATCATACATAATATGCATACAATATTTACATTATAGTCCAAAATATCCTAAGGGTCAAAATGGGGACATTACACTAGCAATCCCTAGTGAACAAAATAACCAAATGGTGTATGTATCCCACTTGATGGATAAAGATTCCTTTGAAATGATACATGTAGTGTTTGAAGAACTCCTTTTGTCCCACGAGCCTTAGAAACTTCATTTAGGTCATGTGGCCCTTTTTTTCCTCACTCGACCATAATCATGTTCCTAGTATCTATCCCTAGTAAGAAAAACCCCATATCCCACTCAAAGGTCAAAGATCCCTTTTTGAGGGCATATCTGGTGCTTTGATCTTACATTCAAGGACCAAATCCTTAAACTATTTATATAGGATTTGAAGCCCTTTATTTCCTCTCCTTACCATGGTTAAGATGCCAAGAACCATCCTTAGTGCACAAAACTTCTTAATGTAATCCATATCCAAATTGGAGGCCAAACATCATGGCATGTAATTTAATGTAATTGTTGCAAAGATGGTTGAACTAATTGATCATTTAATTCATCAACCCAAGGATCAAAATAGTTGTGAGATATTGTTCATTGTATGTGCAGGACTTAGGTCTCTTTGTTACTAATTTCTATAATGCTTCTACATAAGGAAATTGTATTATTGACCTAGAAATTGAAATTGCATTTGGGTGTATGCAAGCTAATGAGGGTATCTTTTGACACGTTAGATTCAATAGAAAACTGAAAAAATAGGCATCCCTCACTTACATAGATATTTTGATACACATACACAATGATTCTTGCAATGAGTTAAAAAGATGAAATGTAGGAAATTGAATGAAATTTCCGAACATATAAATTTTTTCTATTTAAAATGTTCTTAACTATCTAAAGTTTGATCTTTTTTAACAAACACTTTTTGGGGGGACAAATTACAAGGTATATGTTTTTTGTGGGTGCAACCTTTGAGTGCCTAAATGATGGAATCAACTTACGAAAACTGGTAGACATATAGAGAACAACTAGTACTAGTGCACCACTTATTTTCCATTTTTTTTTAATTTTAATTTTTTTATTTATCTAAGTGATGTAACCTCAAAAAAAATATGCCATGTGTGGGTGCATCCTTTGAAGGTAATAATGAAATTACCATGAAATGGTTTTGTTTATAACATGTAGAGGCCAATGTCCTTTAATGCAACATACAATTTGCTTTCAAAATGGTTGAGAAACGGAAGAGGTATAGACAAAACACTAACAATATGTTTTTTGAGTTAAGGAGTCATGACACAAGAAAAATAAGAAAAAAATAGAAATAGAAATAGAAATATATATATTATTTTTAAAAATTACATATTTGGAATCTGTAGAAAAAATTCTATATTTGTCTAAAATTTCATAATAATAATGGTGTGTAGCATATTGTAACCAGCAGCTAAACATGGGCATACTGGAAAATTGGATGTAATGCTCAATTAGTCATGGTTTACCACATTCCATGGCACATGCTTGGTAAATCTGAAGCAAATGCATAGGCACAAAGAGGCCATGCCAGCACATGTGAAGGTTCAGGTTTAGTGCTACAAAACACGTATGGGTATCATTTAAATTCATTGTTTTTCCTTCCAAACTGAAAAGCATACACGATTTAATGTTGCAAAATGCATTGTTTTATCATTACATAAATGCGTACGCATTTTAGGGAACACAAAATGATACTACCCCTTAATACACCCCCTCTCGAACTCCCAAATACCCCCAAAACCATTTAACGCATCCTCCCCTCAACCCCTAACACCCCCCCAACCCACTAAATTCCCCCCTCCTACTCCTCCCCTAACCCCACCCTCCTCTCCCTCTCACACCCCTCCTTCCCAAACTATTGATAACCCCCTCTCACTTTCTCTCTCCCATACTCCTCCACCTAGGCATGTCTCTCCCCCAAACCCTTATTAACCCCCCTCCATACTCTCTCTCTCACCCATTTCCTCCTCTCTCTAAATTCCCTAATTCTCTCTAAACCCATATCCTCCCACCCCTATTCATACCCACACTATTCTCTATCCCCCCCCAATCCCATACAAAAGAACCCCACTCTCTCTCTTTGCCCCTAACCCCCTCCTCCCCCTACCGCGCAATCACACCCTTGAATATCTCTCAATATCTCTCTTTTTCTCACTCTCCCTCACTCCCCTATTCCACCTACACCTACCCCTCTCTTGCTCCCTCGACCCCCTAACAGACCACCTCCCCTTTGGTTCTCTCTCCCTCTCTCAAACATCCCTATGCCTTCCACTTCCACTAACCTCTCTCTCTCTCTCTCTCTCTCTCTCTCTCCAACCTTTACTAACCCCTTCTCTCACTTTGTTTCTCCCCTTATCCACTTACCCCCAATCTCCTAACACCCCCTATGTCTCTACCTCTAACCCCTTAACACCCCCCTTATGTCTCTACCTCTATCCCCTTAACACCCCTCCTCTCTCTCTCTAACCCATACACTCACCCTCCTCACCTATACCTCCCTTCATCTCTAATCACCCTACTCCTCCCCAAACCCCAAACCCCCCCTCTCTCTCCCCCCCCTCTTCCCATAACTATTACTAACCCCCTCTATCACTCTCTCTCACTCCCTTACTCCTCCACCTACACCTAACCCCCATCCCAACTCTCTCTCTCCCTCCTCTCCTTAACCCTTACTAACCCTTAACCTCTAACCCCTTAATACTCACCCTATCTCTCTACCTCTAACCGCTTACCACCCCCCAATATCTCTCTCTATCTCTAACCCAAACACCTACACTCATCACTTATACACCCCTTTCTCTATAATCACCCTAGTTTCATCCCCTAACCCCTCCCCCCCCTCTCTCCCCCCCCTCTCTTCCCCTAACTCTCTCTCTCACTAACTTTTACTAAACCCTAACCTATAACCATTTAACACTCCCCCCCTCTCTCTACCTCTAACCACTTACCACCCCCCAATCTCTCTCCCTCTCTCTAACCCAAACACCCAAACTCATCACCTATACCCCCTTTCTCTGTAATCACCCTAAGTTCCTCCTCAAACCATAACCCCCACCATCTATCTCTCTCCCCCTCATCTCCCTAACCTTTACTAACCCCTTAACACTCCCCCCCTCTCTCTCTCTCTATGTGTCACGTCCCCACCCATCAATTTGATCAATGGAGGGAACATGAATGACTTATGGGGGTTCTAAAATTTTCCCCACGGACATATTATGAAATTCATAAGCATTTGAATGCATGTGCAGATGCATACATATAAACATAACATAAAATAAATCTATCCACACACACATCATGCACCTTCCAACATATTCATCACATGCATACCAATAAAAAATAAGACATAGTTAACACAATAGTAGATTAGGAAGTAAACACTTATATTTTAATTGAACTTGTCCAAGCAACTAGATTTGGAAGAGCAATGTTCCACCCAACCATAGGCACTCTGTCAGACAATTTATGTCTCTGCTAAGGGGCCAACCCCGAGCTGGGCTATGTATCCACTAAGGAGGAACTACAAAGGCTCACTCACAACCATAGGAACATATTCTGATGCTAAGCCAGTACACAACCTGGTTTATCAAGCATACAAAGAGATAAGAAAGGAGAATGCTAAACCAACGAGCTCAACCATAGAGCTGCAAGCATCTCAATTGGCTTCAATTAGCCTTGGAACCCACAATACCTACCACACCCAACACAAGGAAGGTCCCATTATTTGCTACATAGTCCCTCAAGTGTTATTTAGGGTGGGCATAGAAAGGTCCAAGATGATAAAACTTTAGATATATTTTCCTACATTGGGTTTATTAAGTAATTCTATCTTCATATATCTCCCTGACTCCAATTCTCTCTTGGATTTTTTAACTTCTAGTCACACTAACTTCAACCATGAAATTCAATTTATGGGATCCCAAATCTAGGTTCTCCCATGGATTTTTGGGCTTTTGACACTCTCAATTTTGCCCCATTGTTGACATATATGGATTCCTCACTATATTTCACGACCAACATGAGTTTCTGACCATTTTTTACAGTCTAAAACATTGCTTATTCTCTGGTTACGATTTCAGTTGTCTTTCTTGTTGGGAATGCATAACATTCTGAAAATCGGTGTTTGGTTGCCCAACAATGGAATGGGGATGAAGGGAAATGAATTATACTGAGGTAAATTGACTTCTAGGTACCAAAAAATCATCCCATACTCAACCATATGAATTTTTAGGTTGTGCCCATGCTCCATTAAATTCATGAGCTGATTTTTCAGCTGCTTTCTTACAACATAAATAAATATCAGTAAGGGAGTTCACTTGGGTAGTTTCTTATCATTTATGGTAGAGGGGTTCTCAATATGACACTTGGAAACAAAGGATTTGGTCCCACGAACCTCTCCTCTCCCTAGTGGATAACAACAACCCCCTCATTTTAGTTGCCTCCATAGCCAACTCTTGGAATTTTATTTGTATTATAAATATTTGCATGCTATTACATTTTTCTATGGATGACTAGCACATGTCCAAAAAATAGAAAATGATTTGCTTTATAATCCTAGCATTCACTAGCAGGGCCTTGGACTTGAGATCCATGCTAGGAATCATACACCACATATTTACGATATTTACATATCAAGCGAATAACCCCAAGGGTCAAAATGGAGGTATTACATTCCCCCCCCTTGTAGCAACACCATCCTCGGTGTTCTCAAAATTGAACAAAAATGGGTATGCCTCTCTCATGGCATCCTCTAGATCCCATGTAGCCTCATCGGGACCAAGGTGATTCCATTGCACCTTTACTTGTCCGATGGATCGGTTATGGAGAAATTTTACCTTCTTGTCGAGAATGCACATAGGTTCCACTTGGAACTCTCCCTCGGGTTCCACCCGAATCACACTCCAATCAATTACGTGATTAGGATGATGTACATACTTCTTAAGCAAAGAAAAATGAAAAACATTATGATCTCTCATGTTAGCAGGTAATGCAATCCTATATCCAACTGGTCCTATCCTATCAAGGACTTCAAATGACCCACAATATCTTGGTGCCAACTTGGAACAAATTCCCAACTTTAAAGAACTTTTCTATGGCTTTACTCCCAAATAGACATGATCCCCAACTTTAAATTCCGTGTGCATGATTTTAAAATGTGCATAGATCTTTTGCCTATATTGGGATTCCTTTAAATTTTGCCCGATCTTAACAATTTCCTACTCCATTTCCTTGAGTATTTTTGGCCCAAGTATTACTCTGTTTACTGGACTATTCCAAGTTACTAGAGTTCTGCATCATTTTCCATAAAATGCCTCAAATGGATTCATTCCCAATGATGCTTGATGCCCAATATTGTATGTGAATTCTACCAAGTGTAGGTAATCCTCCCACTTGGATGGCTTCTCCATCACATACATCCTCAACATATCTTCAAGAAATTGATTCACCTTCTCAATTTGACCATCTGTTTGGGGATGATATGTTGTACTGAAATTTAGCTGACTCTTTAATTCCTAAAATAACCCTTTCCAAAAAATGGATGTGAACTTTACATCTCGATATGAGATTATTGTTTTGGGTAACCCAAGCAATTTGAATATCTCCTTCATGAAGATATTAGCTATGTCACTTGTTTTATGAGTGGACTTGACTGGAATAAAATGAGATGCCTTTGATAGCTTGTCCACCACAACCATGATTGAATCATGATGCCTTATTGTCATTGGAAAACCTGTTATAAAATCCATATAAATTACTTCTCACTTGCATTCTGGAATGGGTAAAGGTCGCAACAGTCTTGCTAGATGTTGATGCTCTGCCTTGACTTGTTGGCATTTTTGACACCGATAAATGTATTTTGATATATCCTTTTTCATTCCATGCCAAAAGGATTGTTTTCTTGATGTTGTTATCATCTTTTGATATCCTAGATGTACGGAGTATGGAATCTGATGAATTTAATCCATTACCATCTTCTTCAAATATGAAAAATTTGGAATATACAACCTGCCTTTATAAACAAGAAGATCATCTTCTCCAAGCTGATACCATTCACACTTTTCATCTAAATTTCCTTGTTGTAATTTCTCTTTTACTTGAAGGTAAGTCTCATCGCTATTTTGGGATTCAAGAAATTTTGTTCTTAAATCTGATTGGAAAATATTCAAGGCTACTACATTAAATTTCCTGCTAAGACCGTCTGCAACTTTGTTCTCTTTTCCATTCACATGTTTGATTTCTAAATCAAACCCAAAAAAAAATTCCATCCATCTAGGTTTCCTGATATTTACGTTTGGTTGATCAAACAAATATTTTAAGCTCATGTGATATGTTCTAAGCTCAAATATTCTCCCCAACAAATAATGCCTCCACATCTTGACGATGTGTACTATGGATGCTAGCTATAAATCAGGAGTTGCGTAATTATTTTGATAGTCTTTAAATTTTCTAGACTCATAACATATCACAAAGCCTTCTTGCATAATCACTCTTCCTAATCCTTCAATGCAAGCATCCGTGCATACTACAAATATTTCTTTGGATTGGCAATATTCAAAACAAGGGCACCAGTAAGTAACTTCTTCAATTGTTGAAATATTTCTACACATTTTTCAAACCATACAAACTTCACATTCTTTCTTTGCAATGATGTAATTGGATGAAAAATCTTGGAGAATCGCTCAATGAACCTTCTATAATATCATGCAATACCCATAAAATATCTAACACCTGTGGCATTCTTTGGAGTAGACCAATTCATTATGGATTCAATCTTTTTTGGATCCACCGCAATTCCTTCTTCTAAAATAATATGACCCAAATACTATACCCTTCTTTGATATAAGTCACACTTGCTTAGCTTTGCATAGGATTTGTGTTCTCTAAGAACTTGCAACACCATTCTTAAGTGTTCCTCATGCTCTTCTTCACTCTTTGAGTAAACAAGAATGCCATCCAATAACACTAACAAGAACTTATTCAAATACTTGCTAAAAATGCTATTCATGAGACATATGAATGTGGTGGGTGCATTAGTAAGAGAAAATGGCACCACTGTGAACTCATAATGGCCATATCTTGTTCAGAAAGTTGTCTTGTGAATGTATTCTTCTTTTATTCTCACTTAATGATAACTAGATCTGAAGTCAATCTTCGAAAACACTTTGGCTCCTTTCATTTGATCGAAAAAATCATCAATTCTGGGAAATGAGTATTTATTCTTGGCTTCCACTTTATTTAGCTGCTTGTAATCAATACCAGGGAAAATTTTAAGAACCCCCCCTAAATTTCTATGTATAATAATTAGGCGGATCCCCGTGATATATAGGAAAATATAAAGGCTATTTTATCAATGTTATATTATGTATATATAATTTTTTGGCGAATCTCTCATTGAATTATATAATCTTGTAAAATCTTGGCGAATCTTTCACTAAATTACCAAACCTTGTAAAATCTTGGCGAATATTTCACTAAATTATAAAATCTTGTGAAGCCTTGGAAAATATTTTAGCAAATTTCTCCTTGGAAAGTCATGGCCTCCTGCATGCCCAAATACGTAGCTATGAATGAAGTCTCATCCCCTAGGCATGGTGCCCCAAACACCCACAAAAATCTTATTTCCGCATCGTCGATCGCAAGCTTCACCATCCCCATGTTTGTTGGGGAAACTTTGGATCTAAGTTGATGGTATTTAGAAATATCCTAGATGAAAATGAGTCATTATAAGACCTGATAGTAAATATCAATTTCCGTTCTCATATGGACATTAAGCAACTTGCAAAATGTGATTCAACCCATAAAATATGGACAAATGTAACTCCGACTTCAATTTCCATGATTGATAGAAGGAGAAAGAGCCCCTAGCAACTACCATTTTTGGAAATTGGGGGTGAATAGGAGCTTCCTAGTGATTTTTGTGGGCGAATAAAGGTTTAAATCCATTTTTAGAGGGGCAAAATTGTTTTATCTTTGCTCCCCTTTTTAAATTCAATGGGGCTAACCTCCCTTTCATTAAAAAAAATAAAATAAAACGTGGGCTAATCTTACAAATGGATGTTTAGTAAAAAATTAGCCCATTAAAAATTTAAAACCCCTAAATTTAGCCCATGGGCTCAGATTAGCCCCTAAAATTTTCCATGATCAATACATAGCCTTAATGTCCCATCTTTCTTCTTGACAAATAAAAACAATGCTCCCCAAGGAGACATGCTTGGTCTAATATAATTCTTGTCCGTTAATTCTTGTAGCTTCATTTTAAACTCTACCAATTCTGGCGTGCTCATTCCATAAGGATCTTTGGAAATTGGGGCTATCCCTGGAACAAGATTGATTGTAAAATCAATGCCTCTTTTTGGTGGCAGTCCTAGCACTTCATCTGGAAACACATCTTCGAACTCTTTCAACAACTGATAATCCTATACTATATTTGGGCCCTTTTCCTCTAATGAATATGGACCGCATATAGGTGGCAACCTCTCTTGTAGAACTTTCCCAACTAGAAGGATGAAATCTTCCTTACATAAACTAAAATTTCTTGGGAATCCCTTTCACCACTCTCATCCTCCATCTTCATCAATGCATTCAAGAACCTTTTCATAGAAATCTATCTTGGCTCTATCCTTTTCCAACCAATCCATACCAATAAGAGCGTCATAAAATCCTAATGGTAGGATATTCAAATTTACTTTTGTGAAGAGTCCATTCAAATCTATGGGGCACTCCACTACTCCACTCACTTTTCTTTTTGTTCCTGTGGCTAATTGAACTAACCAAGAATTATTATGCTTCATTTTTCGAAGAGAACAACCTTCCACCACTTTTGGAGTAACATA
The DNA here is from genome assembly GCA_027924585.1 of Larix kaempferi. Lineage (NCBI taxonomy): Eukaryota > Viridiplantae > Streptophyta > Pinopsida > Pinales > Pinaceae > Larix > Larix kaempferi. The sequence continues at coordinate 48,370,557 of BSBM01000093.1, read as the reverse complement.
ACTATGAGTAGATCCTAGATCAATCAAAACAAAAATAGATTGATTAGCAATCCTACCTTCATCTTCTAGTACTGTTGATTGATGGTCTCCCTGATGGTTATCCAATACCGCATAAATTTGAGGAGTTTCCCTTGCCATATTCTCCACTGCAACTGCTTCTTATAAGTTATGAAAGCCTCGAGGGTTCTCTCTCCTATGTGGACAATATTTAAGCATGTGGTTTTCTCCACATACCCAAAACTAAAGTGGTCCTTTTGGTCCTTTTTCTACTTCTACTGCTGGCTTAATTCCACTTCACGCTTGTCGATGTTGTTGGAAATTTCTTGGCTAATTTCTAAATGGAGGCTTGAATCCACTTCTCCTTTGGTCAAATTTTCCTTTTGGCTTTCCTTTACATGCTGGATGAACCTCTTATTTTTCTTTGCCTTGCTCATAGCAATGCATTCCCATTCTGATGGATTCATCAAGGGTTGGTAGATTAACAAACTCAATCATGTCTTTGTAATTTTGGGGTAGACTTCCAAGGAAGCTTTGAATTTTTATCCTTTCATCTTTGATGTAATCTACATACCTCAACAATTCCAAAAAATTATGGACATGTTCTTCCATAGAATTTTGTCCCAATTTTAGTTCATTTAACTCCTTCCTCTTGTTATCATAATACCTAGTAGATAGGTATTTTTCCTTGAAATACTTTTTAAATTGCTCCCAATTGATCCTTCTCTCCTTGATCCCTTTTACTTGTATTAGATGCTCCAACCAAATTGAAGCTCGGCCATTGAGATTATAAATAGAAATTTTGACCTTTTCATTTCCTGAGTAGTCATGAATTCAAAAATATGTCTTCATCCCAAGAATCCACGCCTCTGCTTCTTGACCTGTCTTACTTTCTCCATCAAATGTGGGTGGTTTCACCTTCCAGAATTCTCCCCGCAGAATCCTTTTAAAATTTATTACTTTCAAATATACTGGAAACATGCTTTGGGATTCTTTGAGAACCTTGAGAATCAGATGAACTTCTAGAAGAATTTCTTGACAAAGTTATCTTATGTTCCTTGCTCAAAGAACCATCTCCTAGACTTAGAGTCATTTTTCTAGTGCGATTCCTAGAGCGACTTTTTGCACTTTTTCTTTCTTGACCAACATTGCTTGGATTAGATCCAAGATGAGCCCTCTGCTAAATATCAATGAGATTATGAAGGATGGAAGCATTAATCTAGTTTTTCTCTTCTTGAGCCTTGATCAACTTCTCATTGAAACTTCTCATTGTTTCAACCAAATTTTGGGGAGTTATTTGTTGTCTCCTCCCATTGGATTTTGTCTCAACATTTCCCTCTTTCATGTTTTCTCCTAGGAAATCCTCATCATGTTCATAGGGGTCTTGGGCATCGTTCATGGTTACCATTTTCTTTTGGAGGCTTTTCCTTAATCTTGTTTCCCTTTGTTGTAACTATTCAAAGATTATCAACTACAAACACTGTGCATCATAGAGATATTTATTAGGGATATTAAAGTAATACATGCAATGACACACAAAAATGTTTTTCTTTAACAAAATTAGTGTCATGGAATAATTTACAAGTTCTTGAGTCATCATTTGTTTTTTTGTTCCATTTATGCATTTTGGAAACTACCCTTTATTGACAAATTTGGTCAAATTAAGGTTATAGGAAATTTTCTGTTATGATCTTTGAAACAAATAAAATTCTCATTCATATTTTGGATATGCACCTTTGTTCCCCTTTGGATAATATTTCCAATTCCTACCTTCAAACTTCATTCTAATGTGGGACATTAAAGTTACATCCTCCCAAAAATGTTAATTTTGCCCAATTCTGCACTGTTTTTATAGGTTGAATTAATTTCGTAGACCAACTTACGCCACCTATAGAAGAAAATATAGAGATAACTAGAATTTTTTTTCTATCATGAGATGTTAACAAATATAAAAAGGATCACTTAGCAACTTTCAGATCTCTAATCCCATGCTCCAGTCAACTTCTACAAAATTATGGGTTTGACTACTTTTAACTTTTGTACTTTTTCCCAGACTTGAAAGTTTTACCAAAAATGGCTATCTCATAAACTAAGCATTTATGGAAAAACTTTGTCTAAAAAAAGTTATCTTTTTTAATGAGTAGGTAAAATGTCAAGTTCAAAAATTTTTCTAGTTTCGACATCTAGTGTCACTTTTACCTCTTGCAAGTTTTCCAAACTTTCTTTGGAATAGTGGATTTTGGCATTCTTTCACACCCTGACTTCACACCCTTTGGAACTGAGATCCAATATCCCAGAGTTAGCTACATTCCTGGTCTACAACCGCACCATAGCAATTTTGGCCCAAATCGAGCACCCATCAGGTCTCCAGACATAGATATTTGAAAGTCACTAATTTGGATTTTCTGTCAAATTAGAGTAGGATGGGCTCGGGCTTTAGGTCTCATCAAATTCCAATCCAATATGCTCTTGTTATGGCCAAAATAATTTTTGGGCTCTATAATTTGTTTTCCTGAATCCACACCGCATACTTCTCCCTATGGCCTATTCCTTGAGATGCATTTTGGAAACCCTGTGGACACTCACCGATGACTGCCAACAGACGACCTCCGTGGACCTATAGTCAGTCATGCCCAAAAAACTTTCTCCATGGTCTATTCCTTGAGGCACATTTTGGAAACCCGGTAGATGCATGTCGGTAACTGACATACGATTACCGTTGACTGAAAAACTTTGCAGACCTTTCTACTCACTGTGCTCAGAGATCTTTCTGGTCGTTGCACCCACAGACCTTTCTATGCGGTACTATCGCGAAATTTTATGGAATATTCCCCGTTGCACCTGCGGACCTTTCTCTGCAACTCACCGTAAATTCTCTCTGTGACACCCTCGAATATACACATCGATGACTGATGCATGACGACCGTCGCATATCTATACTCTGCAATTACTGCAAACTACGGATGCCATTCATATGTATGTCTTCCTGGCATGGTTGGTCCACATTATATATCTATTTCCCACATGGCATGGATGGGGTCCACTTCAAATTTTCCCAATTTTTCCATTATCATAAAAAAAAAAATTTCCATTTTCTTCTGTTTATGAAATTTCTATGTTATGCAACAGAACAAAATTCATCTCTCCAATAGATCTATAGAATCAAAATTCTCCCAAATTTCCTCAATTTAAATATGTTATTCTTGTTGGTAGAATCTTAGGTTCGATTCTCGAGTTCCATTGAACACTAGTCATTGATTTAGATGCACAATTATTACCAAAAGGCTTATCAACACTTTATGTGTATTTGAGTTCATGTATGTGAATGTGGATTTTTTCCCAAACAGCCCCAGTGCTGCAACCATTTGCTCTAATACCACTCCGTCATGTTCCCACCCATCAATCCAACCAATGAAGGGAACATGAACTACTTATGAGGATTCTAAAATTTTCCCCATGACCATATTATGAAATTCATAATCATTTGAATGCATTTGCACTCTCTTGACACATTTTTCAAAATATTAGCCTATCATGTAGAAATTGCACTACACGTCACTTAGCAAAACCCTAGTTTAGAAAATTGCCAAAATAGAAAAATTTCGGTCCATGAAACCACCAGATAAGGGTGCCCCTTGTGGTACTCGGATGCCACAAATCCAACGTAACTAATGGTTTTTCCATCGGAGCCACGATTTCCGAGTAATGGTAAGTTTCATCTTGCTTCCCAAGGTCATTCAAGGACACCAAGCAAATTTCAACTAGGGGAAAAAAAACCAAACCAAGCAATGGAATTGAGTTTCGTTACCTCCTGCAGGTGTGTTTGGGAAAGGTCAATATGACCACAGTTCCCATAACTCACTCCCCACATTTTTCAAAATCTTAGCCTATGGTGTAGAAATTGCACTACACGTCACTAAGAAAAACCCGAGTTTAGAAAACCATCAAAATAGACAATGTTCGGTCCATGAATCCACCAATAGGGGTGTCTCTACTAGTAATCGAATGTCATGAATCCAATGGAACTGACGTTTTTCCCATTTGATCCTCGGTTTTTGAGTTATGTATATTTTCATATTGCTTCCCAAATCCATTTAGGGACACCAGGAAAATTTCAACCGAGGCATAAAAACCAAATCAAGAAACATAATTGAGTTGTGTTACCTCTTGCATGTTTGTTTTGGAAACGATAAGATAACCATGATTCCCACGCACTCACTCTACACATTTAGAACATCTTATCCTGTCATGCAGAAATTGCACTGCACGTCTCTAATCAATACCCTAGTGTAGAAAACCATCAAAATAAACAATGTTTGGTCAATGAATTCTCTGGAAAAGGGTGTCCCTAGAGGTACTTGAATGTCAAGAATCCATCATAATGGATTGTTTGTCCATCTGAGCCTTGGTTTTCGATTTATTGCAAATTTCAAATCGCTTCCCAAGTCCATTCAGGGATACCATGTGAAATTTCAACCAAGGGTATAAAAACCAATCCAAGCAACAGAATTGAGTTTTGTTACCTCCTGCAGGTACTTGGATAACACGATTCCAATGAATCTTTGTAATATTTGCGATTGTTATACATATGTTAAAAAATATATCTATGATGATATTCTTTTAGTCATGTTTATGAGGGGATATTATCAAGCATGTTATATTAAGTTTACTTTTAGATTACAATGTAAATCATTCATGAACTTGATTGAGAGATGAAAACCATGGTTAATATGCTCTTAAAGATATATAATGAATAGCGTGTTATATAGAGAGATTTAATGATATAACAAATTTAGGCCAAAAAATGGTTCGAAGCGAATAGTATATGTGATATCATATTTTTTTCACATTATATATAATCACTGGGATGTCAAATTTTCCTTCCCTCTATGTCTTGTTCTGTTGTGATATGAAAATTTATGGTGTACATGTGTGTGTATGTGTGAGTGTGTGCATAGTTTTGGACACACTTGATATGTGTGGTTACTATCTATTGATGAGATGATGTTTATATTCATGGTTGCAAAAATTCATGAGAATGCATACATTATCACACTAATATTTGCAATATAACACAAAATATGCATTACGTAATGAAATTAATACTAATGCTTTAAATTGATTATTTCTTGTTGTTTGCAGAAAAATGGTGAAGATGATTGCTCAGATGATGATCTAGATTATGTTGTCACCAACGTACCAAAGAAAGTTATTGCTGATAATGATGCAAATGGATCAGATGAAAATGATGATGGATATGATGTTGGGACAGATGAGGATGATGAGGATGACGACGATGATGATGATAATGATGATGATGATTATGATTATGGTAGCCATTGATGCTACTATTGAGATTGTGGATGATGAGGATGATGATGACGATGACAATGATGATGATGATGGTATCCATTGATGTGACTATTGAGATTGTGGATGTTTATTGCTTTCTCCATGCTACTAGACATGTATTGTTATTTTTGTGATGATCCAAGTTCATATTACATTCTAGGTCATTTTGATTTGTATGGTGGATTCATGTTGACATATAAACCTTGATTACCCTTGATCATTTTGACTTTTCTAGATATGGATATAAAAAAAATATTTCTTGTGATATTGGTATTTTCACTATATACATTATTCACTTGTTCTTTTAAGCTTAATATGATGATCTGTATGATAGGTTATTGATGTGATGATGTTTTATAATTTCACTTATTTTGATGAAAGATAATGGTGATGTTATCATTAAATTATATTGTAAATTTATATATATTGGAAGTTGTTGATGATATTTTCATGGAAAATTAATATATATGATGATGTTACTGCTTTGGATAAATGTTGTCTTTTTGTGTTAAATTTCTTCATAAATGCTATGCAATTAATTTGAATGTTTCATTATGTTAATTTAGAACTATGAAGTAAATGATATATGAGAACTATTGAAATTAATGAAATAATTATAATAATTTGATATAATAAATATATTAGCACACAATTGGATATAGTTGTAGGTGTTAAATAGCAATCCTAATGTGGTGCTAATAAGGAAGCAAAACTAAAGCCAACTATGTCATAGATATAGAAGCAACATTGGACGCAAAAACTTGGTGCTAAGTTGGAAGTCAATTTTGATGCTATTTTGGACTCAAAGTAGAAGCCAAACTAGAAGCTTATAAACTAGTGGCCAACAAAGAAGCAAAATTAGATGCTAAATGGGAAGTTAAATGTAGCGTTTATGAGGAAGCAAAATAAGAAGAAATCGAAGGAGCTAAACAAGAAGCAACATGTGGCACTAGTGTGGGAGTAAAAATGGACGCTAAATTGGGCACTAAAGTGGTAGCAAAACATGGTGCTAATGTGTACGTCAGTAGAGATGCAAAACTAGGCATTAAAAAGGATACAACACTTGGTGCAAATGAGGAAGCTAAACATGGTATTGATATGGTAGCAAAATAAGACATTACTTTGGATGCAAAACATGGTGCTATAGAGGAAGCAAAATATGGTCCAACAAGAGAAGAAATATTTGGTGCCATTTTGGTAGCAAAACATGATACAAAAAAGGAAGCAAAAATTGGTGCAAATTTGGAAGCAAAAATTGGCACATATTTGGAAGTAAAACATGGTGCAAAATGGGATGCTAAAGTGGTAGCACATTGTTATATACCTAGAGGGAATAATATGGGGTACCTAGGGAGGTACCTAAGGGGAATAAATGATGTAATGGGAATAAAATATGTAATGTGTACCAAATAGGGGTAATTAATGTAATGTGACCTTTAATAAGGGAATATCGTCCACTTGGCGGTTGGGGGTTAGTTAGAAGAAATAATATAATAATAAGGCATAGACCCCTAAATATACTAATGAGAAAGTATAAATAGAGATAAATATCATTGTATTAGCCATGTTGGAGATTATTGTTGTACAAGTATGTCTTGTGGAGTGATTCCTTCCTTAAGGAGTATTTGATGGTGTTACCCTACCTTAAGGGTTTCTCTATATCTTGACGTTATTCTTATGGTTAATGTCTTTTGGGTATTTCTAAAGTTTAAGTGTTCTATATCTTTATTGTGAATCAATTTCGGGTTTAAGGATCACTACAAGTGGTATTAGAGCTATTTCCTTGGCAAAAGGTGGATAATTTTTTTCTTTTTTTTTTGGAAAAAAAAATTAGGGAAAAATTGGGCGACGAATTTCAGATCAATTTCTGAAATTTTTACTGCAGATCCAGAAGAAATAAATTGTATATATGAATTCCTATCACAAAAATACACAATTTAAAAAAAAATCTCATTTGGGGTCTGGAAAGTGGAGATATCGTTGATTTAATATCATCTATTTTTCAGAATTTTGGTAACGACAACAAATATTGCAGAGCGAATATCTTCCGACAGGGTGCCCATATTTTTGTTCCGCTTGTGTGGGTAGATGCGGAGTGGTTATTCTAGTTTCAGATACCTGTTATAATAGAAATTCTGAGCAAAAGTGACTGAGTTATGGTCATTTTAATTTTTCGGGTCAAAACCCTAGTTGCAACAAGAAGTAAGTAAATTTTTTTCAAACCCTAGTTTTACTTTTGAGGATAAGGAAAATATGAGGTATTTCACAGAAAAAGATGATGGTTTTAGCATTGAAGAATGTTTAAAAGAATGCAAAACAAGATGGAGAAACTTGTGGAGCATTTCTATAGACTCTTATTTCAAAGATGATTCTAAGGTATGGTGGTTTTCACTAGAGTATGCTAAGAGGAAAACACTTTCTCATGATGATCTTGAACAAGTCCTCTTAGACAAGTGGTCTCATGCCAAGAACAAAGATAAAGTGGGACATAAGGGTCTATTTTCTATATTGAAAGTTCATGGATGTATTCAAAAGGAGAATATTCTTGTTTCTATTAAACCTAGTTGCAAGCATAATTTTATCTATGTTAATTTGGCCGAAAAATTGCAAGTTTCTACTCAACATATTCAAAGCGCACAAGTTGATGGTGAAACTTTTCAAATTTTTAAAGTTTTGAAGATTACTATGGATAAATATGTGTTGCATTCAGATTTTTATGCTTTAGATATGGATTATGTGGATGTTATTTTGGGATATCCTTGGATGGAATCAGTGGGTACAGTTAATATTAATGCATAAAATAAAATTTTAAAGCTTTGGTACAAGAAAAAGAAAATTACATTGTAGGATATGTCTCTTACAAAACGAAAAGAGATCTAGAAGGCAGAGGATGAAGTCTCTGTGGGGGACTTAGTTACAGTAGTGAATGACACATCAGATGAAGAGTCTGTGGTTGAATCATAAAAAGATACTATAGAAAATTCCCAGGAATGGAATCTACAAGAAGAAGAATCTAAGGAGATACATGATTCCAAGGAATCACATGTTATAAAGTTGGAGAAAGAGGTACCCATTCTTCAGGTCATTGCATATCGCCACCCACACCACTTTGAGAAGCAACAATCATCAAGGACAAGTTGGGAGCACCAACAAACCAACTATGTACCACAATGGAACGAATGAAGAAATCAATATGGAGAGGCATGGAGAACTACAAACAATACAAGGAGATACCAAAGAAGTGAAAAAACATCTTGGAACCACAGGAACAAGAATCAAGATCAAGGAAGCCAGGAAGCAGTTAGACCACATGTTCACATTCCACTCGGTTGGATGGATGCTCGTACTTGGTATCAGTTGACTAATTTTCTTAGTCAATCTTGTTTTATTTGTTCCTCTCATGTTTCGAGGACGAAACATTTTTAAGGGGGATGCAATGTTATATACCTAGGGGGGAATAATATGATGTACCTAAGGAGGTACCCAAGGGGAATAAATGATGTAATGGGAATATGTGTACCAAATGGGGGTAATTAATGTAATGTGACTTTTAATAAGGGAATATGGTCCACTTTGTGGTTGGGGGTTAGTTAGAAGAAATAATATAATAATAAGGCATAGACCCCTAAATATACTCATGAAAAAGTATAAATAGAGATGAGTATCATTGTATTAGCCATGTTGGAGATTATTGTTGTACAAGAATGGCTTGTGGAGTGATTCCTTCCTTAAGGAGTATTTGATGGTGTTACCCTACCTTAAGGGTTTCTCTATATCTTGGTGTCATTATTATGGTGAATGTCTTTTGGGTATTTTTGAAGTTTAAGTGTTCTATATCTTTGTTGTGAAACAATTTCGGGGTTAAGGATCACTACACACATATGGATGCAATATTGGATGCTAATTTGGATGGAAATATGGTGCAAACATAGATGCTAACATGGTTCTATTAAGGATGTAACTATAGTGCTAGTGGGGACATAATTTAGGAAGCAAAAGAGGACGATCTCTAGGAAGAAAAATATGACGTTATTTAGGAAGTAAACCTCGACACTGTTTAGGAAGCAAAATTGGACACTATTCTGGAAGCAAAAGAATGGACACTATTTTGGACATCGGAAAGGATGCTATCTAGGAAGCAAAAAATATGATATTTTAGACGCTTTACGTTTTGTACATGATGCATCCCATTTAACGTCTACTTCGACCACTCAATGTAAAACTATTTACGGCAAAAAGGGATGCTAAATGGGATGTTAATTCCAGGATTTATTGTAGTGGAAGCATTTCTTGGGAGGTTAACTTTCCCCTGAATTTTTCTTTTATTAGATCAACTATTTCATTTGAAATCCTTTTAATGATTCTCTATATGTCTTCCATAACAATGGAATTTGATTCATTTTTCTCAGTAGGAATTTTAAATTGGGAAACCCTTTTCTTAGAGAATGAGGCACCATGTTCTTCCTCATTTCCAGGATTACATTTCACACTAACCATATCCATTTCAACTTTTATTTCTTCATCAAAGTTCACATCAATCATATTTTTCTTGGCTCTTTTAACAAACATGTCAATGGAAATGGGTAAAGCAACAGTGCAAAACTCAATGGTTACATCCTCTGCATGCCTAGAGGCATTTTGAATCTTATTGATCAAAGTTAGTAATCTGTGGTTAAAATGTTTCATTTTTTCTTTTGGATCCATATTGATTCTAGATAGTTACATGACTACCATAGCATGCTCTTATCTTCACCAAATTTATTTAGAAATTATTTCTTAAAATATCCCCAGCTCATGATGTATTTTGCCTCATAGATAAATACCACATTGAAGCTTTTCTTCCGAAGGTGTACAAGAATAATTTGTAGACCACATCTTTGTGCTCCACATTCATAAGCCTGACCACCATCATAAAATTATTAATGTGATGGTTGCAAAGTCTTTCTTATCAAGGTAAATATTAGGGAGGAACTTTTCAGGATGTTTGGGAAACTCATTGACATCTCTTGGGACCACAACCCTATCCTAGAACAACCAAGTCTTGTTATTGTTCATGTTAGTACTAACAATGTTTCCTGATGATCTTGGGCTAGTTCTAAAAGGATTCCTTGAGGAAAATCCCTCAAATAATTCTCCTTTTAAAGATTATTCACCTAAAACAGTTTGAGGATTTCTAGGGGCAGAATCAATAGGACTTGGAGGTTCACTTGCATCGTTTCTCACCTAGTATTCTTCCATTACAAGGATTTTTAGTCATGAAAGATGATAATCAAGATTCACATTGGTCAGTATTTTGGCATCAACTACTCTATCTATTCAAGGTTGTTGGTTTCTATTAGGGAGGGGATATTCGATAGGTAAGACCTTGAGCTCTCTATCAAAAGCTAGGGTTACGACTAGGGAGGTTTGGAACAACTGAGAGATCCCCACATATCCTATCCATGGTGAGGCGTGAGTTGTAGCATGTTGTTAAGATGCACCTTGTCATCTAAAAAATTGTATAGTGGTTTGAACCGATGTCACTCATGTGTTGAAAGTTTGCTCAAGTTTGGTAGTTTAGGGCTCAATGAGCTCTGTGGGGATTCTTTGTGGAGTAAGAGGAGAATAAATAAGTTTAGGTTTTAAATTTTCTTCATTATTTATTCATCTTCTAATGGCCATTCTTCTAGCACCAATTTATTGGCGGGTCAAAATGACCAGGGCCAATGGTAAGGGAGAATGCTTGATTGCAAGCCCCAATTAGGCTTTGTCATGTTTGGAATGACACTCTTTGACTTATATGTGGGCCCAGTTTCCAGTGTAGTCTTTCATTTTGTATTTTTCATTTTAATTCAATCTAACTAACAAACTAGTCCAAAATGAATTTAATTTTCTGAATGTAAATCTATCCATAAAAATAAAAATAAAAATAATATAATCACAATTAGGAGAAAAATTTTAGAGGAAGATTAGATTCCAGTAGTGAATACAAGCGAACAAATATTGAAAAATAATTTATCAGAACTTGTTTATTTGTAGTCAATTATGCAATATTAATAAATAATTAACTAAACATTACATAATCTGAAATCTAATTGCAATTGTGGAAGAACTAAGTAATGCATCATTGATTGAAAATAAAATAATTCCCATTCATATTCAATAAACACACAACTGTAAATAATTTCACCAAAACATAGAAGGCAGTCTTTATATAATGGCAACAAAAATGTATCGAACAATCACATTGGTATTTCTTCCCCAATCAACCTTGGCAATAATGTACATAGTCTTTTGAAAAATATTCGCTTGCCATAACAACACCCCCCTTTCTAGATTCCTGGATTTCCCTTTTAAATTCCTAGCCAAGGGACATTCTAATAACTATCATAACTAAAATATAGAACAAAAATTCAATTATTCAATCACTTGAAATGATATTCAATCACTCTTTGAGGGTAAATTTTTCTATCTGAACTTGAACATTGTTGGAATATTTGATCTTCCCACCATGTCATTTGATTACATTAGATACATTAATTAATATCCTATGGTTAATTAGTATGTAATAGACTAGGAAATTACCTTGTGTGGACCACAAGGAAACATGGGGGGACCAAAATACATCCAAGGTGTGAACCACAAGCCATCTAGGCCACTTGGGCGCACTTCCAAAATATTATGGATAAGATTTTACTATGAAAGGCACATTTCTGAGTTTTTACTGCTTTTTACAACTTTTTCCCCCATGGGGAAAAGCTAGTCGCCTAGGAAACTTGTTTTTTGCACCCATGACACTCCACAATGTTTCCTCTTCTCAAATTTCCGTATTTGGAATTTTTTTTTCATCATACATAACCTTCATCTCCCTAATTTAGCAATTCATGAGCTTTTGGAGAGATTTGGAAAGCATACTTGCCGCCTAGGGGGATGAGCATATTTTTAGTAAGTCTGATGATGGGATGATTCTTTTGGAATCCTTAGCCATTCCAATATCTGTTTTAATGTTTTATAACAACATCCTATCAATTTCAGAAGGTTGGTTGAATTATTTTGTTCATGAGAAGTTAATACAGAATTCATCCTTGTGCATAATTTGTGTGTCTTTGACTAGTTGTGTGAAATTTTCTTATGAGAGAGTGTAATTGCTTGTTAAGATCCTGATGTGAAATGAATTTCACATGGTATTATATCTATCAAGCTATTCCTATCATCTTTGATTATTTTGCAGGATCCAACCAGTCTCAGGAAGGGCGCATTGATCAATTCACCGGGTGAATTCTATTCTCTAGATGGCGCATTTTGGCATCCAGAAGTGTACTAAAATCATTCCACAAGTTATTTCAGAGCAGCCATGGATCATACATAGCAGATCATCCTCACCCCCTTCAATTACTTTGATTGGAAGGCACAGATGGAGATTCTCCTGAGGAGCAAAGGGCTCTACAGGGTGACAATGGCAACTAAAGCTAAGCCAACCTCAGCAGTAGAGAAATCTAAATGGCATAATCAAAGGGATGAAGCCTATGGGATGTTATGTCTATATACAAAGAGATTCTATTTCATCTTGATGGCCTCACTTCTCCCAATGAAGTATGGCTGAAACTTCAAGAACTGTTTGGGAAAATCGATGAATTGAGAGGGCACCAATTGGATAACGAGCTAGTCTCTTTGAGTCCACAAAATTTTGATAATCTACAAGATTTATTCTCCAAATTTAAATCTCTTGTATTGCAGCTGAAGCAATGCGGTATTGACAAAAAGGATGAGCAACTAGTTTTGGCCATTCTCTCCAACCTTGGCCCCGACTATTCAATCTTTGTCTCAACCTTCCATTCCACCCAGAAAGCAATTAAAAATTCGAAGAGACCAACACTTTCAAAATTCATGGAGTCTTTGACACAAGAACAAGAAAAATTGGTCTTGATGGGAGCCATTAAAAATCCATCCAAAGACCACTGTCTGAATGTTGGATATTCAAAGGGTTCGAAAGGCAAGAAGAAGGGCAATTTCAAGAAGCCCACTGGTGAGAGGAAAGACAAGCAGAATTTTAATGGAGAGTCATCAAATTTCAAGAAGAATCCGAACAAGAAGAATGAGAGGACAAAGTGAAATTATTGCAGCAAGGGAATTCATCTTGAAAGCTCTTGCATGAAGAAAACCATTGACCAAATGGATCAACTCTTGGAGAAAGCCAACATTCCTCTTCCAGAGAGCGCAAGGAGGAAGGATGGAGGACAAAATTCTTATGATAAAGAGAGAGTTCATTCACTAATTGCCAACACATACAAACCTTTTTCATTCATTATTGATTCTGGTGCATTGAGACACATGGTGTCTACAATAAGGTTTTTCACTTCGCTTGACTCTTCCAGTGGTCCAAATATTGTATTGGGAGACAATTATGAAACTTCTAGCAAAGGCAAAGGTAGCATAGATCTCTAGTTTGGGTCATTTAATAATGTTTGATATGTACCTGGACTTGTTGCAAACATACTGTCATTTTATCAGATGACCCATATAGGTCTTCCCAAGAGAGTAACCTTTAACCCCATTGATGTTGAGATAGTTAAAATTTCAACTGGAAAAATTATTGCATTTGGTACTGCTGATCACTGTTCTAGAATCTACAAGTTTTCTCATTTTGTGCCAAATCCCTCACCTTCTAATCTTTTAACCCATGCCAATGAGTCCAGCAAAATATGGCATGAAATATTTGTCCACCTAAATTACAAATACCTTTCCCAACTTCATGATAAAGAGATGGTTATAGGGCTTCCCAATATCAAATTTTCCTAAGGTGTCTATCAATCTTGCATCCTAGGAAAACACCCTGAGCATAAGTATGGGAGATCCAATTCTAAGAGAACCATTGCACCATTAGACCTTATTCATATTGATATATCAAGTCCATTCCCTCATGAGTCTTTTAACCATGCCAAATACATCCTCACATTCATAGATGACTTTAGCAGGTATTGTTGGATTTATTTCATCAAGCTAAAATCTGAAGTTTTTGGTCTGTTCAAGCTATTCAAAGCCTTAGTTGAGAACCAGTTTGGTAGGAATATTAAAATAATCAGATATGATAATGGTGGTGAATATGTGAAATCAGATTTTCATCAATTTTGTGCCTCTTCAGGCATTCAGATGCAACACACAGTTCCATATACACCTCAGAAGAATGGGGTTGTTGAGAGGAAAAACAGGTCTTTAAAGGAGATGGCCACTTGTATGCTTGAAGCAAAGTCATTGTCTCCCAAGATATGGGATGAGGCAATAAATTTTTCCACTTACATTCAAAATAGAGTGCCACACAAAGATCTCAAAGGTATCACTCCTTTTGAGGCTTGGACAGGTCACAAACCTAAATTTCTCATTTCAGGATTTTTGGCTCAAAGGCTTGGGATAGGATTCCACTTGAGAAGAGGAGGTCATTGAAACCCCAAAGCCAACCATTTTTATTTGTTGGATATTCATAGGACTCAAAAGGTTATAAGTTGCTGAACATGACCAATCATAAAGCATTCATCGAAAGAAGTGTGCATTTTGAGGAAGAGCCCTCTCAGAGTGCTAAAATTGGAGAACCATCTTCACCACCACCTGAAGAAGAAGTAAGTGATGTTCTTGAAGTTTTTGAGTAAGATATTTCTGATGATGAGTATCATTTTATTGCATATTCTAACTCACCTACAAGGCCTAAATGGGTTGCAAAAACTTTGCAAGCAACAGGTGAACTAGTTGGCAACCCTCAGGACCAAAGGAGGACTAGATCACAATTTGAGACTGCTTTCAATGTGAATGATCCTTACATTTCTGAGAGATGTTATATGATGATAGATTCTGATCCTCAATAATATGAGGAAGACTCACATGATTCAAGATGGAATATTTCTATGGATAAGGAGTTACAATCATTACAGAAGAATGAAACTTGGGAGCTAGTCAAGCTCCCTGCAGGCAAAAAATTGGTAAGGTGCAAGTGGATTTTCAAAACAAAATGTGCAGCGGATGGTACAGCAGTAAAATACAAAGCAATGCTGGTAGAAAAGGGATTTTATTAGGTCCAAGGAGTTGATTATAATGAAACCTTTGCACCTGTGGCACATAAAGACTCCATTAGACTAGTTTTGGCAGTTGCAGCTTCCAACCGGTGGGAAGTACATCACATGGATGTGAAAAGTGCTTTCCTCCATGGAGAAATTAAAGAAGAAATATATATGTAGCAACCACAGGGGTACACATCAGATCCAAATCTTGTTTGTAGGTTGAAAAATTCTTTGTATGGACTTAAGTAAGCCCCCAGGGCTTGGTATGCAAAAATGGACAGTTTTCTCATGTCTCAGTTTTATGTTCGGTGTAAATATGACCCAAATGTCTATATGAAGTTATTAGATGGTTCTATAATGATCATAGTTCTGTATGTTGATGATTTTCTGATCACAGGAAGTTCAAGAGATCAAATAGCCACTTTGAAGACCACCTTGAATCAAGCCTTCTCAATGAGTGATTTGGGAATTCTTAAGCAATTTTTGGGGCTTGAGATTTACAAACAAAAGATGGAACCAAGGTATCTCAGTCCAATATTCATCTCATCTGTTAAAGAATTTCAATATGGCTGATTGCAATCCTTATAAGACTCCATTCCTTTCAGGAGTTAGAATGGAAGAAGCAGAATCTACACCCTTGTTTGACAACACCTTGTATAGATAGATTGTTGGCAGCTTGCTTTATATGACTCACACTCGACCTGATCTTGCTTAAGCTGTGAGTGTGGCATATAGATATATGGAGCAGCCACATGAGCTCCATTGGAGGGATGGAAAAATAATCTCACATTATGTGCAGGGAAAAAAGAGTGATGGGATTCACTATGTTGCAGATTCGAGCCTAGATCTCTTGGGCTTCACTGATTCAGAGTGGGTTGGTGATAGCCTTGATAGGAAATCCACATCTAGATTTGTATTCATGCTTGGAGGTGGCCCTGTTTGCTAGTACAACAAGAAACAGAATGCCATAGCATTATCTTCAGTAGAGGCAAAGTACAGAGGAGTAGTGAATGCTGCTACACAGTGTGTATGGTTGCAGGGGATTTTGTCAGAGTTTGAGATTTTTTTCAGTACTCCTACTGTCATTTTTTGTGACAACCAGAGTGCTATTAGAGTTTCATGTGATCCAGTACAGAGGAAGAGGACCAAGCACATTGAGATTCATATGCACTACATCAGAGGCTTAGTGCATGACCAGATCATAGATTTGCAGTATTGCCCCACAGGTGAGCAAACTGCAGATATCTTCACCAAGGCTTTCACAGAGAAGACATTCAGCTATCTTAGATCACTACTTGAGATGGCTGAACATGTGGTGGAGTGAAGGGTTGATCAACAACCTTTCAATTTTGATATGTCCATGTTTTGAGGGGAGGTTTTTCCCATGAGGTTTTCCTTCTATCCTTGTTTTTTGTGGACCGACAGTATTGTACAGGGTGACCAAGTCTTGTTACTGGGCCCTTAGTATTTCAATTTCTGATATTTAAACCATATAATTCAGATTTATGAGGGGGTGTTGGAATATTAAATATTCCTACCATGTCTTTTGATTACATTAGATGCATTAATTAATCTCCTATGGTTAATTACTATGTAATAGACTGGGAAATTGCCTTGTGTGGACCACAAGGAAACATGGGGGGACCACAATACATCCAAGGTGTGGACCAAAAGCCACCTAGGCCACTTGGGTGCACTTCCAAAATATTCTAGATAATATTTTACTAGGAATGGCTCATTTATAATTTTTTACTGCTTTTTACAGCTTTTTCCCCCATGGGGAAAAGCTAGTCACCTATGAAACTTGTTTTTTGCACCCATGACACTCCACAATGTTTCCTCTTCTCAAATTTCGTATTTGGCATTTTTTTTCATCATACATCACCTTCATCTCCCTAATTTGGCAATTCGTGAGATTTTGGAGATATTTGGAAAGCATACTTGCCACCTAGGGGGGATGAGCATATTTTTAGTAAGTCTGATGATGGAATGATTCTTTTGGCATCCTTATCCATTCGAATCTCTATTGTAATGTTTTATAAAATCATCCTATCAATTTCAGAAGGTTGGCTGAATTATTTTGTTCATGAGAAGTTAATACATAATTCCATCCTTATGCATAATTTGTGTGTCTTTGACTAGTTGTGTGAAATTTTCTTATGAGAGAGTGTAATTGCTTGTTAAGATCCTGATGTGAACTGAATTTCACAAACATAGGTTGATTTTTTCAAGGGAAGAGTCATATTTTCTAGCATGAGGGGAATTTGTCAAAGTATACAATCCCAATTTGACAAGGAACTTTGGCCATGCTCTCTCTATTTGAGCTAATGAAAAAGGTGCAATTCCTTTTATTACAGTTTGATAAGTGATTTTCCTAATGACTAACATATCAAGGAAATAACTAAGCAATAGATGAGGGGTGGTCGATATGCTAAAAACCGTAATGTAGGTGAAAAAATCCTAGATGTACTAGTCGACAATTCTTTGTAGGGTCGCTAGGGCTTCCTCAAATAATCTAAGAGAAGGTTTTTTGAAGATAATAGTATATAATGGGGCGAGGAAATGATAAAAATTTTCATAAAAGTGGATTCTACTATTAGAAGCCCACAATTTGTCATAGTATACCTAAACATGGGGTAAACTAGGATTCTAGTCCCAACATATCTACGGAAAAGCGTTTGTAGAGCAAACATAGTCAATAAGGAAAGCAAACATGAACGAAACTTGTGTCTTTGGTTCTCTGTACCATTTTGGAAGCTCTGGAAAACTTAAGGATGTTTGATGATAAGATGTTGTCCCAATTGAATATGTGCCCTATTTCTACTAGGTTGATGCGCAATCATGAGCTCCTTTAAAGACACTTTAGTTGCCACACATAAAATTGAAAAAACATGAACCTCTAACTTCAAGAGGAAATTAGAGGTACTTTCATAACATATTTTAAGATGATGTAAAAAGACAACATATAGGAAATCAAATAGGATTTCATAATATATAAATTTTACTTTTAGAAATTTTGTGTAGTTGTTTATAAATTTTGTTTTTTCTAAAATTGGTTTTTTTTAATTTTCAGCACAAGATAACATATATGCCTGTGGATGTGCAATACAGTATGAATTAATTGATATCATTTTTTATTTTTTTTCCATATGTATAGGACATCTTGTACAAGTGCAAGATTATTTTTTTCGAAATTTTTCATCATGTTTTCATTTTTTATGATTTGTTGAAGTCAAAAAACCCTGGAAAAATGATGACGTGTGCGCGTGCAAAACTTTAGGGGCATAAATTAATGAAATTTTGAATTTTTTTATCAGTGTATAGAGCTCTCTTTCCTATAGTGCACCATATAATTTGTTTGAGAAATGGTGAAGGAAGTCAAAAGTTACAAGAGAAACAATGAAGCATTATATTTTGGAATCTTGAAATCTAGTGACACAAAAAAGTGGACCCAACTTCGTGAAACCCACCCTACTACATGATGTGCTATAGGAATCCAATCAAGTTTGAAATGTGAAGATCCATCTTCTCCATACAATCGAAAATCATGGGCATGATAAATCTGTACGGGTGTTTAAAGTATTGATAGTATGCTTACAGTTTGCCTTTTTTGTGAAAACTCCACCTTATTCCCACTATTCTTTAATTACTGCAATTGGGTTTGGGTTTTCCTCGTGAAAATTGTCCATAAGTGGCTTGTTGAGAAACAACCGAGGTTTCTACAACTTATGCATCTACAAAAAATCCTTTGGTTTCAAGGAGGCTACAAGAACTCCATCCTCATTTAGTATTGTTTCAAATCCCAAGTTGATGCGGTCAAGTATCCATCTCATTGCATCATCATAGAACAAACCTTCTGATCTAGTAGTGATAGAAAAAAATTGCTCTTCTTGATATTTTCATGTACCGACAATTCATCATAATCTTGGGGGAAATTGCATTCGACAAACATATAATACATTTCATCCCAATTGGGGTTATCCTAGAAGTCAGTGAGATGACTTGTATCAATTAGTAACATGTCATCTACATCTTTCATCGAATTAGGTATTTCTTCCACCTCTCTTTGAGAATATCCCTTATGACCCTTTACCTTTGACTTTTTGAATGTGACAAAACCTACACAGAAATAGGAATCATAATTTATCTTATTGGTATACAAATTGAAAACATAAGGATGAGCTGGGAAACGAGTTCAACAGTGAATAGAGTGAATAAGTAATAGTGCAATGCAAGCTTTCTCAACAAGTTAAAGAGGTAGAATACACAGGTTCCATCATGAGAATGGTAAACGACTGTATGCTCCTCCTAGGGTTTCTTGAGGCCCCCTCTCAATCCTCTCTCCCAGGTTCAACCTCCCCCATTTTGCTTCTGGGATATTGGCTGTGATAATGGAAGCTTCCCAAGGGGGGGCGGAAGGCCCCTCCCACCCACCCACTGATATGGATCTTAATCCCTCAACCGCTCACCCCGCCACCACTGTGCAGATTGGGTCTACAATAGTTCCGTTGAACAACACGATGACACTTGAAGATTCCCTAAAAATTCTGAGCTCACCAAAAGGCACAAACACCAGCATTGAAAAAATAGCTAAACAACCGTGTATTGTCCTTTCGGCGGAACACATCAATGTACGAGCTCAAAGAATGAGAGAACATGCTCTCATTGGAAAATTCATGGGCATCTGGCCAATAGAGCAAGCTCTTCAAGTATGGATAGCAGCTAAATGGAAACCCAAATGCCACTTCAACTTACAGCTGGGATCCAAAGGGTTTTTCACAATCATCTTCTAAATAATTGATGATAAATCAAGGGTGGAATATGGAGGTCCATACTTCTTCAATTCGGTCGACCTCTACCTCAGAAACTGGACAAAAAGATTCATCCCGGATAAAGAAGACTTCACCTGGGCCTCTGTTTGGATCTGCATGTACTCCCTGCCATAGGAATATTGGGATGAGGACACGCTTAGGGACATTGGTAATACTCTTGGGAACTATGTCATATCGACGGAGCAAACTAGACACAACAGGTACACATCTTATGCCCAAATCTGTGTCTACATGCACATAGCTAAGTCCCTATCGGAATCAATCATCCTAAACCATGAGGATGTTGAATGGATACAACCACTATATTATGAACACATCCCCTTTCGGTGCCGCAAATTCCACAAGCAAGAACATCTATACAGGGATTTTCCCATCAACAAACCTATCCCCACAGATTTCCAGGCCAAGGAAAAGGACGATGAGAGATTTTAAAAACTAGGAAGAAGATGATGCCACAATCACAAAACACAACCGGAGGAGAAAAATACAGAAGCCCCCGCTACCAGCAACAACTTTGCTTCCCTGGATGGGAAACCTGAAAACCCTAAAACAGAGAAGATAAAAGAAGGATAAGATCCGAATAAAGCTCATTGCGACAACCAGAAGAAATCTGAAACAAAACCACCTGAAATCCATACCGGAGTAGCTTCTTCGAACCCCATGGCAGAGGGAAAAACACAAAGAACCCCTACAGTGGTTGCACAAAAAAAAGCTGAGGCTTTAGGCCCTGAATTGCTCATGGATGAGGAAATGGTAGAACTAGAATTTGGAGACCTATATATTCTAGGAATGGAGGATGCATGCACTAGAAAAGAAAATAATTCCATACCGCCAAAGAAAATCCAGCTTTTGCAGAAGCTCTAAAAAAGGTCAAGAAATACAAGCTTGGAGTCCAAAACCTTCCACAAAGAGAAAAGAAAAAACTCTAGAGGGACAACAAGGAGCGTAGAAGAAAAAATTACCTACAAAGGATTAGTCAGTTGGTAACCAAATTAGTGGAATAAGGGTAATACACCTAGCTAACGAAATTTTTCCCTGCTCTATCCCCGAGTCCTCAATGCAATTAATCTCCTAGAATGTGAGAGGGATAAATGGCCCCTCAAAGTACCACATGCTGAAAAGGAAGATCTTTCGGGACATTCCTACTATCATCTTCATGCAGGAAACCAAATGCTCTAGCACTACACTACAAAATCTAATGTCTAGACTCTAGAAAGGAATTCAGGCCATGGGGATTGATTCCAGTGGAGCCACGGGAGGGTTAGCGATTCCATGGAACCTCACTTTGATTTCTCTGGACAACTTTGCCTCCACAACAAACTCTCTATCTGCCTCATTCCACATCTTGGGCACTGAAACCACTGATCACCTCATGAACACGTATGGGCCTCAAGTTCCTATGCTCAAGCAGCAAGTCCTCAACTACCTGGTCTAGTTCTCTAATCAACATCCAAACTCTTTGCTAATTCTGGGGGGCGACTTCAATATGATAACCTCTCTCCAGGAGAAAAAAGGATAACATCAAATCTTATCTAATGAAGATATCAAATTCAAATTTTGCATTGAGAACTGTAACCTCATAGATCTCATACCCTCCGAGGGTTTTATGACTTGGAACAATCGGATAGGAGGGAAAAATCAAATAGCATTGCGCCTGGACCGCTTCCTCATTTAAGAAAAAGTGATAGAATCCAGAGGGAAGATCACAACCTATGTTCTCCCATCGG
The DNA here is from genome assembly GCA_027924585.1 of Larix kaempferi. Lineage (NCBI taxonomy): Eukaryota > Viridiplantae > Streptophyta > Pinopsida > Pinales > Pinaceae > Larix > Larix kaempferi. The sequence continues at coordinate 48,348,621 of BSBM01000093.1, read as the reverse complement.
CGGGCTCGGATCAATGGCCCATCTCCCTCTCGTGGCAGAACTCAGGTAACAAAAATCACTGCCCCCTCCACTTTGAAAATTTTTAATTGGCTCACCCCACCTTTCAGGAAACTGTGAACACCTGATGGACCAACAAAAAGGTAGAGGGTCGCTCTAAGATGGAAATTATGCACCAAAAATTAAAACTTCTCAGAGAAAATCTCCGAAACTGGAACCAAATCACCTTTGGGAACATTTTCAAAGCTAAAATCGACCTGGAGAAGGATCTAGAATAGATTCAGAAAACCTCATGGAGCAGGGACACCTGAAAACTCTTAATCAAAAGGAACAATATACTCTCAAACATCTCGATGTACGATGTGAGCAGGAAGAGATCCTATGGAAGAAAAAGTCTTGCATCAACTGGGTAAATGAAGGAGAACGAAACACCACCTTTTTTCATCGTTCCACAATACAACACAGGATGATTAATCGAATTTCCACCATCAAGATGGAAGATGGAAACACCTTAAAAACCCAAGAGGATATTGAGCAGGATTTTATAAGATACTTTCAAAATATCCTTACTGAAGAGAATCCTAACAGAGCCGGCGTGATCATACAGGTCACAAACCACATACCCAAGATTCTAATAGCTAAACAAAATGCCTCTCTCATGAAGGATATCTCGATGCAGGAGGTGGAAAAGGAGGTTAATTAGATGGCTGAAGGTAAGGCTCCAAGACCGGATGGCTTCACAGTAAAATTCTTCAAATATTGTTGGAACCTCTTGAAGTAAGAAGTCCTTGAGCTTGTCAAATAATCTCAACAAAAAAATGGGTCCTCCCAGCGCTGAACGCAACCTATCTCACATTGATCCCCAAAGTGATTGGTGCAGCTAGCCCAGGTAAGTTCCGTCCCATTTCTCTCTACAACGTTATTTACAAAAACATTACTAAAGTGGTGGCCAATCGACTCAAAACCCTCCTCCAACTCCTTATATCTCCAGAACAAACAAGATATGTGGAAGGTCGCCAAATATTAGATGGGATCATACTTGCTCATGAAGTGAACCACTCCTTGAAAACCACAAAAACCCCGGGGATGTTGGTTAAATTGGACCTCTCCAAATCCTTTGACAAGCTCAGTTGGGACTTCATCAAGAAAATGATGACTTCTTTTGGTTTCTGCATTGATTGGACACAATGGATTATGGCCCTCACCTCCTCAACCTTTTTCTCTATTCTTGTCAATCAATACCATTCCACCACTTTCTCCCCTTCTAGGGGTATTTGTCAAGGTAATCCAATCTCCCCCTTGCTCTTCATGCTGATGGAAGAAGGGCTTAGCAGAATGCTCAAAGCTGAGGTCGCTTTAGGGACTCTTAAAGGAATTTCTCTCCATGGCAGTCTTCCCATTACCCATCGACAATTTGTTGATGACAATCTCCTCTTAGGACATCCTTCTTTCCAAGAGGATTCCTCTCTCAAAAGGACCTTAATCACCTTTTCTAAGGCCTTTGGTACTATTATTAACCTTGAAAAATCTCAGATTTTCTTTTGCAACACCAACACCATCACCCAACAAAACGTAGCACTCATCTTGGGCTTCTCTATGTCCTCCCTTCCATCTAAGTATCTAGGGGCTCCCCTCTTTGACTCGGTCATCAAGCATACCTCCTGGAGGGAAATCCTTGACAAAATGGAATCCAAAATATCCTCCTGGACTTTTAGATCTCTAAATTGGCCCAGTCGACTCATCCTTCTCAAAGCTGTCCTGCAATCCATGCCCACATACCTCTTCTTGGTTCTGGCCGCCCCCAAGTGGGTCCTTAAAACGATGCTAAGAATCCAAAGATCATTTCTCTGGGGGAAATCATGACAATCGAAAATGGGAACTAGTCAAATGGAAAAAAATATGCATGCAAAAGTGGGAAGGGGTTCTGGGAATTCGGGACCCCGAATTAAATAATCAAGTGTTCTCTGCCAAAATTTAGTGGAACTGGGTTACAGAAGATACTGCCCCTTGGAACCAACTGTGCAACTGAAAATATGCACCAGATTGGCCATCCCATCAGCGCACTCGGTACAACTTGGACCCTCTAGGATCCCTCATTTGGCATGCTGCCAACTATCATAGAGATTTAATACAACAACACATTTTTTGGGAAATCAGAGGTGAAAATCAAGCGAATTTCTGGCATGACTCTTGGTAACAACACCCAAACATCCATATTCAAAATGACCTTCCAGAACTCCAGACACACTACCAAGCAAGGGAAAATTATGTGGTTAAAGACTATTGGAGCCATTCCGATTCCTCCAATGTTCGAATTTGGAAACCACCTCACCTCTGGGATCCCCCAACCCCCATGGAAAGCATTGAGACCATCTGGAATGATATTCAAACAAGAAATTTGTGATTCAATCATAATCTAGACATCCTCAGATGGGGACACCTTCTGAAAGGTTCCTTCATGATCAAATAATCTTATGACCTTAAAGTACGAGGGCAGGAGGAGAAACTGAATCCCATCTAGAAAAAATCTAGGAATCAAACTTCTGGTCGAAAATCTCCACCTTCCTTTGGCTTCTAGCTCATTGGAGAATTATCACATGGGATAATATTCTAAAAATAGGTTTTCATGGACCATCTTGGTGTATCATTTGTGGAAACCAAGATGAAACCATTGATCACCTACTAGACTCTTGTACTCTGGCGGAAGTTCTGTGGGACAAGGTTGCAGGCACATGTAAGTGCACCAACAAAATACATGGGGACAATGTTCAAAACATAGCTCAGTGGGAGGACAACCCCTTCCAAAGTACCATTGTAAATCAAATCTAGGAACTGATCCTGGGGCTGGTGGTTTGGAATATCTGGAAATAAAGGAACATGAGAATATTTGAAGGCAGGTCTAGATAGTTCTCGGAGATCTGGCATACTATCAAAATCAATCTGCAGGAAACTCTCTCGCCCAAGGACTGGAAAAACTTGGACCTCCCCACCTCACCTCTGGAATGTAGAATCTTAAAAGGATGAGACTATAAATTCATTGCACCCCCCCCCTCTTACTTGCACTCTAAACGCTAGTACCCCTAGCCCTAAATGATGGAGCAAGCCTCCTGTGGGCTTCTTCAAAATCAACTTGGATGACACCTCTAAAGGTAACCTAGGAGCTGCCAAATTTGGAGGAGTCATGAGGGACTCTTCAGGATCCATCAAAAAACTGTACTATGGGGCCATTGGCTATCAAACCAATAATGCCGCTGAACATTCTGGACTTCTGGAAGGCAAAAAATTTCTGACAATCAGGGACTACTGCCTTTGATCGTGGAGGGAGACTCAAAAATCATTCTTTCCTTGGCCACATGCCTCTACAATGGGTCCTATACGATGAAACTATCGCAAGCTAGCGGCTGGAACAACGTCTGCATGAATTTGCAACTATCTTTGATCGGGTTAGAGATATCTCATTCCAACATGTGAGACGAAAAGCCAACTCTCTAGCAGATCATTTAGCCAACGAGGGGGTGAACTGCAATTATATTCTTAAGGTAGACACTCCAGACTCCATGGACTCAAGGGATCTACACCAACAGTGTTAAGGTCTAATCGACAAGGACCTCTCAACCCCGGATCCTTGTGACACAGAGACAAGCACGCGTCTACACTCCACTAGTAACGAGCACATGGAAGCAAGAATGCGACAACAAGGGGCCCCGTGCCATCACTTAGATTGTTGGTGTCCATTTTGTCACTATTTTTATCATCAAATCTACTCTGAATGGCGTTAATTTTACTATTTTTGATATAATAAATTATTCTTTTCGCCATTTAGCCCATCAAATAGACCAGGTATGCATGTATTCATTTATCATATGAATTTTGGTCAAGTCTCACAATATTATGATTTATTAATGATTAAATTGACAATTCCAGACATGCATGGCATTTAGTTTTGATTTACAGGATGCGGTTTTTCAAATGACCCTTCATTCAGACTACGTCTTTTTGTTGCTAATGTTCAGCCATGTCCAACTCGTCAATCAGCCTTACATTCAGCTCACGAAATCCACGGTTGGCATATTTCTGGCTATTAAAGTAAAAAACGAGTACGTGGGTTCTGTTAGCCACGTGATGGTTATGGTTGTTAAGCTCCTGTTCTGGAAGATTTGCCTTCTTTCCTTCCAAACTCGATAACACATCCTACCTCCACATCAACACTCCACACACCGATTTCCTTGCTCGTTCAGCCTGGAATCATGCACGCCCATTCACGCTGGTGTTCTGGAAGAGTTCGTCCGTCCATGCTCATTCCGCCAACACACTGCTCATTCCACTTTAAAGGAAGATCGATGTCCAAGCAGTTGCGTGAAGAAACCGACCCCATGAAGACTGATTGATGCTCCCTGTGCTATCACGCATCACTTAAAGAAACCGGTTACAGCCATAAATGCCTCTATTATTAGAGAAGTCGACTCTGTCGACCTTCTCATCCATTGTAATTTATAAATAGACGCTTTGTATAGAGAAACAGAGTTAGTCTTTAGTTGGAAAAGATCATCAGATTAGCAGAAGGTTTGTAGAATTTGCAGCAGATACCAGACGTTTTGTAATTTTCTCAAGTTAATGGAAGTTCCAGTTTGTTGATGTTCCGAGTAACTAAACCAATTTAGTTTTCCATCTCTGATTGCTGGGAAGGGCCCCTCATCAACCGGAGGTTTTGTTCTTGTTTTCTGTATTTTCTTTTATGCAAATAGTTAGTTTATTTTCCTGTATATGTAATTAATTTCATTTTTTCTGTACATGATATTTCTTTCTTATCTGTAATTTATATTGTGCTGCTAACCTAGTTTGTGTTTACAGAATTAGTAAATGGTCGACCAAAGCATAACTTTGATAGTTTAATTTCAGTCTTTTGTAATTAGATAGTTTGTTTTCTAATCTCCTGCAATTAGATAGGACTTAGTTAGTTGTTGTTTCCAGCTTCATTTCCAATTAGAATTAGTTTCATTAGCTTCTTCTCTGTAGCTGTAGGTTAATTCTATCTCTCATCTCAATCTTGCTTTAGTATATCATAGGAATAGTTTATCTCTCCAACAATGATTAGAATATGTTGCTCTCTATTATCGTAGCTTCTCAACAAGTCTTCTCACTGATTTCTTTTCATTGTAGGTTCATATGCATTCGCCAGCTGACGTTAAGATCATTGAAACTCTCCTTTTCCTTAGTTTAATTCGTATTGCCTCATCCAGACCGTCATTCGGACTGTCATCCGGATTGTCATTCGGACTTTCATTATTTTTGCACTGTTTTTATGCTCGTTTGAATTCAGTTTCTTAGTTTTTCTTAACTGTAATCCTTCCTGCTCTTAATTGGTATTCTTAACCATAATTAGGCCCCTATTTTACATTCCATAAAGTTTTAATTAAAGTCTTGTTATCATTCTTAGTTGCTTTAACTGTCTTTTTAAATTATGTCTTTCATATTTAATTTGCTAACATGTTGTTGTTTCATAATTTATCAGTTTTATTCCTAGTCTAGTTTATCACATGTTCTTAAGATTTAGTTTAGATTAGAATTAATAATTTTATTTTCCAAATATTCTAGTTTTGATAGTTTCATTTATTAAGAATTAAGATTAGTTTCTTATTTTTAGATAGATAATGAAGATGTTTATGGAATAGAATTTGGATTCATAAATTAATATCTTTATCAAGTTTTCTACTTACTTCCAAATCAAGTTCAGAAGTAAATATCTTTATTAAGTTTTCTACTTGCTTCTAGTTTTCATTAGTTTCATATTATTTTGCTCATGGATAGTAGATAGACCAGAATGTTTAAAGTTAACTGTAATTGGTCTCTTTGTATTTTACATCTCTTTAATGTTGAATTCACAATACTCTAGGATCTTCACTGAGAGAATAACATATACAGTATATCAATGCATGACAATCACAATAAGCATGACAAGCATCACAAGAATCAAAAGCATGAGAGACAAGAGACACAGAGTTTCCGTGGGTAAAACCCTAAGGTGAAAAACCCCACAACTTCCTTAGAGATAGAGAGAGCAATGGCTCAACCAAAGTACAACCAAAATACACTAAGATAGTCTCCTAGTAGCAGATGATCCTCCTCCTCACTAGTGCGCCACTTACTGAGTGAGAGAAGTGTGAGTTTCCGAGTGATACAAATAGAGATCTCCCGATCTCTATTTATACTAACCTATTTTCCCAATGACCTTATGGGGCCAACTTGTCTAGCTAGGTACATCCACAATATAATATATATTTTAGGGCCGACCCCACACATGGTGGTCTAATAACCTATCGCCAAGTACACACACTTGTGACACTTGTCAATACACATGACGACACTTCCTTATAGAGGAATAACACATCTCTTATAAGGGTACAATAAATATATATGAAATACATAGATGAAATACATTCCAAAGTTACATATACATCAACACTCCCTCTTAACTAGGAAGGTATTTCTCGACACAGTTCTGCTAGAAGTCTTCTTCTCGGGATCATCATCATCATCATCGTCACTGCTACACTATCTCAACCAATCTCTGACTCTACTCGTCATAGGAAGTTCTACAGAGCCAGTCCTTTTTCATACTGGATGTAGGCCGACCACCTGCAGGTCTTCATCATCATTGGCCATACTGTGGAATCCTCAGGACTAATTACGTGAGTCAACAAAACCTCGAAAGAGCATCCCAGGATTGATTACGAGCACACAGCTCAACCTATCGGCTCTCCCAGGATCTTTTACATATTACTGCACAACTTGTCCACGGCCACAGAGTATCACGAAGCACAACCCAGATGCACACACACAACACTTACACTCAACGACATGGGAGGACCAACCTACCACCATCCGTGAAGGGCTCATAGCACTTACATCAACGACCATGGGAGAACACATCTGCCACCATGTCGAAAAGGCCCTGCACTTACATCAATGAAAATGGGAGAACACATCTACCACCATTTCAAAAAGGCTCTGCACTTACATCAACGCACATGGGAGAACGCATCTACCACCATGTCAGAAAGGCACTGCACTTACATCAATGCACATGGGAGAACGCATCTACCACCACGTTGGAAAGGCTCTGCACTTACATCAACGCACATGGGAGAATGCATCTACCACCATGTTAGAAAGGCATTGCACTTACATCAACGCACATGGGAGAACGCATCTACCACCATGTCGGAAAGGCTCTGCACTTACATCAACACACATGGGAGAATGCATCTACTACCATGTCGAAAAGGCACTGTGCATCTGTGTCTTCGGAAATCATCACACATAATCCAACTGATTATGTACTGTATCCACCTAATACATATGATCATCCTGATCATCATCACTATACCGTCCTGGTACATGTCATCTGGAGCAACATCCTGAAGCTCATCATCATGATCATCCTGATCATACAATGCATCTACTTGATGCATACCAAGTATCTACCTGATACATATCATCATACATGATCCACCTGATACATATACAGATACATGGTCCAAGCATCCAACATGATGCATATACAAAATACATACAAATGATCCAACAGATCATATCCAACATCCAACATGATGCGTACATACATATACATATAAATGATCCAACTGATCATACAAAGCAGAAACTAGAACATCATCCTGATGCTCATCATCCAACGCTTATATCCACAGCCATGTGAAGGATCCTCCTTCCAACATGCTTGGAATGGATTCAGCAAATGTGTCCATCACTTCTTCCTCAAAGTGTCCTCAATCTGAAGAACACCCAGCCTCTCCCTGAAGTACTCGAACTTCACCCCAGCTAGTGGCTTCGTCAGCACATCTACAATCTGCTCGTCCATCGTAATATACAGGAGCTTCACAGCAACTCTCTACACCATATCCCTGATATAGTGATATTTGATCTCTATGTGTTTCGACTTGTCATGAAACACTGGGTTCTCAGACAGCTTCACATAACTCTGGTTATCGCAGAAGATGCCAGTAGCATCCAATGGGAGATCAAATAACTCAGACAGTAGCTTCCGTATCCATACTGCCTCACAACTAGCTGAACAGGCTGCAACATACTCTGCGTCAGCTGCACTTAGTGCTACGCAGGACTGCTTCCTGCTAAACCAAGAGATCACACCTGATCCCATACTGAAGCAGCACCCAGATGTGCTCTTCCTATCTATAGCACTGCCAGCCCAATCTGAATCAACATAACCCTGCAGGTTAAACTTTCGATTCGCTTCATACTTGAGCCCATAATCCACTGTTACACCCTTCAGGTACCTCAGAACATGCTTTACAGCAACCAAGTGAACACTCCTCGGATCTGTCAGGAACTGACTCAATGTGTTCACAGCAAATAAAATATCTAGTCTCATGTTTGTCAGGTACATCAAGGACCCAATCATATGACGATACATAGAGACATCAATCGGCTTAGATGAAGCATCACATAGAAGCTTCAAATTCGATGCCATAGGTGTGGCCATGGCCTTGCAATCCATCATCCCGAACCTCTTCAGGATATCTACAGTATACTTCCCTTGTCCAAGGAAGATCCCATCTGTATTCTGCCACACCTCCATACCTAGGAAATAATGCATCATTCCCAAATCTTTCATATCGAACTCAGCAGCAAGCTTCCTCTTAGTATCTGCAATTAATCTGTCGTCTCCTGTTACAAATAAGTCATCCATGTACAAAAGTAGAATCACAGGATTCCCTTCCTCAACCTTGTAGTAGAGGTTGGAATTCGCTTTACTCTTGGTAAAGCCCAAGCTAGATAGGAAACTGTCCATCCTACCATAACAAGTTCTGGGAGCTTGCTTCAAGCCATACAAGGCTTTCTTCAATCTGCACACATATGACTCCCTGTTATGTATTTCAAAACCGAGTGGCTGCTCCACATATACTTCCTCTTCAACTACACCATTCAAGAAAGCAATCTTGACATCCATCTAGTGTATTTTCCATTTCATTGCTACAGCCGGGGCAAGTACTGTTCTGATGGAAGTATACCTGGCTACAGGTGCAAAAGTTTCTTCATAATCTATTCCCTCTTTCTGAGAGAAGCCACGAGCTACGAATATTGCCTTGTATTTCTCTACACTGCCATCTGCAGCATGCTTGATTTTGTAGATCCATTTGGAAGTCACAATAGACTTCCCTTTAGGTCTTGGGACAACATCCCAAACATCATTCTTCATTATTGATTGGTATTCCTCAACCATGGCATCCTTCCATTCTTTCTTTTCCGCTGCTTCTTCATAACTGGAAGGTTCTTTGTTCATAATGTCACAAAGTAAAGCAACAAAGCTGGTATGTGATCTGGTTCTCTTCTTTGCTCTGTGTTCTTCTTCTAGAATGCCAAATCTTTCTGCATCTTGAATGAGCTCTCTAGCCCATGCAGGTTTCCTCTTGTGAGAGTTATCCTCACGGGGTTGGATCTACAGGTTCTTGCAGATCTTCAAACTCACGAACAACTTTTGGAATTGCTTTAGTCATGGTAGTGTCTTGAAATCTAGTTTCCTTAGGTTCTTCATAAACTTCGATAGGTGCCTTCCTTGATTTGATGAATGTTGAGTTTTCATCAAATGTTACATCCCTACTGACATCAATCTTCTTGAACCTTGGACAGTATATTCTATAATCCTTCGAGCTTTCACTGTAACCCACAAAGATACCCTTCTTTCCTGAAGGATCTAGCTTGGTCCTCTTTTCCTTTGGGACATGTGTGTATACTAGACAACCAAATATTCTGAGATGGATGACTTCAGGTTTCTTACCAGAAAAGACCTCTTCTGGTGTTTTGGTGTCCAATATCTTGTGGGGTGTTCTATTATGAACATATACATCTGTTCTAGCTGCTTCTGCCCATAGATGCATAGGTAGATCCTGGTCATGCAACATTGCCCTTGCTGCTTCCATGATTGTTCTGTTCTTTCTTTCTGCCACTCCATTCTGTTGAGGATTATAAGGAGCAGTCAACTCCCTCTTAATCCCTGAATCACTGCAAAGCTTCTTGAAGTCACCTGAGGTGAATTCTCCACCATTGTCGAATCTGAATGTTTTGATCTTCTTGTCAGTTTGATTCTCCATCAAGGTTTTGAATTCCTTGAACTTATCAAACACCTCATCTTTGTTCTTCAAGAAGTATACCCAAGTCTTCCTGGAGAAGTCATCAATAAATGAGACATAGGAAACATACCCACTTAGAGAACTGGATGACATAGGACCACATACATCTGAGTGGATGATTTCCAGGATATCCTTTGCCTTGCTTTCACTGCTTGGGAAAGCCTTCTTAATGTTCTTACGTTTTGCACATCCTTTGCAAACACCTTCATGTTTGGTCTTGATTTCAGGAAGACCCTCTATAGCCTTGCTTGCAATTGGAAGTGCCCTATAGTGCATATGAGCAATTCTTCTATGCCAAAGTTCACTTGGCTCCATGGATTCATGCACCATGGCATGTTCAGGTTGTCCCTTCAATTTATACAAACCTCCCTCTTGCTCTCCAATCACTACTGCATCATCTATGGTCTTTCCCTTTGGCCACATTAGGACTTGGCCATCCACAAATGCAACCCTTATACCTTTTGCATCCAATGCAGAGATGGAGAATAAGTTCTTCTTGAGCCCAGGTACATAAATGACTTCTTTCATCTTCAAAGATTTTCCAGAATCTACGTTGTAGGAGGCTTCACCACTTCCTTTGATTGGGTATTGATAATCATCCCCAAGTTTCACCTTATGGGGTAATTCATATTCAGATAGATTCACAAAATATTCCTTAAACCCAGTCATGTGTTTGGAAGCCCCACTGTCAATTAACCAATCATTACAACCATGGGAGATAGTACCTGTGAGAGCAGAGATTAGAACATATTATTTTTCACTTGATGAGTCATCATCACTATCATCACTTTCTGCCCTATCCTTCTTCTTGGGTGGTTCATCATCTTCAACAGCATGAGCATGATATCTTTTCCTACTGCCCTTCTTCTTCTTGGTTTTGTTGTTCCTTTTGTTCTTGGGACATTCTGAAGCAAAATGACCTTTCTCATTACATGTGAAGCATCTGAGATCTTTCTTATCTTTGTGTTGATGATAGTGTGAAGATTTCTTGGTATGAGAGTGCTCTCTCTTTGACCTTCCTTTCTTGGTGTGTACTGTGAGAGCTTGATCTTCACTTCCCATCTTTTCTTCTCGGGCCACGAGCCTTGCTTCTTCTTGAGAACATTCTTCCCGCAATCTGTTGAAGGAGATCAACTTCTTCCTTGCACAAATTCCTTGAATAAAGGAATCCCATGACCTGGGTAGGCCATTTAGAGTGGTCATCACAACTTCACCATTCTCCACCATTTCATCTACTGCTTCCAGTTGTTCCTTAATCTGGGAGACCCTAGACAAATAAGATTGAATGGTTTATCCATTCTAAAACTTTACTCCTTTCAATTGGTTCTGTAGGGTCATCTTCCAATTTATGTTCTTCCCTTCAAATAGCTTGGTCAAAGAATCAAACATCTCCTTGGGTGTCTTTAGAGAAGACACATGGGGTATGAGATGGTCTTGATAGAATCAGCAATGATTCTCTTTTCCTTGACCAAGTTCTTCTTATGCAATACATTAGCCTCTTCATCCTCTGGGATAGGGATGTCTTCTTTTACATATGAGTCCAACTCATTCTGTTCCAGGATTAACCCAATCCTATACTTCCAAGCTCGGAAGTTATCAGCCCCTTCAAGCTTATCCTCAAGCTTGGTGTGGTGAGACATCTTAAAGAGTACTTCAAATGGAAATAGAAAAGATTTAGGTCTTACCACTTGAAATGTTGAAAACTGGATCTGGTCCCGGATTAGGGTTTGTCGGAAAAACCCTAAAAATTAAAAATGTGAATTTCAACTTTCTGAAAGGATAGAAAGATGTGCCTTTATGAGCTTATCAACCTGGTGTATTCAGAATTTGAGATCAGCAAAGCTTTACCCTTCAGAATTGCCTTTTTGTCCTCCCGAGTTCACTAGGGAGAGCCCTGAATTAGGGTTTGAGTTTCCTGGAGATCTACCCAGCCAAAAATCTCGATCCAAAGCTCTAAACTTCGATTTTTGCAAGGAGCTTCCAGCTATGTCTTCAAATTTTAGAAATTCCTATTTTTGTGGAAACCCTAATTTTTAGGTCCAAATCTAAAAATGCTCAGAATTGAATTATGATTGGACATATAGATTCTCCTTGATGAGTTGAGTCAATCTACTATACTATGTTTCCAAAAACTGTGGATAGAAACCCAATAAACAAGAAACTCAAGTTTCTGTCACTGCAAAATGTCTTCTTCTCAGGTTAGCTATGATACCATGTTAAATTTTGAGCATTAATTCACAATACTCTAGGATCTTCACTGAGAGAATAACATATACAGTATATCAATGCATGACAATCACAATAAGCATCACAAGAATCAAAAGCATGAGAGACAAGAGACACAGAGTTTCCGTGGGGAAAACCCTAAGGTGAAAAACCCCACAACTTCCTCAGAGATAGAGAGAGCAATGGTTCAACCAAAGTACAACCAAAATACATTGAGATAGTCTCCTAGTAGCAGATGATCCTCCTCCTCACTAGTGCGCCACTTTCTGAGTGAGAGAAGTGTGAGTCTCTGAGTGATACAAATAGAGATCTCCCGATCTCTATTTATACTAACCTGTTTTCCCAGTGATCTTATGGGGCCGACTTGTCTAGCTAGGTACATCCACAATATAATATATATTTCAGGGTCGACCCCACACATGGTGGTCTAATAACCCGTCGCCAAGTACAGACACTTGCGACACTTGTCAATACACATGACGACACTTCCTTATAGAGGAATAACACATCTCTTATAAGGGTACAATAAATATATATGAAACACATAGATGAAATACATTCCGAAGTTACATATACATCAACAAAGGGCCCCTCATCAACCAGAGGTTTTGTTCTTGTTTTTTGCATTTTATTTTATGCAAATAGTTAGTTTATTTTCCTGTATATGTAATTAATTTCATTTTTTCTATACATGGTATTTCTTTCTTCTCTGTAATTTATATCATGCTGCTAACCTAGTTTGTGTTTAGAGAATTAGTAAATGGTCAACCAAAGCATAGCTTTGATAGTTTAATTTCAATTTTTGTAATTAGATAATTTGTTTTCTAATCTCTTGCAATTAGATAGGACTTAGTTAGTTGTTGTTTCTAGCTTAGATTACAATTAGAATTAGTTTCATTAGCTTCTTCTCTATAGCTTGTCGCCAAGTACACACACTTGCGACACTTGTCAATACACATGATGACACTTCCTTATAGAGGAATAACACATCTCTTATAAGGGTACAATAAATATATATGAAATACATAGATGAAATACATTCCAAAATTACATATACATCAACAAAGGGCCCCTCATCAACCGGAGGTTTTGTTCTTGTTTTTTGCATTTTCTTTTATGCAAATAGTTAGTTTATTTTCCTGTATATGTAATTAATTTCGTTTTCTCTGTACATGATATTTCGTTCTTCTCTGTAATTTATATCGTGCTTCTAACCTAGTTTGTGTTTACAGAATTAGTAAATGGTCGACCAAAGCATAGCTTTGATAGTTTAATTTCAGTCTTTTGTAATTAGATAATTTGTTTTTTAATCTCCTACAATTAGATAGGACTTAGTTAGTTGTTGTTTCTAGCTTAGTTTACAATTAGAATTAGTTTCATTAGCTTCTTCTCTGTAGCTGTAGGTTAATTCTATCTCTCATCTCAATCTTGCTTTAGTATATCATAGGAATAGTTTATCTCTCCAACAATGATTAGAATAGGTTGCTCTCTATTATCGTAGCTTCTCAACAAGTCTTCTCACTGATTTCTTTTCATTGTAGGTTCATTTGCATTCACCATCTAATGTTAAGATCATCGAAACTCTCATTTTCCTTAGTTTAATTCGTCTTTCCTCATCCAGACTGTCATTCGGATAGTCATCCGGATCGTCATTCAGACTTTCAATCTTTCTGCACTGTTTTTATGCTCGTTTGAATTCAGTTTCTTAGTTTTTCTTAATTGTAATCCTCCTTCTCTTAATTAGTATTATTAACCATAATTAGTCCCCTATTTTACATGCCATAAAGTTTTAATTAAAATCTTGTTATCATTCTTAGTTGCTTTAACTGTCTTTTAAATTATGTCTTTCATATTTAATTTGCTAACATGTTTGTGTTTCAGAATTTATCAGTTTTATTCCTAGTATAGTTTATCACATGTTCTTAAGATTTAGTTTAGATTAGAATTAATAATTTTATTTTCCAAATATTCTAGTTTTGATAGTTTCATTTATTAAGAATTAATATTAGTTTCTTATTTTTAGATAGATAATGAAGATGTTTATGGAATATAATTTGGATTCAGAAATTAATATCTTTATCAAGTTTTCTACTTACTTCCAAATCAAGTTTAGAAGTAAATATCTTTATTAAGTTTTCTACTTGATTCTAGTTTTCATTAGTTTCATATTATTCTGCTCATGGATAGTAGATAGATCAGAATGTTTAAAGTTAACTGTAATTGGTCTCTTTGTGTTTTACATGTCTTTGTTGCAATTAGATTAGATTTATTTCCGTTTTGTTTTGCTATTACATTTGAAAGTCATTACGATACATTTACTCCAGTTCCTATTACTTTTGACTTACAACATCAAGGAAAATGGAATTAGAATTACATGCTTTAGTGTAGTCTTGAATAGTTATTGAATTTATTACATAGTCTATCGTTTTGTTTTTTATTAACATAGTTTTCTGTCTATGTAATTTATCATCGAATCAATTCATTTCATAGATAGGTCTCTAATTTATTTACAGTTGTTTTCTAATTCCTAGATTAGAATATGAAATTAGGTAGTTTCCATTTTCATAGTTAATAGTTCACTTTTTATAAAGTAAAGTAGTATGATTTGACACTATTCTAATATGTTTGTTTAACTAAGTTTGATTTAGTTCTTTTTATTGTTTTTTTGACTCAGTTTTTAATTTTGAAAGATCTTTCGATCTTTTCTTTATTAAATATTTTTAAGGTCTGACAAGCCGAAAATCTTAGGTACCATTCTACCTTAGCATATACTTTGCCTCAAATCTAAGATTACCAGCCCTGGTCGATAATTAAATATTAGGTGTTTTCTTTGAGATAGCTCACACACCCAACATAGATCAAGAGAGTGGCGATGGTTTAATACAAGCCGAGAGGATGCGAGCTAGTGCATTTACTCCCTGCAAGGTAGTTGTTGCATCAACGATGGAGTTTGGGATGAGAGGTACCTACCCCATTAATTCG
The DNA here is from genome assembly GCA_027924585.1 of Larix kaempferi. NCBI lineage: Eukaryota > Viridiplantae > Streptophyta > Pinopsida > Pinales > Pinaceae > Larix > Larix kaempferi. The sequence continues at coordinate 48,333,247 of BSBM01000093.1, read as the reverse complement.
TTCTCCTGCCCCATATGACATCCATGTGCATCCACTCCAGCTGCAGAGATAAGGCGGGCACAATGGCCTGAAATGGTATTAGCATCTGGAAAGACATTCTAACTGCTTCTTAGCCGAGCTTTGAACCTCTTGCCATTGCTCTAGTTTGTGTAGTCCTCAAGTGGTAGTTATCAATGACGAGACCACGAGGAACACCGAGAAGGGGTGGTAATAGGCGTGGTGCAGGCAGGAGCACCAGAAACAACTCGGATTGGGTAGCCATGGATGGTTATGCAGACGGTGTCTCTGTCTCAACCTAAGGCCTAATTGATAGAAGAGAAGCGCGCAGAGTGTCGGTAATTTTGGCCTTGGGGCGGCAAGGAGGTAGAATTAATTATTACTAGTTGATAAAAAAAATGATGTGCACCCTTATGGAGGAAATGGCAAAGCGGGGAAGCATCTTGAGTATGTGGACTCTAGCTTTGCTTGGGAGAACTACTCCTTGGGGAGCAATGAACACGATGGCTTGCAGCAGGAAGATAGACATGGAGGGAACACTGGGCACGTTGGTATTTCGTCGATTGGTGGTGCTCCCGTTGCCACTTATGGAGGTCACCTTGGGGCCGGGTTTACCCTGGGAACCTCTTCACAGCCTCCACCCTTAACGGTTCCATCCACCATGGGCCCGCTGCTGCACAAGGGAACTCGAGAGAAGGAGGCAGGAAACGTTTCTCCAGGTCGTAAAGCAATGACTCAGTCTCCTTATCTCCCTACTCAGAGCTTGGGCGATGATTTATATGGTAGCTTCCCCATCTTGGAGGAAATGTCTGACCTTCCTTATGTAGAAGCAATCTCCTAGGATGGACATGGTGGCACTGGGTTACCTTTGTGAAACTCAACTTCTCTGTTTTAATTTACTTTACTGTTTTTGTTTTAGTCATATAATTACGTATGTTATATATAAATTGAATCAGAACTAGAACTACAGTTATGACGGGCTGCCCTACATGGGTTATTTTTGTCACATAAATAGCTTTTTCAACAGTTTTGAGCACCTGGATTAGTGGCTTCACTACCTCGGGCCACCCCAACATGCAGATAGACATGTAATTTTTAAATCTCGGATATAATATACTGATGTAACTTTACAAAAAAAACAAGTTAAAGAGGTAAATATCTATGTTAAATTACTCCCTTTACTATCCCAAGGTTTGAAATCTTCTATAATTAATGTCATGTTTGGGATGAGTTTATGATGGGTTTGATATCACACAAAGGTTATCCCATGCATTAATTCCTTGGGATATAGTGCATTAAATGTTAGATTTTCCCAACATCATTGGAATTAGGTTTCTGCAATGGTTATTTTTGTAAGTCTAATAATGAGATTCGATACTCTATCAGCTAATAAGGGATCTCAGGGATAAATCATTGGTGATCACAAGAGGATAATGCATGGGAAAACTTTGATGAGTTCGGTCCGACCTAAATAGCTAGGTCCAATGGGAAGGTGTACGACATGAGCCTTGTCATTAGATATGTGTTTACAGGAAAATATTCAAAGGAAAACAATTGTGACTCTGATGTGATACGTCTGATGAGAAAAGTCTAATATAGACTTTTTCGAGAGATGTCCATCAGGGTTTTAGAAAAGGTGTATTAGAAGGCATCCTGATGGGACATATCCGATATAGACCTTTTTGGGAGATGCTCATTGGGGAATTAGAAAATTTATATCATATATGAACTATGCAATTTTTTAGACTCTACAATGAACTATGCTTCATTTTAAGCAATCATATATTTATTTTAGATGCAACCAAAATTGACATTTTAATTGTTTTGTCTTTTGCACAAAGAAGAGATGTTGGATAGTGATGTGATAATGTTTCCATTTCAATTTGAATAGGCCCTTAACGTAAAAGATTTATTTGTTTTATGTTTATTAGATGTATATGATTTGCAGATAACAATAGATGTTGGCATGGGGTTAGACCACATGAAGTGCGGAAGCCGACAGTGATGAGGACCATCCATAGAAGAAAGTACCATTTGCGGAAAACAAGGAGCCAACGAAAGCGCAAGATTAGTTTAGTTAGTTAGAATGGGTCATTTGGACCATTTTGTAACCACTACAGTTTCCTATAAATAGGACTATGATTGTAAGCCTAAGGGCATCAATTGATCAATAGACAAGTGGATGAATTGTGTAAAGTTTTGCTCTCCCTTCGACAAGTTTTGTATGGATCCACGATAAGTGTTTGGAATTGTCCCTGCGAAGGTTGTACCGCAGGTTTTTGATGATTTAATGCATGAATATGTTCGGATGTGTCTCTTTCTCATCTTTGTTTGTGTTGAATGATGAATGCGACCTAAATACTGTGTTATGCTTAAGTTCTGTTGTTCTGTAATTTTTGTTGATGCAATTGCTAGTCTTACCATGTTAGTGCGAATGTCGATTATATATTGAATATGTGAATGATGAATGTATGTTTGAATTGGTAAGCATGATGCGAAGATAAATCTCTGGTTACTGTAGCAATAAAGTGAGAATAGATGCATTTCCTCCCCCTACTGTGGAAACCTGGTTCCTGCAGCCCCCTTAATCATCTCGGGTGAGACTTCACTCGCTTTGTGGGTGTTGCTGGAAAGGGTAAAACCTTTCTAGGCCGGTGCTTAAGGGTGTTTGGTTGCTGTTTGTTGAAAGTAGTGTGAAGTGAACCCCTGTCGATAGAACTGTGTCAACAAATGGTTCCATTTCCAGGACCTTGAGGAAGAAAGAAGAGGACATGCTGTGGCATCCAACAAAACCAGAGATTCAAGATTGGTTCGATAGAAAGACACAGGAATTTGCGGAAGGGGAAATTCGGAATCCTGGGAAGATGACGAGCAGCTGGTTGCAAAAGAATATCTATTCTGATATTCACAAGGTATTTTTTTCCGAATTTTCAGTATTATTGCATGAGTGGTTGGCGCAACTGACATTTCAAAAGAAAAATTGCCAAGGATGTGAACCGGACCATTAGACTCCATAATTGATCCAATAGTTAAAACAGGTCGAAAATAGGGTATCAAGGGATGTCGAATTTTGGGTAGATAGTATCCTAGAGGGATACATCACTGAGTTTGTTGGTGATACAATCAAATCATACAATGACGCAGAAAGGAATTTTTTCAAAGGATGTAATTGAGATTTCTACTATCGCTAAAGTTGTGGAGTAAGATGCTCATATGCGAAAAGGGTATATTGAAGATGAATTCCGACGCATAGGAGATCGGTGTGCGGAGGTTGTGGGTCCCATGGGAAGGTGTACGACATGAGCCTTATCATTGGATATGTGTTTATGGAAAAATATTCAAAGGAAAACAATTGTGACTCTGATGTGATAAGTCTGATGAGACAAGTATTATATAGAATTTTTCGAGAGACGTCCATCAGGGTTTTTAGAAAAGGTGTATTAGAAGGCATCATGATGGGACATATCCAATATAGACCTTTTTGGGAGATAATCATTGGGGATTTAGAAAATTTATATCATATATGAACTATGCAATTTTTGAGACTCTACAATAAACTATGCTTAATTTTAAGCAATCATATATTTATTTTAGATGCAACCAAAATTGACATTTTAATTGTTTTGTCTTTTGCACGAAGAAGAGATGTTGGATAGTGATGTGACAATGTTTCCATTTCAATTTGAATAGGCTCTTAACGTAAAAGATTTATTTGTTTTATGTTTATTAGATGTATTTGATTTGCAGATAACAATAGATGTTGGCATGGGGTTAGACCGCATGAAGTGCGGAAGCCGACAACAACGAGAAGGACCATCTGCGGAAGAAAGTACAATTTGCGGAAAACAAGGATCCAACAAAAGCGCAAGATTAGTTTAGTTGGTTAGAATGGATTATTTGGACCATTTTGTAACTACTATAGTTTCCTATAAATAGGACTATGATTGTAAGCCTAAGGGCATCAGTTGATCAATATACAAGTGGATGAATTGTGTAATGTTTTGCTCTGCCTTCAACAAGTTTTGTATGGATCCATGATAAGTGTTTGGAACTGTCCCTGCGAAGGTTGTACCACAGGTTTTTGATGATTTAATGCATGAAGATGTTCGGATATGTCTCTTTCTCATCTCTGTTTGTGTTGAATGATGAATGCGACCTAAATACTGTGTTATGCTTAAGTTCTGTTGTTATGTTATTTTTGTTGATGCGATCGCCAGTCTTACCATGTTAGTGCGAATGTCGATTATATATTGAATATGCGAATGATGAATGTATGTTTTAATTGGTAAGCATGATGCGAAGATAAATCTCTGGTTTCAGTAGCAATAAAGTGAGAATAGATGCATTTCCTCCCCCTACTGAGGAAACCTGGTTCCTGCAGCCTCCTTAATCATCTTGGGTGAGACTTCACTCGCTCTGCGGGTGTTGCTGGAATGGGTAAAACCTTTCTGGGCCGGTGCTTAAGGGTTTTTGGTTGATTTTTGTTGAAAGTAGTGCGAAGTGAACCCTTGTCGACAGAACTGTGTCAACAAATGGTTCCATTTCCAGGACCTTGAGGAATAAAAAGAGGACATGTTGTGGCATCCGACGAAACCGGAGATTCAAGATTGGTTCGATAGAAAGACACAGGAATTTGCGGAAGGAGAAATTTGAAATCCTGGGAAGATGACGAGCAACTGGTTGCAAAAGAATATCTATTCTGATATTCATGAGGTATTTTTTTGCGAGTTTTCGGTATTGTTGCACGAGTGGTTGGTGCAACTGACATTTCAAAAGAAAAATTGCCAAAGATGTGAACCTGACCATTAGACTCCATAATTGATCCAACAGTTAAAATAGGTCGAAAATAGGGTATCAAGGGCTGTCGAAATCTGGGTAGATAGTATCCTAGAGGGATACATCATTAAGTTTGTCGTTGATACAATCAAATCATACAATGACGCAGAAAGGAATTTTTTCAAAGGACGTAGAGGGAGATTTCTACTATTGTTGAAGTTGTGGAGTAAGATGCTCGTATGCGAAAAGGGTATACTGAAGATTAATTCCGACACGTAGGAGATCGGTGTGCGGAGGTTGTGGGTCCGATGGGAAGGTGTACGACATGAGCCTTATCATTGGATATGTGTTTACGGAAAAATATTCAAAGGAAAACATTTGTGACTTTGATGTGATAAGTCTGATGAGACAAGTCTAATATAGAATTTTTAGAGAGACATCCATCAGGGTTTTAGAAAAGGTGTATTAGAAGGCATCATGATGGGACATATCCAATATAGACCTTTTTGGGAAATGCTCATTGGGGATTTAGAAAATTTATATCATATATGAACTATGCAATTTTTGAGACTCTACAATAAACTATGCTTCATTTTAAGCAATCATATATTTATTTTAGATGCAACCAAAATTGACATTTTAATTGTTTTGTCTTTTGCACGAAGAAGAGATGTTGGATAGTGATGTGACAATGTTTCCATTTCAATTTGAATAGGCTCTTAATGTAAAAGATATATTTCTTTTATGTTTATTAGATGTATCTGATTTACAGATAACAATAGATGTTGGCACGGGGTTAGACCGCATGAAGTGTGGAAGCCAACAACAACGAGAAGGACCATCCGTGGAAGAAAGTACGATTCACGGAAAACAAAGAGCCAACGAAAGTGCAAGATTAGTTTAGTTAGTTAGAATGGATCATTTGGACCATTTTGTAACTGCTATAGTTTCCTATAAATAGGACTTTGATTGTAAGCCTAAGGGCATCAGTTGATCAATATACAAGTGGATGAATTGTGTAATGTTTTGCTTTGCCTTCGACAAGTTTTGTATGGATCCACGATAAGTGTTTGGAACTGTCCCTGCAAAGGTTGTACCGCAGGCTTTTGATGATTTAATGCATGAAGATGTTCGGATATGTCTCTTTCTCATCTCTTATTGTGTTGAATGATGAATGCAACCTAAATACTGTGTTATGCTTAAGTTATGTTGTTATGTAATTTTTGTTGATGCGATTGCCAGTCTTACCATGTTAGTGCGAATGTCAATTATATATTGAATATGCGAATGATGAATGTATGCTTGAATTGGTAAGCATGATGCGAAGATAAATATATGGTTTATATAGCAATAAAGTGAGAATAGATGCATTTCCTCCCCTTACTGCAGAAACTTGGTTCCTGCAGCCCCCTTAATCATCTCTGGTGAGACTTCACTCGCTCTGCGGGTGTTGTTGGAATGGGTAAAACCTTTCTGGGCCGGTGCTTAAGGGTTTTTGGTTGCTGTTTTTTGAAAGTAGTACGAAGTGAACCCCTATCGACAAAATTGTGTCAACAAATGGTTCTATTTCCAGGACCTTGAGGAAGAAAGAAGAGGATAGGCTATGGCATTCGACGAAACTGGAGATTCAAGATTGGTTCGATAGAAAGAGATAGGAATTTACGAAAGGAGAAATTTGGAATCCTGGGAAGATGACGAGCAGCTAGTTGCAAAAGAATATCTATTCTAATATTCACGAGGTATTTTTTTGCGAATTTCCAGTATTGTTGCATGAGTGGTTGGCGCAACTGACATTTCAAAGTAAAAATTGCCAAGGATGTGAACCTGACCATTAGACTCCATAATTGATCCAACAGTTAAAACAAGTCAAAAATAGGGTATCAAGGGCTGTCGAATTCTTGGTAGATAGTATCCTAGAGGGATACATCACTGAGTTTGTCGTTGATACAATCAAATCATACAACAACACAGAAAGGAAATTTTTCAAAGGACGTAGAGGGAGATTTCTACTATCACTGAAGTTGTGGAGTAAGATGCTCGTATGCGAAAAGGGTATTCTGAAGATGAATTCCGACGCGTAGGAGATTGGTGTGCGGAGGTTGTGGGTCCGATGGGAAGGTGTACGACATGAGCCTTATCATTGGATATGTGTTTATAGGAAAATATTCAAAGGAAAACAATTGTGACTCTGATGTGATAAGTCTAATGAGACAAGTCTAATATAGACTTTTTCGAGAGACGTCCATCAAGGTTTTAGAAAAGGTGTATTAGAAGGCATCATGATGGGACATATCCGATATAGACCTTTTTGGGAGATGCTCATTGGGGATTTAGAAAATTTATATCATATATGAACTATGCAATTTTTTAGACTCTACAATGAACTATGCTTCATTTTAAGCAATCATATATTTATTTTAGATGCAACCAAAATTGACATTTTAATTGTTTTGTCTTTTTCACAAAGAAGAGATGTTGGATAGTGATGTGACAATGTTTCCATTTCAATTTGAATAGGCTCTTAACATAAAAGATTTATTTGTTTTATGTTTATTAGATGTATCTGATTTGTAGATAACAATAGATGTTGGCATGGGGTTAGACCGCATGAAGTGCGGAAGCTGACAGCGACAAGAAGGACCATCCACGGAAGAAAGTACCATTCGTGGAAAACAAGGAGCCAACGAAAGCGCAAGATTAGTTTAGTTAGTTAGAATGGATCATTTGGAACATTTTGTAACCGCTATAGTTTCCTATAAATAGGACTATGATTGTAAGCCTAAAGGCATTGGTTGATCAATATACAAGTGGATGAATTGTGTAATGTTTTGCTTTGCCTTTGACAAGTTTTGTATGGATCCATGATAAGTGTTTGGAACTGTCCCTGCGGAGGTTGTACCACAGATTTTTATGATTTAATGCATGAAGATGTTCGGATCTGTCTCTTTCTCATCTCTGTTTGTGTTGAATGATGAATGCAACCTAAATACTGTGTTATGCTTAAGTTCTGTTGTTCTATAATTTTCGTTGATGCGATCGCTAGTCTTACCATGTTAGTGTGAATGTCGATTATATATTGAAAGTGCGAATGATGAATGTATGTTTGAATTGGTAAGCATGATGCGAAGATAAATCTATGGTTTCTGTAGAAATAAAGTGAGAATAGATGCATTTCCTCCCCCTACTGCGGAAACCTGGTTCCTGCAGCCCCCTTAATCATCTCGGGTGAGACTTCACTCACTCTGTGGGTGTTGCTAGAATGGGTAAAACCTTTCTAGGCCGATGCTTAAGGGTTTTTGGTTGCTGTTTGTTGAAAGTAGTGCGAAGTGAACCCCTGTCGACAGAACTGTGTCAACAAATGGTTCCATTTCCAGGACCTTTAGGAAGAAAGAAGAGGACATGCTGTGGCATTCGACAAAACCGAAGATTCAATATTGGTTCGATAGAAAGACATAAGAATTTGCGGAAGGAGAAATTTAGAACCTGGGAAGATGACGAGAAGCTAGTTGCAAAAGAATATCTATCTTGATATTCACGAGGTATTTTTTTGCGAATTTCCAGTATTGTTGCACAAGTGGTTGGCGCAACTGACATTTCAAAAGAAAAATTGCCAAGGATGTGAACCTGACCATTAGACTCCATAATTGATCCAACAGTTAAAACAGGTCGAAAATAGGGTATCAAGGGCTGTCGAATTCTTGGTAGATAGTATCCTAGAGGGATACATCACTGAGTTTGTCATTGATACAATCAAATCATACAACGATGCAGAAAGGAAATTTTTCAAAGGACGTAGAGGGATATTTCTACTATCACTAAAGTTGTGGGGTAAGATGCTCGTATGCGAAAAGGGTACACTGAAGATGAATTCCGACGTGTAGGAGATCGGTGTGCGGAGGTTGTGGGTACCGCGTGAATGTGGGTCTAATAGAAAGATGAGGGGTAGATGGACATGAGCGACGATGAATTTCTAAGGGAGGTTGAGGAAGATTGTGGTACCTTGAGAAGTGGGGCGATATTCCAACGACCAGAGAAGAAGAGGAGGACTAAGAGAGAGTCTCCTTAGGAAACCAAAACGGAAAAAATATGAAACCAGACCACAAGGGACGAAGTGACCTTATTGCGATGAATAAGGTGATCAGGATACCCCAGAAGCCGAAGAGGGACAGACCCTAAGCGACAATGTACCCTCAAATCCACGCACTACTCAGAACTTTGTAGGAAGAAATACAAGTTATTTGCAAAGCTGTCCTACATGTTAGAACAATGGTAAGAGTAGCAGATAAGTAAATAACAACAGTAGGAGCGCAATAATGGCAGGTGACAACGTAAAAATTACAATTTTATAGGGTAACGAGACTGAGGATCCCGAACAATATTGGTTTTTGTTTGAAGTGGTATGGACTGTGAAGCGGGTCCAGGAAAAAGATATCAAAAAGGGCCAACTAGCGACTACCTTCAGGGGTCGTGCGCTAGATTGGTTTATGAAATTTACAAAGGTACTGACAGGAACTCCAGATAAAACACTGCAATAGATTAGGGCAAGACTGATTGATGAATTTAGAAAACCAAAATTTGAGTCACAGTACATCACAGAGCTAAAGGAAATCAAGCAGTTTCCAAATGAATCAGTGTGGGAATTCGACCAGCGGTATAAAATGTTAATGGCAAAGGTGAGTTTCGGGATGAGCGACATACAACATAAAGAGTGGTTCATCGCAGGATTGGTGCCACACATTCGAAGACTGCTGATGCAACATAAAGTAACATCTTAGGTAGAAGTGTTGGAAATTGCAATGAAGGTGGAGTCTTCACCGATCGACAAAACAGGCATAGGAATGGATCGGATACAAACGCAGTTGGAAAATTTGGTGATTTAGCTACAAGATATTAAGAAGGGAAAAGAAGTCCGCAAAGACATATGGTGCAGTAGATGCCAAAAAAAAGGACATCACAAAGATTAGTGCCCAAAATTTCGAGAGTATTTACATTCGGGTGCACCAAATCCCCTTAGTCAGGGAGGAATGCCTTGGTGTCACGTCTGTTAGATTGGAGAACATCGACCAGAAGAATGTGTGTACCTGTAGAATATGGTGTCAAAGCCAGTTAATTTGTATTGCAAATTTTGTCGATCGATTGGCCATGAGGAAAAAGATTGTAGGGCTTACGACCTACTCCAAGAAAGGACTGCGGATACACTCTTCATGAAGGGAGAGGAGCAACCGCCGGTACAGCAACAACACCAGTAAAATCAACAACAGACTCACTATAATTCACAACTGCAGTATGATCAGTCTCAATATGGTCAACCGCAATATCGATCATCACAATATGGTCAACCGCAATATCAACCACCGCAGTATGGTCAACCACAATATCCACAACCACAGTACCCGCCATACGTGCCACTGTGAGCAGGTTTCATAGGGGGGTTCCACGGAGGTCTACGTACCGGTGCCGGTCGAGGAGGAATTGCTAGACGAGGTCTAGGACCAATCATATGTTACAATTGTGTTCAGTCGAGGCATTACCAAAAGGATTTCCCGAATCCACCCCACAATGCACTTAATGCAGCGTTGCGGACCATGGTGTCGAAGACTTTCCTCATCTCATCACGAAGTGGAAAACTAAGAACCTACCCCCGCCTCCACCAAATCAGAATTTGAACAAGAATCCTCCACCAGCAGTACAAAATATATCAACAGAGGTAATAGGTCGAATGACAGTTGTAGGAGTAGTGACCCACGGAGGAGCTGCAACAGGGGAAGATAGGCCACAATCGAGTGTTCGACCGATAGTGAGAAAACAAGTCACATTTGATGTGGAAGAAGAAAGGGATATTTTCTTTAAAGCATAGGAGGAAATGAGACAGATGAGGTAGCCACCTCTTCACTAGAAAGAATTCATGTACGACATGCCACCGATATTCGACACGACGAATTCACAAAAAAATACTAACACCTTAAGAGCCTTCCTAGAGAGCTACCTGAATTTGAAAAAATATCAAGACGCATTGGCAGAGATATCTAGCTTGTTGCATCGACATGAGGGTTCATGATAGGATCAAACGGTCAATCGAATACATAAGAGAAAGACAGGAAGAGAAATGATGATGTCTGCGCAAATCAGAGCATTCGATGTCGACTCCATTATCTTAGACCTGGGATCAGATGTAAACATTCTGACAAAAAAGACTTGGGAAATGATGGGGAAACCATAGTTGGCATGGTCCCTGGTACAACTACGACTAGCGAATCAAATTAAGGTCACTCTGATTGGTCGATTATGCTAGGTCCCAGTTGAGATAGAAGGACTCAAAACATACGCAGATTTTGATGTGATAGAGATTGTCGAAAACACAATCCCCTATCCATTGGTGCTAGGGATAGACTGGGAGATGGAGAATCAAGCCATCATCAATTTCAAAAAATGAACCATGTCTTTCGAAAACCACAAGATGAGGGTAGTTGCACCTCTCGATCCTGCAGAAGGGAGGATAAATGTTGAGCTGACAAGGGATGAATTCACTGAGGGATGGGATAGTCTCTACAACATATCAGAAAACTACGTCAATCCCACTGAAGATGGAGAGTTAGGATGGCCCAGCATCAGTTCGGCATCGTTAGATTCAGATGAAGAACTTGAAAATTGGCAGAATCGACTACATGAAGTATCATTTATGAGGTGTGCATGGATCACCCAGTCGCTGAGATGGGTAGCTACAAAAGCGTGCGAACTACCAACATATGAGGGGTTTCCCAACTTGACTACATTTATAACTGAGTTTGAAGAAAAAGTGGTAGAACCACAACGATTATTGGCCTTGGAGGAAGCCCTAAATGATACACCAATGCGATGGTGGGAGGCGCACAAGTCAACAATAACAAACTGGCTATTATGTCGACACCTAATGGAGGTTAGGTTCACCGACACTGAAGCATACTATGGAAGGAAGTACAATGGAAAAGGATATCCACAGGAGCATTTGAATGAATGTCAAAACAAATGGGGAACACGATCAAAACAAGAATGGATCCACGCATTTATTCACACATTGGATGAAGTGCCCTGAATTTGGTATATCGTAGCAGAGCTGCGACGTGGAACAACCACATGGGAACAGATGACTATTGGCTTTACCCAAACTTTCAGTTTATCTGACGAAAACCGCTTCATCCAAAGCGCGTTACAGGAGGTCCATGAGAAAGTACTCAAAATAGTTCCAACAGAAAAACCTATAGGGATTCAGTGGACTACGATACCAAAAATGCTGATGGAATGCTACAACATAACAGGATAACCAGACGATGAGGATGATCCGAGGGCTACATATATACCAGAATCAGAAGGAAGTCACAATGTCGAAGCACCAAATATGACTTTCGACAAGTTTCAGCAGCCATTGCAGATCAAGAAAGTGAACATTAGGTCGAAAGAGAATCCCAAGTGTACGAGCATCGAAGATTATGTGAGGACTCGACCATTGCCAAGGTGACTGACCTATTACACGAGTTTCAGGACATGTTTCCGACAAAGTTTTTGGAGATGAAAGGTATTTTTGGAGACCTAGGCGAGATGAAAATCCCACTAAAACCCGATGCGAAGCCAGTAAATCAACGACCTTACAAGTTGAATCCGAGGTATAAGGAGCATGTGAAAGCCGAAATTGAGAGAATGCTGGAAGCAAGAATTATATAACCAGTGGATCAATCTGATGGTGGTCCAAGATAAGAAAACTGGCGAAGTCAGGATTTGTGTCGATTTAAGAAAGATGAATGATGCATGTTTACATGATCCATTCTCTATACCATTCACAGATGAAGTGTTAGAAGGTGTGGGAGGTCAGGAAATATACTTCTTCACAGAAGGATTCTCAGGATACCACCAGATAAAAATTGCGAAGGAGGATCAGCACAAAACAACGTTTGTCACAGAATGGGAATGTTTTCAATATACAGTGATGCCATTCGGCCTGAAGAATGCGCCAGCAATCTTTTCAAGACTGGTAGTTGATGTGTTCAAGGATTTCATCTATAAATTTATTACAGTATACATGGATAATTGGATAGTATACAGGTTGGTTAAGGATCACGTTTCTAACCTGAGGTTGATGCTGGAAAGATGTCAACAACACCAGATTTCACTAAACCTGAAGAAGTGCATTTTTTGCATTCTATTTGAGATTCTACTGGGACACATTGTATGCAGGGAAGGAATGTTGGTCGACCCTATGAAGATCACGATTATCGTCGATCTACCCCCACCGATGACAGTAAAACAATTAAGAGAAACGTTAGGACACACGGGATACTACAGGAATTTTATCAGAGGTTATGCAGCGATCACAGCACCGATGGAAAACATGTTTAAGAAGGATTCCAAGTTCGAGTGGAACGAAGAATTCCAAAAGAGCCTTGATACACTGAAAGCGAAGATGGTCGCAGCACCAATACTAGTGTTTCCCAATTGGATGAAGGAATTCCATGTTCATGTCGACGCGTCATTAGTCGCACTAGGAGTAGTATTGGCACAACCAGGAGAAGGAGCAATCGACCACCCGATCACATTCGCAAGCAGGAAGTTGTCTACTGCAGAGAAGAACTACATGACGAAGGAAAGGGAAGGGTTGGCGATGGTCTTCGCCCTACATAAGTTTCAAAATTATCACTTAGGAGGCCATTTTGAAATGTTCACTAATCATTGAACACTCAAATATTTAGTGAACAACCCTATGTTGCGGGGGGGGGAATTCGTCGATGGCTATTTCTCTTCAAAGAATTTGACCTCGAGATTATTGTGAAACCTGGGCGATTGAATGCGGGACTAGATCATCTATCGTGGATAGAATCAGGAGAAGAACCAAGAAATATTGATGAAGGGTTTCTCGATACTTAGTTATTCAGGGTTGGAATGGTCGATGACCATTACGATCACATCATTCAATTTTTGGCGATAGGGAAGGCTCTGGATGAATTTACTACCAACCAAAAGAAACAATTAGTTGTCAGAGCTGCAGATTTCCAACTTATTGCAGGGAAACTATATAAGATATGACCAGATGAGATACTTCTAGGATATGTCCTTCCGCATGAACATGAAAGAATCTTAGTGGAAGATCACAATGGGATCGCAGGAGGACACTATGGAGGACGTGCCACTACTAGAAATATACTTTGAGTTGGACTATGGTGGCCGACGATGCATGGAGATGCTGCAAACTACGCAAAAAGCTGCGACGTATGTCAAAGAACAAGGAAACCGTCATGAAGGGATGAAATTCCATTAGTACCTCAATTGACACTACGGGCTTTCGACAAGTGGGAAATCGAATTTGTGGGACCTATCAACCCACCAGGGAAAAGAACAGGGTCGTGCTACATAATTACTACGATAGATTATTTGACGTGATGGGCGGAACCCGCACTAGTGAAAGATTGCACGGATGCAACTGCAACAAGGTTTCTCTTCGATAATGTGGTCGCCAAGTTTGGGTGCCCAAAGATACTGATGAGCAACCAGGGTACTCATTTTTTCAATCAAACGATCACAACGATGACAAAGGAGTTCCAAATTCAACATAGGAAGAGTACCCCATATCACCCACAAGCTAACAGTATAGTTGAGGCATTTAACAAAATATTAGAACATGCACTCACAAAGGTGTGCAACACAAACCGCGGCGATTGGGATTTGAAGATTCCAGCGATATTGTGGACTTATAGAACAACTTGCAAATGATTGACAGGATAGAATCCTATCAAGTTAGTCTACGCATAGGAAGCAGTAATTCCAATGGAGTATATCGTCCCAAGTCTACGCATCGCAGCAGCCACAGGAATGAGCAATGATGGAGCAATTGAAGAACGGTTGGCACAGTTAGTATAGCTTGATGAGGATTGATTTGCTGCAGGATTCCACTAGAAGGTAGAAAAGGATCGATAGAAGGCTTGGCACAATCGCCACATCAAAACAAAGCACTTCCAGCGAGGAGATATGGTCCTATTATATGACAGTAAGTTTGAAAAGCATCCAGGTAAGCTGCAGATGCATTGGTTGGGTCCTTATATCATAAATTTTGTTACTGATGGAGGTGCGGTGTAGTTACAAAGGCTAGATGGGACATTGGCGATAAACCTAGTAACTGGGAATTGGCTAAAACCATATCACCATAACCAGGTGCATAGCAGCTAAGAAACGAGTCGAAAAAAAAGAAGAGCAATAATGACAAAAAGTGGGAGACATAGCAAGAATGGTCACTCGTCGACATTTAGCACGCATGAGTCAATTCAGAGCATAATTACAGTGGCTAAGCATCAACGGAAGACGTCAAAATTTTATGATGACACACTTGACGACAAAATCTGATGAATACGCGAAAGATTTAGTGAATGAATTGACAATCATGCATCGAGGACATGAGGAACGAGCATAGATACACATGAAAAGATTGGAAGATGAAGGCTTATGTGCATTATGAAGAAATTCAGTAAGTTGAATGAGCGATTCCAAGGAAGCTGTGGGATAAGGAAGTGAGATTAGAAAGCTGCAATGGTGCATTTCGTTTCCAGCGGAAGCACCCAAGGTGTGCTAAGGGCAAGGACGATAAGTGTTCATGAGCAGCCAACAAATGTAGAGGCATCATGTATCATGAAGAACAAATATGAGGTCTTACCTGAGATATCTAAGCAAGTTTTAAGTGTTAGAAGAGAAGCGGTCCCTCTGACCACAAAAGTAACAAGTGCAAAGGCACGCCAATACCAGCAAAGGATGCTCAAATGCGTGAAACAAATGTGCTGGACCACTACGTCTTTTCCACAATTTGGTGCTCTCGATGAACTTTTGTCCAATCGCAATCCAGGGTTGAAGGTAACAGACGGTCGAGAAGGGATAGATGATGAAGGTTCTAAGAGACTAGAAGATGAGTTCAAGAAGTACATGATAATGACCAAAAGACTGGAGGATGAGTTCAAGAAGTACATGACAGCGAGCACCATATGGAAGGATCAGCTTCATAAGTACTAAACAATGAAGGACAAGAACAGTTCCAACAAGGTCCAATTGAGTTGGCTCGAGGGTGAGCCACAAGTTTGTGTTGTGGGCCTGTTGGAATGGGGTTAGACCGCATGAAGTGCAGAAGCCGACAGCGACAAGAAGGACCATCCACGGAAGAAAGGACCATTCACGGAGAACAAGGAGCCAACAAAAGCACAAGATTATTTTAGTTAGATCTATGTTTGTGTTGAATGATGAATGCGACCTAAATACTGTGTTATGCTTAAGTTCTGTTGTTCTGTAATTTCTATTGATGTGATCACTAGTCTTACCATGTTAGTGCGAATGTCGATTATATATTGAATATGTGAATGATGAATGTATGTTTGAATTGGTAAGCATGATGCGAAGATAAATCTTTGGTTTCTGTAGAAATAGAGTGAGAATAGATGCATGTCCTCCCTCTACTGCGGAAACCTGGTTCCTGCATCCCCCTTAATCATCTCGGGTAAGACTTCACTCGCTCTACGGGTGTTGCTGGAAAGGGAAAAACCTTTCTGGGCTGATGCTTAAGGGTGTTTAGTTGGTGTTTGTTGATAGCAGTGCGAAGTGAACCCCTGTCGACAAAATTGTGTCAATAATAGATTTTCATATTAAATGAAAGCCAGTCCAATTATTAGTTAAATTGTTTAGCTCCCACGAGATAGGACATAGATATTTGTTCATTAACTTAATTAGTTAATATCAAACTTTGCATTTGCATTCTTTAGCTGTTAATTTATGATTCTATAGTTGTCTATGTTGCGGTTATGGGATCATATTTTAATTTTCATTTGATTTTAATATTTAGTTTTCATTGAAAGTCTCATTTCCAGGAGCAAACCCACTTTACGGCTAATAGAACCATAAAACTCATTAGGGGCATCCATCCCAAATGGCTTGGGTCAGACTTCAAGGATCTTAGACCGAGTTGTTCCCTCTTGTTGGAGAGCACCTCATAGAATCCCTCCAATAGTTCTCAAGTTCTAACCAAGGTCAAGAGAGGGAAACAGGAGCCTTCTTCCCTAAATGATGCTTCTTGGGCTCAATCCCTATGAAAAATGCGTATAATCCACAATTTTTTCTCTCTCTTCAGGTTCTTTTGAGTATGAATTATTTACTAGGGGACATTATGTTGTTTTCAATAATATTTATGGGTCTTTGTATTTTGACCATGGCCAAGGAAGGATAATAGGGCCTTAGGCATTTAATAAATTTTCTCAATATTAAGCATAATGAAAGATGCATTGAAACACAACATATAATTTTCCTATGGTATATTTGGCTTCTAAGTGAGAGATGTCCAATATTACTTGGTTTTGGGCAGTGGTGATTGGTCTATGGGATATTCCATGGTAAAAAAGGAAAACAAGGGCCTTACACACCATGAACAAGGCCTCCAACCATGCGACATTCCCTGTTTGTGGGATCTTTTCACCTTTGAGTGGTATTCCATGTGTCATTAGGTAATTTGAGCAAAGGGATGTGTCTATGGGACTTAGTTATTCCCAAGAGAGGAAAATAGGTTCTCTACCCCTAAATCAAAGTTTTAATTTTAAATATTTCATTTTAAAACATGTCAGTGTGAGGGAGGTTTAATGTTTTTTATTTTATGTAAAAACATGTGCACATTACTACATGCATGTTTCTTTGGTTTTTTTTGATATGTTGGATTGTATCTTTTCCTCTATATGTTGGATGAGTTCCTTTCTTTGGTTTTAGATTCAAAGTGATGGATCTAATGGTTTGTGTTACATAAACAAAAATTCCCTCATTTTTCCAAATGCTTATTATTAACTTCATTTTTAGGAGGTTTCTAAATATTCTCCACTTATTCACTTCCATGAATCTAAACACAAATATAGAACTATGTATGCAAATTCGATATATATATATATATATATATATATATATTGAATTTAAAATGCATAGGTACATTTTATCATCTTACCCATCTAGAAAGCTAATTATATGGTGCATAAATATACAATGAGATTTAAAACACTCAAAAAACATAAATTGATTGATTATGTTAAGACCATCAAACTTGATCTTAACGCTTGATTTTCAATTCCTTTATTAATTTAAAATATATAACATTAATATTAAAATATATGCAAAAATAATGGCATACAAGAACTAACTATTATATACAGATGTACAAATTTATTTCAAGAAATTATATCATTTAGGTACTAAAATGACATCTTAATGGGAACATGTGTATTATATTTTAGAGAAAGAGTAACATATCATTTTTAGAAGAACATGATTATTTTTCAAGCTACAAATTCTATATAAATAAAGGATATATATTGTGGAAGAAAAAATCAATTTTACAAATTTCACCTTTTAACACCATATTCTAATAAGTTGTACATATAATTCACATAATTCCTCCTAATATTGTTTTTGTTTTCTAAATTTCCATTACAACTAATACATTGTAATTGTCTTACACTAGTTATATGATAATCTACAACTTGTAATGCTTGATATAATTCCAAACTCATAACTTATACCGATTTGAACTCTTAACACATTATAAATTTGAGATTAATATATAATGAGACTAATATTATTCCTAAAACATAAACATGTAGTAATATAATACCTAAACGCATATTAATATTATTCCTATCCATACTTACTAATATAAACCATAATCTTTAATATAATACCTAAAATGATATATTAATATATTCATTTTATTTCGATATTAATATTATATAACTGATAAGACCCAAACTTATAATAATATATAACCTAATCTATAATATAACCCTAAGTTAAATCTATATATGCGTAAGTCTATAGCTTGATTATTAACATACTACCATTACTACTAAGAATAATGCCATTACGATTAATAATAATGCCATTACGATTAATAATAGATTCTATATTACCCGTACTAAGAATACTAATAATTCTTATTATTCGCTTTTCCTCATACTAATAATTCTTAATTAAAATAACTCTTATAACTACTATACCATATAAATTCCTCATGTTAATAACTTTTATAATCCTTATATTAATAACCCATATACCATTCCATCGAAAAAACATATAAATTCCTCATGTTAATAACTTTTATAATCCTTATATTAATAACCCATATACCATTCCATCGAAAAAACATATTAAGATGCCATAAAACATGATTAACATGTTTTATGAAGACATAATGAGATTCAATCATACATCCAAGTTTGAAAAATTATTGGGAAATTGATTGAGTGAACATTAGAAAAATTATATAATTTAAAGTAGAGACCAATTGTGGAAAATGAGTTCATCATAATGAGCCATTAAAATTATTTTTATTTTAAATTATTTATTATATGGTAAAATGTGTAAACTTATAGTCTTTGAGAATAGGTGTTGATGATGTAGGGTCTTACCTTAACTTATATTACTCTAAGTGTTGGAGCAGGATCAAGAAGAAACTAGTTTTAGTAATAAGAATAATAATAATTCTTATTATTCGTTTTTCCTCATACTAATAATTCTTAATTAAAATAACTCTTATAACTACTATACTATATAAATTCCTCATGTTAATAACTTTTATAATCCTTATATTAATAACCCATATACCATTCCATCGAAAAAACATATTAAGATGCCATAAAACATGATTAACATGTTTTATGAAGACATAATGAGATTCAATCATACATCCAAGTTTGAAAAATTATTGGGAAATTGATTGAGTGAACATTAGAAAAATTATATAATTTAAAGTAGAGACCAATTGTGGAAAATGAGTTCATCATAATGAGCCATTAAAATTATTTTTATTTTAAATTATTTATTATATGGTAAAATGTGTAAACTTATAGTCTTTGAGAATAGGTGTTGATGATGTAGGGTCTTACCTTAACTTATATTACTCTAAGTGTTGGAGCGGGATCAAGAAGGGACTAGTTTTGGTAATAAGAATAATAATAATTCTTATTATTCGTTTTTCCTCATACTAATAATTCTTAATTAAAATAACTCTTATAACTACTATACTATATAAATTCCTCATGTTAATAACTTTTATAATCCTTATATTAATAACCCATATACCATTCCATCGAAAAAACATATTAAGATGCCATAGAACATGATTAACATGTTTTATGAAGACATAATGAGATTCAATCATACATCCAAGTTTGAAAAATTATTGGGAAATTGATTGAGTGAACATTAGAAAAATTATATAATTTAAAGTAGAGACCAATTGTGGAAAATGAGTTCATCATAATGAGCCATTAAAATTATTTTTATTTT
Organism: Larix kaempferi; assembly: GCA_027924585.1. Taxonomy (NCBI): domain Eukaryota; kingdom Viridiplantae; phylum Streptophyta; class Pinopsida; order Pinales; family Pinaceae; genus Larix; species Larix kaempferi. The sequence continues at coordinate 48,313,156 of BSBM01000093.1, read as the reverse complement.
AAATTATTTATTATATGGTAAAATGTGTAAACTTATAGTCTTTGAGAATAGGTGTTGATGATGTAGAGTCTTACCTTAACTTATATTACTCTAAGTGTTGGAGCGGGATCAAGAAGGGACTAGTTTTGGTAATAAGAATAAGAATAATTCTTATTATTCGTTTTTCCTCAGACTAATAATTCTTAATTAAAATAACTCTTATAACTACTATACTATATAAATTCCTCATGTTAATAACTTTTATAATCCTTATATTAATAACCCATATACCATTCCATCGAAAAAACATATTAAGATGCCATAAAACATGATTAACATGTTTTATGAAGACATAATGAGATTCAATCATACATCCAAGTTTGAAAAATTATTGGGAAATTGATTGAGTGAACATTAGAAAAATTATATAATTTAAAGTAGAGACCAATTGTGGAAAATGAGTTCATCATAATGAGCCATTAAAATTATTTTTATTTTAAATTATTTATTATATGGTAAAATGTGTAAACTTATAGTCTTTGAGAATAGGTGTTGATGATGTAGGGTCTTACCTTAACTTATATTACTCTAAGTGTTGGAGCGGGATTAAGAAGGGACTAGTTTTGGTAAGCGCATGCAAGGATGTGGACTATGCACATACAACAAAGGGGTGGAAGAGTGCAAAAGATGGAAGTAGTTAGGATTTTGTTCCATTGGGCATATTTTTGGGTATGTTTGTGGGATTTCCCCTCCCACTAAAAATCTATAAATAGGTGGGAGATAGAGAGATAGAGATATAGAAGTAGAGAGAGTGAGTAGAGCTAATGAATGATGTAATAGTGTTTTGTTTTGAGGTTTCTAGCGCACAGTGCACATGAGATGTATGGTTATGGATGAATGATAATGTGATGAAGATGTTTCGGAGATCCTCTTTGTGTATTGATGAATGCATTTTCTTTTGCACGCATATTGAATGTGATGTTATTATGAATGTTGTTTCTAAATAACATATCTTAATATGTTTGAGTTATAATTATTGTTCTGTTATAGATCTAATGTTTATGCGCAGAGTTGTAAGCAGTAGAATTTCCTCCTAACCCTTCTTGTCTTTAGAAACCTGGTTCCTACATCCCCCCTCAGATGCCTCAGGTGAGACTTCATCTATTTAACAGGTGATGCTGTAAGGGCCTATATCTAGGGGTTTTGTTGGTAATTTTATTACTAGAACTCAGGTCTTCCCTATGCACACCAACGTAAGAATTAACTATACATTGTATAGGCCATACCTTTGAATAAGCTCGAATAAGTTAGTGGTCAACAATAAATGTAAAAAAGGTATATGTATTAATTAAGACCCATTAGGAAGTTGTATTTTGATCATGTCAAGTAGTTAGGTTTTTGAATATTTGGAGCCTATTTAAAGAGCTTCTACGATGTGAAGTGTTTTGTGAAGAATATTTTAACAGATATGTGCTCAAGTGAATGGCATCCCTACCATATGAGGCCCATAAACATTATTCCCATAACAAGAAATCTCTTTTCCCGACCATATTATGCTATTATTGTTTCATATTTATGGTTTTGTGTTGCTTATCTTTGGTTTATTATATGCTAATCTTGTTATATTCAGTGTGATTTTCAATTTTCATGGGTAAAGAAAACCACAAGCTGTATCGGAGCCACAATCATTAGACGACACACCTTCGATAATTGATAGAATTTTTTTAGGCTAGAGATGTGTTTTGATGTCTTAAAATAAAAACATAGATTTGTTGTTCAACGGATAAGCCTATGGTTGGGGAGCACTACATGCAATGAATACAACTAATACTTAGCCACTTTGTACCCTCATTTGGTGCAATTATTGGACATTGTTGTAAATCATGTTGGTACCCCTTTGAGTAGTACCACATCATACAATACGTACACATTGATTCATTTCCACTTACACTTGGGTATATCAAAATTCCCCTAGGTCACCTGAACCAACCTATGGTCATCTTGTTTCTATAGTGGAACCGAAGATAACATTTAGAAAGATACTCTTACATACATAGGTAGTTGGGTAGTATGAATAAGGGAAAAGTGGATCCTCCTTAGATAGTTCCTCGAGAGATTGGATCGAGTACTACTATTGGACCCGACACGTATATAAGAGAGATAGAGGGCATGGAAATACCTTGTCTTCAAAACCCTGAAAAAAATGGAAACCCTTCTTTCTACAACTTGTTTATGTGATTTCTTCCTTCTATCCAAGAAACAAACAAATTCACCAGGGGAGACAATGAGAAATTCTTACATCTTTGAATCTAACATGAATGTGGCAACTCTATCAGTGCAATAACATTCAAGCCCCAACATAAGTCTAGAATGTCTATAAACCCTTATTTGTGACCTACCTCATTGAAATCATTGCATCGTGCTGATCGTTTCGATATATAGATCACATAACATTTTTTGGGCATTCCTAGAAAACCTTATTTGTGACCTACCTCTATTGACTTCTTACCATCTAATGATCATTTTGATATATATCTCCCACAACTCTATTTTAGTAGACCCAACCCCTCTCCTTTTGTAGTTCCTACTTTTCTACTCCCATGGTACACACCTGCCACCAGAACAACATGGAGAACACCAAACAAAATCGACCCCAACCCCGACCGAACCCCCTCCCACTTAGCCTCTTGACCTTCAAACCATCACCTCTAACATGGGCCAACGCACCAAGCAATGGACTAAATAGGAACATAAATAAGCCAACATTGAAATCATGCTAGTTGTTATTGCCCAACATTGTGGATATGTTCCATCCTTTGAAACCTCTACTAATGAAGTTGTGGCTAGTTAAGACCAAGTCCCTCACTCTCTATTCCTGGAACACCAAACTCCCTCCTTTGAAGATAAAACCCCATGGCACTATTTTCTGAAGATTGACATGTGTAAATTTGATGGTTCCAACTCCTTAGGTTGGGTATCTCAAATGTAACATTATTTTTCACTATGTGACATTAAAGATGATCTCAGCAAAAGTTGAAAATTAGGGTCGTATGCTTAGATTCTAAAATGTCATAGTGGTGGCAATGGTACTCAAAATATTATCGTGATTCGTCGTTATGTCACTTGGAGCCAATTTTTCGAGATCCTTCATGAGCAGTTTGATCTTGACACTCATTATTTAGGTTGATTGACTAACATGCACCAAACATTCATTGTTTTGGACTACATGATAGAATTTGAATAGTTGGTCATCCACACTAAAGGCCTCTTCAATTCTTTTTTTTTTAATGTTTCATCAGTGGCCTCAAGGAGTAAATTCATGTGCATGTCCTCATGCAATGACCCTCCACTTGGTTGGAATCTTGTGATATAACCCATAAAAATGAATCGGTCCTCAATGCCCACACCAAGTGTCCTTCATTTCCCCCTCACGCCGTATCTCCCATGGCTCCTCCTCACGGAATCTGCACCACCCTACCTTTTTTTCTCCATATGCTCACCCCGGAGGCCATGGATGAGCATCCACGCCTCAACCTTTTATATAATTGTGATGAAAAATATATAAGAGGACATAAATGTTAAAAAAACTTCTTGACGAAGGCCATCCCCCCTGAGGTCCAAGAAACCACACAATGGAATCTCTACTTGAAATAGAGAGTGACAACCAAATGACACCCCTTAAAGATTCTCCTGAGATGTTGGGTCCCGTGGAACAACCACAAACTTCACTTCATGCTTTATCTAGGTTTTTCACTCCCCACTAAAATTGATTGTCAACATAAATCACAAGAAATTCATTATGCTAACTAATAGTGGAAGCACCCATAATTTCATCCATAGGTGTGTGGAAAAAGACACCCATTATTATATCCACCCCATATCCAATTTCTAAATCCTAATAGCCAAGGGGGGTACAACGAAATGTGGTGCTCGATGTGAGAATGGAAAACACCAAATGGGAGATTACCATAAAAAATATCATATGTTTTCTCCTGACATGGGTGGCTTCGATATTGTTTTTAAAATTGAATGGCTTGGTAACTTAGGTCATGTCACAATGGATTTCCATAAACTCACTCTCTGCTTTACTCAATATGGGCACTCACATCACTTTCAGGGAATTACCCTGGTTCTCCTGAAATGATCTCTTCCCACTGCATGGAGAAACTATTGAATAAGGGCCATTGAGGTGTTATTGGTCAGTTCCATGCCATACAAGTTCTAGACACACCCCCCTTAGCTATTCACCTCAACTTGCAGTAGGTTTTCTCCTCATACCAACAAGTTTTTGATGCACACAAGGTTTTATCTCCTTCTCATGGGGAACATGACCATGCCATTCCTTTAATGCCATGTAGACAACCCCCCAATTTCCATCCTTACCACCACCCTTTTTCCCAGAAGAATGAAATTGAAAATATCATTCGGAAATTGTTATCCACCTGTGTTATTCGTCCTAGCACAAGCCCTTATTCTTCACCGATGTTCATGGCTCTAAAAAATGAAGGTGATTGACGCATGTGTACTAATTTCCGTTCTCTCAACAAAACCACCATCAAAGACAAATTTCCTATTCCGATCATTGATGATCTCTTATATGAGTTGAATAGTGCCAAATTATTCACCAAAATCAACCTTTGTTTGAGCTACCATCAAATCCATATGAAATAGGTAGCTATACCGCAAACAAATTTCTACACTCATGAAGGTCATTATGATTTCTTGGTCATGCCCTTCAACCCTTGAATTCCCTATCCACTTTTCAGAGTCTCATGAATAGGATTTTCAACCCATTCCTTTGACATTTTTTCTTGGTTTTCTTTGATGATATATTGGTCTACAATCCTCCCTAAGAAAGCCACCTCCAACATGTTTCTCATCCTTTGCACTTATTACATTGCTAACAATTATTTGTGAAACACTCCAAGTGTGCTTTTGGGGCGACTGAGGTTGAATACTTGTGCCATATTGTGAGTCGGGATGTGTTTTGGGTGGATCCAAAGAAAGTGGAAGTTGTGAACAAATGGTCACTCCCTAACACTCTCAAGAGCTTAATAGGATTCCTTGGCCTTATAGGCTACTACTGTAAGTTTGTGGCAAACTATGGGAAGATTGTAGCTCCTCTTAAAACATTGCTAAAAAATAATGCATTTTCTTGGCATAAAACAACAATGCATGCCTTCTCCACCCCCAAGGAGGTTATGTGTACTACACTTGTTCTAACCATGCCAAATTTCACTAAGACATTCATATTAGAATGCGATTCCTTGGATTGTGGACTGCGAGTAGTCTTATCATAGGAAGGGTGTCCCTTTCCCTTCACTGGTAAGTATATCTGTGACATAAAATTGGGAAAATCCAACTATGAAAAAGAAATGAAGGCTATCCTTCATGAAGTTGAGACATGGAAACCCTATCTAATCAATTGAAATTTCTAGATCAAGATAGAGAATCATAGTCTCAAGTATTTCCTCGAATAGTGCCTTTCCTTTCCTGTGTAACATAAATGGGTAGCTCAGGTGTTGGGTTATGATTATGAAATCATATATAATAAGGGTCATGACAGTGGCCAATGTCTTGTCTAGGAAATTTGAAGAGGAGGGTTCACTCTTCGGCTTATCCTTACCAGTCTTCATATGACTAGACAAAGTGAAACATGCATGGTTGGCCCAAGACACATTTCTCCAGCTCATTAAATGACTTCAAGAAGAGATGAATCATCCACTTGGGTATACATGGAACCAAAATCTTTTGAGGTATAAGGAGCACATATTTTTCACATTATATTCAACATTGAAACTGAGAATATTGGCATAATTACATTCATCACCCATAGCAGGACATTCACGATTTCATAAAACTTATGAAGGAATTAAATTATCTCTCTTTTGTGAAGGCATGAAAAAAGGAATCCTTAACTTCGTTGCCTGTTGTGACACTTGCCAATGGCATAAGGGTGAAACAGTGAAGTCACTAGGGGCTTTACAGCCACTCCCGGGCCATTCCTAACCATATCTAAACAAACATCTCTATGAATTTCATCCTAAGGTAGGTAATACAACAATAATTATGGTGGTAGTAGATAATATGACCAAATATTCCCACTTTTGTGCCTTACCACCCACTTTTACACCCTCTTTAGTGGCCTGCGTTTTCTTGGATCAATTTTTCAAAATCCATGGCATGCCCACCTTTATTGTATCTAATCGTGACCCCACTTTTACCAACAAATTTTGGAAAGAGATGTTCAAACCTCAAGGCACTCAATTGAATCTCAACATGGCATAACACCCCCAAACTGATGGTTAAACTGAAGCAGCTAGTAAGTACTTGAAAAACTATTTGTGTTGCTTTGTGTCAGGTAAGCCTCACCAATGAGCCGCTCCCTTTGGCTAAATGGTGGTATAATACTGCATATCATGTTTCCACAAAGATGACACCATATGATGTAGTGTATGGCCAAAAACCCTTATCAATTATTTCTTATACACCAAGTAGTGGATGATGCACTTTGCACTAGAGATGACATTGTGTGCATCCTTAAAGATAATCTGATTCTTGCCTAAAACAAAATGAAGCAACATGCCGATCAATGTCACTTCAGACACTCCTTTGAAGTTGGGGATCAGGTGTTTTTTCGACTACAACCATATAAACATACATAGGTGAGTGCAAGCTAATGAGGGTCACTTTTAGCGTGTTAGATGCAATAGAAAACTGAAAAATCAGGCATCCCTCATCTTACTTGAATTTTTTGAGATACTTACACAAGATATCTTGCATTTAGTAAAAAAGATGAAATTTAGGAAATTGAATCATGTTTCCGAATATATAAGTTTTATGTATTGAAAATTTACATAACTATGCCAAATTTCATATTTTCTAACAGTCACTTTTTTTGGGGGGCAAATGATAAGGTATATGTTTTTGTGGGTGCAGCCTTTGAGTGCCTAAATGATGGTTTTGGGCTACAAAATTTGGTAGACATGTAGATAACATGTAGCACTAGTGCAACACTTTTTTTCCAAAATTAAATGTTTAATTCTTTATATTTTTTAATAATCTAAGTGACCAAACCTCGAGAATGGTACATCAAATGTGGGTGCAACATTTCAAGGTCTAAATGCAATCATTTCGACTTGGATTTTTTATAGAACGTAGAGGTCGGTGTCTACTAGTGCAATGTTACGAAAGAAACACTAACAACATGTTTTTTGACTTAAGGAGTGATGATACAAGAAAATTAGGAAAAAAATAGAAAAAATTACATATTTAGAATCTACATAAAAATTTCTATCTATGCCTAAAATTTCGTCAAAAATGGTTGTGTATGTCATGTTGTAAAGAGTGGTGAAAGACAGGCATATTGAGAAAAATGGTCGAAATGCCCAATTAGCTATGGTTTAGCACAATCCATAGCACATGTTTGGTAAGTCCGAACCAACCACATAGGAATGTGGATGACACGCGGGCGCATGAGGAGGCATGTTTTAGGCGCTAAGGAATGCTCACGTGTTTTGTTTAAATTTGAAATTTTATTCCCGCGCTTGGTGTCAACCAAATTCTCCAAAACGCTCTAGCGTTTTGGAGAAACAAAACTCTAGAGCATTTTGGAGTTACAAATGCTCTAGCATTATAAAAATCACATAAACTATTTGTTAATTGTTGAATGGAGACAAGGGGTGAGAGAGAGAGGGGGGATATGAGGGGGGATCAAGGGACATAAATTTATGGAGGTGGAGAGAGGAATGAGGAGATATAAAATTAAATTCATAAACCCACAAGTCCTAAGGCCCAAACAACCTAAATCCCTAAACCCCTAATCACCTAAGCCCTTAACACATAATCCCTTAACACTTTAACCCCTTGACACTTAATCTTGACCTTTTATACCTTACCCCACTAACAGACGGTCCCTAAATCCCTTAACTTATAAATATACTAATCCTTAAATCTCTAGTTTCTTAATTAACCCCTTATCTCCCATCCTCGTAGTCCTTATCCTCTAACACCCTAAGACCTTAACCCCTTATAATCCCTTAACACTACAACACCTAAGCACTTAATGCCTAACCACTTAAAACCTAACCCCCTAACCCCAGAGCCCTAAATCCATTTAACCCTAAAGCTCCTAACCCCTAAACCCCTTAAGTACGTTAATTATTTACCTCTAATCCTTTAACCATTGGCCTCTAAGCTCTCGTTTGCCCTGTAGAGCTAAAATAATTGTTTACCTCTACACTGCATTTGCATGTGCGACCTCCTTTGTGACAGTGCAACTTACATTTGCTTGTGCGTTCTTTGTTTTCATGAGAGCTTTATGTTTGTTTGATCTCTCTCCCTTGGGATTGATTGCTCCTCTCTTGACTGTGCAATTCTTGCTTGGGCTTGTGCATTAGCCTCTAAACTGTAGTTTACCCCTTATAATCCTTTAACCCTTTAACCCCTTCACTATTAATGCCTAACCTTATAAACCCTAAGAACCTAACCCTAGAACACTAAATCCATTAACCCCTAAATCTCATAACCCTTAAACCCCTTAACCACTTTACCTCTAATCCCACAACACCTAACCCCTAAGACATAGTCCACCCCTAACCCCTAAATAACCTAACCCATAATACTTAAAGCCCAAATATCTAAATCCCTAAAGCCTTAATCCCTTAACTCGTAGAAACAATTAAACCTTTAACTACTTGGTCCTTAACACCTAACCCCTTAAACCTTATCCCCCTAACCATTAATCCCTAAATTCTTTAACCATAAATTCCATAACCCATAAATTCCATAACCCATAAAACCCCTTAACTCCCTAACCCATAAATATTTAAACTTGCTAACCACTTTATGCCTTTACATCTAAACTCTTAACCCATAACCCCTAAGTCCTAGTTAACCCTCTAAGCCTAAAACCCCTAACCTATAATCCCTAAATCTCAAAACCCATAAATCCCTAGAAACTCCTAATCCCTCATCTCCTAGAATCCATTAAGCCCTTAACCCCCAAGCCTTTGAGCCTTTAACCCCTTGACACTTAACCCTTAACCAAATCAACCCTAACATCCTAACCTTAGAGCCATAAATCCCTTAGCCTATAAATTTGCTAACCCCTAAAGGAATCACCTCTTAAATAACCACCAATACCCTAGCCCTTATGTCCTTAACCACTAAGCCCCTAATCCCTTAACACTTAAACTCTTCACCTTTAAGCCCCTAAGCCCTTAACACTTAAACTCTTCACCTTTAACTCTTAACCTATTGAAACATAATCCCCTAACATTGGTTCCCTCAATCCCTTAACCCCTAAAGCCCTTAACCCATAAGCCCCTTTATCTCTAAGAACCTAACACCGAACACCTAATCCCTACTTTATCCACAAACACTTAAGCCCTTAATGTCTAACATCTAAATCCCTAACCCCCTAAACCTAGAGCCCTAAATCCCTTTTAAGAATTAAATCCCTTAACCCCTAAGCTCCTTGACCCTTTTACTTGTTTACCTCTAATGCCTCAACCACTAACCACTAACCCTGAGTTTAAACCCCTTAACCTCTTAGCTCCTTACAACTCCAACCCCATAATCATGAAGCACCTAAACCCCTTTATCCCTTTAACTCTAAGACCTTAACCCTAACACCAAATCCCTAATTAACCTCCTAACCCATACAACATGAAGCCCAAAACCCTTGAAGATAAGGAGGGATAGGGAAATAAAGAAAATATTTTCTTGGTAAGGAAATATTAAATAAGGTTTCAAGGATAATGTTTTGTGTATAGATATTAAACATAATGCTAGATCGTTATGTATTTCTATAATGCTCGAGAGTTATAGAAATATATAATCCTAGAGCGTTATAGAAATACATAACGCTATAGCATTATGTGTTTCTATAATGCTCTAGCATTATGTGTTTCTATAACACTCGAGCATTATAGAAACACATAACGCTAGAGCGTTATGTATTTCCATAATGCTCGAGCATTTTCGTTTCCTGTCCTGCGTGTTAAATGACATGGTAGGCTCGGGTCCTCCCATGCCTAGTTCAAAGAAACACTCGTGCGTTTTGGTTTCACTAAACTTTCGCGTGTTTCGCGAAACTAATATTGCATCTAAAAGGTCCATCAACTTCATGCGAGGGCCCAAATCTCTCAAGGCCAATATCCATTAGAAGCTCGCACTGAAGTTCCATGGACCCTAGACCATTCTATAACGCATTAGAAAGGTAGGCTATAATCTTTCTCTACCAGACCACTTTAAAATTCACCCTATCTTCCATGTCTCTTAACTCAAAAAATGGTGGGATCTAATTGTAAAGTACATACCAATTTACCATAATTTGATGAGGAAGGCTCCATTTGGCTTTAGTCAACTGCAGTATTGGCTTCGATGGAAAGACAATTGTGTGGGAGTACCATCAAGAAAGTTTTAATCTAGGGTGAAAACATGACGTTGGGAAACAATTTTGGCTTGTTTTTTACAAACAAAACTGCTAAATTTTATGTTTTTCAACTTTGACCTCTTCAAACCCATATCTCCCTTTGGAATTTCAACTTGAAGTAAACACAAAGGTTTTAGAGAATTGAATTAGCTTTCTACTCATATTTTTTTTTAATTTTTTTTATGGACATATCATGGGACAAATTGGTTGCAACACACGGCATATACTTCAAAATTTTAGGTATGGATAATGAGTGACCCATGTTGACGACGGTTTTTTGATGAATGGTTATTCATTTTAGCGAAAAAAATTGTAGGCTCATAATCTGAACACACTACACTAGACGCTAGACTATATTTTGAGTTTTTTAAGACTTGGGAAATATTTTTTATTATTTATCGAAACAACGTATGTTCAGAAAACTGTGCATTATCGACACATGTTTTTGTCTTCGCATTTTTTTTCAAATGTGATTCTTATCAAACAAACTAAAACCAACCCATTTAATAGGACACTTCAAGGAACATCCTTGTATTTTTTTAAATTTTTTGGCTTCGTCATTGTGATGATATTGAATTTTCATTGTGACTGATTTTTCAGTCAATTAATTTTTTAATGATAAATGCTAGTAAAAAAATAGTAATCCTAAATGAAATCGAAAAAAAATTATATTACTAGAAAGTAGATTGAATGATGAATCTACTGGTATAAACTCCAACATGTAATTCTCATGTTTTGCAGTGGTCCGACCTTGTTAAAGTGATACATTTCTGAATTCTGCAGAAATGGTGCTAGAATTGTTGACCAAAAACTCTCGGCCTAGAAAATATCTCGGGTGAGAGATTTAAAATTTCTCGAGCGAGATTTTTTCTGCTCCAAAATTAACCCAGAGTTAACAAAAACTCTCAGCTGAAAGATACTTTTAACTTTCGTCATAGAGTTTGTAACACTTCTAGCTCGAGAGTTTTGTTACATAATCCCTCGAGAATATTTTAGGGTTCGGCACATTAAATATTTAATTACCATGATATTCCCTTAATATTCAGATGGGATGCCTGTGTTTCTCGGCCGAGAGGTCTATATATAATCTCTCAGCCGAGATAGTTTTCCAAATTATATAGTTTCTCGGCCGAGAGCTTCTATTTGCAGCCGAGGGTTTTTTCAGCCGAGCGTTTCACATTTTTATATAGCAGGTAACATACTTGTATTATTGTTTGGATAGGTTAGCATTGGTCTAAATACTATTTATTATTTATGGGTTATTGATGACTGTTTATGAGGTGTTAGACGCTTGTTGTCTCTCTCATAATTTAAGCCTAGTTATACCTTGTCCTATTATGTGTTCATAACCTCTGTTTTCAGGGCATGGATATATTGTTGTGGATTTCTACTCGAAGGTAGGGCTGTATGGATGCTAGTGGATTTTATTGACCTTGTACAATTGGCCATGAGGACATTTACCATTTGGAAATTAACAATTACACCTTTTAAAGATGTTTTGTTTTAGCCTTAATTCTTAACAAAGAATTTTGTCGGTTTATTAAAGTGGACACAAAGGTGTTAGTGTTAAGTATTTTTGGAGTTTACATTCATTATAAGGGATTTGAAATTGGTCTTTGGATGTGATGGTGGAATCTTATTCAACCACCCAACCTCAAATTTTTGAGATAGATGCAAACTCCCATACATGATTAGCACTTACCACATGCAAAATTGGTGTGTAAGTACCTTGTCGTTTTCCACTTTGGAAACTAGAGATCAAAATGAGAGTATAAAAAGTAACCATAAAGGGTAAATGCATTGAAAATAAATGTTATTTTCTTTGTTAAAACAAAATTAGTAAAATCATAAATGATGTAATAAACATTACAATTTTTTAGCATTAGAGGATGGGTATATTTAAGCACTTTGCAACTTGGAATGTCAGAGTTATCCAATGCACTGAGGACTTTGATTTCATTATATAGACAAAGTGGAATTGTATAGAAGATTTAAACACGTGTGTTGTGGTTAATTAGAATGAGAAAAGACAAAATGAAAACAATAATGGAATTGAAAATTAGTCTTGTTTTGTTTTGAGAGTGTTTTTTCAGCTGAGAGTTACTTGTAAGTCGAGAGTTTGCATGATCTTTACTCTTTTCAGGCGAGATCGTGCAAAGTTCATGCGAAGTTCATAGAAGTTATTATAATGTTGTTGAAATGATATTAGTCATTATAGAAGTTGTGGAAATAAATTATGAACCATCATAAATGTAGTTAGAATATTGTGTGTCATTGTAAGTATTGTGGAAAATTTTGGAAGAGCTAGGCAATACGAATGTATTGATCCTATAAAGGGAAATACCATTGTTATTAATGAATTCTCATATATTTTCATGCATTGGATTTTAGGTTTTTAGTTCTTTCAACATGGGAAACCTAAAGAAACGTAAAAACAAATATGATCGCACCAGAGCTAATGAAGAGGCAAGGAAAGAGAGCTCCCGTGTTTCTATGAGAAATTTAAGAGAAAAAAGAGCAAGGGAAAGAAACGTGGAGGCACATGGCGGTGACGAAGAAATTGAAAGTGTGAATGCACATGGCGGTGATGAAGAAATGCAAAATTTGAATGCACATGGTGGTGATGAAGGAATGAAAATAGTCGAGGATCACGTTGATGAAAGAAATGAGGAACATGGAGGTGACGAGGAAATGACAAATGTGGAGCAAACTATTGGTGAGTAAATAATTTTTTACATGTTTATCATTTACTTTATAATACTTTAGTATATATATATATATATATATGATTTGAAAGTGAATAAAATCTTATAAATTTATATTTATTTTTATGCAGGGTTGACATCCAACATACAACATCCTACCGCAGTTAGCAATTTACAGAGATTAACTGGAAGCTGCAACAATATCGTCATTGATGATATTTTTTTGGAGAATTCAGATTCAAGTAAAATTGAAGAAATGGGACCACAGATGCCTGATCGTATAGCTCGTTATAGAGAAGATAAGATAGTCAAAAAATATTTTGAAGGTATTTCTGTCATACAACAAGCTCAATTGTTGCATAAATTGTTAAAGCGAAAATGTCTAAGAGATGCAATTACATTATTGGGCATTCAAAGTGCCAAAAAGGCTAAGTCAAATCAGATTGTATCACAAAATTTGACCTCGGTCCTTGCATCACTTGCAAAAAAACGATCTCACAATTTCATGGTTGCTCGTAAAGCAATTCTAACACGAGTTGTGGCAAAAAACACTATAATCAGTTGTTTGTTGTCTACGACTACAAGAACGTTAAAAACATCAAGAAAATTTGTATGGAAGCATAAAAAGCTTCGGGTTCAGTTAGATGAGGATGATGAAGTTGCATGTTGGGGTGTTATCTGTAGGCAACCTTATCAAGATAGACTTCCAAATAATGTGAGGGACATGGTGAAAGAGTTTTGGGATGTAAACTCGCGTGTGTTACCAAATGAAAAGGATGTTGTGCGACGCCGTATATCGAAAGGAAACTATGAAACTCATGCCAAACACATAACAACGATCACTCAAGCGGAAATGTTCAAAACTTTTATGGAGAGTAATGTTGATGTGAAGATTGACCTTAGCACATTTGTGAAGCTTAAACCATGGTATGTCAGGCCCATCGTTGTTCGCGAAACATGTTGTTGTCGATAACATGTAGAATTTGAATTACATTATGAGACATTTCTAACTTTTGGCATGCAGTGTTGGCCAAATAACCCCCCTCCTTCGAGTGTTCATGAATCTGTATCTAAAATATTATGTGTGCGAGAGAATCATCAAGTATTCTATAAGAAACAATGCGTCGGAGGTAAAAAATGTGAGGAATGTTCTGATTTGGCCCTTTTTAATGCTAACTACCCCATTGATGCAAACGATCCTCAATTGTCAAATCGCATTGTCAAATGCAAGAGATATGTTTATGTTGACTATACTGCAGTTACAGATTCAACGACAACATCAAGAAAGCTTAATTTGGTTGAAAGTGATATCTCTTTGAAATATTTTATGAATTTGTTCAGGGATCAAATATATAAATATATCAAGCACTCTCACTCAGCACGATGGCAGGACTTACAGTTCAAGCAATCACGAGATGTATTTCCAAAAGGGACAATATTATCCATTGTTGGTTTTGCAGAAAATTACACTTTCACTCCGCAAAAGGAGATACAAAGTGAGTATTCTCATTCAGATCAGGTATCTATACTTGTGCATATTACGTATAGACATGCAGAGCTTGATGTCGATGGTTTTGATAGCAATGAAAATAATCGTGAAGTGATTAAGGAGTATCATTTCTACATCAGTTATGATCGTACACATGATACATGTTTTGTCCAGCATTGTTTTGGTATGCTTTTTCAAGAATTAAAAAGAAGAAGGGTCACTTTTAAAGAACATTAGGTGTGGTTAGATGGTTGTTCTGGTCAGTTTAAATCGGCACAATCATTCTTATGGTTGTCTTGCCTTCATAGAAACACGGATGTTCGCCACACATGGATATTTTTTGAAACGGGACATGGAAAAGGAGAACATGATGGTGCTGGGGCCTGCGTGAAACGTGCACTTAGGAGATATCAAATGAATCACTCTGCTTCTCGCCTTGCAAATTCAAACGATGTTGTTAATTGGTGCAAACAAAATTTGAGCCATGAATTCAATGAAAGGATGGGTAATGTGAGAAGGTTTTTCTGGAATATTGCAATGGGCGATGTTGACAGATCAATGCCACATAATTGTACTGCAATCCCAAAAACAAGGGGCTTACACTCCATTAGGAGTAAGAAAATGGAAAATATACACGCAATCGAGAAATGGAAGTAATCTTGCTTTTGGATTGCATGTATTGATGATGTAGAGTCTTTGGATGAGTGTCAAAAACAAACTAACAAATTTGTGAAACCATGGAGACACCAAGAATTGACACCATTGCCCCCATTTGGAAATATTAGCAATGTAGAGCGCGACAATGAAGCGGTTGTGATTGACAAAGACTATGATCGTGTTTCTAATTTGGTTAGAGAAGGCGATGTATTTGCAGTCATTGCACCGGCAGATAATCCAGAAAATGTGCATTATTATTTATTGAGATGCACTAGGTCAAAAAGCACGTTGATGCAAGAATTTAAAGACCCGTCAAATTATACGTATGCAGTGGGTTCAATGGTTTTAATGGGACATTTCTTTGCAGAAGTAAGGAAATGTAAAGACCATATTCTTTTTCAAGACTACGAGTCAGATGTTATATGTGCTCAATACAGTCATTTGGTCATAGCAATCCAATTGCACTTGAAGGCAGTGAAGAGTAGGAAAAATTCCAAGCATCGTCAATGGAAATTGTCGATAGAAGATCATAATGCCATTCTTGAAAATATGCCACGGGCACATTTCATATGATTCAAGAACACATCAAGGTTGACGAATTTTTTATTTGATTCTAGGGTGGGTGGGTGGGTGGGGCCAAATAAGCTTCCACCTTCACGTGGTTGGCCTCGTCAGGAGAGAATATATATAATTCTCGAAACTAAGAGAAGCTCTTTTTAACAACATATCCAATGATAATTCAAGGCTCATATTGAATGGGCAACTTCACCATTATATGTCAATGATCTCCAATCAACAGGAACAAAAGTCAATTTCAAGTTGAATTGTCCTTGATGCTAGTTACTTTAATACCATCTACTCCAATATCTCTCATCCATACTTAAATAAAGAAATAATTACTTGTCGAAAAATACATCACACCACATCGTTGATGTGATGAGTACAAGAAAAACCCTCTACATGCACTCATACATATAGAAATTAAATAAAAACTATGATCATGGTCAATTCATAAACCCTTCCGTAGAAACATGCTTCTCACACTCATCCATAAGTATATCATCAACACTAATTCCTACATCCTCCCTTACACATTTTACACCCTCATCCTTAAGTAATGCTTCTAAGCTAAATCATTTTCAACAATGACCTTTGCGAACCAAATCCATAATTTCCTACTCAAAAGGTTCTGTCTCCATTGTAGGAGCACCAAACCCAATCAAGATTTCTCACTTGATACAAAAACTATGTTTTACATATGCAATCATTCCAAAATATAAGTCAATGTAGTAATAAAAATTAAATATAAATTTATCTTTTAATGGGTGAGAGAACAAAGAGTTAATAATGTATCATTTTTTAATTTATTTTGGGTATAATAAATATGAGTATTATTTGGTTTTATATATAGATTCAGGTTAGATGCTACTTGAAAGCAAATTATTTTAATGGTGTAACATCAACAATGACAATAAAAAACATTAACTTTTTGTGGATATTATTTAGGTTGAAATCACTTTATGGTCTTCAAGTATAACTTAAAATTGATTTTAATTTATTAAGAGCTAATCTTTCTAAAACGTAAGAAAATATGTTAATAAACCAAGATCTATATACATTTGATATGAGCGAAAGTTTATCCTCTTATAATTGCACATCAAATCTTAAAATCATATGACAAAAACTAAACTAATAACTTTAAATATTATAAACTTTTTCTTACTTAAAAATAATAATTAAAAATAAAAGTATATCCAAAAATATTGTAATTCCAAAAAAGATTACCATACATCTCATCTCAAATAATTTGTAATGACTATATCAATATGTTATTTTGTCTAACATAAGATTTTGTCCCTTAAGGATAGTTATATATTTTGTTTTTGGTCTAAATTGACATAAGTGTATGTCCCTTAAGGATAGTTAGGTGGTTGTCTCATTTGAGACAAAATATTATTTTCACTATTATATTATTTTATGTCTGGTATCTTAATTACCATTATGTTATTGTCTCACTTGGAGACACTATCATTTTAACTTAAGTGCATTGGGTGAGGATATTGATTGATACAATATAATATTCCCTTCATTACATTGATAGATATTAAAGATATTGTTAGATATTAAAGATATTGATTAATATTTCTGTAGCAACTTTTCAATTATCTTGATATATAAACTTGGTCCCTTGAGGACAATGGGGCTACTTATTGTATTTCATGTTGTTATATGAATTGACACCCATCTTGGTTTGTTTGTGGCAATGGTGTGACAATGTCACATTGATTGAATTATGTTATCTCCATTAAGGTTTACCAATGTTATATTATTCACCTTTAAATTATTCAATGTTTACCAATGTTACAATGTTATCCCCAATGTTACATTATTAAACTTTAGTCATTTCAATGTCATCTAAGTGGGAAACTCATACATAAGTTATATAAAATACATTATAAGTCAAAATCTATTGTAAATGTACTTGATTTTTAAACAATTACAACTTGTATGAAGTAGTGTAATGATTTTGTATAAACTTTTGACATTAGTGCCAATTTTATTGAAAAGAGTGAGATTTATCCCACTTAGAGGATAGCATTAATTCCATGTCTGGCAAAACTCTTCAACCTTGGTCATTATAGCTGTGAATGGAAAAAATGTACATCAAAGTAATGGAAACTCATGAAATTACAAACTAGATCCAGATTGATGAAAGAAATCTGTCTCAAACTCCAAAAAGTTATCAGAGTTGCAGAAGAAATGTGGTGGCTAAAATCAATAAGTCTTTGTCTTAAAATGAGAGATAAAATATGTCCTTTTTCCACTGACATGTAAAGGATATAACCCACAAAAATAATGTAAAGGAAATCAAACTTGGCAATGGAACGTCTCGGGAGTTTAATGAAATCAAAGAGGAAACCAAGGAAAACTTTGAGAAACTCTATACTAAAGGATACAAGATTGATCAAGTGACAACGAGTGTCATGCTAGAGCACATTATGAATCTCCTAACAATGAGTGTCATGCTAGAGCACAACTGCAACACTTGGCATTTCACATAAGAACACAACCATAGAGAGCAGGGAAAATGGATCTTAAAAAATCCCCTTTTACAAGATGAAAATATTCATCACTGCCAACCTTTTATTTTGAACATGGGAAAATGGGATTATTGGGAAAATGAGGGGAAGTGAGTGGGAACATTGGTTGAAGCAATTGAAGGGAATGACAAATGATACATGTTCGAATTTATCAGTAGATTCTTCTATTCAAACAACATCCAATCATTCCAAACAATATTCATTCACCATAACAATCAACCACTGTCAATTTTGGTGAAGAAGTTCTTTCTTACTACATTGACATTTCACACAATCATTTTCCATCTACTATATACGCTAATTTAATAGAAATTTATGAGCATATTTGAATTCAACATATATAATTATGTCATGAAAGTCTCCAAAACATATCATAGAATTATCTGACATGATTAGCATTTGTTCATTTTCTTATTTTGTCCTCCGAACATGTCAATATTATAGTGACAAAGTAACCATTTTCAATTTCTTGAAGCACAACCAAACCAAAATCCATATTCAAATGAACATTGATCAATGAAAAACTGTTGAAAACCATATCACTTCTCATTATAAGTGGATAACCAACATTATATATGCCTCAAAGAGTAGGTCCTGAAAATATATACAAACTATACAGGACATACATTTTTAGTCATTAAGAATTAGTTCTTTTCGTAGAAATCAAAATTCTTTTCACACAACTATCTATGACTAGTTTCTGCTTCAAACTTTCGATTAAATACCAATTTACTTAACAATATTTGTAGCTTACACACCCAAAATTTCAAACTACAAGAGTATCATTATTTTTTTCTAATGGTCCATAAAACTCCACAGACTTGGCATACAGAATAATCACGATTCAAATATGAGTCACAAATGGTTAGAATATGTCATGCAAAACAATAAGCAGGAGCATATACACTTCCCCAGGATCATAAACATCTGCAAAGTTGTAACAAGTGTGTTGCGTGCCTGCCGAATAATATATGTTGTCAGCCTTATTGATGCATGCTTGGCAGTGAAAGGAGAGTCCATTGATGCATACCCAAGCCTCATAGTGGGAAGAGTTCTGCCATCTCCCTCCTCTCCCATCTCATCCATAATATTTTTCAATTTTAGCCTTTGTCTCTCAGCAGGAGTAAGTTAACGATTGCTAGTTGAACCATGAGATGCTTGAGATCCAATAGGCAATTCCAAAGTTCAAACTGGCTAATTAATGGATGTATTTCCTGCTTGTCCTCCATTAGTTGCATTGGCATTTCCAGAATCAGGTGCTCCACTCTTCAATCTTCAATCTGGATTTATTATTTTACCCCCAGAATTTGATGATTGTGCCAACATAGAGTTTTGGGATGATTGGGTAGGTGGGATTGCATTTAAAAGGGCTACACCAACATGAGCCTGCAATTGTTCAAAATTTTGAATGATTCATCGGTGAAAATACAATCAACTCTATTTTGCATGCCAAAGTTATTGATGCAAAAGAAAAAGGTCACCATTCCCTACTTGTTTGAGAGCACCGACATCATTTGTACCATCACCACACATCAATTTCATTCTTCCCACTGTCTTCATAGTTGTCAATATGAGTTCTTTCTCCTCAGGGGAAACTCTTGCAAAAACCTACAAACATGAACACACCAAATCAGGAAGTAATATCCCTGGCATTCTCACATTCCACTTTTGGTCTATAAACAAGGGTTGTATGATTTATCCAAGTGTATCAGAAAACTATCCTCGGATATCTGACCTGTGGTTGATGGGAAAAATATCGTCCTTTGAAATTGATAGAAAAATACCATGATCATCACTTGCTGAAAAAGATCCAGGCAGCATCATATAGGTGAGAAAAGTACAAAATGACTAGGCATTGCCAGATACATATGAATACATTTAAATTATAATTATAATTATAAGCTTCATAACTTGAAAAATTTAGGTTTTAAATATATACACAAAATGGCTCCTAGTGAACAACCAGTTCACAGAAGGTCAATTACCAAAGTTAATGCACAAAATAATGAACTCATTCTTCATTATGTACAACAAAAGAAAGCGCAAGTGCCTTCTTTCAAATTTGTACTCAAGTATGGAAATATTACAATCTAGGGAGTTCAATGGCCACTCCCAGTAGTTTGAGATAACATACACATAAATACCTAAACAACATACAATGCTCTAACTCATCATCCAATAGGAAATAATTCTAGAACACTGAGACATGAAGTGTACCTGGAGTCATCATCCAGCAAGAAAGAATTGCTCAAAGCATTGTTAGAGTCTTCTGCCATCAAGACTCTCATATTGGCAATAACTTGGAGGAGGAAACTAGCAACAAGAGACTTAAAACACATCTTTGCATGAGATCCAAGGACATCCTAAACAAGTGTATATTCAAGAAAACAACCCTCTATGTATGAAAACTTCTGACTTACATTTGGAGACACACTATGGGTTCCATATTTATCATCCCAATACATGGTGTTGATCCGGTACAGTTGTTGTATACTCAAAACCTGAAAACAACCAAAATAAGAATACCAATATTAGTTAATGAAGACACCTAAAGGAAACAACCCCTACATTGTGGAGTATATTACTAATAACATATATCACTCATTGGGCACAGATCATGTGTAATTTCATCCAAGGATTTCTTTGGCTTTTGATGTATGACCTGCTCGATAGAAAAGAGTGCAAAAGAACATGTTAACATTGTATGCAACTACTAGAGTTGAATTTCAATTTACAATAATTTCAAATACATTAAAATTTGATGTAAAAATAACTAGGATTAATATTTTGTGGTGGGGACTCTACTTACAAGAAATCCTACTACTTGTCTGATATGCTTGAGTTCATCCCAAGTTAGTCTGGAATGCAGGTTTGGTTTTCTTAATTTGTTTGTACAATGAGTGATGAAGGGATCATGGTAATGGAGCCATAGATTAACAGTATCCCAGTGACAATTTTTGGTCCATCTGGAACACCTCTAGATGCCAAAAATATCTAAAGGCTAAAAACATCCAAAGGCCAGAAACATCAACTATTTCCAACCATTTTTTAAAATTATCGGGGCAGTTTCTTGGTGTTTTCTGACTACCAATAGTTTTAACTTTCCAACAATTTCTACATTTTTTTCCAATTAGAAATTTTTAAAAGTAAGGGAAATCCATATAAGACCCTACCTATCCCCATCAACCCTAAAACAGCACTTCTAAAGAACAAAAGAAATGACACGTCTAGAGGTGAAGCGAACAACCAATGGTCCAACAATGAAAATGTTTTTCTTCTAAAATTAATTGTGCTCTACTGTTATTTGTCAAAATGAACTTCATATATATTTTACTTTCATTGTTTTCCTGCTTCCAGTAATCGTGTCCAACATTTGTTTCCTGCAACTACACGTTTCCATACCTTTAACACTAAGTTTGTTGAATCTTAAATGGAGCATTCAATTACACATGATACTGCTATCTTAGATTCTTACCATTATTTATGGCTTGGAGTCCTAATAACAATCAAAGCAAGTCTATGAATGTTATGTTATAGTCAAGTTGATAAGCCATAAGCCATTACAAGGTGAAGTAAAAGGTGAGCTTTCAAATTCCAAAAACACATTAAGGCATAGTACTAAAGCCTTTAACCATCTAATTTGGCCCAGAACTCACCAAATCTAGTTTTATGCTGCTATTAATTAGCTCTTAGGATTGAAACATGCCCAGAAATGTATTCATCCCATGTTCAAATATTAGGCCCGTTATTGCTACCTTATAGTCTAAAATGTGACTAGTTGGAGGACTAATGTTGTTTGATGGTGGATAAGTTCACAAGGGTACCCAACTTAGGGTTGTTTCTTCCCTTTTTTTTTACCGTCAAATAGGGTTGTTTGTGCACAAATTTAGAAACTAGGGATGTTCATGCCAAGAGGACTGCCAAACATTTCCTCTTGAAGTCTCAAATTGACCTAGATATGTCCTAAAACAACCCAAACCTGCAAAGATACCTCAGGGCATCGTCAAATTGCCATTGAGAGTGATGGCATCCCCTCTTCAAAAGTGTGATCAAAATCAAACATAGACACCCATACAAAAGGGGGTAACAAGATCAATGAAGAGTTTCATGTAGACGAGCATAAAAAATAAATAAGAAACTCAATATTATAGATAAAATTATTACATTTTTTTATATTTACAAAATTGACTACTTTACCAGTTTTCTAGTATTTCTCTTATTTTCTCATTAGTCATTTTTTCCTAAATGAGTATAATTTTGCATGCATAGAAAATTATTTCAAGGGATCTTAAATCTTTTACTATTCTAAAACAACCTCTAAACAACTAATATGGATTAATATTATACCAGCTGCCAGGAAAATAAGAAACTCAATATTATACAACAAAGGAAAGCGCAAGTGCCTTCTTTCAAATTTGTACTCAAGTATGGAAATATTACAATCTAGGGAGTTCAATGGCCCCTCCCAGCAGTTTGAGATAACATACACATAAATACCTAAACAACATACAATGCTCTAACTCATCATCCAACAGGAAAGAATTCTAGAACACTGAGACATGAAGTGTACCTAGAGTCATCATCCAACAGGAAAGAATTTCTCAAAGCATTGTTAGAGTCTTTTGTCATCAAGACTCTCATATTGGCAATAACCTGGAGGAGGAAATTGGCAACAAGAGACTTAAAACACATCTCTGCATGAGAGCCAAGGACATCCTAAACAAGTGTATATTCAAGAAAACAACCCTCTATGTATGAAAACTTCTGACTTACATCTGGAGACACACTATGGGTGCCATATTTATCATCCCAATACATGGTGCTGATCCGGTACAGTTGTTGTATACTCAAAACCTGAAAACAGCCAAAATAAGAATACCAATATTAATTAATGAAGACACCTAAAGGAAACAACCCCTACATTTTCGAGTATATTACTAATAACATATATGACCTGCTCCACATAAAAGAGTGCAAAAGAACATGTTAACATTGTATGCAACTACTGGAGTTGAATTTCAATTTACAATAATTTCAAATACATTAAAATTTGATGTGAAAAGAACTAGGATTAATATTCTTGTGGTGGGGACTCTACTTACAAGAAATCCTACTGCTTGTCTGATATGCTTGAGTTCATCCCAAGTTGTACCTACATACTACATTAATTCCGTTTCAGGTTAGAAAAACATAACCATAAAAAATGAAACATAATTAACTAGCATGGCAGAGTACAAGAATGAAAAACAAGAGGAAATGACAGTTGATCAACCTCATCTGTTGCTGCAGTAGGATGATATTGACACATGGAAAAGCAGATCAAAACTGACATTAATAATCATCCAGGGTGAAAAATAGCATAACAACTGCCACAAGACCATAGCACGGCCGCAAAACTTGAAATAGGATAGATGACCAGGATTCACTCGAGATGCTGCAAGAGGAAGGAATAAGATGATCAAGTATTTGAGTAACCACACAGTGTCAAACCATACATGACAAAAAAAAAAGTGGTATTCCAATACCTGCCATAACCAAATAATTTGATCACCAGAAGCTTAGTCACAAGGAAACTATGTTCAAGTAAACAAAAATGATCGTTCAAGTAACCAAAAATGATCGTCATGCCATTGGTCCTTTCTTACTATCGCAAAAAATGGTGACAATTGATTTACAACTAGAGAAAATCGATCTCAACCTTCGGACTGGAACACCAATGGCTCCTGGTTTTCTGTGGGCTGCAAAGTTAAAATGAAAAGTTTATATATATATATATATATATATATATATATATATATATATATTA
Source organism: Larix kaempferi (assembly GCA_027924585.1). Lineage (NCBI taxonomy): Eukaryota > Viridiplantae > Streptophyta > Pinopsida > Pinales > Pinaceae > Larix > Larix kaempferi. Next base: position 48,288,981 of record BSBM01000093.1, on the reverse strand, counting down.
TATATATATATATGTATGTATGTATGTATGTATATGTATGTATGTATACAAGTTTGGAGACAAACTATAATCCTGTACACACCCTCTAAGGAGGGTTCCATGGACAAACTAAGCTCCTTCATTTTTGATAAACTGAATAGACAAATTGTGCAGAGAACTTATAAGAAATTGAAGTTGTCCACAGAAACAGAAATGGAGTTAACTCTCAAAACACCAATAATCAAAAGCATGGATCAAGCACCTGCTCATAGCCTCAGCAAATGACGCAATTTCCATGGCTACTGAGTTTAACGCACAATAGTTAAATGACCATCTAGACAAGGCACATAGCAAGATTGGGCTTTTGGAAGACCAAATTCTAGAGGCCCAAAGTGAGAGAGTAGAATTGTGACATGAATATGATACACTACATTGACTGCAATTGACTGCATTATAAGAACATGTTCATCATCATTGATGTGCACTTCCACATATATCCTATCAAACTACATATCTTCAGGAATGCTTACTTAAGGGAAGGATTCTTTTCCAAGATACTTATGCATCCTCCACCATGATCCTCTTATATGTTTGTCTGCTAGTATGGTGTTGGTTATGATCCTCATATATCTATTGTGTAGGAGATGCAAATTTCATTTCTTATTTGGTTATCACAGCCCCCATTGGTCTATAAAATGTAAAATAGGATGGATCATTTGATATAGCAGGAGTAGGGTTAGGAAATGCATAGCCTGTCACTTTGTTGGGATCTACGTCCCCCTTATTTATCCTCTAAACCACTTTAAATCTATCTTTGTTGGACAGCTTCTCAATATCTAATTTCTCAATACCGAACTCTTCTAAATGTGCCTTTATTCCTAAATATATGGCCTATGTGCAGTTATATTGGGGGGGATCATGATAATTATATGCATCTACTAGTGCAACCATTCCTTCATTGAATTCTTCGTCTGATTCTAGTCCTAGTATCTGGGTGAAGGAAGAAATCATTTTTTTATTCCAAGAGGATAATTTCTTCCAAATACAAGGACAGGGGGGGATTTCTTCCCTACCTCGATTGTATTTGAGTCTAGCAAACATATTATCTATGTAAGGTATATTCATCCTCATGTACCCGACTGCTTGAGCATCAATGGATATCACTTCACCTATTGAGAAAATGCCTATCATTTTGGTGATAGATAGCCTTGAGATATAGAACAAGGTAATCAACATGCATGCCCAGGTTTGGCCATTTTCTGAGTTTATGGCTGCAAATCCCTCATCCTTATCAAAATATGCAGTAGAGTCCCTTTCTCTTATATTTATAGATTCATCATCATTAACAAGATTTGTAGATGGATCCCTTAACTTCAAAACACTTTTAGGATTGAACACCATAAGATTCAGTAGGCTGCTTTGGTAATTTCGTGTGTCTATGAGGTCAATATTCATAGGATGGGTACAACTTTTGATCATACTCTCTTCTTTTGATACACCATTATTTCCTTATAGATACAACTGACTTATTGATTACTTTGAAAGTTTCTATGAGATATGAAAAAGCGTGTATCTATGTTTGATGTTTATGTGTCCTTTGAAAAATAGGTATGGAACCATAGTCATAAAATATACCCCTTACATCCTTTAATCTTGCACCTACTTTCAATGGCTAATGTTAGTGGTATGATAAACAAGGACAACAAGTTGAACACCATGAGTTTACCGTCATCATATTATAAGGAGAACCCTCATAGATGACAAATTAACTAACGCAGCTCCTTCTTCACTCATACTGATCCTGCGTAATGACTATCTTCAAATAGTGATAAGTATGATAAAACAATGTAGATTACCATCCCCATCCAAGGCATGAAGGACTCATCTATGACTGAATAACTAGATAATTATTTATCCCATCCAACTTGTGTCACCTGCTCTGTGACGTCAAAACAAAAGTTCAAAATTTCACTAGAAATTTGGTGGCAACAGAGCTGACCTAAAAAAATTGAATTTCATATATTCCAAGCAAGGATAGCCTCAAAGTACTAGAGTTTTCTTGTATTTTTTAGTAGGGCTAACCTGTGACTTTGTAAGTACTAGAGTTTTCTTGTATCCACAAAACAACCCTAAAGCCTCATTTTGGGCAAGGTATATGATATCAATCTTAAATTTAGTGTTGTTTGCAGTTAAGTAATGTGTACACCATTCAAATAACACGTCTCTGCATGGATGAAAATGCCTACAGACATATACCATCCATCAAACAAGCAGTTACATTAAATTTGGGCAGTTCTAAGCTTGTTTTGGATAGTTTTATGGATCGTAACAGTAATAAACCTCTTAATTATGATTTATGTGCACATTGGGAGCTATTTTGGCTAGTCTTCTAGGCATGAAAAAATGCTAATCTCAGAATATGGGCACGAACAACCATTTTTAATAGTAAAAAATGCACAGAATACCTAGAATACCATTAATATAAATTGAGTATTATGTATACAACACTGAATACCCCTAAAACTAGGAGGTAAACCTTTTAAGCTAAAGCTAAGACCAATGATTAGAAGACATGATACATGAATATCCATACCTGTGTTCCCTGTGGAAATTGTGAAACTAGAATTTCCTTAACATGAGTATTCATGCCACTAACCTCTGTTTCTTCCCAGTCAATAAAATCTATATCATCAAAGTTGTCATCATTCATGAATCTGGTATACTGCATAAATTCCATATAATTTATAGACATTAGATTTGGAGAATAAAAAAATTAGATTTCATATAATAAATTGAAAAATATTATTGCATACTTACGTACCATGCCTCTGTTTTGATTTTGTCCAGTGATGACTCGCTTATAATTATCTCTATAGTACATTGCATATTGTTGAAGCTCTAATCGAGTCATGCTTTTCAAGTGATCATCAGAATAATCATCAAATGGGCTTTCATCCATACTAGTTGAAGATGACAAAGTATTTATGCCGATTTCCACCCCTACCAATGCAGCCCCAACATGCTCTTTTATCTCTTCCCTCACCCCTCTTGCTATTTGGGATGTCGTTTCCATCTCCTCTGGAAAAGCAACGACTCTAGGATGCAGCTATACTAACCGAGGCATCAGATGCCTATACTGAACATCTCGTTGTGCGTCAGGTCGTTCATATGTACGACCTTTGCCAGCACCATAGAAACTGGATCCCGTATCTGTATAGTCGGGATCCATGTGAAACCGGAACTCTGCAATCAACATCTTAACAAAATACTGAGGAACCTCATCATTATTAGGGAACTTCCCATATGCACACATGAACTTGGAATAAATATGGGGTGCAATCAGTGGATCATTGAATCTTACGATCTTTAGACATTTTTTGTCTTTAGGCCGCAAGTCAAAACATGAAAAGACCATTTCTTTTGTGACAACTTTTTTTATTTCTTCAAACTTGTGGCGACCCATCACTGACAACCGCCTCCTACGCATCATGTCATGAAAAATATGGGTTGATGGTCCAACCCCAAGATATGTCTCGATCAAACTATTTAGATTGTGCAAAACAATCTGGAGACACTGTTGAGAACCAAAAGAGATATTTGAAGTGTCAAGTTCTGCTTGCAATCTCAATGAATGCTCCTTCATCTCTTCCACAATCAACATAGCGATGTTGTCTTCCCAAGGAGTCTCCTCGGGAACATCTCTAGGATGACTGTAAAGAGGATCATATCTTTCATTGCGAGCATACCGATGCACCCAACGACCTCTCCTTGTCTGGGGAGGTGGATTAGGATCAGGAGCAGCAAACCCTGTAAGAATTAAAATGCATGTGCAAGTATTAAAAACTATATATATAATTTGTCAATCAAATTATAAACATTTAAATAAAATGTGTTCATTATAAATACCTAATGGAACCTCTGCATTATCATGAACATGGTGAGAAATAGAAATAAAGTCTTCTGAACCATCATTATTGTTAGAATGTCCAGAAGCCCCTGTAGGAAACCAAATATTGGCAATGACATGTAAGTTTACACGAAAAATCATGTAATTTTTCACAAATAAAACAGTCATGTCAAACAAAAATTCTAGTCAAAATGTATGTAAACAATCTCTACCTGGTGATAGCATATCTGAAGAATAAGACACTAAGGGTGTCATCTTTGGTTTTCCAATGGCCCCTGTAGACCCACCCTCAGACAGATGTCTGTCATTTTGAGAGCCACCACCTGTGCACAACAAGATATTAGAAAGATCTGTGTAAAATAAGTTTTATTTTTATATAGACTTGAGCGTGAATTGAATGACAATTGAATTTACCTGACGATGACCTCAGGGAGTGAAGCTGCATACTAGCCAAGATTGCTTCACCCTGAAGCTGTGAACTTGTGCTTGATAAGAATTTTCCACAGATTAATAAACATGTCAAACAAGAATTCTAGTCAAAATGTATGTAAACAATATCTACCTGGCGATGGCGTATAGGACACAAAGCGTGTCCTCTGAGTTTGTCCACCGACACCTGTAGACCCCTTATACAGATGTCTGTCATTGTGAGAGAAACCACCTGTTCACAACAAGATCTTAGAAAGATGTGTAAAAAATATTTATGTTTATTTAGACTTGAGCATAAATTGAATAACAATTGAATTTACTTGACGATGACCTCACGGAGTGTTGTTGCATACAATTCAAGTTTGCTTCACCTTGAAGCTGTGAACTTGTGCCTGATAAGAATTTTCCACATATTAAAAAACACGTCAAACAAGAATTCTAGTCAAAATGTATGTAAACAATCTCTACCTAGAAATGGTGTATAAGACACTAAGCATGTCGTCTAAGTTTTTCCACTGGCACCTGTAGACCCCTCAGACAGACGTCTGCCGTTGTGAGAGACACCACCTGTGCACAACAAGATCTTAGAAAGATGTGTAAAAAAATATTTATGTTTATATAGACTTGAGCATAAATTGAATAACAATTGAATTTACCTGACGATGACCTCACGGAGTGTTGTTGCATAGAAGTCAAGTTTGCTTCACCCTGAAGCTATGAAGCTGTGCATGATAAGAATTTTCCACAGATTAATAAACATGTCAAAACGTGTCAAACAAGATAAATATATTTCAGATTAACAATCGAATATACCTGACTGCGTCACATGTCTTCGTCTAGCACTGATGGTAGATGTCTCTGGACGATCCATGTGTCCTTGTTAATACAAAATGAGAAATCAACCAGGTTAATCATAAACTTAGAGATGTAGGCACATGAAATGCAAGATTAGAACCTATTCTAGCCTAAATTAATGCTAGCAAGCACACTTCAAAATGTAATAAAACCAAATCAAACAACGAGGTAAACTAACACCACAGGATTAGCTTAGAATTGGACCACAAGATCATATCTCCCCTGTTAGATCTTGATCTTTGATGTCTTATTCTGGTAGAGGTTGACTAAGATACTAAAGAAAAATACAAAACGAAAGAAAAGGAAATCTGGAAATGACTTTCAAACAACTAATCTCTTAGAAATCTTCTATAATCAAAAGTGTTATAATGCATATATATAATACAATGTTCTAATGCCAATGGACTCGAGAGGATCAAATGTCTAAACCTATAAGAAATAGATTCTAATACTAGAAATGAAGCGATCAAGACTAAGTATTCTTATGCAAAGAAAAAGGTAGAGATACTAAAAATCAATTGTCAATTTCTAAGTATACCTAAAGAGGTGCAGAAGAGACAAAATTTAATGACGGAACTAAACATGAGAATGCTTTAACATACAAATCTATGCAAAAGCAAAGCTTCAAAATCTATCAGATCTATAATGTTGTAAACCCTACAACTAACGAAACTCACTCCCTAGATTTGAAGTTTAAGTGCTTTATTATAATATTAGGATCACATTACAATGTATTTATGTTTCCTAAGGTGGATTATAGCTATGGTTATGTATTGATAGAAGGAATTGATGATGGCAGAAAAATAGAGTATCCCTATAACCAATAAAAGTAAACATAGATATAAAATATGCTAAGATCATTAGTGGTGACTTCAACATCATGTAGTAACAATAGAAGACAAAAATGTTGGCATACGAAGGCTTGAAAGAGACAACACCCTCTTGAAGGAAACCATTCAAACCTTAAAATTGGTCAACTTTGAGACAATGAAAGGAATCTATAACTAGAATAATCAAATGGCTGGCACTTAGCAAGTGGCCTCCCATCTTGATAGACTCCTCTCAGAAAACATGATGGAGATCATGGGATTATCATGGATGAATCTATTATTCCTTGTGTTGGATCATACCACTGGCCAATGCACTTCAAGTTAAACCTGAGGGAAGTGCCAAAGAATCAACATTCTATGTTCAAGCAATTTTGGTTGGATCATCTTGACTTCAATGACAACTTAGCCCCATGGTGGAAAGAGGTGGAAATAACAAACAAAAAGGAGTTCGTTGATGTATAGATTTCAGCAGATACTAGAAAATCTAAAAAGCAAGATGAAATAATGGAATCAAGAAGTATTTGGGAATATCTTTGTAACAAAAAAGAATCAAAGGTAAGTATGGGACAGTTGTAGCAATGGATTATTTTTGAATGACTATTAGCATCCCTTATCAAAGAGGAAAATTACCTACAACTATAGTTGGGTACAAAGAAAGGAAGGAAGAGACACTATGGAGGAAAAAAACATGAATTAACCTCATCGAATCAGACATTATATGTTGAAGAACAGAAAATATTAGAAGGCATCATCACAGCTCATGAATTCATCCACTCACTCAAGAGCACCAAAAATCCAGGTATGCCTTTGAAATTAGATATGAAAAGATCCTATGACAAGTTGGCCTCGTAGTACATCCAAAATATTCATCTTCCCGTTGGTTTCTATGTTTCTTGGACTAACTGGATTACAGTATCCTAACTTCTTTTGTTTTTTCTTATTCTGATTAATGGATATCCCTCCTCTACCTTCTCTCCTTTGAGAGGCATGTGGTAATGTCATCCCCTTTCTCCTTTCCTCTTTATATTGATGGTTGAGGGGATAAGATTGAGAATCAAAGCAATTGTTTATGTTGGGACAATCGTATGCCTCATATTACATGAAGAAGATCCATTTTCTTGCCACCTCCAATTTGTTGATGATACCATTCTCATGGGGCCCCTTCTGTCATGGAAACTCAAGCCATAAAGAATTCCCTCAATCTATTGATGGATCCTTCAGACACCTCTCCCAACCTCAAAAAATCACAATTTTTTTCTTTAATACCCCCCCATGATCGAATTTAATATCATCGGGATTTTAGGATTTCATAGAAGCTCCCTTTCATCCAGATACCTTAGTGCCCTTCTAATATGTAATGAACTCATAAATATATCTTGGGAATATATCTTTTCCAAAATGGAGAAAAGGCTCTCCAATTGGAAATTTTGATCCCTTAATCTAGCCATTCATCTAACCCTCGCCAATTATGTGCTTTAATCCATGACCCTTTATCTTTTCTCCTTCCTAGTTTCCCCCAAGTCGATTCTCAAATCCATCTATAACCTATAGCAATCATTTTTGCGTGGTGGCACAAAAATTTAACACAAATGGGCCAAGGTGGCCGAGGAAAAGGTCTTCCTACCAAATTTGGTGGGAAGGTTAGGCTTAATTTATCCAACCATTGAAATCCATTCTCTTGGGGATAAATCGAGTGGTGGTGGATCAATAGCCAAAATGAGCGATGCAGAAAGCTCTGGAAGATCAAGTACCCCTCGGAATACAAGACTCACAACTCATATGAATGGAGGGTGAAAGGAAAGGATCCATAATTTGGAACAGTTCTTGCAAAAATAGTGATCTCATCCAAGAACATTGCTTCTAGAATATTAGAGATGGGAAGAGATCTATTTTATGGTAGAATTTTTGGAATCAACTACCTAGGTTTTCAAAACAACTAGAACTCTAGGAATTTCATACAACTCTACAAACCCAAGGCATAACCCAAGTCAACCAATACTGGATAACTAGTCATAGAAACTCAAAATGGAGAACCTAGTTTCCCAAAGAGCGATGGCCACACTCAAGGATAGCTCTCATTCGGAGTGGATATGGTCAAAGTTACAACAAACAAGGATTAGAATCAAAATTGGCCTTGACAAACTCAAATGGGGATACAATATCAATGGTACATTCAATATAATGGTAGCTTATCTATTAGTAGCAGGGAACAACATTGAACAATAGCATAAAATTAGGGATTAGATTTGGAAATGGAGGTTGTGTCCAAATATATCCACCTTCCTCTAGCTAGTGGAAAGGAGGAAAATCCTAACATGGGATCAAATAATAATCACAGGATTTGAAGGCCCCTCGTGGTGTTAACTTTGTAGGATAAAAGAGGGATCCATGGAACATCTGTTGAACCAATGAATTTTTGTGTCAAATATATTTGATATAAGTGAAACCCTCTTTCGGAAAACCAGCAGACACAGGGATAGTATAAGAATGACTAGTGAATTCTAGAAAACAGAGGCATTTAAAAACCCCATCCTCAATCGGGCATGGAAGCTCCTACTATAATTTCTTCTAAGGGAAACCTTGAAAGGATGCAATAGCAAAATATTTAAGGATAGGTAAATGAACAATAATCACATCTATATTAAAACCAAGCATGACAATGCAGAGACCCTACGATAAACCAATGGAGTGAACATAATTGGAAGTGTCAACAAAATGAGATCAACAGCATGTAATCCTAGGGATTTAGAACTAAAGACACTAACACCAGTTCCACATGCAACAATAGCCTCATGTATAGACAAATGGAACCCTCCCTTAACAAGCTTAAAAAATATAAATTTTGACAAAGTGTCAAAGGGAAATCTTGGACCAGAAGGATTTAGTGTATTATTGTATACAATTATACAACATAGACAATGAATCCTCGGATGGTGTGATAGGGACACAAGGGTGATCCTCCATGAATCCACAAGGTGATTGCATCGCCAAACAACTAGTGGAGGGACAAGCAGATGGTAGGAAAACAAATGAGGGGAGGTTGGAAATAGGTAGGAAGTATGGGAGAATATATATGTGGCTTGGAGAGAGTATTTCATGGACACCAAATGGTACTTTTGAGATTTATGTCAGTGAATTTGAATGTTGTTTCCATAATGAATGAGGATAGGAAATCATCGTGCATCATGGTGAGCCTCAGGATGCGGGTTTATCAAGGTAGAGGCCATCTATCATTCTCAAAATGGTTTCAAAATAGTGAAATCTCCCAACGCACTAGGGCCACATTGACATGGATTCTTTGTTTACACTTAAGGTTGCATAATGAAGTAGAAATCCCCGACCCAATGAGGGAATTTATCTTGGCTATTGACTTGGTAGGTGATATCTCTATTTATTAATCTTGTCCCTTAGGTTTGTCTCTCTGTCTCTGCAGGGATCCTTTTATCTACATTTGTGTTTCTAGTTGTTCTCGGGCTCCAACACATAGGTAGAGAAGTATTATCATCACAATATTTTGGTGTGCTAGAGCAAGGCTAATAGGGGCTCTGTGTTTGTGCTTGAGGTTTCTTGATGCAGTCTATTTCCCTTACTCAATGGGGGAAGAGTCACTAAGTTGTACTTGACACTCAATGTGCTTCTGGTATAGAGCTTCGAGCATCACAAGAGGAATTCGGCCTCTAACCCTAACCCTGAGAGAAAATTGATCGAAATTAGATTAGTTCCAAGGAACGGTAGCCAAATTTGAAATTGAATTCAGTTGGGTTTTAGAGAGATGCTTGAGGAAAAAGAGAAACCTACCCGTGTGTGGTCATCTGATGGTATGGTCGTTTGGTCGACTGGATCGAACTGGTGGTGGTGGTCCTCTTCTCGTGGCCGTTCACTTCATTTCTGTGGGTGGTCTTCCCTTCCCTTTGGTGTTTAAGAAAACAGAGTTGAACACGGTTGCAGTGGGTGGTCTTCCTTCCCTTCGCTCTTTCAGCACAGTGTGGGTTTGAGTGAAAATAGACAACAACAGCGCTAAAAATGACAATGTGTGTGGCGGGGAAATATTTTTGCGTTTATATAGTTAAACATTTCTCGGCCTAGAAGTTAAAAGGAATCTAAACTCTCGACCGAGAAACCTGTCCGAGAATTCAATATAAAAAAATGGTTATACTCTCGAACGAGAAACTAAAAACTCTTGAGCGAACAATTTTCTAACTATGGAAAAAATCACAGACGAGAGAAATCTAACCGTGGTTAATGTCTCGCCCGAGAAGTAGTAAAACTCTCGCCCGAGAAAATATGTTGACCTTTTTCTCAGGCGAGAAACTGGAAATTATAACAAAAAAAAAGTGGATTGTCACGGAATCATTTCCCAACTTCGCGTTTTCACCCTCCAGTGGAAAGACATGCTACCAAAAAATGCAATTTGGGAACCAACCACATTTACAACAATTTCCACACCTTTAGCATTGAGGACAACACTGCTTTTGAAGGGGAAGGGCATGTTAGGGTCTTATAATATTTTGGAGCGCAAAGATATGGATTCTAAACAAGAAATCAATACATTTGCAAGCAATCAACATTGTGACAAAATCATGTCATTAATCATCAAAACAAGAAAGAACAAGCATTAGATCTTTCAATAACACATAAAATTGTTATATTCCATCTATTGTACAAGCATGAATTAACATGTTAAAATAAGTACATTCGAATTGGTTATGTATGCAATTAGATTTTTCTCTAGTGCATAAAACCTAGTTAGGGCGTAACTAGAGCCTAAATGCCCTTTGTTATCCATTCAAACTCTCTGAGGTGAGTTAGCAACCTCATAACCAACCTAAGTGGATCTAGACACCTAAATGCAAGGATACATTGAATGATAGGCTCATTCATGAGTGGATAATCTATGACAAGATTTAGTCCTTGAATAGTGGAGTGAACACAAATAATTTACTCCTTAACTCTAATTATAGTGGAGCTTTCCGAAATGATCCCCAAAAGAAGGAATGCACCCGTATAAATAAATGGTTAGGAGCTCAATTATGGCCTATAAATGGAAGTTGACCTATAAATATCATATTAATCCCTTAGAGTTTTGAAAGGAAGCTCTAGAGTGGCTCAGATAATCAAATTAATGCAATTGGACATGTGGAATCATGAGACCAAAACCTAAGTCCCTAGGTGAGATATTAATGATGTGAGAGGGTTATTATGTTCTAATTGGCCTTACTCTAAGAATTAATCATATATTGTATAAGCTCATAACTTTGTAATAAGGCCAAATAAGTTAGTGTAAGAGGCCCTTAAACATGGTTTCAATAATAACAAAGTTGTTTTTCCACCATTTTTTTTGGCTCTTTGATGTTTATTTATGGTTTATTGCATGCTAATCTTGTATTTAGTGTGGTTTTTGCTATATAATAATAAAATATTATATAAAGAGGTAAATATGATGTTGATAAAGAAGAGTATATATATATATATATATGGAAATTTATTGTTTCAATTTTTAGAAATTTGTATTATTAATTGGAATATAGATATCTTTGGTTTTTACTTTTAAGTTAAGGTCAACATTGTAAAAAAATGATTTTGCTTAATATTTTTATTAATTTATTAAAGGGCCATATGTCAACTCCACATTGAGCATGAAATTGCACTTCTCCCTCTGGCTTGGATATAAAAAGTGCATCTTTCTCTTGACCCAATAAAACTATTTAAATTATTGATTAAAAAATTATATAGTATATTTTATATATACAAATTTTACACACACAATAACTTAATTCTAGAAAAATGAAGTATTATTTAAGCTTCTAACCCCACACACAATAACTTAATTAAAAGAAAATGAAGAACTTAATTTTAGTTGGGCTTCTAATACATGCTTTAACTATATCCTACATGTTTTAATTTAAATTAATAAACTTTCACTTTGATAGCTTATTTAAAATTATCAAAATTTTCATTACTTAATTATCTAAACATAAACTTTCACTTTGATGCCTTGTTTAAAATTATCAAAATTTTCATTAACTATATTTTAAATGTTTTGATTTAAATTAATAAACTTTCACTTTAATGACTGGTTTAAAATTATCAAAATTTTCATTACTTAATTACTTAAACATAAACTTTCACTTTGATGCCTCATTTAAAATTATCAAAATTTTCATTACTTAAACATATATGAATTGAATGTACACCATGTCCATCGAGATGTGCAAAGCAATGCTAATTGAGCAATGTATTTCAATGTTTATAATAAACACATCTTCCTACGTGCCCTTCATTCATCATCATAAAAAATAATGATGATTAAAATTTATTTAATGAGATAATTTTTTCTCTCTAACTAGAAAGTTGTTTTGAAACAAATAAGTTAATCCATCTTTGTGCAATTGGGCAACGATGCTGGAGACACCGGCAGTAGTTTGAGGATGGGATTTCTTTCAAAGAAGTTCGCAGGTTTCAACTCAAACGATGCAGATATTGTCGGCATCACCGGGAAATCTTCTTGATACGGAATATGATGGATTCCCATCGTATACCACACAACTATGTCCTCCTTTTCAATCTCTCGATTCCTGTTATCATTATATCACTGTTAATATAACTTCTCATATATAAAAGCTGCATTTCCAATTGTAAAACAACGGTGTAATGTTTACCTTTTGGTCCATGTAGCTAACGTGTCATCACCTCGGCTTTGATCCACGTACGTTCCCCCAGCCCATTGTTCCGTGTGATTATATGGAGTAACCCACACCTACATCAAAATCACGGTTTTCAATGAAAAAAAACCAACAAACATGGTTTTCAGTGAAAATCATAAGAAGCAAACCCATATATAGTCAGCAGCTTACGTCGTTGTTGGTAAACGCTGCCCGGATCTGGGGATAATCATCCAATGATAGAAGGCTGGCAGCAGTTGAGCCGGGCAACAATCTATACCCAATATCCTGCCCCACTTTCGTCTTCTGGTGTGGATTCACCACCAGAAGATCTGCGGGCTTCTTGACATCAAATTGGATCTGAGCGTCTTCCTCTCTCTTGGCGACCTTTCTGTCGACTGTCCAATAGCTCTTCCTCGGAGACTCCCCGCGAGGAACTTCCACTCTCTTCATCATCGCCTCCACAAATGAGTTGCTGGTGCCATCGACGTCCATGTCCAGATGGAAAGTCAGAAAGTGGTCATGGAAAACCCCAATGGTGTTCTCCGTTAAGAGAGTCCCATATATCTCTGCATTTGCTACTTCGTCCAAATTTGTGTAGCTTGAAGCCTTCAGTTCCAGAATGCCGGACAGTCCCACCTGCAAGCAGTTGTTTAGTTTCCACAGAAAAACGAAGAAATTAATGTGTTAGATGCCGTAGGTTTCGTCATGATATTGTTTGAGAGAAATAGGATTGAGCAGCATTGCTCACTTGAACACGGATGGCTCCGTTTGTTTTGAATTCCCAGTCGAAAATGTAGTCATAGTTTCCCACAGTGGAAACCATTCTCACCACCAATGTCACCTCTGGTCTTACTTCTGTGATCTGCACAAATTTAGACATGCAGACACTGTTATAATTTTGTAGAGCAGATACCAACAATCATCGGGTAGAGAAATGTCAAACAGTAGTAGCCGGTAAATGTCAATCCACACTTGACTTTATGTATTTTAAATTTGTCAATTACTTTGACTTGTAAATGTTGGCAAACAGTAGTAGCCGCCCTGGGCCACACTGACTTTATGTATTCTACATTTCTCATTAATAGAGTTGTACACCTTAAAATTATCATCCATCCCAATAACACTCTAACTGTAAAATTACTTAATTATGAGATACTTAACTACTAAGATCCCTTACATTATATGATACACTCAAAAATAAATATCACATATTTTTAGAAATTTAATTATAAATATCATATATATTTATAAATTTAATTATAAAAATAGAGAATCGTTTATAATTTAATAGACAAAAACTAATAAAATATACATAAAATAGAAAATGCAGCAATCACTACTAGCAAATTTTCAAAATGTAATCATGAATAGGAATTACTGGACCAAAAGCATGAGAAAGATTCAGCTATTCAAAATACTATAACGTATAAATTACTTACCACCAAGTTTGGAATCCCCACTTCTGTATGACGCCATGAAACATCTCCGGCGTACCTTTCAAAAATGCAGAATACATCCGATATTTTCACTGGTTTTCCATCGGCTCCTGCGTAGAATGCATCCATATAATAAGCATTTCGAGGACAATCATTGAGTCGGTCAAGCGAAGACGCGCTTAAACCCACACCAAATTCCCCAGCATCCATATAAGTTTTGTAATACCAATCATGCGTTGGATCCATGTAAGGCACAAACATCTCCGACACAAAACCTCTGTACATCACACTCCTGAATTTCCCTTTCTCTTCATCGAACACGTCTGCTGTAGAGATAACAGGGCCGACTCTGATATCGAAACCAATATGGAATTTCCAATCAGCCCATTCCACCATATGACCGTGAACTCTGAAGCTCGGCCCCTTGGGCTGCTCTATTGAGATAGGATTGATTTGGGGTCCAAATGGCGGCTTCTGAGATGATAATCTGTAATCAGTCCCTTCTGCTTTTGGTAGTGGAATTTTCGCATCATCGCTGTAACCAATTATCTTCATTGTGTCGAGGTCTACCACCGCTGTGATCCCCTCAAGAGGTCGAGCGTAGATATTATCAGTCCCATTGCGATAGGAGCAGAGGATCTTAATAGTTCTCTTGCCCTGTTTCTTTTCACCAAACCATCCAATGGAATAAGTATCACAGACAACTGGTTCGATCTCGAGACCTCTGCTTTTGAGTGAACGTATGAATGGAGGGTAGCTGAGAATCAACTCAGAAGCGGTATCCTGTTCTTCCGAGGTAAATATGGGGTACCCAAATCCATGATAGACTTTGTCATATACAATAGAATCTGAAGTAAGATCTACAAGAACTTCATGAGTTTCCCCGGGGATTCTTGCAATTACAAATGCCTGTCTGGAAGGCAGAGGAGACGACCCGTCTTTCCATTGATAGACAGCCTCTTTCTGGGGTGCTTGTAGACCCACATATTGGAAGCTCAAGTTCTTGCGGGAGCCGAGTTTAGAGTTGAGGACAAGCTGACGAATATGGCTGAATTCAGACTTGGCGAGTGGATCCAGAGGATGATGGTGTTGATCAGCAGCAGCAGAAATAATAATGAAAGCATACAAGCTTAGTAGCAGAGAAACGACTAACAGAGCGTTCTTTCTCATTTTTGAATTTTCGAGAAGTTCTTAGATAACAATAATGTCTACAATATGCAGACAGGCTTGCTCCGTTATGGCACAGTGCAGTATGCAGAGGAGGATATATTTTGAATCTAATTCTGGAGGATCGATTGAATGAATGACTGTGATTGATCTGCTTGTTGAAAAATGGGCTTCAACTACTACAAGCGCCGGCTTAATTCAGTTACACGCAATTTTCGTTGTGAGGTTGTTGATTCGGCCACTCAATGTACTCAGCCAATGATGTTGTTTCCGACGAATTCCACAAAGCAATTTGATCGAATTTTGTTGTTTCAATGAAATTGTTTGATCGAATTTTCAAAGTAGATCGTTTTCGATGACAACGTCCTTTAATAGGAAACCTGCATTGGCCCTCCGTTTGATAAAAAAAATCAAAGCAATATCGTACTCCGCTTAGAAAAAGACAAAATATAATTCAAAGTAGTACCAACCATCCTATGGGCAAAACGACAGAACAAAGGTTTTCCATAGAAACTTTTTTGTCGTACGTATGCAGCCCACGTTTTTTCAAAAAGTAGTTCAATGGTATTTAGCTTTCTTCATGGGAATAAATTGTATTTCGGAAAGAGAGAAAACGTTTTGTAGGCGGCTTATTTATTCACGTCTCAATTCTGAGATGATATATGTAAATTTTGAGTAGTATTAATATAGTGTCGAAATGTTATATTTAAATATCATATAAATTTTGAGATTTTAAAAAACATATAATTTTTACACTATTTCTCTCCAATGTGATGTTACATTTAAAACAACATTTTATTATTATTATTTTTTATTAAAAAAAATAATTTTAACATAATTTTTCCATATATATTTTCAACATAATTTTTAATATATAAGTTATTATGAGAAATTGTTTATTCATTCTAAAATGAAATTATAATATATACTTTATTTTGTTTACTTTCATATTTATTAGTAACAACCACATTTTTAAATATGATTGATATTGGTTAATTGGGGCATATCAACCATGACCACATATTTAAAAGTAGTTGATATTTATCGTCCATGGCAAATATCAATCACATTTAAAAATGTGATTGTTGCTGGTGGATAACGAACAAACGAAAAAATCACTAAATTAAAATATTAATAAAAATGTTATTTGAAAATAAAAATGAAAATAAATACATAATAAATTAAAAAATATTAAAATAAACTAAATTAAATTAAAAAAAAAAAAGAAATAAAGTAATATTAAATTAAAGATAAGTAAAAACAATAAATTAAATTAAAATTAAATTAAATAAAATAAAATAAATGTAAAACAATTAAAGATAAGTCCATTGGTTGTAGCTTGAGTGGTTGGGAGGAAAGATTCTTATCCTCCCCACCCAGTTTCAATTCTTGTAAGTGACATTCCACTAAAAAAAAAATGAAAGATAAGTAAAATAATTAAAATATTAATAAAAAATGTTATTTGAAAAAAAAGAAAAGTGAAATAATTGTTATTAATATTAGTAATGCCTTAATATTATATTAATATTAATTAAAATAAATTAAAAATTAAAAAAATTAAAAAAATTAAAGATAAATAAAATAATTAATATTAAAGGTAAATTCACAGTAAAATAATTAATTGAATTTAAACAAAAGTGAAATAATGATTATTAATATTAGTAATACCTTAGTATTATATATATTATATGAATATTAGTAATTAATTTTACTTTTTCAACCGAAAAAAAAAAAAAACGTACTATTGCTATTCCTTGAATCAAATAGTACAAAGAAGTTCACCTTTTTGCCCAAAAGGTATCTGCTGAATAATCACGACAGTGATCTCATAATTCATCTCTGAATTTACATAATTTATCATATCCAACTATACATATCAGTAAATCCATATCCTTACAAAAAACTTCAAAATTCTAGACAGTATATCTTTTAGAAGAAAAAAAGTTCACCACCATCCACCCTGCTGGACTCCATCCACTCCTCCCAATGGAGTATACCTTCAGAGCCTGCCAGAGCTTGCTTAGATAACATATCAGCCAATTCATTGTGTTCCCGGTAGATATGGGAAAAAGTGATATTTTCCAGCTTATCTATCTCCATCCTGGTCCTTCTACACCAATGTGAAAGAGCAAGAACATTTAAGTCAAATTCCTTGGCAGCCCACTTGATAGTGACACGTGAATCTCCAAAAACCAAAATGTCGACCAAACCAAAAGTGTTGGCACACTTCAGAACACTCCACAAAGCTATCAGTTCAGCTTTCATGTTGTTGCCATTTCCACAAAGAAGTCTAATGGTAAAATAATGATCAGTATTCAAATAAATAACACCGCCTGCCGCACACATCCCATTCTGGGCCGTCCCATCAAAGAACAAAGTGGGAATTTTAACAGTAACAGAAAACTCCCCAATCCTTCTCTCCTTTACTGTTGAAGGATTCCCCGAATATTGTTGAGATAAATGTGTAGCAATTAAACCACATGCAACAACGTCCGGCTCTATGTCCTGAAAAGTGCATAAATTCATGAAAAACCAAAGGGCCCAAGAAATGAAAATCGGGATCTGAATTGAATCTCTGTCAGCACGAAACCAACACAACAAGGCCTCTCCAAAATTCACTTGTTCCCATACCTTGCTGAAAGCCATCTTTGAAGTGCAAAAATCCCATACTCTTTTACCAAAAGGACAAAAAACAAACAAATGATTAATGGATTCTGCACTTTCCTTGCATAGAATACATCTATTAGGCCCATTCCACCCACGCTTAGTAAGATTATCCCAGGTTTTTAGAGAACCTTGAAGAGCATACCATAGAAAACATTTGTGCTTTAAGCCAATATTCCACTTCCACATCTTTCCATACCACCAATGTTGTGGGAAAATATATTTCTCCTACATTAATCTCACATAAGTATCTTTTGCTGTAACAATACCAGATTTGTCATTCCCACACCACAAAAGTCTATCTTCATTATCAGTTAAAATGATGCCAGCCGAACCAAGAGAACTGACATATGAGTTCCAAGAGATAGCATCCTCACCCACCAAACCCAGATCTGAAGCCTGAAGCCAATATGTCTGACCATTCACATTCCTGATGCTATTCAAGGAAGAAAGTCCATAAATATTTAAATAATCCAGTAACCTGTATGAAAGACGAACAGGATCAATAATACCCAACACTAAGTCTTTGCCAATCCTAATGGACATCCCATTACCAACCTGCCACCTCAAGTCCCGAATGATCCAATTTGAGGCCTTTAGCAAACCACGCCATAAAGGAGAAGAAACATGGCTCTTCGGCATATTCAATCTGATCCACTCCACTATGTTCATATTAATATATTTTACATAAGATATCTTAGACCAAGGATTCTGTGAGAAAAGACACCTCCAGAGACTTTTTGCCCTGAGTGCCAAACTGAAAGATGAAATATCCTTGATACCCCAGCCACCAAATATCTCAGGCCTAGAGACCGACTCCCAACTCGTCATCACCAAAGAGGCTCTATCCAATCCACCAGACCATAGGAAATTAAAGATCAATCTTCTGATTGTATTCAATATAAAAACAGGAATCTCAAGGAGTGAAAGCCAATAGATAGGAATACCCATCAGAACAGCCTTTACAAGAGTAAGACGCCCCCCCACAGATAGCATTTTGTAAGACCAGTGTGAAATCCGCGCCTCAAATTTTCGAACCAACCACCACCAATCCTTGATCTTATAATTATTTGGTCTCAAGAAAAAACCCAGATACTTGAGACCCTCTTCTAATGGCTGGCATTTGTAAGGCAAAATAGATACAATACCATTCCTTTCAACCATATCCACATTATGATAATGGAAACAAGACTTTGTCAAACTTATCTTCATCCCCGAAACACGACAGAAACAATTTAAAATATTTCGGAAGAACACCCACTCAGCAACAGTGGCCATACCCGCCAACAAAACATCATCCACAAATATCAGATGTGTAATGATACAGTCAAAACCCACATCAATACCTTTAAGTAAACCCTCCAGTTTTGCAAAATTTATCATTCTGCTAAGAGCATCCACAATCAAAAGGAATAGCAGAGGGGATAAAGGGCACCCTTGCCGAATTCCCCTTGAACACTTAAAAAAGGAAGAAGGCGAGCCATTTATCAAAACAACTATGCTAGCTGTAGAAACACATGACATGATCCAATTTATAACCAAAGGAGGTATCCCAATCTGGATCAAAATCAACCTTAAAAACGTCCAATTTACCCTATCATATTCCTTTTCCAAATCAAGCTTGAGCAACAAAGCACTGATCTTCCGACTTTTAATAGAATGTAACAGTTCCTGAGAAGCCCCAATGGCATCACGAATCTGTCTATTTAGCAAAAAACCAAACTATTCAGACGTAATGTGATCTGACAGAGTCACTTTGATCCTCTGAGCAATAATTTTAGATACCAACTTATAGGCCAGATTGCAGAGAGCAATGGGTCTATAATCTCCAAAGTGTTCAGGTTTTCCTTTCTTTGGTATCAAGGTAACAAAGCAAGAATTCAATGCACCAGAAGTGAAGCCATGCACTCTTGTATACTCAACCATTTGTAAAAGATCAGAACCCAATAACTCAAAGAAATGAGTATAAAACTCCACGGGCCACCCATCGGGACCCGGGCTTTTTTCCCCAGCAAAAAGCTTTAAAGTATGTTCCACTTCTTCCAGATTAACTTCCTTGCCAAGGTCAGCAGCCTCCTCGTCATTGAAAAACCAGGGAAAGAGTTCTGCAATTTTGATTTGTTCCCTCAAATCACTTATACCTTCTTCCTTATAAATATTTCCAAAATGCTTGACAACTTCCAGTTTTAAAATCTCATCACCAGAGCAACTATTACCCTCAGCATCTGATAATTCCCATATTGAATTCATATTCCGACGAGCCGAAGCATAGGAATGAAAAAACTTCATGTTTTGATCACCAAGCTTTATCCACAAAGCCCTGCTCTTCAACCTCCATTCCATCTCCTCCTTGAGAAGAATAGCATCTCTTTTCTTTTCAATAATCTTAACAGCATCAAAAACCTCCTGACTCATTTCACCCTTAAAATTTTCATTATAATACTTATGAATCTCGTCTTCTAGCAATGTCAGCTCCTGTCTGTCATCTTCCTTCCTCTTCTTAATCCAATCCCTCACAACACCCTTCAATCTGCGCATCTTGTTGCAGAAAACATCTAAAGGATTTTCACCTTCTACGCTAGCACGACACCAGAAATATTTCACCATATTACAAAAATCCTCCTCCAACAACCAGGAATGGTTAAATTTAAAGGGAACAAAAGACTTATCCCCATAATCCTTGAACTACAGAAAGATGGGCCAATGGTCTGATACCTTATGATCGTGAACCCATGATCTGAATTTATGAAACTTTACCACTAGAGACTCCTTTACCAGAAAACGATCCAGTCATTTGTGTACACCGTCAACACCCCCTCTTCCATTACTCCATGAAGGACATAACTTAGCCGGTTCAATATCAATAAGCTCTTGCTTCACTAAAAAATTGTAGAAATAATCTGCCAATGGGTCAAGTCTGGCTTTTTGCCCCCAGATTTCCGATGGAGATTTTGTAAAATTAAGATCACCAGCTACAATAAGATCCTTATCATTCAGCAGACCAGACTCAGAAAGTGAATGCCAAAAACTCACCCTGTTCGAGTATGGAGCATAACAATTGAGCACCGAAATACAAAGATTCAAACCAATACAACATCCTTTTAACAGGATCCCCCACGCTAACCTGTAAGTACTGAAGGAATATAACAGAGGGTTCCAAGCAACCACTAGCCCCCCCGAGAGACCATTAGCATCCACCGCTGAAAATTCCCAAGAAGGCAAAATGCAACCAAGCTTAGCAACATCATCAGATCCAGAGCACATGGATTATTGAACTAGGACAATACCGGGTCTAGTAGCTGTAAAAAGATTGGATAGGGCCCTAGCCCTCAAAACCCCACCCAATCCCTGAACATTTATGGAGATGATAGACATTAAGAACAATCTTCAATGGGTAACTGTGCTCTAAGACCCATATCATTGCCACCAATAGAATCACCAACATCCCTTACTACACCATCATCCTGCAGCATCCCCGAAACAGTCTCTTTTTTCTTTTTCTTTGACTTCCTGATCGTCACATTTTGGAACCTTGGGGGAAAAGGAAATACCTTGGAATCCTGAGCAATATTTTTTGAAAAAATATCCAGAGGTTCCAAAATACCACCTTCCCTGCCACCCAAATCCCCAAAGACAGCAGAGACAACAACATCCGCAGGCTTCTCCAAAGAAATATCAACAGACTCACACACAGGATTATCCAAAGCAGGCTGGAAAACGCCACTAAAATGACCCCTCGGAGAAGACAAAGGTCTCACAACTTCGTTGCATTCAACAACCCCACCACCAGAACCAGAACCCTCAACAACCCCAGCAGACCCAGTAACAGACACAGGTTTTGACAAACCATGTCTAAGCTGAACTTCCCCCAAAGAAATCCTCCTATCTAAATCCAGTTCTTTAACAGAAATAAAGTCTAACTCAGCCTTAGATAGGTCAGTATAGGCAGCATCCAGGGGAACATTTAACTTACCTGTAACAGGAGTCTTCGGCGAAGAAAGCCTCAAAGGATCCGTAGCATTCTGTGACGGCAAAGCAGAACCCTCACGAACCATCTTCATCGAACAAGAGCTACGATTAGGGCATTTTGCTCTAACATGTCCAACCTCTCTACAGAGGAAGCAACGAAACGGAACCCTAAAAAAATCCAGAATCTGTGTCCATCTGCGATCCCCCCAGACAATCTCAACTGCTTCCGGCAAACCCAGCCTCACATCAATTTCCACCAGCGCCTTCACATATCTCCTATCAATTCCATAGATGGAATTATAAGAATATTTTTTAAATAAAATCAACTTAAATTAAAAATAAATTAAATTAAAATTAAATTAAAAATTAAATTAAATTAAAAATAAAAATAAACTAAATTAAATAAATGTAAAAAAATTAAAGATAAGTAAAATAATTAATATTAAAGGTAAACTTTAGTTGACTTTGTTGGACTAAGACTAACTTTAGTTGAACATAGTTAACGATGGTTGCTTACTGGTTGACTTTGTTGCACTATGGTTGACTTTGTTGCAGTATGGCTAACTTTAGTTGAACATAGTTAACGATGGTTGTTTACTCGTTGACTTTGGTTGACAATTGTTGATCATCATTGACTAAAAATGATCATAATTAACCATGGTTGAATTTGGTAAACCATGCTTGAATTTCATTAAATTTGGTTTACCATGGTTGACTTTTGCTTGAACATGGTAGACCTTGGTTGATTAATTTACCATGGTTGACTTTTGTGACCATGGTTAGATGTGGTTGACTTTGGTTGGCCACAATTAACTTTGGTTTCCTTTGGTTGACCATGGTTAAACTTGTTTTTCCATGATTGACGATTGAGTGACCTTGTTTGAATTTTCCATATGGTTGATCAAGGTTGGATACAGTTATTTGTGGTTGACCATGGTTGACTATGGTTGACCATGGCTAACCATGTTCAACTATGGTTGAATTTGGGTTGCCATAATTGACTTTGGGTTACGTTGGTTGACCATGGTTGACCATGTTCGACTATGGTTGACTTTAGTTGGCCATAGTTGACGTTGGTTTACTATGGTTGAGCAAGATTCACTATGGTTAACTTTGTTTGACTTTGGTTTACTAATTGAATATGGTTGACTATTGTCAACTATGGTTGACTTTGTTTTGCTGTAATTGACAATAGATAACTTTGTTTGACTACCATTGAGTTTGCTTGGCTAATTGATTATGATTGAGTATTGTTTACCATGGTTGACCTAATAGACGATGGTTGACTTTGGGTGACCATGACTGACTTTCATTTACTTAGGTTGACTTTCGTTGAGTTTGGTTCACTATGTAGACTTCCATTTAGTATGGTTGACTTTGGTTGATCATGGAAGAGTTTGGGTAACTACGTTGACTGTGGATGACTTTAGTTAAATTTGGTTGCCTTTGGTTGGCGATAATTGACTTTGGTTTACCACAGTTAACTATGGTTGGCTATTGGTTGACATTGTTTGACTCTTCCCTATGGTTGATAATGGTTGACCAAGGTTAACTACAGGTCAACCATGGTAAATCGTATGCTTATCTATTGTAGACTTTGGTTTACATTATTTCACATGGTTGACTTTTTTTACTTCAATCCATGGTTGAATTTTAAGCAAGGTTGACCTCAAAGAAATGTTGACTTCAATCCATGGTTACCTTGAATCCTTTGTTGAATTCAATTTAAGGTTGGTTTTAATCCAAAGCTGACTTCAATCCAAAGGTGACTTCAATCCATGGTTGAATTCAACTTGGATTGAAGTCACCTTGAATCCATGGTTGACTTCAGTACTTGGTTGGATTCAATCCATAGTTGACTTCAACCCATAGTTTGTGAATTCAATCCATGGTTGAATTCACTCCAAAGTTGCCTTCAATCCAATGGGTGACTTCAATCCATATTTGAATTCAATCCATAGTTTAATTCAATTCAAAGATGACTTCAATATGTGGGTGATTTGAATCGAAGGTTGACTTCAATCAAAGGTTGTCCGAAAGGTTGACCATGTTCCAATGGTTGATTTTAGGTCATTAATAATACCAACATTAATTATTTCAATCCGTGGTTGACTTCAATCCATGTTTGACTTCAATTCATAGTTGACTGTTAGTAAGGTTGAATCTGATCCATGGTTGAATTTTAAGCAAGGTTGACATCAATGCAAGATCGAACTCAATATATAGTTGACATCAATATAATGGTTGACTTCAACCAAGCTTGACTACAATCCTTGGTTGAATTCAATCCATGGTGGACACTATATCATGGTTAACTATGAGTGGATGTGGTTGAATTTGGTTGACTAATTGATTATGGTTGTCTTGAACGTTTATAGTGTTTGGTTGACCATGCTTACATTATTTACTTTGGTTGACTTTGGACCTTGCATTGTTTGGTTGACCATGGTTAACCTTGGTTTACATTGTTTGGTTGACAATGTTACCATTGTTTGATTTGTTTGGTTAACCATGGTTGACTTTGGTTTACATTTTTTCGTTTTTCATGGTTCACTTTGATCGACCTTGGTTGTTTGGTTGTTTTGGTTGACTTTGATTAACTTTGGTTGTTTAGACATGGTTGACTATGGTCGAATTTGGTTGACTTTGATTGTTTGGGCATGATTGAATTTGGTTGTTTTGGTTGACTTTGGTTGTTTGAGAATGGTTGACTTTATTGAATTTTTTACATAATTTACATTGTTTTGTTGACCATGTTTACATCGTATGCTTCTCTATTGTTGACTTTGGTTAACATTATTTTGGCATGGTTGACTTTTTTTATTTTACAAGGTTGACCTTGGTTTTTGGATATCTTTGGTTGTTGTGGTTGACTTTGATTAACTTTGGTTCTTTGGGCATGGTTGAATGTGTTGACTTTGGTTGACTTTAGTTGTTTTGGCATGGTTGAATTTGGTTGTTTTAGTTGACTTTGGTTGTCTGGTCATGGTTTTCTTTGGATGACTTTGGTTGTTTAGGTATGGATGACTTTGACTGACTTTAATTTACCTTATTTGTATGAATTTGGTTTACATTGTCTAGTTGGCCATAATTTATTATCTTTAACTATGGCATACATTTTTTGGGCATGGTTGAATTTGGTTTAGTTTGAACGACTTTGGTTGACTTTGAATATCTAGGCATAGTTGTCTTTGTTTGAATTTGGTTGTTTTGGTTAACTTTGGTTGTCTAGGCATGGTTGGCTGTGTTTGACATTATTTGGGCATGGTTGGCCTTGTTTGACTTTGTTTGGGCATGGTTGAGTTTGTTTGACTAAGATAGACTATCTTAATCCATTGTTGACCATTGTTTAGGCATGGTTGAATTTAGTTGGTTGACTATGGTTGACGATGGTTTTCATTGCAAGGTTGACCATGTTTACATTGTTTACTTTATTTGGTTAAAAATTGTTGACTTTGGTTTACAATGTTTGGTTAACTATGCTTGACTTTGGTAAATCTTAGTTGTTTGGTTGACTCTACTTCCTTTGGTTGACTTTGATTAAACTTTGTTGTTTGGGCATGGTTGAATGTGGTTGACTATGGACATGGTTGGGTTTGGTTGTTTGGGAATTTGAGCAAGGTTGACTTCAATTTAAGGGCGATTTGAAGCCATAGTTGACTTTAAAACAAGGTTGACTTAATCGAAAGGTGACTTCATTCCATTGTTGACTTCAATTCAAGGATGACTTCAATCTAAGGTTGAATTCAAACAATGGTTGACTTCAATCCAAGGTTGACTTCAATCCATAGTTGAATTTTATTTAAGGTAGACTTGAATCCAAGGTTGATTTCAATTCGTGGTTGATTTCTATTCATCGTTGATTTCAATCCATAAATGACTTCAATCCAAGGTTGACTTCAATCCATATTTGACTTTAATCTATAGTTTACTTTTAAGCAATGTCGACTTCAATTCATGGTTGATTTCAATATGTGGTTTACTTCATTCCATGGTTGAATTCAATACATAGTTGATGTCAATCCAAGGTTGACCTCAATCCATAGTTGGTTTTTATCCATGGTTGGCTTCAATCCATAGTTGAATTCAATCCAAGGTTGACTACAATCAAAGGTAGACATTTGAGCAAGGTTGACTTCAATCTAAGGGTGATTTCAAGCCATAGTTTAAACTTTTAAGCATGGTTGACTTCATTCATAGTTTAATTCTACGCAAGCTTGACTTCAAACTAAGGTTGACTTGAATCCATGGGTGACATTAATGCATAGTTGACTTTTAAGTAAAGTGACTTCAATCTATCATTGGATTCAATCCAAGGTTGCGTTGAAGCCAAGGTTGACTTGAATCCATAGTTGTCTTTCAAGCAAGTTGATTTCAAACCAAAGGTGACTTCATTCCAAGGTTGACTCCAATCCATGGTTGACATAAAGTCAAGGGTGCCTTCGATTCATAGTTGACTTTGAAGCAGGATTTACTTCAATCCATACTCCACTTTTAAGCAAGGTTGAATTCAATCTAAGGTTGGCTTCAATCCAAGGTTGAATTTTATTAATGTTGAATTATTTAAAAAAATATATATTTGGCTTCAAAAGGTTGACTATGAACATTTCATGGTTGAGTACACCATATCAATGACCATGCTTAAATTTGGTCAAACACTAGTTAACTATGTTAATGTTGGTCAACGATGGTTGACTTCAAACAATTATTGACATTTTAACATGGTTTACATTAAACCAAAATTAACATGTTTTTTTTATAAATGTTTAAACAATTATATGATTATTATTAATAATGTAAGTTTTTATTAATGTTAAAATTATTGAAAATTATATGATTACTAATAATGTGAGTTTTTATTAAAGTTAAAATTATTGATATGAATATTATTAATAATGGTTTTTAATAATGTTAAAATTATTAATATGAATAATAATATTATTAATGTTTTATATACCAATATTAATGTTTTCTATTATCGTTAATGTTTATGTTTTTAATAATGTTAATATTATGTATATGAATATTACTAATAATGTTTTTCTTTAATGTTAATATAATTGATATGAATAACATTATTACTAATGTTAATATTAATATTTTTTATGAATGTTTTTTAATTAATATTATTGTATTTATTATGGAATTAATGTTGAATATTATTAATAATGTGCATATTAATATTAATATCAATGTTAATATTAATATTAATAATAATATTAATAATATTAATATTAATATTATTAATATTAATATTAATATTAATAATATTAATATTAATATTAATAATATTAATATTAATAATTAATATTAATATTAATACCAATGTTAATAATAATACTAATAATTACAAATATTAATATGAATGACATTATTGATATGAATATTATTAATAATGGTTTTTTATTAATGTTAAAATTATTGATAGGAATAATATTATTATTAATGTTTTATACCAATGTTACCTATGGGGTTGATATTGGAGGGCAAATCTATGACATTTTGATGACCCGTATTATTAGAACTCGGAGAGGTAAGGATATCCTCCATTGGGGTCACCGCCCTAAAGGTATGTTCACTATAAAGGAAGCCTATAGCCTGTTAACTGCCCCAACGACTCAACAGGGGGACAATACTTTGAAGAAACTGTGGGGAGCTAAACTATGGCCCAAAATCACCCTTTTCCTCTCGCTGGTCTTTAAAGGAAAATTTTTAACATGGGATAATATCATGAAGCGGGGCTTTGAAGGACTCTCTCAATGTGTCCTCTGTGGCAGCAACGACGAAACCATTGCACACCTATTGGATGGTTGTAGTTTTGCGTCGGTTTTGTGGGATGAAAAAGCAACGCGATTCCGCATGTCGAATAGAGTTAGGAATGCACCGGATGAAACTGTGAAATAGTGGAAGGAAGATCCCTTTCAAGGGAGACTTCTCAATAGGGTATGGAAGCTCTTTCCTTCCTTTCTCCTATGGGAAGTCTAGAAGGAGCGAAATAAACGGATTTTCACTAGCAAGCCTAATACATGGAAGATGGTGTGGGGGCATATTCAACGTGGCATAACTAAAACTCTTCAATTAACCCTGTGGAACAAACAGGATTTGAATATCCCTGCTAATGAGTTAAAAATTCTTCATACCTGGGATATTACAGCGCTCCCTCATCATATTGGTCGTATCCAGTCTGGTTGCAGACCCCCTGATAGTCTGGCGGTACGGTCTCCGCCATTACAAGGGTGGATTAAGCTAAACTTTGACAGCGCGTCTAAGGGTAACCCAGGGCAGGCCGGGTATGGGGGTGTTCTGTGTGATGATCATGGCAGGGTTCTGTTCTGCTACTTTGGGCACCTGGGAGGTGAAACCAACAACATTTATGAATGCGAAGTCATGTTGCAAGGTTTATGCATGGCGGCCCGACGTGGCTTTAGCTGCTTGATTGTCGAAGGGGATTCAAACATGTTGATTCAGATGGCTATAAGAATTAACAATGGGATCCTGGCTGCTAAGCTGGCGCAGTTGTGGAGACTGGCATGGTGGTTGATGTGTCTTGGCCAACTCATCACTTCTTTCAACTCTATCACCTTCCAACATGTTAGAAGAAGTGCTAACTGTCTGGCTGACGCATTGGCTAATCATGGTGCTAGTACCTATAATGACGGTTGGGAAGGGGTTTCCCTGGAAATACTATCGGTCAGGTGTCGTCAGCAGTGTTTAATGATTACTGAAAGTGATAGCGGTGGTGTGGCGCCTTTAGGAGGTGGAAGGAGAATCACTAGTCCCAATGGGCTTTAACAGCTGGTACCATCCATAGGGTGGTAAGGATAGGTGGTTTTTAGGTATCCTTTTTAATTGTGCCGTGGATTGGCCTTCCGTAGATCTCCCATCATCTGTAATTGTTAAGGTAGGAGATATGGTGCGTCCGAAGGTTAAGGCGCTCGGCCTCTCACGGTTTTGATGGGTCATTTGGAGCTAGTGTCTGCTACGATGATGAGAATGCAGGACATAATGATTTATTACATAGTGTGGCTAGTTATGATGGACTTAATGGACAGAGATGGCGACTTTCCTTTAAATTCTGAGTTTCGGGATGAGAATAGTAACTGTGGTGATATTCCTTATTATGCTGGTGTCTGGTGGTATTGTTTTGATTCCAGTAGTGGGGTGACAAGTGATAGTAAGGGTATCAAGATTATGCCGCCGAGAGGGAGACCTACCAGGAGAGGTAGACAAGCTCATGTGGAGCTGGACAATGGGGATAGGGGTAATGTTGCCTAGACCGGTCCTAGTCGGAAGCAGTGGAATGCTGCCACAACTGCTCTCTTTTTCCATCGTTACTTTCCTCAGGAAGTGCAGAGGGTGGTGGAGAATTTGGAAGAAAATCTGTGGCGTAGGGTGGGTGCGCAGGAACTACCGACGGAGGCGACTGCTATGGCCGAGTGGATACACGACCCCGGTAATACTCGGGGTCGTATGGCTCTTTACAATCTGGAAATTGTGATGCTATGGGTGACCAAAACTCTCATTGCCCAGGTAATGGAAACCCAAGTGGATATTTTGTCTCGTTCTTTACGGATGACCCAATTGGAGAACCTTTGTAAGGACCACGCTGAAGAATCTAAGTGGATACATATGAAGTTGGACGGTCTGGCCGCTCACATGGGGATTTCGTTCCTTACCCGCCCTAAGAAAGTAGAAAACCCGCGGGAGATCAACCTTGGTGGCAAAGGGGAGGCTGCTGACACGCCTCCGGTGGTGATTATTGAAGACGAGGCTGGTCCGTCTGCTTAATTCCTTCTGTGCCTGGTTCCCTGCATGGGTTTTGCTGTTTCGGCGTGGTGACTCTTGACTGGCTCCGACTTCGGCTCTCTTCTGTTGTAGCTTGCTGCTATCTTCTCGGTATTTCCTGCTTTTGACTCTGGCGTTGGTCTCTTTTTCTCTGTCTAATGTCTATCTTCTCGACATCCATTTTGTAATGGGGAGTTGGGGTTAAACTGTTAGCTGTTTGTTTACTGGTTGATTTCCTTTGATGAACTGTTAGTGGATCCGGTCTTTTACCGTTGATAAGGTTTGTAATACTAAGGCTCTCTAGTTATGGTTGTGGGATTATGGGGATATTGCTACTGATGTTGATCTTTGTTATAGTTATGGGATTTTGTCGATAAGTTCCAGTCTGGTATCTCGGGTGGTAGTTTCAGCACCCAGTTTTGTTGTAAAGATGACTATTGTACTTTTTATCCTACCTTAATAGAATGACGATCTTTTTTTTGCTTAAAAAAAAATGTTTTATACCAATGCTAATGTTTTCTTTTATCTATAAATAATATAAATAATTTTTATATATATCTAAGCTTATTTTTATAACATCAAAAATTCATTTATGTTAAGAGTGTATTAGTGTTGTTTATGTAACAATATATATATTAGGTAAGTTTATTTAAATAATAAAACAAAAAATTAAAATTAATAAATAAATGGATCAATGTTTTAGGTTTTGGGTAATTTTAGTTTTGAAACTCTATGGATAATCGGATCCCTAGAGCCATTTCTATCGAATCTCAAAACAAATCACCACAGGGAATTAACTTTATCTGATTGAAGACTTATGCATTTACTAATAGAAAAGGGTGTTTAAGTGACATGAATTTTTCCCATTTCACAGGTGCTTTAGTACCGTTCTTTACCATAATATCCATATATCTATGACATTCCATATTCCATAATATCCATATATCTATGACATTCCATATTCCATAATAAGGGGCAGTAAAATGCCTTAGATTGGACAAATATTTACAGAAGATATGCTAAATGCATAATGTATACGCAGATATGAAAAGAACATAAAATACAGTAATATTAAGAAAACATGTGTGTTAGTACGAATCATATAGATGAAATGTCATCGGTATGAACGTTCATTTTATCCTATCATTATGTTCCTCAATTCCTTATTCTATCATCGTGATCCTCAATCCCTCGAATAAAACCACTTTCAAAGGCGTCGATACGACGATACTACTCGTAATGATTAAACTTATTCTAGCACAGATATGGTTCCACTACCTCATAGGATTTGTTGCTCAAGCTGCAATTTACCAGAAAAACGAGGATAAATTAATACATTGCCAACAAAACTACAATTTCATTTTCCAGAATCTGTATGTAGTGTTTTGATAGAAAGAAGAAATTGCATTTCTAAATCATAGATTACCTCTAATAGAAAGTCCAGCTTATCCTTGAGAAGGTAATACTCCTGTTTCCGTTCTTGTAGACACTGCACACATCTGTAGTGACGAAGGAAAACAAGAAGTAAATTCACTTAATTTGAATGGTTTTAGAAGGACATAAGATTTTAAGAAATTAATCCTAAAGTTTCTGTCTCTGAACATCTAGTTACCCATTTCTCATTTTCTCTTCACAGGCTCGAAATATTGTGCATACATTCTTCACGCACCGTGCCCCAATACTGTTCATATAAAAGATTACCATAACATAATTATTCCGGCCTGTAGTGCTCCGCTGCATCGGTAAAATAATAGAATTTGGCTATGCTCTTCATCATTATATTAAAAGCGGTAAATCTATGGAAACGGTCTATGCTATTCATTGTTATATCAAAAGTGGTTTTGTAGTTTCTTATTAAACATTTGTGCTAATATAGAAATGGAGGCAATGCAATTGAGTTGCAATCAAATCTTAAAATACCTTCAGCTACTGCCCGTCAAATGGTGCATACAGGTATCAACTTTTTTGTATTCCAGTGGTTCCTGATTGCTGCAAGCTCATTGCAAGAAAACATTATAAATATGCAAAATCCGTATAAACAAAAGCATTATTCAAGAGTTATAGTCATAGTAGTGATTTTTATTTATCTTTTTATTATAGCTGACTCAGAACTACCTCTGTGCTACATGGCCTACCCCATAGTTCAAGGCTTCAAAACCCAAATCATTAAACCTGCATGGCCTACCCCGAATAAACCTGCATTTTTCACCATAAAAGCTTCCATATAACTTTTTAAAATCACTAAATTTTCATCTTTTTGTAGTGAGAGCACATCACCATATACAATCCCTGTAGGAAAGACCTATCAACAGATAATAATAAACCACTTCACATATCTAATCATGGCTACCGTCTGTTAGATTAGGGCTAAAGCCTAGGGTGGTTAGCTGCACATATCTAATCATGGCTACCGCCTCGGCTTTATACATAGATCGTAATCCAAAACTATCTAGAGTTTTATTCCTTTTATATTAATCAAGCATCATCAATGTTATTCCACAACCAAAAGTCACCAAATCAAGCTGTAAAAGAGATTGAAGCGATGATTTGAAATGAAAAATATTAAAAATGTTTCTGTAAATGTAGCATAAGTTCACAACAATGTGGCATGCATGCACGCAACTTCACTTATTTCCAACATGGTTAAACAATCTCACAAGCGATCTCGCTAAATGGTGAACGAAGATCACCCACCCTGCATTTCCCCAATAAAACCCGAACCCTAATCGTACTTAGAAAACCTGAAACCCGAACCCTAACCGTACATAGAAAACTTGAAACCCGTACCCTAATCGTACATAGAAAACCTGAAACCAATCCCATCTGCAGGAACCTGTGATCAATATATACAGTATGGAAAGAGATGGTAGAGAATAAGAGGAGGCCGCACCACCAGCTTGAGGACTCGGGGATGGACTGTCGGCAGCGACTGTTCCGCCCAGAAGATCAAGCTTCAATACAATCGATCGAGCTCTCCTTCTCTAGACAAAGCAAGAGACAATTGATCGAGCTCTCTTCTCCAGCGTGGCATACTTCTTGGATCACACTTATCAAAGTAACGTTTGATTAAGAAATTCCTATCCAAACGCCAATTCAATCAGAGCCTTCCAATTGATGTGCTTGACGAATCTAATCAAAGAATATCTGCTTGATATTAAATCTGGGTCATTTATCACTAATTAGTGATTAAAAGGTTGCGATCACCCTCCATATATGCATTTGTTCATTGTAGCTACTTCTGCAAAAAAATATATTGATTATTTTATAGAATTGGTTATTTATTTATTTATATTAAAATTATGTTGATATTATTTAATAATATTCTATTTATAACTTTGAGAATTTGTGATTATAAAAAAATGATAATGTAAATAAATCATTAATTTTAATTTAAAAGATTAAAAATATTTTTTAATACATAAAAAAATATATTTTTTAATATAAGAAGAAAATCAATATTACTAAAAAACACAAGAATGAATATTGAATAGTTCTGCAATACCCAAAATTACCCCAAATTCATTTGTTTAAGTTTTAAGACATAATTTTAATTATTTTTTATTATTGTAATTAAATCCAAGAACAAAACACACCAAAAATTATACATGGTGTGTAAATAGTCTCATTTATTTATTTACTTTATGTATTTTTTTATTTCTAATAGTTAAACTAATCCAAAACTTTAATTATCTTTGTGAGATGTTAACCTCTTATTGCACCTAAAGAACTAACTAAAAATAGAAAAAAAAATCTTATAAAAAGAGAGGATTATTGAGAAATTGTTAGAGACGAGAGAGAATAATTAAGATTAAAAATAAAATAAAGAAAGTTTATGCAAAAAGGATTTTAGAGTCTTTTAGGTAGCAAGGAGATTTTTGGATTTATAAATTCGTCATCTTTCAAAAAAAATTCTATGGCTATAGAGTACTAAAGTTTAAAGGCTTTGGAGCTTATGTGAAAGACATGTTTGCTTAGTATTGAACCTACTATGTCCTCGTAAAAGAGAGCATACACCAGTTGCTACAACCCACGATATCTATACTCGTTATTCCATTGATAGTTAGTCATGTGTTAGAGAACAAATTAATGAAAATTTCCTCAGTTATAAAACTTAAGGTTAAATAACTTCTACTAGTTAAAGGAGGACTTTTCAACTCAAAGGATAAACACAAACTTGAAGGTTAAATAAGCTCTACCACGAGGATTTTTCAACTCAAAGAATAAACAAATCTATTGGTTTTGCAGAAAGGAAAACAACAAAATTTTCCCAAGAACCAATGAAATGTTGGGGTTGTGGAGAATCTCACTACTTCAAAAATTGGCCACATAAGGGAGAAAAGATTATAAGTGTTACCAATCTACAGGAAGCCACAACAAGTAATGAAATGGAAAGAACTCCTAGGATTTGTGTTGCAGTTGAAGATTGACAAGATGATCACCGATCATCAATGATGGAGATTGAAGGTAAAATAACCAATAGGAATGTTGTTATTTTAATATACCCTGGATTCTGCCAAATGTATATTTCTTCCAAATTTGTAGATAAATGTATGTTAAGGAAAGAAAAGCATAAAAAAACATGGCTAGTGCAATTATCCACAGGTACCAAAAGAAGTATAACAGAGTTGGTTGAAAATTGTCCCCTTGAAATAAATAAAATTCCAACAGTAGTCAAATTTAATGTCCTACCTATGGGATCATATGCTGTACTTATAGGTATGGAATGGTTAGAAAAACACTAGGTAGTGTTGGACTATTATATAAAAAACATTACCTGTTAAGATGATGAAGGAAATTCTAGAATAGTAATCGAGCTACCTCGAAAAGTATTCGTGAGGATAATTTCTTCCTTACATATTAATAGATGTTCTTGAAAAGGATGTAAACTATTTGTTGTTAATTTAATGAACTCCGCGGAAAAGGAAAAAATAGAATTAGCAGATTTTCCAATACTACAGGAATTTGAAGATATGTTTTCAGAAGAGATACTTGGTTTGCCCCCTAACAAAGATCTTGATTTCACCAGAAATCGTGTACCTAGGGAAATACTTATCTCTAAATCCCCCTATTCTATGATCACTCCTAAAAACATTGAACTGAAGATGCAACTTCAGGAACTGATTGAGAATAAGTACATTAGACCTAGTGTGTCCCCATGGGGAGCACCAATATTGTTTGTTAAAAAGAAAGATGGGACATTGAGACTTTGTATCGACTATTATCAATTGAAAAAGGTTCCTATTAATAATAAGTATCCTTTGCCTCATATTGATGACTTATTCGATCAAGTATGATGAGCCAAAATATTCTCAAAAATCAACTTGAGGTTAGGGTACTATCAAGTCAGAATCTGAGAAAAAGACATTCCAAAGACAGTGTTTAAAATTGGATATGGCCACTATGAAATTGTAGTGATTCCATTTGGGCTTACAAATGGTCCAACAACATTCTTGTGTTTTATGAACATTATATTTAGTGAATATTTGGAAAAAGTTGCAGTAGTCTTTATTAACAACATACTTATTTATTCTAAATTGAAAGAAGAGCATGAAGAACACTAGAAAATTGTCCTACAAGTCCTTAGAGAGCATAAATTATATACAAAATTCAATAATGCAATTTTTATAAGGACCAAATTCAATATTTGGGGCATATTATTTCAGAAAAGGGCATAGTAGTAGACCTTGATAGAGTCGTGGCTATCATGGAATGAACTACTCCTAGAAATTTAGATGACATAAGTTCCTTTATGGGCCTTGCTGGTTACTATCTAAGATTCATCAAATAATTTTCAAATATTTCCTATCCCATAACTTCACTTCGGAATAAAGAATGAAAGTTTAAGTGGATGGGAAAATATGACTTAAGCTTTTAGAAACTTAAGCATCTATTTACTATTGTCCCTATTCTAAAGATTTTAGATCCTTTTGAAGAATTCTTGGTTTGTACGGATGCTTGTAAGGATACTAGGAGGAGTGTTAATGCAAGATGACCATGTGATTTCTCATGAATAATTAAAACTCAAGGAACATGAGCGGAACTATGCCACTCGTGACTTATAATTGGATGTTATCATTCATGCCTTCAAGATGTGTAGGAATTACTTGTTAGGTCCTACTTAAGACTAATAATACAAGATTAAAATACTTGTTTGATCAACAAGGTTTAAATTCCAGGCAATCCAGGTGGCTATCCTTCCTTAGTAAGTATGATTTTGAAATTAAGCACATTAAGGGAAAGGAAAACATGATTGTTGATGCATTAAGCATAATAATACATATGATTCATGCACTTTAACTAGCTCTGTTGAAATTGATTTGAATTATAGAATTAAAACAACCCTAATGTAGGATAAATTTTGTACAAAAATCAATGTAAAACTACAAAATGATAAATCTGATTCATAACATCAGAATTTCATATTTACAGAAGAGGGATTTATGCTATTTAAAAACATATTATATGTCCCAGAAATAGAAAATTTAAGGAATATTTTATTAGAAGAATTTCATAATAATCCCTGTTAAGGACATTTTGGATATCAAAAGATGATAACAACACTAAATAAACAATACTATTCACATGAAATGAAATATGATGTGGCAGAATACATTTCTAGGTGCCAAGAGTGTTAGCTAGTTAAAGCTAAACACCAACACCCAATAGGAATGTTATAGGTCTTGCCAATACTTGAGTGGAAGTGGGAGGTTATAAAAATGGATTTTATAACAAGTTTTCCTAGAAAAAGGAAACACCGTGATGTGATAATGATTGTTGTAGATAAACCGTCTAAATCAACACAATTAATTCCTATTAAGTCCACCTACAAAACAATAACTATAGTTCATATCTTTCTTAAGGAAATTTTCAAATTACATGGTGTGCCCAAAACAATTGTTTATGACCGAGAATCCAAATTCACTTCCAATTTTTGGAAAGCATTATTTTATGGATTAGGAACTTAACTGAACTTCAACACCACCTTCCATCCTCAAATAGATGGAAAGATAGAATGTACAAATCAAAATTTGGAAAATATGTTGATAATGTATGTGATGAACAATCCAACATAGTGGGAGGATTATTTGCTTTTGGATGAATTCGCATATAATAATGGAGACCGAACTTAAGTAGGCATGATCCGATTTGAAGTTCTTAATGGAAGAAAGTGTAATAATCTTGTGACTTGATATAATCTAGTAAACAAACTAATGCTTGGACTGAACATGTTAGAGGACATGGAACACCTAGTGAATAAAGTTAAGTAGAATATAAAGGAAGCATAGGATTGAAAAAACATGCATATCACATAAGAAAGCACAGGGGATTTCAAGTAGGAACATATATACCTCAAAGTTAAAGGTAAATAGAGATCACTGAATCTTGGAAAATGTTCTAAGTTGGAACCTAGATACTGTGGACTATTTCAGATTCTAGCCAAGATAGGCCATTTAGCCTATCAATTATCACTACCAGATAACATTCACGTTCATGATGTATTCCATTTTTCTTTGCTTAAAAAGTATGATCATGACTCTGAACATGTAATTGATTGGAATCAGATACAGGTAGAACTAGAAGGATATTTCCAATTAGAACGACTCTACATATTAGAAAGGAAAGAATTTTTTCTCCAGAAGTGAGCCATCGTTCAGGTTAAAGTGCAATGGAAGCACTTCATCCCTGAAGAGGCCACGTGGGAAAGAGAGGATGCTACAATGGAAGCATATCCCTCTTTGTTATAGAAATAAAATTTGAATGAACATCTGGACGGTGTTGGTTTTAAAGGCGGGGGGGTATGTAATACCCTAAAATTACCCCAAGTTTATTTGTTTAAGTTTTGAGACATAATTTTAATTTTTTATTATTATTGTAATTAAAGACAAGAACAAACACACTAGAAATTATAAATGGTGTGTAAATAGTCTGATTTATTTATTTTCTTTATGTGTTTTCTATTTCCCAAATAACTCAAGTTATAAGGTCGATAAAAGAGATGAAGCTAAAATCTACTAGAAGGGGAATACCTTGAAGGGAAAACCAAAGATTATATCTTATTGATATAATTAACTAATAGTTAAACTATTCCAAAACCCTAAATATCTATGTGAGGTGTTAACCTCTCATTAAACATAAAGAAATAACTAAATATTAAAAAAATCTCTTATAAAAATAGAGTATTACTGAGAAATTCCTCTTGGAGAGAGACATTAGTTCTGGGAAAAAAAATCTGAATTAAAAAAAAAATTGTGAAAAAAAGGTTTTGGAGTCTTGTAGGTGGTGAGTATATTTTCACAGTTTTAAGTTAAGCTTGGTTCAAGAAAATTATTTATGGTCATAGAGTGTGAAATTTGAAAGGCTTGGGACACTATGATAACTGCATGTTTTCCTAGTATTTGTTACACAGAAATCTTCCACCCTGTGAGCATCAGCATTCTTTGGCCTGTAGGATCCATTTTAGTGACTCATATCCATTTTTATCCTTCAGCGATACCAGTTTGCCCTATTTTTATTCCTACCCGCCTGTTACATCTTTATAGTAGGCCCGTGAGTTGCATCACTATAGCCTGCGGGTAGCATGTAAAATGGTAAAAACCACTATTTAATTACTTTTTACTCCCAAAAAGCGGTCATTGGGAGACCTTTGGCTCTCCATCTACCTAAGTAACACCTCGATGTGTCCTTTCACCTACCTTTGAGAGGACTATATATTGAGCACATATGGCTTATGGACGGGAGGAAGAGGAGAATCGTAAGAGAACTCTAGTGGATTTTTGCCCTATCTTGAGTTTGCACTCATTGATCCTTGTAGTTGTGAACCATTTATGTTCGCCTTACAAACTCCTTTCTAGTTTGAGTTTGCCATTCATGGAGGATTGAAGTGGTGGAGGCACAAGTGGATTGATCTAGATCTTGGTTCAAATTGGTTGCTGGCAAGAGGTCGTATCACTTTGTACTTCTTCTTGTTCATTAATAGAAATACTCATATTCTCATCCATTCATGGTGTGAATGTCATTTATTATACATTGGGTTACATTTGCTTATGATATTATGGACCATTGTTATTGATAATGTTAATGCTCTTTATATATTACATGTACTTGTTGGATATTTGTTGTCAAGACTAATTTGTAGATTACAAGTGCTTGGAAGTGCGTGGATTGAAAGCTCCAACGATGATCTACATCAAACGTTGGATCGAGGTTGGTTACATTTCTCCATTATTTTAGCATTGTCATTTATAATAGCATTGCTTTGAGAATTGAGTAGATTTATGGTAGTCATCTGTCTGTTGTGGTATTCCCAAGCCATAGTGAGTTTTCTCCAATACAGTATTGAACCTACTCTAGCTGGTAAAACGAACCTTAAACTGTGATAGTGAAGTCAGACCGAAAATCATTAAAGAGAGCACACACCAGTTGGTGCATCCAAGGATGTGTCTTCTCACTATTCCTTGGATAGTTAGTCTTGTGTTAAAGAACATAAATTAATAAATATTTCCTCAATTAAAAAAACCTGAAGGTTAAATTAACCTCTAGCAAAGCTAGCTAGCTTGGGGGTGACAATGAGTTGAAAGAGAAAATAACTCAGTTGGTCTATGGCTGGGAGGAGCTCCTTATTCACTTGATTGTTTCGGATTCATTTTTCAAGAATGCTACAGATAAGTAAAGATCATGTATCTATGTTTATTTCTATTGCTTTACTGTTTTATGTTACCTAAACTGTCACCTGTTATGAAATGTAGATTTTTAATTCCTGAGTTTTATTTGATGGGAAAAGAAGGAAAAAGTTGTCAAAACTATTTCGTTTGAATTGTTTGAATTATATAATTTAATTTGATAATTATTCTCATAATTAAGAGATTTGGTGGAATATGTAATATGTATACAATTTTTTACTATATAACAAATAAATTAAGCCTAGTGGATTGTGCTATCATTTGCTGTGAAGAAAAAATATGTTTGAATTATTTTCATTAATAGAGTTAAGAAATGGTCGAATAAATATATATTTTGAATATAAAAGTAAGAAATCATTCATTAGTTATACAAGTATGAATGCAAAAGATGTGTATTAAAACAATGGACTATTTTTCTATCAATTGAAAAATACTAAATTAATAAGGATCTTACATACATTACTCGGTGGGTGACATAGTGACATGGTGCTAATGAGGGTAGGAACATCAAACATATCTTGAACAAAGAACTTAAATCATTGTTTAGAGTCTTACTAACTAGTAAAGGGGAAATATAAAACTTAAATCAATTTGTATTAGTAAGCGTGGAGTCAACAAATTATTTCCAAGTCAAGAGAAATCCTACATAAATGAAAGCCGAGTAATTTTAAACAATTTTCATTTAACCATATATAAGTTTAAACAAAAAGAGATGTTTTTCACCTCAAGTCAAATAATTCCAAACCGTAATAACAACTTCATGCCTACCTAGGAAATACATCTTAAAAAAAAACGATATTGTTGAATATCAATAATAATATTTATCAACGATAAATCTTAAAAATAAATAACATTTTTTATTAAAATTGAAGAAGCATGTTAGGTCT
The DNA here is from genome assembly GCA_027924585.1 of Larix kaempferi. Classification (NCBI taxonomy): domain Eukaryota; kingdom Viridiplantae; phylum Streptophyta; class Pinopsida; order Pinales; family Pinaceae; genus Larix; species Larix kaempferi. Next base: position 48,248,728 of record BSBM01000093.1, on the reverse strand, counting down.
TATAACATTTTCATTTTTTAGAACAGAAAGAGGGTAAATCCCAAATGTAAATAAATCCAGAGATGGCCATATGTTGAACCATTTAAAAATGATAAATGATGGAAACAGTGTATTAAACCCTAGTCGAAGTTTAATCGCTACTATGTATCAGAAGTTCAATAAAGAACTAATATATTTGCTTCAATAATGTACATAAACAGAGGCCTGAAGTATTAAAATACTAAGCTAAATGCTTATCAAACCAATCTAATTTTCAATGGTTGATTGGATTTCATAATAGGAACCCCCCGAAAAATGGAAAACTTACTGTTGTAGAGCAAAATCCAAGATCGTGGGCACGCTTTGAAAAGCAATAGGATCCTCCCAAGAAAAACCTTAGATATAGAATCAACAAAAAAATATCGTAAGCAATTCAAAATCAAGAGTGAACATTAATATTAAAGAAGGGGATATGGTAGATTTACCTTGTGAGGCGTGGCTTATCGAGTAATGACCTCGACCTGTGCAAAGGAAAGATAGGGTTTATTAATTAGCATATAATTCTTGAAATATAAATCTAGGTCACAACATGGTAGTTTTAGAAAAGAGCTTTACACAAGAAGAAAAATATATAACCTCCAAATAAAAATTGATTCATGGGTTCCTCGACTGAACCCTCTCCATAGACTCCAAACCTTTATTTGAGAATCAACTCAAAAAAAAAGTAAATAGGGAAAGGGTTCTGTAAGTCTCTCATAGAGGGAGGAATCAAACACTTAGGAATATAGAAGTGGTATTTACCTGGTGGACATCCTAGAAAACTGCATTTCTTTTCCAACAATGTTCGACCTCCCTACTCAATAAAATAATAAAACTATTAGAAAGCACTCACTAAAACAAAATAAATAACAAGAGAAACATATGAAATAATAGCCACGAAGTTAAGACCTTGACTGAGAGGGAAATAACTCTATTCATCTCAAAGCTCATAACCATGGAGTTTAAAAAAAATTGGCATAAACTCTCTAGCTGCAAATAGTCAATGCTAGAGGTAGAAAGATAAGGTCATCCAAGTAAATAGATCCACGAAGAGAATCATTAACTATGTTACACCAAGAACTAGAAGAGTGAAAATCAATAGGAATTGGCTATCTCCTTAGGACCAAAGTCAAGCCGTAAAAATAAGATTGATCCAAGAAGATCAGTTTGGGAGACCTCAGTACTTGGATCACTCAGTTAAATAGTTCGTGACAATGAAACTAAACACAAAATATTACCCCTCATCAAACTTGAGGCCAAGTACCTTGTACCCTATGGATGAAATGAATTCAATAGTACATCTAGTAGTGAAACCAATCTATAGGGTGGAAAAGTGACATAGAATTTAATGAACATTTTATCATGCCCTCCACATAGGTTGTGATACGTATGTGTATACAATATGGAATTAAAATCCACTACATCCATAATCCTTACCCAAATTCCATCAAAAACATAAAGCTTGATCCATAGTTGACATACGAATGTGTGAAATGGGGACAACCATACCCCAACCTCCGACTATAACAACTCATGATATATATCATATATTAATTTCGTAACAAGTATATGATTACTTTAAAAAATACACCTGACCCCTTTTGTATTAATCAATATCTAGAAATGTATCATCAACATATACATAACATACTCATGTTCATATCAAAAAATGGTTAACAAGTATAAAATCCTTTTCTTCAAAGATAAGAATTGATCCATATCATATATAAACACTAGAATGAGTTAAGCTAACACAAAAGGATAATGAACTTTCTATCTCATGTTAATAAAGTTATAGATTACAAGAAGACGAAATGAGAATTAAAATTAAAACATGCATGATAACCAACAATACAAGGAAGTACCGTAGTGATAATATTTAAAGACATTAAAGACATTAAAATACATGAAAAGATTGGTATGAATCACACTCTGAAATGGAAGTGATTCAACTAATGTTAAAGATATTTAGTTTGGATGTAAAGGATAATGATCCTATGATGGTTGCATCTGATATCAGAGCAATCATGCACAAGATTCAAGCCTCTAGTATGAAACTAGACCTTCCACTTGCAACATTTGTAAAGTCACTTTATCCTACTCACTCCAATTATCTTGAATCTTTGCAAACAAGTGACAAGTTCAAAGACCTCACCTCAGTGACACCCAGGTAGAGATGATTGCAGACAAAGAGAAAACATTTGGAAAGAAGACAAGTGAGCACACTAGAGAATCTATTTTCTTTGCTAAAAAAGAAAAGAACAAGCCCAAAAACCCCTCCAAGGGAGAAAATAGCAATAGAGGCAGAGGAAGAAGAAATTTCAAAGGTAGGGAAGGCAAAAAAAACTCAAGTAAAAGATCAAATATGAAGTGCAAGCATTGCGGTAAGATTGGACATGAAGCAGATCAATGTTGGGATTCTTGGGACTCCATCAAAGGAAGACATAACCGGAATAAAGAAGACAAGAATAAAAACCAAGAGGTTGGTAAATCCCCTAATTCTTCTCATTGTATTGTTGCACATTGTAATCTTTGAATCAATGAAATAATCTCTCTTTCATCTTACAAATATCGTTGGTTGCTTGATACTAGTGCAACATCTCATATGACTTTTAGAAAGTATTGTTTTGAAGAACTGAATGACATTGTCGATGGCATAGTGTACTTTGCAGAAAAATCTTTCCTCAAACCACAGGGAACTGGCTCAATCAGGCTTAAGCTGCATGGATTCCTTGATTTTATGTTAAATAATGGTCTTTATCTTCCAAATTTGCAGAGAAACTTGATTTCCTTAGTGCAGATTCGACATCAAGGCCATTCCATCCACATGTTCGATGGAATTGTGGAGATAAGAAAGTCCTTTGACAACAAAGTCATCATGATCGGTTATGAAGATGGACAGTTGTTGAAGTTGAGGAGCTCTTCTGCAAGAGTTAAAAAAAATTTCTATCTCTCTTAACATGAAGAAGGTAACATGTCATTCAGTTTACTATGGCATGATATATTTGGTCATTTGAATTATAACAATATTTTTTTATTAAGAAAGAATGGTGTATTTGGTTTTCCCACCATTCCTAAGCAAAATAACAAATGTGATGCATGCATACTAGGCAAACATAGTAACCAACCATTTCAAGAGTCTAAATTTAGAGCATGTAGAAAGTTGGAACTAGTGCATTATGGCCCCATGCCAATTCCTTTTGCAAATGGAAATAAATACATCATGACCTTTGTTGATGACTATAGTAGAATGTGTTGGGTATACTTGTTGAAGACAAAATCTAAAGCATTTCAAACTTTCAAGAACTTTCATGCATGGATAGAAAATCAAGCACAAGCACATATTAGTACATTTCAGTCTAATAATGGTAAAGAATATACTTCTAATGCTTTTGAATACTATCTTTGCAAACATGGTATTACACACCAAACTTTAGTTCCCTACAATCCCCAACAAAACAGTGTAGCAGAAAGGATGAATAGAACCTTAATGAATACAACACGTTCAATGATGTTTTTCAAGAATTTGAAGCTGATGTTTTGGGGTGATGCAATAATATGTGCAGCATATCTGAAGCTGATCAAACAAAGACTAGGAGAATCTATTCAGGAGTATGATCGACGATTTAAAGATATCCTAAGACAAATGCCCGCCAAAATAGACCCTGTTGTAACCATTCAATTCTTTGTCGATGATCTAGCCGAGAGAATCAGAACTCCATTATTGATGAAGGATTACATAGTCTATGAATATGCCCTTGTCACCTACCCAAATTTCTGAAAATTATTATTTTATTTGCAAAATACTTTATGTTAAATTAATTACAAAGTTTTGTAATTATGATCAGTTGTGATCAAGGATGAATGTAATTACCGAATATTATTATTTAAATAAATTAATTAGGAGACAAAAACCAAAGGGGACTGTTAAATGAGTGTTCACTGATCCACTAGGAGGAATGGAAGCTGTTGGAAGGTATGGGACAGATGGAAACAATTGCATCACACCACTAGCTGTTGGTTATGGGACAATTGCCCCTAAAAATGTGGCATTATCCCCCAGGTGGAGGGAGTGAGCAGGTAGCTCATTTAATGACCCAGTAACATTTGAAAAGGCCTAGGCAGCCTACAAAAGGAAAATTTGAATTGAGCAGGAAGCTCTTAATCAATATTTCTGCAGAATATTTTCCTCATGTGCATCAGGTGATCACTGAGAGATTCGAATAGGGAGGCTAGTTGTGAGTGCAATCTTGAGTCTGCATATTTATGAGAAGAACCAAAAATACTGGTGTAGGTCTATTGGACTACTAGCTATTGAAGATTTATAAGTTATTTGCTACTACAAGAAGAAGTCCTATTTCCTAAGTTTCTTCCTCCTGGTGGTTCAGTGAACAGGCTCGGGGGTCCTAAGGCAGTACTTAACTATTTTCAGGAATTGGTTGGGTGGAACAGTCTTCTTGGGTTGTTTGTTGCCCTACATATTTATCCAGGTTCTACAATTTTCTACTTATTCTCAGTTAGTAATTCTGTATCTGTATAGCTAGTATTTTCTGGTTTTCTGTTTTGAAAAAGAATTTAATGCTAGATTTGTTTAAATTCTGAATGTTAAAGTTTAATGATGAATTGGAATCGATAAACCAATATCTATATTTTTCCACATGTTGTTTGTGCATCGTACTCTAGTATAGATATGCAAATTAAGAATAGATTAAAAGATAGGCAGATTGCCAATTTGAATTCGATAGATAGATAGTACAGTGATTGATTTATGTTTTATTATTCTGCCCTAAATTTAACAGTAATAGAATTTACTGTATAATGTTTAGGAGATCCTAAAATTACTGAATTGTTTCATAAAATATAAGTATTATTCTCTTCTCTGTATATATATATATATATATATTATAGTTTGTATATTTTATTAATTTTTATAACATTCATATCTAGATCGAAAAATAGTGTTTATATATTAGCATTGAAATAAACAGTGTTGCTGTAAGCAAGTAAAGAAATAAAAATTGTACAGCGCTGCATTCACAGTCTTCACATCCACATCCACACATTGTTTTCATTCTTGCTATAATCATTGTCATATTTATTTTAAACAATCAGATAATGAAAACATTTCCTTTCTTCAGTCATTCTATTTTTTTTTTTTTAGTTTTTTTTTTAAAAGAACTATAAGTGTCGATTTCCCAAACAAAAATGAAAACTAGGTTACAACCCTGATCTTCTTCCATCATACAAACGAAAAGACAAATCATTTCAGTTTTACATTTTTACAAAGTGTTCAACTACGACAGAGTATATAAACCCTATGCTCAAAATATTTACGATAGCAACCCACACCTTACAAACGATTAACACAGACACGACTTATTTTCTTGCTCATTAGTTCCAGATTGATACATTGCTTACAAACGACGAGAGTCGTCAATCTAGGCATAGCCCGTTACCTTTCTTCATACAACAAAAACAAGACCTATTCTATCGTTGCCACAAATTTTATAGTTTCGTAATCTATGAAACAAGTGCAACAGATATAACTTATTACTTAGAAACTAAAACATTTAACCTTGGATACAAACAATAGTTTATCATTTTCGAGAAGCAAAGTTTTATTCATAGGTCAAACGAGCCTTGGCTCCTTGTATCATTCTTATAACTTAAACAAAACAGGTCGTAGTTCCATGGCTAAAACCATTACAAAGTTCCAACTTCAATAAAACGAAGACGATATGCTCAGAAAACGAAAGTTACAACATGTTTGTCAAAACATAAATTGTACGGGGTTATTTCCCAAGTCCAACGTTTGAAAACAAATTCTTAAAACCCACTGTACATACGAGTTTCACAACTCCCAGTTTCGACGAAGTTTGGTATCAAGGTAGAAAACCAAATAGCACATAACAAATGAAAATTTACACCAACGAAAGAAGATATCATTTGGTTTTCACGTTGTGCTTTGAAGTTCTTCAATCCAACAAACAACGACGAATCATGGTCAAAACCAGACACCACATCAACCATAGATGGCGAGCACCTATGAGGGTTTTTGAAAGAACCGGAGCTTACCAGTTGGAAGCTCACCCTTCTGCCCAAACCATTACTCGAAACATTCTTCACCACCTGCAAAACTGACAAACATAGCTCGGATTTATATCACTGATCCATTTCAATCTGAAAAACAATTTACAACAAGAAAATAGCTATTCGTTTACCTTTGCTGCAAGCTACCAAAGCTTTCCACTTTCACCAGTTCAACAATGACTCCATGCTGAAGACGGGACGGGAAACCCTCTGTCTGTTTACACCAGGCATTTCTTTTACTCTTACTAAAATTACAAGTTCTAGAAACTATCAACCTTTGAAACTATAAACAGATAACCAGGATGTTACAAACGATGCCATTGCAGAAAGAAGAGACCTGTAACCTTTCTAAACCAGAGGTCTAGAGGTCGAAACATCATACACCTTCTAAACCAAAATTTCGGCAGCCTGTCGGCCATAGACCAAGAATAATGGGAAGAATAAACCACATTTCAACTCATAAACCAAAATCAATGGCAGAAGTTAGGGTTGTAATCGAACGGCCCAAACTCTTTACGATCAACGATTGCAGGTGTGCCAGCGATGTTATGTTGGGTTGAACAAACCCTTGCTTTTAATGCACTATCACTTCACATGCAGGGTTTCTTCACGTTGGATCACATTGGATCGATTTGCATTCCATCTTGGAGGAGTATCACATACAACCATTACACAGTGGCCTCAAATTTCACCATTACAGCGTTATCACCATACGTGGAATGGATTTAATCCTTGTCACCCTGAGTTTTCATGTCAAGCTTTCAATGCAGAATCGAAGGACAATCTTCACCTTAGCTCGATGTTCTTATCACATTAAAGAGCCAGCAACTTGAACCCTGTCAACATTATTGCATGTCAGCGCTCATTTAATTCAACGTTATGATTTAAAATCTAGATATATAACCTTATAACCTTATAAGTTATGTAGTCGATTTCAAAGGTCGCATGGATTCCAAGTTTCATTTCAAAACACACTTTATCGGTTTACTATGACTAATGTCGATACACTTTTTCCTTTAGTCCCAAGCCTAGGTCATATTTTAAGTTGGAGTTATTATATAGACTCCTTGGTAGATGTTTTTTTTGAGTTTATATATGTCAAAGGTAAGTCTAGTAGTTTTATAATTTAATTATATAGTTTTGTTTTGAATTACAATGATAACTATAGTCACTAGGTTGACATAGTTCTCGTACACATGAGAATTCAAACCTTAAATGATATTGCACATAAGTCTTAAAAGCTTATAAATTATCACATCTAGTTCGACATTGCAAAGTTACGGATGGAATAGTACATACATAGGAGTTTTTAGTATATTATCAAAGTTATAAAAGTAAATAGTTTGTTTAGTAGATTTCCTGTGAATCTAATGATATATTTTAGCAGGGAGACTAACTAAATGTTATAAATTCTTACCATACTCTCTCATACAAACATTTAATGACTTTGTGATACATTTATTACATCAATGATGAAAAGATAAAGACAACGACAAGGCCAGCTATGACAACAACGAGAACTACAATGATAAAACTATCAGCAGGATGACATACATATATGAATCATTTTTAAACATTATGGAGTTTTATGACATACATCTGAAAAACAAATAATTATAGCTATGAAATCCATACCTGTACACTTTTGGTGGATCACAACTAAATTATAACATTTTATTAACTACGACGTTGAATTTTGAACTTTACACGTTGCCATGAAACTTCTTACTTGTCGTCTGCACATAAGACATTCAATAAGCTTTAGCGTTGCAGCTAAGTAAGCTCGAGGGTACCTCGTAGGACACCCTTGTGCAACAAAGTCAAACTGTTAGTATCATTGAAAAAGATAAAGTGTCGCATCTTATTCCCAATCTGTTTATTTCATTGTCATCATAATCATGTTTATTAATTTTGTGTTAAAACTGTCATTATCTTATTGCTGCTAAATAGAAAATAAAGCATGTTTAGTATTAACAACTGTACAACTAATGTTGTCGTAATCTCAATTATTATTATCTTAATTAATGCTAGTATTAAAAATTTTAAATTTTTATGAAATTTCGGGATGTTACAGCCCTCAAGAAAGAACTAAGAATTGAATCAAATTCCAATCATTCAAGTTGCACCATCGATCGAGAATTACAAGATACAATTGAGTGAATGGAAAAATCAATGCAACATTTGACACTCCGACACAATGATATATGGTGCATGAAATGATCCAATGAAGGGCACATGAATGAGACTTGTCCTTGTGATGATAGGAGAATCTATCAAAATAATGACAACGTGTAGCAAATAGAAATGAGACTTCCAGAGGAACAACTAAACATCTTTCCTAAAGAAAGGAATCCATAAAATGTCCAAACGATACAGACGACATATTTCTGTGATATATGTGAAATATTTGAGATCCATACGACAACATAATTCCCTTACAATTCCAACAATGTAAATCCAAAATGGTGTGGAATTTGTCGAACGACACAACATTCGATTGCAGAATGCATAAAGAACTTGAAATCAAAAGAAAATCACCACACTGGCTATCAGACGCAAACAATCGATCAACGAGGACATGATAATCGAAATACCGACCAAGGAAACTATGGAAACAACCGACAAGGAAGATATAATGGTTGAGGAAGAAACTACAATAATCGGGGATACCAATCACCAGGTCAGCCTCGACCACGCTTATATGTATGCTTTGGTGAGGAACATTAAGTCTCGACTGTCCATGGAAGGACATTAACGAATTAAAATTTTGTACCAAGTGTGGAGTTGGGGAGCACAATCTTGAAGAGTGCCCCGTCATGTTAGATGATTTGAATAAAATTAAAACAATTAATATTTTATCGCGTGTCTCTAAAAGTGAAGCATCTAATACTAAAAATATCCATCTAATTACACAACAAGGCACAAATACTAGGGGTGATAAACCTCATGTCACCCGTCCGCATAATAGACAACAAGATTATCCTAATCCATCCAAGAAAAAAGATATATATAAAAATTCCTCAGAAATATTCTCACAACTAGCCCCTAATGATAATGAGGAAGAATAAAAGAAAAATACTTCATGACTTGTTTCATCTATTAACAAAAGAGGAAGTTGTGGCAAAGTTGATCGACTTATTGCACCTAATCAGACATAATGGTTCAAATGAAAAAAAATACTAAAATTTTATGCGATCTGAATAAAAAAGACAAAGCTGATATGGATCCCCTCATCGACCTGGAAGTCGATGGGTTTTGAATTTCACAAGTCATCCTAGACTTCGGATCGCACGCAAATATCATGGCCAGATCGACATGGGAAAGCATTGGTTGACCATGACTGAAATAATTGTGAATATATCTCAAGTTAGCTGACCAAGGACTGATCGAACCCATTGGCGTATGTAGAAATGTCAAAACTTCAATCATGGGCATCAATACACATATTGACTTTGAAATCATTGACCCAATGGAAGGGGCCAAATGTTTCCTAGCATTATCGGACGACTGTGGGGACGCCAAATGAAAGCTTCTATTTCATTAGAGAAAGAATAAATTAAGTTGAAAGGAGATGGGAAAAAAGTAATTGTGCCTATTAACCCACCTGAAGGAAAACCCTGGGCAGAACCTGATGGTTGTGGTGAAGACATACGATGTTTGTATCAAATTGTCCACAAAACCGAAGATTTTGTTCATCCTAACAAATAGGGAGAACTACAACTGGAAATTCCTTTGTCTATCGGGTATAATTCTGATTCAAATCTATATGATTGGCAAGTCAAAAATTATGAAACACAAGCTTGGGAATGTTGGTTTGTTGAATCCATTCTTAAAAAATGACACAACACTGCTGTACTGTATCCGTGGTTCAAAAAAGCATCCAGAAAAAATCAGAACATACACAGGGAAACTGTCTAACATCGCAACGGCCATGCATATACCACATATAATCCAAACTGTACATAATCAAAGATGCATAGCAACTTCAATCCCGTATGATATGCACCAGAAGGGGGTAAGTGCTTTTACAAAAAAACCTAGAAATTTTACAAAAAAACCTGGATAGTCGGAACTAACAACACAAGTTGAAATAATGCCTGACCAAGTCCTTGTTCGCAACATAAAGAAACATAACTTAGACAAATCAAGAATTTGCATCGATTTCAGAATATAGAAGATATAAATGGTAACTAAACGGAGGGTAAAAGAGGAAACAAGAAAAAATTTCGTGACTTTTCATAACAACTTTTTCGATGATCTTTTGTTTCAAGGAACAGCTGCATCAATTGACAAAATAACTCACAATGGACTTACATGATTAAGAATGTTATACATTATAATTTTTGGCAAAATTACCAACAATGCAAAATTAAAATGGGCATGCTACCGACTGAATGGCTACCATCCCATTTGGTTGATTGTCGTGCCCCAAGTTTGTAAACTAATTACTCCTTTACCCATGCTTAATTGCAATTTTCAAGATAAAGTTAGTTATGCTCAAACTAACTTGCACTCAAAGCACAACTCGTATAAAAAGGAACCAACACATGAAGGGATGACATGTATCAAAATGACAATAGATTGGAATAACAAGCATGAACCAAGCCATCGACGGGGAGTCCACTACAAACATATATTCACTTCCGACAGATGAATAAAGGGCACCCAATACTGACCAAAAGAAAACTCAAGAATGAGCCGACCAAACCATCATTGAGATTGGCATAAACGACCCCGCCGAAGGTCGTATGAAGAAAGTCGGCCGAAATGTGATCAAGAAGGCTCCTCGCATGTACCAAGAAGTTGTCTTCCACAAAATACGCATTTAATGCAGTGACATAATCGACTTGAATGCACCACGTATTTTCTTGCTATAAATACGACCATCGAACAAGATTGGGATCAATTTTGTAAAGAAATCAAACAAGTGTATATGGCCCCAATTTTGGACATCATCAGTAACTCGACTACTCCAGTCAAAGATGAACATACGATGGCCCCAAAAAGAACCATCGCCACAACTAGGTCTATGAAGCTTGTTGAAAAGGACTTGCATGATGCCGAGGACAGTGCAATTCCACAGCTGAAAGCCCGCCTACTAAGAATTTGGAAGCCACACACTGAGGAACACCAATGGAGCCGCTACTGGAGGGACATGCGTAAGTGGGTTTTACAAAATGATAAATGGAATGAAGCAGCTAAATGGTTTTATTTTGCTAAAATTTGACATTATTTGCAAGCACCATTGTTGGACAGCTTCAATGGCCTCACATATTTAATTGTCCAATATGTCGTCAGTCAATATCACAATGGCAAATTCTGGTTCGACCAACCCATTGAGGTTAGTGTTGAAATCATTGCCAATGTTACAGGGCTTCCATGCAAGGGATCTGAGGTTCCTATTAGACTTAATCCCAACCTCGTCAAAGAATTCACAGAGTCACCACAAGGGAAAAATTCCAAAGGCATGGTTATAAGTAAAATCCAATCCAATAACTATAATTTTGCTACAATCATAATCTCTATAAATTTAACCAGTACATGTCGGCTGTCCGACATCCGAGTGGATATGTTGGAATCCGTCAAAGCAGTCCCGAGCAAAGGGAAACTGTTTAATTGGGTAGACTACTTAGTAGGAATACTCTGGTCAACCTGCGAAAAATGTTAGGAAAATGGTGCAATGATCTGGTATCCCTCTTTGTTAATATAGATATCAATGTATCGACTTACACCAGTTGGACATGTTTCCTTTGCTGAAATGCACCCATCATCAATGCACAAATTCCAGATTTTCCAGCCTCGCGGATGTACTCAAGGATCCGCAACGAAAAAAATGTGGCTTGAAAATTGGTTTCAAGTCCTTAAAACAGCATGCTCATAGTGGCGAGTTTCTCATCAAGTTCATCGCGGTCTACCACCAACTATCCACATTCAACTCGGACTTGGATTCACCAAAGTTTGGTATATGCAAGGCATTATAGGTAATGCAACTAAGTTAGAATATTACCCTTCTGTCCAGACTATTTTTTCAGACATCACTACTCTGTCAAACTTTGTACATAAAATCCCTAATTCAGCATGCAAGGTCACATACCAGCTGTAAAAACCTTTCACTGACAATGAACATGAATACTTTTACAAGGCAGGGCTATACCTTCAAATATTTGGGCCCCTAGAGGAAGAAGACAATCCTCTCTCCATTATTCCCCTACCAAAGAAGCACAAGTAGGAAAATTAGCTAAACACCCATCTAGAACTTGATGACTCGTCAGGAGAAAATACTGATGACGATGTCCTTGACGAGCAACAATCAAATCCCGAAATCATTAAAGAACAACTTGATATAGTAGCTAAAGCCCTTTTCAATAACCAATAGTTTTTCAAAACAAAATGCTTAGCAAAACACAAAATGATATTAAATGCCCCAACCGAAGACGACCTCCAAGAAATCCATGAGGAGGGATAACAGATCGTTCATGAAGTGGAAGCATGCCACATCACCATCTACGAGTACATCGACCACCGTTTCGCAAGTCATTCCGTGCCAACACAGGTAACTTCGACACCAACAAAGAAGGCTAAAATCAATAAGCCATATCAAATTGATGACTTTGTGCAGGTTTCCGACAATTCACCTCCCCTATATCTGACCATTATCGAGGAAAATGCTCCAATGCAACCTAGTCTTTTGCAAGATCCCGACTTCCATAAGTTCATTGCCAATATCCCCAATATTTTTCCTAATTGGAAAACCATTGTTTCCACTCGCACTATCCAACATGATATAGATATGCTTGAAATTCATGTACTTCCTCCACCAGGAGTAACCCTTAATGAACAATCTTTTGTGCCACCATTGAATCCACTGCCCCTCCCCACTTTTACCACTCGCTTCGAATGCATCGACAGTCCATCACTGCCTCAGTCACCTACGATTCTTGATTCAAAAATAAAACAACCTACTGTGTAAATGTTAAAAAATGCCCCTCAGTCATCTACCCTTGCATCAAATCCTCTGATTAAGTTGCTAGACCCTAAGTTGATCATTTCACCTGAGTCGAATCTGGCCACTACTTTGACCACTCAACACAAGTTGACCATTTCTCCTGAAATAAACCTACCCCCTGAATCGACTATCCCAGCACAACTGAATGGAAATACGCAATCGACTTATTTTCATCAGTTGAGTGGTCTTCCTTTGTCGACTGCACTTCCTAAAATGACTACCTCGCCTAAGTCAACCACTCCACCAAAATATCCTACCTACCCATAACCAACAACAAATCCCAGTATTCCTCCAGCTGATGGGTCACAGAAAAAAGAAGACTAAAAAGAATAAGAAGAAGCCAACCAAGGAAAAATAAGACTCGCCAAGAATCCTGGAGAACTGTCGGTTACATTTGATCCTTCTATATCCAAGTACCATGAGTTAAATAAAATTTTGGATGTTATCCACAGGGACAAACATAAACATTAGGCAGAGGATAAACATGAGGTTGACGGGATGAAAGAAGAATAGACCAAAGTACTACAAACCTATCAATAATTGATTCTACAGGTTGCACCGACTCTTCAAGGACCCCTGACCAACAATCCATTAGCAGAAATTACCAGTTTAGTTTGATCCTTGGTCTCATCGTATCAAGATGCCATTTGATAGAAATACCAAGAGGATATCAAGCAGACATTCACTCTGCTTGCCAATTTGTACCAGCTGTTTCGTAATCGCCATCATAAGCTTAAAGAATATGCTCACCAGGAACAATAGTCCACCGCTGTCCTATCCAATTGGTATAGTTCCTTTAGTTAAATTTTCATCGACATGGGAAAGATACAGATAGCTTTAGCTCAGATATATCAACAAAAATCCATAGCTGATTCCAATGCTCTTCAAAACTTTGAGGAACAAATCCAAATGAAGCAAAGTCGACTACCAGAATTACAAGAAAATACAACATAACGGGCTACTCAAGCTCAGAATGGAAAGGAAGAGGTCGAGTCCATTATCCCATAGATCGACAGTCTTCTTCAAGCAGCCGACCAACAACATTTACTCTTGGGACCAGACCTTTGCAACATTAAACATTTGGCTATTCCTGTAAAAATCAGCCGACTGTTTAACCTCACTGTGCTAAGTATAGATATGCATATGGTTTCTAATACATGGGAGGACTTCAAAGGATGCCTTTCTTCCTCAGCTCCATCCATTGCAGAATCCTGTGTCAGCTTAGCACCAACAACTACCTTCACCAGTTCACCACCATAAATAGCAGTGTCCATTAATTTTGCTTTGGTTTTCAGTTACGATTTTGATCTCTTCGGGACGAAGAATTGCTTTGTTGGTGGGGGATATGTTGGAGGAGCCTAGTTGACTAGTCGACTAGGTCCTCCACCAACTATAGTCGGCCCAAAGCCGTCAGTCAGTTAATCAACTGACCGTTAATTATAAATGAATAACCGTCTGTAATCTGTATAAATAGTCTATAGAGTAGACATTAAAGGAGATATCTCTGCACTGATATTGTATTATGCTTTGGTTATATTAATATAATGCTTTTTGCGTCTATCCCACTTAGTCTTATATGATTATGTGATGTATGTATGCATATGACTCTTTCTCTATATTAGTATAATGTGCTATTGGTAATCGATGAAACCCCCCAGACTACAACAATACTATTTAAAATACCAAACAAATGAGGAGAGGACAGAAAATGTTCCAATTGTAGCAAATGAAACATATTGGATTGAATTTGTTAGAATATGATCTGACCCTTAATTACAGGTAAAAATAAAATAGAAATCTACACATTATAATCAAATGACATGTGATTTTAAATAATTGGATACAATTAACTTTAATCTAAGCATCCACATTTTTTATTGAGTTGCGGGAGAAGAGAAAGGTAAATAAGGAAAATAGGGGATTAGAACGGGAGACCCACACTTGTGGTCATAGAGGTTTCTTTAGGGTCGAACATGACCTTGTAAGTTGTGATGGATTTTTTTTTTGTTCACAATTAGCAATTATAAAAGTAGTCATGGGTAACATTAAATCAAATATACTTATCCACGCTATTGCATTTGTCATGACTAAAAACAAAATCACAGTCTAGATGATATGCCTATAAATAGGGCTAACGTGTGGGTGAGATGCCATACAGGGAAGGATGGCACTCCAATGTCATCATCTATAGCAGAGACAATAGTAAGTGCTCAACCTATTCTTGTTTGTATTATTTAGGATTCTTTTTTTAATGTTAAATTTTTTCCATATATTAATTGGTTGAAATGTTTAACATTTATAGAAACAAATCAAATTGGAACAATCAAATTGAATGCCTCCTGCATATACAACAAAGCAAGATGCACTCTCTAGAGTGTTGGGGGAAGAGATGAGGGGCCATGTACGTGGGGTTGGATTTGGAGTCACTCCAACTGAATTTTTTGTAAAAGAGCATGCCTACAAGAAGGAATTGCATATTACACAAGAGAAAACGAGATAACATGAAAATAAACTTGGATAAAAAGACAAGGAACTTGGAATAATGAAGTCATCTATTCATGAATTAATGAAATGGAAATTTTATATGGAGGTGGGGAAAGAAAATGGTAGTGTTGATCCAAAACCAAACAATGTAAGAACTTTTCATGTATAGATTATTTAATTTTTTATGTACGTCATCTTTAAAGATTGGGATTTTAAATGTATGTCTCTTCTTATTAGGTTGTATCTCATGCAAACTACTGTATTGAACGACTAATACTCCCATGTCAGATGTTGCATCCAATCAAGGACCTTCAAAAATGTCACCTCTTAATCCATAGATCCCAATCCATGTAATATTTTAAATGACCTGTTCTTTTCTCCAATGTTACTTTTCATTCTTTGAATACATCTCATAAGTGTTTATTTGTCATCATATTTTCCAGAAAGGTCCTATTAAAGCTTCAATGGAACAAAGTGCAATGGATCCTACACCATCTAAGAAGTTGAAGGTATGTACGAAACTATTTATTATCTGGTGCAATGTTATAATCTTTATTTCAATATAAATTACAAGTATTTATATTTTAGTGGCCTTGATTTCTAGTCAAACTTTGATGAAACAAACTGTATTGGCTTCGAGACAACTTAAAAATGGATGAAATGGTAACTTGAAAGCACATGTACGTTCTAAACTTATTTATTTTCTTTTCCAATAATATTTTCTTATTTTAAAGGATCTCTCAATAATTTTTTTATTGGAAAAGTCAACTCTGATTGCCACCTTCAAAAGTGGGGTTGGAAGGAAGAAAATGTTTACTTACATACTTTAATGGTGGGGGTGAAGGTTGTCGAGGGTTACATAAGAAGCATTGACCCAAATTTTGTTATGCCTAATGCGGAGGAACTAGGAGAAGGATATTACTATGTGTGTCCATAGCTACTTTTGGTCGATCCCGACTATGAAATCAAGCTAAAGCGTAGAAGCAATCAGTGTGAGTATTTAGAGGACAGAATTAATAGTTTTATAGCCTGGAAAAGCATTGACATTGAATTGATCAATGATAATGAATATTGTAAATGAACAATTTTAATTCCTTAATGTAACAGGTTCATACTCTTCCAGGCTATAGTAGCAGATCAAGAAAAGATCCAAGTTGTTTCAGACCTACAACAACATTCAAAAGAAAACTTTCAGATCTGATATGTTGATTTTTTATGAAAAATACATTTAAAAAAAACTAAAAGTGATGATTGGTATTGTTCATATTTGATGTTGGTATTATTGATATTTGATGTTGGTATTATTGATATTTGATGTTGATGATTGGTGTTAAATATTTGTTTCCATTATTCCATCAAATAAAATTCACTGTGATCAAATGTGAATAAATTTGTTCATCATGATGCAAATTAGGTAAGCTTCAATATATGAAGGTCAATTTGTAAGTTTCAATCTCTTCTCAACTCAACCCTTTTAATTCTGTCTTGAAATAGATTTATGTTCCCAAGAAGACTATAAAGATCACTTTAAATTTTTCATTTTTCATTAAATACAGTGAACACTAATCCAAATTCACATAACATACTTTCAAATAGTCTAAAAAAATATGACTGGATGTAAGTAAGCTACATGGTGTTTCAATTGAAATTACTTGGTTTGGTATGAAGCTTCATCCTACGATTTGGAATTCATTTGAATGTATTCCTATTCAGAGGCAGAATCCACTTTCATTGCAGGGATGTAAGGATGTTGGATTCCAAAATGATATTCTTTCAAGAGAATCTGGTGAGAGGTAGAAATCAGAGACTGCTTTGCACTATGTTTCTCAAGTATTACATTCATGCAGTTCACATAATTTTTTAGATAGGAATGACCAAGATGATCTTTCTAGATGTTTGACTTGTATCTCATATTCATGCTAGGAATATTTTATGGCCTTTTGAACTTCTTCCAACACCCCAACATGAATGGATTATATCTTGATGAAGCCAAGCAACACAACATGTAAGGTATATGACTCAAACATTGAAAAAGGAACAATAATGGTTTGGCTTATAGAAACATTACCATAATGACATGTGCATATTCAAATACAGCCCAATGATGATTACTGGAGTAATATAAAAAAACTCTAAATCACTCTCAACTTTGAAAAATACACTACAGAATGTAGACCAACAATTATTAAAGAATAACGCTCTTTAGTTTACAAAGAAAATAAATAGTAATTCCAATGCAACCACGAGTCAATTGCACTTGGGGTTGTTTCAATAGAGATAGCTAGATACACCAGGATATGTCTGGATAAAAATGTATTCTTTTTATGTATGATTCTCATTATTTTTAATTCAAAGAATTCCTAGGGGGGAGGCTCTAACAACAACTTTGAATTGATGCCACTAAAACTCAACATAGTAGTAGACTCCCTGTCAAAAAAAATTAATGATGGACTACAATGCAGGATTGCAAGTGGAGTTTAAGGACATATTCCAGTTGTAGATTCCATTGGCAATTAATGGGACTTAAAGAAAATCAAATATTCTATTATTAGAAGTTGTATAAAGATAAACAAATAGTTTTTATTCAATCTAATAAGTGCATTGAGAAGACATCAATATTTTAATGCATGTATAAAATTCTATATGTGAAAGACTGTATAATTTTTTTTATGAACTCATGATTGATATTTTTGGAAGTGTTAGTAAGAGGATAAACACAACACAGTCTCCTTGTATCCAATGTGGCTATGGTGGTTATTCTAAATATTATATGAAATGGCTCTCCAAGTGCGGTACTAAGGAAGTTGTAGGGTAGAGTCTGAACATTAAGTTATAATCTGAAATTACTAGTGCAATGGAAATATTGTTGTATTCCAAGTAAGGTACATGGAGTTATAAGGCATCAAATTGAAACTTATTCTCTGCAATAATTGTAGGAGAGAAGCCTTATTGCAATTGCAACTTATTCTCTACAATAGTTTTCCTATTGCAACTTATTCTCTAGTTATGGCATGAGAGAAGTCGAAACTATAAAGGTAATTAGCCATGGATTGATGTTGGAGAACACATATACCTATCGAGGTCTTGTTAAATGAATGTTTTAATGAAAGGAGTGAATAGAGGGTCACTACCTCAATTTGAGTATTCAATTTTTAAAATTCTAAATTTATTAAAATTCTTTCTTGGTGTTGATTAGCTTAGTAGTGGGGTGATTTTCCATTCAACGTATGATACTAAAGGAAAGAAGTAGACTATTTGGGTATGTGGTAGCAGAGAAACAGAAAAGAGGGGGTGCATCATTTCCCAAAGTACATGAATTGAGTGGGTATGTTAGTGGTCCTTAATGATGGCACGAGGGAAGTTTAAATGTCATAATTACGAGATCCTTGGGAACAAAAAATGTGGAAACATTCATGAAGAAAAGGATCATAACATATATATGGAAATTAACATGCTTGGGAACAAAAAATGTGGAAAAAATATTCATGGAGAAAAGGATTGTTAGTACCAAGATTTTCATAGCTGGGAGGAGAATTTTTGGCCATGAAAAGTCTGTATAAGTAAAAAAAAATTGCCTTTATCCCTTGGGAGATAAGGAAGGAACATATCAAGTGAGCATTGAAAAATCAGACAATGGGCCGATGACCCTATGCTAGAGAAGCGGGCGCTAAAGGAATAAGAGAGGAAAACTGTTGGATCATAATAGATCCAACGGTTAAGATTCATAGAGCATCCCGAACATGCAAGAAGGATAAATGAAAAAAGGAATCATTCTAATAAAAAAGAAAAGGGCCTAGTCTAGGCCAGTTCCCTTGTCACCTTTGGGAGTCAAACCTAGCCCGATATGTTTTCCCTAGGACAATCTACTTCCCCAAATTTGTCTCATGGTGCTCAAAAAACTATTCATCTAGCAAAAGAGCCATCTTGTCTTCAGATATTTCCCTTGTCCTATGTCTAATAAATGCCAAGATATTGCAGAAGATGTTTTGTGTCCCATATATCCTCTCCCTATATTCCTTCAATGGAAAATCCCTTTCCAACTCTTATCAGAAACTCCAACCATTTGATAGACATCAATTCCTAATCAATCGCCTAGAGAAGGGAATGGATGTCCCTACTACATCCCCTCCTTATGGTACTATAATGTTTTTAGAGAATTCAAAGAAGGAAATTTCCCTAATCTGCACCATAGTGGGCCTTAATAATGATACTCAAGTAGATGATGTGATATTAGGGACCTTGCTTAGGTTAACCCCTAACCATGGATGTAGTTCTCCCTCATTTGATTTTATAGTTACATAGCTGAAGGAATCCATCAGTAGCTAGAAGAATATCCATCTATCAAAAGAGTTAAGTATCCTTCATTTATGTTCTACATGTTCCTGTGCCACAATGTGGATCAATTAAAAAATTTGAATTTGAGAACAATTGATGAGAAAGGATGTCAGACTCCAATGTATGAATGGAAATATTTGGTGATGAGAAAGGCTAACAAGTCAAATTACAAAGAATTCTCAAACAAATTAATGAGTATTGCATATAGTATTATCTATAAAGCTCAACCCCCTAGGATGTTCCCCGAACTTAAGAAGCACCTGCAGTTTTCACTTGACATGTTGTTTGGGGACTAGTTCCTTTTTGAAGAATTTATAGTGATCACTGATCAGGGTATATGGTTTTGAGGAGAAGCCTTACAAGATCCTTTCCTTCTTAACTTCAATTATTTTTGATATAGAATATATAAGGAAGTGGCTTATTTCAGATGACATGCACTTTGGATGCTTTGAAAGGAAAAATACTTTTCTGCTTCCAAAGGAAGTAGGGCCTTTCCAGTAAAAATATTGAATGCTTATAGTATATGTATGGATTCCTATCTTAATTAAACTTGGAGAAAGAGGAGGTAGGATCATATGAAACCCATAAAATAATATCAAACAAGAGGACATATAATAAGAACTCATCCTATATATGCTCTCCCAAGACCTTTTGGGAAAGAATATCAAACAAGGAGACTTGGGAAGAAGTTCAAGAAGCCATGAAGAGCTTAGAAGAGAAGATCATATCATAGCAGCAAGTAGGCTAGAAGAGAGGGAATGAAGAGGGAAACACTGATACGAACCGTTACACCAAAACCCTGAGGTATTAGTGAAGGCCTCCCACTAGGATCTTAACATCCCACCACGCTTCGCAGTCCAGACTCTGGGCTAGATGTGTGCCCGTATGGTGGTTTCCCCTTTGAGCCGTACGAGCCCCAGACAAACACTGCAATGCCGACGTTTCCACCTTCTCTGTGACTCGAACATGGGTGGAGGCTCTGATACGAACCCTTACACCAAAACCCCGAGGTGTTAGTGAAGGCCACCCACTAGGATCTTAACAAGTACATACATGTAAATAGATGATTCAATCTGGGTTCATCTTCAAAAGAAATCCATAGTAGAAATAGAGGAAAGGGAGGAGGAAAACCAACTATCCAAAAAATTGACAAAAGCACTAAGGCCACCATCTATTAGAAAAGGAGAGCCTCCAGTGAATTTTACTAAATATCCTTCATTATATTTCATTGTTTCTCAAGGAGAATAGTCTTCCCCATCATCCAATAGTATGCAAAAGAAGACATATATGCACAAGGAATACAGAAACATCACAGAGAGGGGAGTAAAGGCCATCGATGACACAAGAACAAATATTATATCCAGGGAAAATATTTCTTACAGTGGCATATTTTCAAAATTATGAATTGAGGTTTTCTGTGGTAGAGTCTAGGGTGCGAATGCCCTCATAATTATCTGCCTAGATAGATTAGGATCATGTGGTTAAATTTAAAGAATTTGGAAAACTTGATAAAATGGATTTCGATAAGAAGACAAGTGAGTTGTTATGCTCCGGAATTGTTAAATTTGTTAAAGAGGAGAAAAAGTTGAGAGCATCCTTGCAGAAATTTCAGGAATTATGGAGAGATGAAAAGTTGTCAGTTAATGATAAAATGGTTACCATAAAATATATAGAAAACAAAGTGTTGGCTCTAGCAGTAGACCCAAAGGATAGCTTTCAAATCAAGTCATTGCTCCATCATAAGGGTAATGAAATTGCTCAGTTGAAGAAACAACTAAATATCCATGGCCCATATCCTATTCAAACCCTTGAGCTATTGGAAGCTCAGAAAGAGAATCAAAAGTTATATGCTTCCATGATACACTATAAAGGTTTGGCTTAAGAAATAGATAGGTTGAACAAAGAACATGACATGCAGGTCACAATCTTGAAGTTGCAGACAACAACATTATCTCATGAACAAACTTAAGAAGATAGACCATTAATGTCCACCATGAATTAGGAGAATAGAGCAATGTTTCCCATGATTCAAGATGATAATCAACCCATAGTGGGGAATGAACAAGCACCAAAGGAGTCTGATCAATAGACACACAAGAAAGAATTTATAGACTTTATGGAAGAGGAAATCCATGCTCCACATCCAAATCCAGTGATAGAGGATAAAGACAAAAAAATAAATGATTTGGAAGATGATATTGAACAGAATAATGAAAGGATTATGGAGTTAGAAGGGAAGATCGGTAAAAAGGAATATGATATAATAGGGTTAGAAAATGAGAGATATGAAATTAAGAGTCATATTACCACACTTACTTTCGACACTGAAGAAGAACAACTGATTAGGAGAACCAGGAAGGAGATATGGGACAAAATATCTCAATTGTTAAGAAATAAGTGGGACCACTGTGAAGTGGTACAAGATGAATTAGAGACATATAAAGAAGCTGAAGCTGAAACAAGCAAAGTTGAAAAAGAATTAGGAAGGAAGCTTGAGCAAGCAATTGAAATAATGAAATTTTTGAATAGTAGAAGAAAACAATAGTTGGAATACCTACAGGTTACAATTAGGACTCGGTTGATTAAGATTGCCAAGAAAATGACCACGAAGAAGACTCCTTTGGAGAGGGTCCAAAATAATGTGACAGGATTATCCAATAATATTTCTGCATTTAAATCAATGTTTAATGAATTAATTCAGTTGGGGATTCCTTATCCTTGGGATGGGAATGTAGACTTCTATTCCAGAGAAGAATATCAAAGACAGTTGATGCAAAAAATAAATGACCCACCTCAAAAAGAATCAATAGAGGGATTTATCAGTGGTGATCAAGTATTGGAGAGACTTAAAATATGATATCCAAATATTGATTCAAATGAAAATTGTATTGAAAGAGATTGGTCCCATATCTTATGAACATAACACACATGGAGAAATATCCCTGGAAGATCTGATGTCCCATCAAATCCCTATGGGTAATGAGTGGAAATAAGTTGTAAAGTATCACAAATTCAAGTTGCCTCCACAAGGACACCCCCAAGTCAGAGTTCAAGACAACTCCCAACTCAATCTACAAGTCAGTTTGTAGGGAATCCTCCTCCCTTAGCTTCTATTCATCCTCAAGGGCCAAGAATTGAGAAGTAGCCACATAAAACCTCAATAGTTCCTGGACCTCCTGGCTTTACGGAGGTATATCAACAATTTCAGGAAGGAGGGTTGTTAACATTGCAACCAAATGTGCAAATGAGAGGGTATAAATCCCCAACTCAATGGAAAAATAAAGGCTCATGAAAGAAAAAGAATTAGAAATTAAAGTGACTACTAAAGACAAAGACAAGTAAAAAGTTAAAAAGAAATGGTAAAAGATATTTTACCAAATCAGTTACAAATTAGTTTTGTTTTGCTATAGCCTAAAGGATATATAATGTAACTCGCTCCTCATTTGAAGGGATCACAATTTGTGTAGAGGTTCTCTATCTCATTGTTGAGTCAGTGAACCATTTTGCAATGTAACTTCCTTTGTATGAGATTAAGATTACAGAGTGTTGCAAAGATGTTTTTTCCTCTATGTTTTGTCTGTCATATCTTCCATGTCCATGTATGCTTTTCATGATATGATTAATAAATTTTAAGCAGTAGAATCAACTTCATATAGTGTCGGTGATGCTTTGTGTGGATGAATATTGAAATTAATGGCTGAGATTTCAAAGATTGTTTGACCTCTAGTTTAACTTCAAAGATTTATGAGATGAAGTGATATCTGAAGTGTTATGTTATTATTGTTTATCTAAATGTCTTGTAGCATAATAATCCATGGATAAACTCATGAATTATCTTTCATTTTGTTAAACTATTGAAATATTTAATACAAAGCTTAGTATGTTCATGCTTCCTTTTAAGCTTAAGAGATTCATCCTGTAGGTGCCTCTTAGACTTATTTTCATTTTCATATGTTAAATTCACCAACATTATCCTCTAGAAGTATTGTTGAACTATGTAAAATTCCTCTATGGTCATCTTACACTGTCATAATTGTTCACAATCCACTGTTTACCAAATAATTTCAAGAAATAAAAATCCACATCAAATTCAAATACATATTTAGCTCTAACATCTAGCGTATGCTACCCTCAACCTAGAATGCCTTTGGGACTAACAAGGCTCATCACATATCTATGGAAATTAACATGCTTTTATGTTTCCTTTAAGGAATGGAAGGGAGACATTGCAAGGTTTATTCTAGGTTTGTGTGGACAAATAATGAAGAGAACAATTAGGAAATTAGAATTTAGTTCCTTGCAAAATTATCAATGGATTCATGTTGGGGATCCCATCTACTTATTAAGGTCTTGTTAAATGGATTTTTTTAATGAAAGGGGGCATAGAGTGGCACTACCTCAATGTGAGTCTTCAATTTTTAAAATTTGTATAAGGTTATGAGCCTTACATATAGCCAAATATTTGGTTCCAAACCTCCTAGAATGTTTGTTGAAAACAAATACCATTTTCAATTCTCTCCTAACATAAGATTTGGAGATTGGTTTCTATATGAAGAATACACGGTGATAAGAGTGTATGGATTTGAAGAATATCCATACAAGATCCCATCATTTCTTACTACCATAATATTTTCCATGGAACATGTAAGACAAAGGATTATATCATACTACATGCTTTTTCCACATTTTTAGTGTCATAAGACCTTATTGTTGCTAAAAGATGTAGGACCCTTTCAGATAAGAGGGTTGAATGCATTACAATACAGGAAAGGATTCCTAGCACAACTAAATCTAGAGAAATATGAAAGAGATTTCATTTTCTTTGACCTCTGGTCTAGTTGCATTTATGTGTATGTGAACAAGTTGTATTTGAAGTTTTCATTTACTGTGTTTTCTGTGCATGTTATTTTTCCAAGAAAATTCATATAGATTCACAAGATATTTACATTTGTCACATACTGCTTAATTCTTTTAAATCAAATCTCAGTATGTATATTATGTCATTAAATATCATAGAATTGTCCCACAGGCACCTATGATGTTTTCATTTGTTTTCCATATGCTAAGCCCATATTCATTCTTATTCAAAACATTGTAGCACTCTGCAAAATTCCTCTAATATTTTGTTATTTGTTTAGAGACAGTTCAATATAAGTCATTACCTAAAGAAGTTCAAGGACATTAAATTCATATCACAATTTTATATAGATTCAGCTCTAATATCTATAAAGTTTGACCATCATCATGACATGTCCTACATTACTTTCATCCTCGTACATCTCAAAGACTAACAATAACTATTGATTTCAAGTATCATGAACAATCTGTAGGGCCATGAGCCACCACATATAACCTAATATACTAGAAGGATTGTTTTTGTGTAAAAGTGGTATAAAGGGACTGTTTTGAGGTCTAGCAAAGGTATTAAACCATTATATTTTATCAAAAACTATAGCAATGGTCACATATCATCATAAAAAATGCATTAGAATTATCAATTGAAGCAAACATTTTTTTACAATTTCCAAAAGTTACCAGAACGAGTATTAGCGAGGTTCATTAAATGATCATCATTATAAGTTCCATCAAAGACAGATTTGGTAATGGGCCTTTAATATCCCTCACCAAAAGTGTCATTGGAAAAGGATTTGGTGACAAACCTTAAAGGAATGTCCCCTACAACAATAACAATGACGATTTTTTAAGGTCTGTCATCATATGTGACATTGGTGATGAGCATTTAATTTTTTTCACAAGCATGACCCTCACCAATGGGTATTAGTGAGGGACATTAAAGGACCATCACAATAGGTGTCACCAAAAAGAGAATTAGCAACGAACCTTTAACAACCCTCACAAAAAGTGTCATTGAAAAGGGATTTGGTGATGGGCCCTAAACAAATGTCTTTGAAGACAAATTTAATGATGATTGTTTGAGGCCCGTCACCATATTATACATTGGTGATGACCCTTTATGGTCCATCACATGCATGACCATCACCATAGGCCTGTTTTATTGTAGTGTGATCATTAAGCAAATGAACCTCCATTCTCTTTAAATAAATATCATGGTCCAGTTGTGTGTTAAGACACAGATAAATAGTCATTAAGATTGAGGTGGAGATGAATCATTGGATCATTTTATGTCTAGAACATATTGTGACCTTTGTATTACATAAGTACAAATGCATACTAATACATACTAAATAAACACACTTTACCTTAAGACTCATTATACCAAATCCTAAGTGTCTAAATATCTTAACATCCCCCCTTAAGAACAACATGGGATGGGATTGATGGATTTACAAAAGTGACACAATAGGAGAAGGAAGGATGCATTTGATCCTATCCCCCCTTATTGACAAATTCATGAACTCCTAACATAGATTGAACTTTATAAAACTTCACTACTCTAAGAGACTTTGTGAACATGTTTGTAACTTGATCATCTGTAAGAGACTTTGAGAACATGATCCTTAATAAGCTTTATTATGAAGTGCATATGTATCTCAATTTGTTTATTCCATTGATGTTGAACTAGATATTTTGTGAGGTTGATGGCACTCTAACTATTACACCAGAGGGTACTCAGATGTTGTTTCTCAAATCCAACCTTTGAAAAGGATATTTCAAAGCCACAAGGATTCTTGACTTGCATTAATCGAAGTTTGATACTTTGCTTCTGTTACAAAAAGAGAAAGATCTTGTTGTTTCTTACAAGCCCAAGTGGTAGGTCCATAAACAAGATGGAAAAAATATCCTATAGTAGTCTTCTGATCATCAAGGTTTCCAAATAAATCCAGATTAGTGAAACCAACCAACAAAGGATCCCCCCCCTAAATAGTAATGAATCCAAAACTAAATTTTACCCTTGATACACCGAAGTATCATTTTTGTTACTTTCCAATGACTATCATTTGTTTTTTGTATATACTGGGAAACAAGAACAAAAAAAATATCAAGACGAGTATGATTCAAGTAGAAAGTATTTCCAACTAATTAATGGTACAAGGTAGCATCTACTTCAAGGGTAGTGCAGGTGGCATAAAGTTTGTCTCCATATTGGAAGGGAGAAGGGGTCGGTTTACAATTATCCACCTGAAGCGATGAAGAAGGTCACAAGCATACTTGCATGAGAAACAAAAATTCCTTCTTCGGTTTTCAAGACCTAGAGGCCAAGAAAGTAATACAAATGTCCTAAGTCTATTATTTCAAATTTCTTCTTAAGGATGGATTTCACATGGGATAAACGTTTATGGTCACTACCAGTAAAAATAAGGTCATTGACATAAATAACAAGGATTATGAGATGGTTCCATACTTTCATGGTATAGACATTTGGTTTAGCATGACATCTAGAAAAAAAATTGTCAAGGAGAAAGCTATCCATTTTTTCATACTAAGCTTGAGGAGCTTCCTTAAGGTCATAGAGATATTTATTAAGACAAGGTTGGAGTCATTATGAACATAGAAAAAAATGTTGTTCCATGTAAATATCTTCTTGCAAATTACCATGCAAGAAGGAATATTTGACATCCATTTGGTGGACCTCCCATTTATGTGAAGTGGAAAGGGATAGAACAAGGTAGGTGGAGTTTATTTCAGTGATAAAGGAAAAGGTTTCATTGTATTCAATTCCTTCAACTTGAGAAAATCATCTGGAAACTAACCTTTCCTTAAGTCTTGTTGTGTCCCAATCTAGATGGAAAATTTATTCTACAAATGTATTTGCATCATGAGTCTCTAAAACTCGATCCTAAAGAGAAGAGGCTCACTAGAACTATGAATGGGTTCAACATTTATCTCTAGGTTCAACCACTTCACATGTTGTATGAACCCATCTAGGAAGTGATTGTGCTAGTGGAGGTTCATGTTCAATGGACCCAACTAGAGGACTATGAGTAAGCTGAGGTGGATTTCATCATCACTGCCATCATCTGAAGAAGAAGCCAAAGTAGGATCAACAAAAAAAAATTGGGAATAGAATGTGGCACAAGCACCGAAGATGGCTTGTAGGACGAAGATGGCATGAATGCCAAATGAGGCTTGCAAGACAAGAGGATTTCATCAAATTTAACATCTCTTTTGATAATAATTTCATTGGATTTTGGTTGAAGAATTCTATAACATTTTACATCTTCAAAATATATAAAAAAATGCACTTCTCACTCTTAAGTTGTAATGCTTTCCACTTTTCATCAGGAATGTAAGACCATGCTTCGCTACCAAACACATGAAATTTGCTTAGATTTGGTTTAATATTACTCCATGTTTATTCCGGTCTTATATATTTTAGAGCCTTGTTGGGAGTGCAATTAACTGTGTAATTCGAAAAATTTATGGCTTCAACCCAAAATTGAAGACTTAATCCCTAAGCTCGGATCATACAATTAGCATTTCCTGTCACGTGTGATTTTTTCTCTCAATAACACCATTTTTCTATGGTGTATATGTAATAGTATATATTTCATCTAAATTCCTTGTGTAGTATAGTAATTTGTAAATTTATTGTTTACATATGTGTCTTCATTATCTGTTCATAACCTTTGTACTTGATGTCCAGATTGTTTTCTACAAGGGTCTTGTAGGCCAATAAACTATCAAAAACTCCACTCTTATGTTTTAAAAAGTAAACCCAAGTGCATTTGGAGAAGTCATCAATGATAGTTAAGAAATACTTGAATCCATAAAAAGAAGCAAAAAGGAAGAGAACCACACAAATCACTACGAACAAGATGTAAGAGGGTCAAGGCATGCCAAGAGGCACATTTGTTAAAACCATGCCAATGATGTTTTTTGAGAACACACCTAGGGAAAATACCATCTGTTGATGTATATGTAACTTTGGAATGTATTTCACATATATGTATATTGTATTCCTATAGAAATGTTATTATTCCTCTATACGAAAGTGTCGTAACTTATACTTGATGGGTTATTAGACCACCTTGTTTGGGGTCGGCCCTGTATAAGTCATGTGGGTCAAAGGGTTATTAGACCACCCTATTGGGGGTCGGCCATGTGGGTCAAAGGGTTATTAGACCACCCTATTGGGGGTCGGCCCAGTCAGCATTATGTTATGTGGTTAAGTTCGAGCCTACATGTGTTAGGTAAAAAGGTAAGTCAAGTCAAGTATAAATAGAGTGCGGGAGGCACTCTATTTACTCACTCACTTCTCACACATGCACTCAAAGAGGAGTGGCGCACTTCTGGAGGAGGAGTATCTGTTGCTAGGTTATGGCTATCTCTCTTGGTTGGTTGTATCATTGCTCTATCTATCTCTGAGGAAGTTATTGGGGTTTTTCACCTTTATGGTTTTCCCCAAGTAAATCTTTGTGTCTCTTGTGTGCTTGCATTATTGTCTCCATGATTGATATGCTGTAGATATGCTGTACATGTTGTTCTCTCAGTTAAGATCCTAGATCATATTGAAGTAAATTCTGAAAATTTAACACCATCTTTGCAAGAAAAAAGAGGAAGACTAGTCGCCATTTTCTGATTACATAATTTTTTCAATGGTAAATAGTTTAAATGACCAAGTTGTTCATGCCAAAGTTTGCTCAAGTCACTACTATGAGTAATAAAAACTGAGGGAAAAGGTGATGAACCAAAGTTTTTGAATATTTACAACCTAGTAATATCATAAAAAAATTATAGTTTTTAGGACATTATTAGGATCATTAAAGTCCTTGATTAAAACTTGGTAAGTTGTAAACCCTACAGTCTTACTGTTAAATTTGTATGTTGCAATAACTTATATTCCTACTTCATTAGCATTTAATACATATTCACAATAACAACATAAATAGGATTTCTAAAAGACACACAATCACAAGGTACACACTAAAATTTATCCTGGGAAACCCTCAAAGGGAAGAAAACCCAACAAGAACTTCCTCAATATAGATTACCAAAGTACAATGCCCAAAGAAATAAGTCTCATAAAGAAGAGAGACAAAATCCGAACTCTAGAGCGAAGAGTTATCCTCCTCCTTCTTAATCTTCCTCTTCTCTCTTGTGCGCAATACTTGAGTGAGTGAATGGTACAAATGGGAGGAAACACTGTCTATTTATACTTTACCTTTTACTTGACATTTAACCTAACTAGGTCAGCCTCACTAACTTAACTGGGCCGACCTCTCTAGGTAGACTCAAATAATATTTATATTACATTCTTTGGGTACTAATGACCCAAGTTACAATGGAGGGTTTACCTCATGACTTTTACATGACCTTTTACATTAAATACATATTCCGAAGGAGGAATAATACAAGTAGAATATTCTTCGAAGTTACATTAATTCAACACTCCCCCAGAAGAATCGTAAAAAAAATCATCTGGAACATTGGTTGGTACATCTATAAATCATTAGAAGTTGTTCAACGACATCAATATCAACAATTTAACGGCTTGCTGTAACATCATCAACTGTACCATGAAGCTGGAACTTCATCATCATCAGTATCATCATCTTCAATACAGAGTTGAAGTATCATTGTCATCATTAGTATCATCATCTACAGTACAGAGCTGAAGTATCATCATCATCATCTTCAGTACAAAGTTTAAGTATCATCATCATCACCTTCAGTACAGAGCTGAAGTACCATCATCATCATCTTCAGTACAGAGATGAAGTATCATCATCATCATCTTCAGTACGGAGATGAAGTATCATCATCATCATCTTCAGTACAGAGCTGAAGTATCATCATCATCATCTTCAGTACATAGATGAAATATCATCATCATCATCTTCGATACAGAGTTGAAGTATCATCATCATCATCTTCAGTACAAAGATGAAGTATCATCATCATCATCTTCAATACAGAGCTGAATTATCATCATCACATAAGATATTACCACCCCCAAAATGTATCCTAAGTAAGAAATTGATTAAAAATTAATTAAAAGTTAATTAACACCTCTAATCAAGTATTTAGTCAAACCCATATTTCCCCTGAAATTTTTTCCGGTTGCACAAGAAAAAGTGTGCAGTTTGGCACATGGTACGATGTGGGGTTAATTCAAAATTTTCGAAACAGGGTATCAATGGAAAAATACCTCCAGTTCCATATTTTTCTATTTGGCCCAAAATATCCGGTTTACCCAAACCCAAAATATGTTCTAAAACCAAATCTGCGTCTGTATTGAATCTACCCTGCTTGAAAAAAATCCATGTGCCTGTCAACACACTCAGTCTATGATAAAAGAAAACCAAATCATGTTGAAACCATCTGAAGGGAAGTTATGCTATCGTGATCGATTGGTAAGAGTATGTTTTTTCCATTTTTTTGTGCCCTAGGTTGTATATTTTCGAAGATTTTTTTTTTCAGAGCCTATCGTAAGTAAAGAGGAACATTCTATTGCTTACAGAATATGCATTGCATAGGAACCCTCTATTGTTTCAAAAATTACTTATTTTGTTTTAAATCTTACCCTGATCTAAATATTCGAACTCGTTCATTTTTTTAGATCTAACCCTGCTCGAACCGTCAACACACCACTCTTTGATCAAACCAAATCGTATCGCGTTGATATCCTCTGAGAAAAATCGATTGTGTGGTGATATGACTGGTAAGTATTTTTGTTTTCATTTTTTTTGTGCTTAACATTTTATACATTCTTACCCCGCTTGAACAAATTATACGAACCCATCAACAGGTCTACGATCAAACCAAATTTTATTGCATTGAAATCTAATGAAAAAAATGATGGTTTAGTGACCGATTGACAATACTTTTTTTTAACTTTTTCTGTTGATCGACTGGTGTAGTGATGGACTTATTATCATCCAATTGATTAAACCCATCAGCTATCTGGTCAAATCAAATCGGACCGCGTTGAAATACTCTGAGCAAAATCGATGGTGTAGTGATTCGACTGGTAAGACTATTTTTTCAGTTTCTTGTGCTTAAAATAATTTACATTGTTACCCTGCAATTTTTGTATTTAATCAGTCTATAAAATGATTTATCAGATACTATATATGTAGAGTAATTAAATTCACCCTTTATTATTTGATGCAGATATCAGTTTGGACCATCTGGATGTGAATCTAAAATCTTGGTTGGAAGGGGAAAAGAAATCGAAAGTTTTTACAAAAGGCTAGAATTTATGTAGTATTAATATTATGCCTTTATAAATACTCTGCTTTTTCATTCTTTCTTTCCAATTAAGAGATCACGTGTAACCTGTGTAGGCCATTTTGGCTCCCTGTCATGTTTGCAAAATTTTACTTCTTATAAATTTGATCATGTTCAATATAGACCCTTATCTATTGCCACATAAAGAACAAAATTCATTGCCTCCAAAGGTTGTGGAAGAATATTTCTGAATACTTCCCGAAGAGGACACTGAACGAGAAAAGAGATGAAAAATGAAGTGACAATTGTCTATACAGTGACCAAAGTCACGTAAATTATATAGACTTGCAAAAACTGATTGTTGGAGTGACGATGATGTATCCAATGGTAATGATGTTGAGAACCAACCTAATGATAGGGATATACCTTATCAACTCCGATGTCATTCAACTCAGTAGTATGTTAAGGGAAAGGCTCCAAAATTTGATACAGTTGTTGTTCTTAAAGGAGAAAATGGTTTAGAAGAAATAGTTATCTGCAAAGTTATAGATGAGTCACATACAAGAAATGTAGAGTTGACAATGTTGGATCCTTGTGGTGATGATCCAATTCTTTACACTGATAGTAGTAATGACACATGGACACATGCTATGGATGATGTTCTTCCTGTTCAAATGGTGTATGCAGATGAAAGTGGCAAGCTTACGTTGCAACATCCTTCGATTTCTGAATTAAAATCACAATTATCTTCAAGTGGGCTAGATGAAGATCGTAAAAAACATTCCACTGCAGTCATCAAGTGAGGGTTTTATATGGGATCTTGTTCAGATGTGACTCCCCTATTGACTCAAAATGGTCGTTTTGTGAATATTGGTAGACATAAATTCATTCAAATGTATGGGCTATTGGTGCACAACACAAATCCATTTGATTTTACTATAAAGGCAGGCATGTATGTCCATATTTATTATGAAAAAATTCCTGTTATGTTTGAAGAGGAGTCTTCGAAAATTCCATATCCTATAGAAGTGTTGGATTGTCTAGTAGATGTTTCAACTGGTGGAACATTTTGTTGGGTAAGAATATTTGAAAATCATGTAGATGTTTTTGGTAGAGGCCACTATATTCCTGCAAGTGTGAATTGGCATCCACATGAGGTGTTTTACACAAAACAAGATTTGTTGATACCAACTGAAATAATTGATGGTATACATGTGTATCTTTTAATATATATTCTTCAAGTCATGTATGAAAAAATTATTTATAGTATCTAATGTTATATTATGTTGTGTTGTAGGCATTGTTGATTTTTTCTTTACTGTGAGCTCTATTAAAAGGTGGGGCACTAGCAGTCGAAAAGGAGAATCTTTTTTTTGTCGGTTTATTCCTACGAATGGTGATAAGCACACCAGTTTTCAACTTCTTGCAACAAAAGGTGACAATGAAGTTGTGACTACTAGATTAGCTGCATCCAAAGAATATGGAACACACAATTCATTTCCATCATATATCGGAGTATTGCAGCCCAATCGAGTACATCGTCACACTATTCATCTTCTTTCCTACAAATTTTTCAATCAAATAAGGCCTTGACACATTATACGTAGTGAATCTTATGTTTAAATTCCTTCTTCAGATGAAAGTTTCATGGTTACTTTTGAACTAATTGCAATTCATTATGTACCTCCCAGGATTGTAAAGAAGAATAATTCACTAGAGTTCAGCATAGAAGGCTATGAGAATCTTAAGGAGGCAATTTTCTATACATGGCCAACCTTTCCTGATAGATATCATCCAACTTCAGGCTCAAGTGATCAGTCTCAGCCTCTTGGTAAATAGAGAGTGGGACAAAAATTTAGATTTTTCTATTTGTATAATAGCCTACAAACTCGAGTACAAGTACACTTTTCATGGGATTCACAGCAATGGGACCCTGTCCATCAATGTTATGGATTAGGGATGAGGACTGGTGTACCCCATTTGGATTTGTAAACATTTTCCCTTTCATTAATAAATTTTTATACTATTTGGTGTAATATGTATGGTGAATTATATTATTTAGTATATATGAATTATTTATTTATTGCATTAAATTGTTTTATATGTACATGCACTCTAGTTCTATAGTAGCTGCTCTAGGATTGAATGTGTTGATCATTTTGGACTTTCAATCTACTGAAGAAGCTTTGGGTACTTTGATAAAACAATTTACAAATTGTTGAATAATGTACTATATTTTGGCTTGAAATATAATAGGCTTATTTCTGACGAAAAAATGAGTGGTGTTTTACCTTGTTTATCCAAGCACTAAATTCAGATTATTTAAACTAACATAGAAATAAAAACATTCTTAATGTGCTAGTAAGAACGTTACATAGTCAAATTGAATGATACGAGTTGAACATGATGTGTATTAAAAGTCACCACTACACTATTCAATATTTTCAATTTTATCCTAAAAATTGCTATTGTGTAAAAATACTGAAAAAATCCCTGAAAATAGGGTTACATTTTTGGCATGTTTGAGTGATTCAAATTGGAAAATGTGAGTTTTATTATTCTCTGTTTTTTTACAGTTTCATATTTGCATTTCATATTTACAAATACCAGGGAATTTTGCTTAGTTATTTTCATTGAGAACAATGGCTACAACACCCTTAGCAGGATGCAGCTTGCCGTAGCACCACCCTTCCACCCTATTTGTCTTTTTCAGATTTGCAGAACATCTTTTCTTCAATTTTGTTTCTTCATTTGCATTGGTCTCTGTCTGATGTTTCTTCTTCTTTGATCTCGGTTGTTGAGACACTTTCCTTCCAACTCACATGCTTGTTTATATATTATGCATCTTACTCTTCATTCGTTGCATCTCTTCGAATTGGGCTCATGTCTTTTCATACTCACGCCTCTTCAAAAAGATTAACTCTGTTTTTAATTAAATAAAAAACCCTGGTTTTTAATTAAAGATCAATTGTGGTTTTTTTAATAAACTCTGCCTTATTATCTTTTATTAGTTTATTCCTGTAGCTTATTATCATGCCTTTTCCGCATCACACCCTTTCCATAATCGCGTCCTTCAATCTGGAAATTGGCTTTCTATCAAACGCACCACTTCATAAAAAATACTTCTTGGTTTAATTAATTTGCTTTGATAAATAGCTGGAAGTTAATTTCCTCTATTTCATAACAGCTTAATTATTCCTTATTAAACTCACTTAGTTGGGAAATTTAAACAAAAACTTGTTAACATATATTATCAGGCTTATTGCTGGCATATTCACATACTGTGTAAGAATAGTTTTTCCTCACCTTGGCAAATCAATTTTTTCACACGTGTGACTACCAAATAAGAGACTGACATCATGGCTAGATGGCCAGTTCATCAAAGAACAAGCCCAAGCCAACTAATGAATTTATCACCACAAGGACAGTTTTTTGGCGGGCATTTCCAAATAGCCCCTTAAACTTGTGATTTTAACACTTAGCCAAATTTCATTTGATCTCAATATGCAAAACAAGATTTTTCTCACGTTGGGAGGTTGATTGCATGCAAATGTGACCATCATAAGGAAAAATGAAAACATGACTGGATAACCACTTCAACAAGGAACTGATCTAAGTCACATTTTGAATTTGTTGATACACACACATCATTTGGCAGACATTTGAAACTAGCTTTTTAAACTACCAATTCAACACTCAGACAAAATTGTCAAACCCTAGGTCAACATGAGGAGATTTTTATTTTCATCAACTTGGAAGTATGAAACACCCAATGGATAGAGGCCAACAAGGTGATTCCATCCAGACCCATTTCATCCTTTGAGACCTCTTTCTCTCTCCTCGACGAGCATTTTCCTAGAGTAGTGCAAATCAAGCTAAGAAGCATGATTGGTATATCAATATCTTCATATACAAAGAATTTTTGGACAAACCAATGATATGGTTGGATGCACCAATCAACAGTCTAGAGACCCATACCTTAAAAATATTTTAAGACATCAACCACAGGAAATGGCGAGCATTTTACTGAGGTCACTCAGGAATTTTTACCAGTAATTTTATACTTTGCATTTTCCTAGACTGGAGCAATCTGCCCGAAACACTATTTTGGCATACCCATAACTTCCTTTTCAGACAATCTCAAGAAAAGCTAAGACCTTATTCAAGTAGACAAATCAACAAGATACAACCTGACTATATGGGGCGGGAATTTACCTTAACCTATGAATTATGGTGGGCATTTTCCTGAGGCCACTTGGGAAGTTTTACTACCATTGGTGCAAAAACAGCCTGAAAAACTGTTTTGGAAGGCCTTTGGCTTTGTCATCAAACACCCTCTTCCA
Source organism: Larix kaempferi (assembly GCA_027924585.1). Taxonomy (NCBI): domain Eukaryota; kingdom Viridiplantae; phylum Streptophyta; class Pinopsida; order Pinales; family Pinaceae; genus Larix; species Larix kaempferi. Next base: position 48,212,359 of record BSBM01000093.1, on the reverse strand, counting down.
AAAGCTATAGCATTATAGTTTTAGATCATTTTTATCATTCTCCCATGAGGTATGATGGGAAATTTCCCAAGGTCACTTGGACCAATTTTCCAACACTTAGCCATTTTTCACAATTTGGACCTCTTTTGTTTCTTTTGTTCTTAATATGCAAAACAATGTTTTTCGTACTTTGGCAGGTTGGTTTCTTTCACATATGACTATCAATAAGTAAACTGAACCCATGACTGGATAACTACTTCAACAAGGAACAAGTTCATGTCATTTGATGAATTTATCCCCATAAGGCCAGTTCCTGGAGGGAATTTCCAAATAGCTCCTTAACCTTGTGATTTTAACACTTACCCAAATTTCACTTGTTCTTAATATGCAAAACAAGTTTTTCCTCACGTTGGTAGGTTAATTTCTTGCACATGCGACCATAATAAGGAAAAATGAAAGCATGGATGGATAACCACTTAAACAAGGAACATATCCATGTCACCCTTTAAATTGTTTGATACACAAACATCATCTGGCAGGCATTTCAAACTAGATTTTTAAACTACTAATTGAACACTTATACAAAGAATTGTCAAACCCTAGGGTAACATGAGATTTTTATTTTCATCAAATTAGAAGTGTGAGACACTCAATGGATAGAGGCCAACAAGGTGATTCCATCCCGACCAATTTCATCATTTGAGACCTCTTTCTCTCACCTCGGTGGGCATTTTTATGGAGCATTGCAAATCAAGCTAGGAGGCACTTATGGCAGATCAATATTTTCACCTACAGGGACTCTTTAGAGAAACCAATGATATGTTTGGATGCACCAATCAACATTCTAGAGACCCATACGCTCAAAATATTTTAAGACATCAACCACAAGAAATGGTAGGCATTTTATTGAGGTCACTTAGGCATTTTTATCAATAATTTTATACTTGGACAATTTTTGTATTTTCCTAGACTGGAGCAATCTGTCTGAAACATTGTTTTGGAAGACACATAACTTCCTTTTTAGAAACTCTCAAGACAATTTGAGACCATGGCCAGGTCTAAAAATCAACAAGCTACAGCCTGACACTATGGGGAGGGCAATTACCTTAACCTATGAATTATGGCGGGCATTTGAAACTAACGTTTTAAAATACTAATTCAACACTTGGACAAAAAATTGTCAAACCCTAGGGTGACCTGAGATTTTGTTTTTCATCAAATTGGAAGTGTGAGACACCCAATGGATATAGGCCAACAGGGTGATTCCATCCAGACCAATTTAATCCTTTGAAACTTCTTTCTCTCTCCTCGGCGGGCATTTTTCTAAAGCAATGCAAATCAAGCTAGGAGGCACTTTTGGCAGATCAATAACTTCACCTACAGAGACTATTTGGAAAAAAAATTATACTTTTGGATGCACCAATCAATAGTCTAGAGACCCATACCCTAAAAATATTTTAGGACATCGACCACAGGAAATAGAGGGCATTTTACTGAGGTCACTCAGGCATTTTTACCACTAATTTTGTACTTAGACATTTTTTGCATTTTCTTAGACTGGAGCAATCTTCCTGAAACATGGTTTTGGAAGACCCATAACTTCCTTTTTAGAAACTCTCAAGACAATCTGAGACCATAGTCAGGTAGAAAAATCAACAAGCTACAACCTTGCACTATGGGGCAGGCATTTACCTTAACCTATGAATTATGGAGGGAATTTTCGTGAGGCCACTTGGGAAATTTTAATACCACTGATGCAAAAACAGCCTCAAAACCCTGTATTGCCAGGCCTTTAACTTTGTCATCAAACACCCTCTTTGAGAACTGAGACCATGGTAAGATAGCCTCTTCCACAATCTATAGCATTATAGTTTTAGATAATTTTTATCACTCTCCTATGAGGTACGACAAGCAATTTCCCAAGCCACTTGGACCAATTTTCCAACACTTAGCCATTTTTCAGAATTCAGACCTCTTTTGTTTCTTTTGTTCTAAATATGCAAAACAATATTTTTCCTACTTTGGAAGGTTGATTTCTTGCACATGTGACTATCGGGAAGTAATCAAAAACCATCACTGGATAACTACTTCAACAAGGAACAAGTTCATGTCAACTGATGAATTTATCACCATAAGGACAATTTTTGGCGGGAATTTCCAAATAGCCCATTAACCTTGTGATTTTAACACCTAGCCTAATATCACTTGTTGTTAATATGCAAAACAAGTTTTTTTATCACTTTGGCAGGTTAATTTCTTGCATATGTGACCATCATAATGAAAACTGAAAGCATGGATGGATAAGCACTTCAGCAAGGAACATATTCATGTCACCCTTAAAATTTGTTGATACACACACATCATCTGGTGGGCATTTGAAACTAGATTTTTAAACTACTAATTCAACACTTACACAAAAATTATCAAACCCTAGGGTAACATGATATTTTTATTTTCATCAAATTGGAAGTGTGAGACACCCAATAGATAGAGGCCAACAAGGTGATTCCATCTAGACCAATTTCATCTTTTGAGACCTCTTTCTCTCTCCTCAACGGGAATTTTCCTGGAGCAATGCAAATCAAGCAAGGAGGCACATTTGGCAGATCAATATCTTCATCTACAGAGACTCTTTGGACAAACCAATGATATGGTTGGATGCACCAATCAACATTCTAGAGACCCATATCCTCAAAATACTTTAAGACATCAACCACAGGAAATGGCGGGCATTTTACTGAGGTCAATGAGGAATTTTTACCAGTAATTTTATACTCGGACAATTTTTTCATTTTACTAGACTGAAGCAATCGACCTGAAACACTATATTGGTAGACCTATAACTTCCTTTTCAGAAAATATCAAGACAAGATGAGACCATGGTCAGGTAGATAAATCAACAAGCTACATCCTGACACTATGTGGTGGGAATTTACTTTAACCTATGAATTATGATGGGCATTTTCCTGAGGCCACTTGGGCAGTTTTACTACCACTGGTGCAAAAACAGCCTGGAACCCTATTTTGGCATTAAGTATTTTAACTTTGTCATCAAAAACCCTCTTTTAGAACCGAGACCATGGTAAGATAGCCTCTTCAACAAGCTATAGCATTATAGTTTTATATAATTTTTATCATTCTCCTATGAGGTACGGCATGCAATTTCCCAAGGCCACTTGGACCAATTTTCCAACACTTAGCCATTTTTGACAATTTGGACCTCTTTTGTTTGTTTCGTTCCTAATATGCAAAAAAATATTTTTCCTACTTTGGAAGGTTGATTTCTTGCACATGTGACTATCAGGAAGAACACTGAAACCATCACTAGATAGATACTTCAACAAGGAACACGTTCATGTCAATTGATGAATTTTTCCACGCAAGTCCAGTTCCTTGCAGGTATTTCCAAATAGCCCCTTAACCTTGTGATTTTAACACCAAGCCTAATTTCACTTGTTCTTAATATGCAAAACAAGTTTTTTTCTCACTTTGGCAGGTTAATTTCTTGCACGTGTGACCATCATAAGGAAAACTGAAAGCGTGGCTGGATAACCACTTCAACAAGGAACAGATACATGTCACCCTTTAAATTTGTTGATACACACACATCATCTGGCAGGCATTTGAAACAAGCTTTTTAAACTACTAATTCAACACTTATGATAGGATAACAATAAAAAAATTCCAGGAGTATTCTGATGCATGGGGAGATGCAAAGATATGGCCACCAGGTATGGAAACTATCCTGAGGAAGCAAAAGTTTTCGAATTTTTGTTTGGAATGTTCAATTATGTTGATGAGGAGATAGATGAGGCAATTTCGAAATATGATGTTGGGAATACATAACTCAGAATTTTTGGGAAGCGGGTATACCTCGGCCCTGATTTGGTTTCCTGAGCTACAAATATTCCACATAGAGGGAGAGTGATTTTAAGCTCTTGGAAAACCCCTATACAGGAGAAGAACCAGATGGCCAGTAAAATTTGTGGGCGAGAAGTACATGTTCCGAGGAATGGTTTAAGAATGCAAGATGTGCCTCCCAGAATATACAAAACATTGATTCAGATTGTCCTTATGACAATTATAAATCATCACAGGAAAGACATTTCGGGTGAATGTATGCAGGTAGTGATACATTGGGTGGAAGATATACCTGTAGATATTCCTTATCTATTGGCTAAGAAATTCCACTTTTCCTTGCAAGAGATTCAATTAAGGAAGGTTACATTTACTTTCCTGGGCACACTTAAAAAAATTATTGATTTATGTCGACCCCATGCTACTCAAACAGAGATTGGTGATATCAACTAGCATGAAAATATATCTTTTCCAAAACCACCTGTTCATAAAACATACGTTAGGAAATGTAATAGCAGGGAACGAATTGCCGGTACAGTCTCCTCAACAGAATGATGAATTAGTACAATCTCCCGAGCACCATGGGGAATTACCATGACACCATCCTGAACAGAATGAGGAATCCCCAGTACAAAGTCCTAAGCACCATGGTGAATTACGAGTACAATCTCCTGATTTTGTCACAAATGATGTAGTTCGTGTTGCCACAACTTTGAAAGAGTTACATGGACATGTAGATAGAGGTCATTGGGAGGAGGTGACAGGAAACTAAATGGAACAAATTACTACTCACTTTTCCATTCCTCAATATTTTCTTGATATAATTCCTCCTAAACAGTTGGAAATTGAGTATGATTGTTCTTCCAAATCTGAATCAAGGGCTTCCGCTATGCATTTAGACATTCCATCATATAAGTTTGATAGTAGATACGTGTTCATCCTATACGATAAAATGGAGCATTTCAAGGAACAAGCTTCCTATATATGCAATTGTGCGGAAGAGGGCTTGAGAAAAGATAATAATATTTTAGAATGCCTCAAACAGATACCAGTGTTGCAAAAGATAGTTGTGGATAATGAATTCAAAGAGAACAGAATTATAAAAGGAAAAGAAGAAATGATTGAATTATTATCCAAAGAAGTAGACAAAATTACTGATGATGCTGAAAATGAAATTGAGTCAGTGAGGGTTGTGTATCAAGAGGATTTGGAAAAATCTAATGCTGAAGCGAGTGAACTCAAAGAAGAGTTGAAAAAAATACCACCTGTTCTCAATGTACCACCAATAAGGACAAAAATGGGCCCTTTATAGGTATTGGAGAAGAAAAATAAAGAAAATGAACATGTAATACAAGAATACCAGTTGAATATGAAAGAGTGGGAGGGAAGCCATGAAAAAAAAGTTGTAGAATTAGAATCAATAATTTCCGGTTTGAGAAAAAACATTTCTAAGCAAGCTGATAAGCTGAGAGGCAAAAGGTTAGAAAGGATCTCTCATTCTCTGGAACTTAAAAAACAAAGTAGAGGAAAAAAATTTCTAATCAAGAAGGTGGTGAGGGTGAAGGTAAGGGTACCAAAGGAGACGAGGGTAATGGTAGAAGGAAAAAAAACACCTACAGGTACAATGTCATTAGAAGAGCGAGATAAGTCCTTAGCAAATTGAGAGAATATGCTACAAGAATGCTTCTTATCGAGCATTGCACTAGGTGATTTGTGTGGCTCATCCCCATTATATAAAGAAATGGAAGAGAAGATGGTTGGGAAAGACGCAAAAATAAGGGAGCTGGAAACAAAACTCTTCGATGGCTGAAAAGTTCAGCATTTTGGATGTGATATGGAAATTAAAAAACTTAAATCCACAATTGCTGATTTGGAGAAGGAATTACAAGGTCCAACTTCTGCGATGATGGCAATTCCTGTCGTTCCCAACGAGACAGGGTCGATGGAAAAAGAGCACAAGAAAGAAATGCAAAATCTGAAATGTGAATTGACTGAAGTTAAAGATCAGTTCAAAAATACTAGACAACAATTGGAGGTCAAGGAAAAACAGGAATCAACGAAGTAAAAGAAAAATGTGGAAATGTTGAACAAACTAATGGGGGAAAAAATGTTTTGCTTGGAAATTTAAAAAAAAATTCACAGAGTTAAAGAACTTGAAAACAAATTGCAAAAAGTGCCTTGTACAACTCCAGAACAATTACAGTCTTCTACGGAAGGCAAGAGAGACCATTCATATTTGTCTTCTACTCAAGAGGAGGGATTGCAGACATCTCAGAAACATGCTAGACATGCATAAATCAATGTATATATGTATTTATCGACGGATAATGAAAAATGAATTTATGTATGATGGAGTTTTGTATTTATCTGCATATAATGAAAAATGCTTTTTAGTTTTCTTACTTTTTATGTCCAGGAGTTAGTGGTTCTACAGTCAATGCTTATGAAGTATGGTAATCATGTTTATTTAGTCCTTATTTGTATGTTATTCATGTTTATGAATTCCTAATTTTTTTATTGAGATCTTCTTAATGTCCAAGAGTTTATGGTTCTACAGTCGATGCTTTAGTTTATACTTTATTGTGATGTGAGGCATGATTCTCAACAATTTCATAGTTACATTTTTGCACCTATGACCACTTTTTTTCATGGAGCTATGTGCTTCCTCACCTTCTTTGATGGAGTTTATATGCATAGGTCCATAAAATTTGTCTCACTATTTTCCATAGATGAATCTACAAATGATTCCCAACATATTTCAGTGGATTCCCAACATGATTCCCACTATGAGTGTTGATTTAAGGGCATAAAAAGGACAGTAAGCAACATTTTCTCAAATATGGGCACATCTTGGGTTTTAAAATCAATTCTCATACATGTTCCTAACCTCCTAATAGCATTGAGAGGACTTTCTGGGTTAATTCTGGGCAATCTGTGCACGATTCAGACCTCAAAGAAGTAGTAAACCTCATCGTTTATAAATCTGGGTTAATTCTAGGAAATTTGTGCATGATTCTGGAATTTTATCTTTGATTTTGGATTCTAAAAGCACCTAGCAGTCATGGCAGTCCCAATATCCTCCAACCTGTGCATGTTTTAGCCTTCGAACAACCTTATAATATAATGAATTTAGAACTATATCCAACAATAATAGGTCTCTTAATACATTAAGACCATATGAATGCCATTTCATTGCGAATGTTATGTTCTTCACCACTTTGCATACAATGAACTGCTTTATGATCATTTTGGACTTTTCAACAAAACAGGTCTCTTAAGACATTAAGGCCATAAATATCAACAAAATAGGTATGTGAATATATTAAGACCATATGAATGTCATTTCATTACGAATTTTATGTTCTTCACCACTTTGCATACAATGTCGCTTTATGATCATTTTGGACTTTTCAACAAAACGGGTCTCTCAATACATTAAGGTCATAAATATCAACAAAATAGGTCTTTTAATATATTAAGACCATATGAATTCCATTTCATTACGAATGTTATGTTCTTCACCACTTTGCATATAATGTTGCTTTATGATCATTTGGCACTTTTCTCTTTTTGGTTGTTGCATACTTGGTTTATCAAGACCAGTTTTCATTTGATTGTTAGCTTCAAATACTTGTATGCCAAGAGCTTTCCCTTGAATTTCTTGTTCATCAGCACTCTACACTTCCCCATTTATTGAGGATGAAAGACACCTTCTATTGTGAATCCTAGATTCCATCAATGGAATATCAACAGTAGTTGCTCCATTCAATTCTTGTATTTGACTGGTATCCAATGCCTTTGTTGTTGATGATGAAAGACCCAAATTTTTATTGTTATTTTTATTAGCACTCATTAGGGTATTAGAACCAAGTTCCCCTTGAATTTGTAGTGTTTGATCACACCAAACTGGCTCATTTCCTACGATCATCGAGGTGGACAAAGTCAAAGTTCGAGCAAAAGTTGTAACTTCAACGACAAATTAACTAGATTGATAAAGACATGCTGATATGTAATGAATTGAACTAACATAATACTCACTATTGGACGGAAAGACGGGATGTTGTTTTTTTGTTTTAACACCATTTTTTTCGTTGTACTTTCCAAATCAATGTGATTCACGATAAGCCTCTTCTCCATATTTGTTGATTGGTTTTGATCTCAGAAGATAGTTATTGAACTGGGAGGACATATTAATAATTAAACACACACATTATGACTCCTCACACTATAAAGAGAAAATAGAACCAGATAACATATAAAATTAGGAAAAAATTACTGTCGGTGTTGCAATCAATGATTTCTTAGATTTTTTTCCCATGATTTAAATAGTTGTTCCACTTGTTGACAAGTGACATCAGGGAAACGTGATGCCAACTGTGTTGCAGTTTTCTTATACGATTGATTCCTTGACTTATCATATTCAACACGAAGTTGACTTCTAGTATTTGAAGGCAAGAATATTCTTTTTCTAAACTTTTGGAAAGTGCCTTTTGATCTCATAACAAGCTTGAAAAATTATGCTCTCATCTCATTTACAAGACACATTCTATCATTTTCATATGTGACTCTATTATCCTTATGGACTCCTCTTCCTCCTCCTTGGTTGATATTCAAAATTTTCATTTCTCTATGCTTACGCTCCCTTAATTCATTCCTTAAATGTCCCAACATATAAGGATGAATAAAATGTGTCATCTCAAGAACATGGGCCCCTTGGAAATGCATATAAGGAACCATCTCATCTCCTAAACAACAAGAACACAACCACAACAACTCACTTGCAAGGAATCCAATCCTGCAATGACAATGGCTAAAACTATTTGTCATGAATGAAATGATACCACCATTCAAACTAGATAATATGATGAAACCCACGTACCTTTTATCATATGCATATACATCATCCCCCCTACACCCTTGCAGTTGCAACATGTGGAATTATTTATAATACTTCCACATCCTCGCCAACTTTTTATTCTTCTCTTCATCTAAAAGGCCTTTAATAACCGTAGAAACAATACATAACTTTCAATGCATATGAATAAATACTAAGTTTTATTTGTTGACCGTGGTTTTCATTGATGCCAAAGGAGTTCAGTAATGACAAAGAAATAAAGACAAAGGATATGATGATATGAAATATATTTTGATATCATTATTACAATTTGACCTAATTATATTGATATTTGTTAGTTTGGATAAATTCTGAAAAGGAAGTGATGACATGGAATGTATGATGATGTGGCATGTGTAATGAGGTTGGAAAGACACATGATGGTGTTCTGATGCTATCATGAAGTCAGTGTTTCAATATGACATCATTCTGGGAAAGTTGGCACTTTTGTGAAACTTTGGAAATTGACTAAGTATGGAAAAATTAGTCCAAACTATTCTAATAAAATGCCTGCCATAATTCATAGGTTAAAGTAAATGCCTGCCCCATCCTGCCAGGATATGGTTTGTTGAAGTGGGTATCTGACCATAGTCTCATTTCTCCAAAAGAGTGCTTCATGACAAAGTTACAGGTTTGCCAAAACAAGGGTCCAGGCAGCTTTAAGAAATTCTGGAAATTGACTAATTATTGGAAAATTGGTCCAAGTGGCCTCAGGAAAATGTCCGTCGTACATCATAATAGAATGATAAAAAAGTATTTGAAAATATCAGGCTATACCTTTTTGAATAGGATATTTGACAATGGTATCATTTCTCCAAATGAGTGTTCTATGACAAAGTTATAAGTATGCCAAAACAGGGTTTTAGGCAGCTTGTGCTAGTCTAGTAAAATGCCTGTTTAGGTAAGAGAAGGATGAGTTTGAAGGATTAATCAGTATGGTTGTGCTTAGTAAGATGTATTACATCATCTGGTATCATTGGTTCAGGATTTTGGTGAAATACAAAAACCCACCCTGGAGATTGCACAAATTGTCTAAGTATAAAAATACTGGTAAAAATGCCTAAGTGACCCCAGTAAAATTCCTGCCATTTCCTGTGGTTGATGTATTAAAGTATTTTGAGGGTATGGGTATCTATAATGTTGATTTTTTCATCCAACCATATCATTGGTTTCTCCAAAAAGACTCTGTAGGTGAAGATATTGATTTCCCAAAAGTGCCTCCTAGCTTGATTTGCACTTCTCTAGAAAAATGCCCGTCGAGGAGAGAGAAAGAGGTTTCAAAGGATGAAATTGGTCTAGATGAAAATTCTTGTCTTGTTGTCTAAATGAAGGTTGAGAGGAATTTGGAAATGCCCTCCATAAATTGTCCTTGTGCTGATAAATAAGGACAACATAATTTTCAACATAAATAATTGTCCCAACATTATTTTCAAAGTAAATAACACTGAGAACCATTCAACAATAGTCAAAACATAATAACAACATCATTTATTGTTAGTCAAGGCCCACATAAAAAATAATTGATATGTTAACATAATTATTAAACCTTTAAAATTCCCTCATATCGAATGAGGATCTTGTATGATGCTGATCAATTTGATTTCCCATACTTAAGATCATTGTATTGTTGGATTTTATGATGGTATGGTTCTCCTGGATTACATGGAACACCAATTTTCTCCATCTCCTCCCAAATTTGAACAAATTTTGTTTTCTCCACACTTCTAGTTGGATGTACCTTGTCACAATCCTGTGCAATTCTTTAAATTTCACGAAACATCTTCAAATTGTTCTGATCCTAGCATGGCAAGAACAATATACAAGCTTGGCCATTGAGCTAGGAGTTAACTGTAATTGGCACCAACAATTTTTGAGGTTAGGAATTATTGAAATACTAAGAAGCTTAATTTCTAGTAAAGATCCAATCATGAAAGTGTGTACCTTTGCTTGGTAATATGCTCATCTAAATTTCCTTCCCATCCTTTGCTTGGTTCCAAAGCGGGATTCAACTCCTACAGTAAATTTCAAGAACATAGTTAGATTAGGAATGTTTTGGCAAGATATAAACATTAAATTCAAAACTTGTAATAAATTTGCATAGATTACAAGGAGCAATTCTGTTGACATTGCATAACATTTAGAAACACTATGGATAATATCTCCTTCTCCAATGTTGATTTCATTTGTAACCACGTGTATCGCTTTTTTATGGCATGTGCACCAAGGACACGAATTATTTCCCATTGGAGAAACACTATTATTGCATACTAAACTACATAAGGCCACTAGATCATGACACTCAAACAAATGAATTTTCACAACCCTTCCATCTACCATATTGATGCCATCTTCTGAAAGCTTATTTATCTGTTTCATTAATTTCTCCTCATTTTCAGGATCAATAGCATGTGCTAAAACTTGTCTATATTCTTCTTTTCCATCCCATTTTCCAAGGCTTACACAAAACATCAAGCCATTGTCTTCTAGTAACTAGAATAATATCTCACACACCTACCCACCTCGATCATAATGTATGCGAGAATCAATACCAAGTTTGAAATAAAATTTATTGACTATGGTTCTAGACCGCTTCTCAAACAATTCAACCATAAAGGAGGCATATGACTTTACTTGCTTGACCCTAACTCCATATGTGAAACCATCATTTCTCTCCCATCCCATATCAATATACTCAGCTTCTTTTCTCCACTTTTTCATTTCGCTACAAATTGATGCTGGATTAACTCCCTTTAGTACACCATGAGCATCAATTCTCTTAAGACATTGCAAAGCCTTATGAGTCATGCTTGATTCGATAAATACTAAAGCCATGTTCCTTGGCATAAAATCCTTACGAATATCTACCACAACAATTGATCAAATTTTATCAAGGAATCCATCTAGATGTTCAAGAACATCCTCAATTTTAGATTCTTCATTATAGTTTTTTCTCATGAAGTAGTCGATTCCAACAATAATGTCATTCTCATCTACATCTTCAAGCGATTTTCCCGAAAACCATCTCCCAATTTCTTTAAATTTTGTCTTCCCCTCATTTATTTTGTGGTTATACCATCCCGACCACTTCTTAAGATGCAATAAGGATGTCCTTGAACGGTTTCCTAGTGACCTTCTCCTAGAATTCCTAGTTTCATTTGCTGCAAACCCTTCTAGCATTTCTGCTACAGCTTGACCAATTGTAGATTTTTTTTTTTGTAGTTGCATTTCTGTCCATTTGTTCATGAAATGCAATTATTTTAGTTGTTTCATGTCTTCCACTTGCATCCAAGTTCATAAGAGGTTCATTTTCAAATTGCTTCCCATTGGGATCTACACTTTGATTCCCTTCATCATTCTACAAAACTAGGTTCATTCTTTGGTACAGATTTTTATTTTGCAACTCAGCGTTCAATGAAATGGAAGCATGTAATGGGACCCTCACATTCTATGGAACAAAGTTCATTCTTTCATAAATATTTCCACTTTGTCCATTAACATTCCATTCAACTACACTTGGAGACAAAGGTTGCCTCTTTTGTCCAGCAACATTGTTTTTTGTCAATGAAATGGAAGCTAGTAATGGGACCCTCACATTCTCTGGAACAGAGTTCATTCTTTCGTAAATATTTCCACTTTGTGCATTAACATTCCCTTCAACTGCAATTGGAGACAAAGGTTGCCTCTATTGTCTAGCAACATTGTTGTTTGTCAATGAAATGGCAACATGTAATGGGACCCTCACATTCTCTAGAAAATAGTTCATTCTTTCATAAATATTTCCACTTTGTGCATTAACATTCCCTTCAACAGCAATTGGAGACAAAGGTTGCCTCTGTTGTCCAGCAACATTGTTGTTTGTCAATGAAATGGAAGCATGTAATGGGACCCTCACATTCTATGGAACAGAGTTCATTCTTTTGTAAATATTTCCACTTAGTGCATTAACATTCCCTTCAACTGCATTTGGAGACAAAGGTTGCCTCTATTGTCCAGCAACATTGTTGTTTGTCAATGAAATGGTAGCATGTAATGGGACCCTCACAGTCTCTGGAACAGAGTTCATTCTTTCACAAATATTTCCACTTTGTGCATTAACATTCCCTTCAGCTGCAATTGGAGACAAAGGTTGCCTTTGTTGTCCAGCAACAAAGTTGATAGTCATTGGTTGCTTACATTGAGAACATTAAGTTTGAATAATGGCTGGATGAATGCTTGTTGTTTGAGGGAAACTTGTGGACTCATTCTGTGGTATGGAGTTCTTATTTTGAAATCCTTGACATGATCCATGAGCAACAGATTGCATTGTCTGTTTAACTCTACCATGAGTGAATTGAAGGACAATATCACGTGGTTCCAATGTTGGAAGTTTTGAGTAATCTAGACCCTTACGTTGACCTATTTTTCGAGGAATATTTTGTTGAGATGGCTCATTTGAATGATCCATTGATGAGATACTTTGCAAAAAAAAATAAAAATCAATATTGGCATTAGATTTCAGACATAATTTCTCTAATTAAAAAAAACTGAAATATATCATAAATGTAATTTTACACTAAGAGGTCGACACGGCTTTGAGCATATGGAAGATAAAGGAAAATATCAATGGAGAAGTTCAGGAATTTTACCACAGACCATTCATAGAGTGACCAGATCTAACAGAGTCTCTTCAACAACTTCAGGATCTTTCCTTTTTTTCCCTTTCTTTTAGTTCACATAAATTTGTCTCACCCAGTTTTTGGCTCTTTTTTCAGAACTCAGAGTCCTTCTGAGAGGAAACTTTTGTCATAATATGTTATTATGTCTGTTAAACAAGCAGATAGTGTTTTTAAAGATCAGTATCAGAAATGTAAAAAGCTAAATGGATCAGAAGAATAAAAGAAGACTACAAGTCTATCCAAAAGGCAAGAAATATCATAAATACACTCCTTACAAAGTTTAGCTACATAATGTAATTTTGATCTCATCGGATGAAATAAAATTATTTTTTTTCCCCATAAAAAAAAAATGTAATTTTACTCTCAGATTTAACTCGTAATTTAACACTATAGATTTACAATCTAAGTAACATAATTTTTTGCAACAAAAATTCAAATTTATGTCATTTCTCAAAGGCTAATTTTGAAAAATGGCTTAGTGTTGGAAAATTGGTCCAAGTGGCCCTTTTAAATTGCCTGTTGTACCTCATAGGAGAGTGATACAAATTATCTAAAACTATAGTTCTATAAATTGTGGAAGAGGCTATCTTACCATGGTCTCAGTTCTCAAAGAGGGTGTTTGATGACAAAGTTAAAGGCCTGCCAAAACAGGGTTTCAAGCTGTTTTTGCACCAATGGTAGTAAAACTGCCCAAGTGGCCTCAGGAAAATGCCCACCATAATTCATAGGTTAAGGTAAATTCCCACCCCATGATGTCAGGCTTTAGGTTGTTGATTTTTCTATCTGACCATGGTCTCAGATTGTCTTGAGAGTTTCTATAAAGGAAGTTATGGGTCTGCCATAAAAATCTTTCAGACAGATTGCTCCAGTCTAAGAAAATGCAAAAATTGTCTAAGTATAAAATTATTGATAAAAAATCCTGAGTGACCTCAGTAAAATGACCACCATTTCCTGTGGTTGATGTCTGAAAGTATTTTAAGGATATGGGTCTCTAGAATGTTGATTGGTTCATCCAACCATATCATTGGTTTTTCCAAAGAGTCTCTGTAGGTGAAGATATTGATCTGCCAAAAGTGCCTCCTAGCTTGATTTTCACTGCTCCAGAAAAATGCCCATCGAGGAGAGAGAAAGAAGTTTCAAAGGATGAAATTGGTCTGGATGGGATCACCTTATTGGCATCTATCCATTGGGTGTCTCACACTTCCAATTTGATGAAAATAAAAATCTCATCATATCCTAGGGTTTGACAATTTTTTGTATAAGTGTTGAATTAGTAGTTTAAAAAGCTAGTTTCAAATGCTCGCCAGATGATGTGTGTGTATCAACAAATTTAAAGGGTGACATATATTTGTTTCTTGTTGAAGTCGTTATCCATCCATGCTTTGAGTTTTCCTTATGATGGTCACATGTGCAAGAAATTATCCTGCCCAAGTGAGAAAAAAATTGTTTTGCATATTAAGAACAAGTGAAATTAGGCTAGGTGTTAAAATCACAAGGTTAATGGGCTATTTGAAAATGCCCACCAAAAATTGTCCTTGTGGGGATAAATTCATCAGTTGAAATTAACTTGTTCCTTGTTAAAGTAGTTATCCATTGATGGTTTCAGTTTACTTTGTGATAGTCACATGTGCAATAAATCAACCTTCCAAAGTAGGAAAAATATTGCTTTTCATATTAAGAACAAAAGAAACAAAAGAGGTACAAATTTTGAAAAATGGCTAAGTGTTGGAAAATTGGTCCAAGTGGCCTTGGGAAATTTCCCGCTGTACCTCATAGGAGAATGATAAAAATGATCTAAAACTATAATGTTGTATCTTGTTGAAGAGGCTATCTTACCATGGTCTCAGTTCTCAACGAGGATGTTTGACGACAAAGTTAAGGCCAGCCAAAATAGGGTTTCAGGCTGTTTTTGCACCAGTGGTAGTAAAAATGCCCAAGTGGCCTTAGGAAAATGCCATCCATAATTCATAGGTTAAGGTAAATGCCTACCCCATAGTGTCAGGTTGTAGCTTGTTAATTTGTCTACCTGACCATGGTCTCATCTTGTCTTGAGATTGTCTGAAAAGGAAGTTATGGGTCTGCCAAAACAGTGCTTCAGGCAGATTATTCGAGTCTAGGAAAATGCAAAAATTGTCCAAGTATAAAATTACTGGTAACAATTCCTAAGTGACCTTAGTAAAATACCTGCCATTTCCTGTGGTTGATGTCTTAAAGTATTTTGAGGATATGGATCTCTATAATGTTGATTGGTTCGTCAGACCATATCATTGGTTTGTCCAAAGAGTCTTTGCAGCTGAAGATATTGATCTGCCAAAAGTGCCTCCTAGCTTGATTTTCACTGCTCTATAAAAGTGCTCACCAAGGAGAGAGAAAGAAGTTTCAAAGGTTGAAATTGGTCTGGATGGAATCACCTTGTTGGCCTCTATCCATTGGGTGTCTCACATTTCCAATTTGATGAAAATAAAAATCTCATGTTACCCTAGGGTTTGACAATTTTTTGTATAAGTGTTGAATTAGTAGTTTAAAAAGCTAGTTTCAAATGCCCGCCAAATGATGTGTGTATATCAACAAACTTAAAGCGTGACATGTATATGTTGGTGTTTATTATGTGTTAAATAATTCCAATATTTAAATTGTCAACCCGAGGAGGGAGCTTATGAGATGCAATCACTATATGTGTAGGATTGAAGGCTTGAACTAACCTAAGCTGACTAAAGATGCAAATGTGCTAACATGCAACTATATGATTTTAAACTACTTACATGACTTTCATAATTCAAATGCAAGAATTTATTCTATCTATGAAAATAGGAAACTGATTACCAAATGAAGCAAGTAGAAAGCTTAATAAAGATGTTTTAACTGAACTGTAGTTGATTATGGGAACAAGTAAAAAACTTGATAAAGATATTTAATATTAATCCAAATCTTAAAACATGAACATCTTTATTAAATAGAAACTATCAAGCTAAAACAACTTGGAAAATGGAATTATTAAACTATGACTAGAAAAACAAACTATCTAGAAACAATATTAATAAGTTCAAAATAGTAACTAATTAGCAAAACAGAACTACAGATCTGAATTTTGGAAGAAGGATGAGAAGAGGATAAGGAGGAAGTAAAGAAGAAGGAAAGAATGACAGAACTTAATTAGAAACTTTAAATAACAAGAAGTGAGATTGAATTACATCTAAAACTATTAAGGAGGAACAGGAAGAATGATGAGTGGAAGGCAGAAGAAATTGGATTTTGAAGAAGGCCTAAAACAATGCAGAAAACACATAGATCCGAATGCTGATCCGAATTGCTGTCTGAATGGTGGTCCGAATGACAGTCGGAATGGAGGAAAACGTTTTAAAGTGAGGAAAATAAGAGTTTTTGGATGATTTAGTAACCAGCTGGCTTTATGCAAATGATCCTACAGTGCAAAGGATGTAGTAGAGAGATTATTTAGAGGCTAAACTAACAAGAAGCTATCTTTCCCAATCATTATCTGAGTAGAGGAATAATTTCTATGAGATATAGGAAGAAGGTTAAGATGGAAGAAGAGAGAGCTAACCTACAGCAAAATAGAAGAAAAACTAACAGAAGAGAAGAGAAAGAGGATAATACTAACTATGGAGGAATTTGGAAGCAATATCTAACTAAAATGATGGAAGAAAGATTGAAAACAAATTACAAACTAGCAAACTGTTGGTTGACCATTTCCTAATTCAGAAGAAGAGAGATTATATTAACAACAAAATATTAATTACAGAGGAATGAGGATGACCTACACATGAAAAACGAAGTTAATTACACACACAGGAAAATAAACTAGTTAATTGCAGAAAAGAAATGCAGAAAAAGATAAATAAAACCTCCAGTTGATGAGGGGCCCTTCCCAATAATCAGAGGGTGAACTAGATCAACTTAAATGAATACCAGCAGGATATCAACGTACTGAAACTTCCATTAATTATGAGAAAATTACACAACACTTATGCAGACGTAACTACTACCTCTTGTCTATTCTCTATCCTATATGATCTTATACATCTGCTGCGTTTCTCCAAAGGAGGCATCTATTTATAAGTTTACAGAGGGAGAGAGGGTCGACGAAGTCAACCTCTCTAAAAATAGCATGTTTAATGACTGTCAACCAACTGCGTGGTAGTTTACAATAGCGCACAAGCCGATTAAGTGCTACATGCCAACACAGAGGTCGCCTTCCTACTTCTTGGCATCGATCCAACCCAACACGAACAACTGAGCATTCGTTTCCTCAAAACATGGGCAGAAGCACGTGCTGGAGCGTCGATGTGGGCACAGGGGTTACGTTGGTAAGCTGAGCGTGAATATGCTAGACTCCTTCTAGAATGATGGCATGAGCAGCCAAGAATAGGCGTGCATGATTGCGGGCTGAGTGCACAGACAAAATGGAGGTTGAAGAGTTAACATGGACATGATATGTGCTGTCAGGATTGGAGAGCATACGGATGGATCTTCTAGAGCAATGGTTCATTAACCATCAGCACCACATGGAAAACAGAACCCACGTGTCCTCCTCTTCATTCAACGGTCTGAGATGTGTCAACTATGGATTTCGCAGGCTGAACGAAGGGTTGAACGATGAGCTGAACGCGTTTTAACTTAACAAATAAGCACGTGGTCTGAATGAAGGGTCATTTGAGAAACATAGCCTACAAATTAAAACATAAATACCAATTATGCCCATAAAATGTCACTTTAACATAAATAAATCATGATATAATGAAATATCAACAAGATTTGCATAGTAAGTAAATATGTGCATACCTAGACTGTTTGATGCGCTGAATGGAAAATAAAAAAACTTACTATAGCAAAAACATGATAGAAACAACATCATTCCAAGTAGATTGTTGATAAAAATGGTGACAAAATGGATGCCAACATTCCCCCAAACCGAAGATATGCCAGGTCCCACTAAGCAAAGAGAAAAAGAAATAAGGAAGAAATGGATGCGGTTGGATGGACTCGGAAAGGATGCGAGCAAGCATAATGATAGTGAGGATCAAGCAGGGGTCAGTTTTGAAGCAAGGTCCAATTGAATGTTTGAAAAATCATGAGATGAAAATTTGGAACGTTTAAACGATCACGCCATTATTCAGAATTTTTGAAATGTGTACCATAATAAAGATATGTGCATTAATGAATTCATATAATTTGTGAAATATTCAACCAAAGTAAACTTTGGATAGGTTGAAAGAAAATTTTCATCATGGGATTATAACATAGTGCATTAAAAATCATGATGATCTTTGATTAATAAAATGACGGTTCGCATGTTGATTTTTTTGCATTTAAATTAATGAAAAGTTAAAACCATATGATAACCAGATAATAATTCTGAAAACCGCAATAATGCATGATTAATTGATTCATTTGGTGAAGTCGAGATGAATTAAAGGAATGAGATCGTGTGCAGAGATGATATTTGATTAATCCCTGATATGGTTAGTCAATTAGATTCATCAATAAAATTTCAAAAATTAACTGCCTTAGCACACTTAATCATGATTTTATATGCTATGGTTTCATCGGATCATCATTCATTTGATTCATTCGACCCTTCATACAGACCATTTGTCTGTACAAGATGTGCTTGCTAGATCTGATTGCTGCTGATTATGCAGAAAATTTCTGAGGTTGCCAACACACAAAAGGATGACGTAAACCTGCTTTTCTGAAATTTTTAGTCGCTCTTCTTTGTTCAACAAGGATCATAACAGTTTTTTTTTCTCTTATGTTTCTTGCATTATTCCTGAAACAACAGATCATTGTATAAGCACTTTTTAATTGTATTATAAGTAAACAGAAAAATAGAAGCAATTCTGAATCCTAATAAACAGATTAAAATAGAAATAATTTTGAATCCTCCCCCAAATCGAAGGAATGGCACGTCCTTGGGCCATTAACAAATTAATACTGGGTTCTATGCTTCTTATGTAAACACTCTAGATCAACATCAATTAGTAGGAAAATCTAAAAAACATCATTATTCTAAAAACTAGAACTTTTTGAGAAAAAAGATTTATTCATGATATGACCAAAACAATATCAAACTAGGTCAGATTCTTCAATACATACAAATTCATCAGTTTATGCTCATGAAGACCACATAAAGAATAATAGTGTAAGAGATGCGAAAAATGCCATAGGAAAAAATAGTCGTCCATGACTCATTGTAAAGATCTCTTGTCATCCTAAGAATATAGATAAGGTTCACCGTAAAGTTTGTGAGATCTACTATAATTATGGGTCCCATTTCTAGGATAATCATATCCTAGGTATTTGTTTGAATTAGATGATAGGGTCCAAGTCCAACTTATAGCCATTATCTAATGACAGTATAAATAATCGGCCTAAACATGTGTTTGTATACTCGGGTTTTTTTATGAGCCATGTGAATAGAAAAGCATTAACCAAACCTCTTTTACCCGATATTGCCCCGCTGCCAGCAGGCCTGCTCAGTACCCCCGACGGGTTTATCTTGGTACCATACAAGCATAGCCCCGCTACCAGCGAGCCTTCTCAGTACCCCGATGTGTTTACTTGCACTTACCGAGCTTCCTTGTTTTAGATTTTACTTAGCATGGACCCGCTGCCAGCAAGCCTGTTCAGTACCCCAGCGGGTTTGCTTCGTATAATGATATATATATATATATATATATATATATATATATATGTAAGGAAGTCGGTTGGCACTAGAGTGTGCTAAACACATAATTCAAAATTTTAGCATGAACCTTATGAGCAATTTTATTTATGATGGCCTAAATTACAGATCATGTCAAAAGATAATAACCTAAAATTGTTCTTTGACTTCATAGTCTATCTTCTTCATAAAAGGTCAGTAATGTTCCCCACAAAATAGAAAGTATTACCCACTTTTAGGCTACCTTTTAAAGGTGATTTAGAGACAAGTTTTGATAATGAGTCTAGGATAAACTAGGAGTCCATAGGTTTAAGATTGAGTTTTGTGTAGATCATAATAATTAAAGTAGGCTTTGAGTAACTGGTATAATAAGAAATATGCATGTAAGCTTGCTTTGGTTTAGTAATTGACATGATCTTATTCTTAGTTCTTTTATTTTAAAGGAAAACATAAAGTGAAGTTGTATGAATATCTAAAGCTAACTAACCACATACAACTTTTTATTTATATACATACTATCCTATGCTATCTAAAAGAAAGAAAGAAAACTCTTTATTCAAGTGTAAGAACTTTTCCAATGTAACCATGTGCCAAGAAAAATGAAAAACATACCTATATCCACATATGAAAAATTTAAAGCAGTGATTACCTGGATGTGGATAATCAACCGACTTATTTTCTTTTGTAACAGAAGGTGTCGAATGAAGGAATGGTATTGTGGCCTCATTACCTCTTGGAACCATCTTCCGTTGTAATCCTGATACTCACCTTCCTTCCTAATTCCATGCAGATCCTTTTCTTTTGAATGTTCAATTGCTTGAGTACATGAAAGATCTGTCAATAGATATGTGGAGAACTCTTCAATGTCAGGTCTCTCTCCATCAAATGTAGTCTCCAAGTTTTCGGTTTCCTTGGCAGATTGGCAAGGAGATTCGATTTGTAGCTCATGGGACTGTGGTTCTTCTATTATTCCTGGAGAGGTAGATAAATTCTTGACTTCTATCAAGATGTTTTTTCCTTGAGAAGAAGATATTGAGATCCCAGCTGCTGCTAGGATTCGAGAGAGTTATCTCATGCTGATGGTCACCTCAGAATCCATTTTGTCGGTTGATAGATCCTACTTCACACATGGATTAGTCCCTGGGTTCTTACAACACCCAAATTTTTTTTATGTGTTTTTAAAATACTTTATATTACTAAAAAAAAATTGCGAACTAAAACATACAACACTTGCTGAAAGAATAACACACCTGAAATGAAGGAAGACAAACTTTACGAAATAAATTGCGGAAACTTAAATACTCAGATGTACAGAAAGGAAATCATACTTGTGCAGAAAGGAACAACAAGGATTTGGGGAAACCCACTAAAGTAGATGTGTCAGGCTATTACACTATGGAAAACCGTAGTGAGGTCGTCTTTGCATCTTACCATTTCCCCTCCCCCTTGCTGTGTAATGTAAAGGATACCTATCTACCCCTATCTACATAGATTACAATCCCTTCAGCACCTCCCCGGCAACGATGCCAAAATGTTGGTGTTTATTATCTGTTAAAGAATTCCAATATTCAAATTGTCAACCCGAGGAGGGAGCTTATGAGATGCAATCACTATATGTGTAGGATTGAAGGCTTGAACTAACCTAAGCTGACTAAAGATGCAAATGTGCTAACATGCAACTATATGATTTTAAACTACTTACATGACTTTCATAATCAAATGCAAGAATTTATTTCATCTATGAAAATAGGAAACTGATTACCAAATGAAGCAAGTAGAAAACTTAATAAAGATGTTTAACTGAATTGTAGTTGATTATGGGAACAAGTAAAAAACTTGATAAAGATATTTAATATTAATCCAAATCTTAAAACATGAACATCTTTATTAAATAGAAACTATCAAGCTAAAACAACTTGGAAAATGGAATTATTAAACTATGACTGGAAAAACAAACTATCTAGAAACAAGATTAATAAGTTCAAAATAGTAACTAATTAGCAAAACAGAACTACAGATCTGAATTTTGGAAGAAGGATGAGAAGAGGATAAGGAGGAAGTAAAGAAGAAGGAAAGAATGATAGAACTTAATTAGAAAATTTAAATAACAAGAAGGGAGATTGAATTACATCTAAAACTATTAAGGAGGAACAGGAAGAATGATGAGTGGAAGGCAAAAGAAATTGGATTTTGAAGAAGGCCTAAAACAATGCAGAAAACACACGATCCAAATGCCGATCCGAATGCTTGTCTAAATGGCGGTCCGAATGACAGTCCGAATGGAGGAAAACGTTTTAAAGTGAGAAAAAGAAGAGTTTTTGGATGATTTAGTTACCAGCTGGCTTTATGCAAATGATCCTACAGTGCAAAGGAAGTAGTAGAGAGATTATTTAGAGGCTAAACTAATAAGAATCTATCTATCCCAATCATTATCTAAGTAGAGGAATGATTTCTATGAGATATAGCAAGAAGGTTAAGATGGAAGAAGAGAGAGTTAACCTATAGCAAAATAGAAAAAAAACTAACAGAAGAGAAGAGAAAGAAGCTAATACTAACTATGGAAGAATTTGGAAGCAATATCTAATTAAAATGATGGAAGAAGGATTGAAAACAAATTACAAACTAGCAAACTATTGGTCGACCATTTCCTAATTCAAAAGAAGGGAGATTATATTAACAGCAGAATATTAATTACAATGGAATGAGGATGACCTACACAGGAAAAACGAAGTTAATTACACACACAAGAAAATAAACTAGTTAATTGCAGAAAAATATAAATAAAACCTCCAGTTGATGAGGAGCCCTTCCCAGCAATCAGAGGGTGAACTAGATCAACTTAAACGACTACCAGCAAGATATCAATGTACTGAAACTTCCATTAATTCTGAGAAAATTACACAACACTTATGCAGACGTAACTGCTACCTCTCGTCTATTATCTATGCTATATGATCTTATACATCTGCTGCGTTTCTCCAAAGGAGGCGTCTATTTATAAGTTTACAGAGGGAGAGAGGTTCGACGAAGTCGACCTCTCTAAAAATAACATCTTTAATGACTGTAAACCAACTGCATGGTAGTTAACAACAGCACACAGGCAGATTAAGTGCTACATGCCAACACATAGGTCGCCTTCCTGCTTCTTGGCGTCGAGTCAACCCAACACAAACATCTGAGCATTCGTTTCCTCAAAACGTGGGCAGAAGCACGTGCTGGAGCATCGATGTCAGCACAAGGGTTACGTTGGAAAGTTGAACGTGAATATGCTAGACTCCTTCTTGTTATAAGTCAAATCTACACTTCTCCGTTCGTGATCACATTGCCTTGTTGATCACACAAAAGGACACTTAATATTGAAGAGCAAGATTGACCTAGATGAGTTATTGGTGGAATTACATTCCTCAGATCAAAATCTTGAGATGATAATGAGGTTCTTTGAGATGAACACTACTATTGGATAAGTATACTAGCGCACTTTTTGAAGAAGAACACTATTCTTGTTCAGTGCAACTAGCGCACACATTTTGAAAGTTGCGAACGCTAGTTGTAAAGACTGGGGTCACGTTCTGTGTGCCAGTCTGTCTTGAGAAACTCGCGCACATCTTAAGATGAAATTAAAAAATATATTAATTTTATGAATTGAGATTATTTGGGGTTGGTTCTGCAACTTCCCCAACCTCTCAAATCAACTACCTCTCGAGTGCAACTGCCTACCTTGTCTCATAAATACAAGGAGGATCCATGAGAGAGCCCCGAAGAAGAAATTCTTTGAGCACTATTACGCTAGATGAATTCTCTAAGTCAGAGTGAAGAGCAGGAGCCTAGAATCAGGTTGTAGAAACCCTTGACAAGTCAGGTATATATGTACTAATTGTTAGTTTCTTTGACAATAAAGGTTGAAACATCCTTCCAGTCCCAAATTGAGCGTCTATTAGATTGTGTGTTCATTTGGATTAATATCTTGTTATGTTTGATGATTCAATTGTATATGCTTTCATCATATTTATTATATACAAGATACGCTGAGGGAGGTATTGTTGTATTGCAGGTTCATCAAGAAGAAGGTTAAGCAAGAGATTTAGCGAGAGTCCAAGCCAAAGCTAGGATCAGCTGTCGACAAGAGGTATTTTTATCAATCTCGATCTCTTTCTTTTGTAGGAATCATATGCAATATAATCAATGTGTTTACCTGTCTACCCCATCCAGTTGGTAGTGTCCATCTCCTCACTATAGGGTTAAAATCCCGTACAACACTTCCACAATGATGGCGTGAGCAGTCAAGAACAGGCATGTGTGATGCAGGTTGAGTGCGTAGATGATCCGGAGGTTGAAGAGTTAACGTGGATGTGAGATGTGTTGTCAGGCTTAGCGAGCATAAGGACAAATATTCTAGAGCAACGGTTCATTAACCATCAACACCACATGGCAAATAGAACCCACGTGTCCTCCTCTTCATTCAACGGTCTGAGATGTGTGATTTCGCAGGCTGAACGAAGGGTTGAACAATGAGCTGAACGCTTTTTAACTTAACACATAAGCACACAGTCTGAATGAAGGGTCATTTGAGAAACGCAGCCTTCAAATTAAAACATAAATACCAATTATGCCCATAAAATGTCACTTTAACATAAATAAATCCTGATATAACGAAATATCAACAAGATTTGCATAGTAAGTAAATATGTGCATACCTAGACTGTTTAATGGGTTGAATGGCAAATAAAACAACTTACTATAGCAAAAACATGATAGAAACAACGTCATTCCAAGTAGATTGTTGATAAAAAATGGTGACAAAATGGATGCCAACAGTATTTATTCTTGTTGAAGTGGTTATCCAACCATGCTTTCAGTTTTCCTTATGATGGTCACATGTGCAAGAAATTAACCTGCCAAAGTGAGAAAAAACTTGTTTTGCATATTAAGAACAAGTGAAATTAGGCTAGGTGCTAAAATCACAAGGTTAATGGGCTATTTGGAAATGCCCACCAGGAACTGTTCTTGTGGGGATAAATTCATCAATTGACATGAACTTGTTCCTTGTTGAAGTAGTTATCCAGTGATGGTTTCAGTTTACTTCCTAATAGTCACATGTGCAAGAAATCAACCTTCCAAAGTAGGAAAAATATTGTTTTGCATATTAAGAACAAAAGAAACAAAAGAGGTCCAAATTCTGAAAAATGGCTAAGTGTTGGAAAATTGGTCCAAGTGGCCTTGGGAAATTGCCCGTCGTACCTCATAGGAGAATGATGAAAATTATCTAAAACTATAATGCTATATCTTGTTGAAGAGGCTATCTTACTGTGGTCTCAGTTCTCAAAGAGTTTTTTTTATGACAAATTTAAAGGTCTACCAAAAGAGGGTTTTGGGCTATTTTTGCACCAATGGTAGTAAAACTGCCCAAGTGGCCTCAGGAAAATGCCCGCCATAATTCATAGGTTAAGGTAAATGCCCACCCCATAGTGTCAGGTTGTAGCTTGTTTATTTTTCTACCTGGCCATGGTCTCTAATTGTTTTGAGAGTTTCTAAAAATGAAGTTATGGGTCTGCCAAAAGAGTGTTTCAGGAAGATTGCTCCAGTCTAGGAAAATGCAAAAATTGTCTAAGTATAAAATTACTGGTAAAAATTCCTGTGTGACCTCAGTAAAATGCCCTCCATTTCCTATGGTCAATGTCTTAAAATATTTTTAGGGTATGGGTGTCTAGACTGTGTATTTGTGCATCCAACAATATCACCGGTTTGTCCAAAGAGTCTCTGTCGCTGAATATATTGATCTGCCAATAATGCCTCTAGGCTTGATTTTCACTGCTCCAGAAAAATGCCCATCGATGAGAGAGAAAGAAGTTTCAAAGGATGAAATTGGTTTGGATGGAATCACCTTGTTGGCCTCTATCCATTGGTTGTATTACACTTCCAATTTGATGAAAATAAAAATCTCCTCATGTTACCCTAGGGTTTGACAATTTTTTGTCCAAGTGTTGAATTAGTAATTTAAAAAGCTAGTTTCAAATGCCCACCAGATGATGTGTGTGGATCAAAAAATTTAAAGGGTGACATGTATATGTTCCTTGTTGAAGTGGTTATCCAACCATGCTTTTAGTTTTCCTTGCGATGGTCACATGTGCAATAAATTAACCTACCAAAGTGAGAAAAAACTTTTTTTGCATATTAAGAAGAAGTGAAATTAGGCTAGGTGTTAAAATCACAAGGTTAAGGGGCTATTTGGAAATGCCCGCCAGGAATTATCCTTGTGGGGATAAATCCATCAGTTGACATGAACTTGTTCCTTGTTGAAGTAGCTATCCAGTGATGGTTTCAGTTTACTTCTTGATAGTCACATGTGCAAGAAATCAACCTTCCAAAGTAGGAAAAATATTGTTTTGCATATTAAGAAAAAAAGAAACAAAAGAGGTCTGAATTCTGAAAAATGGCTGTGTTGGAAAATTGGTCCAAGTGGCCTTGGGAAATTTCTCTCCATACCTCATAGGAGAATGATAAAAATTATCTAAAACTATAATTCTATATCTTGTTGAAGAGGCTATCTTACCATGGTTTCAGTTCTCAAAGAGGGTTTTTGATGACAAAGTTAAAGGCCTGCCAAAACAAGGTTTCAGGCTATTTTTGCACTAGTGGTAGTAAAACTTCCCAAGTGGCCTCAGGAAAATGCCCGCCATAATTCATAGGTTAAGGTAAATTCTCGCCCCATAGTGTCAGGTTGTAGCATGTTGATTTTTATACCTGAACATGGTCTCCAATTGTCTTGACAGTTACTAAAAAGGAAGTTATGGGTCTTCCAAAACAATGTTTTAGGAAGATTGCTCCAGTCTAGGAAAATGCAAAAATTGTCCAAGTATAAAATCATTGGTAAAAATTCCTAAGTGACCTCAGCAAAATGCTCGCCATTTCCTGTGGTTGGTGTCTTAAAATATTTTTAGGGTATGGGTCTCTAGTTTGTGTATTTATGCATCCAACAATATCATCGGTTTGTGCAAAGAGTCTCTGTAGGTGAATATATTGATCTGCGAATAGTGCCTCCACGCTTGATTTTCACTGCTCCAGAAAAATGCTCGTCGAGGAGAGAGAAAGAATTTTCAAAGGATGAAATTGGTATGGATAGAATCACCTTGTTGGCCTCTATCCATTGGGTGTCTCACACTTCCAATTTGATGAAAATAAAAATCTCCTCATGTTACACTAGGGTTTGACAATTTTTTGTCTGTGTTGAATTAGTAGTTCAAAAAGCTAGTTTCAAATGCCCACCAGATGATGTGTGCGTATCAACAAATTTAAATGGTGACATGTATATGTTCCTTGTTGAAGTGATTATCCATCCATGATTTCAGGTTTCCTTATGATGGTCACATGTGCAAGAAATTAACCTACCAAAGTGTGAAAAAACTTATTTTGCATATTAAGAACAAGTGAAATTAGGCTAGGTGTTAAAATCACAAGGTTAAGGGGCTATTTGGAAATTCCCGTAAGGAAATGTCCTTGTGGGGATAAATTCATCAGTTTGTTCCTTGTTGAAGGAGCTACCTAGTGATGGTTTCATTTTATGTCCTAATAGTCACACATGCAAGAAATTATCTGGTAAAGGAGATTTTTTCCTACCAAAACAACCATTTTGCTTGTTTTGCACCCTAAAAGAAACATGCTCGCCATAGGAAAAATTGGTGAAATGTTGAAAAAAAGGGCTTAAGTAACCAACATCTCATTGCATTTGATAAAAACATCATTGCCAAAAATTAAAACATCATTTCCATAAATTTAGAGAGTCAACCAATCATTTTATATAATCATTGTTAAATTCAAAATTCAGATGAATTTTCTAGCCAGCACGACATACCTTCAACCCAATGAAATTTTCAAAATAAGTTTTTGCTTCGATGAATTTTCAGGAATTGTCTTTGGTGTGAGTCGTCTTGATGGCCAAAGGTAAGGACGGATACAATGGCATGTTTTTCGTTCTTTCATCACCATGCCAAATATCACCACCAAAAACAATAGTTTTCGAAAAACATTCCCAATATTATTTCTTCCATGATTTTTTTTAAATGATTATTGGTTTAATTTCTTCCCTGGATTATTTTTCAGTTCCCCGCCAAATGGGTGATCGAAACATTGCCAATATTATTTCTTCCGTAATTTTTTTTTAAATTGTTATCGGTTTAATTTCTTCCCTAGATTATTTTTTGGTTCCTCGCCAAATGGGTGATCGAGTGTGAATGTGGATAAGTTTCTCATTTTTTACCAATCAGATCATGCTCAGAAATGTATAATCCACCACTCCTATCGCATAAATGCGCCACCGTTTTCTTAAACACTTAGAAATTAAAAACTATTTTATTTTCAGGTTTCACTCGTGGATTAAACTGTTTATTGAATGCGATTTATAGATTCAAGACTCTTACACCCACCTTCGTAGCTTCCTAACTCATGTTGAACATGCGTTAACTCTTCTATTTGCCGGAAAATGTCCCAATTTGCCGGGAAATGGTGCCCATTAAAAATTTTCTGGCCAAATACTTTTGCGATTAGTTGACTCACTCACCATCTTCATAATAAAAAATATTATTTCCTCAACCATGTGGAGAATTTTAACCAATAAAAAAAATGATCTTTTTACAAAGAAAGCATCTTAAAATCATATTTTGGCATTTTTACTAATGAAATAGGATACGTGCTAGTGTTGGGTAGAATTTTATGCATCGGTATATGAATACAGGAAAAACATCATCAATCATCATTAAGTGAATACTGAAACAACAACATCAGTCAACAGTACTAAAACAACAACATCAATCAATAACCAACATTATCCTTCCTTTAGGAATTACAAGATCAAGTTCAACAACACTGGTGATCCTTCCTTTTGGAACTAGGGATCATGGACAATCCTTCCTTTCAGAACTAGGGATTTAGTCTAACAACATCTGGTGATCCTTCCTTTCGGAACTAAGGATCACGCACAATCCTTCCTTTCGGAAATAGGGATTCTGTCCAACAACATTTGGTGATCCTTCCTTTTGGAACTAGGGATCATGGACAATCCTTCCTTTCGGAACTAAGGATTCAATCCAACAACATTGGTGATTCTTCCTTTCAGAACTAGCGATCATGGAAAATCCTTCCTTTCATAACTAGGGATTCAGTCCAACAACATTGGTGATCTTTCCTTTCAGAACTAGGGATCATGGACAATCCTTCATTTTGGAACTAGGGATTAATTCCAACAACTCTGGTGATCCTTCCTTTCAGAATTACGAGATCTTGAACAA
The DNA here is from genome assembly GCA_027924585.1 of Larix kaempferi. NCBI lineage: Eukaryota > Viridiplantae > Streptophyta > Pinopsida > Pinales > Pinaceae > Larix > Larix kaempferi. The sequence continues at coordinate 48,183,010 of BSBM01000093.1, read as the reverse complement.
TCCTTCCTTTCAGAATTACGGGATTCTATTCCAAAAACCCTGGTGATCCTTCCTTTTAGAATTATAGGATCTTGGACAATCCTTCCTTTTGGAATTATGGGATTCTAGTCCAACAACTCTGGTGATCCTTCCTTTCGGAATTACGGGACCTTGGAAAATCCTTCCTTTCGGAATTATGCAATTCTAGTCCAACAACTCTGGCGATCCTTCCTTTTGGAATTACGGGATCTTGTATAATCCTTCCTTTAGGAATTACAGGATTTTAGTCCATCAACACTGGTGGTGCTTAGACAATCCTTCCTTTCGGAATTATGGGACCCAGTCTTTACGGAGCTACCACTACAACACACTTGACGATCCTTCCTTTCGGAATTACGGGATCTTTGTCCACCAGTCACATATAAGATAATCCTTCCTTTTGGAATTATGGGATTTTAGTCTAAGGATCAACATTTAAGACTATCCTTCCTTTCGGAATTACGGGAGCATTGTCTAAGGATGGTCTATAGAACCCATGTCCTAGACTTCTGATTTTATCAATAAAAAATATTCTCTCTTTTGGTTCTGTTCAAATTTCTATTTTTGTTTAGTTTTTTTTGTTTGTTTTAGTTTAAGTGCCTGTAAAATATCATGTGAAATATCATTTACAGGTCTGTAAAAAAAATATACTAGTTACTATTCTACCATCATTTTCTGTAGCATATACATATGCATAAATTTACAATAATAATTTTATGAGTTAAAACTTTCATAATTAATATTTAGAATGGATTTATACTTGAATGAGAATTACCTGGAAGATAACTTGATGTCCCTTTTTAGTTGTTCCTTTTGCTCTGTTGATTCCTTTTGCTGCTTCCTTTTCCCTGTTGTATCCTTGCAACCAAAATCCTTCCCAAACCCTTGAAACTCAAACGACTAGACAAGTATGCCACCCTTCCAACTAGTGAGTTCTTATCGACCACCCAGCTCTAAAGGTACCCCTTTGGACCCCTGAGCCCAAACTGAGTACAAGCCAACCACAGTTTCTCCCTTCTGAAATTTCTCCAACTAATACCCTTCTCTTATGCTCTGCAATTTTCTCAGTTCTCCTACGAATAAAAACATCCAAGGAAAAGTCCCTTTCCTTCAAATCCATTCTTTCACTTAACCCCCTCTTCCTGCCGACTCTATGCTCCCCATTACTACCCTTATCCTCCCCATTAAATTCTAACTAATATGTCAGCCCTTGTTTCTTTCCTTCCTCGAGACATGACCACATTCATTAATACTTATCAATACATTAATTAATTTACCAATGAATTATAAATATTATCTTTTTTTTTAATTCTCAATACTAATACCATATGTAAAATTCAACTAAATTTATTAATGCGGTTCCACCTCCATTGTCTTTTCAAGTTGACATAATTACAATTTAATTTATGTAATTATCACCCTCATATTTTACAACAGTTTCTATTAATTAATCATTATAATAATATATCATTATTTCTTTTGTTCAACATACAACTATTCACTCTTTTTGTTTGATTCCTGGCAGCAGCTACCTCCCCTTCATTCTTTGGATCTTACTCCTGACCTTCAGGCTCACTCTGAACAGGGAAATCAGTGCACAATACAGGACTATTGGACTCCTTCCAGGCCACAAATTTTTGGATGTGGAAGCATTATGATGTTTGGAATCCCCCTATTCAGGCTAACAACATTGAGCTCCTCTGGAAAAATATCCAAAACAAGCAAATCCATGTTAGCAACGATCCTGATATTCTTCGATGGGGACACATCACAACAGGAACCTTCTCCACCAAAGAGGCCTACTCTCTTCTCACTGCTACCCCTGAGAAACAAGCCAATTCCATTTGGAAACAAATCTGGGAGTCTCACCTCTGGCCTAAAACTTCCTCCTTCCTCTGGCTCCTAGCTCACCAACGCATACTGACTTGGGATAACATCCAAAAAAGAGGCATCTAGGGACCCTCTTGGTGTCCCATGTGTGAAGTTCATCGTGAAACAATTGGTCATCTCCTCACTTCTTGTGATTATGCTAATGACATCTGGGACAAAGTGGCTCTTCTCTGCAGAAGAACAAACAAGATTAGAGAGAACATTGTCCAGACCTTAGCTATCTAGGACTCCACTCCTTACCAAAGTGCTCTCCTCAACATACTTTGGGAACTTATTCCTGGATTGCTGGTTTGTAACATCTCGAAAGAGCGTAATCAAAGAATCTTTGAGTCCAAAAAACTATTGCCCCTTGATACTTGGGCCATCTTCACCACCAACTTGCAGGAAACCATCTCCCTCAAGCACTGGAGCACCTTCGACTTACCTACCCTCCCCTTTGAGCGATCTATCCTCTCTGATTGGAACCTTAATCTCCATTCTACCCCCTGCTCTCCTCGCAGCTCTACTGCTTCCACGCCAAGCCTTGAGCATTGGAGCGTCCCCCCCCCGGGCTTCTACAGACTTAAATTTTCTGGCGCATCCAAGGGAAATCCAGGAGCAACAGGATTTGGAGGATCCATCAGGGATAACACTGGAACCATCAAGATCATCTACAAGGGAAACATCGGCCACAACACCAACAATGCTACTGAACTTTCTGGGATCTTGGAAGGACTCAACTGTGCTTAGAGACATGGTTGGATCCCACTCATTATTGAGGGGGATTCCAAAATCATTCTCATCCTTGCTAGCAAACTCCATAATGGATCTAGAGTGGACAAACTCTTGCCTATTTGGAGACTGGTGCAGAGACTTCAGGAACTCGCAAACTCCATCACCATTGCTAGCTCCCTTACTTTCCATCATGTAAAAACAAAAGCCAATGCACTTGCAGACTACATTTCCAATGAAGGAGTCAACTGCAATAAGAACTATGTGGAGGAAATCATAACTGCTTCAACCACAATAAAAATCCATCTCGAGTACCATACTCTGGCCAACAGGGAGCTCATTATCCCCAACGCGGGTTCCAGCTCCACGCGGTTAACAGATGGGTGAAATCATGCGAAACATGGCCACATGTACTTTACAGACACCCACATTGACATCACCCAAACGACGTCAAGCAGCTTGGCCATTTAATATGCCTATCCTTGACGTCGCTTCGGCCTCCTTGGATACCACAAAGATGGGCCTCCTGCATGCGAACCACAGGCTCTAGGCTCAAGGCATTGATCACCGTTCTTCTTGGTCGATGATGCTCAGTTACTAGAACATTCTCCAGGTGCTTCATGCTCCCAGCTCTATGCTCCCTGTGCACTCCTGCATCTCCTGCGTTTGTATCACCTCCCCAACATCCACTATGGGAAGGACTAAGGGAGCCAAGACAAAAAACAAGAAGGATGATAATGCTCTAGAGGAAACTCCCCTTAGGAAGGGTTACAGTTCGGAAATCTCCATTCCAATCCGGCTGCTACTAGACAACTGGGAGGCTCGGATCATAACAGAAACCATGGCAACTATCAACCACGAGCAGCACTGGGATCCATATTGGCTCGTTAAAAACATGATGGGGCAACTTATGGAATACATGCAGTTGAACTGGGCCTCTGAACACCATGGCACAAAGTCCTTGCTTGCTACTCTACCCAATTGGGCTTCCACTCTTGGCACCCTGAACAAAACGCATTATTGGGACTCTTACGCTCCCACCAAATCCTTCAGTCCTGAGTTACGGTTTCAAAGCACCACCCCTGGTACCACCTTGCAGGCTGCTGTCCTGAACTCTACACATGGCCTGGATAGGCTCAACCCTGGTGGAATCACTATGGCCAAGACACACGGAAAAGATCATTTGAAAGGCAAGGAGAGGTATCAAACCTCCTTCCCTGTCCCAACCACCTTGGGTCCCATTTTGGCGAAACGTACTCGCAATGAACAATCTGCCTTTGCCCCTGTTCTGCCCAGGAAGACAACTCCATTGACCATCAAGCAACCGGCTCCTATCAGGCCCATGATCATTCAAGGGACTTCGGCTTCTATGTTGGACAATGCCACTCCGATTTCGGCCAAAGCGTGGAAGGACAACGCAACATACAGTTGCCCAATTCTGGAGGAGACTCCAACTGAATGAGCAGGTTTCTCTGATGTCATTTGTTTATCTCTTTTTGCCTCGCTAATTATGCACAGTCTGTTGAATGCTGCTAAGACTATGAGCGATTTGAATTTTCATCTGGTTCTCCCCCCCGTAGGCAGGGGTTTTTTGTACTGTAATATTTTGATTTTCATCAACTCTCTAGATAGACATGGATGGCACCTCTGGGCTAGACCATTGTGGACTGTAACCTATTTTGTAGTTATATTAAACTAATATAATTTGCATCTTTTACAAAAAAAAAACATCCAAATATTTGTAATAATCATTTAATTTATAATGATCTATTAGTTAATTAATTAATACTAATTGTCATCAATTAATTAATAACACCCTAGTAATTTAACTAATGATTAACACACTTCTAATATGCTAATTACCCTTTTAATTATAAATTCAAACTAATTTAATGTAATGTCCCCATCTTGACCCTATTGCATTAAGATTGTAAATGATGTAAATATCGTTATTTAATCATGGTGAGGAGCTCAAGGCCAAGGCCCCACCATCGATTTAGCTTTGTATGTATTGGCAATTAAAAACAGATGCCTATGGTTCTTGTGCTGGACATGCACAATGTAAATTAATACATCATGTAAATACAATTTTTAATGAAATACCCACAACTAGCTATGCAATGCAACAAAGAGATGGGGGCATGATTTTTATAAGGAATAGGGAGGGAAATTATTCAAACCCTTGAGCCAATGGTGTTAATCCATGTGTCAATGAGAAAACCCATAAACCACCAACTACCCATTTTGGGTTATGCACCCAATCATTTAATTCTTCCAAGAGTTGGTTGAGGTAGTTAATGCCTTGGTAATGGAGAGGTATGGCAGTCAATTTCGTGTATGGGCAAGCCATCAATATGGAAAATTGAATGTTTGCTTCTTGGGCAAGAAAACACCCACGAAATGGTGCCCAAAGCCATCTTTCACCCATGGCCTTTGCCCTGTCACGCAGTCTGAGCTAGCTGGGACTTTCTCCATCACATTTTTCATCATTTTCCTGCATTTTCCATTCCTGGGAACTCGTTTTTGTATTGCACAATGGCTAGGAGGAAGGGAGTCACGATTTTGGGGTTTATGGAGGCCGTTTTTGTCCTTTGAATGCCCATAAACGTTTTTCTGAAAACAATTTGTTCTCCCAGGGTTGTTTCCCCCTTCTCACATTTTGTTTTGGTTTTCCACGTTTGTAACGTCCCCTCCCATCATACCAACATGGGAGAGAACATCACTCTAATTTTGGACATCTAGTCCCATACTTAGTAAACAAACATTCATATAAGGTGAAAATGGACATATGAAAATGCATAAATATTTGAAAACACGGTAGAATTAAGTTCTATTACACATCCATCACACATTCAAGATATTCATGTCATTCATCCATTGAAACAATATAGAATTAGCACATGAAAGTACTTATCTTGAAACAAAGTAGTCCTTGAGCAACTAGCTATGCAACTGCAACATTCCTCCCAATCATAGGTCAGTTGTGCTTATCAATCTCTTGATGCAACTGCCACCCCCGAGCTGGGCATGATTTCTACAAGGAACCAGGGAATAGCAGACTCACACATAGCCAAACATACACCTAAATGAGACAAGTCAATCTACAATTGGGTTTATCAGGCTGCTAGAAAATGGAAAGGAAGAATTGCTAAGCTAGTGAGCTCAAGCACAGAGCCATGGATACCTCTACAAGATCTATTTAGCTTGGCACCCACAATGCCTACACACCCCACTCAAGGAAGTATTCCCTTCACCAATGCACAGTCCCTCAGGCCATACCTTCCAATCTAGAGTGTCCAAGGTGTGCATAGAAGAGTAGCCATCCCTCTTGATCTTCTTGAGAGGTTATTTTCCCCCACTAGGTTTATCAAGCCAATTTTGTCCACTACCACTCCAAATCTCTTGCTCACAGGTTCAAACCAAAACAGGGATGAACATAACAACAAAACCACAATTGTTGGGCCTGAGAAAAATGTTTCTTTAGTGGGATGTCCAAAATGGGGCTTCTAACAGTTCAAAAAAATGTGGGAAAGCCCAAAACGAAAAATGGAAGATGGGGAAAAACCCTGGAGAGAAGAAATCATTTTCAGAAAAACGTCCATGGGCATTTTGGGGCAAAAAAGACCTCCATCATAGTCCCAATTCGTGGCCCTCCTCTCCCATCTGTTGTACAATACAAAAACGAGCTCCCAGGCATGGAAAATGTAGGAAAAATGGTCAAAAACGTGATGGGGAAATCCCAGCTAGCTCAGACTGTGTGAGAGGGAAAAGGCTATGGGTTCAGAATGGCTTTGGGCACCATTTCGTGGGTGTTTTCTTTCCCAAAGAGACCAAATACAATTTTTCAAGTTGGTGGCTTGCCCATACTCGAAATTGACTGCCATACCTCTCCACTCCCAAGGCATTAACTGCCTCAACCAACTCTTGGAAGAATTAAATGATTGGGTGCATAACCCAAAATGGGTAGTTGGGATTTATGAGTTTTCTCAATGAAATGGATTAACACCATGGGCTCAAGTGTTTGAATAATTTCCCTCCCTATTCCTTGTGAAATCATGCCCCCATCTCTTTGTTGCATTGCATAGCTAGTTGTGGGTATTTCATTAAAATTTGTATTTACATGATGTATTAATTTACATTGTGCATGTCCAACACAAGAACCATAGGCATCTATTTTTAATTGCCAATACATACAAAGCTAAATCGATGGCGGGGCCTTGCCCTTGAGATCCCCACCATGATTAAATAACGATATTTACATCATTTACAATTTTAATGCAATAGGGTCAAAATGGGGACGTTGCATTCCCCTCCCCTTACATTAGCACTGTCCTCAGTGCTCATCAAAATTGAACAAAAATGGATATGCCACTCTCATGGCATCCTCCAGCTCCATGTAGCCTCATCGGGGCCATAGTGCTTCCATTGCACCTTTACCTACCCGATAGCTCGGTTCCGGAGCAATGTTACCTTCTTGTCTAGGATGTGCAATGGATCGGTTTGGAACTCTCCCTCAGGTTCCACCTGGATCACATCCCAATTAATCACATGGTTAGGATCATGTACATATTTCTTAAGCAAAGAGACATGAAACATATTATGAGCTCTAGTGCTAGTAGGCAATGCAAGTTTATATGCAACTGGCCTTATTCTTTCAAGCACTTCAAATGGCCCACAGTATCTAGGTGATAGCTTGGAACAACTCCCAAGATTCAGGGAACTCTTCCTGGACTTCACTCTAAGATACACATGATCCCCGACACTGAATTCCCTAAGTACCCTATGCTTATCTGCATAGCTTTTCTGTCTATCCTGGGTTGTTTTTAAATTTTGCCTGATCTTTGAAACCTCTTGTTCCATTTCCTTAAGAAATTCTGGCCCAAGTACAATTCTGTTCACTGGATTGGCCCAAGTCACTGGTTTCCTACACCTTCTGCCGTACCAAGCCTCATAATGACTCATTCCCAACGATGCTTGTTTCCCATTGTTATATGCAAATTCTACCAAGTGTAGATAATCCTCCCACTTGGATGGTTTGTCCATTACATACATGTGGAGCATGTCTTCAAGCACCCGATTTACTCTTTCTATTTGCCCATCTATTTGAGGATGGTACGCTGTACTAAAGCTCAACTGTGTACCCAAATCTGCAAAAAGAGACCTTTCCAAAAATTGGAAGTGAACTTGGTATCCCTGTCAGAAATTATTTCCTTTGGCAATCCATGTAATCTAAAAATTTCCTTCATGAAAATATTTGCAATGGCATCGGCTTTATGTGTGGACTTAACTGGTATAAAATGTGTTGCCTTTGTTAACTTGTACACCACCACCATAATGGAATCATGTTGTCTCACCGTCATTGGAAAACCTGTAATAAAATCCATGGAAATTACTTCCCACTTCCATTCTGGAATTGGTAATGGATGCAATAAACCAGGTGGGTGTTGGTGTTCAACCTTCACTTGCTGACATTTCACGCACCTAGAAATGTATTTAGCGATGTCCTTCTTCATCCCTGCCCAGAAATAATTTTTTCTTGCTGTAGCAATTGTTTTCTAATATCTTGGGTGATCGGAGTATGGAGCTTTATGGATTTCATCCATAAAAATCCTCCTCAAATCTGCCACATTTGGAATATAGGATCTATTCTTATAAGTAAGGAGTTCGTCTTCTTCCAAATGGTATCCTTCATACTTCTTTTCAAGGTCTTGCTACTGCAATTTGTCCTTTATCTGCACATACACTTCATCCTCAACAATATGGTTAACAATCTGCTGCCTCAAATCTGGTTGGCAAGTGTTAAGCTCTGCCACATGCATTTCATGTACTTTCCTGCTAAGTGCATCAGCCACCTTGTTTTCTTTCCCTTTTATGTGCTTGATTTCAAAATCAAATTCACAAAAAAATTCCAACCATCTAGCTTGCCTAGCATTCAAATTTGGTTGATCAAATAAGTATTTCAGACCACAATGGTCTGTCCTTAACTCAAATTTCCTTCCCATTAAGTAATGCCTCCACATCGTTAAAGCATGTACTATGGCTGCAAGTTCTAAATCATGAGTAGCATAGTTCTTCTCATGCTCCTTCAACTTTCTTGACTAGTAGCATACCACGTGTTTGTCTTGCATAAGAACTCCTCCAAGTCCTTGATTGCATGCATCGGTACATACCACAAAGTCTTTTTCTGGGTCTACGATTCTCAAAATTGGTGCACTCGTAAGAAGATTCTTCAACCGTTGGAAACTTTCCTCACATCTTGGTGACCATTCAAATTTTATTCCCTTCTTTTGCAAAGAAGTGATCGGGTTTGCGACCTTGGAGAATCCTTCAATAAACCTCCTGTAGTAACCAGCAAGGCCCATAAAAGATCTCACATCTGTCACATTCCTTGGAGTTAGCCAATTCATAATGGCTTCAATCTTCTCAAGGTCCACAGATATTCCTTCGTCTGAGATAATGTGACCCAAATAATGAATTCTATCTTTATAAAAGGCACATTTGCTCAACTTTGCATACAACTTATGTTCTCTTAGCAATTGCAATGTCCTTCTCAAATGTTCTTCATGCTCTTCTTCATTCTTAGAATAGATGAGAATGTCGTCAAGAAAAACAAGAAAAAACTTGTCCAAATACTTGCTAAAAACACTATTCATGAGACACATGAATGTAGTTGGTGCATTTGTGAGACCAAATGGTACCACTACAAACTCATAGTGTCCATAACTTGTTCTAAAGGTTGTCTTATGAATATCTTCCTCTTTGATTCTTACCTGGTGGTAACCTGACCTTAAGTCAATCTTTGAAAATACCTTTGCTCCTTTCAATTGATAAAAAAGGTCATCAATTCGGGGCAATGGGTATTTGTTCTTCACAATGACCTTGTTCAACTGCCTGTAGTCAATACATAATCTGAGTGTTCCATCTTTCATTTTCACAAATAGAACAGGTGCTCCCCATGGGGACACACTTGGCCTGATATATTTCTTTCCCAACAACTCTTGTAATTGCATTTTCAATTCTAGCAATTTCGGTGTACTCATCCTGTATGGTGTCTTAGACACTGGTGATGCTCCTGGTACAAGTTCAATTGTAAAGTCAATGTCTCTCTTTGGGGGAAGTCTGTTATACCTCCATATTTCACAGTGTCGCATCTTCATCATAAAAATAGTCGACGACACTTCCCCTACTGCTTAAAACACCCAGAAGAGAAAAATTATGAGTGATCCTTGAAGACAAACCTATCCTATCAAGAATCAACCCAACTGAGACTTCATATACCTACACTACCGCGCCTTGCTCCAGCTTAGGTGCGCGGTAGTCCCCACTACCACGCTATGCTCTTTCTCTGCCACGCGGTACTACCGCGTTATGCTCTGTTTGAGAGGCGCGGTACTCCTTTTTTAGCCTTTTTTCCATGGCTTGTGGGATCTTGATTTTCGAGAGATTTTTGAGGATTGGTGTCCCTGATTCGATCCTAACTCACTTTCTGTGATTAGTAGGCCTGATCCATTAAACTCTCCCAAGATCCACCCTTCTCTCTTGTTGGTTAACCCTACCACACACTATAAGAGAGAGGCATTCCATGAGCAAAGGGGAGGACTCTTAGAGACATCAAACTTATGATCTTGAAGCTTTGTGGAGACAACTAGAGGAGGAAGCACTTGGAGCTACAAGTTGGCTTGGATATCAAGCAACTATTGTAAGTGACTTCAAGTTGGTAATAGAACATAACTTGTCTTGTTTCCCAAATCACATGTGTTGATTTTGTTTCAATGATATGATTTGTATCTATTGTAGATTTAGATCCTAAATCATATTTCAAGTTGCTAGAGAATCGTATATGCTTGTATCTTGGTTTCATTTTGACAGGTTCATTCGCAAGGACTTGGAAGTTGGAGCAACCATAAAGACAAGCAATTGGATTGAAGGTTAGTTAGATCTCTTCTATTTCTTCCAGTAGTTTAATCTTGAAATGTCTGTTTAGATCTATGAATTCAAGGTAGCATTTGTTTAGTTTTGTCTTAGTTTAGAGTCAGTTAAAGTCTACTTTAATCTAAGAGAATTTCTACCTATCCGTAGGGAGAAAATTCTACATACAAGAATGGTGACTCCGCTGGTTTGAACCCCATTTGATTGATTGATCTCACTTTCAGCCTTTTTTTGATTGTGATTCTTTTTTCTCTTCAAACTAGTATTGAATTTTGGTCTCCTTGACCTTTATTCTTCCCTCCTCTCTATATTTTTCCTCCCTGTGTGATCAGTGAGTCCTCTAGGTCTGCAACAACCCTGAAAAATTCAATCTTCTTTTCAAAATTTGCGCTCTTTCATACTTTGCAACAGTACCGCACCCCCACCATTTCCTACAGCGTGGTAGTACCGCATTTCCTGCACTCTTACCAGAGCGGTAGTGTACCAGTACCGCGCTCTAGTATTCTTCTACCACGCGGTAGTGTCTGCATATTTTCAAATTTTTCTTGCATGCTTGGTTTCCTGTGTCATTTTTTATTTTCTCTGCTTTAGTTGGTGTTTTCTGTTGCCTATTACTATCCTGTTCATTACACAGTCTTTGTGGTGTGTTTATTCCTTTTGTGAGCTTGATCCTTTTGTGAGTTAGTGGCATTATTTGCACATTGGGTCACCCCTTCAGTTTGATTGCATTGGCTTGATCTTCTCATCACAACCAGACCATTACTACTGTTCTCTTTTACTGAATCGTGTAGCTTTCATAGTCACATTGTTTCCATTATTATCATTAAAATCTATATTGAAAATTATCATTGGAGAACATTTGTTTTGTTTGGATTGAAATGGTCTAGCAGTATTATTGTGCATTAGGAAGTGAACCATTGAAATTTGCCACAGAAATTCTCATTTTTTGAAGCATTTTAGTTGTAAGATCAGTGAATTGGAAAGAAGTGTTTATTTCAGTTTGGCTCTATTTACAAAAAGAAAACAAAAAAAATTTGTTTTTGGTTTTTAATTGCTTGTGAAAGTTTCATGCATTTATGATCGAAGAACTCTCTCTCTTCCATAGCTAGTTTTCATCGAATACAAGGCTTATTTCAAATCATTCTCACTTGCATGGTTTGGGTCATCACAACACCACCAAGTTTCACGTCCATTTACCCGATTGAGTAATACAACCACTAAAATTAATCTCCCTAACTAAACCAACATTAACCTCACTTGAGGAACTCAAAATAATTTGGTAGTTAGGTAGGACACCGTGGATAGGAATCAAAATAATTCCCCCTTGTCATTTTCATCTGAAACATAGTTGTTGTCCTCTTGGGAACTAAAATCCTCTAGTATTTATTGACACAGTCACAACCAGTTTATGAAGGGGCTTCCTGACTGTTTTTAACTTTCAGGGGTTAAACCACTGCGAGATTGAGGACCAGACGGACTCTATGGAATGGCGCACTCCACTTAGCCCTAAGGCAACATCGATCATTGTCTTCCTTGTAATTCATAGTAATGCAAGGGTGATAAGGCAGAAGCGCCGAAAACCTTTTCAAATGTGTCATGAACAAGGTAGCTTAGTGACTTTTCTACTAGGGCTCTTTTACCCAGGATCCCTTTCGGTAGAGGGATATCCTTCTCATAGTGGTCTCTCACGTTGTATTGTTCGACTTGGATTTCATCACCTTGCGAAGGATACAGCTTGTTGAGGTCTCCAGCTCTTAGTTAGGAGTTTGCTTGTTATCTCATCTTTATAGAGGGTCATTTTTCTTTTTAGTGACTGCTTGTTGGCATTCTAGCCATTATTTTTCTCAGCTCGCTTACTAAGACATCAGTCTCAGTATAGATTTTAGAGCTTGATTTTTTGGCCTGCGAGCCTTGCTTTTTATAGCTCCTCTTTTGCACACTCGGCTGCATTAGAGTTTTTGAGTTCTTTGTTACGAGACTGCCCCCTGATTTCAAATTCCTTCCATCATGTCAGAACCACCACGGAGATCACGACGAGTACAGGGAAAAATCCCTCCACCACCGCCACCACCACGGACCTCCGGTCCACCTACATCATGTATTCCCGCTCCTCCTAGCCGTAGTGCTGGTCGAGGGAACATTCCACCGCTGATACACACTACATCTTCAGTTCCGTCTGTAACTGTTACTCACAGCACAGTCTCAGAATCTCTTGCAGCTTCTGCAACCACTAGTATATCTGAGATTCCCACTGTCACTTCACCCACTGTTATTCCAGATATATCTGTCACAGTGGACAACATTACAGTGGCTAAATCTAGTACAGCCCAAAATACTAGACCAGAGGCCATCCTCCTACCTGCTGTCAACAACTCCCTTCCACCAGAAACTTTCCACGATGACATAGACGGATCTGTTGGCACCACCGAAGGATCTGACCAGGATATACCTGGCTTGATTTCAGTCTCGGGTGGGTAAGTCGAAATTATTGAAGACACTCAACTTCCTGACACACCTTTTGAACCTGATTATGGCTTTATCACTTCCCAAGTGGAGCTTCCGCCTGTTATCACCGTGCCATCTAGTGTTCATCCATAGGAAACCAGTTCTTCCAGCAACATACCTCGAATCGTATCTATCCCCAACCTCCCTCCAGGACATGATATCATGGCCTCCATTCAGTCTAGTATGGTTAGTCTAGCAAATTCCCCGTTAGCGTCGGCACAGTTTAAATGCGACACAGAGAAAATGCTCTCGACAGCTTCCAGATATCCCCCTGTTACCCATCCTCCCGACTATCGGGATCCCAACATCCCGTCTAGCATAGAGTTTCATCACTCCTATGCAGACGGCCCCCGACCTTCAGACGTTACTATACCTATGTTCCCGTCGGACCCCAAAAACCCTTTTCAGGACATCAACCCGAACCCAGTCTTCGATGGTCCTCCTATCGTTGAACACGCTATGGACGATACCCCCGATACCCCTCGGTTAAATTCCCCACATTTGCTGCCATCACCCATGTTTGGCACACATTCTATGAGGGATAACCCAGTTTTTTCTCCGTCCTCGCCTGTCAGATATGGAAGACCCCCTCCACAAATCGGCACTTTTGGCGTCGTTGGCCAATCGACACTATCATATTTGGCTAGTGGCGGAAGAACACCAAGTCATACTACTGGATCTTCCATTTTGATCGGAGGTTCACCTTCGGCCACTATCTACACTATCTCAGGAGGTGGACAACCGACTGCCACGATCCCCAACTCCAACAACCAAACTCCTCCTGGTGGGCCATCAACCCAACCAGCTTGAGGACAATCCTTTGTTGGGGACCCCGTTCCTAGTCAACAACCTCCTCCTATAGGGCCATCCAACCCATCTGCTGGAGGGAAACCCATCGGCACTGTCCAACAACCCTCCCAACCAACAGCATCTGCTCAGTATGGTATGTACAACACACCTAGCAACGGACAACCTTATACCGATTTTCCAACCGGGCCCCATCCTCAACATCCCCCGTCAGGTACGCTTCCTTCTTGGGAACCTAAAATCCCACACAGTGGAGGGTACTCATTATTTGGAAAATGGGACCCAGCTGGGGGGAAATCTCAGATTCCCCCCAACTTGAACTCCGGCTTCCCTTATCCTTCGGCTACTACAACTCCATGGATACCCATCCCTGCAATTTCCACACGTTCCTCAAGGAGGAACGAACCTTCCATGGACACCACTATCGCAGCCACCCCCCAACCCTGCTATGGGAAACCCCCCAATTACTCAATATAGTGGTAACATCCTTGGAACACAACAACTACAGGGAACTTTTCCCCAATCAGGAGCAGCAACCATCCCTGGGTTACAGCAACCCCAGGGTACCATACCTATCATCCCCACTCAGCAGAACATCCACCAACCAGTTACCAACACTCAACCGATTAACCAAATGACCTACTACCCACAGAACTTCCAGCAGTACCCCGCGGGAAACACATATGGGTATAACACGCAACAGTATGCTATGCAGGGCCCCCTAGGTTTCTCTGCACCATACATTTATTACTCATACCCGTAGATTAATCGTCAACTTCCCTTTTTGGCCACGCTAGACTTAGCTGATTTGTCGAGGCTCATTAACGATCCCATATGGCATGAACCTCACTGGCCACCCATTCCAGCCAAACTTCCATCGGACATTCCTAAGTTCGATCCTAAGCCCGGGGAAGACCCCAAGAACCACGTAATGACCTTCCATCTTTGGTGTTCATCCAACTCCTTGATGGACGATTCTATTCGACTACGGCTCTTCCAGCATACGCTTACCGGCACGGCATCAAAATGGTACATCGAGCTGCCGCAACACTCTTTCCACAATTTCAACACCTTAGCTATGCATTTTCTGACCCATTTCCAACTCCCCATCCGGTACGAGACTGGAACAGAACTGTTAACCTCACTGCGTCAAACCACTTCTACGCACATTTTGGATCACATCCATGAGTGGCATCGACGCTGTAGGCTAATCAAGACACCCATTCCGGATCAGCTACTTGCTGGTTGGTTCACGAAGTCATTTCTGCCTGGCATAGCTAGGGATATCGCTATGCACGGGCCGGTCACAGAAGAACAAGCCATCTCGGCAGCTCAGTACATGGATTTGGTATACACCCAATTCGGCACTTTACACGAACTTCTTCCCCATGCCGCCCGCGTTACCACTGATCCAATGAAACTTTCCACTGAACCACCCATTGATGGTATTGTCGGTTCAGTCAAGGCCCATCCCACTACCAACTTGACGGGGCAACAAGATTCTGCTTCCCCCGCTCTACCTCAGGCTGCTTCAAAAGCTATTACTTCTCCTACTATCTCCTCCAAAGTGAATGCAGTTCAATCTACGTCACAACCATCCGGAGGAAAGAAGAAGAACAATCGTGGTAAATCCAAGAAGAACCAGCAGGAGAATCCCAAGCCACAAACCACCCACAACGACTCGAAACCAAATCGAAAGGTTAAGTTTCCCTACCTGATTTGTCAAGATGATCACTACATGCGTGACTATCCCTACAAGGACAAGGTCAACAAATTTGTTAAAGGATCCTCTCGCCTGACAGTCTTAACTGACCCTTTCCCTCAGCAGCAACAACAGATGGTTTCCCAAGAAATCCCATAGGGGGGCAACTCGAGCAACCCAACTCGCGGAGAGATGTCCGCAAATCACGAAATCCTGACGACGAGTAATGAGGAGATTCATATAACCACTCGTTCTAATACATATGAGAACCCTCCAAGTTTAAACAAACAATCAGAGATAGCCAAACGCAAATCTCCTGTTGAAGATCCGACTCCTACCCCACCCGCTACCGGTCATCTCCATATCGAGAGACCGCTTACGGATATAGTGCTACGCCCATCCAGGGGAACCATACGAAAAGAAACGTTTAATCCCAATGTACGAGCTGCCCAAAATTACAACATTGTTGAGGATTTAGCTCAAGCACCTTGCGCCATGTCAACTCTCAAGGTTCTTCAACACTGCCCCACGCAGCGTAGAACCTTACTTTCAGCACTGGGGGCAATGGACCCAGATACTTCAAACACTATTATGTTTAACTTGGAGCATGCCAAACCTCGAATTTCTCACCAGTTAGCTTTCCAGGTTCATACAAAAATCTGTGGAAATAGCATCCATCACACTGTTTTAGATGAAGGTGCCTCCATGTCAATCATGTCTTTAAATTGTTGGAGAGCCTTAGGCTCACCTGAAGTCACGATGTCTCCCACTACTCTCAGGGAATTTGATGGACACGGTTTTCAACCTTATGGACTCATTCCCTCAATTGGTGTTGAACTCGGGGGAAAAACAGTATCCGTACACATTGAAGTTGTGGATGCACCATTAGATTACAATCTTCTACTTGGTCGGAACTGGTTTTACGCCATGACCACCATAGCATCTACGGTCTTCCAGATTGTGCAATTTCCTCATGAAGGGAAAATTGTCACCATAGATCAACTTGATTACTGTATCCCAGATTCTCATCCGAACTCCACCAACACCATCCCGTTATTGGATGAACCTCGGTACCGGTTGCAAGACGTTGGCGTTGGTCTTATGAAGGATTCTTCCCTTATTGGAGTTTTTCCAGAACTGGGGCCCCATGTTCAATCAGTCAACATGATTTCATCCAACGTCGCCCCTTCCAATAATTCATGGGTGATTCCGAGTCCCGCCGAGATTGAAAACTACGGCAACTCCATGCCTTTGAATAGAAACCTCACAGCGTACGAAGCAATCCAATCAACCACCGATTGAGTCGACTGTTCTACCCATCACATCGTGGCACAGCTCTCGTCTAAGACTCATTCATCCCCACCACTTATCGATCCTCTCAATTTGATTTTTCCCACTCACAAATCAATTATGGAGGTTATGTGCGATGATGAGCCACCATGGGGAGATTTTCATCATCGATCTTCATTTCCCACCATTCAGACGCTTGAGCCCAACACAAAACCTAGTCCTTCACTTGGGATGGCTCAAACCAAGTTTCCCACTTCCCTCAACGAAGTATTTTACGAAGGAAACTTGGCTAACCTTATGGCAACCACTCCCATAGATATTTCAGTGAAGCCTGGTATCGTGGAAAACATACATATTGGCAAAACATGTACTCCCCTCAAAATGGAGTTCTACACTACCTACTTCAAAACCTTCCTCGATGTTTTTGCTTGGAGCTATGAAGAAATGCTAGGAATAGATCCCTCAATTGTGGTGCATGAAATTCCAACCTTCCCTGGCACCCGACCTATTCGACAGAAACTCCAACCCATCCATCCTCGTAAGGCAGTCGCTATTAAAGCAGAAGTTGAAAAACTTTTGCGTGCTAGTTTTATCTATCTTGTCCCATTGACAGAATGGGTATCTAACATCATTCCCGTAGCCAAGAAACAGGGAATGATTAGAGTCTGTGTCGATTACCGCAACTTGAACAAAGCTTGTCCAAAGGACAACTACCCAACGTCGTTCATCGACCAGATCATCGATGACTGTGCCAGGAGTGTCATCTTTTCATTTATGGATGGCTTTTCTGGCTATAATCAAATCGATATCCTCCCAGCCCACCAGCATAAAACAGCCTTTATCTGCCCTTGGGGGATTTTTGCATATCAAAAGTTACCGTTTGGCCTTAAAAATGCCGGGGCAACTTTCCAACGGGCAATGTCGTACGCATTTCACGATATCAAACATATTGTAGAACCATATCTTGATGATCTTCCCGCTCATTCTCAGACCCGGGATGACCATCCTGATCACTTAGGTGCCATTTTCGAAAGGCGACGTCGCTACAATATCCATTTGAATCCACATAAGTGCGTCTTTTGCGTGGAAGCTGAAAAAAATTTGGGATTCATAATATCCAAAAGCGGGATACGGTT
This sequence comes from Larix kaempferi, assembly GCA_027924585.1. Lineage (NCBI taxonomy): Eukaryota > Viridiplantae > Streptophyta > Pinopsida > Pinales > Pinaceae > Larix > Larix kaempferi. The sequence goes on along the minus strand of BSBM01000093.1, from coordinate 48,165,022 downwards.
AGATCCTGCGAAGGTAGAAGCTATCTTAGCCCTACCTTCCCCTACAAATATTCCAGAACTTCAAAGTTTGCAAGGGCATGCAAACTTTCTACGCCGTTTCATTTGTAATCTTTCCGAGATAACAAAAGGCTATATGAGGCTTCTCAAGAAGAATACTCCCTTTATCTGGGACGACGAAGCCCAACGTTCCTTTGACAATCTAAAGGCAGCCTTAACTAAAGATCCTGTGATCCAACCCCCCGATTACACACGGGATTACATCCTTTATCTCGCAGCTTCGACTTCCACCATCGGTATGGTGCTAGTCTAGGAAGGCCACAAGGGCATAGAACATGTGGTATACTATCTTAGTAAGAGTCTTCTTGACTCTGAAACTTGTTATTCACATGTTGAAAAACTGGCTCTGGCAACAGTTTTCGCTACCCAGAGATTCCGTCATTACATTCTACTCCGTCGGCCACTGTTATAGCCGACTTCAATCCAATGTATTATATCCTCACGCGTCAAGTGCTTGGGGGAAAATATTCTCGTTGGATCGTCATCCTTCAAGAGTTTGACTTGGAATTTGTCAAAGCCAAGTCCAAGAAGTCTTTGGTCTTTGCTGAGTTGATTTGTAACTTGCCCCGTGCTACCGAGCAATCCAAGCCCATCAATTCTCTTCCTGATGAATCGTTGTTCCTCATTAGCATGTCTGATCCATGGTACGGGGATATTTTATTATATCTCCAAACCCAACGCTTCCGCCCCGACCTCACTCGCGATGAACGTCGACGCATCCGACATCACGCCAAATACTACCTCATAGTCAACAATACCCTTTATCGACGTGGTCATCTCTCTGGGATGGCTACGGCCTAGAAAATACTGCGAGCAGGATATTTCTGGCCCACAATTTTCAAAGAATGCATTGAAACGGTCAAGAAATGTCCACCATGTCAATTCTTTCATAGTAAAACATGCTCGCACCCTGTTCCACTCCATCCTGTTATTGTTGTCGGCCCCTTTTCCAAATGGGCCATAGATTTCATGCACTATAAGCCCACTTCAGCTGGGGGCCATAGCTATTTCATAGTGGCTCTTTACTATTTCACAAAATGGGCTGAAGCGATGCCTAATTATGCTGAGGACGGAAAAATAGTAGCACAATTCATATTCAATCACATTATAGCTAGATTTGGTGTCCCACAATCCATTGTGACCGATCATGGCTCCCACTTCAGGAACCATATGATTGAGGAACTAAGTGCCAAGTTGGGTTTTCACCATGAAAAATTAACCCCATACTATCCAAAAGCTAATGGCCAAGTTGAAGCCATTAACAAAGTTCTGAAGCGAATGATTCAGCGTATTGTGGGTACTCATAAATCCAACTGGCACTCAGCCCTATTTTCAGCACTATGGGCATACCGAACCTGAGTAAAAAATGCTATTGGGTTTACACCATTCCAACTGGTGTATGGCCTAGAAGCCATTTTACCGATTGAATGTGAAATTCCATCACGTAAGATAGCCATAGAGCTACTTCCCCACAACACTTCCGAAGAGGAACGATTTCTATACCTAGCCAAGCTAGATGAAACCCGCCGCGACGCTACTTTAGCCAACGAAGCTCATAAAAAACGCGTCAAAGCATAGTATGACAAATCCATTCAACCTCGGATTTTCAATGAAGGTGACCTCGTACTCACATATGATCAAATGCACGATAAACTCGGAAAAGGAAAACTAGAATCTATGTGGTGCGGCCCCTTTGTTGTAAAACGTGTCTTGGAGAAAGGAGCCTATGAACTCGTCGATTGTGATGGATTGCCATTGGCACGGCCCCACAATGGGCTATACCTCAAACGCTTCTACGCGTAAGGTTATCCTATGCGGGATACTTTTTGTACATAATGTACTTAGCTTGTTTTCACTCATCTTTTTGGTGTGCACACGGACCTCATGTATCCATTCTTACTTTGACTTGTGATTTTATGCGCAGATGTCTGCCTACTTTGGATTCACCGATGGTGCAAGCCGACATACCTAGAACCTTGCTTCCGCAGCATGGGTAATCTATTCTCCCACTGGCGAGTTGCTATCATCATGAGCCAATTGTTTGGGCCCTGCAACCAACAATATCGCAGAGTATCATGCAGTTGTCGGACTCTTGACGGAGGTTGCTTCCCTTGGAATTGACTCCCTATCAGTCTTTTTAGACTCCCAACTCATGGTTTCTCATCTGAATCGTGATTACACAATTCACGATCCTATCCTATTTCCTTTATTTCGGAGGGTACGCCTCTTGGAACGATCTTTTAATTTCATTTCATATCAACACGTACCAAGGGAATTCAATTGTATAGCCGATTCATTAGCTAATTACATTTTGGATTGACATCTTTCCCATACATAAAAACACATCACAAAAATAAACACACAAGTCATTGTAAATAAATAGATCATAAAAGTAGGTCCATATATATATCACTATATATAAAAGTGTTTTTCCAAATACATAAAGTTTGTGTTTTAAAGACAAAATTTGGGACCTAATCCCATACAAAAATTTGGCTCTCAAAGCCTACATATCATATACATGCCGCAAAAAGATAAAAGCTACCATTCAAGGAGATCTGGGTGATCTATCGTGTCCCTCATCAGATTCCTCACGCTGCTAGTGATAACACACTATAGCTCGAACCACCCTACGGAGGAGTTGGCCAATACGCCTAGGCACACCTACAGTATTCCGCTGGAGATGCAAAGGGATGTCATCCACCTTCATAGTAGGGATACCGTGGGTTAAACGCTACAAATTCCTCTCTATTTCCTGGACCCCTCCCGTTTCATCTTCCTCTTCTTCCTTGTCTGGAGTGGCCCGGTGATCAACACCACCTCGACGTAATGGCGAGTACCCTGACGGTCTCTGTGGTCCATGATCTACGACATGCACACATACATATATTAAATTCTTTTACACATTCTAAAAAAACAATAAAAATTATATATTCAAAAAAGAAAAAATATATCCATGAAGGTCATACCTGAATTGTCCCAATCCTCATCTTCCGGCAGTGCCAAGTCTATGTCCTCGCGGAAGTCCACCCCTGCATAGGGGTAGTCATCGATCATCACAATCTGTTCCTTGAGCCACGAGAAGAAATCCTCACCGAAAGCCAAACGCTGCGGTCCCCCAAGTCGTCCTACATATTCACTCCATCGAGCCATCCATGGCTCGGTAGGTGGACAGGGGGCCATGGCTATCTGTGGGCGCAACAACAGCACCCTTGCCAAAAAGAAGGTGACTAAGATGCTCCCATACCCAAATTGAGAATTCTCTCCAAGCCTACACTTGTTCACTTGCTCTTTGAGGTTGGTCAATACTGCCTCACACCAGTTGAATACTGTTCCTACCATACAATCCACTGCAATATTCATCTGTGTATGGGATGCCTGATGGGGACCCGTGCTCCCTACTGCACATGTGATGGTGAACAACACGGTTTTTATAGGAAGTTCTATAATGTCTTTAATGACCACCTTGTCGCTTTTCTTCCCTGAACCTTGACGGCAATAAAGAGCAATTAAAGCATCTGTGCTCGCCTCCAAGGCTGTGAACCCAGTAAAACTCACCCGGGATCCTCTTTTTGAGAGGCCCGTGAGGAAATAGATATCCTCGAGTTCAATCTCGAGGATGTGTTCTCCCACTCGAAAAGCTTGAATGTCAGGGTCCCACATTTGAATAATGTGGGTGAGAAGTTTTTCCTGCTTACGAATACCTTTGGTCTTGAAGAATTTCAACAAACCACATTCCCTCAGTGCAGTCACAGTCCTTTGGTCATTTTCGGCCAACAAATCATCCACCTCATGCTCTCTTTCTTTCCAATGGACCATTTTGCTCCAAACAAGTTACAAACACCTGCAAAAGGTAATAGGAAACATTCAGTAATCATTTAACAACTTGATCTCAGCTAAAACTTTGAGAAAAAGTAATTTGTTTTTCAGCTTAAAATTCGCCTATATCGCGCCTGGAGGAATTTTGACTGCACGGTACTACGTAGTACCACGCCCCGTCTTAACCTTACAGCGCGGTACTGTTGCACAGTACCGCCCTTCTCGATATAGCGCCTGCGCGGTACTATGAACGGTGAAAATTGCCTAATAGGGCTTGCCCAAAAAAAACAAATTCCTACTGAAAACAAGTTATCCATACATGAAATGAAAGAGGGGCTTGAAAGCTCTTACGTAGCGCAGACGGCTGTTGAAACGGTGCCCCGAATCTCCAATTATGAACTCTTGAAATTTTTGTTCCTCAAATGGGTAAAATCTCCTCTTTTGGTAAATGCACAAGTGAAATGGTAACTTTCTATATTTACCCATCCTTTATATGGGTTTTTCACTTATTTTTTACTCATTATTTTATCTGGTCAAAATAAAACCCGTTTCACATTACTAATATCTGGTTTCATGAGCATTTGTTGACAGGATCTCCTTTAAAAAATATTCACATTGGCGTTCATTTATTGTTTGACCTTCATTTTGAGCCTACTTTATCTTTTTTGTGCTCTGGATTAAAACTTGAAAAAGATTCCAAGCGCTTTTACACCCATGTCGTGCTTGTCAAACTTAAGTAAATGGTGTCGAGCTTGGTCAGCTTTACTCATGCTTGTTAAAAGATGAAGAAAGTATTATCCTAGTTGTATTTTATTCTCTTTTCGGACCAGAATAATTAAAAATTACGAAAAAGACCATTGGAGTCCATAGTTAAGCTCTTTTCAGACTCCCTAAAATTGAAAAGATTGCCAAGTGATCTTGACTCTTTCACACTTGTAAAAGTATTTGAAAGGTCGTCTATTCGGTGATAGGTTACCCCTTTTTCGGCCCGTCTAGAATATTTACGAGAAAGGTATACCTCGATCAATTTTTGGCTGGGAGAGTTCTCTTGGGAATTGTTTTACACTTTTTCGGGATCGAGGGACTAAAATTACGAAAAAGTACACTTTGGAGCCTCCTTTAGGTTTTTCAGGTTCTCTAAATGTGAAAAACTACCGAGTTTTCCTTCCTTGGACTCATTAAAATTTAACATCGAAGGACCCACTTTGGGACGAACCCCTCCTTTCTCAGGTTCGTAAAACATGTGAGATTGGACTCATCTGTGAGATGAGCTATACCGAGCATCTATTATCCTCTTCATGCTCAAAAAACAACAAAGAGGTACTCGTCTATCATGTCGGGGGAATATGGGGAACAAGTCAAGTTTGTTTTGGCAGCTTGTCAGTCGTTACCTTTGAACATGGCATGCATTTGTCCCTTGTCTTCTTTGGGTATCTATTTTTCGCTGAGTTATAGTCATCATCATGAGTCGTATCTCTGGCCACAAGCCTACTCGTTCGGTGTCTATCCTCTGCTATCAATAACCCCTGCTGCCAAGTCCTGTTACATGTCATTATATGTTCAAAGGGTTGCATTGTTCAGAGTCATTCATTGTGTCAGACCTCCGTTGTGTCAGTACATACTCCATTGTTTCATCATACTATACTATCTTTCTTTCCGATTTCGTGTCGATGATCTGGAAATCATTATGGCCCACCTTCAACGAGTCTATCCCCGTCGACCCCGAATCACTATCTGGGAATTAGACTTATGGATCAACCATTAGTACCTTGGTACCTGCATGCCTCAATGGCAGGTTTCCTCGTGTTTGACAGTAGGTTTACATCATTGACCTCTGATCGAACGATCTCTCGAATGCTCGACATCAACTCATAAATTCGCATTTCATTGATATGTACTATAGATACCTTGGGGATGTACTACAGATACCTTGGGGATTATCGTCATCATTGGTGATTTCCCTCGCATTTTTAACGGTTCACATCATTAACCGGTAAACAAATGGTTTCTACCATGTTCGACTTCAACACTTTGTAATCACATGGCTGGTTTCTACCATGTTCAACTTCAACAATATGGTTAGCAATATGCTGCCTCAAATTTGGTTGGCAAGTGCTAATCTCTGCCACATGCATTTCACGTACTTTTCTGCTGAGTGCATCAACCACCTTGTTTTCTTTCCCTTTTATGTGTTTGATTTCAAAATCAAATTCACACAAAAATTCCAACCATCTAGCTTGCCTAACATTCAAATTTGGTTGATCAAATAAGTATTTCAGACCACAATGGTCTGTCCTTAACTCAAATTTCCTACCCATTAAGTAATGCCTCCACATCGTTAAAGCATGTACTATGGCTGCAAGTTCTAAATCATGAGTAGCATAGTTCTTCTCATGCTCCTTCAACTTTCTTGACTCGTAGCATACCACATGGTTGTCTTGCATAAGAACTCCTCCAAGTCCTTGATTGCATGCATCGGTACATACCACAAAGTCTTTTTATGGGTCTGCGATTCTCAAAATTGGTGCACTCGTAAGAAGATTCTTCAATCATTGGAAACTTTCCTCACATCTTGGTGACCATTCAAATTTTATTCCCTTCTTTTGCAAAGAAGTGATCGGGTTTGCGACCTTGGAGAATCCTTCAATAAACCTCCTATAGTAACCAGCAAGGCCCATAAAAGATCTCACACCTGTCACATTCCTTGGAGTTAGCCATTTCATAATGGCTTCAATCTTCTCAGGGTCCACAGATATTCCTTCGTCTGAGATAATGTGACCCAAATAATGAATTCTATCTTTATAAAAGTCACATTTGCTCAACTTTGCATACAACTTATGTTCTCTTAGCAATTGCAATGTCCTTCTCAAATGTTCTTCATGCTCTTCTTCATTCTTAGAATAGATGATAATGTCGTCTAGAAAAACAAGAACAAACTTGTCCAAATACTTGCTAAAAACACTATTCATGAGACACATGAATGTAGCTGGTGCATTTGTGAGACCAAATGGTACCACTACAAACTCATAGTGTCCATAACTTGTTCGAAAGGCTGTCTTATGAATATCTTCCTCTTTGATTCTTACCTGGTGGTAACCTGACCTTAAGTCAATCTTTTAAAATACCTTTGCTCCTTTCATTTGATAAAAAAGGTCACCAATTCGGGGCAATGGGTATTTGCTCTTCACAATGACCTTGTTCAACTTCCTGCAGTCAATACATAATCTGAGTGTTCCATCTTTCGTTTTCACAAATAGAATAGGTGCTCCCCATGGGGACACACTTGGCCTGATATATTTCTTTCCCAACAACTCTTGTAATTGCATTTTCAATTCTTGCAATTCCGGTGTACTCATCCTGTATGGTGTCTTAGACACTGGTGATGCTCCTGGTACAAGTTCAATTGTAAAGTCAATGTCTCTCTTTGGGGGAAGTCTGTTATACCTCCATATTTCACAGTGTCGCATCTTCATCATAAAAAAAGTCGACAACACTTCCCCTACTGCTTAAAACACCCAGAAGAGAAAAATGATGAGTGATCCTTGAAGAAAAACCTATCCTGCCAAGAATCAACCCAACTGAGACTTCATATACCTACACTACCGCGCCTTGCCCTAGCTTACGTGCGCGGTAGTCCCCACTACCACGCTATGCTCTTTCTCTGCCACGCGGTACTACCGCGTTATGCTCTGTTTGAGAGGAGAGATACTCTTTTTTTAGCCTTTTTGCCATGGCTTGTGGGATCTTGATTTTCGAGATATTTTTGAGGATTGGCGTCCCTGATTCGATCCTAACTCACTTTTTGTGATTAGTAGGTCTGATCCACTAAACTCTCCCAGGATCCACCCTTGTCTCTTGTTGGTTAACCCTACCACACACCAGAAGAGAGAGGCATTCCATGAGCAAAGGGGAGGACTCTTAGAGACATCAAACTTATGATCTTGAAGCTTTGTGGAGACAGCTAGACGAGGAAGCACTTGGAGCTGGAAGTTGGCTTGGATATCAAGCAACTATTGTCAGTGACTTCAAGTTGGTAATAGAACATAACTTGTCTTGTTTCCCAAATCACATGTGTTGATTTTGTTTCAATGATATGATTTGTATCTATTGTTGATTTAGATCCTAACTCATATTTCAAGTTGCTAGAGAATCGTATATGCTTGTATCTTGGTTTCATTTTGACAGGTTCATTTGCAAGGACTTGGAAGTTGGAGCAACCATAAAGACAAGCAATTGGATTGAAGGTTAGTTAGATCTCTTCTGTTTCTTCCAGCAGTTGAATCTTGAAATGTCTGTTTAGATCTAGGAATTCAAGGTAGCATTTGTTTAGTTTTGTCTTAGTTTAGAGTAAGTTAAAGTCTACTTTAATCTAATAGAATTTCTACCTATCCGTAGGGAGAAAATTCTACATACAAGAATGGTGACTCCACTGGTTTGAACCCCATTTGATTGATTGATCTCACTTTCAGCCTTTTTTTGATTGTGATTCTTCTTTCTCTTCAAACTAGTATTGAATTTTGGTCTCCTTGACCTTTATTCTTCCCTCCTCTCTATATTTTTCCTCCCTGTGTGATCAGTGAGTCCTCTATGTCTGCAACAACCCTGAAAAATTCAATCTTCTTTTCAAAAGTTGCGCTCTTTCATACTTTGCAACAGTACCACGCCCCCACCATTGCCTACAGCGTGGTAGTACCGCGTATCCTGCACTCTTACCAGAGCGGTACTGTACCAGTACCGCGCTCTAGTCTTCTTCTACCACACGGTAGTGTCTGCATATTTTCAATTTTTTCTTGCCTGCCTGGTTTCCTGTGTCATTTTTTATTTTCTCTGCTTTAGTTGGTGTTTTCTATTGCCTATTACTATCCTGTTCATTACACAGTCTTTGTGGTGTGTTTATTCCTTTTGTGAGCTTGATTATTTTGTGAGTTAGTGGCATTATTTGCACATTGGGTCACCCCTTCATTTTGATTGCATTGGCTTGATCTTCTCATCACAACCAGACCATCACTATTGTTCTCTTTTATTGAATCGTGTAGCTTTCATAGTCACATTGTTTCCATTATTATCATTAAAATATATATTGAAAATTATCATTGGAGAACATTTGTTTTGTTTGGATTGAAATGGTCTAGCGGTATTATTGTGCATTAGGAAGTGAACCATTGAAATTTGCCACAGAAATTCTCATTTTTTGAAGCATCTTAGTTGTAAAATCAGTGAATTGGAAAGAAGTGTTTATTTCAGTTTTGCTCTATTTACAAAAAGAAAACAAAAAAATTTGGTTTTTGGTTTTTAATTGCTTGTGAAAGTTTCATGCATTTATGATCGAAGAACTCTCTCTCTTCCATAGCTAGTTTTCATCGAATACAAGGCTTACTTCGATTCATTCTCACTTGCATGGTTTGGGTCGTCACAACACCACCAAGTTTCACGTCCATTTACCTGATTGAGTAATACAACCACTAAAATTAATCTCCCTAACTAAACCAACATTAACCTCACTTGAGGAAATCAAAAGAATTTGGTAGTTAGGTAGGACACCGGGGATAGGAATCAAAATAATTCCCCCTTGTCATTTTCATCTGAAACATAGTTGTTGTCCTCTTGGGAACTAAAATCCTCTAGTATTTATTGACACAGTCACAACCAGTTTATCGAGGTGCCTCCTGACTGTTTTTAACTTTCAGGGATTAAACCACCGCGAGATTGAGAACCGGATGGACTCTATGGAATGCCGCACTCCACTTAGCCCTAAGGCAACATCGATCATTGTCTTCCTTGTAATTCATAGTAATGCAATGTAACGCCCCCTTCCATCGTCAAAGGCAAGGAAGGGAAAACGTTAACAACACAGGGCTTCCGTAAAGGCTTAGCCCCAATACTGAGACCCATAACGCATGCAATTTTAAAACTTATGGGTGCAGACATAAATCCAAGAACTACACAGCGGAATTTAACTTCACATATGCACACTATTTCTTCATACATGTAATCAGTCATTAAATATCACATTGCATAAAACATGATGCATTTCATTTATTTAACAGGAATAATTAATCCTTCAGATTGAATGTGTAGCAGAACACAGAATGCAAGTAATTTAAATCACAAGAACACTTATCTTGAGAAGTTGATGTCCAAACGACTGGCTATGGAAGGGCAACGTTCCTCCCAACCGTAGACCTCTGTCCAGCTTGTGTTCTTTCAGCTGAGAGGTCACCCCCGAGCTGGGCTGTGTATCCACTAAGGAGGACTAGCTGGGTTCACTCATAGCCATGGCTTCAGTCAAGCATCCAAGCAGATAGAGGAGGGTAGTGCTAAGCCAGTGAGCTCAACCACAGAGCTACAGGCATCTCAAGTGAACTCAACAGTTAGGCACCCACATTACCTACCACATCCAACACAAGGAAGATCCCCTTCTCTGTTACACAGTCCCTCAGGAAACTCTTCCCTCCAGTGCTCTTCAGGATGGGCATAGAAAGGTCCAGCTGCTGATCCTTGAGATCCTAGCCTTCACTGGGTTTATCAAGCACACCCAACCTCTGCATAGTCAATCCCAACTTGATTTCTCTCTGTTCTGCTCACCAAATACTCAAATCCGTCACTCGTTTTCTGAGCTGCAAAAACGGGGTTTTTCCATTGATTTCGGGGTAGCTAATGCTCCCAAATTCGCCCCAAGGTTCATGCTATTGGATCCCCCATTGGATTTCCCTGTCCCATGCCAAATCTGGACGTTTTTGGTCTTTCAAAAACTGGGTTCTCTCAAGGTCGCGATTTCTGGTTTTTCCTCACTGCTGGCCCCCGTTTTTGGATGGGAATGATGCTAGATAGTTTCACAATGGAATGGGGTGTGAATCAAGCAACCTCCCATGAGGTTGAGTGACTTCTTGCCCAAGCAATCAGAGCCCATGTCCACCCATACGAATTTCAGGGCTGCCCATGCTCCATTGAAGCCATGGGCTGAAAATCTCAACCACCTTCTTACAACAGGCATTAATGTCACCTAAGGAAGTCAATGGGTTCTCATAATGACAAATGGCAGCCTAGGGTTTAATCCCATAGCCCCCTCACCACTCCCTAGTGGATACACGTGGCCCCTTCTCATTCGTTGCCTCCATAGCCAGTTTTTGGTATTTTATTTCAATATTAAACATTTACATCAATTTACAATATCCCATGGCTTAATAGCACGTGGGTAACAAAATATCAAGCGTGTCTAATTTAAATAAAATCCGAGCATAAACTAGCGGGGCCTTGGCCTTGAGCTCCACGCTAGGGAAACATACATCGCGTATTTACAATATTTACATTAGAGCCAATATTTCCTAAGGGTTCAAAATTGGGGTATTACATGCAAGGGTGATAAGGCGGAAGCACCGAAAACCTTTTCAAATGTGTCATGAATGAGGTAGCTTAGTGACTTTTCTACTAGGGCTCTTTTACCCAGGATCCCTTTCTGTAGAGGGATATCCTTCTCATATTGGTCTCTCACGTTGTATTGTTCGACTTGGATTTCATCACCTTGCGAAGGATACAGCTTGTTGATGTCTCCAGCTCTTAGTTAGGAGTTTGCTTGTTATCTCTTCTTTATAGAGGGTCATTTTTCTTTTTAGTGACTGCTTGTTGTCATTCTGGCCATTATTTTTCTCAGCTCGCTTACTGAGACATCGGTCTCAGTATAGATTTTAGAGCTTGATTTTTTGGCCTGCGAGCCTTGCTTTTTATAGCTCCTCTTTTGCACACTCGGCTGCAGTATAGTTTTTGAGTTCTTTGTTACGAGACTGCCCCCTGATTTCATATTCCTGCCATCATGTGAGAACCACCACAGAGATCACAATGAGTACAGGGCAAAATCCCTCCACCACCACAACCACCACGGACCTCCGGTCCACCTGCATCATGTATTCCCGCTCCTCCTGGCCGCGGTGCTGGTCGAGGGAACATTCCACCGCTGATACACACTACATCTTCAGTTCCGTCTGTAACTGTTACTCACAGCACAGTCTCAGAATCTCTTGCAGCTTCTGCAACCACTAGTATATCTGAGATTCCCACTGTCACTTCACCCACTGTTATTCCAGATATATCTGTCACAGTGGACAACATTACAGTGGCTGAATCTAGTACAGCCCAAAATACTAGACCAGAAGCCATCCTCCTACCTGATGTCAACACCTCCCTTCCACCAGAAACTTTCCACGATGACATAGACGGATCTGTTGGCACCACCGAAGGATCTGACCAGGATATACCTGGCTTGATTTCAGTCTCAGGCGGGTACATCAAAATTATTGAAGACACTCAACTTCCTGACACACCTTTTGAACCTGATTATGGCTTTATCACTTCCCAAGCGGAGCTTCCTCCTGTTATCACCGTGCCATCTAGTGTTCATCCATAGGAAACCAGTTCTTCCAGCAACGTACCTCGAATCGTATCTATCCCCAACCTCCCTCTAAAACATGAGATCATGGCCTCCATTCAATCTATTATGGTTAGTCTAGCAAATTCCACGTTAGCGTCGGCACAGTTTAAACGCGACACAGAGAAAATGCTCTCGACAGCTTCCAGATATCCCCCTGTTACCCGTCCTCTCGACTATCGGGATCCCAACATCCCGTCTAGCACAGAGTTTCATCACTCCTATGCAGACAGCCCCGGACCTTAAGACGTTACTATACCTATGTTCCCGTCGGACCCCGAAAACCCTTTTCAGGACAATAACCCGAACCTAGTCTTCGATTGTCCTCTTATCATTGAACACACTATGGACGATACCCCCGATACCCCTCGGTTAAATTCCCCACATTTGCTGCCATCACCCAAGTTTGGCACACATTCTATGAGGGATAACCCAGTTTTTTCTACGTCCTCTCCTGTCAGATATGGAAGACCCCCTCCACAAATTGACACTTTTGGCGTCGTTGGCCAATCGACACTATCATATTTGGCTAGTGGCGGACGAACACCAAGTCATACTACTAGATCTTCCATTTTGATCGGAGGTTCACCTTCGGCCACTATCTACACTATCTTAGGAGGTGGACAACCGACTGCCACGATCCCCAACTCCAACAACCAAACTCCTCCTGGTGGGCCATCAACCCAACCAGCTTGAGGACAATCCTTTGTTGGGGACCCCATTCCTAGTCAACAACCTCCTCCTATAGGGCCATCTAACCCATCTGCTGGAGGGAAACCCATCGACACCATCCAACAACCCTCCCAACCAACAACATCTGCTCAGTATGGTATGTACAACACACCTGGCAGTGGACAACCTTATACCGGTTTTCCAACCGGGCCTCATCCTCAACATCCCCCGTCAGGTACACTTCCTTCTTGGGAACCTAAAATCCCACACAGTGGAGGGTACTCATTATTTTGAAACTGGAACCCAGTTGGGGGGAAATCTCAGATTCCCCCCAACTTGAACTCCGGCTTCCCTTATCCTTCGGCTACTACAACTCCATGGAACCGATCCCTGCAATTTCCACACGTTCCTCAAGGAGGAACGAACCTTCCATGGACACCACTGTCGCAGCCACCCCCCAACCCTGCTATGGGAAACCCCCCACTTACTCAATATAGTGGTAACATCCTTGGAACACAACAACTACAGGGAACTTTTCCCCAATCAGGAGCAGCAACCATCGCTGGGTTACAGCAACCCCAGGGTACCATACCTACCATCCCCACTCAGCAGAACATCCACCAACCGGTTACCAACACTCAATCGGTTAACCATATGACCTACTACCCACAGAACTTCCAACAGTACCCCACGGGAAACACATATGGGTATAACACGCAACAGTATGCTATGCAGGGCCCCCTAGGTTTCTCTGCATCATACAATTATTACTCATACCCGTAGATTAATCGTCAACTTCCCTTTTTGGCCACGCGAGACTTAGCTGATTTGTAAAGGCTCATTAACGATCCCATATGGCATGAACCTCACTGGCCACCCATTCCAGCCAAACTTCCATCGGACATTCCTAAGTTTGATCCTAAGCCCGGGGAAGACCCCAAGAACCACGTAATGACCTTCCATCTTTGGTGTTCATCCAACTCCTTGATGGACGATTCTATTCGACTACGGCTCTTCCAGCATACGCTTACCGGCACGGCAGCAAAATGGTACATCGAGCTGCCGCAAAACTCTTTCCACGATTTCAACACCTTAGCTATGCATTTTCTGACCCATTTCCAACACCCCATCCGGTACGAGACTGGAACAGAACTGTTAACCTCACTGCATCAAACCACTTCTATGCACATTTTGGATCACATCCATGAGTGGCATCGACGATGTAGGATAATCAAGACACCCATTCCGGATCAGCTATTTACTGATTGGTTCACGAAGTCATTTCTGCCTGCCATAGCTAGGGATATCGCTATGCACGGGCCGGTCACAGAAGAAAAATCCATCTCGGTAGCTCAGTACATGGATTTGGTATACACCCAATTCGGCACTTTACATGAACTTCTTCCCCATGCCGCCCGCGTTATCACCGATCCAACGAAACCTACCACTGAACCCCCCATTGATGGTATTGTTGGTTCAGTCAAGGCCCAGCCTACTACCAACTCGATGGGGCAACAAGATTCTGCTTCCCCCGCTCTACCTCAGGTTGCTTCAAAAGCTACTACTTCTCCTTCTATCTCCTCCAAAGTGAATGCAGTTCAATCTACGTCACAACCATCCGGAGGAAAGAAGAAGAACAATCGTGGTAAATCCAAGAAGAACCAGCAGGAGAATCCCAAGCCACAAACCACCCACAACGACTCAAAACCAAATCGAAAGGTTAAGTTTCCCTACCTGATTTGTCAAGATAATCACTACACGCGTGACTGTCCCTACAAGGACGAGGTCAACAAATTCGTTAAAGGATCCTTTCGCCCGACAATGTTAACTGACCCTTTCCCTCAGCAGCAACAACAGATGGTTTCCCAATAAACCCCACAGGGGGGAACTCGAGCAACCCAACTCGCGGAGAGATGTCCGCAAATCATGAAATCCTGATGATGAGTAATGAGGAGATTCATATAACCACTCGTTCAAAGACATATGAGAACCCTCCAAGTTTAAACAAACAGTCAGAGATAGCTAAATGCAAATCTCCTGTTCAAGATCCGACTCCTACCCCACCCCCTACCGGTCATCTCCATATCAAGAGACCGCTTACGGATACAGTGCTATGCCCACCCAAGAAAACCATACGAAAAGCGACGTTTAATCCCAATGTACGAGCTGCCCAAAATTACAACATTGTTGAGGATTTAGCTCAAGCACCTTGTGCCATGTCGACTCTCGAGGTTCTTCAACACTGCCCCACGCAGTGTAGAACCTTACTTTCAGCACTGGGGGAAATGGACCCAGATACTTCAAACACTGTTATGTTTAACTTGGAGCATGCCAAACCTCAAATTTATCACCAGTTAGCCTTCCAGGTTCATACAAAAATCTGTGGAAATAGCATCCATCGCACTGTTTTAGATGAAGGTGCCTCCATGTCAATCATGTCTTTAAATTGTTGGAGAGCCTTAGGCTCACCTGAAGTCACGATGTCTCCCACTACTCTCAGGGAATTTGATGGACACAGTTTTCAACCTTATGGACTCATTCCCTCAATTGGTGTTGAACTCGGGGGCAAAACAGTATCCGTACACATTGAAGTCGTGGATGCACCATTAGATTACAATCTTCTACTTGGTCGGAACTGGTTTTACGCCATGACTGCCATAGCATCTACGGTCTTCCGGATTGTGCAATTTCCTCATGAAGGGAAATTTGTCACCATAGATCAACTTGATTACTGTATCCCAGATTCTCATCCGAACTCCACCAACACCATCCCATTATTGGATCAACCTCGGTACCGGTTGCAAGACA
Organism: Larix kaempferi; assembly: GCA_027924585.1. Taxonomy (NCBI): domain Eukaryota; kingdom Viridiplantae; phylum Streptophyta; class Pinopsida; order Pinales; family Pinaceae; genus Larix; species Larix kaempferi. Next base: position 48,149,244 of record BSBM01000093.1, on the reverse strand, counting down.
TTGGCGTTGGTCTTATGAAGGATTCTTCCCTTATTGGAGTTTTTCAAGAACTAGGGCCCCATGTTCAACCAGTCAACATGATTTCATCCAATGTCACCCCTTCCAATAATTCATGGGTGATTCCGAGTCCCACCGAGATTGAAAACTATGGAAACTCCATGCCTTTGAATAGAAACCTCGCAGCGTACGAAGTGATCCAATCAGCAACCGATTGGGTCGACTGTTATACCCATCACATCGTGGCACAGCTCTCGTCTGAGACTCATTCATCCCCATTACTTATCGATCCTCTCAATTTGATTTTTCCCACTGACGAATCAATTATGGAGGTTATGTGCGATGATGAGCCACCATGGGGAGATTTTCATCATCGATCTTCATTTCCCACCATTCAGACGCTTGAGCCCAACACAAAACCCAGTCCTTCACTTGGGATGGCTCAAACCAAGTTTCCCACTTCCCTCAACGAAGTATTTTCCGAAGGAAACTTGGCTAACCTTATGGAAACCACTCCCATAGATATGTCAGTGAAGCCTGGTATCGTGGAAAACATACATATTGGCAAAACATGTACTCCCCTCGAAATGGAGTTCTACACTACCTACTTCAAAACCTTCCGTGATGTTTTTGCTTGGAGCTATGAAGAAATGCCAGGAATGGATCCCTCAATTGTGGTCCATGAAATTCCAACCTTCCCTGGCACTCGACCTGTTCGGCAGAAACTCCAACCCATCCATCCTCGTAACTCAGTCGCTATTAAAGCAGAAGTTGAAAAACTTTTGCGTGCTAGTTTTATCTATCCTGTCCCATTGACAGAATGGGTATCTAACATTGTTCCCATAGCCAAGAAACATGGAACGATTAGAGTCTGTGTCGATTACCGCGACTTGAAAAAAGCTTGTCCAAAGGACAAGTACCCAATGTCGTTCATCGACCAGATCATCGATAACTGTGCCGGGAGTGTCATCTTTTAATTTATGGATGGCTTTTCTGGCTATAATCAAATCGATATCCTCCTAGCGGACCAGCATAAAATAGCCTTTATCTGCCCTTGGGGGATTTTTGCATAACAAAAGTTACCTTTTGGCCTTAAAAATGCCGTTGCAACTTTCCAACGAGCGATGTCGTACGCATTTCACGATATCAAACATATTGTAGAACCATGTCTTGATGATCTTCCCGCTCATTCTCTGACCCGGGATGACCATCCTGATCACTTAGGTGCCATTTTCAAAAGGTGTCGTCGCTACAATATCCATTTGAATCCACATAAGTGCATCTTTTGTGTGGAAGCCGAAAAACTTTTGGGATTCATAATCTCCAAAAACGGGATACACTTATATCCTACGAAGGTAGAAGCTATCTTATCCCTACCTTCCCCTACAAATATTCCAGAACTTCAAAGTTTGCAAGGGCATGCAAAGTTTCTACACCGTTTCATTTGTAATCTTTCCGAGATAACAAAAGGCTATATGAGGCTTCTCAAGAAGAATACTCCCTTTATCTGGGACGACAAAGCCCAATGTTCCTTTGACAATCTAAAGGCAGCCTTAACTAAAGATCCTGTGATCCAACCCCCCGATTACACACGGGATTATATCCTTTATCTCGCAGCTTCGACTTCCACCATCGGTATGGTGCTAGTATAGGAAGGCCACAACAGCATAGAACATGTGGTATACTATCTTAGTAAGAGTCTTCTCGACTCCGAAACTTGTTATTCACATGTTGAAAAACTGGCTCTGGCAACAGTTTTCGCTATCCAGAGATTCTGTCATTACATTCTACTCCGTCGGCCACTGTTATAGCCGACTTCAATCCAATGTATTATATCCTCACGCGTCAAGTGCTTGGGGGAAAATATTCTCGTTGGATCGTCATCCTTCAAGAGTTTGACTTGGAATTTGTCAAAGCCAAGTCCAAGAAGTCTTTGGTCTTTGCTGAGTTGATTTGTAACTTGCCCCATGCTACCGAGCAATCCAAGCCCATCGATTCTCTTCCTGATGAATCGTTGTTCCTCATTAGCACGTCTGATCCGTGGTACAGGGATATTTTATTATATCTCCGAACCCAATGCTTCTGCCCCGACCTCACTCGCGATGAACGTTGACGCATCCGACATCACGCCAAATACTACCTCATAGTCAACAATACCCTTTATCGACGTGGTGTCGACACTGTTCTTCGACGCTGTTTGACTGTAGATGAGGCGGAACGCGTTCTTAATGACTGCCATGCTGGAGCATGTGGTGGTCATCTCTCTAGGATGGCTATGGCCCAGAAAATACTGCGAGCAGGATATTTCTGGCCCACAATTTTCAAAGACTGCATTGAAACGGTCAAGAAATGTCCACCATGTCAATTCTTTCATAGTAAAACATGCTCGCACCCTGTTCCACTCCATCCTGTTATTGCTGTCGGCCCCTTTTCCAAATGGGGCATAGATTTCATGCACTGTAAGCCCACTTCAGCTTGGGGGCATAGCTATGTCATAGTAGCTCTTGACTATTTCACAAAATGGGCTGAAGCGATGCCTACTTATGCTGAGGACAGAAAAATAGCAGCACAATTCATATTCAATCACATTATAGCTAGATTTGGTGTCCCACAATCCATTGTGACCGATCATGGCTCCCACTTCAGGAACCATATGATTGAGGAGCTAAGTGCCAAGTTGGGTTTTCACCTTGAAAACTCAACCCCATACTATCCACAAGCTAATGGCCAAGTTGAATCCATTAACAAATTTCTGAAGCGAATGATTCAGCGTATTGTGGGTACTCATAAATCCAACTGGCACTCAGCTCTATTTTCAACACTATGGGCATACCGAACCTGAGTAAAAAGTGCTACTAGGTTTACACCATTCCAACTGGTGTATGGCCTAGAAGCCATTTTACCGATTGAATGTGAAATTCCATCACTTAAGATAGCCAGAGAGCTACTTGCCCACACCACTTCCGAAGATGAACGATTTCTATACCTAGCCAAGCTAGATGAAACCCGCCGCGATGCTACTTTAGCCAACGAAGCTCATAAAAAACGCGTCAAAGCTTAGTATTACAAATCCATTCAACCTTGGATTTTCAATGAAGGTGACCTCGTACTCACATATGATCAAATGCACGATAAACTCGGAAAAGAAAAACTAGAATCTATGTGGTACGGCCCCTTTGTTGTAAAACGTGTCTTGGAGAAAGGAGCCTATGAACTTGTCGATTGTGATGGCATGCCTTTGGCACGGCCCCACAATGGGCTATACCTCAAACGCTTCTACGCATAAGGTTATCCTACGCGGGATACCTTTTGTACATAATGTACTTAGCTTGTTTTCACTCATCTTTTTGGTGTGCGCATGGACCTCATGTATCCATTCTTACTTTGACTTGTGATTTTATGCGTAGATGTCTGCCTACTTCGGATTCACCGATGGTGCAAGCCGGCATACCTGGAACCTCGCTTCCGCAGCATGGGTAATCTATTCTCCCACTGGCGAGTTGCTATCATCATGAGCCAATTGTTTGGGCCCTGCAACCAACAATATCGCAGAGTATCGTGCAGTCATCGGACTCTTGACGGAGGTTGCTTCCCTTGGAATTGACTCCCTATCAGTCTTTTTAGACTCCCAACTCGTGGTTTCTCATCTGAATCGTGTTTACACAGTTCGCGATCCTATCCTATTTCCTTTATTTCGGAGGGTACGCCTCTTGAAACGATCTTTTAATTTCATTTCATATCAACAGGTACCAAGGGAATTCAATTGTATAGCCGATTCATTAGCTAATTACATTTAGGATTGGCATCTTTCCCATACATAAAAACACATCACAAAAATAAACACACAAGTCATTGTAAATAAATAGATCATAAAAGTAGGTCCATATATATATCACTATATATAAAAGTGTTTTTCCAAATACATAAAGTTTGTGTTTTAAAGACAAAATTTGGGACCTAATCCCATACAAAAATTTGGCTCTCAAAGCCTACATATCGTATACATGCCGCAAAAAGATAAAAGCTACTATCTAAGGAGATCTGGGAGATATATCGTGTCCCTCATCAGATTCCTCACGCTGCTGGTGATAACACACTATAGCTCGAACCACCCTACGGAGGAGTTGGCCAATACGCCTAGGCACACCTACAGTATGCCGCTGGAGATGAAAAAGGATGTCATCCACCCTCATAGCAGGGATACCGTGGGTTAAACCCTGCAAATTCCTCTCTATTTCCTGGACCCCTCCCACTTCATCTTCCTCTTCTTCCTTGTCTGTAGCGGCTTGGTGATCAACACCACCTCGACGTAATGGCGAGTACCCTGCCGGTCTGTGTGGTCCATGATCTACGACATGCACACATACATATATTAAAGTCTTTTACACATTCTAAAAAAACAATAAAAATTATATATTCAAAAAAGAAAAAATATATCCATGAAGGTCATACCTAAATTGTCCCAATCCTCATCTTCCGGCAGTGCCAAGTCTATGTCCTCGCGGAAGTCCACCCCTGCATAGGGGTAGTCATCGATCATCACAATCTGTTCCTCGAGCCACGAGAAGAAATCCTCACCGAAAGCCAAACGATGTGGTCCCCCAAGTCGTCCTACACATTCACTCCATTGAGCCACCCATGGATCGGTAGGTGGACGGGGGGCCATGGCTATCTGTGGGCGCAACAACAGCACCCTTGCCAAAAAGAAGGTGACTAAGATGCTCCCATACCCAAATTGAGAATTCTCTCCAAGCCTACACTTGTTCACTTGCTCTTTGAGGTTGGTCAATACTGCCTCACACCAGTTGAATACTGTTCCTGCCATACAATCCACTGCAATATTCATCTGTGTATGGGATGCCTGATGGGGACCCGTGCTCCCTACTGCACATGTGATGGTGAACAACATGGTTTTTATAGGAAGTTCTATAATGTCTTTAATGACCACCTTGTCGCTTTTCTTCCCTGAACCTTGACGGCAATAAAGAGCAATTAAAGCATCCGTGCTCGCCTATGAGGCTGTGAACCCAGTAAAACTCACCCGGGATCCTCTTTTTGAGAGGCCCGTGAGGAAATAGATATCCTCGAGTTCAATCTCGAGGATGTGTTCTCCCACTCGGAAAGCTTGAATGTCGGGGTCCCACATTTGAATAATGTGGGTGAGAAGTTTTTCCTGCTTACGAATACCTTTGGTCTTGAAGAATTTCAACAAACCACATTCCCTCAGTGCAGTCACAGTCCTTTGGTCATTTTCGGCCAACAAATTATCCGCCTCATGCTCTCTTTCTTTCCAATGGACCATTTTGCTCCAAACAAGTTACAAACACCTACAAAAGGTCATAGGAAAGATTCAGTAATCATTTAACAACTTGATCTCAGCTAAAACTTTGAGAAAAAATAATTTTTTTTCATCTTAAAATTCGCCTATATCTCGCCTGGGGGAATTTTGACTACACGGTACTGCGCAGTACCACGCCCCATCTTAACCTTACAGTGCGGTACTGTTGCACAGTACCGTGCTTCTCGATATAGCGCCCGCGCGGTACTATGAAGGGTTAAAATTGCCTAATAGGGCTTGCCCAAAAAAAAAAATTCCTACTGAAAACAAGTTATTCATACATGAAATGAAAGAGGAGCTTGAAAGCTCTTACGTAGCGCAGACGGCTGTTGAAACGGTGCCCCGAATCTCCAGTTATGAACTCTTGAAATTTTTGCTCCTCAAATGGGTAAAATCTCCTCTTTTGGTAAATGCACAAGTGAAATGGTAACTTTCTATATTTACCCATCCTTTATATAGCTTTTTCACTTATTTTTTACTCATTATTTTATCTGGTCAAAATAAAACCCGTTTCACATTACTAATATCTGGTTTCATGAGCATTTGTTGACAGGATCTACTTTAAAAAATATTCACATTGGCGTTCATTTATTGTTTGACCTTCATTTTGAGCCTACTTTATCTTTTTCGTGCTCTGGATTAAAACTTGAAAAAGATTCCAAGCGCTTTTACACCCATGTCGTGCTTGTCAAACTTAAGTAAATGGTGTCGAGCTTGGTCAGCTTTACTCATGCTCATTAAACGATGAAGAAAGTATTATCCTAGTTGTATTTTATTCTCTTTTCGGACCAGAATAATTAAAAATTACGAAAAAGACCATTGAAGTCCATAGTTAAGCTCTTTTCAGACTCCCTAAAATTGAAAAGATTGCCAAGTGATCTTGACTCTTTCACACTTGTAAAAGTATTTGAAAGGTCGTCTATTCGGTGATAGGTTACCCCTTTTTTGGCCCGTCTAGACTATTTACGAGAAAGGTATACCTCGATCAATTTTTGGTTGGGAGAGTTCTCTCGGGAATTGTTTTACACTTTTTCGGGATCGAGGGACTAAAATTACGAAAAAGTACACTTTGGAGCCTCCTTTAGGTTTTTCAGGCTCTCTAAATGTGAAAAACTACCGAGTTTTCCTTCCTTGGACTCGTTAAAATTTAACATCGAAGGACCCACTTTGGGATGAACCCCTCCTTTCTCAGGTTCGTAAAACATGTGAGATTGGACTCATCTGTGAGATGAGCTATACCGAGCATCTGTTATCCTCTTCAAGCTCGAAAAACAACAAAGAGGTACTTGTCTATCATGTTGGGGGAATATGGGGAACAAGTCAAGTTTGTTTTGGCAGCTTGTCAGTCGTTACCTTTGAACATGGCATGCGTTTGTCCCTTGTCTATTTTGGGTATCTATTTTTCGCTGAGTTATGGTCATCATCCTGAGTCGTCTCTCTGGCCACGAGCCTACTCGTTTGGTGTCTATCCTCTGCTATCAATAACCCCTGTTGCCAAGTCCTGTTACATGCCGTTATATGTTCAAAGGGTTGCATTGTTCAGAGCGTTCATTGTGTCAGACCTCCGCTATGTCAGTACATACTCCATTGTTTCATCATACTATACTATCTTTCGTTCTGATTTCGTGTCGATGATGTGGAAATAATTATGGCCCACCTTCGACGAGTCTATTCCCGTCGACCCCAAATCACTATCCGGGAATTAGACTTATGGATCAACCATTAGTACCTTGGTACCTACATGCCTCAATGGCAGGTTTCCTCGTGTTTGACAGTAGGTTTACATCATTGACCTCTGATCGAACGATCTCTCGAATGCTCGACATCAACTCATTCATTCGCATTTCATTGAGATGTACTACAGATACCTTGGGGATATACTACAGATACCTTGGGGATTATCGTCATCATTGGTGATTTCCCTCGCATTTGTTAACGGTTCACATCATTAACCGGTAATCAAATGGTTTCTACCATGTTCGACTTCAACACTTTGTAATCACATGGCTAGATTCGTATCATTTGCGATTGGGTAGAAGACCCTCAGCGCACCTTTGCATCTTGATTACGTCCAGGTTGCGATGGAAATGTCCTTTGTATTGTCACACAGATCCACTTTTTGTATTGGTCGTGGCTATGTCATTACTGTCTCATGGATGTACACTTGTTCATAGTAGCCATGATTTGTCTACAGTCTATATCATCTCAGTACTCATGGATCTGCAATGTATTGGTCGGCAGCCATGCTTTGAGTCAATTGTTTCCGAGCATGGGGATGCCCGCCTCGGTGGTATATCTAACATTTTGTTTTTGTTTCAGCTCCTTGTTGCTCTCCTCGATGCGATCTCCGCACAATATTTGTAAAGTCTTTCGGCCATCAGTCCCTTCTGACCTCCACTTTAGGGGGCTTCTGTTATACCTCCATATTTCATAGTGTCGTATCTTCATCATAAAAATAGTCGACGACACTTCCCCTACTGCTTAAAACACCCAGAAGAGAAAAATGATGAGTGATCCTTGAAGACAAACCTATCCTGTCAAGAATCAACCCAGTTGAGACTTCATATACCTACACTACCATGCCTTGCTCCAGCTTATGTGCACGGTAGTCCCCACTATCACGCTATGCTCTTTCTCTGCCACGCGGTATTACCGCGTTATGCTCTGTTTGAGAGGTGCGGTACTCCTTTTTTATCCTTTTTGCCATGGCTTGTGGGATCTTGATTTTCGAGAGATTTTTGAGGATTGGTGTCCCTGATTCGATCCTAACTCACTTTCTGTGATTAGTAGGCCTGATCCACTAAACTCTCCCAAGATCCACCCTTCTCTCTTGTTGGTTAACCCTACCACACACTATAAGAGAGAGCCATTCCATGAGCAAAGGGGAGGACTCTTAGAGACATCAAACTTATGATCTTGAAGCTTTGTGGAGATAGCTAGAGGAGGAAGCACTTGGAGCTGGAAGTTGGCTTGGATATCAAGCAACTATTGTAAGTGACTTCAAGTTGGTAATAGAACATAACGTGTCTTGTTTCCCAAATCACATGTGTTGATTTTGTTTCAATGATACGATTTGTATCTATTGTAGATTTAGATCCTAACTCATATTTCAAGTTGCTAGAGAATCGTATATGCTTGTATCTTGGTTTCATTTTGACGGGTTCATTCACAAGGACTTGGAAGTTGGAGCAACCATAAAGACAAGCAATTGGATTGAAGGTCAGTTAGATCTCTTCTGTTTCTTCCAGCAGTTTAGTCTTGAAATGTTTGTTTAGATCTAGGAATTCAAGGTAGCATTTGTTTAGTTTTGTCTTAGTTTAGAGTCAGTTAAAGTCTACTTTAATCTAAGATAATTTCTACCTATTCGTAGGGAGAAAATTCTACATACAAAGTCCCGGAATCTCATGAGGAAAAACATCCCTGAATTCCTGCAATACATAATAGTCCTCTAACATAGGAGTTTCATTTTCCATTGCCTCCAAAACATGGGCTACGTACAATCGACAACCCTTTCTACAGAACTTCTTCAGCTGCATGGTTGAAACCTGCCTAACAGAAGTCACCTTTGGAATTCCTTTTACAACCCATGGGTTTCATTCTTCGTCCATGCATTCAAATGTCTTATTGTAGCAGTCAAGTTTACCCTGTGTGCCTCTAACCAATCCATCCCAATGAGAATATCATAGGGACCAAGTGGAAAAATATTCAGATCTACATAAGTGAATAGCCCATCCATCTCTAATGGACATTTCTCTACTATTTCACTAACTTTTCTCTTGGTTCCAGTGGCTAGTTGAACTAACCATGATTTACTATGCTTTAATTTCTTAAAAGCACAAATCTCAACAATTCTAGGAGTGACATAACTGTGAGTAGATCCAGGATCAATCAAAATAGAAACAGATTGCTTAGCAATCTTACCTTCAACTTCAACTACAGTTGATTGATGATCTGCCTGGTGGTCATCTAGTGTTGCATAGATTCTAGGGATTGTCCTCGCCACTTGACCCACAATTCCATCTCCTTGGATGTTGTGAACTTGATTTGCATTCCCATTCCAGTGCGGACAGTTCCTAAGCATGTGGTCTCCTCCACAACCCCAACATTGAAGTGGTTCTCTTGGCTCCTTTGGATCTCTTGGATTGCCTCCCATCATCCTAGTTAGCTTAGTAACAACCTATGATGGTTGCTTTTGCTAATTTCTGATATGAGGGGGTTTGAAACCTTTCTTCCTTTGGTCAAACTTCTCATTTTTCTTGTCCTTCCATACCTTATGGAAATCAGGTTTGCTTTTGTTTTGATCATAGCAATACTTGGCCTTCCTTATTGCCTCCTCTAGAGTTTGAGGCTCATCAAATTCAATCCTGTCTTTATATGACTGAGGCAGCCCACTTAGAAAACATTGAATTTTCACCTTATCATCTCGAATATACCTGACATACCTCTGCAATTCCCAAAACTTGTTTGCGTATTCTTCCATGGTCAATTGTCCCAATCTCAGCTCATGGAATTCTTTGATCTTGTCATTATAGTACCTATCAGAGAGGTACTTCTTCTTCAAATATTTCTTGAATTTCTTTCACACAATCTTTCTTTCATTGATCTTCTTCACTTGCTTGATGTGTTCCCACCATATAGATTCTCTTCCATTCAAGTTGAAGATGGCGATCCTTGCCTTCATATTTCTAGAGTAGTATTGGACTTGGAAATACTTGCTCATCCCAAAAAGCCAATCTTCAGCTTCTTGACCGAACTTTACCTCTCCATCAAATGTAGGAGGTTTTGCCTTCTTAAATTCCCCATGTGAATTGTTCTTGTGATGTCTTTTCCTCTTACTCCTGTGAGATGGAGAGCTTGAACCTTCAATGGATCCTTTAGAGTCAGATGATCCACTAGAAGATATTTCTGGAGTATAGGTTCTGTCTCTAGAAACCCTTCTTGAGATATTGGACCTCTTGCGGGAATTTCTCCTTGAACTACTCTGACTCCCTTCTCGATTTTCTGATTGATGTCCATGATTAATTTTCCTCTGGATATTTTTCAAACTCTGTAGCATGGATGCATTTAACTGATTCTGCTCTTCCTGAGCTTTAATCATCCTTTCATTATCTTCTCTACAACTCTGCAACACCACCCTTAGGCTCCTCATGGTGGCTGCAATATCTGGGGGAGTCTCTCAATCTCTTCTTTCATTGGATTCTATTTCAACATTTTCAACATGTATGTTTTCCCCCATGGCATCTGTCTCAGGCTCATAGGGATCCTGTGCATCATCCATGATGTTGATATTTTTGGCCCAACCAAGACCAAAACTTTCCAACTGCACTAACTGGATCAGTGTCTTTTATGTGACTATTATTCTGCAAAATGTGTTTATAAACACAACTGTTAGCTGCATTATAATATCATGAATTGGTTGCATGTATATGGGAAAATCCTACATTGACAACTTTGTCCAATCATAGACTTTCTCACAATCAATGATGGTCTCAGGGAGACGACAGGGGTCAAGGGGTCTTGCCCCCTTGTGGCTTTCCCTAATCTGGTGCATAACTTTCATGGTGATTTTCCATTTTCGGCACCTGAAAATCTTAGTGAAAAGTTGTTGTATTTTCCCCGTTTGGTGCAATTTTTAAGGTTAAAATGGTTGCCTCTGGCGCAATTACTAACAACATGCCGGGCGCTTTGGTGCAGGATTTATCTTTAAAATTGTCGCGGGTCCTATCGCCAAGTTTGTCGCCACGCACCGCGCATGGTGCAGACTTTACCCTTAAATTTGCCGCGGGTCCTATCGCCAAGTTTGTCGCCGCGCACCACGCATGGTGCGGACTTTACCTTAAATTTGCCACGGGTCCTATCGCAAAGTTTGTCGTCGTGCACCACGCATGGTGCAGACTTTACCCTTAAATTTGTCGCGGGTCCTATCGCCAAGTTTGTTGCCGCACACCGTGCATGGCGCAAACTTTACCCTTAAATTTTCTCCAGACCGTGTTGCAAAAATTAGTGTTAATTCTGTCGCCGCGCGCGCAGAACTTAACACTAAAATCGTCGACAAAGCCTTTAGTAGAACGCATAATTACTTAGAAAAATTGCAAATTTTCATAGACAGTTAGAAATTTTTCTGGAATGTGCCATTCGTTTCTTTACAGACGTGAGTTACTATATATCAAACTTGCATAAAAGCAGTAAAAGAATGCCAAGAACTTGCATCTCTGAAAAGGGATTTTCTTTTCATTTCAAATTCAACAATCCAACCAATGGATTCACAATCAATCTTCAAGCACCCAACAAGCATGGGCAAGGAAAACTCATGAGCATAAGGGCATAATTCGCAAGCTTTCCTCGCTTTTGAAAACTGTCAATCGACCACATAAATGTTGGTTCATTGTAATTAACAAACATCATTAAGATATGCGGCTGTAACAACCAATTGTTCAGGCTTTCAATCATGAAATGAACACACAAAAACTCATACCAGCCATGCCCAACATTCAATTTCATGCATTCAAAGCATCTTGGACATCCAAGGGACAAGGAGTCATAATTCATCAAGGCCTCAAGCACATGATGCGTTATCTCATATGCACAGCAATTAGCAACAAACAACAACCAACACACAACAACATACCCCATGCACAACACACAAAATCATATTTTCATAATCTGTTGTGTGGATGTCGACCCAACAGCCTCATTGTTGTAACCTTGTGCTCTGATACCATTCTGTAACTTCCCCTCCCATCATACCATCATGGGAGAGAACATCACTCTAATTATGGACATCTAGTCCCATACTTAGTAAACAAACATTCATATAAGGTGAAAATGGACATATGAAAATGCATAAATATTTGAAAACACAGCAGAATCAAGTTCTATTACACATCCATCATACATTCAAGATATTCATGCCATTCATCCATTAAAACAATACAGAATTAGCACATGAAAGTACTTATCTTGAAACAAAGTAGTCACTGAGCAACCAGCTATGCAACTGCAATGTTCCTCCCAACCATAGGCCAGTTGTGCTTATCAATCTCTTGATGCAACTGCCACCCCCGAGTTGGGAATGATTTCTACAAGGAACCAGGGAACAACAAACTCACACATAGCCAAACATACACCAAAATGAGCGAAGCCAATCTACAATTGGGTTTATCAGGCTGCTAGAAAATGGAAAGGAAGAATTGCTAAGCTAGTGAGCTCAAGCACAGAGCCATGGATACCTCTACAAGATCTATCTAGCTTGGCACCCACAATGCCTACACACCCCACTCAAGGAAGTATTCCCTTCACCAATGCACAGTCCCTTGGTCCATACCTTCCAATCTAGAGTGTCCAAGGTCTGCATAGAAGAGTATCCATCCCTCTTGATCTTCTTGAGAGGTTATTTTCCCCCACTAGGTTTATCAAGCCAATTCTGTCCACTACCACTCCAAATCTCTTGCTCACAGGTTCAAACCAAAACAAGGATGCACATAATAGCATAACCACAATTGTTGGGCATGAGAAAAACGTTTCCTCAGTGGGATTTCCAAAATGGGGCTTCTACCAGTTCAGAAAAATGTGGGAAATCCCAAAACAAAAAATGGAAGATGGGGAACAACCCTGGAGAGAAGGAATTGTTTTCAAAAAATCATCCATGGGCATTTTGGGGAAAAAACGACCTCCATCACAGTCCCAATTTGTGGCCCTCCTCTCCCAGCTATTGTACAATACAAAAACGAGCTCCCAAGCATGGAAAATGCAGGAAAAATGGTGAAAAACATGATGGGGAAATCCCAGCTAGCTTAGACTGAGTGAGAGGGAAAAGGCTATGGGTTTAGAATGGCTTTGGGCACCATTTCGTGGGTGTTTTCTTGCCCAAGGAGACCAAATACGATTTTCCAAGTTGGTGGCTTTCCCATACTCAAAATTGACTGCCATACCTCTCCACTCCCAAGGCATTAACTGCCTCAACCAACTCTTGGAAGAATTAAATGATTGGGTGCATAACCCAAAATGGGTAGTTGGGATTTATGGGTTTTCTCAATGAAATGGATTAACACTATGGGATCAAGGGTTTGAATAATTTCCCTCCCTATTCCTTGTGAATTCATGCCCCCATCTCTTTGTTGCATTGCATAGCTAGTTGTGGGTATTTCATTAAAATTTGTATTTACATGATGTATTAATTTACATTGTGCATGTCAAGCACAAGAAGCATAGTCATCTATTTTTAATTTCCGATACATACAAAGCTAAATCGATGGTAGGGCCTTGTCCTTGAGCTCCTCACCATGATTAAATAACAATATTTACATCATTTACAATTTTAATGCAATAGGGTCAAAATGGGGACGTTACAACATTTTTCTGAACTGGTAGAAACCCCATTTTGGGCATCCCACTGTAAAAATGCTTTTCTACATGCCCAGCACTTGTGATTTTGTTGTTATGTGCATCCCTGTTTTGGTTTGAACCTGTGAGCAAGAAATTTGGAGTGGTAGTGGAAAGAATTGGCTTGATAAACCTAGTGAGGGGAGTAACCTCTCAGAAAGATCAAAAGGGCTAGCTACTCTTCTATGCACACCTTGGACAACACTAGAATGGAAGGTATGGCCTGAGGGACTGTGTATTGGTGAAGGGAATACTTCCCTGAGTGGGGTGTGTAGGAATTGTGAGTGCAAATCTAGATAGATCTTGTAGAGGGTATCCATAGCTCTGTGGTTGAGCTCACTAGCTTAGCAATTCTTCCTTTTCATTGCCTTAGCAGCCTGATAAACCCAACTGTGGATTGGCTTGGCTAATTTTGGTGTATCGTGGCTATGTGTGAGTCTGTTGTTCCCTTTTTCTTGTAGAAATGATGCCTAGCTCGGGGGGTGGCAATTGTGCTGAGAGATTTATGAGCACAATTGGCCTATGGTTGGGTGGAACGTTGCAGTTGCATAGCTAGTTGCTCGAGATTACTTCATTTCAAGATAAGCACTCTTTTTTATAAATTCTGCAATGTCTTTATGTAATGGATATCATGAATATCTTGAATGTATGTTAGATATTAAACATGATTTTAATTCCACTGTGTTTCTACATTATGCATGTGTATATGATTTTATCATCCATGAAGTTTTACTTGATAATCATGGGGCTATATGCCCATTTTTAGCATCACGTTCTCTCCATCACACTGATATGATGGAGGGGACATTACATTTAATTTATCAATTATCAATAATAATCCTATCAATATAACTCACATCATTGTGAATGTACATTTATATTAATTAATTAATATTAACTAAGACTTAATCAACTCCTTCGCCTAGTTCCATATTGATTACACCCTAGTTTATAATTAAACTAATTAACAACCATTTCTAATGATAATGATAGTTCTATTATCATCAATTAGCATTATTAACACATAATTAATATTAATCGATCAATTTAATATTAACCTAATTGACATGATAATTGCATTTAACATTTTTAACCCTTAGTCTTGACTAAATAAATTTAATAACAATCAATCAAGCATTACTAATAAATTGCATTAGTTACTACCTAGGTTAACTGTCATGTCCCAAATTTGGTATTGGGTCACAATGGCCTAATCACATTGGCTTTATTCATTAGAGTTTGTCAAATTGATGCTAAAGGTCAAATAATTGCCAAGGAGGAAAATTACTAGTTTCCTAGGTTTGGGGTGGAAGCTTTGGGATTTGGAATAATGGGGATAATAAATGATGTTTGAACATTAGAGTGGCATAAATATTTAATAAAGGAGATAAATAAATATATACAAGTGAAAATCAAAGTGGCATTTCATGATGAAGACACATGGAGGAAGTGGGACCCACATATGGCTAGATTTCCCCACTACATTTGGCATCATTCTCTCACCAATTCGAATTCAAGGTGAATGGTAACATAATTGGGGAAGTCCAAAAGGTATTATTCATGGCATAACTCATCCAAGGTCGAAATATAGAGGAAGAGTAACTCCCATGGAAGAGGAAGAGGCAATTTGGAGCTAGTGAGACACTTGGGCTAGATTCCCTAGCTCTATGACAACAATGATGAAGATGCTATGACACCTATGACACAAATCAGACCTGAGGGCTGACATATGACATATATGACATGTCAGAGCTAAAAATAGACTCCAAGAGGGCGCTCAAGGGTGTTAGGGCAGCTAAGATGCTTCCACATGTGATTTGGTGGAAGTGGGAGACTAGGAATTGTTGTACAAGTGGCGTTCTTTGGAATCTCTTCCCAACTTGAGTTGGCATGAGTCTCTTGGAAGGAATTCGACCCATGGAGGCCATTAGAACTTTATAAATGTCAATAACAAAGAATGAAACCAGCTTTTGATCATTTGTAGAATTTGTAATTGCATTTGTGAAGAGGGAGAGCTAGTGGATGACTAGTTTCTTGCCTTAGCCAATTTCGAGGGTGAAAGATTCCCATCCAAGTTGGTAATTGGAAAGGCCATTCAGACCTTTCATTTGGAGCTTTAATGGAGTCTTTATTTGCAGGTGTAAGCTACAGGGCAGCTCATGGTTTCTTCTATTGCAGCTCACTCCTTCAACCATTTCCGGTTTTGATGGCATATTCTTGATCCTTGAGGGAGGGCGTTTTTGGTGAGCTATTGTACTCTTTGGGGGAGCTTTTAATGCCCCATTTCTTTTGTAATATGAATTAAATACTCTGTTCTTCATCTCCAAAAAGTTTCAGGTCGAAATTCCAAGTAGAAATGTATAAATCTCATTTTTAATGGAAGAACAATGCCATTTCCCCACTACCTTGTTGTGAGCCAATGTATTGATGATGATTTCGAATGGATGGATGATTCTCTGATATATTTGTGGTCAATATAATTCCATGGATGTCTTATACAAGTTTCATGTACTGTACTTGAGCATTTGAAGTATTTTTTACTTAGTTTAATTGCACTGGGAGAAGAAATAGTGCCATTTCCCCAAGGGTCGAATTGGTGATTTTTGCAGTTGAATGGGAGAGGGTTGGAACAGATATAATAATCAATTAATGGTGCAAATGAGACCCTAATAACATCCTTAATACATTCCCTACCTCTTTTCAGAAATTTGAGTGGCTTTGGAGGCATTTGGGAAGCCATTTTCAATACTTACCCCAGGGGGATTTGAACCCCAAATTACTAGTAAAATTGCATACTTGGTCCAGAATCTTAAGAGAGTTTGCAGAGGTATTTTGGTGGCCATATATCATCCCTGAACATCATATTCAAGTCTTAATATCATTCATACACCTTCCTTGAAGATTTGAAGGCATTTGGAGTCAATTCGAGACATAGAGACCAATACTAGTCAAAGGCAAATTACTAGTAAAGTTCCCTACATTGGCCAGAATTGAAAGAGTATTTGCAGAAGTATTTTAAAGGTCCAAAGGCATCCTTAAAACACATATTTATGTTCTAATCTCATTCATATACCTTCTCAGAAGATTTGAAATCATTTGGGGCAAATTTGGGACCTAGAGATCAAACTAGTCAAAGGTCGAACTAGGGAAAAAAAGTGGAAAATTGCCATTTTAATAAACTTCCTAACAAGGGACATTACAGTGGTATCAGAGCATGGTCTTGGCACCTGATGTGGTAGAACATTAATGAATACCAGGAGTCAAAGAAATAAGCCACCACCCTTAGAAACTGAAACTGGATGTACTTTGGTGAAAGGGAAGAAGTAGGAGAAGAAGTGCATTCATTGGTCACCATGAGTAAGGATGAGAAAGGAACCTTAAAGGAGAATGAGGAGTTTAGGAAATTACTTGAACCATCCTTTGAAGACAAGTGGAGACAATACTTTCAAGAGTTCAGATTGTTGCTTAGTGGAATTGGAAGCAACTCGGAAAAAGTAATGAGCAATGGTTCTCTTTTCAAGGAAAAGGATGAAACAATTTATGCCACAAAAGAGGAACCTAATGTAATTGTGGAACATGAGGTACATGTTGATATGCAGGTTCTTGAAGATACTACACTGAAACAAGAAGAAGGACAAGCACTTGTCCTTGTTCAAAGGGATTATGAGTTGCCTCATGGAGAGAGTTACAAAGCCTTGGAAGAGGTACATGATCTCACAATAGTTGGACCAACCAATTATGGAGAAGATGAATTAAATATTTCAATGGGTAAGAGTTGTAAAGAATTAAATTTGGTTCATAATTCCTCACCCCACACTTCTTTTCCAACCACATCACTTTGGGATGAAAATTGGGTGAAAGGTTTTTTCCTAGTGGTGCCACATGAGGGGTATGAAACTCCTACCTCTCCTTTTGATGATGACATGAATGGAGAACCTCATTATTTAGAATTGCAGCAGAATATTGCTTTACCTTATGATGATACATATCCTCATGGATATATGGATGAGACTTCTTTGAGTCCTTTGAATTCTCCTTGTTTTTCCTGCTCATTATTTGGTTCAGATTTTAGTGGAGATTCTTCATTCACTTCTTGGATGAAAGAATGCATGGCGGAATATTTTGATGCATATCACATTCTCTTGGAGCAGCACTATTGGACATGGGATCCTCACCTATGTCATTGGAGCAGATTTGATGGGTCACTTGAAGATTGTATGCACTTGGAAAATGGTGGTCTACATGCTTGGAGGTATAAGCACTTTCATGACTCTTTGATGAAGCATCTCCTTTATGTACATTTTCATTATGTTGTTATGTACTTTGATGATATATATTTTGTACTCATGATGTTTGGAAGAATGCATACAAGAAAATGGGATCCAGGAATCCTCTTATCTGATGGTATGGGTTGGAGAGCACTTTTAATTGTTGGGGTGCAATACAAGCAATGGGACCCTGGAATAATTTTTATCTCAGTGGTTTCATATTTTTTGGGGAAGCAAGCAGTATGGGAGATGGATTCCCCACTTAATAAAGTGATTTTAATCAGAGTAGTGCAGCAGCAAGCATGGTGGTTCCTCTCTAAAATCTTCATGGAAACTCAAAGACTCAAGGTTGGGCAATTCAATGGCAACTTCAAAGAATTATACAGAAAGCAGGTTCTTCAACACCCACATTTAAAATTGCTTGAGGACAAGCAATATTGGGAAGGGAGGATTTGTCATGTCCCAAATTTGGTATTGGGTCACAATGGCCTAATCACATTGGCTTTATTCATTAGAGTTTGTCAAATTGATGCTAAAGGTCAAATAATTGCCAAGGAGGAAAATTACTAGTTTCCTAGGTTTGGGGTGGAAGCTTTGGGATTTGGAATAATGGGGATAATAAATGATGTTTGAACATTAGAGTGGCATAAATATTTAATAAAGGAGATAAATAAATATATACAAGTGAAAATCAAAGTGGCATTTCATGATGAAGACACATGGAGGAAGTGGGACCCACATATGGCTAGATTTCCCCACTACATTTGGCATCATTCTCTCACCAATTCGAATTCAAGGTGAATGGTAACATAATTGGGGAAGTCCAAAAGGTATTATTCATGGCATAACTCATCCAAGGTCGAAATATAGAGGAAGAGTAACTCCCATGGAAGAGGAAGAGGCAATTTGGAGCTAGTGAGACACTTGGGCTAGATTCCCTAGCTCTATGACAACAATGATGAAGATGCTATGACACCTATGACACAAATCAGACCTGAGGGCTGACATATGACATATATGACATGTCAGGGCTAAAAATAGACTCCAAGAGGGCGCTCAAGGGTGTTAGGGCAGCTAAGATGCTTCCACATGTGATTTGGTGGAAGTGGGAGACTAGGAATTGTTGTACAAGTGGCGTTCTTTGGAATCTCTTCCCAACTTGAGTTGGCATGAGTCTCTTGGAAGGAATTCGACCCATGGAGGCCATTAGAACTTTATAAATGTCAATAACAAAGAATGAAACCAGCTTTTGATCATTTGTAGAATTTGTAATTGCATTTGTGAAGAGGGAGAGCTAGTGGATGACTAGTTTCTTGCCTTAGCCAATTTCGAGGGTGAAAGATTCCCATCCAAGTTGGTAATTGGAAAGGCCATTCAGACCTTTCATTTGGAGCTTTAATGGAGTCTTTATTTGCAGGTGTAAGCTACAGGGCAGCTCATGGTTTCTTCTATTGCAGCTCACTCCTTCAACCATTTCCGGTTTTGATGGCATATTCTTGATCCTTGAGGGAGGGCGTTTTTGGTGAGCTATTGTACTCTTTGGGGGAGCTTTTAATGCCCCATTTCTTTTGTAATATGAATTAAATACTCTGTTCTTCATCTCCAAAAAGTTTCAGGTCGAAATTCCAAGTAGAAATGTATAAATCTCATTTTTAATGGAAGAACAATGCCATTTCCCCACTACCTTGTTGTGAGCCAATGTATTGATGATGATTTCGAATGGATGGATGATTCTCTGATATATTTGTGGTCAATATAATTCCATGGATGTCTTATACAAGTTTCATGTACTGTACTTGAGCATTTGAAGTATTTTTTACTTAGTTTAATTGCACTGGGAGAAGAAATAGTGCCATTTCCCCAAGGGTCGAATTGGTGATTTTTGCAGTTGAATGGGAGAGGGTTGGAACAGATATAATAATCAATTAATGGTGCAAATGAGACCCTAATAACATCCTTAATACATTCCCTACCTCTTTTCAGAAATTTGAGTGGCTTTGGAGGCATTTGGGAAGCCATTTTCAATACTTACCCCAGGGGGATTTGAACCCCAAATTACTAGTAAAATTGCATACTTGGTCCAGAATCTTAAGAGAGTTTGCAGAGGTATTTTGGTGGCCATATATCATCCCTGAACATCATATTCAAGTCTTAATATCATTCATACACCTTCCTTGAAGATTTGAAGGCATTTGGAGTCAATTCGAGACATAGAGACCAATACTAGTCAAAGGCAAATTACTAGTAAAGTTCCCTACATTGGCCAGAATTGAAAGAGTATTTGCAGAAGTATTTTAAAGGTCCAAAGGCATCCTTAAAACACATATTTATGTTCTAATCTCATTCATATACCTTCTCAGAAGATTTGAAATCATTTGGGGCAAATTTGGGACCTAGAGATCAAACTAGTCAAAGGTCGAACTAGGGAAAAAAAGTGGAAAATTGCCATTTTAATAAACTTCCTAACAAGGGACATTACATTAACCTTAGCTCGTTTATTAATCAACAATAATTAATTATTATTAGACGATAATTAACATTACTATTCAGTGATATTTCACGCAAATTATAAATATGTAGGCGAGTTATGTAAGTGTAGCTACTGCTTACATACCTCGCATAAGTACACTAACAATACTAAATCACATACATCAATCATAATCATGAAATTTATTGTTCACTAATACATGTTTAACATAGTTTGCAAGGTACAGTCTTTTACCTAATTGCATCTTATTAAGTTACGACAATACATACATTACTAAGTTACAACACATAATCAATCAGGGGTTTTTCCACGCACATAGTTAGATCTTGTTTTCATCTCGACTTCAAGCTACACCTATCTACCTACATCATCTACCTAAATCACAACTAACTTCCACATCCTATCCTTTCCTCTGTTGGACTACCCTGAGGTGTCAAGCTATGATCGGCTCCAGCTAGAACCCATGACGGAAGTGTCGACTACATCGACCAAACTTCCCTAGCAGGAAACCAGTAGTCATCATCACACACCTTGGGGAGAATGTCATAGCACAACCCTCGCATGACTCTGGGTTTCGGGGATAAACAATGGGTAAAGCCTCCACCCCCCTAATGGAACAAGGGACTATTTCTACCCGACATAATAATTGTGTTGCACCTGTATTCAATTTGTCATCGTATAACCAATATGGGTGGTTGAGTTTCCTGAAACCCTACCCCACCCATACATCATAATAAACAACATAATAATCATGCGAAAGTAAATAATGCATCATGTGCATACCATTTATCTTTCAGAGTACATGTCCTCGAGGCTCTCCCACCTCGTAGGATGTAGCTATCACTTAGCCTTGGTAACTTGTAATTCAGTCCTCGATATACAATCTAGAATATCGTGCACAAATCCTCAACATGTACACATACATTTCGTCATAACATAACAACAATAATCAATTCATTATATTCACCATGCACCTGGTATAACATTTATTCGTTCAACAATTAACTTTAACGGTACACAAGTACCCATCATTCATTAACTTGAATGTCGGAGAGATAACTAACACATGATACATATATAACATGACTGCATATCATAATACTAACATCACACACTCACATATATATATCGAAAAAATAATAGAACCATATGTTCACAGTGTCGTCAAACCGACGAAGTCTCACAATCAAGCAAGTACACCATATAACAGTAGTTCAAGTAGTAATGTCAAAACAGGGTATTACATACACCCACCCTTCAGGAAACTTCATCCCAAATTTATGGTCAAAATAGTGTGGGATAATCATGATGCATAGTCTTTGCGTCCTCCTGGGTAGCATACCCTGGGCTATAACGGTCCCACTGGACCTTAGCCTGGTCCACCAAACTGTGCTTGAGTTGTCTAACCCTAATATACATAACGGTTCGACCCTGATGGTCCACTCGTCCGAAACCTGCAGTTCCTTCCAATTTATTTTATAAGACTCATCAACTACATAATGTCATAAAATAGATACATGAAAAACATTATGAGTTTTCTGCAAATGGGGTGGTAGCGCAAGACGATATGCGACGGGTCCAACCTTCTCTAAAATTTCAAAGGGTCCTATGAATCGTGGCAACAAATTTGTCCCTTTCCCAAACCGAATGGTACTTTTGCTAGTCCTGATGCGGACGAACACTGCATCACCAACCTTATATTTTCGGTCAACCCTATGTGAATCAACATAGCTTTTTTGTCTATCTTGAGCTTCCTTTAACTGCTGCCTAATCTGAAAAATCTGTTCTTCCATCTCTTGAATCAACTCAGGTCCTATAATTACTCGATCCTCTAATCTTTCCCAACTCAATGGTGTTCAACATGGCCTTCCATATAATACTTCATATGGGGGCATCCCAATTGAGCTATGGTAATTGTTATTGTAAGCAAACTCTACCAAAGGTAAGTTCTTTTCCCAATGAGTCTGTTGATCCATGACATACATCCTAAGCATGACCTCCATCACCTGATTCACTCTTTATGTTTTCCCATCTATCTCTGGATGGTATGTGGTGCTTAGGTTCAACTGAGTACCCAATGCCGACTGCAAACTTGTCCAAAAGCTAGATGTAAACATGGAATCTCTGTCCGAGATCATATTTTTTGGAAACCCATGGAGACAAACTACTTCATTTATGAACACACGAGTCACATCCATGACACCATAAGTCTCCTTAACTGGAATGAAGTGAGTAGTTTTGGTCATTTTTTCAATGATGACCATAATGGCATCATGTTTATCAGAGGTAAGAGGCAATCCCACCACGAAGTCCATGGAGATAACCTCCCACTTCGACATAGGAATGTTATGTGGTTGTAATAGTCCTACCGGGTGATGATCAGCTTTTACTTGCTGACACTCAAGGCACCTAGCGACGAATTTGACCATGCCGCTTTTCATCCCTGCCCAAAAGAAGAGTTGCTTCATGTCTACATACATCTTCTTTACACCTAGGTGTGTGCAATACACCGCTCTGTGGGCTTCCTTAAGGATAGTCTCTCTAATATCTCCCTTCTTGGGAATATACATCCTTCCTTGATAATGTAACAAACCATCAGCTTCCAACTCGTAGCCTTCAAACTTAGGTCCCACCAGTTTCCCACTCTGGAATGCCGATGTGACCTTTAGGTACCAACTATCCCTGATTAGTTGTCCTAATACTCTTTCCCTCAAATCAACCTTCAAAGGTATAAGATATAAAAGCCTTGGTTTTCCGCTTAAGGCATCGGCTACCACATTCTCCTTCCCTTTGATGTATGAAATCCCAAAATCATACTCACTCATGAATTCACTCCATCGCCTTTGTCTAGCATTTTGGTCTATCTAAGTGAAGATATACCTTAAGCTTTGGTAATAAGGCTTGAGCTCAAAGCTTCGTCCAACAAAGTAATGTCTCCAAAGCTTCAATGCTAACATCACCGCAACCAATTCTAGGTTATGGGTAGAGTAATTCTCTTCATGTGTTTTTAACTTTCTCGACGCATAAGCCATTACCCCACCTTCCTGCATCAACATTGCACTCAAACCTTGCCTTGAGTCATCTGTGCAAACTGTGAATTCTTTCTCCATATATGGCACTCGTAGAATTGGTGCACTCGTCAATACTCTTTTCATCTCGAGGAATGCAACATCGCATTCATCCGTCCATTCATACCTGATGCCTTTATGCTGTAGGGTAGTTATGGGTTTTGCGATTTTTGATAAACCCTAAACAAAAATTCTATAATACAGGGATAACCCCATGAATCTTCTCACTTCATGCGCATTCCTTGGCACGAGCCAATCCATTATGGCCTTCACCTTCTCAGGGTCCACTGAAATTCCCTCACCGAAAATTATATGCCCTAGATAATGGATCTCCTTCTAATAGAACGAGCACTTAGACAACTTACCGTACAACTTGTGCTCTCTTAAGCATGACAACACTATTTGCAAGTGTTCCTCATGCTCCCTTTCATTCTTGGAGTAGATAAGGATGTCATCCAAGAAGACTTGCACAAACTCATCTAAGTATTTTCGAAACATGTATTCATGAGGCTCATGAATGCAGTTGGGGCATTGGTCAAACCAAAGGGTACCACTACAAACTCGTAGTGCCCGAACCTTGTTCGAAAAGTAGTATTAGGTATGCAATCGTCCATAATTCGTAGTTGGTGGTAACTTGATCGCAAGTCGATCTTTGATAAGACTGACACCCCTTTCATTTGATCAAAGAGGTCATCAATATGAGGTATCAGGTACCTATTCTTCAATATGGATCTGTTCAAATATTGGTAATCGATGCAAAGATGAAAGGAACCATCCTTCTTCTTCACAAAAATCACTGGTGCACCCCATGGTGAAATTCTTGGTCTGATGAACCCTAGGTCTAGCAGTTCCTTCAACTGCATTTTCAACTCACAAATTTTTGGGGCCGTCATCTTGTATGGTGTCTTCGATGTTGGATCCGAACCGAGTTTTACTTCGATGGTAAATTCAAGTTCCCTCTTAGGAGGTAACCCAGGTAATTCCTTTGGAAATACATCACTGAAATCGGCTAACACTAGGTACTCATCAAAGAAGGGTCCCTTCTCATTGTTTACCGCTTCAACAATGTACAACTGACATCCTTGTCGTATACATCACCTTACATTCATCGTGGATATGAAATGTAGGGACACCTTCCGTTTGACACCCTGGATCTCGATGGCCTCTCCTTTGTCATCAAAGCAAAGAACTTTCTTCCCATAATAGTCCAAGAAAGCTCGATGTTCCTTTATCCAGTTCATACCTATGATGAGATCATAAGTTCTGAGGGTGGTGACGTCACCTTGACTTGTGTAACACACACCCCAAGATCCATTATGCACTTGTCGGCACTAGGTCCTACCGCTTGCTTTACCCCTGAAGCCATTTCGACTCAGTTGAAATCGTCATGCTCATAGGTTGCCAACCCACATTTTTCTAATGCATATGGAGAAATAAAACTATCTATAACACCAAGATCAAACAATATTCTAAGTTTAACATTATTGACCGTACCTGATGATTCCACCACAGTGGATTGGTGCTCTTCCCGATGGTTGTTTATTGCTGTCGAGATATGATGCTTACTATCCCCACTCTCCATTAGAGCCTTTCCTTCTCGATGCACTGTACCAGATCGAAATTCGGGACAGTCACGCTGGTAATGTGGACCTCCACACCCCCAACAAGCAACCTGTAATGGAGTGGGAAAGATAATGTGCTCATACCTTTGAGAGGGATTCCTCCCCCTAGGACCCCTTCCCCTTCCGACTGATCCTCTAAAATTCCTCACACCCCGATGAGTTCATGTGGCTGACTGGGGCACCGCCCTAGTTGCCACTGATCTGTCTACCGTTGCAACTATTTCTGTAGGTAGGTGGCCTCACATACCCTCCCCGAGGGTAGCTTCGAGGGGCCTTCCCTACAAACCCTTACTACTGAGATTTGAATGACCTGATGGGATTTTCACCCAGCATCTCCTCTGTGTAACGAGTACAATCAACCGCTTCGACAACTGAAGTCGGTTTCCACATCCGTACTTGAGCCCTGATCTTGGTATTTAACCCATACACAAAGCACTCAACCTGGCGTTCATCGTTTCCCAAGTAAGGAACATACTTGACTAATTCCATGAACCTTTATTCATACTCCTCCATGGATAGATGCTTTTGTACCAAGGCATGAAGGGCCCCTGCTTGTTCCTCCTAGTAGGATGCGGGTAAGTACTTCCCTTTGAACTTCTCCAAAAATATTTCCCATGGGACCGTGTCTGGTGTAAGGTGCAACTGCCTTTCTTGGTTTCCCCACCAATTCAAAGTGGCCCCCTTTAGTTGAAATATGGCGCTCTTGGACTTGGATGCCGAAGTGTACTCCTGTAAGGTTAAGCACCTGGTCATCTCTTCCAACCAAGATTTAGCTCGTATCCCTACTCGACCCCCTGAAAAATATGGAAGCCTTATCTTATGAAGCTCCCTTGTGATATCCTGATGCAGAGGTCTCGGTACCATGTTCACTACTACTTCGAGAATTTATTCCCTTTTTGGATGGGCCTCCACTTCTACCTCTGAGGTAACACTTCCCCTCTGTAGTTCCCGTAGTGTTTTTTTTATTGCCTCCAATGAACGCAATATAAGGATGGTATCTAGTGATGGCACTGGTACATTTGGCTCAGGTAATGTCATCGCCTAACCTTGCCCCCGACCTGCTTGAGTCCTCACCATGTTTATCCCTGTAACATGGAATAATACAACAATTAGAATACAATGACATAAGGACTAGGTTACTATTAAAATCATACTCAGACCTACTAGAGTGTGAAATTTTATTTCTTTCTTCACCCGTAAACAGGTTTTACCTGATACTTAAGCGAATTCCTGACTGGGTGAGGGTACGTGGTCTCTACTACTTTTCCTAGCGAGAATCACCATTGTGAGCCACGGGTATAAGACTCGATGTCTTAGTTGCGTGTGGCATCGCATCTCCCTACTGCCTCTGGCAGTCACCAATGACTGCACCCACTGCCAGGTCCACTCTTGGCGCGATCACTGACATGAAACGTTTTATCTTGTTTCCCTAGCCTAATCTTTAGTCTACCTCGGGTTACCTCCAACTCAGTAATCCATGTACGAATTTAAGTTGTGACTTAACCCCACAGCTTGTACATTGATCTATTAGTCATAAAATCGCCCTAACCTGTAGTTTAATTTAAATTTTCAAGTACGTGAACAAGTTAATAATTAATTAAATTTCATTACCTCGTTTCTCATTAATAACTGTTTATTACTGAAATTTCCGCCTTAATTTACCTTAACCCGAACTCCATTAACATTATACTAGCATTATAATGCTTAATTTAACCTTAATTATTAATACTTTAATAATAGCCTAACCTAAGTTTTAAGTCTAGGGTCGTGTTTATTAAACATATCTACCATGGAGTAGAATCAATGTCCTAGCAATCAGCTCATCATGCTGGCCTCTGTGGTGTCTTGTTTTCGATATTCTGTGTTTGTCTTGCCCCTTTGACTATACGTCAAAGTTTCAGCAAGAAGCATTTTCAAGAAGAAGATAAGCTAGTTAGTGTTAATTCTAACTTACCATTAATGTTATCTAATGGTTATGTATATTAATCAACCTAACATATAATTAATTTACTTACGTAACAATTTAATAATTAAATTACATTTAAAGAACATAAACTAATTATTACATTAACATTAATTGCTATCCTAATTATTAATAACATTAATGTTAATTAACCATTATAATAAATAAATTTTCATTATAACAATTAACATTATTTACAAAATAATTAACTTTACCTATTTGATTAATAATACCTTTTTTTTTCTAACCTTAGAATTGTATTAATCTACATGATACCTAAGCAATTAAATAATTAACTTAACCTCATTTCATTCATTAATTGATTACTTAATCATTAAGCTTAATTATTGATTAGGTTGTCTTAATTAATATTAACTATTTATACCCCACATAATTTGTTAACTTAATATCATCAAGTTAACACAAGTTGTCTTAATCCTAATGTATCTCACCCTTATTTATTTCTCTCTACTTAACATCTAAGACACTAATAATTAAGTTTAATCACCTTACCAATCATAATGTAACTACATGACCTAAATTGTTTAACAATTATGTAATTAATAACTATTTTAAAAATTTAAATAATCTCATTTTCTACACCTCCTTATGAGAGGTAAGTATAAATAAATTTAATATAATTAAGTTTAATAAGATAAATTTAAATTTGTAAACTATTATCACATTAAATTAGAAATCACATACCTTTTCTTTACAATTTTAATTATTCAAAAATCAAAACTTATACACATAACCATTGGATTAGTTTCAAATGAAGGAATAATTCAATTCAATTCATTATATATATAATGAGCAACTATACCTTACCCTATAGTTTTATCTATTACAAAATTTCGACATCCATTAAGTATATATGACATAAATAATTAAATTTATTTTATATTACCCCCTTTTTTACTTATTAAACCTAGATTAGCCGCATGTTAAACTTAGATTAAACTTATATTACCCACATGTTCTAGATGAGGCTCGTATGCAGAAATGTGGGTGTGTGCATGACGGCCACGCGGCCGCATGCAATATAAATCCTTAAAATAATCCACCGACCCTTAAAAGGGAAGAACCCTCCCCCTCGACGTCATTTCCCCAGCTATTTTTCTTTTGTCACTAGGTTCTGCTCAATGAGATTGGCACTTGTTTTCGGTCACCTGGTTCTACTCAATGAGTTCGTCACTTTCCAGTAGGATGAGGTCGTTTTGCCACACGTCTCAAGGGTTGGGTAATGGCGAAGAGGGGGGAAACCTCCCTAGTGTCTGCATGCAGTTTAGGAGGAGGAGCTGCCAAGTATGGAAATGTTGGTATCCTTAGAGGAATCACCATGGGAAAGTATGGTTGATGACGAGGTAACTCTCCACTTAAGCGCATGGTGGTTTTTTTTTCTTCTCTGTGTTTAACTCCCTCACACACAGGTCTCTCTACTTACATTCATTTGGTGCTAAGATCCATTTTTTGTTGTTGTAAGGTTATCATATTTTTTTTCAGAGAGTGGAGTGGCCTCCAGCTGGTGCCCTCCACTCTCCCCCAGCTTGAGCTAGTAGGCTTCCCCACGGCTAAGGCCGTAGGCCTGGCTGCTGGCCGACTGCATGCCCAGGCCGTAGCCAAAGGCTTCCTGGATGGGATGCATGCCCAGGATGGCCCATGGTCGTTGGGCTGCGCTCAGGCCGGCCCATGGCCGCTGAGCTGCATGCCCAGGCTAGCCCATGGTCATCGGGATGTGCTTAGGCCGGCCCATGGCCGCTGGGATGTGCTCAGGCCGGCCCATGGCTACTAAGCTGCACGCCTAGGCTAGCCCATGGTCATCGAGCTGCGCTTAGGCCGGCCCATGGACGCCGAGCTGCATGCCCTGGATGGACCATGGCCGTTGGACTATGCTCAGGCCGACCCATGGCCATTGAGCTGCACACCCTGGCTGGCCCATGGCCGCTGGGCTGTGCTCAGAAATTTTTTATTTTTTTTATTAAACTATGTTATAATTTTTTTTATATAGTTTAAAAAAAATTCACATATATATATATATTTTTTTTTCAGCCGAAAAAAAAAACGTACTATTGTTATTCATCGAATCAAATAGTACAAAGATATTCACCTCCTCTAAAGAGAGAGATACATTCTGCATAAGCCATCTCCTCTAAAAGATAGAGATACATTCTGCATGAGCATGAGAGTGGACCCATAGATTTTCTTCAGTTTACATCAAAACATACAACATTATATATATCATCTAGACTCATATCCCTACAGTACAGTAAACTGTAGTAGACCGCAAAAAAGTTTTTTCAAAATTCTTCTAGAAAAAATAAAATTCACCACAGTCCTGGATGCTGGAGTCCATCCACTCCTCCCAAGATAAATATCCTTCAATACCTATTAATGCTCTTTTAGATAATTCATCTGCCTTTCCATTATGTTCCCTGAAAATATGTGAAAAAGTAATCCTTTCCTGCTTATCTATCTCCATTCTGACGCGATTGCACCAATGTGTAAGATCCAATACATTTAATTCAGATTCATTTGAGGCCCATTTTATAGTGACTCTTGAGTCACCAAAAACCAATAAATTAACCAGTCCAAATATATTGGCACATCTCAGAACAACCCAGAGAGCTAAAAGTTCTGCTTTCATATTACTGCCCCGACCACAGTTGAGACATAGAGCAAAGTAATGTTCCTCATTTAGATATATAACACCTCCAGCCGCACACAGCCCATCCTGTGCAGCTCCATCAAAGAAACATATGGGTCTGTTTACAATATAAGAAAAAGGTTCAACCCTTCTGACCACTGCAGGTGAATAATGTTCAGGATAAAGCTTCATCATATTCAAAACAATAATCCCACATGCCACTACATCTGGAACTTTATCCTGAAATGTACATAAATTCCGATAATACCAGAGTTCCCAAGATAGGAAAATAGGAACCTGTATGGTATCTATGGATTCGCGGAACCAACAAAGCAATTCTTCCCCAAAATTTGTTTTCCCCCAAACTTTAGTGATAGAGAGTTTAGTACTGAAAAATTCCCAGACTTTCAGACCGAAGGAGCAATGGAGGAAAAGATGATTGATAGTTTCTGAACTATCCTTACATAAAATACACCATCTAGGTCCCATCCAGCCACGTCTAGATAGGTTATCCCAAGTCTTTAATGTACCCTGGAGAGCATGCCAAAGAAAAACTTTATGTTTCAAAGCCATATTCCACTTCCATATTTTTATATACCACCAGTGTTGTGGATAGATAAATTTCTCCTGCATAATCCTGTCATAAGCATTTTTGGCCGTAACGATACCAGTCCTCTTATTCCCAATCCACACCAATTTATCCTCATGCTGTGTAACGGTGATACCAGCTACTTCCAGAGATCTGATATAGTTATCCTAGGATCTGGCATCTTCATTGATAAGACCGAAATCCGAGGACTGAAGCCACCTCTGTCCAAAATTATTTCTGATACGATCCAAAGTGCAAATACCATATAATTTCAGATAATCCAGAATCTTGTTATTTGGTTGTACAGGATCTATAATACCCAAAATATCATCTCTACCAATCCTGACAGTCTTTCCATTTCCAACAAGCCATTTAATATCACGTAGAATCCATCCTGATGTTTTCATCATCCCACGCCATAAGGGAGAGCATCCCGGACTCAGTGGCATTTCCAGTCTTATCCAATCCACTGGATTCATAATGATATATTTTGCAGAGGATATCCTGGACCAGAGATTTTGATTGAATATGCATCTCCAAAGGCTTTTTGCCCTTAGTGCCATGCTAAAAACATTGATATCCTTTATACCCCAGCCTCCAAATACCTCCGGTCTGGATATCGATTCCCAGCCCGTCATTGCTAAAGATGCCCTGTCAAAACTCCCACTCCACAGAAAGTTGAATATCAATTTCCTGATAACATTTAGAATATATTTGGGTATTTCAAGGAGAGATAGCCAATACACCGGTATCCCGAGAAGCACAGCCTTAATTAGAACTACTCTGCCTCCCACCGAGAGCATCCTATTTGACCAATGTGTAATCCTGGTCTCAAATTTCCGCACCAGCCACCACCAATCTTTGATCTGGTAATTATTAGGTCTTAAAAAGAAACCCAAATACATGAGACCATCCTCTAAAGGAAAACACTTATATGGAAGAATAGTCGTAATACCAAGTCTTATATCAGGGTCCACATTCTGGTAGAAAAAACTGGACTTTGTAGCACTAACCTTCATCCCCGAAATTCTGCAGAAACAATCCAAGATATTTCAAAAGACTCTCCATTCCGCATCCGTAGCCAATCCAGCCAAGAGTATATCATCCACAAAGATTAAATGTGATATAAGACAATCCAAGCCCAAATCTACACCCTTCAGTAATCCTTCCTGTTTAGCAAAATTTAACATTCTGCTAAGAGCATCAACAATCAACAAGAACAATAAAGGAGACAGTGGGCATCCTTGCCGAATACCCCTAGTGCATTTAAAAAATGAGGATGGAGACCCATTGATTAAAATGGCTATGCTAGCAGTTGTTATACATGACATGATCCAATTTATAACAAGTGGGGGCATTCCAATTTGGATCAGGATAAGCCGCAAGAAAGTCCAGTTCACCCGGTCGTAAGCCTTTTCCAGGTCTAGTTTTAACAACATAGCACTAATTCTTCTACTTTTTATATAATGGAGCAGTTCCTGTGAAGCCCCAATGGCATCGTGGATCTGTCTATTGTGTAAAAATCCAAACTGTTCTGCAGTAATGTGATCAGAAAGAGCCCCTTTAATTCTTTGTGCTATAATTTTTGAAACCAATTTATAAGCCAAATTGCACAAGGCGATAGGCCTATAATCTCCAAAGTGTTCCAGTTTTCCTTTCTTCGGTATTAGAGTAACAAATGAAGAATTTAAGGCACCTGAAGTAAAACCCCTCAACCTTGTATACTCTACCATTTGCAGTAAATCATGCCCCATGATATCAAAGAAATGTGTGAAAATCTCCACCGGCCACCCATCGGGGCCGAGACTTTTTTCACCTGCAAAAAGCTTCAACGTGTGTTCCACCTCCTCAAGAGAAACCTCCCTGCCTAGGGCAACAGCCTCATCATCATCAAAAAATATGGGAAAGAGACCAGCAATTTTCAATTGCTCCCTAAGATCACTGTTGCCTTCTTCTTTGTAAATATTCTCAAAGTGCTTAAATGCTGCCAATTTTAAATCCTCACCTCCGGAACAGATATTTCCTTCAGCATCCCTCAGATCCCAAATGGCATTCATATTGCGACGGGCTGAGGCATACGAATGAAAAAACTTAGTATTCTGATCTCCATGTTTTAACCACAATGCCCTGCTTTTTAAACGCCATTCCATCTCCTCCCTAAGCAGAATATCAGCTCGTTTCTTCTCAAGCTGTTTCACCACCTCAAATTCCTCTTGTCTCAACTTTCCCAGGTAATTTTCAGTGTGAGTCTTATGAATTTCATCTTCTATAAGGATGAGGTCCTTCTTGTCAGCATCCTTTCTCTTCTTAATCCAGTCTTTCACCAATCTTTTAACTCTTCTCATTTTGTTGCAGAATAAAACCAAAGGATTTTCCCCCACAACGTCAGCACTCAACCAGAAATCTTTAACCAAATTGCAAAATTCATCCTCCATCAACCAGGAATGATTGAATTTAAACGGAATATTAGATTTAAATCCGTAATCATCAAACTGAAAAAGTATGGGCCAATGATCTGATACCTTATACCCATGTGTCCAGGCCTGGTATCTTTGTAATTTCCCCGGCATGGATTCCTTGACCAAAAACCTATCCAACCTCTTGTGTACGCCTTCATCTCCCCCCCTGCCATTACTCCAGGATGGACTCAAATTTGTAGGCACAATATCAATCAGCTCATGCTTCAATAGAAATCTGTTGAAATAATCCGCCAAGGGATCAAGTCTGGCCCTTCTCCCCCATATTTCCGAAGGAGATAAGGTGAAATTTAGGTCTCCAACAAAAATGAGGTTTTCATCTTGCAGAAGACTAGAATCTGAAAGAGAGTCCCAAAAAACCAGTCGATTCGTATAGGGAGCATAACAGTTGAATACAGAAAAACCAAGATTCAGACCAATACACTGTCCTTTTAACAGAATCCCCCACTCAGTCTTGAAAGAAAGGAAAGAGTATAACAACGGATTCCATCACATATATATATTTTGGTATTAAACTATGTTTGATATAGTTTTTTTTTAAATTTATATATATTTTTGTTTATTTATTTTATAAATAAATAAATTCTTTTTGTTTTAATTCTCTCTCTCTCTATATATATTTTAAAACAAAAATTTTATATATATAAAAAAACAATTTGTTGTAAACTCTTTAGGTTTGTTTTTTGAAATTTCAAAAATTGAAAATTGAAACTTCGAATTAAATTTTCTTAAACAAAATTGATGTAATTTTCATTTAATTTAATTGTAAAGGAATTTTTTTTTGACCATCCATATATGTATATAAAAAAAATCTTGTTTATACGCATACTAAATTTATTTTTGTTGTATTAACAAAATTGATATTTTTGTTGTAAGCTTGAACAATTTCACTAACTCTCCTCCTGGTTTTATGCATGTCAAATACTTCTGCAACCAGTACACTTGCACATGAGTCAAAATTTTGAATTGTTCATCTTATTAACTTCTCTTTTCTTCGTAGTAAGCCCTCTAGTTCCAGATTTGGAACCATGGCTCTGATACCATATGTAGAACCCATGTCCTAGACTTCGGATTTTCTCAATAAAAAATATTCTCTTTTGGTTCTGTTCAAATTTCTATTTTTTTTTAATGTTTTTTTTTAGTTTAAGTGCTTGTAAAATATCATTTACAAGTCTGTAAAAAAAAACATACTAGTTACTATTCTACCATCATTTTCTGCAGCATATATATATATATGCATAAATTTACAATAATAATTTCATGAACTAAAAGTTTCATAATTAATATTTAGAAGGGATTTATACCTGAATGAGAATTACCTGGAAGATAGCTTGGTGTCCCTTTTTAGTTGTTCCTTTTGCTCTGTTGATCCCTTTTGTTGCTTCCTTTTCCCTGTTGTAGCCCTGCAACCAAAATCCTTCCCAAACCCTTGACACTCAACCGACCAAACAAGTATGCCACCCTGCCAATTGGCAAGGTCTCGTCAACCACCCAGCTCCAAAGGTACTCCTTTGGACCTGTGAGCCCAAACCGAGTACAATCCAACCATAGTTTCTCCCTTTTGAAATTTCTCCAACCAAACCCCTTCTCTTCTGCTCTACAATTTTCTCAGTTCTCCTACGAATAAAAACATCCAAAAAAAATTCCCTTCCTTCAAATCCATCCTTGCACTTAACCCTGTCTTCCTACCGACTCTATGTGTTAATTTTTCAAAATTTACTTCAATCTGGTCTAGGATCTTAATTGAGAGAACAACATGTACAACATATCTACATCATATCAGTCGTGGACACAATAATGCAAGCACACAAGAGACACAGAGTTTACTTGGGGAAAACCATAACGGTGAAAAACCCCAATAACTTCCTCAGAGATAGATAGAGCAATGATACAACCCAAGCATAAGAGATAGACATCTCCTATCAGCAGCTTCTCCTCCTCCATAAGTGTGCCACTCTCCAAAGAGTGTGTGATAGAATAGAATGATCAAATAGAGTGCCTCCCGCACTCTATTTATACATGACTTGACTTGCCTAATAACCTTTACTATGTTGGCCTTAATTTAACCACATAACATAATGCTGACTGGGCCGACCCCCAATAGGGTGGTCTAATAACCCTTTGACCCACATGACTTATACAGGGCCGACCCCAACAAGGTGGTCTAATAACCCATCAAGTATAAGTTACGACACTTACAATATAAATGATGACACTTCCGTATAGAGGAATAATAACATCTCTATAGGAATACAATATACATATATGTGAAATACATTTCGAAGTTACATATACATCAACACTATGCTCCCCATTACTACCCTTATCCTCCCCATTAAATTCCAACTAATATGTCAGTCCTCATTTTTTTCCTTCCTCGAGACATGACCACATTCATTAATACTTATCAATACATTAATTAATTAGTTAATTAATTTATAAATGAATTATAAATAATCTTTTTTTAATTCTTGATGCTAATACCATATGTAAAAGTCAACTAAATTTATTAATGCGGTTCCACCACCATTGTCTTTTCAAGTTGACATAATTACAATTTAATTTATGTAATTATCACCCTCATGTTTTACAATAGTTTTTATTAATTAATCTGTATAATAATATATCATTATTTATTATGTTCAACATCCAACTATTTGTAATAATCATTTAATTGATAATGATCTATCAGTTAATTAATTAATACTAATTGTCATCGATTAATTAATAACAACCTAGTCATTTAACTAATGATTAACACACTTCTAATATGCTAATTACCCTTTTAATTATAAATTCAAACTAATTTAATTTATCTATTATCAATAATAATCCTATCAATATAACTCACATCATTATGAATGTACATTTATATTAATTAATTAATATTAACTAAGACTTAATCAACTCCTTCACCTAGTTTCATATTAATTACACCCTAGTTTATAATTAAACTAACTAACAACCATTGCTAACGATAATGATAGTTTTATTATCATCAATTAATATTATTAACACATAATTAATATTAACCGATCAATTTAATATTAACCTAATTGGCATGATAATTGCATTTAACATTTTTAACCCTTAGTCTTGACTAAATAAATTTAATAACAATCAATAAAGCATTACTAATCAATGGAATTAGTTACTACCTAGGTTAACCTTAGTTGATTTATTAATCAACAATAATTAATTAATATTCGACAATAATTAACATTATTATTCAGCAACATTTCACGCAATTTATAAATATGTAGGCGAGTTATGTAAGCGTAGCTAATGCTTACATACCTCACGTAAGTACACTAACGGTACTAAATCACATACATCAATCATAATCATGAAATTTATTGTTCATTGACACATGTTTAACATAGTTTGCAAGGTACAGTCTTTTACTTAACTGCATCTTATTAAGTTATGACAATTCATACATTACTGAGTTACGACACATAATCAATCAAGGGTTTTTCCACACACACAGTTAGATCTTGTTTTCATCTTGACTTCAAGCTACACTTATCTACCTACATCATCTACCTAAATCACAACTAACTTCCAGATCCTATCATTTCCTCTACTAGACTACCTTGAAGTGTCAATCCATGACCGGCTCTAGCTAGAACCCGTAAGCGGAAGTGTCAACTACATCGACCAAGCTTCACCAGCAGGAAACCACCAGTCATCATCACACACCTTGGGGAGCTCACCATAGCACAGCCTTCCCATGACTTTGGGTTTCTGGGATAAACGATGGGTAAAGCCTCCCACCCCCTAATGGAACAAGGGACTATGTATACCCAACATAATAACTGCATTGCACCTATACTCATTTTTTCATTGTATAACTAATCTGGGCAGTTGAGTTTCCTGAAACCCTACCCCACCCATACATCATAATAAACAACATAATAATCATGCGAAAGTAAATAATGCATCACTTGCATACCATTTATCTTTCGGAGTCCATGTCCCCGAGGCTCTCCCACCTCATAGGATCCAGCTATCACTTAGCCATTTTAACCTATAATTCAATACTCGACATACAATCTAGAATATCGTGCACAAATCCTCAATATGTACACATACATTTCATCATAACATAACAACAATAATCAATTCATTATATTCACCAAGCACCTGGTATAACATTTATTTGTTTAGCAATTAACTTTAACGGTATCCACGTACCCATCATTCATTAACTTGCACGTCTGAGATATAACTAACACATGATACATATCTAACATGACTACATATCACAATAATAACATCACACACTCACATATATATACATCTACAAAATAATAGAACCATATGTCCACAGTGTCATCAAACTGACGAAGTCTCACAATCAAGCAAGTACATCATATAACAGTAGTTCATGTAGTAATGTCAAAACAGGGCATTACATAATCAATCCGAACTGCGCTACCATAGTATCATCAACACTACTCCCCCTTTCGAGGGAATTCCTTATGGACTACGCCAAGATTTTAACGGAAGTGCTCAAACTTCACACGAGATAGAGGTTTAGTCGAAACATCTGCAACTTGCTCATCTATGCTCACATATTGGAGCTTTGCAGCTCCCTTATACACCATATCTCGGATCTATATAACCATACAGTTTGAAGTCACGATTAAATATCATAGTATATCGTACCTTTTAGGTACCTCATCACATGCTTTGTAGCTACAAGGTGAACACTTATGGGCTCAACCAAATGCTGACTCAAGGTGTTCGCAACAAATCATATACATCAATAACCCAATAATCTATCTATATAGTGTCTCATCAACTAACTAAGCATCAGACAACAAATTCAAATTTGTATCCATGGGTGTGGTCATGGATTTACACTCCAACATATCAAATATTTTTCAAGATTTCTATTGTATACTTCCCTTGGTTAAGGAAGATTGTTTTGGGCTCTGCCATACTTCAAGACCTATAAAATAATGCATCAAGCCAAGGTCTTTCATCTCAAATTCTGCAGTGATATTCTTCTTTCATCGGTTCTGAAACTCTGAGTGCTACATCTTCTTCATATACTTCTTCAAGCTAGAGCATGTGGTTCTTTGTAGAGAATTTTGAATTCTTGAGGTTACTCAATATATGCTTCTACTTTAATTACACCATATGTCTAGTGTAATATACATCATTTGCTACTAAGGCAACGTCTTGTCATATTCGACTCACTCTCACTTTGTTCATTTGTAGTATGCTTTATTTTATAAGTCTTCTTGAATTCCATCGTCACTTGTTCTTCGGAACAGGTCTCATCATTATTCTGTTGTAGGAGAGTATACACAATCTTTCCTACAAATCAAATTTAGTTTTGTGATTAGAAACATTTCATAAAAACCAATTCTTATGTATAAAGATATAGGTCTCATAGTCATGAAACTATCTTATCCAATAACATAGCATTCATCCATATCCCACATTCATGTGGTAACTTTTTAGATTCCTTCCATCTCTACCATAAAATTATTAAGAGTGTGCACTACTCCCAATATGTCAGCAAAGAGGTTTCACTCTAGATAACTAGCAATGGAATGTTGTATAGCACCATAGGCTACTTACCCATCACATTCATGTTAGTATTATTCTTTTCATCAATGCAAACATTCTAATCATGCGTAATACACATCCTAAATCTAGGAACATAAATATGTACACAACTCAACATTATAGGAAATGAAAATTCAAATACTTATCTTTGTTTGTTTGGTAGGATCTCTCTTGATCCTTGTCTCATTACAGGAATTTATGGAATTTGCTCTACTCCATCATCTGATTCTGAGGACCTATTCCTTTCTTTCTTATGACTGACAATGCTGAACAAGTCTTATATACCACAACTCACAAGGACTCATGGTCCTAGATATTAGGGCTGAGTCTGCATGTCCCTTTAATCCCTTCTTATAAAATGTTGAGATAGATAAGAGGTTCTTGTATCTTCCTGATTTGGATTAAAGTACATATTCCTCATCATTGGAGGAATCTTCTTTGGGCTTGATCATATCCTTCTTGCACTTTGCTTTGGCCTCATCTCCCTGTGGTTATTTAACTTCTTCTTTTATGAAGCCTTATAGGTCAAGTTCTTCAAGAATGAGCATGACCTTGTGAAACTGCTTCTCCAAGAACTACTTATGGTTGGACCTAGGGTTTGATAGAGAAACCCTAATTTTTCAAATTTGATATATTGAGAAACTGATTGGAGGAAAAGAGACGCCTCCCCAAGGTGAGTTAGGAAAAGCACTAATTTTCCCAAATCTGTGGACAAGACTGCAAAATACTTGATGCACTAGTTTCTTCAATTTCTACTACATATTTGTCGGCTCTTAATTCTGATGTATCTCAAAAATTTATTCTCCTAAAGGTCTGAAACTTCATTTTGTGATAATCCGATATGTCCTCTATCCAACCCCACAGCTTAAAGCAATATTGGATTCACCAAGTGGAACTTATGCTACTTATGCTAAGTTTCCCAAGATGACCTGTTTATGTACTGTTTTAGTATAGTGAACTTGTACGGACTTACACATGTCACTGTTTCATCTTCAGGTTCTAAAACTTGTACCAGAGAAACTCAAGTCCGTGCATTTTCTAGAGCATCTTACGAAATTTGATTTGGATCTTCCTAGCCCAAGATATAGCATTTATCCGTAGGTAACTTGTTTAAAACTGAATTATGGAGAATGCAGATACCCTGATTTTCATGGATCATATCTCCTAAAGTACAATGAATATGAGGTTGAAACTCACACAAATGTACATGAACCTTTCATATTCGGTATTTCCAAGTTTTAGATCCCAAACCTTCGCCAAAATGATTTATAGCAAAAATTCCAAGATGACTAGTTTCTAGAGAAAGAGAGAGAGATTTACCTTAGTGAAAGCTGCTCTTTTCTATCTAGCTCTGATACCATGTTAAATTTGTATGCTGCAATAACTTATATTCCTACTTCATTAGAATTTAATACATATTCTCAAAAACAACATAAATAGGATCTCTGAAAGACACACAATCACAAGGTACACAACAATTTATCCTGGGAAACCCTCAAGGGGAGCAAAACCCATCAATAACTTCCTCAATATAGATTACCAAAGTACAATGCCCAAATAAATAAGTCTCATAAAGAAGAGTGAAAAAATCCAAACTCTAGAGCCAATATTTATCCTCCTCCTCCTTCGCAATCTTTCTCTTCTCTCTTGTGCGCAATACTTGAGTGAGTGAATGGTACAAATGAGAGGAAACACTCTCGATTTATACTTTACCTTTTACTTGACATTTAACCTAACTAGGTCGGCCTCACTAACTTAACTAGGCCTACCTCTCTAGGGAGACTCAAATAATATTTATATTACATTCTTTTGGGTACTAATGACCCGAATTACAATGGAGGTTTTACCTCATGACTTTTACATGACATTTTACATTAAAGACATCTCCTGAAGGGGGAATAATACAAGTAGAATATTCTTTGAAGTTACATTAATTCAACACTTACCTTCACCATAATGAGTGATTTGATAAAATGACAACAAACTGTAAGAAATTCTTGGAACAAATAATACATCATTGAACTAGCCATCATTTCGTTGAATGGTTCCAGTTCCTAAAAGCATTACGAGATCTATCATCACCAACAAATATGTGTTTGGTGTTACATTCATTTAGGGAAGAAAAAATGGATTTATTCTTAACCATATGTTGAGATGTTCTATAAATAGTGTTGCCACTTATTAGAAGAAGAACAACAACAAGATGCACTGAAGGAAAAACAAGAAGTAGAAATTGCATGTCCATGAGAATTAGCGTTAGAAGAATAATCAAGGTTGATGTTGTGCTTCTTCACTAATGCTTCCAAGGATTCCATATTCCCGAAACACTTGGATTCCACATGACCATATTTCCCACAAAAATTGCAATTACACTTGGTGTTCTTACCTTTTGATATGGTTCCTTTGTCACCATTGGAAGGATGTGATGGCTAAGAGGGTTTGTGACCATTTTTTTTCTTATTGTTGCGAGGATGTTGGTTCTTGGGATGCTTGGGCTTATCCTTTTGTTGTGCCACTGATGATTTACTAGATGTACTGGTAGTGTTGATCACTCCAAGATGTAAGATCTTATTTTTCTCTCAAATCAAAGAATCATAATAGGATTCAAGAGAGGGTTATGTATAGTTAGTCCCTAGACCTTCTTCCATGGAGTAAAAGGAATATACAAAAACAAAATAAAAAGGGCCAAGCTTGGAAAAAATAACATAAATACATTGGTTTTCTATCTTAGATATTTTTCATTCTTCAACTAAATGTCTAAGGGTTTTGAATTCAGATAGTTAGTCTTGAATGAAAGAGAAATCACTTGGATTTTAAACAACCAACTCATTTTCAAGTTGATGAGCTTGAATCTCATTGTGTTTACCAAATATACTTTCCAAAGTATCCCAAGCCACATTTGTTGCATAAATTCCTTAAAGGTGGAATGGTAACTCATTAGAGATGGACATCTTGATTAATCCACATGCTTCATCAATTTTGTCCCATTTTATTTTCTTATCAACATCAGTGGGGACAATTTCTTTTCCCAAGGTAATTCAGTAAAGTCCCCTACTTCATAGGATATCCTCCATAGGTGCTCTCCATGAGAAGTAGTTGGAACTTGCAATAAAAATATCACTTAAAGCAACCATATTTGTGAAATTCTAAATCACATCAGATCATGGAGTTGAGTATACCTCATAAGAAAGAATGAGCAGAGAAATTGAGTTCATTGAAAATTGTAGTAAAAATGTGTAGACAATTGAACATGCATGAGAACTCAGATAGGAATAGAATAATGTCACATGATCCAATAATCAGTATAGTCAACAATGATGTTACAATGGAGAGAATTCGAATTACCTGGGAGAATTCGAGTCTCGGTCTGTCTAGCATAGGAATTGTCACCACTGGAGTGCTCCGGAAGACCCAAACGCAACTCAACTTAACCTAAACTCAATTAATTGAATACACAATCAATTAACTGACCAAGGAGGGCACATTAGTGAGTTTGTCATGAAAACCACCCAGAAAAGGGTGCATGATGCCACAATGAGTGGCAATCGGAGCATAAAGCCCCCACAAGAGTCAACTAAATCAAGTGGACTGAACTAGAACACTGATTTGACTACCAAAATGTAGGGAATTGCCTCTAGTGGTCCTAAAATCATGGATGCAGGGCGCATTAGGTGGATACTAGGTCCTAGATGACATCTGCGCACCACTGGGGTGGAAATAAAATCACTAAGTGCTAGAAAATGGTAAATAATACAAGTAGGACAAGGATGGAGTATTAAAATATCCTAACACCCACCCTTAATCCAAACTTGTGCATCCTGGGCCCTGGTTATTGAGACCAAAGGTCACCCATACAATCAAATAAATGATAAAAAGAACTGCTCATGAAACTAAGGAAATGGGGAAAACCTCATGGGAAAAATACCCCCCCTCTAAAAGAACAGTAGGGAACTCAAGAAGCCTTCACATGTGCAAAAAATTCGGAGTGAAAGACTTTGCAAAAATATTGGCAATTTGCTCCTATGTAGTATAGT
The DNA here is from genome assembly GCA_027924585.1 of Larix kaempferi. Lineage (NCBI taxonomy): Eukaryota > Viridiplantae > Streptophyta > Pinopsida > Pinales > Pinaceae > Larix > Larix kaempferi. Next base: position 48,106,791 of record BSBM01000093.1, on the reverse strand, counting down.
AGTGAAGGTGCTAGATATGGATTTGGATTTGGATCTTCTCCTCTGATGCACCTCCCACTGTGTCGAAGTTGTATTTTCCAAAACAAGTATTTTAGAAACCATCTTTTCGACTAGAGTGAATGGCTCATTGTAGTCCAAATCATGAATCTTTGAGTACCCTTTGTCAACCAACCGAGATTTGTTCTTGGTTGTATATCCCCCATGGAAAGTATCTTCAAGGGATTGTGGATCAAACCCCACCATCATGTATCACCTCTCTAAGAGAAGTGGATCTGCATGACATAGTGCAAGGTTTGCATGATATTGATATCTAGTGGTTCTATGGTCAGATGGATCCCCAACTATGTTCCCATCAACTAAAAGGACTTTGTGAGACCATATTGTCCTTGGCCATGGATTGGAAGCAGGTGTTGGATCTGAATTTGCTTGAAATCTATTCTCAACATCAATATATTGATCCTTATCTTCATTAGAAGAGATATCACTCTGATCTTCATCAGCTGCCAATGGAGTAGGTAGAGAGTATGGCAAAAAATGAGAGAATTCATATGCCTTTGAGGCATGGTTTGAAAACCCCTTCTATATAATCTTCCCAGAAGAGATATCTGCAATATCAATTGTGTCAGGACCAAAGACAAATTTCTTTGGTGAAACTGTGTGAGTCATCTGATAAACAGACAACAAATTTGCTAATAAGGAAGGCACAAATAGAACATTTCTAAACTTTCCATGCTTTAGATGTACTGTTACCTTCCCTTCAACAGAGATTTGATAATTATCTCCCATGTGAACAATCGAACCATCATTGAGATCTAGAGAATAAAATGACTCATTGGAGGAAACCATATGGTTGGAGGCTCCTGAATCTATGGGGAAGGCTTGTGATTGTGAAAATATAGCCTTCAGTGCATGGCATCTCTCATGACCATTAGACTCACTTCCAGAATCAGTCTCTCTTGCACCTTCTGGGAGGGAAATGTTGTCTTGTTCAAGAAGTGTGGTCATCTGATCTATCTTCTTCTTCATGCATGAACTCTCTGGATGGTTTCCTTTCTTTCAATAGGAACACTTGGATTTCTCAAATCCATTTTGCTTATCCTTCTTGGAGCTGGAGGATCCTTCCGATGGATTAGAATTTGGATTATGCTTGGTTTGAAATTGCTTCTTCTCTTTACCTTTGTTCTTCCCTTTGGAATTCGCATTTTTTGACTCCCCAGCCATAAGAGCTTGATTTTTGGAGGCTTTCAAAGCACCCATATGAATCAATTTGTCTTAGTCTTGGATGAGAGATTTGGTGAATGCGTCTAGAGGTGGCATTTTCCAACCAAGGAATCAAAATCTCCCTAAATGGAAGGTAGAAACAACGATGGAGAACTCAGGACCAAGATTTCTTAGAATGGATAGCACCAACTTCTCATCCTTCTTCTCAATGCCACATTGCTTGCATTGCATGACCAAAGATTTGAATTTGGAAAAGAATTGTTGGATGGTTTCGAAACTGTAATTAGAGGAAATTTCAATTTAAAATGGGCCTTCCAAAAATAATACAAATTCCATGTCATCATGTATTAGCCAATCAAAATGCTTTAAAATTCAACAAGGGAGCACCTAAAAAATTGGAGGGAAATAAATAAAAACTACTTTTTTGGATCGTATTTTCAACTTATCTCCTTGTAGGTTTACTCAAATTTCAAGCGGGAGGACTTGTTTGATGCATAATTAAATTATGCATCCAATGAGTACCCATGTTGCATACTTTTAACAACATGCACACCATGAAAAATCGAAAATACATTAAAAACGTGTTTTCTCTCACTAGAAACACGTTTTTTAATGTATTTTCGATTTTTCATGGTGTGGATGTTGTTAAAAGTATGCAACATGGGTACTCATTGGATGCCTAATTTAATTATGCATCCAATGAGTCCTCCCGGTTGAAATTTGAGTAAACCTACAAGGAGATAAGTTGAAAATATGATCCAAAAAAATAGTTTTTTACTCTCTCTCTACTATTATTTTATTATTTTCTTATTATTTTCCTTAGGAGACCCATTTTTTACCCAAATTTCCTCTAATGTGGGTTGAAGAGAAATCAACTCATTCTCCAGAATATGGCCCCTTAGCTCATCTTGTTTGTCGAAGAGAGTTTCCAACTTTAACCAAACCTATTTTGGATTCTTCAATCCATCGAGGTTGAAGAGTAGATATCTGGAAATATGAATACATATGAAACCAAATGCTTCATCCAATCTATCCATATACTTGGCCTTCTCAACAGCTACTTGAGGTTCGACCTCATTTCCCATTGTTACCCTGTATAGTGAAGTTTTGTGCAACACCATCTACATATTAGCCCTCCAATCAAGATTACTGAAGGGTGTCAAGATCCTGGGGGAGAGAGAGGAGCATTTGAATTCTCCATTAGAACTGCTGGCGTGAATACAATGTGGTACGGGTGCTACTGATGTACTAAAAAAATTTCAATAGCATGCAAACAAAAACTCTCAATTTTTGGATATAGAATGCTACTGAGCATTGCTTTAGGACAATAGGCACTTTTATCCATATCCTTCACACTTGGCTAGACCTCAAAGGATTTCTCCAATGAATTCAACGCAATAGCACCAGGATTTGTTGTGGAAATCCAGAGGTTTTCGGTGCACTACTGAAATTAGTTTCTCAACCTACGCTCACTGAGCTCTGATAACATGTGAAATTATAAATCACAGCAGATCATGGAGCTAAGTATACCTCATAGAGAAAGAATGAGTGGAGAAATTGAGTTACAATGAAAATTGCAGTAAAAATGTGTAGACAGTTGAATATGCATGAGAACTCAGAAAGGAACATAATAATGTCACATGATCCAATAATCAATATAGTCAACAATGATGTTACAATTGAGATAATTCGAATCACTTGGGAGAATTCAAGTCTCAGTCTATCTAGCATATGAATTTTCACCACTAGATTGCTCCGGAAGACCCAAACACAACTCAACTGAACCTAAACTCAGTAAGTTGAATACACAATCAATTAACTGACCAAGGAGGGTGCATTAGTGATTTTGCCATGCAAATCACTCATAAAAGGGTGCACGAGGCCATAATCAGTGGTAATCGGAGCATAAACCCCCCACAAGAGTCATCTAACTCAGGTGGACTAAACTGGAACACTGATTTGGATTCTAAAATGTAGGGAACTACCTCTAGTGGTCCTAAAATCATGCATGCATGGCACATTAGGTGGATACTGGGTCCTATATGACATATGCACACCACTAGGGGGGAAATAACATCACTAAGTGCTAGCGAATGGTAAATAATGCAAGTAGAAAAAGGATGGAGTATTAAAATATCCTAACAATATTATAATATGGCTTCAAAATTAGAAATTGGTGGTCTAAACACAAAGATCTAAAAAAACAGGCAGCTTGGAAAAAAAATGGCACTGAAAATTGATTCTAGATGTCAAAATTATGCATTTTTGAAGAAAGACATAAAATGGAAGTAAGGAGCCACGTGGAATGTAGAGGTTGAACCATGTTTATGTGTGTGCAAAAAAATGTGGTAAATAATATCCGCCCCCCAACCCCCCTGCTAACTTTTCCTATAAGCTCACTTTTACAAATATGTTACTTTTAAAATAATTGACTCACTTTTATAACACAAGTGGGAAACATTTTTATAGTAGAATTATTTATAAATTAAAGTTACATTAACTTTTGAAAAAAGTAACAAAAATAAGGAGTTGAAGTGAAGACCTGATCTTACTTATTAAAGTAAATTTCAACCAAGTGAGCTAAACAAAAGATTTAGTAATATTATGGAGGAGAATGAAGTTGTTGTTGTTGTTGTTGTTGAAGAGAATGCCTACACAAAAAAAAATTATTTTTTTTCTTGCAAGACACTTTACACAACCGCACAAAAACAAAAAACAAATTATGAAACCGAAATTTATCCAAATTTGGGTTAGTCCTTGGTTATCTTACCCAAAAATGTAAATGTTTTCATTGTTTTTGGTTTACTGAGTTTGCACAAGGCACACAACAAAGAGAATATGCAGTCAAGAAACTCTTTCTGCTCTATTTGTTTTTTCGAGTTCACACAAAGCACACAACAAAGACCATATGCATATTGAAAAGGTAACAAACTGGGAATAAAAAAATATGAAAGAATATGAGAAAGATTTAAAAAAAAAACATAAACGGTAAACAATATACCTATGGATTTGGTAAAATAGCCATAACTTGGGAAAACGAAATTTTTTTTCAAGTGAAATCAAAATCATTTATTGAAATCAACGCTCCATATGAAATGGAACACAACACTAAGCCCAAATGTAAACAAAAATAGAAGAATCCATAAATTCTTTAGATGCACATGACTACATTGGTTCAAGATCTCAAGTGGATCTCAATCAACAATGGTAGAAGGAGTTCATAAGCGATCTGGTACCATGTTCAAATAACATAGGGTATTTACAGAAGATTGAACACCTTAAGCAACTACTTACACATATATCAACATGCTGATGTTTTACGTTGTTAAAACCCTCAGAGAGGGAAATAGTCCTTGACCTCAACCAAATAGATTCTTGAGGAAATATATCAAAGAAAAGGAAAAAATTATTTTACATATGAGTTTCTCATAATTGATCACGAAGCAAATGACCCTCCATGCTCTTTAAATAAAGATCATGGACCAATTGAGTGTTAATCAATGGATCAATACCTATTTAGATTGAGGTGAAGATGAATCGTCAGATCACTTTATATCCAGAATATATTGTGATTGTTAGATTATATGAGTACAAATGCATACTAAAGAAACACACTTTACCTAAAGACACATTATACCAAGTTGATTTTAACTAACTCCTAAGCAGGGATAATTTTAAGAACCCATACTTATTTAAAAGTGTATAAACCTTGGCGAATCTTACCAATTCTTAAAATGTCAAGTATAAAATATTTGGTGATATTTTTCTAAAATTATTTCAATTTCTAAGGATTTTATATAGTTTATATAATAATTTGGCGATTTTTAGTGTGAAAAAAGTTTACCCCATCAAAATTGGGCGAAATGGGGCTTCAAAAATTGAAAATTGGAGAATCTTTTTTTTGGAGAAAAACATGGAAAAATAGCCCATGGGCTAAATTTCGCCCCTAAAATTATCCTTGCTCCTAAGTATCTAAATATCCTAACATAAGGCCTCCCTTTATTGTTAATCATTTTCCTTTCATGGTCTCTCTTTTTTCTTTGGTCTTTGCATGGGATAGGAATCATTTCCTACCTATAGAATATGGCTATCCTATGCCAATGATAAAGGATTCTTCTATCTATAGGCATTCGTTTAGGGATTTTACTTTTCATTGCCATAATTTATACTTGGAATTCTAGATTTCTAGAGCTTCTAGACTCATTTCCTAGACTTTTAATGGGTTTACAAATTCCAGTTCTAGATAAGGATCTAACATTTAAGACATCTAATATGGAATAACATTCCCCCTCTTCCCCTTGATTAGGAAGTACTTAAAGGAATTAGAAGGAACCTAAGGGCTTTATAAATATTCTTATTAAGCTTCTCAAAAGAAAAGCAATAAAAGTGAAGATGAATGAGTTCCATACCTTTCAACATATATGTTGTTTTCTTCTTATGAGTGCAAACTTTGTTGCATGCCTTCATGTTGTAGCATCATATTATTTGATGTTACCTACTTTATTGATCGATCCATCAAGTCCTTTCTCTTTACTAGCCTTTCAATGCTACACCCTTCTAACTCCTATATCGATAAGGTTAATATTTCCTTATGGTTGGAACTAACTATTTCCTCCTCCGTAATAATTTTCATTAGTATTTTGTTAGTTTCCCCATAGGTGCTTTATTTCTCTATATTTTAGGCATTGAAATGGGATATTCCAATAGTTTACAACTTAATGATAAACCTTTTCTTTCCTTAGTTTTTCTATTCCCTCCAGTAACCCCTACCCCTACTAGGTATCTATATCCACCAAAATTTCAAGACACCCTTTTATCAACCTTATTATTGAATTTTTTTCCATGCCTATGAGCCTCCCTAACTCACCTTCTATTGCTAAATCATTATATTAGTGTTCCATAATTCAAGTGGAAAGAAAAACATCTGCATCAAAAGGGGTTTGATCTAATTTAATTCTTTCCTTAGATGAAAATCAAGGTGCCATATTTTTATGCTTAAAATAGAAGTCACCAAAACCATTTTCTTCTCAAAATTTGATGCACTATTTCACAACTTCTAAATCCAAATTCTAACCAACCATGAAACAATATATGAAAGGACAAACTATAGGTTATAAATCATTTCTATTCTTACTCCATTTACTTGTACATTAAAGCTGAATACTTACTTCCATGCATAAGAATCTTCTCTTCTAGTAATTGTCTTTTGAACTGTTGGCTGCTTTTTGGACAGACCCGGGTTTTAATGAAGCGCAGCAACAAAACCCCTTGGCGCACTGGCCCTCTCGGCAACGAGCTGCACGGCAGCTCGAGGTCTCACCCGAAGTGGCTATGGGGGGGCTAAGGAATCAAGTTTCCTTAACCTAGGCGACACGGAGATTGCTCTTTCCTCCTTGACGATTCCTCTAAGGCGACGGTCTGACCCCTCTTCAGACTTATGAGCGCAACAGCTCTCTAGCTCCTGCTCAGCAGCCTAGCTGTGCAGTACTTTCCCTCCTGCGCTATGACCCATTACCCGCTGCGCGGATATTCTATGCGTCGTCTCGCGAGCGCGTCCGTCGCAGCAACAAGTTCTCCTATCGCTGCGGCGTCGTTATCTACCGAGTCCTTCGACCCTTAACGATTATAGTCCTCAAGGAGGCTTCAAGAATTTACTCAATACACTCCTAAAGATAACGCGATATTTCTGTATTTACCGTTAGTAAGCTAAAACAGGTAATCATCTCTTTCACAACATCATAATAGCGAGAAATATGAAGTCCACCTCCACGGGGGAAAACCCCGTCCACGGGAGTATCTTATATTAACCAGAAAATGATAGACTTATACAATATGCTGCACACACAGCTGCAGCCTTAGATATTTCCATGAAACTCCACGCACACAGCTGGGAGCCCTTCTCTCGATCTATTCTCTTCCTCTCAGAGATTACAATAGTTCAGACGTCGCCTCGGACTGTCTGTACCTCAAGGATTAGCTTCACTGCTAACCATCTTACTGACTAGTTAGCTATCAGTCTCACCAACTGACTCTCTATCTCACTAACTAACATCTACCCATTACAATTATTCATATATATAGGTGGCCATGGCGGTTGCACCTTTACAACACTGTGGGCCTTTCCCAGCAGTAATCCCCAAAAACCCTAACCACGCACATGGCTAGGTGTACTGTAGGCGCCGCTTGCAGTCATGTCGCCGCTTCCTGCAGGCTCCATGAATTCCGGCGCAGCTTACGGGTATGGATGCCTCGTCCTTCGCCTTCAATGCTTTGGTCCGTTGCTCTTCCTTGATCCGAGCAACCATAACTTCTGTACTTAGCTTTAAATTAGGGTAGCTGAGCCCTCTACTCCATTGCTTCATTGATTATGGTAGCTGAGCTTTCCACTCTGCTACCTTCATTCCCTTCTGACGTGCGCGCGAGCTCCACGATTTTCGGTCCGTAATCTACGCTGAGATTATCCATCTGGCACCGTACTGTGCACCGTCTTCTTCTGTCCCAAAATTGGCACTTACTCAAAACTTAGCACTCTTCCATACTTGTGCTTTTTCCTCAAAATTCGCAGCTTTTACCATAGCTGCGGCCTTGGCTCCAACAGGCCCCTAACACTTACTTGTGGCTCGCCCTCGAGCCACTCGCACTAGCGTGTGGTCGCTTTACTTGCGAATCTGCTTTTGCTTGGGTCTACGCGAATGCTTTCTTCCACTGCGCAATAGCTTGGTCCAATTCATCGACACATTCCACAGCAGTCTGCACTATTTCTGCAGTGGCTTCTTCTTTAGTGATGGCATCAATCACCTCTTGAGATTCAGCAATCTCTTTGATTTTTGCCTCGACTTGACCAACGATATCAGCATACTCATCCATAAATGGCTGAATGCTATTGGTGAGCTTCTCATCTTCAGTTCTGAGCTTGTGCAGTTGCTGTTGCATTCTGCGCACTTCACTCATTTTCTTCATTTTTGGTAAGCCTGTTAAGGCCTTAGCTTCTTCAGTCAGAACAGTTAGGGACTGTTCTGCGGCTTGCACCTGTTCCAAAAGACCAACTTTGAAAGGGAGCTTCTCAAGCTCTGTCCAAGCTTCCATAGCTTGGCTCATCAGGTTCTCGGCTTCCTGTATTCTGTCTTTCATCTGTGTGGAAGCTCTTCTCAGCGCTTCAAATTGTTCCTGCGCATCATCTGTAGACTGCGCGGCAACATGGGCTTCTAGCTCCGCGATTTGGGTTCTATGGCCCTCTGCCATAGAAACTATTTCATGTTCCAGGTTTTTCACCCTTCCTCCAATAATTTGAACTTTCTCAACCAGAGGGAGGTCTGGTTGAATCTCGCAAGCCGGCAATTCCTGGGCAATCTCATCCACTTCGTTTCTGATGCCGATGTCTTGCGCCTCATAAAGTGCGAGTTTCTCGGAGATATTCTTATGACTTTCCTTCAGCTCTATCTCCTGCGATTGCAGTCGTTGATTTTCCTGGAATTTAGAGAGCTCTCTAGCCCTCAACTCAAGAGAAACTTTCTCGTGCACTAGCTGTAGAGTCTCTATAGGAATTAGAGACAAATTTATTTCAACGGGCCCAACGACGCTTACCTGTAGTGCAGCTAGCGTATTTGGAAGTGTCATGCTCGTAGGCGGAATATGCACGACAGTATGCCTTTCTATGAGTTCTTCAACTCGCTCGGTACTCAGAATTTCTTGTGGCGCCTGCGATGTAGATGCTGGCGCATGAGTCTGCGCAATCCTTCCTGCGAGACCTTTTATTTCCACAAACTGCAGATCTAGAGCACTTATGATGTGAGCGTGTGTGTTCCGCAGCTCGCGAAATTGCTCTTTCAGATACTGGTCGATCCTCGAGGGAATGGCCTCAGAGGGATGCGACACCTTTTGTTTCTTGGTCGCCGGCTCTGTCGAGCCTTCATCACTTCTTTGCTCAGGGGCTTCCTTGCCCTTATCCTTCTCTTGCGCAGCGGCGGGTGGCATCGCGGATGCGATGTCGGCAGCTTCTCTCCATTCGTCCGGCCAAGACTTGATAGTTTCTTTGACATCTTCGGTGGTCATCCTGTAAAGGCCTACGGCCCATTTCTCTTCAATGCCGCAGGGACGGAGGTAAAGTTGATGTAAGTCGGCAGTAAAGGCCAACTTTCCTTCATATAGCGTCGCTGTCTCCTCGCTCAGCCTTGGCATTTCCTGAATGATATCTCTGAGGAGATAGTAGTATTCACAAAATACAGCACGGTTCATCTTGCGCTTCGCGGGATTAGGGGATTCCCAAAGGTTAACATAGCAGATTCCGGCAGGTTCTCCTACGCGGCGCGGAAGGAACTGAGTGTTCGGGGGCTCCTTCCACCCGACGAGAGCACATAAAATTAAAAGCCAAGAAAAATGGAACGACTGACCGGGGTTATCTTGGACGTTCCGGCAGTCTTCCAAAAAAGAATTGAGGAGGAAGAGGCACCAGTTGTACTTCTCTCCCTCCGCAGCTGCGATGGCAAGTTCCACGACAGCTCCAGTAACTTCCTTCGGTCTGCACTTCGTGAGAAGTCTGCCCGCGAGCAAACTTCCTGTAAATCTGAGTGCTTCGTCTTCTACTATTGTGAGGTCATAAGCCCGACCTCCTCTTGTAAGGTTGTATTTCTGGACCAGCTTTGCAGCCAGTTTTCTATCCTTCTCCTTTCCCATAAAATGGATATTGGGATCCTTACCAACCTTAGACAGGCCAGTAATGCGATGAATTAAATCGACATTTAAATCGATTGGCCTCCCGAGCCAAAGGTAACCTCCATGAGCGCAAGATAGCAGTGTTTTAACAACTGCGTTCACTTCATTGCTACGCCCAAAATGTGGTAGCTTTAACAGGTTCAGGAGTCCAGGGCGCTCCAGATTTGCTGCAAATCCCTTCGGGACGAATTCGTCAACCTGTCTGGTAGGATTATGCACTACTGTCAGATATCGGTCTAGCTGGAACTGAGGATATGTCTTATAGTATCCCAGGTTGAAATCAGAGAACTTGACCAGTGGAAGGTGTCCGAGCAAGGACCCTTCTATTCGCACGCCAACCGGTAGTGGAGGTAACGGAAGCGGATACTTTGCATTCTTCGAAATATGCACCTCTGGTGCATCGTCTGGTCGCGGCGGAATATAATTCACCATAGTGGCCAACGGCTCTGGAACGGGCTCTTCTGGCTGTGGCTGAGATGCTCGTGTGGCCGGAGATTGTCTGGGATCCTGATAACCAGGGTGTACATAAGTCGAAGCAGTCACGGGGGTAGTCATGCCGAAATCTAGGCCTCGGCGCAGGAATTGACGAACGACTTCTTCAGTCGACAGGTTCTCCATTGTGAACGGGTATAGGTAACAAGAACTAGGACAGAAACAGCGGACCAACGTGGGATATGAGCACTGACAACAAAGGAAGCACTCTGCACGACTCGGCTCTGAAAACAATGGCTTAGATTCACACAAGACTATGCAGCTCGAGAAAATTAACCCGAAATTATACAAGTGTTGGGTATTTATAGCCAAAGGTGATAGTGAATGCGGGCAAGTGGGGCTACTAGCTGTAGGCGACTATGCATGAGTTGACAACCCTTCTATTCCCCTCGCCTCTGCGGTGCATTTACTGTGATGGACGGGCTCTGACAGGTTTCCGGGAGAAGCTAAAACTTTCCGTCACATGGTTTAAATGCAAATCTTACGGAGATCAAGCCGAATCTTTCAGAGCGGCTACACTTAAATGGCGGGTTTATCCTTCATTTATTCAGACGCGGCTACATAACTGCTGTAATTCAAATTTTTCCGGCGGGTCACTTCAACTTAGGAAACTGTGCCTATACGGGTCCACAACAAGAATTCTTCAAGCGACAAATTCACAGGGAACTTCGCAAGAGCGACAGTTCAATGATTCAGGAAAAACCTCGCAAGAGCACAAATATGAGCTCGCTCAATCCCAAATTGTTACTCGGTATGCGCGGATGTTTCAGGGAACTGCGCGGGAAGCCGGAGACTGAGTGTCTCTCAACTTCCGTGTAGACTGATAATGCGATGCCTCTCTCAACTACACTGGACATCTGCATTTGTTTGAGCAGCTATTTAAGTCGACAGGGCGGAGTGGCCGCCGCGGTAAAGCTTAAGCCAACTCCCGTTGATCATGGTAGGTAGTAATTCTCCATTCAGCTTCGCAAGCTGAACTACTCCTCCTTCCGTTATCTTCGTCACCTGAAAAGGGCCTAACCAGTGTACACGAAACTTGCCTGGAAACTTGATGAATTTACTATCATAGAGGAGTACCAAGTCTCGTTCCTGAAAGACTTTATTCTTAATATGCCTGTCATGCCAAGCTTTCTGTCTTGCCTTCTGTACCTGTTGATGGAATCCGGCTAAGAGTCTGTCTTCTTCTAAGGCAAGCAGTTGTGAGAGTCTTGTGCTTATAGTATCAGGATCTGTCATTTCTGTAATTTGCGCAATTCTGAGACTGGGAATAATGTATTCCATAGGCATAACTGCTTCCTGTCCATACACCAAACTGAAAGGTGTGTGGCCTGTTAGTTTCTTGCAGGTGGTTCTGTAAGCCCATAATACAGCTGTGACTCTAAGGTCCCAATCATCTCTTTGTTGGTTACAGATCTTCGTCAAGGCATTCTCAAGAATTTTATTGAATGCCTCCACCGTACCATTAGCTTGAGGATGGTAGGGTGTACTCTTATGGTGACTAATTTGGAATTCTTCAGTAAGGGCTTCTATAGTCTCATTGAGGAAATGTGTACCCTGATCACTCATTAGAATCAGTGGACATCCGAATCTAGTGATAATATTCTCAAAAATGAACTGCACGGCTGTAGCAGCGTCGCAGTTCTTTACTGGCTTAGCCTCAGCCCATCTGGTGAGGTATTCAGTAGCTGTGATGATGTATCTTGCGCCGGTTCTCTTTCCTGGTGGGTTGATAGGACCTACAAAATCAATGGCCCATTTATCAAAAGCGCGCAGTGTTATCTAAGGTCTTAGCGGCATTTCATCTCTTCTTGAAGGTTTTCCTGTTCGCTGGCACACATCACAAGATTTGCAGAATTCCTTAGTATCCTTATGCAATGTCGGCCACCAAAGACCTGCAGCTAAGATCTTCTGAGCAGTCGGCTTTCCTGCGAAATGGCCTCCTGCGATGCCTGAGTGCGCTTCTGCGAGGATAGATTTCTTTTCATGCGGTAGGATACATCTGCACAAGACTTCATCGGGGCCCAGCTTATAAAGCTGACCTGCTATCAAAGTGAAGTCTGCGGCTTTGACGACAAGTTGTTTCTTCTGCTGGACTGTAAACTCAACTGGCGCTTGTCCGGTGGTAAGAAACTCAAGGATATCAGAATAATATTCATCCGCTGCTTGAATAGAGAACAACTGCGCGTCAGGAAGATTGTCCTCCAGGTTTGTAGGTTCTTCTCTTGACTCTATCCTAGATAAGTGGTCAGGTCCTGCATTCAATCTACCTGGCTTTACAATAACCTGAAAATCGTATTCTTGAAAGAGCAGTAGCCATCTGCAAATTCTTCCCCCTAACACTGGCTTATTGACCAAGTATTTCAAAGCAGAATGGTCAGTGTACATTTTAAAATGTGTGCCCAGTAAGTAGTGTCTGAACTTCTGTAGGGCGTACACCATAGCTAGTCCTTCTCTCTCTGTAGTAGTGTAGTTTTTCTCGGCTGTGGACAACTTTCGGCTAGAGTAAGCAATGGGGTGATCGATACCTCCTTTTCCTGGTTGTGTAAGTACGATCCCCAATGCTATGGAAGAAGCATCGACATGAACATGAAAGGGTTTATTCCAGTATGGGAAAACTAGAATTGGCGCAGTGATCATCTTGTCTTTAAGTGTGTCCAAGCTTTGTTGGCATTCCTCTGTCCATTGGAATTTCGAATCCTTTTTCAGCAGTCTTTCCATAGGTGCTGTGATCTTTGCATAACCTTTGATAAATTTTCTGTAGTATCCAGTATGTCCCAATGTAGTGCGCAATTGCTTGACTGAGTTGGGCGCCGGTAAATTAGCAATGATGGCAACCTTCGCAGGATCCATCAGGAGTCCTTGTCTGCATACAATATGACCCAACAAAATACCAAAAGGAGCACAGAAGATACATTTTTTCAAGTTAAGGGAAATCTGGTGCTGTCTACATTTTTCTAACATCATTCGCAGGTTCGCTATATGGTTCTTTAATAAGCCAAATACAGTCCAGTCATCAAAATAGACTTCTAAGAACTTATGGATAAATTCTTTAAAAACAGCAACAACGACTCTAGAGAAGATAGCAGGAGCGTTTTTAAGACCAAAGGGCATTACCGTGTACTGGAATGAGCCCCATTCAGTCGCAAAAGTAGTCTTGTGGCGGTCGTCTGGATGAATTCTGATCTGATGGTATCCCGAAAATCCATCAGTGAAGGAGTAAGCCTCTTGTCCTCCAACATTATCAAGCACTTCATCTGTAAAGGGCGTAGGAAATGGATCATGCGCTGATGCGTCATTGAGTTTGCGCAGGTCCACGCAAATTCTTATTTCACCTTTTGTCTTCTTCTCTTGCACAACCATAGGACTAATCCAATCGCTTTCTTCTACTGGCTCAATAATACCTGCTGTGAGCATCTTGTCAATTTCTTCTTTGACTTTTTCTTTATAGCGCGGGTTCAACCTGTATGGGCGCTGCTTTACTGGCTTGGCATCTGGTTTCAGAGGTATGCGCATCACTCCTAAGTCTCCTAGGATGCCTTTCATTTCTGTGAATTTGGTAGGAAAGATATCCTGGTAGTCACGTAATAAATCTGAAATATGCGCAACAGTTTCATCATCCCAATAGTCTCCTATAGAAGCAAACTTGGGTTCGGCTTCTGTACCAATGTTAACCTTTTTAAGCTTGATGTGTTCTGTAATGGCAGGGCTATCAAGCTGAGGACCTTCAACATTGCGCGTCCCTTCGGATTCTGGAATATTGATGTTGCGAGGATCATCCTCCTCTTCTCCAGTGGTGAAATTATAGCATTCCAGGGCATGTTCTATCTGAACAGCCCAATCTGGTTGGGAATATTCTGGTAATAGACATGGTTCAAATACCTTCTTTTTAATACACTTCAGAGCCTGATCAATACTCGGGTGTTCTGACTCAAAGCTGAAGGTAAGTTGAAAAATTTCTATCATAAGAGGCCAAGTAAGAGTGCCTCTGCGCAATTCTGTTTCAGTGTACCAGTTCCTTGGAACTGTGTCCAACGTGTGGATGAATAGGTGAACCCACTCATCGTCCGGAATATCTGACCATTGCTGAATGCATGCTTCAATGTGTGACCTGGGGTCACTCTGTCCCTCGTATTTGCGCGACACTTCTGCTGTAGTGTCCTGGAATCTGCGCAGTATCAGTCTGTGACAGTCTTTCCATGTGTGAATATTCGCTTTATGCGCACCCCACCATCTTGCTGGTGTAGCGCGCAGTGATACATCTAATGCGTGTATGCGCTGCTGTTCTGGAAGCTGTTGTTCATATGCCTGTATGAATTCACTTACGTTAGTTAGACCATCAAAAATTGGAGTGTCAGTCAATTCTGTGCTAATCCATCGAATGGATTTAGTCATCATGGCGCAACGTCTTGTAGAAACCTCATGTAAGCGATTCTGCCAGTTTTCCAATCCTACATCTGAGTCTGATGTGCACGAACTATCGCATCGCCAGCTGATATGGCCATCTGCTGTGGGATTGACATAGTCACTCTAACTAGCAGTCATCTGATACAAACTTTCCATGTGGCGCGCTTCTTCTTCTGCTCGAATGGGTTCTATATACCTTGGTCCTTGAATAGGATCAAGCGGTGCAATGACCCTAATCTGGTCATCCTTGAAGGTCATCTGTCTTTTCTTCAAGTTAATGACAGCTAAATTATCAAATGCCCAGTCTATACCTAAAAGTGTTGGGTAAGGTCTACTATCATCCAGGATTTTGATTACTTCAAAGTCTGCAGAACTTCTTACTCCCTCGATATCAATAGGTACATTGGGTAATCTGCCCAATGGAGAGACTCGTTGCTGGTTCGCGAGTCTTAGCTGGATGGGAGATCTTGTAAGTTGAGGACTTCCCATCTGTTCCCATGTCTGCATGGTGAGAACATTAACTTCTGAGCCCAAATCTAAAATGACTTCATCCATCTCAAATGCTCCAATCTGCGCTGTGAGCCTCATCTCTTTTCCAGTTCTAATGTGACTCCCAATCTGGTGAACAGCACGCTGCGGCGTGTTCGTCGAAGCAGATTGTTGACATTTATCCAATAGGTGTTGAAGTTCCTGTTAGAAAAACAGGATTGCAGAGCAATAACAATAAACAGAAATGCAAATATAATCACACATACACATTACAAGAGAGACACAGATATATCATGGTTCACCCAACTTGGGCTACGTCCACACTGAATTTTCCAGTCCTTATTATTATTACCGTCCAGCAAGATGAAGGGATACAACCTGCAGCACAACCGCTGCACTTCCTCTTCTCTGTTTCACAGTCTCTCTCCAGATCTCAAAGATCTTTACAATGCATAAAACCTAATACATCAACCCTAGCCATATTACAATGTCCTTCTTTTATAAGGGAAATACAATGGGAAAATACCACGGGATACCCAAAACCATGGGCCCGCAAAACAGCTGGCGAAAACAGCCCCAAAAATTTTCTTCGGGGGCGTTGCCCCCGAACCCCCATTTCTCGGGGGCGCTGCCCCCGGACCCCCCAGCCAAGGGGGATGGTCCCCCCTGGAACCCCCGGACCCCCCAGCCAGGGGGGATGGTCCCCCCTAGAACCCCTGGAACCCCGTGGGGGGGCGATGCCCCCCCACACCCCCCCGCTGGGGTGAGTGTACAGTCCACCTACATATCATATAAAACTAGGGTACAAACACGGCTAATACAATATCATCTATGAGACTAGAAGATCTGGCTCCACAACCAACAGTTACATAGTTGCTTTTTCATTGCGCAACAACTTTAAGCAGTTCCTTAGAAAATTATGGACAGTACCTAGTGCATCTTCTTCATCGGGCCTTCCGGATGTAGTGGCCTGTTCTTGTACCAGGTTGTCTTGTCTTAGCACTTGCGATCTAATATCATTATGCGGATTTGTGACAGAACTTGAAGCTCTGGGATCTGAGAAATACTCTTGGGCTTGCTTGAATGCTTCTTTCTGCTTCTGCAGATTAAGTGGGGTTGGTTTAATATTAGCGCGGCGCACCCATTTCGTCGCTTGCTTTCCAGTTCCCGACTCTGGCGCACCAGTGGTTGTTCCACTGCGCGTCACGATATTAACTGTACGGTCTGGTTCCATTTTTTCTGCTCCAATCAATTGAATATTCTGGTTGACCTGTGGCGTCTTTGCTTGTATTTTAGTTATCAATTGAGGGCATTCTTCAATGATATGATCATAAGATTTACAATATCTGCAAAGGGTTGTAGGGTTTTGGCAATCCCTTGCAAAGTGACCTTGCGCTCCACAATTATAACAAGTGATCTGGCCTCTTCCGCAGCCAAAGTTTGTTGTGCGTCCACGGCCTCTGTAATTTCCTGTTCGGCCGTCGCGAGTTTGGTCATACTGTGGACCTGCTACGGGTCCTTGTGCTTCTGACTGTACTCTATAAACATCATGTTTCCTTTCCATCATAAGGTCATATGCTCTGCAATTGTTTTCATCGTGGCCTATTGATTTACAGAAATTACAATATAGGTTCTTTGGAGTTTGTACATATTTCTGAAGTAAGTGACATTCTTGAGGTCTATGACCTCTAGTTCTACAGATTTCACACCAAGACCCCTGTGGCTGTGGTAAAGGGTTAGGTGCTCCAGTTGCAATATACTCTATGAAAACAGGACAGTGGTCCTTTGAATGACCTTGTGCTTTACATTTTGTACACCATATGTCTTCCTTAACATCCTTGCCTTTCTTAATATCATGCACTTGCAGGGTTAAGTTTGCTAACTGGTTCTGTAACTGCGCAACATCGTTGCTTGTTCCATCAATTGGTGAAGCTTCTAGTTTCATAGCCATCTCTAGAGCCTGTTCCTGAGTAGTGAGATTCTGTTGCGTAAGGGGAAGTCTAATGTGTGGAAGCAGTGCAACAATGAACCATTCCTTATGCTGTTGAGGTGCAAACTCAAAGCTTACTTGATCTATCAAGGCTTTGAACTTTTGGTCAAAGTCCCATACTGACTCTGTAGGTAACTGCTTGATGTCTTTGAGCTCTGTTATACACTGTGATTCTGATTTAGGTTTCTTGAATTCTCTAATCATTGCATTTCTTACCTCAGCAAGCGTTCTATTCTGTGCTGCTGAGTACTTCATGAACCAAGTTAAGGCTCTGTCTCTTAGTGTGGTTGCTAGCTGAACCAGTTTAACAGCATCATCATTAATTTGCTTAATTGTCCAAATGGCTTCACATAGGAACCAGTGTTGCTCAGGGTCTTCTATTCCTGTTCCTCTAAAAGTTGGTAGTTTCATGTCATCACCCATCTTTATTGTGCTAGGTTGAGGTGTAGGTGCTGTAGCAGTTCTTCTGGACTGAGCGAACAAAGGTGGTACAGAGGTACTAGAAGTATCGTGTGGGCTACTAGAAGGTGTTACTGCAGGATTATACTGAGCTTCGTCTGGCTTCTGCGGTGTAAAAGGGTGGTAAGGGATATGAACGTTCCCTTGTCTTTCTATATGGCTTGCTCTAGGAATTTGACTGTCTTCTGGGATTGACTCAAAAGAATGTTGGTCAAGGCCTACTGTAATGTCCCCAGTTTGGCCCCATGGCATTTACATTATAAATAATGTAATATTTGTTATGAAATCATGGTGAGGAGCTCAAGGCCAAGGCCCCGCCATCGATTTATTGATGCATATGCTTTGCGTGCTAGCCAGGCACATTGGAATTTCAACATCATGTAATATGCATTTTTAATAAAAATACCCACAACTAGCTATGCAATGCAACAAAGAGATGGGGGCATGATTTCACAAGGAATTGGGAGGGAAAACATTCAAACCCTTGAGCTAATAGAGTCAAGCCAAGTGTCAATGAGGGAACCCATCAAACCCTCAACTACCCATGTTGACTTTTGTACCCAACCATTGATTTCTCCCAATAGTTGGTTGGGGGAGTTATTGCCTTGGGAATGGGGAGGTATGGCTGTCCAAAATCGGGTATGGGCAAGCCACCCTTCATGGGAAAACGTGTTGGTCTTTTTGGGCAAGAATAGAGCCACGAAATGGCTGCCTAAGCCATTATTATTCACCATGGCCTTGCTCTCTCACACAGCTCAAGCTGCCTGGGCGTTTTCCTCCCCCGTTTTTCTGTGTTTCCCTTCATCTTTTAGCTGGGAGGGGCGTTTTTGTGATGGTTACCGGTGGGGGAAGAGAGCAGGACGTTTTGGATCTTCCTGGAAGTCGTTTAGGCCATTGGAAGGGATCCTAACCGGTGGAGAGAAATCGTTTTGCTCCCTGGGGTTGAAATCGAAATTCCACAATTCGCTTGGGTGAATCCATGAGTTGGGAGAGCCAATGTAGACCCTGTTTTGTGGACACCGTTGTTGTAAATGTGTAACCCTGTCAATGATTGTTTTGGCTGAGATGAAATGGTAAATGGGATGTGTGTGAACTGGAATGTTCCATTTCCTTGTGAGAATCATGCCCAGCTCGGGGGTGGCCTTCGGACGGACTCAGTATAAGCTGTCGAAGAGCCTACGGTTGGGTGGAACGTTGCAGCGACATAGCTAGTTGCTTGGGGACGACTGCAATAAAGATGAGTATTTCTACCTATGTATTTACTTCTGCGGTATTTGCTTAGATGTGTACATCTGCATGCTTGTCTTTCTATATATGTGATTGTTTTATTTAGTAGGTATCGGGGCAAATTGCCCAATTTTAGCATCACGATCCTCTCCATTGCACTGGTATGATGGGTGGGGACGTTACACCTACTTTATACCGTTTTCCACTACGAGTGCAACCAGTAACTTCAGGGTCACTATCAGAGTCTACGGACATTACTTGTCTATGCTATTCGTCTGAAGCTATACATAGTTTTGCTTTTTCATACAGAAGCATTTTAATTGATAAGTTCAAAGAATTCAGGAACTTACCTCTATGTGCTTGAAAGAAACTCCTCTCATCTTCACTGAAACTCTTTCTTGTATCCACTGCAAACTCAGTGATGAAACCTTCCAGCAGACTATTCAACCAAAAGTCTACTGCGCGGGACACAGAATTATCTACCCGCTTCAGAATGCTGACTAGCTCAGGGGTCCAAGCGACTGGTCGATCAATATGCACAGTGGGTCTAGTATCTGCTAACTTGGCTATCCAAGCATGTAACTCAAGTGCAAATGTGACAAAGAAAATTTCATGAAGGTCAGTATAGATATACTTCTGCAACCATTCTTCTGGCTGGAGTCTAGAGCTTCTATTTTCTTGTTCAGCGAACTCTTTAGCCTTCAATTCGAACCACTCCCGAATTTCTGTAGTTGTAGGATTCCAGTAGCACATTTGTTAGCTGAGCAACAGAACCATTTATTGGCTCCGGCAACAGTCTTCTTCGTCACAAAAATAGCAAGTCTCACAGTAACAAGTCACAAGACAACGGAACCATTTGTTGACTCCCTTCTTTCTCTGGATTTCGTCTCAATCTCGCATGTCGCTGAAATGACAAGTCTCATTCACGAGGCAACGGAACCATTTGTTGGCTCCCTTCTTTCTCTGGATTTCGTCTCAATCTCGCATGTCGCTGAAATAACAAGTCTCATTCACGCGGCAACGGAACCATTTGTTGGCTACTTTTTGGACAGACCCGGGTTTTAATGAAGCGCAGCAACAAAACCCCTTGGCGCACTGGCCCTCTCGGCAACGAGCTACGCGGCAGCTCGAGGTCTCACCCGAAGTGGCTATGGGGGGGCTAAGGAATCAGGTTTCCTTAACCTAGGCGACACGGAGATTGCTCTTTCCTCCTTGACGATTCCTCTAAGGCGACGGTCTGACCCCTCTTCAGACTTATGAGCGCAACAGCTCTCTAGCTCCTGCTCAGCAGCCTAGCTGCGCGGTACTTTCCCTCCTGCGCTATGACCCATTACCCGCTGCGCGGATATTCTATGCGTCGTCTCGCGAGCGCGTCCGTCGCAGCAACAAGTTCTCCTATCGCTGCGGCGTCCTTATCTACCGAGTCCTTCGACCCTTAACGATTATAGTCCTCAAGGAGGCTTCAAGAATTTACTCAATACACTCCTAAAGATAATGCAATATTTCTGTATTTACCGTTAGTAAGCTAAAACAGGTAATCATCTCTTTCACAACATCATAATAGCGAGAAATATGAAGTCCACCTCCACGGGGGAAAACCCCGTCCACGGGAGTATCTTATATTAACCAGAAAATGATAGACTTATACAATATGCTGCGCACACAGCTGCAGGCTTAGATCTTTCCAGGAAACTCCACGCACACAGCTGGGAGCCCTTCTCTCGATCTATTCTCTTCCTCTCAGAGATTACAATAGTTCAGACGTCGCCTCGGACTGTCTGTACCTCAAGGATGAGCTTCACTGCTAACCAGCTTACTGACTAGTTAGCTATCAGTCTCACCAACTGACTCTCTATCTCACTAACTAACATCTACCCATTACAATTATTCATATATATAGGTGGCCATGGCGGTCGCACCTTTACAACACTGTGGGCCTTTCCCAGCAGTAATCCCCAAAAACCCTAACCACGCACATGGCTAGGTGTACTGTAGGCGCCGCTTGCAGTCATGTCGCTGCTTCCTGCAGGCTCCATGAATTTCGGCGCAGCTTACGGGTATGGATGCCTCGTCCTTCGCCTTCAATGCTTTGGTCCGTTGCTCTTCCTTGATCCGAGCAACCATAACTTCTGTACTTAGCTTTAAATGAGGGTAGCTGAGCCCTCTACTCCATTGCTTCATTGATTATGGTAGCTGAGCTTTCCACTCTGCTACCTTCATTCCCTTCTGACGTGCGCGCGAGCTCCACGATTTTCGGTCCGTAATCTACGCTGAGATTATCCATCTGGCACCGTACTGCGCACCGTCTTCTTCTGTCCCAAAATTGGCACTTACTCAAAACTTAGCACTCTTCTATACTTGTGCTTTTTCCTCAAAATTCGCAGCTTTTACCATAGCTGCGGCCTTGGCTCCAACATGAACTAACCCCATAACTATTTGTTTTCTGTTGATGGAGGATTCCACAGTGTGTCACCTTGTTTGAGAAGGCTTCCAGATTCATTGTGTTGGAGGATTTTAGATTGATATTTCAGACCAGTGATACGTGGTACATCATCAAGATTTGAATGAAAGATAAATATAGAAGCAAGAAACCAAAAAAACAAAAAAAATAAAGATTAAAAAACGAAGGAACTAAGGATTATAAACCAAAGAAACTAAGTAAGTTCATTGGTTCTAGGAGAGGATTTTTTTTGACATCCTCCCCTAGAGCCAATGAACTTCATTACCCTTGCCTTTAATTCACATCTTCAACTTACTTTCCTCCACTTCACTGGTTCATTTTTACCTTGGGTTACTGCTATGTGTATATGTTCTTTCAAGGTTACTTCTTTGGTTACCTTGCATTGATTGCAAAACATTGTTACTTCTTTCCAACTCGGACTCCTAGTATTGGGTCTTTTAACTTCAAATCATTGCATGTACGATTTGTGCTACTATCGTGCGTGGCCCATAAATTCCCTTCACCATCATCATTCCTTATGACCTCTTGTAGATTTGGGGGATCTAAGGAATGACATGTAGCTAGACCCCACGAAAATATCCACCATAAGCATTATCACCCTTCTAGGGTTCAACAAATTATTTCATAGTTGTAAACATCAACTCTTAGAAAGTCAAATCTATCTTGCTCCATACATTGTGCACTTTAGGGTTTCCTCATAATTCAAGCATATCATCACTTATATATACTAAATGGAAAAATGTTTGTAAATGCTTAGAAATATTTCCAAAAGCATTCTATATAGTCAATTATATAGCAAACAAAATCATAATTTGTTTATGTTATTATTACTATATAAAATGAATATTAGTCCATTGGATGTAGTTTGGGTGGTTGGAAAGAATCATTGTTACTCTCCCCACCCACGTTCAATTGTAAGTTACATGATGACCATACCTTGATTGTATGCACTTCCCTCAACCACCATTTAAAAAAATATAAATTTGAGATATGAATTAAACATTATAACATTTGTAAATACCAATCCAATATATTTTAATCTTTAAAAAGATATAAAATATTTATTATTAAAAAATAATATTATTATTATTTATATATACATTTAAAACTAAATAGTTTACATGTACACCATGCTTTATATCTAATTTAGCTTTAAATATATCAAGTCTCATATCCACCATGTTCGTCAACATGGGCTAAGTGAATACTCAATAATAAAATAAAAGCATCCCGAGTAATTTATTAATCGTAACAATTCACGCCCAATTTTAATTTAGTCACATAATCTATACTATCGCCAGTTGCCTTCAGTCAAACTTCAAAGATCTCTTAATCCATCTTTGTGCAATTGGGCAACGATGCTTCATACACGGGCCGTAATTTGAGAATGGGATTTCTTTCAAAGAAGTTCGCAGGTCTCAACTCAAACGATGCAGATATTGTCGGCATCACGGGGAAATCTTCTTGATACGGAATATGATGGATTCCCATCGTATACCACACCACTATGTCCTCCTTTTCTATCTCCCGGTTCCTGTTATCCATAACCACACATTTCATTACATGATTCACTGTTAATATTACAACTTGTTGCATTTCCAATTGTAAAACATTAATGGTGTAATGTTTACCTTTTGGTCCATGTGGCTAATGTGTCATCTCCTCGGCTTTGATCCATGTACGTTCCCCCAGCCCATTGCTCCGACTCATTGTATGGAGTAACCCACACCTGCAATTCAAATCATGGATTTCAATTACTAACAAACAAGAAACTTGCAGCTTTTCAGTGAAAATTATGAGAAGCAACCCTAAATTGTCAGCGGCTTACATCGTTGTTAGTAAACGCTCCCCGGATCTGTGGATAATCATCCAGTGAGAGAAGGCTGGAAGCGGTTGAGCCGGGCAACAATCTGTACCCAACATCCTGCCCCACTTTAGTCTTCTGGTGTGGATTCACCACCAGAAGATCTGCGGGTTTCTTGTCATCAAATTGGATCTGGGCATCTTCCTCTCTCTTGGCGACCTTTCTGTCGACTGTCCAATAGCTCTTCCTCGGAGACTCCCCGTGAGGAACTTCCACTCTCTTCATCATCGCCTCCACGAATGAGTTGCTGGTGCCATCGACGTCCATGTCCAGATGGAATGTCAGAAAGTGATCATGGAAAACCCCAATGGTGTTCTCGGCTAAGAGGCTCCCATATATCTCTGCATTTGCTACTTCCTCCAAGTTTGTGTAGGCTGAAGCCTTCATTTCCAGAATGCCGGACAGTCCCACCTGCAGGCAGTTGTTTAGTTTACAGAGAAAAAAGAGGAAATTAATGCGTTGGCTAGATGCCGTAGGTTTATAATTCAGAGAATTAGGATTGAGCATTGCTTACTTGAACACGGATGGCTCCGTTTGTTTTGAATTCCCAATCGAAAATGTAGTCATAGTTGCCCACAGTGGAAACCATTCTCACCACCAATGTTACCTCTGGTCTTACTTCTGTGATCTGCAAGAATTTAGAGATGCAGACACTGTCATAATGTTGTAGAGCAGATACCAACAATTATCGCGTAGAGAAATATCAAACCGTAGTAGCCGCCCACTTGATTTCATGCATTTTGACTAAACCTTTTACATTTCTCTTTACTTAACTTACACGCGCTGAAATTCAAAGTCTCGTGGTTTTGTCTTGTCGATTTAACTACTAATTACCTACCAAACAAGCGGTGAATATTATTCAGCCTCTTGTAGGTCATTTAATGTGGCCGTCAAATCAGCCTGTTGCCGCGATATTAAATGACAGACTGGATAATATTCACTAACAAACATAGAAATCGGAAATTGGAATCCAATAAGTGGAAGTAGACTACTTATAACTTTTATACATAAAATTAAAAACAATATTGTGTTTGATAAATTTTATTTATGTGATTAGGTGGCAAATATATATATATACATATGCGGTAGTGACAACCTAACTGAAAATGAAATTTTGTTTATAAAGCGCTTGCCAAAGCCTAACTTAAAAAAAAATCATAAACGTATAAACATTTGTTTTCCAATTTCCAACCTTCAAACTATTTTCCAAAACCTTCAATATTTATACTATTGAGTGAAGGCAGGCATGCTGCAAGAAAAATCAGAAAGATTCAAAACCACTTTGTTTTAACAGCCCAACATCCCAACCAAATAGAAGTATTTCAAGCTTAGCCTTCAAAACATCCCAACATCATATAAGCTATTAAAATCAAATTGTAAGCTTCAGGCATGCTCTTTCACCAAATCACTGAATCCGTATTTAAAATCAATATGCAGAATTTATATTTTAAAAAAAAAAGTGAATAAGTAGATCGCTTAATGGTGGTCAACTATACAAATTTCGAGATCATAAAGTAATTAAAAAATATGAATCAAATTAAAATGCATTTTTTATGTTATTATTAAATATTTTTAAAATCATGATTAAAAACAAAATCAAAATTTCTAATAAATCTATTTTCAATTATATTATTATTATTATAATATTTACTTTAATTTATTAATTATAAAGGTCAACGCTGCATACCTGCTAGGATGAGAAGAGGCCTAGATTACCAGTTCAACTACAGGCTGAAGTAAGGTAACAAATCTAATCCTACATGAACAAACTGTTTTACGTCTTATATGAACGGACAAACAAACAAGATAGTAGAAATGACAGTAAATGTGAGAATTAAAGACATTCACAGATTGTTCTAATCGAAACGAAAGCAGATGTGAGAGTAATTAAGAGTTCTGTTTCACTGTGCAGAAAGATTTGTAGATTGGAGTCCTCGTTGGAAGTTACTAGAAAGAATAACATATAAATAACATACCACCAAGTTTGGGATCCCGGCTTCTGTATGGCGCCATGAAACATCTCCGGCATACCTTTCAAAAACGCAAAATACATCTGATATTTTCACTGGTTCTCCATCGGCTCCTGCGTAGAATGCATCCATATAATAAGCATTCCGAGGACAATCATTGAGTGGGTCAAGGGAAGAAGCGCTTAAGCCCAGACCAAATTCCCCAGCATCCATATAAGTTTTGTAATACCAATCCTGTGTTGGGTCCATGTAAGGCACAAACATCTCCGACACAAAACCTCTGTACATCACACTCCTCAATTTCCCTTTCTCCTCATCGAACACGTCTGCTGTAGAGATTACAGGGCCGACTCTGACATCGAAACCAATATGAAATTTCCAATTAGCCCACTCCACCATATGACCGTGAACTTTAAAGCTCGGTCCCTTTGACTGTTCCATTGAGATAGGATTGATTTTGGGTCCAAAGGGCGGCTTTTGAGACGATAATCTGTAATCAGTCCCTTCTGCTTTTGGTAGTGGAATTTTCGCATCATCTCTGTAACCAATTATCTTCATTGTATCGAGGTCTACGACAGCTGTGATCCCCTCAAGAGGTCGAGCGTAGATATTATCAGTCCCATTGCGATAGGAGCAGAGGATATTAATTTTTCTCTTGCCCTGCTTCTTTTCACCAAACCATCCAATCGAATACGTACTGCAGATAACTGGTTCGATCTCGAGACCTCTGCTTTTGAGTGAACGTAGGAATGGAGGGTAGCTGATAATCAACTCAGAAGCTTTTACCTGCTCGTCCAATGTAAATATGGGGTACCCAAATCCATGATACACTTTGTCGTATACAATAGAATCTGAAGTAAGATCTACAAGAACTTCATGGGTTTCCCTTGGGATTCTTGCAATTACAAAGGCCTGTCTGGAAGGCAGAGCAGACAACCCATCTTTCCATTGATATACAGCCTCTTTCTGTGGTGCTTGTAGACCCACATATTGAAAGCTTAAGTTCTTATGGGAGCCGAGTTTAGACTTGAGAACAATCTGACGAATATGGCTGAATTCAGACGCGGTGAGTGAATCCAGAGGATGATGATGTTGAGCAGCAGTATAAGTAATGAAAGCATACAAACTCAGTAGCAGAGAAAGGACCACTACATAGCTATTTCTCATTTTTGAATATTCGTAAAGTCCTTATAGATAGATAACTATCATGTGTACAATATGCAGACACGCTTGCACTGTTATGGGACAGTGCAGGACCAATAGGAGGATATGATTTGAATCTAAACCAAATAGAGAAAGAGGATTGATTGAACGAGGGACTGTGATTCTGCTTGTTGGAAAATTCCGCAACTTGGAAGATTGGCCACAACTACTTGTAGCTCCAGCTCTATTCAGTAACGCAATTTTCCATGTCTAGTTGTTGATTGAAACGTGAGAGATAGAAATATAGTGAGCAACAAAGCAATTTCCCAAGCCTGATCGGGGATTTGAGTCAATGACACGAGCAATTTTACAAGTCAGATTGGGGTTGGAGTCAGTTACCTCGTTCAATGTTCAAACGAGATCGTTTTCAATGACAACTAGCCGTAGGTGGCCACATGCATTGGCACTCTGTTAAAAAAATCAAAATATAATTTGCTCAATCACATGATTAGGATTGATTGATTGGAGTTAATGAAATTGGACCAGACGTGCTGTAAGTGACAACATGCATGTGCACCCAATTTGAATCAAAAAATAATTTGCTAAATTACATGATAATGAAAAAAATAATCACATGATAATGAAAAAAAATAATTCAAACCAGGCAATGGAGAAAAAGTCTACAGAATTATTCTACTAGCAACAACCATATTTTTAAATGTGGTTGTGAATATCAACCATAGCTACATGCATTGGCATTCTGTTTAAAAAATCAAAATATAATTTGCTCAATCACATGATTATGATTGATTGATTGGAGTTAATGAAATTGAGCAAGACTTGCTCTAAGTGACAACATGCATGTGCACCCAATTTAAATCAAAAAATAATTTGCTAAATCACATGATAATGAAAAAAATAATTCAAACTAGTCAATGGAGAAAAAGCCTACAGAATTATTCTATTAATAACAAGCACATTTTTAAATGTGGTTGATATCGATCGGCCCCACATACATTGGCACTGTGTTTAAAAAATCAAAATATAATTTGCTCAATCACATGATTAGGATTGATTGATTGGAGTTAATGAATATTGGGTTGGTGTAAGTGACAACATGCTTGTGCACCCAATTTGAATAAAAAAATAATTTGCTAAATCACATGATAATGAAAAAAATAATTCAAACAAGTCAATGGAGAAAAAGTAAAATTCCACTAGCAACAACCACATTTTTTAAATGTGGTTGATATTCGTTGATCGGCCTATATCAACCACATTTAAAAAGGTGGTTGTTGCTAGTAGACACCCTACCCGCAAAGAAATAAAGAAATTAAAA
Organism: Larix kaempferi; assembly: GCA_027924585.1. NCBI lineage: Eukaryota > Viridiplantae > Streptophyta > Pinopsida > Pinales > Pinaceae > Larix > Larix kaempferi. The sequence continues at coordinate 48,079,020 of BSBM01000093.1, read as the reverse complement.
TTTTAATAAAAATGTTATTTTGAAATAAAAATGAAAAGAAATTCATATTAACTTAAAAAAAAATTAAAATATATTAAGATAAACTAAAGTAAATTAAAAAAAAAACAATGTGAAAGAATGCCTACTCCGGCACGGGACACAATTCATATAACTGGGTGTGGGGATTCTTCAAATTTATGTGAATTACCTATTTCGTATCCTAGGATGAGACTGGACACATCCTCTGTATTACCCCAGGTGGTCTCCTCTTCGGCGACAACTGAATTGGTTGATTCTCAGGCGGTGGGTAGGAACCTGTCTCCTCGCTCTCCTTCTTATGAACTGGAAACCTCGGCTCCTAATGGATCTCGGCCTCTTGGCGTTGGAATTAGTGACTACACTCTGGACTTACCCCCATTAAATGTATATTCAAAAAATCCATCCTCAAATCCCTATGTGAAACCGATTTTGCTTGAAAAAATCTTAAATGTGACCATCAGGAAAAATCGCAGAAAACCCCATGGTAGGGTTGATGAAGATGTTGAGTTTACTCCTCTATCTGCTCGCATTGATGATATTGAAAACATTCCCATTATTGAACTTACCCCTGTATCTGTTGAGGCCCCTAGAGCATTGCAAACTCCATTGGATGGTTATTAATGATCGTTCTCACCCTTACTATCAGGGGGGTAGGTAAGGATTCCACAATTAGGGCCTTACTTCACCTATTAAAAACTACTAACCCTTCACTTATCTTACTACAAGAGACGATGTGTGAAGATGTGGATGCCATCAAAAAGCTGGTTGCCATTTTACCGAGATGGGAGTTTTTTGCAATTAGTGCTCTTGGCATGTTTGGTGGTCTCCTTGTGGGTTGGAACCCGAATTTTTTTAACTTTCTAGCTTTCAAAACTCATTGGGGTATATTGCTAAGAGGGAGCTCTATTACTTCGAACTTGCAGCTCACTATGTTAAATTTGTATGGTCCATACAAAGAGAGAACACTTTTTTGGAATTCATTGGCTGATTCAAATATCATGGATATTGAAAACTTAATAATTGTTGGTGACAGGAAGTTTTACCAGATCTGCCAGTGAAATTTGGGGCTCTAACTCTAGGCTTGGTTAGTTGGTGGATTATTTTACAAATTTGCTGACTAAATATGATTTAGTTGATGTAATTCCAGGTACTCTTGCACCAACCTGGACAAACGGCAGGGCTGGAGTTGATGGTGTTCATAAAAGACTGGACAAGTTCCTTGTCAAAACAGATATGCTGAAATTATGGACTTGTCACAGGACTTGGATGGGAGAAAACAAGTTCTCGGACCACTGGCCGGTATTTTTCCAATTTCATGCTAAGGGCTCTAAATTAAAGTACCCTTTTAAATTTAATTGTTCATGGCTTAAGGATGAGGACTTCTGCAAGATGATTAGGTCTTTTTGGGGCAGCTGTGGATTGGATCTGGATACAAATCCAATGGACTCCTTTGTTGTTAAATTACGAAGGTTAAAACAACAGGTATCACATTGGATAAAAGAGAAACAAAAATCAAAGATACAGTTATTGGAAGTTCTGGAAGAACATATTAGAGAACTTCTTTGCAGAAATATTAATGGTGACAGAGATGAGGATTTGGGTGAGAAAATCAGATTATTAGAACACAAGAAAGAGGAATGGCTCGTCAAGGAGGAGATGGCGTGGCGCCTTAAAAGCAGTGCCATTTGGATCGATTTAGGTGACCGAAACAAAAAATAATTTCATGCATATGCCACTCAAAGGTAGAACAACAACTCTATTTGGGAGCTGGAGGGTGGTAATGGTATTGTCATTAAGAATATGGAGGAACTTCAGACAGTGGCCAAACATCACTTCAGTACATTATACACTAATCCGAAGCAAGGCAATTTGATTACTCAAATAAATATTGCGAGGAAATTCCCTGTGTTTGTTGTGGAATCAAATGCTGAGGATTTGGGTCAAGTTGTTACATTGAAAGAAGTGGAAGATATGTTGAAGGACTTCTCCAGAGACAAAAGTCCTGGCCTTGATGGCTGGACAGTGGAACCATTTTTAGAATTTTTCGATGTTATGGGCAATGATATTCTGGCGATGGTGGAGTTTTCTAGAGTTGAAGGCTACATATCAGATGGTCTGAATTCCACATTCCTTACTTTGATTCCGAAGATTGGTAAACCCTCTACCTTTGGTGATTTTCGTCCAATTGCATTATGCAATTTGGCATATAAAATCATATCTAAGATCATTTCTGTCAAGCTTAAACCGCTGCTATCTAGATATATTTCGGGTGAACAATTCGGTTTCCTATTGGACAGACAGATCCTAGACGCCATAGGAATCAGTCAGGAAATGTTTCGCTCTGTTAAAGCTAGGAGATTACAAGCTATGTTTATGAAGATCGACCTGGAAAAAGCGTTTGATAGGGTGGATTGGGTCTTTTTGCGCCTAATACTTATACAAATTGGAATCCCTCCCTTGGTGATCAGATGGATCATGGCCTGCTTATCCACATCATGTATTGTTGTTCTTGTTAATGGTGCTCCAATCGAGTTTTTCAAAATTACTAGAGGGGTCAGACAGGTCTGCCCACTGCCACCTCTGATTTTCTTATTTATTATCGATGGATTAAGCTTGATGATCACTGAAGCTAAAGTGGTGGGCAAGATCACTAGAATTTCCTTCTCCAATGAAGTTTCTATTATGCATACATTATTCGTCGATGATGTATTAGCAGCTAGTTTAAACTCAGTAAGTGAATGGCATAATTATGCTTTCATTTTTAATGACTTCTGTAATGCTTCAGGCATGTTGATTAATAAGAGAAAGACTCGGGTGTATCATTTTGGCATTCCACAATGTAACATTGAGCAATTTAAAGAAATTATGCCTTACACATTCTATCCACTTGAGGAAGGTTTCAAATATGTAGGATATTTTCTCAAACCTGGAGCATATAGGCGCCAAGACTGGATGTGGCTCATCAAATGGGTTGAAAAGAGGATAAACAATTGGACATTCAGATTACTATCTATTGGAGGCCGGCTCACGCTTATCAAGTATGTTCTCACAGGTATGCTAGTATACTGGTTCTCTCTCGTGCTGGTTCCTGCGTTTATCTTAAATGGATTGAGAAAACTGTTTTTTAACTTCTTATGGACGGGGCTCATGCAATGGTTATTTGGTTATGGCCAAGTGGGATCAACTTGCTTATCGGTTGAAAAAGGGGGATGGGGCATAAAGAACTTACCTTTGTTCAACTATGCACTAAGATTAAAAAGCTTTTGATGGGGACTGTTTGGTCCAACCCTCTGGACATAAATTATGAAGGTGAAATATATTAAAGATGATACTATCAGATGGCTCGGGAATACAACAAAAGAGATTCGAGGCTCCTCATCAATTTGGGAAGGTTTCCTAAAGCTCTATAATTATATGGCTAAAGATCTTGTTTGGCAAGCTGGAAATGGTTTAGACACCATGGTAGGGGTTGACCCTATCATGGGTATGGGTAAAGACTACACTTTATTGGGAGGAATCCTACATATTCTACATTGTTTCAATTACAAGACATTGAATACAATTCAAGGATACAGGCCGAGGAAAAGACAACCATATTGGATTTCAACGTGGGAGATAGGCTTTCAGGATGAAGAAGCATCCAAATGAGAAAAGTATATCTTTAAACTAAATGTTGCGGGTGTCCGATTGAATAGGGATAGAGATAAGCTCATATGGACGGGTAATGAAGCCACATGTATGATTACTACTAAATTTGCATACAAGACATTAATTAGCAATTGTTGTTCTTTTCCTACGGATTGGTGGTATAAGGTGATTTGGAGGTGGCAAATACCAGTAAAGATACAATGCTTCATGTGGCAGGCCCTTAGGGGGTGTCTTAAAACTTGGGATAATCTACATAAGCGTGGATGGATTGGGCCTAGAATCTGTATTCTTTGCATGAATGATTCGGAATTGGTTGAACATATATTTGTTGGTTGTAACTTCACTAGATTTATTTGGAAAGAGATAATCTATCAATTAGATATCCATACAGCATGGAAGGTGGGACTGTTTAGAGATTGTGCTCTTCAATGGTTATGTGAGTGTAAAGAAATTCCTTTTCTTCCAGCAGCGGTTTCATGGGAAATTTGGCATTCAAGGAATGCAACACTATTTGAGGACATTAGGCCTTCTATTAACAATATCATCTGCAGAATTATGGGGGTCACTAAAACTCACTGCACAAGCATTGGTAGTAAAAGAGTCACAAAACAATCTTTCTGTCAATACACTTTTCACAAACCAGTGGCTTTCTTTGATGGATCAACTATTGATGGGTGTTGTGCTATTGGTGGGGTTATCTATATCAATAAGGATCACTACTTTACACTGAAACTCAATTGTGGCAATGGCACTAATACCAAGGCTGAGATGATCGGTTTGTGGTGTGTTCTTGCAGTATCCAAACATTTTGGTTTCCATGGAATCTCTGTTTATGGTGACTCCAGGGTAATTATCAAATGGGCTCAAGGGGATTTTAATATCAATGTGATCACTCTACACCACCGGTGTCGCATAATTAAGGAAGATATACTTTTCTTCAAGACTATATCCTTTGAACATATATATAGACAACATAATGCACTTGCTGATACATTATCCAAAGATGCTCATGGTGTGCTCATGAAGGCGCTGAAGGTTATATCAGGTGGGAAGAATATCAAGAGATTCTACTACTCGACTCAGTTCAGGTTTTCATGTCATACTTGTAGGGGCATTGCAATTTTTTGAACTTTTGATGTATTGAACTATGATCAGATCCTAGATTGTTCACACTCTACGCAGGATGAATTCTATGTCATTTTCAAAAATCTGGATGATGATTCAGGGCTCCATAGGTCCTTATTTTTTGTATAAGTCATGTTCTCATAATGACTTAAGACTTTGTACTATTTGATTCCTAAATGAATACCAATAGTATGGTTTTTTTTCCGCTGAAAAAAAAAGTGTTTGATTACCATATTGACATTGATCTACTGTAAATAACCATAAAATAAAAGTAAATTAAAAATTAAATAAAAATAAACAAAATTAAATTAAATAAAAATAAAGTAAATAAATAAATTAAATAAATAAAGTAAAATAAAAAAAATAAGCTAAAGAAATAAAAGAAAGTAAAGTAAAAAAAAAAAAAACTAAATTAAATTAAATTAATTAAAGTAAAATAAAAAATAAATCAATCGATATAAGTGAAAAGAAACTAAGATAAATAAAAGTAAAATAAAAAATAGGCTGGGGAGGCCTCAGAGGATGAATCCACCATCCCAGTCGCTCAAAAATGTTGAAATAACTGTCATTATACAAAATAAAGACCCCCTGGGTAAGGTATTCCCATAAAAAATACTGGGACTTGTTCTAAAAAAATATTACATGCTGTCTAGGAGTGTTGTAGATTAAGCCAAACAGTAAATTAAAACAAAAAAAATGAAAATCATAGAGATAACCTAGAGCAATGAAATCCCATCTAACGATTTGCAGGCGGTGCGTCTGGCTCCTCCTCAAAGATTGGACAGGAAGCATTGAAGTCTTCAAAGGTCCCCGGAGGGGGGAGAGTAGGGGAAGGAGAACCTAGAGCACGCGGACCTTCATGAGCGGTGTCATTGGAGAGTGTTGCAGGAACAGGACCCTTGTCTTTTCTGACTGCGGATTTTTTCTTTCCAGACCCTTCCTTCGGAGCTTCAGGTTCAACAGCATCCATAGTATTCTCTTGCATTGCCTGGTCAGAATTATTGCCCAGGGAGAAGATATCCCAGGTCATGTGGCATCCAAGGTGTTTGAGTGAGCAGAGGCCTCTTTCAGGCTAGAGTTGATGTTCCTCACAATGCTAGTGCTAGCATGCCAGCTTGCCTCCATTTCTTCTACCAGGGTGCTCATCATATTTTTCAATAGCCAATAGTGATTGATGGTGCCTTCGTTATTTCCCGAGGCTAGGAGAGCCGCCACCCTACGAGCTTCCCAACTGTCAATGAGACTGCGAGTCCGCACGGAGATGCGCTCAACATATCCATCCATTACGGTCCAGTCCATAGCCACCTTAGGCCGTCTACCAGAGCTTTTTCTACCACTGCTGTGACGAGAGGTGCCTCTATTGCATTGCGTCATGGAAGCGAGAGTGACATAGGAGGCCATAGGGAGAAACTAGAACGCAACAGAGGAGGCCACAGGGAATAACCAAAATGCAGCAGTGAAATTGGAATACATGTCGATAGATGGCTTTATAGAGTCGATCCAAGCCAATTCCCTCCCATGGAGGTAATAAATGTTGCAGGCTATCATCCTTGATGAGGGTGGCATAGTTAATGGCTCTTCACACTAGCAAAGAGTAATCATCGATCTGAACTCGCGCAAAGGAGATTGGGATCTAGGGGCTCGTCCTCCTGCCTTAAAAAATTGACCATGTTTACATTGTTTACATTGCAAGGTTTTCATTGCAAGGTTGACCATGTTTACATTGTTTACTTTATTTGGTTAAAAATTGTTGACTTTGGTTTACAATGTTTGGTTAACCATGCTTGACTTTGGTAAATCTTAGTTGTTTGGTTGACTCTACTTCCTTTGGTTGACTTTGATTAAACTTTGTTGTTTGGGCATGGTTGAATGTGGTTGACTATGGACATGGTTGAGTTTGGTTGTTTGGGAATTTGAGCAAGGTTGACTTCAATTTAAGGGTGATTTGAAGCCATAGTTGACTTTAAAACAAGGTTGACTTAATCGAAAGGTGACTTCAATCCATTGTTGACTTCAATTCAAGGATGACTTCAATCTAAGGTTGAATTCAAACAATGGTTGACTTCAATCCAAGGTTGACTTCAATCCATAGTTGAATTTTATTTAAGGTAGACTTGAATCCAAGGTTGATTTCAATTCGTGGTTGATTTCTATTCGTCGTTGATTTCAATCCATAAATGATTTCAATCCAAGGTTGACTTCAATCCATATTTGACTTTAATCTATAGTTTACTTTTAAGCAATGTCGACTTCAATTCATGGTTGATTTCAATATGTGGTTTACTTCATTCCATGGTTGAATTCAATACATAGTTGATGTCAATCCAAGGTTGAACTCAATCCATAGTTGGTTTTTATCCATGGTTGGCTTCAATCCATAGTTGAATTCAATCCAAGGTTGACTACAATCAAAGGTAGACATTTGAGCAAGGTTGACTTCAATCTAAGGGTGATTTCAAGCCATAGTTTAAACTTTTAAGCATGGTTGACTTCATTTATAGTTTAATTCTACGCAAGCTTGACTTCAAACTAAGGTTGACTTGAATCCATGGGTGACATTAATGCATAGTTGACTTTTAAGTAAAGTGACTTCAATCTATCATTGGATTCAATCCAAGGTTGCGTTGAAGCCAAGGTTGACTTGAATCCATAGTTGTCTTTCAAGCAAGTTGATTTCAAACCAAAGGTGACTTCATTCCAAGGTTGACTCCAATCCATGGTTGACATAAAGTCAAGGGTGCCTTCGATTCATAGTTGACTTTGAAGCAGGATTTACTTCAATCCATACTCCACTTTTAAGCAAGGTTGAATTCAATTTAAGGTTGGCTTCAATCCAAGGTTGAATTTTATTAATGTTGAATTATTTAAAAAAATATATATTTGGCTTGAGAAGGTTGACTATGAACATTTCATGGTTGAGTACACCGTATCAATGACCATGCTTAAATTTGGTCAAAACTAGTTAACTATGTTAATGTTGGTCAACCATGGTTGACTTCAAACAATTATTGACATTTTAACATGGTTTACATTAAACCAAAATTAACATGTTTTTTTTATAAATGTTTAAACAATTATATGATTATTATTAATAATGTAAGTTTTTATTAATGTTAAAATTATTGAAAATTATATGATTACTAATAATGTGAGTTTTTATTAAAGTTAAAATTATTGATATGAATATTATTAATAATGGTTTTTAATAATGTTAAAATTATTAATATGAATAATATTATTATTAATGTTTTATATACCAATATTAATGTTTTCTATTATCGTTAATGTTTATGTTTTTAATAATGTTAATATTATGTATATGAATATTACTAATAATGTTTTTCTTTAATGTTAATATAATTGATATGAATAACATTATTACTAATGTTAATATTAATATTTTTTATGAATGTTTTTTAATTAATATTATTGTATTTATTATGGAATTAATGTTGAATATTATTAATAATGTGTATATTAATATTAATATCAATGTTAATAATAATATTAATAATATTAATATTAATAATATTAATATTAATATTATTAATATTAATATTAATAATTAATATTAATATTAATACCAATGTTAATAATAATACTAATAATTACAAATATTAATATGAATGACATTATTGATATGAATATTATTAATAATGGTTTTTTATTAATGTTAAAATTATTGATAGGAATAATATTATTATTAATGTTTTATACCAATGTTACCTATGGGGTTGATATTGGAGGGCAAATCTATGACATTTTGATGACCCGTATTATTAGAACTCGGAGAGGTAAGGATATCCTCCATTGGGGTCACCGCCCTAAAGGTATGTTCACTATAAAGGAAGCTTATAGCCTGTTAACTGCCCCGACGACTCAACAGGGGGACAATACCTTGAAGAAACTGTGGGGAGCTAAATGATGGCCCAAAATCACCCTTTTCCTCTGGCTGGTCTTGAAAGGAAAATTTTTAACATGGGATAATATCATGAAGCGGGGCTTTGAAGGACTCTCTCAATGTGTCCTCTGTGGCAGCAACGACGAAACCATTGCACACCTATTGGATGGCTGTAGTTTTGCGTCGGTTTTGTGGGATGAAAAAGCAACGCGATTCCGCATGTCGAATAGAGTCAGGAATGCACTGGATGAAACTGTGAAATAGTGGAAGGAAGATCCCTTTCAAGGGAGACTTCTCAATAGGGTATGGAAGCTCTTTCCTTCCTTTCTCCTATGGGAAGTCTAGAAGGAGCGAAATAAACGGATTTTCACTAGCAAGCCTAATACATGGAAGATGGTGTGGGGGCATATTCAATGTGGCATAACTAAAACTCTTCAATTAACCCTGTGGAACAAACAGGATTTGAATATCCCTGCTAATGAGTTAAAAATTCTTCATACCTGGGATATTACTGCGCTCCCTCATCATATTGGTCGTATCCAGTCTGGTTGCAGACCCCCTGATAGTCTGGCGGTACGGTCTCCGCCATTACAAGGGTGGATTAAGCTAAACTTCAACAGCGCGTCTAAGGGTAACCCAGGGCAGGCCGGGTATGGGGGTGTTCTGTGTGATGATCATGGCAGGGTTCTGTTCTGCTACTTTGGGCACCTGGGAGGTGAAACCAACAACATTTATGAATGCGAAGTCATGCTGCAAGGTTTATGCATGGCAGCCCGACGTGGCTTTAACTGCTTGATTGTCGAAGGGGATTCAAACATGTTGATTCAGATGGCTATAAGAATTAACAATGGGATCCGGGCTGCTAAGCTGGCGCAGTTGTGGAGACTGGCATGGTGGTTGATGTGTCTCAGCCAACTCATCACTTCTTTCAACTCTATCACCTTCCAACATGTTAGAAGAAGTGCTAACTGTCTGGCTGACGCATTGGCTAATCATGGTGCTAGTACCTATAATGATGGTTGGGAAGGGGTTTCCCTGGAAATACTATCAGTCAGGTGTCGTCAGCAGTGTTTAATGATTACTGAAAGTGATAGGGGTGGTGTGGCGCCTTTAGGAGGTGGAAGGAGAATCACTAGTCCCAATGGGCTTTAACAGCTGGTACCATCCATAGGGTGGTAAGGATAGGTGGTTTTTAGGTATCCTTTTTAATTGTGCCATGGATTGGCCTTCCGTAGATCTCCCATCATCTGTAATTGTTAAGGTAGGAGATATGGTGCGTCCGAAGGTTAAGGCGCTCGGCCTCTCACAGTTTTGATGGGTCATTTGGGGCTAGTGTCTGCTACGATGATGAGAATGCAGGACATAATGATTTATTACATAGTGTGGCTAGTTATGATGGACTTAATGGACAGAGATGGCGACTTTCCTTTAAATTCTGAGTTTCGGGATGAGAATAGTAACTGTGGTGATATTCCTTATTCTGCTGGTGTCTGGTGGTATTGTTTTGATTCCAGTAGTGGGGTGACAAGTGATAGTAAGGGTATCAAGATTATGCCGTCGAGAGGGAGACCTACCAGGAGAGGTAGACAAGCTCATGTGGAGCTGGACAATGGGGATAGGGGTAATGTTGCCCAGACCGGTCCTAGTCGGGAGCAGTGGAATGCTGCCGCAACTGCTCTCTTTTTCCATCTTTACTTTCCTCAGGAAGTGCAGAGGGTGGTGGAGAATTTGGAAGAAAATCTGTGGCGTAGGGTGGGTGCGCAGGAACTACCGACGGAGGCGACTGCTATGGCCGAGTGGATACACGACCCCGGTAATACTCGGGGTCGTATGGCTCTTTACAATCTGGAAATTGTGATGCTATGGGTGACCAAAACTCTCATTGCCCAGGTAATGGAAACCCAAGTGGATATTTTGTCGCGTTCTTTACGGATGACCCAATTGGAGGACCTTTGTAAGGACCACGCTAAAGAATCTAAGTGGATACATATGAAGTTGGACGCTCTGGCGGCTAACATGGGGATTTCGTTCCTTACCCGCCCTAAGAAAGTAGAAAACCCGCGGGAGATCAACCTTGGTGGCAAAGGGGAGGCTGCTGACACGCCTCCGGTGGTGATTATTGAAGACGAGGCTGGTCCGTCTGCTTAATTCCTTCTGTGCCTGGTTCCCTGCATGGGTTTTGCTGTTTCGGCGTGGTGACTCTTGACTGGATCCGACTTCGGCTCTCTTCTGTTGTAGCTTGCTGCTATCTTCTCGGTATTTCCTGCTTTTGACTTTGGCGTTGGTCTCTTTTTCTCTGTCTAATGTCTGTCTTCTCGACATCCATTTTGTAATGGGGAGTTGGGGTTAAACTGTTAGCTGTTTGTTTACTGGTTGATTTCCTTTGATGAACTGTAAGTGGATCCGGTCTTTTACCGTTGATAAGGTTTGTAATACTAAGGCTCTCTAGTTATGGTTGTGGGATTATGGGGATATTGCCACTGATGTTGATCTTTGTTATAGTTATGGGATTTTGTCGATAAGTTCCAGTCTGGTATCTCGGGTGGTAGTTTCAGCTTTTGCTTAAAAAAAATGTTTTATACCAATGCTAATGTTTTCTTTTATCTATAAATAATATAAATAATTTTTATATATATCTAAGCTTATTTTTATAACATCAAAAATTCATTTATGTTAAGAGTGTATTAGTGTTGTTTATGTAACAATATATATATTAGGTAAGTTTATTTAAATAATAAAACAAAAAATTAAAATTAATAAATAAATGGATCAATGTTTTAGGTTTTGGGTAATTTTAGTTTTGAAACTCTATGGATAATCGGATCCCTAGAGCCATTTCTATCGAATCTCAAAACAAATCACCACAGGGAATTAACTTTATCTGATTGAAGACTTATGCATTTACTAATAGAAAAGGGTGTTTAAGTGACATGAATTTTTCCCATTTCACAGGTGCTTTAGTACCGTTCTTTACCACATTCCATATATCTATGACATTCCATATTCCATAATATCCATATATCTATGACATTCCATATTCCATAATAAGGGGCAGTAAAATGCCTTAGATTGGACAAATATTTACAGAAGATATGCTAAATGCATAATGTATACGCAGATATGAAAAGAACATAAAATACCGTAATATTAAGAAAACATGTGTGTTAATACGAATCATATAGATGAAATGTCATCGGTATGAACGTTCATTTTATCCTATCATTATGTTCCTCAATTCCTTATTCTATCACTGTGATCCTCAATCCCTCGAATAAAACCACTTTCAGAGGCGTCGATACTACTCGTAATGATTAAACTTATTCTATCACAGATATGGTTCCACTACCTCATAGGATTTGTTGCTCAAGCTGCAATTTACCAGAAAAACGAGGATAAATTAATACATTACCAACAAAACTACAATTTCATTTTCCAGAATCTGTATGTAGTGTTTTGATATAAAGAAGAAATTGCATTTCTAAATCATAGATTACCTCTAATAGAAAGTCCAGCTTATCCTTGAGAAGGTAATACTCCTGTTTCAGTTCTTGTAGACACTGCACACATCTGTAGTGACGAAGGAAAACAAGAAGTAACTTCACTTAATTTGAATGGTTTTAGAAGGACATAAGATTTTAAGAAATTAATCCTAAAGTTTCTGTCTCTGAACATCTAGTTACCCATTTCTCATTTTCTCTTCACAACAGGCTCGAAATATTGTACATACATTCTTCACGCACCGTGCCCCAATACTGTTCATATAAAAGATTACCATAACATAATTATTCCGGCCTGTAGTGCTCCGCTGCATCGGTAAAATAATAGAATTTGGCTATGCTCTTCATCATTATATTAAAAGCGGTAAATCTATGGAAACGGTCTATGCTATTCATTGTTATATCAAAAGTGGTTTTGTAGTTTCTTATTAAACATTTGTGCTAATATAGAAATGGAGGCAATGCAATTGAGTTGCAATCAAATCTTAAAATACCTTCAGCTACTGCCCGTCAAATGGTGCATACAGGTATCAACTTTTTTGTAGTCCAGTGGTTCCTGATTGCTGCAAGCTCATTGCAAGAAAACATTATAAATATGCAACATCCATTTAAACAAAAGCATTATTCAAGAGTTATAGTCATAGTAGTGATTTTTATTTATCTTTTTATCATAGCTGACTCAGAACTACCTCTGTGCTACAGGGCCTACCCCCATAGCTCAAGGCTTCAAAACCCAAATCATTAAACCTGCATGGCCTACCCCGAATAAACCTGCATTTTTCACCATAAAAGCTTCCATATAACTTTTTAAAATCACTAAATTTTCATCTTTTTGTAGTGAGAGCACATCACCATATACAATCCCTGTAGGAAAGACCTCTCAACAGATAATAATAAACCACTTCACATATCTAATCATGGCTACCGTCTGTTAGATTAGGGCTAAAGCCTAGGGTGGTTAGCCGCACATATCTAATCATGGCTACCGCCTCGGCTTTATACATAGATCGTAATCCAAAATTATCTAGAGTTTTATTCCTTTTATATTAATCAAGCATCATCAATGTTATTCCACAACCAAAAGTCACCGAATCAAGCTGTAAAAGAGATTGAAGCGATGATTTGAAATGAAAAATATTAAAATGTTTCTGTAAATGTAGCATAAGTTCACAACAATGTGGCATGCATGCACGCAACTCCACTTATTTCCGACATGGTTAAACAATCTCACAAGCAATCTCGCTAAATGGTGAACGAAGATCACCCACCCTGCATTTCCCCAATAAAACCCGAACCCTAATCGTACATAGAAAACCTGAAACCCGAACCCTAATCGTACATAGAAAACTTGAAACCCTTACCCTAATCGTACATAGAAAACCTGAAACCAATCCCATCTGCAGGAACCTGTGATCAATATATACAGTATGGCAAGAGATGGTAGAGAATAAGAGTAGGCCGCACCACCAGCTTGAGGACTCGGGGATGGATTGTCGGCAGCGACTGTTCCGCTCAGAAGATCAAGCTTCAATACAATCGATCGAGCTCTCCTTCTCTAGACAAAGCAAGAGACAATTGATTGAGCTCTCTTCTCCAGCGTGGCATACTTCTTGGATCCCAAACGTTAGCCAGCCGATCGAGTTCCAGCGCGGCAAGTTATCACACTAATCAAAGTAACGTTTGATTAAGAAATTCATATCCAAACGCCAATTCAATCAGAGCCTTCCAATTGATGTGCTTGACGAATCTAATCAAGGAATATCGGCTTGATATTAAATCTGGGTCATCCATCACTAATTAGTGATTAAAAGGTTGGGATCACCCTTCATATGTGTATTTGTTCATTGTAGTGCTTTCCGTGAAAAATATATTGATTATTTTATAAAATTGGTTATTTATTTATTTTTATTAAAATTATGTTGATATCATTTAATAATATTCTATCTATAACTTTGAGAATTTGTGATGGATAAAAAAATGATAATGTAAATAAATTATTAATTTTAATTTAAAAGATTAAAAACATTTTTTGATACATAAAAAATACTTTTTTAGTATAAGAAGAAAATCAATATTACTAAAACAAGAATGAATATTAAAGAGCTCTCCAATACCCAAACTTACCCCAAATTCATTTGTTTATGTTTTAAGACATAATTTTAATTATTTTTTATTATTGTAATTAAATCCAAGAACAAAACACACCAAAAATTATACATGGTGTGTAAATAGTCTCATTTATTTATTTACTTTATGTATTTTTTATTTCTAATAATTAAACTAATCCAAAACTTTAATTATCTTTGTGAGATGTTAACCTCTTATTACACCTAAAGAACTAACTAAAAATAGAAAAAAAAATCTTATAAAAAGAGAGGATTATTGAGAAATTCTTAGAGACGAGAGAGAATAATTAAGATTTAAAATAAAATAAAGAAAGTTTATGCAAAAAGGATTTTAGAGTCTTTTAGGTAGCAAGGAGATTTTTGGAATTATAAATTCGTCATCTTTCAAAAAAAAATTCTATGGCTATAGAGTACTAAAGTTTAAAGGCTTTGGAGCTTATGTGAAAGACATGTTTGCTTAGTATTGAACCTACTATGTCCTCGTAAAAAAGAGCATACACCAATTGCTACAACCCACGATATCTATACTCGTTATTCCATTGATAGTTAGTCATGTGTTAGAGAACAAATTAATGAAAATTTCCTCACTTATAACACTTAAGGTTAAATAACCTCTACCAGTTAAAGGAGGACTTTTCAACTCAAAGGATAAAGAAAAACTTGAAGGTTAAATAAGCTCTACCAGTTAAAGGAGGACTTTTCAACTCAAAGGATGAACAAATCTATTGGTTTTGCATAAAGGAAAACAACAAAATTTTCCCAAGAACCAATGAAATGTTGGGGTTGTGGAGAATCTCACTACTTCAAAAATTGGCCACATAAGGGAGAAAAGATTATAACTGTTACCAATCTACAGGAAGCCACAACAAGTAATGAAATGGAAAGAACTCCTAGGATTTGTGTTGCAGTTGAAGATCGACAAGATGATCACCGATCATCAATGATGGAGATTGAAGGTAAAATAACCAATAGGAATGGTGTTATTTTAATATACCCTGGATTGTGCCAAATGTATATTTCTTCCAAATTTGTAGATAAATGTATGTTAAGGAAAGAAAAGCATAAAAAAACATGGCTAGTGCAACTATCCACAAGTACCAAAGGAAGTATAACAGAGTTGGTTGAAAATTGTCCCCTTGAAATAAATAAAATTCCAACAGTAGTCAAATTTAATGTCCTACCTATGGGATCATATGCTGTACTTATAGGTATGGAATGGTTAGAAAAACACTAGGTAGTGTTGGACTATTATATAAAAAACATTACCTGTAAAGATGATGAAGGAAATTCTAGAATAGTAATCGAGATACCTCGAAAAGTATTTGTGAGGATAATTTCTTTCTTACAGATTAATAGATGTTCTTGAAAAGGATGTAAACTATTTGTTGTTAATTTAATGAACTCCGTAGAAAAGGAAAAAATAGAATTTGCAGATTTTCCAATACTACAAGAATTTGAAGATATGTTTTCGGAAGAGATACTTGGTTTGCCCCCTAACAAAGATTTTGATTTCACCAGAAATCGTGTACCTAGGGAAATACCTATCTCTAAATCCCCCTATTCTATGATCACTCCTAAAAACATTGAACTGAAGATGCAACTTCAGGAACTGATTGAGAATAAGTACATTAGACCTAGTGTGTCCCCGTGGGGAGCACCAATATTGTTTGTTAAAAAGAAAGATGGGACATTGAGACTTTGTATCGACTATTATCAATTGAAAAAGGTTCCTATTAATAATAAGTATCCTTTGCCTCGTATTGATGACTTATTCGATCAAGTATGACGAGCCAAAATATTCTCAAAAATCAACTTGAGGTCAGGGTACTATCAAGTCAGAATCTGAGATTAAGACATTCCAAAGACAGTGTTTAAAATTGGATATGGCCACTATGAAATTGCAGTGATTCCATTTGGGCTTACAAATGCTCCAACAACATTCATGTGTTTTATGAACATTATATTTAGTGAATATTTGGAAAAAGTTGCAGTAGTCTTTATTAACGACATACTTATTTATTCTAAATTGAAAGAAGAGCATGAAGAACGCTAGAAAATTGTCCTACAAGTCCTTAGAGAGCATAAATTATATACAAAATTCAATAAATGCAATTTTTATAAGGACCAAATTCAATATTTGGGGCATATTATTTCAGAAAAGGGCATAGCAGTAGACCTTGATAGAGTTGTGGCTATCATGGAATGAACTACTCCTAGAAATTTAACTAACATAAGTTCCTTTATGGGCCTTGCTGGTTACTATCTAAGATTCATCAAATAATTTTCAAATATTTCCTATCCCATAACTTCACTTCGGAATAAAGAAGCAAAGTTTAAGTGGATGGGAAAATATGACTTAAGCTTTTAGAAACTTAAGCATCTATTTACTATTGTCCCTATTCTAAAGATTTTAGATCCTTTTGAAGAATTCTTGGTTTGTATGGATGCTTGTAAGGATACTAGGAGGAGTGTTAATGCAAGATGACCATGTGATTTCTCATGAATAATTAAAACTCAAGGAACATGAGCAGAACTATGCCACTCGTGGATTATAATTGGATGTTATCATTCATGCCTTCAAGATGTGTAGGCATTACTTGTTAGGTCCTACTTAAGACTGATAATATAGGATTAAAATACTTGTTTGATCAACAAGGTTTAAATTCCAGGCAATCTAGGTGGCTATCCTTCCTTAGTAAGTATGATTTTGAAATTAAGCACATTAAGGGAAAGGAAAACATGATTGTCGAGGCATTAAGCATAATAATACATATGATTCATGCACTTTAACTAGCTCTGTTGAAACTGATTTGAATTATAGAATTAAAACAACCCTAATGTAGGATAAATTTTGTACAAAAATCAATGTAAAACTACAAAATGATAAATCTGATTCATAACAACAGAATTTCATATTTACAGAAGAGGGATTTATGCTATTTAAAAACATATTATATGTCCCAGAAATAGAAAATTTAAGGAATATTTTATTAGAAGAATTTCATAATAATCCCTGTTAAGGACATTTTGGATATCAAAAGATGATAACAACACTAAATAAACAATACTATTCGCATGAAATGAAATATGATGTGGCAGAATACATTTCTAGGTGCCAAGAGTGCTAGCTAGTTAAATCTAAACACCAACACCCAATAGGAATGTTATAGGTCTTGCCAATACTTGAGTGGAAGTGGGAGGTTATAAAAATGGATTTTATAACAAGTTTTCCTAAAAAAAGGAAACACCATGATGTGATAATGATTGTTGTAGATAAACTATCTAAATCGACATGGTTAATTCCTATTAAGTCCACCTACAAAACAATAACTATAGTTCATATCTTTCTTAAGGAAATCTTCAAATTACATGGTGTGCCCAAAACAATTGTTTATGACCGAGAATCCAAATTCACTTCCAATTTTTGGAAAGCATTATTTTGTGGATTAGGAACTTAACTGAACTTCAACACCACCTACCATCCTCAAATAGATGGAAAGATAGAATGTACAAATCAAAATTTGGAAAATATGTTGATAATGTATGTGATGAACAATCCAACATAGTGGGAGGATTATTTGCATTTGGATGAATTCACATATAATAATGGATACCGAACTTAAGTAGGCATGATCCCATTTGAAGTTCTTAATGGAAGAAAGTGTAATAATCTTGTGACTTGATATAATCTAGTAAACAAACTAATGCTTGGATTGAACATGTTAAAGGACATGGAATACCTAGTGAATAAAGTTAAGCAGAATATAAAGGAAGCATAGGATCAAAAAAACATGCATATCACATAAGAAAGCACAGGGGATTTCAAGTAGGAACATATATACCTCAAAGTTAAAGCTAAATAGAGATCACTGGATCTTGGAAAATGTTCTAAGTTGGAACCTAGATAATGTGGACTATTTCAAATTCTAGCCAAGATAGGCCATGTAGCCTATCAATTATCACTACCAGATAACATTCATGTTCATGATGTATTCCATTTTTCTTTGCTTAAAAAGTATGATCATGACTCTAAACATGTAATTGATTGGAATCAGATACAAGTAGAACTAGAAGGATATTTCCAATTAGAACGACTCTACATATTAGAAAGGAAAGAATTTTTTCTCTAGAAGTGAGCCATCATTTAGGTTAAAGTGCAATGGAAGCACTTCATCCCTGAAGAGGCCACGTGGGAAAGAGAGGATGCTACAATGGAAGCATATCCCTCTTTGTTATAGAAATAAAATTTGAATGAACATCTAGACGGTGTTGGTTTTAAAGGCGGGGGGGGTATGTAATATCCTAAAATTACCCCAAGTTTATTTGTTTAAGTTTTGAGACATAATTTTAATTATTTTTTTATTATTGTAATTAAAGACAAGAACAAACACACCAGAAATTATAAATGGTGTGTAAATAGTCTGATTTATTTATTCGCTTTATGTGTTTTCTATTTCCCAAATAAATCAAGTTCGAATAAGGTCGAAAAAAGAGATGAAGCTAAAATCTAGTAGAAGGGGAATACCTTGAAGGGAAAACCAAAGATTATATCTTATTGATATAATTAACTAATAGTTAAACTATTCCAAAACCCTAACTATCTATGTGAGGTGTTAACCTCTCATTAAAGATAAAAAACTAACTAAATATTAAAAAAAATCTCTTATAAAAATAGAGGATTACTGAGAAATTCCTCTTGGAGAGAGAGATTAGTTCTGGGAAAATCTAAACTAAAAAAAAAAATTGTGAAAAAAAGGTTTTGGAGTCTTGTAGGTGGCGAGTATATTTTCACAGTTTTAAGTTAAGCTTGGTTCAAGAAAATTATTTATGGTCATAGAGTGTGAAATTTGAAAGGCTTGGGAGCCTATGCTAACTGCATGTTTTCCTAGTATTTATTACACAAAAATCTTCCACCCTATGAGCATCAGCATTCTTTGGCTTGTAGGATCCATTTTAGTGACTCGGATCCATTTTTATCCTTCAGTGATACTAGTTTGCCCTATTTTTATTTTTACCCGCCTGTTGCATCTTTATAGCAGGCGCACCCACGAGTTGCATCACTATAGCCCTCAGGTAGCATGTAAATGGTAAAAACCACTATTTAATTATTTTTTACTCCCAAAAAGTGGTCATTGGGTGACCTTTGGCTCTCCATCTGCCCAAGTAATGCCTCGATGTGTCCTTTCACCTACCTTTGAGAGGACTATATATTGAGCACATATGGCTTATGGACAGGAGGAAGAGGAGAATCGTAAGAGAACTTTAGTGGATTTTTTCCCTATATTGAGTCTACACTCATTGATCCTCGTAGTTGTGAACCATTTATGTTCACCTTCCAAACTCCTTTCTAGTTTGAGTTTTCCATTCATGGAGGATTGAAGTGGTAGAGGCACAAGTGGATTGATCTAGATCTTGGTTCAGATTGGTTGCTGGCAAGAGGTCGTATCACTTTGTACGTCTTCTTGTTCATTAATAGAAATACTCATATTCTCGTCCATTCATGGTGTGAATGTCATTTATTATACATTGGGTTACATTTGCTTATGATATTATGGACCATTGTTATTGATAATGTTAATGCTCTTTATATATTACATGTACTTGTTGGATATTTGCTATCAAGACTAATTTGCAGATTACAAGTGCTTGGAAGTGCGTGGATTGAAAGCTCCAATGGGGATCTACATCAAACATTGGATTGAGGTTGGTTACATTTCTCCATTATTTTAGCATTGTCATTTATAATAGCATTTCTTTGAGAATTGAGTAGATTTCTGGTAGTCATCTGTCTGTTGTGGTATTCCCAAGCCATAGTGAGTTTTCTCCAATACAAAAATGGTGAATTCGTTGGGGAAAACATCCATGTTTGGGAAATTTTTGAGCATTAGTCCATAATTAGAGTTGTTGTTTATTGAAGCTTTGTGTCACTGATTGGTCATTTAGATACACTGTAGAAAAATTGCTTTTTCTGAGCCTCTGGACTCTTTAACTGCCCGTTTTCCTTTCCTCACCCACGGGCTAGCTTAGTTCTGCCTGCGTCTACCCGCCTCTGTTTACTCTACTGCTCACGGGTACCCGCAGGATTTCCTTCGATAGTAGCATGTAACTCTGGCTTTTGTTGGTTTATGGCTGTTGGTTGTTGCTGGGTGAGTTTGGTTGATTCCTGAGTCTTTGTTGGCCTCTTTCTTGACTGTTTCATGCCTTGGTTATGACCGGATCTCTTTGTTTCTCTTGGTTGAGCCTTCTTGGTTTTTTCCCAATCTTTGGTTTTAACCTTTTGGTTTTTCCTTTGGAGCTCTTTCCTTTGGCTGAGTCTTGCTGTTTAGGATCTGCTGGGTTGTCTTAGTGATCTTCTCGGCACTTCAGTGACTAAATAGTAGGATTTTGCTGGCATTTTTTCATTTCATTTATATTGAAAAAATACAAAAATATTCATTTAGGTTTTTGCATTTTCCTTCTCGTTTATAAGCGAAAATACAAAAATATTTTACTGTCATGTACTGCATCTTGCATTGAGTGCTTGTTGCCTTCATTTTAGGTTCTGCTTGTGCATTGAAAAGATAAAAGATTGCATCTTTATTTCGGAATTGTTGGCTGATTTTGCATATTAGTGACATTGTTTTATTGGATAGATGAGTCTAGGATTGGACGATGTTGCATGCTATTGAGTCTACACATCAATAGTTTCACGATCATATCCCTTGAGTAATCACATCCACTAAAATTAATGCTTAATCGTAAAATTGATTAGACTGATTTTATTTATAGGGTACACCAACTAGCATAGGTTTAGAGTCTTGGAATAGATCATTGTGAGTTAACAATCCAAGACTACTGAACGAAACATTAGGTGTCTAACTAGGGAGTGGAGGAATCCATGGTATAGATCGGTGTTCTCAGGAAAGCTCAATCCAGAGTTAAGCACGAGGTCACGGGAAGTTGGTTGAGGAGATATCCCTCTGACACCGGCCGAACGTGGCAGATATATCCAGGATTTGTTCGTATCTGGGGGTACCGGGGGTTCATCCTCTTGTGCTTCGGGCTTAGCTACCCTTCCCATATGATGGGTCCCACCTACGACTATCTTCCTGAGCATTGGTTATATTGCGGTGAACATAGTTGCCTTACCTAAGTACCGCACAGGGTACTTGTAGTGGTCATGTTGTTTGTGTCCTGAGTCAGATAGGGATTGGACAGCATAGTTGTGTTTGTGCAGTGGACTTGACCCTGTCGACATAGTGAAGCCTGGGTGTCTCTATAACTGATTCTGTTACCTCCGGCTATAGTTTGGGAGTCTCAAGCCTCTCCTAGGCGAGACATACCGGCTCTAGTGTCGGGAGCTCATTTAGCCACTCTGTTTGTCTACTCTTGGCTGTAGTTTTCTCTAGGTGTGTGCTTTTGATTTGTTGCTTTTGATCGATAGTTGGCCTTTAGGAGAAGCTGTGTCTCTCTCCATAGAGAACGTGGCACGGAGCCCTACTCTCCACTAATCCCATCGGTTGTCTGGTTTAAAGCCAGCCTTGGTTACACAACGTATTGCTAGAGGACGCCGGAGGGCTCCCTCTGAGTCTTTAGATTCTTACGTGACTTATGTTGAGGACTACATGACTGCACATCCCGATATCGGGCAAGACCCTTCTACTCCTTCGGGTAGAGTTGAACATACTTCTGATCCCCATACTCCTCGCGAGGATTGGGGAGGTGATCCACCTGAGACTCAACCTGGTTCTATTTTTCTTAATCCACTTGACCAGGATCCATTTAATCTTTCAAATCCAGATAATTATCTTTACGGGATGCCTGACTTACCCGAGGAAGGAGAATAGGACAAGCCTTTCGTTCCTTCATTTCCATGTGATTATAGATACGGGAGACCTGAGACTCATGATGATACTGGCACTATGGTCAACCCCACCGCACTCTCTTTTGGTATGCCTAGTCACACTACTGTCGAAACTTCCACTACAGTTGGTACTCACACTGGCACTAGTCAAAGTGTTGGCCATACTATACCCACTGGGGGCACTACCCTCGCTGGGGGCACTACGTTGTCCACCTACTCACATAGTATGGGGACTGGTCAGATTCCTAACCATTCTAATGTTGGAACACGACCACCTCCTAGGAATACCCAACCTAGTCGGAATGTTGTTCAGAACACGGCTTGCCATCCACCACCTAATACACATGTCGCTACTCGTCAACCCAGGACTACTTTTGCACATGATACCGTTCCTCCCAACCACGGGGGTGGACACATACCGCATACTTTTGTGTCCACCGCCGCCACTAGTAATGCTAATGTAGGGGGTGGGAATATTTCCTATCCACATGGACATCACACCACTAACCCTACTATTAGTCATGCCCATATTGGAGCTGGGAATGCTTCTCATGCTTCTGGTCACCACGCGACTGCTCAAGCTAATCCTAATGTTGGGGGTGGGAACATACCATACCATCACAGTCAATACAACACGGTTCCCACTATGAATAGTACATACATGCCCCATACTCATGGGGGAAACCCTTACTACAATCCAGTCGGTGTTGGCCACCAATATCATCCACCACCCCAATATGGTGCTCAAAACACGCATATACCTGCTTACTCTCAAATGGGTCAGGAGGGAGGAGGTTATCCACCTTATGGCCATAGGAAAGCTTATGGACCGTCAGGTCCTTAGTATCAGTAGTTTAATCCTCATGGTTAAGCTTTTGGTCCATCCTATAACACAGTTCCGTTCAACCAACCTTTTATGGGAGCTTATAATCAAGCTTTCCAGCTGCAGCTCCCGTTCCTTGCATGCTTGAATATCTCAGATATTTCGAAGCTCACGAATGATCCGGTGTGTCACGACCCTACTTGGCCCCCGGTCCCTACCAAGCTCCTTTCGAACATTCCAAATTTTGAGGGGAAAGGTGGTGAGGACCCAGGAGATCATGTCACGACGTTTCACCTTTGGTGCTCCTCCAACTCTTTGAATCGTGATTCCATTCGATTACGACTATTTCAATGCACCCTCACGGGGGCAGCAGCGAAGTGGTATGTGGAGTTGCATGGAAACACCTATAGGGGATTCAATGAGATTGCTTTGGTTTTCTTAGACCATTTCCAGTTACCGGTTTGTTATGATACTGGTACTGAGTTGTTGTCCAGCTTCTGTCAGAATAAGGCCACACATATTTCTGACCACATTCAAGAGTGGCGTTGGCGGAAAATATTAGTGAAATCCAACATTCCTCCAGAGTTCCTGTTGGAATGGTTCCTCAAGTCTTTACTTCCATACATTGCTAAGGATGTTTCGATGTCCGACATTATGACTGAGGAACAAGTTATCTTGAAAGTCCAGCAGTTAGATCTACTTTATTCTCAGTCTGGCATTTTGTATGACATTATTCCTTATGCACCGAGAACAAGACATGAGCCTACGTTAGTTCCTAGACCACATGCCGATGGCATCGTGGGGTCCGCATGCACTCGCCCTGTAGACTTGGTAGCTAATCAAATGCAAAATTTGTCGCTAAACCAGTCTGCTCCCGGACAGGTTCACACCTTGTCCACTTCCACTCCGTCATCTGATGTACACAATGTGCAATCAACGAAACCATCGGGTAACCAACAACCTGGTGGTAAGAAAAAGGGGAGAAATAATCGTAGGGGTGGAAATAATGGAAGTAGTAATAATAGCAATCGTAATACTCCTCGTAAAGAGAATGCCAACCCTCCTTGAGAAGGCCATCCTAGAACTACTCCATCGTAGAAGATTTGGGCCAAATTCCATGTGCCATGTCGGCTCTTGAGGTTTTACAAGCCTGTCCTTCTCAAAGCATGCCCTTTTGAGTGCATTAGGAGTTCAAGATGGGGGAAATCCTAGTGTTATCAAGTTCGATACTACTGATGTCCAGCCTCACTTACCTTACCACGTGGCTTTTCAAATCTAGGTGGTTTTCCTTAAAAGCTTCATCAAACGTACTATGGTTGATGAAGGTGCTTCCGCGTCAGTAATGTCGTTGACTTGTTGGAAAGCTCTTGGCTCTCCTCCTTTACTTCTGTCTAGAACTACACTCACTGCATTCGACGGTAGGTCTTTTATGCCGCATGGAATTATCCCTTCCCTTGTTGTCTCCTTGGGAGGCAAGTCCGTGCCTATTGAAGTTGAAGTGGTTGATGCGCCCATCGATTACAACCTTTTACTGGGTCGGAACTGGATGTACGCTATGAAGGCTATCACATCTACTGTATTTCGAGTTATTTGCTTTCCCCATGAAGGAAATATTGTGACCATCAATCAGCTGGATTATGTTGGCACTCCTTCCATAGCATCTACGGGATCTGTAGTCCCACAAGTTTCTGATTCTCAGCCGCCAACTGGGAACATAGGTGTTGGGATGTACCCCTCATTGATGGGAACTTTTAACCATTCTGCACCTGTGAATTTTATTGGAACCATTTCTGACAGTGCGCCTCCTCCTTCAAATAGTATGCCATTCCATACTTCATATTGTAATGATCCATGGATTTTACCATCCACGGATTCTATGTCTGGAGACATTGCGCATGTCAGGATGTCTATGCCCTTATCTGTAGCGGAGCTCACTTACGATCATATCCAGCAAACCACTGCAGATCCAAATCTCTCTTCTTCCCAGACAATTGAAGAAGATCCCGTTACGCTGCCAGTTTGGGCAGCCAACTCATCTTGCTCTCACGATTGGCTCATATGCAGAAATGTTCTAGATGAGGCTCGTATGCAGAAATGTGGGTGTGTGCATGACGGCCACACGGCCGCATGCAATATAAATCATTAAAATAATCCACCGACCCTTTAAAGGGAAGAACCCTCCCCTTATATTACCCGCACGTTCTAGATGAGGCTCGTATGCAGAAATGTGGGTGTGTGCATGATGGCCACACGGCCGCATGCAATATAAATCATTAAAATAATCCACCGACCCTTTAAAGGGAAGAACCCTCCCCCTCGGCATCATTTCCCCAGCTATTTTTCTTTTGTCACCAGGTTCTACTCAATGAGCTCAGCACTTGTTTTCGGTCACCTGGTTCTACTCAATGAGTTCGGCACTTTCCAGTAGGGTGAGGGCGTTTCGCCACATGTCTCAAGGGTTGGGTAATGGCGAAGAGGGGGGAAACCTCCCCAGTGTCTGCATGCATTTTAGGATGAGGAGCTGCCAAGTATGGAAATGTTGGTATCCTTGGAGGAATCACCATGGGAAAGTATGGTTGATGACGAGGTAGCTCTCCACTTAAGCACGTGGTGGTTTTTTTTTCTTCTCTGTGTTTAACTCCCTCACACACAGGTCTCTCTACTTGCATTCATTTGGTGCTAAGATCTATTTTTTTTTGTTGTAAGGCTATCATATATTTTTTGCAAAGAGTGGAGTGGCCTCCAGCTGGTGCCCTCCACTCTCCCCCATCCTGAGCTAGTAGGCTTCCCCACAGCTAAGGCTGCAGGCCTGGCTGCTGGCCGGCTGCATGCCCAGGTCGCAGTCGAAGGCTTCCTAGCCGGGATGCACGCCCAGGATGGCCCATGGCCACTGGGCTATGCTCAGGCCGGCCCATGGCCACTGAGCTGCACGCCCAGGCTAGCCCATGGTCATCGAGCTGCGCTTAGGCTGGCCCATGGCCACTTGGCTGTGCTCAGGCCGACCCATGGCCGCTGAGCTGCACGCCTAGGCTAGCCCATGGTCATCGGGCTGCGCTTAGGCCGGCCCATGGCCACCGAGCTGCACGCCCTAGATGGACCATGGTTGTTGGACTGTGCTCAGGCCGACCCATGGCCGTTGAGCTGCACACCCTGGCTGGCCCATGGCCGCTGGGCTGTGCTCAGAAATTTTTAATTTTTTTTATTAAACTATGTTATAATTTTTTTTATATATTTTAAAAAAAATTCATATATATATATTTTGGTATTAAACTATGTTTGATATAGTTTTTTTTTAATTTATATATATTTTTGTTTATTTATTTTATAAATAAATAAATTCTTTTTGTTTTAATTCTCTCTCTCTCTATATATATATATTTTAAAACAAAAATTTTATATATATAAAAAAACAATTTGATGTAAACTCTTTAGGTTTGTTTTTTGAAATTTCAAAAATTGAAAATTGAAACTTCGAATTAAATTTTCTTAAACAAAATTGATGTAATTTTCATTTAATTTAATTGTAAAGGAATTTTTGTTTTGACCATCCATATATGTATCTAAAAAAAATCTTGTTTATATGCATACTAAATTTATTTTTGTTGTACTAACAAAATCGATATTTTTGCTGTAAGCTTGAACAATTTCACTAACTCTCATCCTGGTTTTATGCATGTCAAATACTTCTGCAACCAGTACACTTGCACATGAGTCAAAATTTTAAATTGTTCATCTTCTTAACTTCTCTTTTCGTCGTAGTAATCCCTCTAGTTCCATATTTGGAACCATGGCTCTGATACCATATGTAGAACCCATGTCCTAGACTTCGGATTTTCTCAATAAAAAATATTATCTCTTTTGGTTCTGTTCAAATTTCTATTTTTGTTTAGTGTTTTTTTTTTAGTTTAAGTGCTTGTAAAATATCATGTGAAATATCATTTACAGGTTTGTAAAAATAAACATACTAGTTACTATTCTACCATCATTTTCTGCAGCATATATATATGTGCATAAATTTACAATAATAATTTCATGAACTAAAACTTTCATAATTAATATTTAGAAGGGATTTATACTTGAATGAGAATTACCTAGAAGATAGCTTGGTGTCCCTTTTTAGTTGTTCCTTTTGCTCTGTTGATCCCTTTTGCTGCTTCCTTTTCCCTATTGTAACCCTGCAACCAAAAGCCTTCCCAAACCCTTGACACTCAACCGACCAGACAAGTATGCCACCCTGCCAATTGGTGAGGTCTCGTCGACCACCCAGCTCCAAAGGTACCCCTTTGGACCCCCGAGCCCAAACCGAGTACAATCCAACCATAGTTTCTCCCTTTTGAAATTTCTCCAACCAAATCCCTTCTCTTCTGCTTTACAATTTTCTCAGTTCTCCTACGAATAAAAACATCCAAAAAATATTCCCTTCCTTCAAATCCATCCTTGCACTTAACCCCGTCTTCTTGCCAACTCTATGTGTTAATTTTTCAAAATTTACTTCAATCTAATCTAGGATCTTAACTGAGAGAACAACATGTACAACATATCTACATCATATCAGTCGTGGACACAATAATGCAAGCACACAAGAGACACAAAGTTTACTTGGGGAAAACCATAACGGTGAAAAACCCTAATAACTTCCTCAGAGATAGATAGAGCAATGATACAACCCGAGCATAAGAGATAGACATCTCCTAGCAGAAACTTCTCCTCTCCTCCTCCATAAGTGTGCCACTCTCCAAAGAGTGTGTGATAGAATAGGATGATCAAATAGAGTGCCTCCCGCACTCTATTTATACATGACTTGACTTGCCTAATAACCTTTACTAGGTCGACCTTAACTTAACCACATAACATAATGCTGACTGGGCCGACCCCCAATAGGGTGGTCTAATAACCCTTTGACCCACATGGTCGACCCCCAATAGGGTGGTCTAATAAATTTTTGACCCACATGACTTATACAGGGCCGACCCCAACAAGGTGGTCTAATAACCCATCAAGTATAAGTTACGACACTTCCGTATAGAGGAATAATAACATCTCTATAGGAATACAATATACATATATGTGAAATACATTCCAAAGTTACATATGCATCAACACTATGCTCCCCATTACTACCCTTATCCTCCCCATTAAATTCCAACTAATATGTCAGTCCTCATTTCTTTCCTTCCTCGAGACATGACCACATTCATTAATACTTATCAATACATTAATTAATTAATTAATTAATTTACCAATGAATTATAAATATTATCTTTTTTTAATTCTTGATGCTAATACCATATGTAAAAGTCAACTAAATTTATTAATGCGGTTCCACCACCATTGTCTTTTCAAATTGACATAATTACAATTTAATTTATGTAATTATCACCCTCATGTTTTACAATAGTTTCTATTAATTAATCTGTATAATAATATATCATTATTTATTATGTTCAACATCCAACTATTTGTAATAATCATTTAATTGATAATGATCTATCAGTTAATTAATTAATACTAGTTGTCATCGATTAATTAATAACAACCTAGTCATTTAACTAATGATTAACACACTTCTAATATGCTAATTACCCTTTTAATTATAAATTCAAACTAATTTAATTTATCAATTATCAATAATAATCCTATCAATATAACTCACATCATTATGAATGTACATTTATATTAATTAATTAATATTAACTAAGACTTAATCAACTCCTTCACCTAGTTCCATATTAATTACACCCTAGTTTATAATTAAACTAACTAACAACCATTGCTAACGATAATGATAGTTTTATTATCATCAATTAACATTATTAACACATAATTAATATTAACCGATCAATTTAATATTAACCTAATTGGCATGATAATTGCATTTAACATTTTTAACCCTTAGTCTTGACTAAATAAATTTAATAACAATCAATCAAGCATTACTAATAAATGGCATTAGTTACTACCTAGGTTAACCTTAGTTCATTTATTAATCAACAATAATTAATTAATATTCGACAATAATTAACATTATTATTCAGCAACATTTCACGCAATTTACAAATATGTAGGCGAGTTATGTAAGCATATCTACTGCTTACATACCTCATGTAAGTATAGTAATGGTACTAAATCACATACATCAATCATAATCATGAAATTTATTGTTCACTGACACATGTTTAACATAGTTTGCAAGGTACAGTCTTTTACTTAACTGCATCTTATTAAGTTATGACAATTCATACATTACTGAGTTACGACACATAATCAATCAAGGGTTTTTCCAGACACACAGTTAGATCTTGTTTTCATCCTAACTTCAAGCTACACTTATCTACCTACATCATCTACCTAAATCACAACTAACTTCCACATCCTATCATTTCCTCTACTAGACTACCCTGAAGTGTCAATCCATGACCAGCTCTAGCTGAAACCCGTAAGCAGAAGTGTCGACTACATCAACCAAGCTTCACCAGCAGGAAACCACTAGTCATCATCACACACCTTGGGGAGCTCACCATAGCATAGACCTCCCATGACTTTGGGTTTCTGGGATAAACGATGGGTAAAGCCTCCCACCCCCTAATGGAACAAGGGACTATGTATACCCGACATAATAACTGCATTGCACCTATACTCAGTTTGTCATTGTATAACTAATCTGGGAGGTTGAGTTTCTTGAAACCCTACCCCACCCATACATCATAATAATCATGCGAAAGTAAATAATGCATCACTTGCATACCATTTATCTTTCGGAGTCCATGTCCCCGAGGCTCTCCCACCTCATAGGATCCAGCTATCACTTAGCCATTTTAACCTGTAAGTCAGTCCTCGACAAGGAATCTAGAATATCGTGCACAAATCCTCAATATGTACACATACATTTTGTCATAACATAACAACAATAATCAATTCATTATATTCACCAGGCACCTGGTATAACATTTATTTGTTCAGCAATTAACTTTAACGGTATCCACGTACCCATCATTCATTAACTTGCACGTCTGAGATATAACTAACACATGACTACATATCACAATACTAACATCACACACTCACATATATATATCTACAAAATAATAGAACCATATGTCCACAGTGTCATCAAACCGACGAAGTCTCACAATCAAGCAAATACAACATATAACAGTAGTTCATGTAGTAATGTCAAAACAGGGCGTTACATGATCAATCCGAACTGCTCCACCATAGTATCATCAACACTACTCCCCCTTTCGAGGGAATTCCTTACGGACTACACCAAGATTTTAACGGAAGTGCTCAAACTTCACCCGAGACAGAGGTTTAGTCGAAACATTTGCAACTTGCTCATCTATGCTCACATATTGGAGCTTTGTAGCTCCCTTATACACCATATCTCGGATCTATATAACCATATAGTTTGAAGTCATGATTAAATATCATAGTATATCGTACCTTTTAGGTACCTCATCACATGCTTTGTAGCTACAAGGTGAACACTTATGGGCTCAACCAAATGCTGACTCAAGGTGTTCGCAACAAATCATATACATCAATAACCCAATAATATGTCTATATAGTGTCTCATCAACTAACTAAGCATCAAACAACAAATTCAAATTTGTATCCATGGGTGTGGTCATGGCTTTACACTCCAACATATCAAATATTTTTCAAGATTTCTATTGTATACTTCCCTTGGTTAAGGAAGATCGTTTTGGGCTCTACCATACTTCAAGACCTATAAAATAATGCATCAAGCCAAGGTCTTTCATCTCAAATTCTGCAGCGAGCTTCTTCTTTCATCGGTTCTGAAACTCTGAGTGCTACATCTTCTTCATATACTTCTTCAAGCTGGAACATGTGGTTCTTTGTAGAGAATTTTGAATTCTGGAGGTTACTCAATATATGCTTCTACTTTAATTACACCATATGTCTAGTGTAATATACATCATTTGCTACTAAGGAAACGTCTTGTCATAGTCGACTCACTCTCACTTTGTTCATTTGTAGTATGCTTTATTTTATAAGTCTTCTGAATTCCATCGTCACTTGTTCTTCGGAACAGGTCTCATCATTATTCTCTTGTAGGAGAGTATACACAATCTTTCCTACAAGTCAAATTTAGTTTCGTGATTAGAAACATTTCATAAAAACCAATTCTTATGTATAAAGATATAGGTCTCATAGTCATGAAACTATCTTATCCAATAACATAACATTCATCCATATCCCACATTCATGTGGTAACTTTTTGGATGCCTTCCATCTCTACCATAACATTATTAAGAGTGTGCACTACTCCCAATATGTCAGCAAAGAGGTTTCACTCTAGATAACTAGCAATGGAATGTTGTATAGCACCATAGGCTACTTACCCATCACATTCATGTTAGTATTATTCTTTTCATCAATGCAAACATTCTAATCATGCGTAATACACATCCTAAATCTATGAACATAAATATGTACACAACTCAACATTATAGGAAATGAAAATTCAAATACTTATCTTTGTTTGTTTGGTAGGATCTCTCTTGATCCTTGTCTCATTACAGGAATTTATGGAATTTGCTCTACTCCATCATCTGATTCTGTGGACCTGTTCCTTTCTTTCTTATGACCGACAATGCTGAACAAGTCTTATATACCACAACTCACAAGGACTCATGGTCCTAGATATTAGGGCCAAGTCTGCATGTCCCTTTAATCCCTTCTTATAAAATGTTGAGATAGATAAGAGGTTCTTCTATCTTCCTGATTTAGATTAAAGTACATATTCCTCATCATTGGAGGAATCTTCTTTGGGCTTGATCATATCCTTCTTGCACTTTACTTTGGCCTCATCTCCCTTTGGTTATTTAACTTCTTCTTTTATGAAGCCTTATAGGTCAAGTTCTTCAAGAATGAGCATGACCTTGTTAAACTGCTTCTCCAAGAACTGCTTATGGCTTGACCTAGGGTTTGATAGAGAAACCCTAATTTTTCAAATTTGATATATTGAGAAATTGATTGGAGGAAAAGAGACACCTCCCCAAGGTGAGTTAGGAAAAGCACTAATTTTCCCAAATCTGTGGACAGGACTGCAAAATACTTGATGCCCTAGTTTCTTCAATTTCTACTACATATTTGTCGGCTCTTAATTCTGATGTATCTCAAAAATTTCTTCTCCTAAAGGTCTGAAACTTCATTTTGTGATAATATGATATGTCCTCTATCCAACCCCACAAGTTAAAGCAATATTTGATTCACCAAATGGAACTTATGCTAAGTTTCCCAAGATGACTTGTTTATGTACTGTTTCAGTATAGCGAACTTGTACGGACTTACACATGTCACTGTTTCATCTTCAAGTTCTAAAACTTGTACCAGAGAAACTCAAGTCCGTGCATTTTCTGGAACATCTTACAAAATTCGATTTGGATCTTCCTACCCCAAGATATAGCATTTATCCTTAGGTAACTTGTTTAAAACTGAATTATGGAGAATGAAGATACCTTGATTTGCATGGATCATATCTCCTAAAGTACAATGAATATGAGGTTGAAACTCACACAAATGTACATGAACCTTTCATATTCGGTATGTCCAAGTTTTAGATCCCAAACCTTTGCCAAAATGATTTATAGCGAAAATTCCAAGATGATTAGTTTCCAGAGAAAGAGAGAGAGATTTACCTTAGTGAAAGCTGCTCTTTTCTATCTAGATCTGATACCATGTTAAATTTGTATGCTACAATAACTTATATTCCTACTTCATTAGAATTTAATACATATTCACAAAAACAACATAAATAGGATCTCTGAAAGACACACAATCACAAGGTACACAACAATTTATCCTGGGAAACCCTCAAGGGGAACAAAACCAATCAATAACTTCCTCAATATAGATTACCAAAGTACAATGCCCAAAGAAATAAGTCTCATAAAGAAGAGTGAAAAAATCCAAACTCTAGAGCCAATATTTATCCTCCTCCTCCTTCGCAATCTTGCTCTTCTCTCTTGTGCGCAATACTTGAGTGAGTGAATCGTACAAATGAGTGGAAACACTCTCGATTTATACTTTACCTTTTACTTGACATTTAACCTAACTAGGTCGGCCTCACTAAATTAACTGGGTCGACCTCTCTAGGGAGACTCAAATAATATTTATATTACATTCTTTTGGGTACTAATGACCTGAATTACAATGGAGGTTTTACCTCATGACTTTTACATGACATTTTACATTAAAGACATCTCCTGAAGGGGGAATAACACAAGTAGAATATTCTTTGAAGTTACATTAATTCAACACTTACCTTCACCATAATGAGTGATTTGATAAAATGACAGCAAACTGTAAGAAATTCTTGGAACAAATAATACATCATTGAACTAGCCATCATTTAGTTGAATGGTTCCAGTTCCTAAAAGCATTACGAGATCTATCATCACCAACAAATATTTTTTTGGCATTACATTCATTTAGGGAAGAAAAAATGGATTTATTCTTAACCATATGTTGAGATGTTCTATAAATAGTGTTGCCACTTATTAGAAGAAGAACAACAACAAGATGCACTGAAGGAAAAACAAGAAACAGAAATTGCATGTCCAGGAGAATTAGAGTTAGAAGAATAATCAAGGTTGATGTTGTGCTTCTTCACTAATGCTTCCAAGGATTCCATATTCCCAAAACACTTGGATTCCACATGACCATATTTCCCACAAAAATTGCAATTACACTTGGTGTTCTTACCTTTTGATATGGTTCCTTTGTCACCATTTCAAGGATGTGATGGCTAAGAGGGTTTGTGACCATTTTTTTTCTTATTGTTGCGAGGATGTTGGTTCTTGGGATGCTTGGGCTTATCCTTTTGTTGTGCCACTGATGATTTACTAGATGTACCGATAGTGTTGATCACTCCAAGATGTAAGATCTTATTTTTCTCTCAAATCAAAGCATCATAATAGGATTCAAGAGAGGGTTATGTATAGTTAGTCCCTAGACCTTCTTCCATGGAGTAAAAGGAATATACAAAAACAAAATAAAAAGGGCCAAGCTTGGAAAAGATAACATAAATACATTGGTTTTCTATCTTAGATATTTTTCATTCTTCAACTAAATGTCTAAGGGTTTTGAATTCAGATAGTTAGCCTTGAATGAAAGAGAAATCACTTGGGTTTTAAACAACCAACTCATTTTCAAGTTGATGAGCTTGAATCTCATTGTGTTTACCAAATATACTTTCCAAATTATCCCAAGCCACATTTGTTGCATAAATTCCTTAAAGGTGGAATGGTAACTCATTAGAGATGGACATCTTGATTAATCCACATACTTCATCAATTTTGTCCCATTTTATTTTCTTATCAACATCAGTGGGGACAATTTCTTTTCCCAAGGTAATTCAGTAAAGTCCCCTACTTCATAGGATATCCTCCATAGGTGCTCTCCATGAGAATTAGTTGGAACTTGCAATAAAAATATCACTTAAAGCGACCATATTTGTGAAATTCTAAATCACATCAGATCATGGAGTTGAGTATACCTCACAAGAAAGAATGAGCAGAGAAATTGAGTTCATTGAAAATTGCAGTAAAAATGTGTAGACAATTGAACATGCATGAGAACTCAAATAGGAATAGAATAATGTCACATGATCCAATAATCAGTATAGTCAACAATGATGTTACAATGGAGAGAATTCGAATCACCTGGGAAAATTCGAGTCTCGGTCTATCTAGCATAGGAATTGTCACCACTGGAGTGCTCTAGAAGACCCAAACTCAACTCAACTAAACCTAAACTCAATTAATTGAATACACAATCAGTTAACTGACCAAGGAGGGCACATTAGTGAGTTTGTCATGAAAACCACTCAGAAAAGGGCGCATGATGCCACAATGAGTGGCAATCGGAGCATAAACCCCCCATAAGAGTCAACTAAATCAAGTGGAATGAACTGGAACACTGATTTGACTACTAAAATGTAGGGAACTGTCTCTAGTGGTCCTAAAATCATGGGTGCAGGGCGCATTAGGTGGCTACTAGGTCTTAGATGACATCTGCACACCACTAGGGGGGAAATAAAATCACTAAGTGCTAGAAAATGGTAAATATTACAAGTAGGACAAGGATGGAGTATTAAAATATCCTAACACCCACCCTTAATCCAAACTTGTGCATCCTGGGCCCTGGTTACTGAGACCAAAGGTCACCCATACAATCAAATAAATGATAAAAAGAACTGCTCATGAAACTAAGGAAATGGGGAAAAACCTCATGGGAAAAATACCCCCCCTCTAAAAGAACAGTAGGGAACTCAAGAAGCCTTCACATATGCAAAAAAATTCTGAGTGAAAGACTTTGCAAAAATATTGGAAATTTGCTCCTATGTAGTATAGTAGTGAAGGTTCTAGATATGGATTTGGATTTGGATCTTCTCCTCTGATGTACCTCCCACTATGTCGAAGTTGTATTTTCCAAAACAAGTATTTTAGAAACCATCTTTTCGACTGGAGCGAATGGCTCATTGTAGTCCAAATCATGAATCTTTGAGTACCCTTTGTCAACCAACCGAGATTTGTTCTTGGTTGTAGATCCCCCATGGAAAGTATCTTCAAGGGACTGTGGATCAAACCCCACCATCATGTATCACCTCTCTAAGAGAAGTGGATCTGCATGACATAGTGCAAGGTTTGCATGATATTGAGATCTAGTGATTCTATGGTCAGATGGATCCCCAACTATGTTCCCATCAACTAAAAGGACTTTGTGAGACCATATTGTCCTTGGCCATGGATTGGAAGCAGGTGTTGGATCTGAATTTGCTTGAAATCTATTCTCAACATCAATATATTGATCCTTATCTTCATTAGAAGAGATATCACTCTGATCTTCATCAGCTGCCAATGGAGTAGGTAGAGAGTATGGCAAAAAATGAGAGAATTCATATGCCTTTGAGGCATGGTTTGAAAACCCCTTCTCTATAATCTTCCCAGAAGAGATATCTGCAATATCAATTGTGTCAGGACCAAAGACAAATTTCTTTGGTGAAACTGTGTGAGTCATCTGATAAACAGACAACAAATTTGCTGACAAGGAAGGCACAAATAGAACATTTCTAAACTTTCCATGCTCCAGATGTACTGTTCCCTTCCCTTCAACGGAGATTTGATAATTATCTCCCATGTGAACAATCGAGCCATCATTGAGATCTAGAGAAGAAAATGACTCATTAGAGGAAACCATATGGTTGGAGGCTCTTGAATCTATGGGGAAGGCTTGTGATTGTGAAAATATAGCCTTCAGTGCATGGCATCTCTCATGACCATCAGACTCACTTCCAGAATCAGTATCTCTTGCACCTTCTGGGAGGGAAATGTTGTCTTGTTCAAGAAGTGTGGTCATCTGATCTATCTTCTTCTTCATGCATGAACTCTCTGGATGGTTTCCTTTCTTTCAATAGGAACACTTGGATTTCTCAAATCTATTTTGCTTATCCTTCTTGGAGCTGGAGGATCCTTCCGATGGATTAGACTTTGGATTATGCTTGGTCTGAAATTGCTTCTTCTCTTTACCCTTGTTATTCCCTTTGGAATTCGCATTTTTTGACTCCCCAGCCATAAAGACTTTGGATTATGCTTGGTCTGAAATTGCTTCTTCTCTTTACCCTTGTTATTCCCTTTGGAATTCGCATTTTTTTGACTCCCCAGCCATAAGAGCTTAATTTTTGGAGGCTTTCAAAGCGCCCATATGAATCAATTTGTCTTAGTCTTGGATGAGAGATTCGGTGAATGCGTCTGGAGGTGGCATTTTCTAACCAAGGAATGAAAATCTCCCTGAATGGAAAGTAGAAACAACGATGGAGAACTTGGGACCAAGATTTCCTAGAATGGATAGCACCAACTTCTCATCCTTCTTTTCAATGCCACATTGCTTGCATTGCATGACCAAAGATTTGAATTTGGAAAAGAATTGTTGGATGGTTTCGAAACTGTAATTAGAGGAAATTTCAATTTAAAATGGGCCTTCCAAAAATAATACAAATTCCATGTCATCATGTATTAGCCAATCAAAATGCTTTAAAATTCAACAAGGGAGCACCTAAAAAAATTGGAGGGAAAAAATAAAAACTACTTTTTTGGATCATATTTACAACTTATCTCCTTGTAGGTTTACTCAAATTTCAAGCGGGAGGACTCGTTTGATGCATAATTAAATTATGCATCCAACGAGTACCCATGTTGCATACTTTTAACAACATCCACACCATGAAAAATCGAAAATACATTAAAAAAACGTGTTTTCTCTCACTAGAAACATGTTTTTTAATGTATTTTCGATTTTTCATGGTGTGGATGTTAAAAGTATGCAACATGGGTACCCATTGGATGCCTAATTTAATTATGCATCCAACGAGTCCTCCCGCTTGAAATTTGAGTAAACCTACAAGGAGATAAGTTGAAAATATGATCCAAAAAAATAGTTTTTTACTCTCTCTCTACTATTATTTTATTATTTTCTCATTATTTTCCTTAGGAGGCCCATTTTTTACCCAAATTTCCTCTAATGTGGGTTGAAGAGAAATCAACTCATTCTCTAGAATATGGCCCCTTAGCTCATCTTGTTTTCCAAAGAGGGTTTCCAAATTTAACCAAACCTATTTTGGATTCTTCAATCCATCGAGGTTGAAGAGTAGATATTTGGAAATATGAATACATATGAAACCAAATGCTTCATCCAATCTATCCATATACTTGGCCTTCTCAATAGTTGCTTGAGGTTCGACCTCATTTCCCATTGTTACCCTGTATAGTGAAGTTTTGTGCAACACCATCTACATATCAGCCCTCCAATCAAGATTACTGAAGGGTGTCAGGATCCTGGGGGAGAGAGAGGCGCATTTGAATTCTCCATTAGAACTGCTGGTGTGAATACAATGTGGTACGGGTGCTACTGATGTACTAAAAAAAATTCAATAACATGCAAACAAAAACTCTCAATTTTTGGATATAGAATACTACTGAGCATTGCTTTAAGACAATAGGCACTTTTATCCATATCCTTCACACTTGGCTAGACCTCAAAGGATTTCTCCAATGAATTCAATTCAATGGCACCACGATTTGTTGTGGAAATCCAGAGGTTTCTGGTGCACTACTGAAATTAGTTGCTCAACCTACGCTCACTGAACTCTGATAACATGTGAAATTATAAATCACAGTAGATCATGGAGCTAAGTATACCTCATAGAGAAAGAATGAGTAGAGAAATTGAGTTACAATGAAAATTGCAGTAAAAATGTGTAGACAGTTGAATATGCATGAGAACTCAGAAAGGAACATAATAATGTCACATGATCCAATAATCAATATAGTCAACAATGATGTTACAATTGAGATAATTCGAATCACTTGGGAGAATTCAAGTCGCAGTCTGTCTAGCATATGAATTGTCACCACTAGATTGCTCTAGAAGACCCAAACTCAACTCAACTGAACCTAAACTCAGTAAGTTGAAGACACAATCAATTAACTGACCAAGGAGGGCGCATTAGTGATTTTGCCATGCAAATCACTCAGAAAAGGGTGCACGAGGCCATAATCAGTGGTAATCGGAGCATAAACCCCCCACAAGAGTCATCTAACTCAGGTGGACTAAACTGGAACACTGATTTGGATTCTAAAATGTAGGGAACTACCTCTAGTGGTCCTAAAATCATGCATGCATGGCACATTAGGTGGATACTGGGTCCTAAATGACATATGCACACCACTAGGGGGGAAATAACATCACTAAGTGCTAGCGAATGGTAAATAATGCAAGTAGGAAAAGGATGGAGTATTAAAATATCCTAACAATATTATAATATGGCTTCAAAATTAGAAATTGGTGGTCTAAACACAAAGATCTAAAAAAAACAGGCAGCTTGGAAAAAAAATGGCACTAAAAATTGATTCTAGATGTCAAAATTATGCATTTTTTAAGAAAGACATAAAATGGAAGTAAGGAGCCACGTGGAATGTAGAGATTGAACCATGTTTATGTGTGTGCAAAAAAATGTGGTAAATAATCTCCGCCCCCCAACCTCCCTGCTAACGTTTCCTATAAGCTCACTTTTACAAATATGTTACTTTTAAAATAATTGACTCACTTTTATAACACAAGTGGGAAACATTTTTATAGTATAATTATTTATAAATTAAAGTTACATGAACTTTTGAAAAAAGTAACAAATATAAGGAGTTGAAGTGAAGACCTGATCTTACTTATTAAAGTAAATTTCAACCAAGTGAGCTAAACAAAAGATTTAGTAATATTATGGAGGAGAATGAAGTTGTTGTTGTTGTTGTTGTTGAAGAGAATGCCTACACACACAAAAAAAAAATTCTTGCAAGACACTTTACACAACCGCACAAAAACAAAAAACAAATTATGAAACCGAAATTTATCAAAATTTGGGTTAGTCCTTGGTTATCTTTCCCAAAAATGTAAATGTTTTCATTGTTTCTGGTTTACCGAGTTTGCACAAGGTACACAACAAAGAGAATATGCAGTCAAGAAACTCTTTCTGCTCTATTTGTTTTTTCGAGTTCACACAAAGCACACAACAAAGACCATATGCATATTGAAAAGGTAACAAACTGGGAATTAAAAAATATGAAAGAATATGAGAAAGATTTAAAAAAAAAAGCATAAACGGTAAACAATATACCTATGGATTTGGTAAAATAGCCATAACTTGGGAAAACGAATTTTTTTTTCAAGTGAAATCAAAATCATTTATTGAAATCAACGCTCCATATGAAATGGAACACAACACTAAGCCCAAATGTAAACACAAATAGAAGAATCCATAAATTCTTTAGATGCACATGACTACATTGGTTCAAGATCTCAAGTGGATCTCAATCAACAATGGTAGAAGGAGTTCATAAGTGATCTGGTACCATGTTCAAATAACATAGGGTATTTACAGAAGATTGAACACCTTAAGCAACTACTTACACATATATCAACATGCTGATGTTTTACGTTGTTAAAACCCTCAGAGAGGGAAATAGTCCTTGACCTCAACCAAATAGATTCTTGAGGAAATATATCAAAGAAAAGGAAAAAATTATTTTACATATGAGTTTCTCATAATTGATCACGAAGCAAATGACCCTCCATGCTCTTTAAATAAAGATCATGGACCAATTGAGTGTTAATCCATGGATCAATACCTGTTTAGATTGAGGTGAAGATGAATCGTCAGATCACTTTATATCAAGAATATATTGTGACTGTCAGATTATATGAGTACAAATGCATACTAAAGAAACACACTTTACCTAAAGACACATTATACCAAGTTGATTTTAACTAACTCCTAAGCAGGGATAATTTTAAAAACCCATATTTATTTAAAAGTGTATAAACCTTGGCGAATCTTACCAATTCTTAAAATGTCAACTATAAAATATTTGGTGATATTTTTCTAAAATTATTTCAATTTCTAAGGATTTTATATAGTTTATATAATAATTTAGCGATTTTTAGTGTGAAAAAAGTTTACCCCATCAAAATTGGGCGAAATGGGGCTTCAAAAATTGCAAATTGGAGAATCTTTTTTTGGAGAAAAACATGGAAAAATAGCCCATGGGATAAATTTCGCCCCTAAAATTATCCCTTGCTCCTAAGTATCTAAATATCCTCACATAAGGCCCCCCCTTTATTGTTAATCATTTTCCTTTCATGGTCTCTCTTTTTTCTTTGGTCTTTGCATGGGATAGGAATAATTTCCTACCTATAGAATATGGCTATCCTATGCCAATGATAAGGGATTCTTCTATCTATAGGCATTCGTTTAGGGATTTTACTTTTCATGGCCATAATTTATACTTGGAATTCTAGATTTCTAGAGCTTCTAGACTCATTTCCTAGACTTTTAATGGGTTTACAAATTCCAGTTCTAGATAAGGATCTAACATTTAAGACATCTAATATGGAATAACATTCCCCCCTCTTCCCCTTGATTAGGAAGTACTTAAAGGAATTAGAAGGAACCTAAGGGATTTATAAGTTTTCTTATTAAGCTTCTCAAAATAAAAGCAATAAAAGTGAAGATGAATGAGTTCCATACCTTTCAACATATATGTTGTTTTCTTATTATGAGTGCAAACTTTGTTGCATGCCTTCATGTTGTAGCATCATATTATTTGATGTTACCTGCTTTATTGATCGATCCATCAAGTCCTTTCTCTTTACTAGCCTTTCAATGCTACACCCTTCTAACTCCTATATCGATAAGGTTAATATTTCCTTATGGTTGGAACTAACTATTTCCTCCTCCATAATAATTTTTCATTAGTATTTTGTTAGTTTCCCCATAGGTGCTTTATTTCTCTATATTTTAGGCATTGAAATGGGATATTCCAATAGTTTACAACTTAATGACAAACCTTTTATTTCCTTAGTTTTTTCTATTCCCTCCAGTAACCCCTACCCCCTACTAGGTATCTATATCCACCAAAATTTCGAGACACCCTTTTATCAACCTTATTATTGAATTTTTTTCCATGCCTATGAGCCTCCCTAACTCACCTTCTATTGCTAAATCATTATATTAGTGTTCCATAATTCAAGTGGAAAGCAAAACATCTGCATCCAAAGGGGTTTGATCTAATTTAATTCTTTCCTTAGATGAAAATCAAGGTGCCATATTTTTATGCTTAAATTAGAAGTACACCAAAACCATTTTCTTCTCAAAATTCAATGCACTATTTCACAACTTCTAAATCCAAATTCTAACCAACCATGAAACAATATATGAAAGGACAAACTATAGGTTATAAATCATTTCCATTCTTACTCCATCCACTTGTACATTAAAGCTGAATACTTACTTCCATGCATAAGAATCTTCTCTTCTAGTAATTGTCTTTTGAACTAACCCCATAACTATTTGTTTTCTATTGATGGAGGATTCCACAGTGTGTCATCTTGTTTGAGAAGGCTTCCAGATTCACTGTGTTGGAGGATTTTAGATTGATATTTCAGACCAGTGATACGTGGTCCATCATCAAGATTCGAATGAAAGATAAACATAAAAGTAAGAAACCAAAAAAACAAAAAAAAATAAAGATTAAAAACCGAAGGAACTAAGGATTATAAACCAAAGGAACTAAGTAAGTTCATTGGTTCTAGGAGAGGATTGTTTTTTGACATCCTCCCCTAGAGCCAATGAACTTCATTACCCTTGCCTTTAATTCACATCTTCAACTTACTTTCCTCCACTTTATTGGTTCATTTTTACCTTGGGTTATTGCTATGTGTATATGTTCTTTGGTTACCTTGCATTGATTGCAAAACATTGTTACTTCTTTCCAACTCGGACTCCTAGTATTGGGTATTTTAACTTCAAATCATTGCATGTACGATTTGTGCTACTATCGTGCGTGGCCCATAACTTCCCTTCACCATCATCATTCCTTATGACCTCTTGTAGATTTGGGGGATCTAAGGAATGGCATGTAGCTAGACCCCACGAAAATATCCACCATAAGCATTATCACCCTTCTAGGGTTCAACAAATTATTTCATAGTTCTAAACATCAACTCTTAGAAAGTTAAATCTATCTTGCTCCATACATTGTGCACTTTAGGGTTTCCTCATAATTCAAGCATATCATCACTTATATATACTAAATGGAAAAATGTTTGTAAATGCTTAGAAATATTTCCAAAAGCATTCTATATAGTCAATTGTATAGCAAACAAAATTATAATTTGTTTATGTTATTATTACGATATAAAATGAATATTAGTCCATTGGATGTTTACTCTCCCCCACCGAGATTCAATTGGTAAGTTACATGATGACCATACCTTGATTGTATGCACTTCCCTCAACCACCATTTAAAAAAAATATAAATTTGAGAAATAAATTGAGATATGAATTAGACATTATAACATTTGTAGATACCAATCCAATATATTTTAATCTTTAAAAAGATATAAAATATTTATTATTAACAAATAATATTATTATTATTTATATATACATTTAAAACTAAATAGTTTACATGTACACCATGCTTTATATCTAATTTAGCTTTAAATATATCAAGTCTCATGTCCACCATGTTCGTGAACATGGGCTAAGTGAATACTCAATAATAAAATAAAAGCATCCCGAGTAATTTATTAATCGTAACAATTCACGCCTAATT
The DNA here is from genome assembly GCA_027924585.1 of Larix kaempferi. Taxonomy (NCBI): domain Eukaryota; kingdom Viridiplantae; phylum Streptophyta; class Pinopsida; order Pinales; family Pinaceae; genus Larix; species Larix kaempferi. Next base: position 48,035,846 of record BSBM01000093.1, on the reverse strand, counting down.
TTAATTTAATCACATAATCTGTACTATCACCAGTTGCCTTCAGTCAAACTTCAAAGATCTCTTAATCCATCTTTGTGCAATTGGGCAACGATGCTTCATACACGGGCCGTAATTTGAGAATTGGATTTCTTTCAAAGAAGTTCGCAGGTTTCAACTCAAACGATGCAGATATTGTCGGCATCACGGGGAAATCTTCTTGATACGGAATATGATGGATTCCCATCGTATACCACACCACTATGTCCTCCTTTTCTATCTCCCGGTTCCTGTTATCCATAACCACACATTTCATTACATGATTCACTGTTAATATTACAACTTGTTGCATTTCCAATTGTAAAACATTAATGGTGTAATGTTTACCTTTTGGTCCATGTGGCTAATGTGTCATCTCCTCGGCTTTGATCCATGTACGTTCCCCCAGCCCATTGCTCCGACTCATTGTATGGAGTAACCCACACCTGCAATTCAAATCATGGATTTCAATTACTAACAAACAAGAAACTTACAGCTTTTCAGTGAAAATGATGAGAAGCAACCCTAAATTGTCAGCGGCTTACATCGTTGTTAGTAAACGCTCCCCGGATCTGTGGATAATCATCCAGTGAGAGAAGGCTGGAAGCGGTTGAGCCGGGCAACAATCTGTACCCAACATCCTGCCCCACTTTAGTCTTCTGGTGTGGATTCACCACCACAAGATCTGCGGGTTTCTTGTCATCAAATTGGATCTGGGCATCTTCCTCTCTCTTGGCGACCTTTCTGTCGACTGTCCAATAGCTCTTCCTCGGAGACTCCCCGTGAGGAACTTCCACTCTCTTCATCATCGCCTCCACGAATGAGTTGCTGGTGCCATCGACGTCCATGTCCAGATGGAATGTCAGAAAGTGATCATGGAAAACCCCAATGGTGTTCTCGGCTAAGAGGCTCCCATATATCTCTGCATTTGCTACTTCCTCCAAGTTTGTGTAGGCTGAAGCCTTCATTTCCAGAATGCCGGACAGTCCCACCTGCAGGCAGTTGTTTAGTTTACAGAGAAAAAAGAGGAAATTAATGCGTTGGCTAGATGCCGTAGGTTTATGATTCAGAGAATTAGGATTGAGCATTGCTTACTTGAACACGGATGGCTCCGTTTGTTTTGAATTCCCAATCGAAAATGTAGTCATAGTTGCCCACAGTGGAAACCATTCTCACCACCAATGTTACCTCTGGTCTTACTTCTGTGATCTGCACGAATTTAGAGATGCAGACACTGTCATAATGTTGTAGAGCAGATACCCACAATTATCGCGTAGAGAAATGTCAAACAGTAGTAGCCGTCCACTTGATTTCATGCATTTTGACTAAACCTTTTACATTTGTCTTTACTTAACTTACACGCGCTGAAATTCAAAGTCTCGTGGTTTTGTTTTGTGGATTTAACTACCAAATACGGTGAATATTATTCAGCTTGTTGCAGGTCATTTAATGTGGCGGTCAAATCAGCTTACTGCCACGATATTAAATGGCAGACTAGATAATATTCAATAACAAACATAGAAAACCGAATCCAATAAGTGGACGTAGACTACTTGTAACTTTTATACATAACATTAAAAACAATATTGTGTTTGGTAAAATTTTATTTATGTGATTAGGTGGCAAATATATATATACATATGCGGTAGTGACAACCTAACTGAAAATGAAATTTTGTTTATAAAGCGCTTGCCAAAGCCTAACTTAAAAAAAAATCATAAACGTATAAACATTTGTTTTCCAATTTCCAACCTTCAAACTATTTTCCAAAACCTTCAATATTTATACTATTGAGTGAAGGCAGGCATGCTGCAAGAAAAATCAGAAAGATTCAAAACCACTTTGTTTTAACAGCGCAACATCCCAACCAAATAGAAGTATTTCAAGCTTAGCCTTCAAAACCGTTAAAAATACTATTTATTTCCCATCATATAAGCTATCAAAATCAAATTGTAAGCTTCAGGCATGCCCTTTCACCAAATCACTGAATCCGTATTTAAAATCAATATGCAGAATTTATATTTAAAAAAAAAAGTGAATAAGTAGATCACTTAATGGTGGTCAACTATACAAATTTCGAGATCATAAAGTAATTAAAAAATATGAATCAAATTAAAATGCATTTTTTATGTTATTATTAAATATTTTTAAAATCATGATTAACAATAAAATCAAAATTTTTAATAAATCTATATTCAATTATATTATTATTATTATAATATTTACTTTAATTTATTAATTATAAAGGTCAAGGCTGCATACCTGCTAGGATGAGAAGAGGCCTAGATTACCAGTTCAACAACAGGCTGAAGTAAGGTAACAAATCTAATCCTACATGAACAAACTGTTTTACGTCTTATATGAACGGACAAATAAACAAGATAGTAGAAATGACAGCAAATGTGAGAATTAAAGACATTCACAGATTGTTCTAATCGAAACGAAAGCAGATGTGAGAGTAATTAAGAGTTCTGTTTCACTGTGCAGAAAGATTTGTAGATTGGAGTCCTCGTTGGAAGTTACTAGAAAGAATAACATATAAATTACATACCACCAAGTTTGGGATCCCGGCTTCTGTATGGCGCCATGAAACATCTCCGGCATACCTTTCAAAAACGCAAAATACATCTGATATTTTCACTGGTTCTCCATCGGCTCCTGCGTAGAATGCATCCATATAATAAGCATTCCGAGGACAATCATTGAGTGGGTCAAGGGAAGAAGCGCTTAAGCCCAGACCAAATTCCCCAGCATCCATATAAGTTTTGTAATACCAATCCTGTGTTGGGTCCATGTAAGGCACAAACATCTCCGACACAAAACCTCTGTAAATCACACTCCTGAATTTCCCTTTCTCCTCATCGAACACGTCTGCTGTAGAGATTACAGGGCCGACTCTGACATCAAAACCAATATGAAATTTCCAATTAGCCCACTCCACCATATGACCGTGAACTTTAAAGCTCGGTCCCTTTGACTGTTCCATTGAGATAGGATTGATTTTGGGTCCAAAGGGCGGCTTTTGAGACGAGAATCTGTAATCAGTCCCTTCTGCTTTTGGTAGTGGAATTTTCGCATCATCTCTGTAACCAATTATCTTCATTGTGTCGAGGTCTACGACAGCTGTGATCCCCTCAAGAGGTCGAGCGTAGATATTATCAGTCCCATTGCGATAGGAGCAGAGGATATTAATTTTTCTCTTGCCCTGCTTCTTTTCACCAAACCATCCAATCGAATACGTACTGCAGATAACTGGTTCGATCTCGAGACCTCTGCTTTTGAGTGAACGTAGGAATGGAGGGTAGCTGAGAATCAACTCAGAAGCGGTACCCTGTTCTTCCAAGGTAAATATGGGGTACCCAAATCCATGATACACTTTGTCGTATACAATAGAATCTGAAGTAAGATCTACAAGAACTTCATGGGTTTCCCTTGGGATTCTTGCAATTACAAAGGCCTGTCTGGAAGGCAGAGCAGACAACCCATCTTTCCATTGATATACAGCCTCTTTCTGTGGTGCTTGTAGACCCACGTATTGAAAGCTTAAGTTCTTATGGGAGCCGAGTTTAGACTTGAGAACAATCTGACGAATATGGCTGAATTCAGACGCGGTGAGTGAATCCAGAGGATGATGATGTTGAGCAGCAGTATAAGTAATGAAAGCATACAAGCTTAGTAGCAGAGAAAGGACCAATGCATAGCTATTTCTCATTTTTGAATATTCGTAAAGTCCTTATAGATAGATAACTATCATGTGTACAATATGCAGACAGGCTTGCACTGTTATGGAACAGTGCAGGATCAAGAGGAGGATATGATTTGAATGTAAACCAAATAGAGAAAGATGATTGATTGAACGAGGGACTGTGATTCTGCTTGTTGGAAAATTCCGCAGCTTGGAAGATTGGCCACAACTACTTGTAGCTCCAGCTCTATTCAGTAACGCAATTTCCCATGTCTAGTTGTTGATTGAAACGTGAGAGATAGAAATATAGTGAGCAACAAAGCAATTTCCCATGCCTGATCGGGGATTTGAGTCAATGACACGAGCAATTTTACAAGTCAGATTGGGGATTGGAGTCAGTTAACTCGTTCAATGTTCAAACGAGATCGTTTTCAATGACAACGAGCCGTAGGTGGCCACGTGCATTGGCACTGTTTAAAAAATCAAAATATAATTTGGTCAATCACATGATTAGGATTGATTGATTGATTGGAGTTAATGAAATTGGGCAAGACGTGCTGTAAGTGGCAAGACTTGCTGTAAGTTACAGCATGCATGTGCACCCAATTTGAATCAAAAAATAATTTGCTAATCAAAAAAATTAATCACATGATAATTGAAAAAATAATTCAAATCAGTCAATGGAGAACAAGTCTATAGAATTATTCTACTAGTAATAGCCACACTTTTAAATGCCATTGATATTTGTCCATCCACATGCATTGGCATTCTGTTTAAAAAATAAAAATAGAATTTGCTCGATCACATGATTAGGATTGATTGATTGGAGTTAATGAAATTGATGCATGTGCACTCAATTTGAATCAAAAAATAATTTGCTTTTTCATATGATAATGAAAAAAATAATTCAAACCAGTTAATGGAGAAAAAGTCTGTAGAATTATTCTACTAGTAACAATGACATTTTTAAATATGGTTGATATTCGTCGATCCATGAATATCAACTATGGCCACATGCATTGACAATCTGTTTAAAAAATCAAAATAATGAGATAAAATTGGGCAAGACCTAATGTAAGTGACAACATGCATGTGTACCCAACTTGAATCAAAAAAATAATTTGCTAAATCACATGATAATGAAAAAAATAATCACATGATAATAAAAAAAATAATTCAAATTAGATAATGGAGAAAAAGTCTACAGAATTATTCCACTAGCAACAATCACATTTTTAAATGTTTAAAAATGTGGTTGGTGCTAGTAGACAGCAGGCCTGCGAAAAAACAAAATTAAAATTTTAATAAAAATGTTATTTCGAAATAAAAATGCATATTAATTTTTAAAAAATAAAATATATTAAAATAAACTAAAGTAAATTAAAAATATATAATGTGAAAGAAGGATGGCAATAGAGTGTTTGATTACCATATTGACATTGATCTATTGTAAATAATGTAAAATAAAAGTAAATTAAAAATAAAATAAAAATAAATTAAATTAAATTAAATAAAAATTAAATAAATTAATTAAATTAAATTAAATTAAATTAAAAAAAAAAAATTAAATAAATTAATTAAATTAAATTAAATTAAATTAAAAAAAAAAATCAATATAAGTGAAAAAAAAAATTAAGATAAATAAAAGTAAAAATCAAAATAAAAATAAAATATATTAAATAAAAATAAAAAATAAATTAAATAAATGTAAAAAAATTAAAGATAAGTAAAATAATTGATATTAAAGGTAAATTCATAAGTTAAAAGCTCTTAAAGAAAAGGTATCGAGTTGGATATATTTACAAAAGAAATTGGATCAATAGACATTGAAGGATGTGGAGGCTCAATTACATAAATTATATTCTAGAAACCCAGTGACTCCTTTAGATGATAAGAGTTTTGAAATGTTGAAGACTCTAGAGACAGAAAAAGAGAGCATTCTACTGAAGGAAGAGAAGGAGTGGTGACTTAAGAGTCGAGCTTTATTGATTAATTCTGGAGATAAAAATACTAAATTTTTTCACTCTTTTGCTTCAACCAGGAGGAACAATAGTACTATTTGGAATCTAGTGGACGAGGATGGAAATGTTGTCTCTGGTGAACAACATTTACAGGGTTTGGAAAAATAATATTTTAGCATAGTTTATACTCTTGATAAGACGTGTGATTTAGTATCACAATTAAAAGTGGCAAAATTGTATCCTAAATATTTTGATGATATGGATGCCAAGGAGATGGGAAAGGAGGTCACATTAGATCAGTTAGAAAAGACATTGAAGTTATTCGCAAAGGAAAAGAGTCCAAGGCCTGACGGCTGGACTATGGAGTTGTTCTTGCATTTCTTCGATATCATGGGAAATGATATTTCAAGGATGGTGGAATTTACCAGGATATATGGGTATATTTCTGATGCACTAAACTCTACTTTCATCACATCAATCCCTAAAGTTAGTGATCCGAAATCATTTGGAAACTTTCAGCCAATTGCTTTATGTAATCTGGCGTATAAAATTGTTTCTAAGATCATTGTTGTTAGATTGAAACCATTTTTTTCTAAATTTATCTCCCCCGAGCAATTTGGTTTCTTACAGGATCGACAAATCCATGATGCGGTTGGTATTACACAAGAGTTACTACATACTATCAAGAAAAAGAAACAAAAATCTATCCTCCTTAAAATAGATTTGGAAAAAGCATATGATAGAGTTAACTAGGATTTTCTGAGAATCATCTTGATACAAATTGGGGTTCTAACACTTGTAATTATTATGGTATGTGTGACATCTATGAGTATTGCAGTTTTGGTGAATGGAGCTCCTACAACCTTCTTCAGCTGTTCAAGAGGGATTAGACAAGGGTGCTCTTTATCACCATTATTATTCTTGTTGGTGATAGAAGGTCTGAGTCTTCTGATCAAACAAGCTAAGATTGAGGGTGATATCAAAGGTCTGAAAATTTCGAAGGATTTGTATCTCTCACACATCCTATTTGTGGATGATGTTCTAATTGTTGGTAATGATTCTGAGAATGAATGGCTGCAATATAAGGGAATTATTGAACTTTTCTGCAATGTATCGGGAATGTGGGTTAGTTTGGAGAAGTCATGTTTCTATGAAAATCTGGCGGAGAAGACCAAAATGGATGATATTCTAAATTGTATGCCTTATAGGTGTAACAATATTAAAGAAGGTTTCACCTATCTCGGCTTCTATCTAAAACCAAACGGTTATCTCATAAAAGATTGGGATTGGCTAATAAGGAAGTTTGAGTCTAGAATTTCACAATGGACATACCGTCTGTGATCTATTGGAGGCAAGCTTACTCTTGTTAAGGCTGTCCTGACAGGGATTCCAGTCTATTCTCTTTGCTCCCAGTTCCATGCTCGGTTATCAATTCATTGAGAAGGTTATCGTTTAACTTTCTGTGGACAGGTGGTCTTAGTAATACCCGCTTGGTAATGGTAGGATGGGAGAGTATTTCCCTGCCAATTATTGTTGTAGGATGGGGGATCAAATATTTATTTTCTTTTAGTGAAGCACTCCGATTAAAGAGTCTGTGGAGAGTTTTATTTGGGAACTCGCTTTGGTTGACAGTTATTCAGCATAAATATATTAAAACAAAATTTTCCAATTGGCTTAGGAATCCTCGTAAAATATTTAGAGGGGCTTCTCCAATCTGGAATGGATTTCTAAAAGTTTATTACTGGCTTGCGAATGACTTGTGCTGGAAACTAGGGAATGGTAAAGAAGTCTCTATTGGAGTAGATCCTATCTTGGGTCTTGAAGATCCATATTCTCTATCAACAGAGCTATTACATTTGGTTAAAAGAGCAGGTTTTATAACACTTGACAGTATAAGAAACAAAAGGGAAGGACCTATATTGGTATTGTGAAGAAGACCTTGGATTGACCGGTTCAGTAGCAGTCGAATGGGATTCTTATATCCGGTCCTTAAACGCAGCAGGCTGTAGATTAACTTCAGAAAGTGATAAGTTTCGTGGGCTGGAAATGACAGTCTTGGTATTGTAACAGCAAATACGACTTACAGGAGTATTATTAAGAGAAGATGTATTTTTCCTAATCACTGGTGGTACAAAGAAATTTGGCACTGGAATATCCCTTTGAAACGTAAAAATTTTTTATGGTTTGTTTTACAATACATATTAAAAACATGGGATAATCTTTCAAGAAGAGGCTGGATGGGTCCAAGTCAATGAATATTTTGTAAAAATTGCTCAGAATCTTCTTGGAATCTCTTTCTGGACTGTTCTTTTACTAAAGATATTTGGGAGAGATTCTATCTGAATCTCAACCTAAAAGTAAAGTGGGGAGATAGAAATTTGGAAAGAAGTCTGAAAGTGTGGATAAAGACTTGCAAAATACACTTTACTCTTTCAGTTTTTATTTCTTGGACCATTTGGTATATGCGGAATCAAGCGATCTTCAAAGATCATATTCCTAGTATTGATATTGTTTTCAATAGTGCTCTAAGTCACTATTTGAAATATCAGAAAGAAGTGGACTATCCAGTTATCCGAAATGTTGGTTCTTTTCATTTATCCATCAATGATCATGTTCTATTTTTTGATGGGGCAACAACTTTTGGTTACTGTGCAGCTGGTGGGGTGATTATACTGAATCAGGACCATTATTTTACTTTGCACCTTAGATGCACGGGGGGGTCACTTGATAGGCAATATCCTATCACGTCCATTCATATTGGGGAATAAACTATGATATGGAAATGAGAAAATATGTTGCCTTGTATTAAGGGGTCAAAGGGTCTTAAATATGTTATATAGCAATACAAATATTTAGAGTATATTTTATTACATTTCATGTAGAAGCGTGGAGGGGACGAGAGTGTATTTTATTACAAATAATTTTAAAGTATATTTTTTTTTTCTATGCATGATATTAAAAATACCAAAAATTAATAATATATGTTATGAAAATTAATAAATATTTTTTTCTAAAATAAAAAAAAAAATCATACTTGTCAATTTCCCAAAAATTTGTTAGATGTTTAAAAAGAACTTAATTTTTGTTCATGCATGATACGCTATAAAAACCCTATTATTTATTTCTGAACTATCCATGAGGCTACCTAGACTACCCATTTTTATATCTTCCTCTCACAAATATATAGTAATCCATCTATGGTCTATTTACATTGACTTTTTATTAGATAACAAAATAATATCTTCGTTTCTAAAATTAATCTTTATCATTTAAAAATTAATATTTTTTTATTATTCTTTGAAATTATTTATCTACCCTACAATTCGTCAAATGTGTGATATGAAATTATTTATCTACCCTGCAATTCGTCAAATGTGTGATATGGCAAAGATAGGACCAAATTCATGTTATTGTAGGCATAAGAAAATGTGAAGAAATTAAACTTTAAAAAAAATAGCCAAATAAAACCAACATTGCAAATTCTAAACCTTGGATACCTGTTATATATCCAAAGTATTACGAAGGACAACTCCTTAGGAAACAAGGTGGTCAACTTTGTTAATATACTCACATCCCAATCGATTGCTTATCCAAGATGTAATAAAATTAATACGGCTATCGAAATCGAGGGACGGTAACAGATTGCAATCTACTTCACATGAAATTACTTGCAAGGTTTAATATTATGAGTTTAATGTAGGTACACCTGACCATTCTAATGACTGTTTGTTGGGGAGGGTTGTTGGAGCCTAGGTCGTAGCTGCGGTAAAGCTGCGAATTTTGGGGAAAAGACAAGTATGAAAGGAAAGTGCTAATTTTGGAACAAGCACTAAGTTTTGGGCAAGAAGGAGACGGTGCGCAGTACGGTGCCAGATGGACAAGCTCAGTAAAGATTATGGACCGGAAATCGCGGAGCTCGCGCGCACGTCATCGAAGAAAGAAGGTGGCTCAGCTACCATAATAAATAAGGCGATGGAGTAGAGGGCTCAGCTACCCTCATTTAAAGGCTAAGTACAGAAGTTATGGTTGCTCGGACCAAGAAGGAGCAACGGACCAGAGCATTGAAGGCGAAGGACGATCGCCCATACCCACAATCTGCGCCGGAATTCATGGAGCCTGCAGGAAGCGGCGACATGACTGCAAGCGGCGCCTACAGTACACCTAGCCATGTGCGTGGTTAGGGTTTTTGGGAATCACTGTTGGGAAAGGCCCACAGTTTTGTAAAGGTGCGACCGCCATGGCCACCTATATATATGAATAATTGTAATGGATAAATGTTAGCTAGAGTAAGTTGGATGTTGGATAGAGAGAAAGTTAGCAAGTAAGAGTTAGACACTCTTGAGGATAGATCATGTGTTGATTGTCCTTTGGTATGTTTCTACTGTGTGTAGAACTAGAGTAGAATCGGATAGCCGAGGAGCTAATCCCTGAGTTGCCAGACAGTCTGTGTGACGTCTGCGCCTTTGTAATCTCTATAGAGAGGAGACTAGTGAAGAGAAGGGCTCCCAGCTGTGTGCGTGGAGTTTCCTGTAAAGATCTAAGGCTGCAACTGTGTGCGCAGCATATTGTATAACTCTATGGTTTTCTGGTTAATATAAACTCCCGTGGACGTGGTTTTCCTCAAGGAGATGAGTTTCACATATATCTTCTTGTTATAATGTTTGCGTGAATGATAACTATTTAGAGTTCATTATTTGTGTATGCAAGACTCCTGTATTATCTTTGTGACTGTTTGAGCGAGTAGGAAAGGTCCCTTGATAGCTATAAGTGTTAAGTACCGAAGAAGTAGCAACGCGCAGTCGCTGCTGCGAGAGCCGACTGCGTTACTGCGCTGGATGTGAAGGGCGAGGAAGTATTTAGCGCGTCGACGCAAGGAATAGTTGCCTTCTGCGTTAAAGAGGAGAAACTGCGCAGTAGGCCTGCCAAGGACGGAATCTGCGCAGCTGCGCCGAGCGGCCTGCGGGAAGGTCCGACCGCCGATATCCGAGGAACCATTCAAGGAAGAGCAATCTCTGCGTCACCCAGGTTAAGGAAACCTGATTCCTTAACCCCCCCATAGCCACTTCGGGTGAGACCTCGAGCTGCTGCGCAGCTCGTTGCCGAGAGGGCCAGTGCGCCAAGGGGTTTTGTTGCTGCGCTTCATTAAAACCTGGGTCTGCCCAAGAAAGCAGCCAACAAATGGTTCCGTTGCCTTGTGACTTATTACTGTGAATTGTTATTTCAGAGACGCGAGAGATAGGAGCCAACAAATGGTTCCGTTGCCTTGTGACTTATTACTGTGAATTGTTATTTCAGAGACGCGAGAGATAGGAGCCAACAAATGATTCCGTTGCCGCGTGAGCGAGACTTCTTATTTCAGTGATGTGCGAGATTGACGCGCAACCTAGAGAAAAAGAAAAAAGGGAGAACAAATGGTTCCGTTGCTTTGAACCCTGTTGTTGAGCCAACAAATGATTCTGTTGTCTTACGACTTACTGTTGTGAGACTTATTATTTCCAAGACATCTAAGATTGTTGCTGAAGCCAGCAAAAGGTTCTGTTACACTGAGACTTGCTCAGTTGACAAATGTGTTACTGGAATCCTACAGCTAAAGAAATTGGAGACTGGTTTTATTTAAAGGCTAAAGAGTTCGCTGAACAAGAAAATAGAAGTTCTACGCTCCAAACAGAAGACTGGTTACAGAAGTATATTTACACTGACCTTCACGAAATTTTCTTTGTTACCTTTGCACTGGAGTTACACGCTTGGATAGCCAAGTTAGCAGATTCTAGACCTACTGTGCATATTGATCGACCCGTCGCTTGGACGCCTGAGCTAGTCAGTATTGTGAAGCGGATAGACAATCCTGTGTCCCGCGCAGTAGACTTTTGGTTGAATAGTCTATTGAAAGGTTTCATCACCAAGTTTGCAGTAGATACAAGAAAGAGTTTCAGTGAAGCTGAGAGGAATTTCTTCCAAGTACACAGAGGTAAGTTCTTAAATTCTTTGAACTTATGGATTAAAATGATTCTGTATGAAAAAGGAAAGCTATGTATTACTTCTGATGAATAGCATAGACAAGTAATGTCCGTAGATTCTGATAGCGACCCTGAACTTATTGGTTGCACTCGTAGTGGAAAACGGTATAAAGTAGGCCTTGACCAACATTCTTCTGAGTCTATCCCAGACAATAGTCAAGTCCCTGGACCAAGCCATATAGAAAGACAAGAGAGTGCTCATATCCCTTATTACCCTTTTACACCGCAAAAGCCAGACCAAGCTCAGTATAACCCCGCAGTAACACCTTCTAGTAGCCCACACGGTACTTCCAGTACCTCTGTACCACCTTTATTTAACCAGCCCAGAGGCACTGCTACAGCAGCCTCACCTCAACCTAATACAAGAAGGATGGGTGATGACATGAAGCTACCAACTTTTAGAGGAACAGGGATAGAAGACCCTGAGCAGCACTGGTTCTTATGTGAAGCTATTTGGACAATTAAGCAAATTAATGATGATGCTGTTAAACTGGTTCAGTTAGCAACCACACTAAGAGAAAGAGCCTTGACTTGGTTCATGAAATACTCAGCAGCACAGAATAGAACGCTTGCTGAGGTAAGAAATGCTATGATTAGAGATTTTAAGAAACCTAAATCAGAATCACAGTGTATAACAGAGCTCAAAGACATCAAACAGTTACCTACAGAATCAATATGGGACTTTGACCAGAAGTTCAAAGCCTTGATAGATCAAGTAAGCTTCGAGTTTGCACCACAGCAGCATAAAGAATGGTTCATTGCTGCGCTGCTTCCACACATTAGACTTCCTCTTATGCAACAGAATCTCAATACTCAGGAACAAGCTCTAGAGATGGCTATGAAACTAGAAGCTTCGCCTATTGCGGGAACAAGCAACGATGTTGCGCATTTACAGAACCAATTAGCAAACTTAACCTTGCAAGTGCATGATATTAAGAAAGGCAAGGAGATTAAGGAAGAAATTTGGTGTACAAAATGTAAAGTCCAAGGTCATTCGAAGGACCATTGTCCCGTTTTTATAGACTATATTGCAACTGGAGCACCTAACCCTTTACCACAGGCACAAGGGCCTTGGTGTGAAATCTGTAGAACTAGAGGTCATAAACCACAAGAATGCCACTTACTTCAGAAATATGTACAAACTCCAAAGAATCTATATTGTAATTTCTGTAAATCAGTAGGTCATGATGAGAACAATTGTAGAGCATATGATCTTATGATAGAAAGGAAGCATGATGTTTATAGGGTACAAGCAGAGACACCAGGACCCACAGCAGGTCCACCTTATGACCAAACTCGGGACGCCCGAGCAGGAAATTACAGGGGACGCGGACGCACAACAAATTTTGGTCGTGGAAGAGGACAGATCACTTGTTATAATTGCGGAACACAAGGTCATTTTGCCAGGGATTGCCAAAATCCTACAACCCTCTGCAGGTATTGTAAATCTTCTGACCATATCATTGAAGAATGCCCTCAGTTACAGGCTAAGATGCAACCAAAGACCCCACAGGTCAATCAAAATATTCAGTTGATTGCAGCAGAAAAAAGAGAACCAGACCCTACAGTTAATATAGTGACACGCAGTGGAGCAACCACTGGTGCGCAAGAGATGGGAACGGGAAAGCAAGCGACGCAATGGGTGCGCCGCGCTAATATTAAACCAGCCCCACTTAACCTGCAGAAGCAAAAAGAAGCATTCAAGCAAGCTCAAGAGTATTTCTCAGATCCGAGAACTTCAAGTTCTGCCGTAATCCCACATAACAATATTAGATCGCAAGTGCTAAGACAAGACAACCTGGTACAAGAACAGGCCACTACAGCTGGAAGGCCTGACGACGAGCATGCACTAGGCAGTGTTCATGCGTTCCTGCGACAATGTTTAAAATTGTTGCGCAATGAAAAGGCAACTCTAGAACTCCAACACCTGTTGGATCAGTGCCAACAGTCTGCTTCGATGAACACACCGCAGTGTGCTGTTCACCAGATTAGGAGTCACATTAGAACTGGAAAAGAGATGAGGCTTACAGCGCAGATTGGAGCATTTGAAATGGATGAAGTCATGTTAGATTTGGGCTCCGAAGCCAATGTTCTCACTATGCAGACATGGGAACAGATGGGAAGCCCTCAGCTTACGAGATCCCCTATCCAGCTAAGACTCGCAAATCAGCAACGAGTCTCTCCATTGGGCAGATTACCCAATGTACCTATTGATATTGAAGGAGTTAGAAGCTCTGCAGATTTTGAAGTAATCAAAATCATGGACGATAGTAGACCATACCCAGCACTTTTAGGAATAGACTGGGCATTTGACAATTTGGCTGCCATTAACTTGAAGAAAAGACAGATGACCTTTGAGGATGACCAGATTAGGGTCATCGCACCACTTGATCCTATTCAAGGACCAAGGTATATAGAACCCATTCGCGCAGAAGAGGAAGCGCGCCACATGGAAAGTTTGTACCAAATGACTACTAACCACAGTGACTATGTCAACCCCACAGCAGACGGCCATCTTAGCTGGCGATGCGATAGCTCGTGCACATCAGACTCAGATACAGGATTGGAAAACTGGCAGAATCGTTTACATGAGGTTTCTGCAAGACGTTGCGCAATGATGACTAAATCCATTCGATGGATTGGCACAGAATTAACTGACACTCCAATTTTTGATGGTCTAACCGAAGTAACTAAATTCATACAGGATTATGAACAAAAGCTTCCAGAACCGCAGCGCATACAGGCACTAGATATAGCATTGCGCGCTACACCCGCAAGATGGTGGGCTGCGCATAAGGAGAATATTCACACATGGCAAGACTGTCGCAGATTGATACTGCGCAGATTCCAGGACACTACAGCAGAAGTGTCGCGCAAATATGAGGGACAGAGTGACCCCAGGTCACACATTGAAACATGCATTCAGCAATGGTCAAATATTCCGCCAGATGAATGGGTTCACCTATTCATCCACACATTGGATACAGTTCCAAGGAACTGGTATACTGAAACAGAATTGCGCAAAGGCACTTTCATTTGGCCTCTTATGATAGAAAGTTTTCAACTTACCTTCAGCTTTGAATCAGAGCATCCAAGTATTGATCAGGCTCTGAAGTGTATTAAAAAAAAGATATTTGAAGAATGCCCGGTATCAGAATATTCCCAACCAGATTGGGCTGTCCAGATAGAACATGCCCTGGAATGCTATAACTTCACCGCTGAAGAGGAGGAGGACGATCCTCGCAACATCAACATCCCAGAATCAGAAGGGACGCGCAATATTAAAGGTCCTGAGCTTGACATCCCTGCCATCACAGAACATATCAAGCTCAAGAAGATTAACATTGGTACAGAAGCTGAACCAAAGTTTGCTTCTATAGGAGATTATTGGGATGATGAAACTGTTGGACATGTTTCAGAATTATTACGTGACTACCAGGATATCTTTCCCACCAAGTTTACAGAAATGAAAGGCATCCTAGGAGACTTAGGAGTGATGCGCATACCTCTGAAAGCAGACGCCAAGCCAGTAAAGCAGCGCCCATACAGGTTGAACCCGCGTTATAAAGAAAAAGTCAAAGAAGAAATTGACAAGATGCTTGCAGCAGGTATTATTGAGCCAGTAGAGGAAAGCGATTGGATTAGTCCTATGGTGGTCCAAGAAAAGAAAACGAAAGTTGAAATAAGAATCTGTGTCGACTTGCGCAAACTCAATGATGCATCAGCGCACGATCCATTTCCCACTCCTTTCACAGATGAAGTACTTGATAATGTTGGAGGACAAGAGGCTTACTCCTTCACTGATGGTTTCTCGGGATATCATCAGATCAGAATCCATCCGGACGACCGCCACAAGACTACTTTTGCAACTGAATGGGGCTCATTCCAGTATACGGTAATGCCCTTTGGTCTTAAAAACGCACCTGCTATCTTCTCTAGAGTTGTTGTTGCTGTTTTCAAAGAATTCATTCACAAGTTTCTAGAAGTCTATTTTGATGACTGGACTGTATTTGGCCTATTAAAGAACCATATTGCAAATCTGCGCATGATGTTAGAAAAATGTAGACAGCATCAGATTTCCCTTAACTTGAAAAAATGTATATTCTGTGCGCCCTTTGGTATTTTGTTGGGACATATTGTATGCAGACAAGGACTCCTGATGGATCCTGCAAAGGTTTCCATCATTGCTAATTTACCTGCGCCTAACTCAGTTAAACAATTGCGCACTACATTGGGACATACAGGTTACTACAGAAAATTCATCAAGGGTTATGCAAAGATCACAGCACCTATGGAGAGATTGCTGAAAAAGGATTCGAAGTTCCAATGGACAGAGGAATGCCAACAAAGCTTGGACACACTTAAAGAAAAGATGATCACAGCGCCTATTCTAGTTTTCCCGGACTGGAGAAAACCTTTTCATGTTCATGTTGATGCTTCTTCTATAGCATTGGGGGTTGTTCTTACACAGTCTGGAGAAGGAAGTATTGACCACCCGATTGCTTACTCCAGCAGAAAGCTATCTACAGCTGAGAAGAACTACACCACTACAGAAAGAGAAGGATTAGCAATGGTGTATGCCCTACAAAAATTCAGACACTACCTGTTAGGAGCTCACTTTAAAATGTATACTGACCATTCTGCTCTGAAATATTTGGTCAATAAACCAGTTTTAGGAGGAAGAATTTGCAGATGGCTACTACTCTTTCAAGAGTATGATTTTGAGGTTATTGTAAAGCCAGGCAGATTGAATGCAGGGCCTGACCATCTATCCAGGATAGAGTCAGGAGAGGAACCTACGAGTCTGGAGGACAATCTTCCTGACGCACAATTGTTTTCTATTCAAGCAGCAGACGAGTATTATTCTGATATTCTTGAGTTTCTCACTACCGGACAAGCACCGGCTAAGCTTACAATCCAGCAGAAAAAGCAACTTGTTGTTAGAGTCGCAGACTTCACTTTGATAGCAGGCCAGCTTTATAAGTTGGGCCCTGACGAAGTTTTGCGCAGATGTATCTTACCACATGAAAAGAACTCTATCATCGCAGAAGCGCATTCAGGTACCGCAGGAGGCCATTTCGCAGGAAAGCCGACTGCGCAAAAGATATTAGCCGCAGGTCTGTGGTGGCCGACATTGCACAAGGATACTAAGGAATTCTGTAAATGTTGCGATGTGTGCCAGCGCACAGGAAAACCCTCAAGGAGAGATGAAATGCCGCTAAGACCCCAGGTCACACTGCGCGCTTTTGATAAATGGGCCATTGACTTTGTAGGACCTATTAACCCACCAGGAAAAAGAACTGGCGCAAGATACATCATTACAGCTACTGAATACCTCACCAGATGGGCTGAGGCGAAGCCAGTTAAGAACTGCGACGCTGCTATGGCCGCACAGTTCATTTTCGAGAATATTATCACTAGATTTGGATGTCCAGTGATTCTCATGAGCGATCAAGGTACACATTTCCTCAATGAGACTATAGAGGCCCTTACTGAAGAATTTCAAATTAATCACCATAAGAGTACACCCTACCATCCTCAAGCTAATGGTACGGTGGAAGCATTCAATAAAATTCTTGAGAATGTCCTGACGAAGATCTGTAATCAACAAAGAGATGATTAGGACCTTAGAGTCACAGCTGTATTATGGGCTTACAGAACCACTTGCAAGAAACTAACAGGTCACACACCTTTCAGCTTGGTGTATGGACAAGAATCAGTTATGCCCATGGAATACATTATTCCCAGCCTTAGAATTGCGCAAATTACAGAAATGGCAGATCCTGATACTATGAATGAAAGACTTTCGCAACTGCTTGCCTTAGAAGAAGACAGACTCTTAGCCGGATTCCATCAATAGGTACAGAAGGCAAGACAGAAAGCTTGGCATGACAGGCATATTAAGAATAAAGTCTTTCAGGAACGAGACTTGGTACTCCTCTATGACAGTAAATTTACCAAGTTCCCAGGCAAGTTTCGTGTACACTGGTTAGGCCCTTTTCAGGTAATAAAAATAACAGACGGAGGCGCAGTTCAGCTTGCAAAGCTGAATGGAGAATTACTACCTACAATGATCAACGGGAGTCGGCTCAAGCTTTATCGCGACGGCCACTCCGCTCTGTCGACCTAATATTTTGCTGGAAGAGATGCAGATGCCCAGTGTAGTTGAAAGAGGCACCGCATTCAGTCTACACGGAAGTTGTGAGACACCCAGTCTCCGGCTTCCTGCGCAGTTCCTAGAAACATCCGCGCATGTCTAAAGTTTGGTTGGAGCGAACATAGTTGCGCTCTTGTGAAGCTTCTCCCCGGACCGCTGAACTATCGCTCTTGCGGAGTTCCCTTTGATAATTTGCCGCTTGAAAAAGTTTTGTTGTGGACCCCTAGAGGCACAGTTTCCTAAGTTGAAATGACCCGCCGGAAATTTGAATTACAGTAGTTATGTAGCCGCGTCTGAATAAATGAAGGATAAGTCCGCTATTTAAGTCTAGCCGTTCTGACGGATTCGGCTTAATCTCTGAAAGATTTGCATTTAACTCTGGCGCCGAAAGCATTAGCTTCTCCCGGAAGGCTGTCAGAACCCGTCAATCACACTAAATGCACCGCTACGGCAAGGAGGATAGTGTGTTGTCAACTCATCTGTAGCCGCCTATAGCTACGTTACCCCACTTGGTCGCATTTACTCACCTCTGGCTATAAATACCTCACACTTCTATAATTTTTGGGTTACTTTCCTCGAGTTGCTATCTTGTTTACGAATCCAAGTTATTGTTTTCAGAGCCGAGTTGTGCAGAGTATTTTCCCTTGTTTTCAGCGTCCATATCCTACGAAGATCCGCCAGTTGCTGTCCAAAGTTTTTGCTCCCTACAGAGATTCACGACGGAGAACCTGTCAACTGAAGAAGTTGTTCGTCAATTCCTGCGCCGAGGATTAGATTTCGGCATGACTACTCCAGTCACAGCTTCGACTTACGTACATCCTGGTTATCAGGATCCCAGACAATCTCCGGCTACAAGAGCGTCGCCATCACAGCCCGAAGAACCTGTTCCAGAGCCGTTGGAGACCATGGCAAACTATATTCCGCCGCGTCCAGATGATGCGCCAGAAGTACAGATCCCGAAGAATGCAAAGTATCCTATTCCGCTACCGCCACTACCGGCTAGTGTGCGGGTAGAAGGGCAACTGTTGGGAAACATTCCACTGGTCAAGTTCTCTGACTTCAACCTCGGAGACTATAAGACATACCCTCAGTTCCAGCCAGACCGATATCTGGATATAGTGTATAATCCCACCAGGAAGGTTGACGAGTTCATCCCGAAGGGATTTGCAGCAAATCTTGAGCGCCCTGGACTCTTGAATTTGTTGAAGCTACCGCACTTTGGGCGTAGCAATGAAGCGAACGCAGTCGTTAAAACACTGCTATCATGCGTTCATGGAGGTTACCTTTGGCTCGGGAGGCCAATTGATCTAAATGTTGATTTAATTCACCGCATTACTGGTCTATCTAAGGCTGGTAAGGATCCCAATATTCATCTTGCGGGAAAGGACAAGGACAGAAAATTGACTGCACAGGTGGTGCAGAAGTACAACTTAACAAGAGGAGGTCGGGCTTATGACCTCACTGCAGTAGAAGATGAGGCACTCCGATTTACCGGAAGTCTGCTTGCAGGCAGACTTCTCACAAAGTGCCGACCGAAGGAAGTTACTGGAGCTGTCGTGGAGCTCGCCATCGCGGCTGCGGAGGGAGAGCAGTACAACTGGTCTCTCTTTCTGCTGAATTCTTTTTTGGCTGATTGCCTGAATGTGCAGGACAATGCAGCCCAATCATTCCATTTTTCATGGCTTCTAATTTTATGTGCTCTCGTTGGGTGGAAGGAGCCCCCGAATACTCAGTTCCTTCCGCGCCGCGCAGGAGAGGTTGCCGGCATGCGCTACATCAACCTCTGGGATTCCCCTAATCCCGCGAAGCGGAAGATGAATCGCGCTGTCTTTTGTGAGTACTACTATCTCCTCCGAGATACTATTC
This sequence comes from Larix kaempferi, assembly GCA_027924585.1. Classification (NCBI taxonomy): domain Eukaryota; kingdom Viridiplantae; phylum Streptophyta; class Pinopsida; order Pinales; family Pinaceae; genus Larix; species Larix kaempferi. Next base: position 48,016,145 of record BSBM01000093.1, on the reverse strand, counting down.
AAGAAATGCCAAGGCTGAGCGAGGAGACAGCCACGTTATATGACGGGAAGTTGGCTTTTACAGCCGACTTACATCAACTTTACCTCCGCCCTTGCGGCATTTCAGATGAATGGGCGCTAGGCCTTTACAGAATGACCACCGAGGATGTTGAAGAAACCATCAAGTCTTGGTCGGATGAGTGGAGGGAGGCCGCCGATCTCGCATCCGCGCTGCCAACCGCTGCTACGAAAGAGAAGGATAAGGGCAAGGAAGCTCGTCAGCAGAGAAGTGACGAAGGATCCACAGAACCAGCCACCAAGAAGCAAAAAGTGTCGCATCCCGCTGAGGCTATTCCCTCGGGGATCAACCAGTACATACATGAGCAATTTCGCGAGCTGCGCAATGCGCACGCTCACATCAGAAGTGCTCTAGACCTACAGTTTGTGGAAATAAAAGGTCTCGCAGGAAGAGTTGCGCAGACCCATGCGCCAGCATCTACTTCGCAGGTGCCACAAGAAACTCCAAGTGCCGAGCGAGTTGAAGAACTCATTGAAAGGCATACTGTCGTGCATATTCCACCTACCAGCATGACACTTCCAGATCCGCTAGCTGCACTACAGGTAAGCGCCGTTGGGCCCGTTGAAATTAATTTGTCTCTAATTCCTATAGAGACTCTACAGCTAGTGCATGAGAAAGTTTCTCTTGAGTTGAGAGATAGAGAGCTCTCTACATTCCAGGAAAATCAAAGACTGCAATCGCAGGAGTTAGAGTTGAAGGCAATCCATCAGAATACCTCTGAGAAGCTTGCACTTTATGAGGCGCAAGACATCGGTATCAGAAACGCAGTGGATGAGATTGCCCAGTTATTGCCGACTTGTGAGATTCAACCAGACCTCCCTCTGGTTGCAAAAGTTCAAATTATTGGCGAAAGGGCGAAAACCCTGGAGCAAGAAATAGTTGCTATGGCAGAAGGCCATAGAACCCAGATCGCCGAGCTAGAAGCTCGCGTTGTTGCGCATCTTACGGATGATGCGCAAGTACCATTTGAAGCACTGAGTAGAGCTTCCACACGGATGAAAGATCGAGTACAGGAAGCCAAGAACCTGATGAACCAGGCTATGGAAGCTTGGACAGAGCTTGTGAACCTCCCTTTTAAAGTGGGACTGTCAGAACAGGTGCAAGCTGCAGAACAGTCTCTCACTGTTCTCAATGAAGAAGCTAAGGCCCTAACAGGCCTACCAAAAATGAAGAAAATGGGCGAAGTGCGCAAAATGCAGCAGCAATTGCACAAGCTCAGAACTGAAGATGAGAAGCTCACCAACAGCATTCAGCCATTCATGGATGAGTATGCTGAAATCGTTGGCCAGGTTGAGACAAAAATCAAAGAGATTGCCGAGTCTCAGGAGATCATTGATACACTCACTAAAGACGAAGCGACCGCAGAAACGGTGCAAACAGCTGATGAGTGTATTGAGGAATTGGACTCTGCTATTGCAAAGTGGCAGAAAACATTCGCGGAGATTCAAGCAAAAGCAGATGCGCAAATCAAACGACCACGCGCTAGTGCGAGTGGCTCGAGGGCGAGCCACAAGTGAGTGTTAGGGGCCTGTTGGAGCCTAGGTCGTAGCTGCGGTAAAGCTGCGAATTTTGGGGAAAAGACAAGTATGAAAGGAAAGTGCTAATTTTGGAACAAGCACTAAGTTTTGGGCAAGAAGGAGACGGTGCGCAGTACGGTGCCAGATGGACAAGCTCAGTAAAGATTATGGACCGGAAATCGCGGAGCTCGCGCGCACGTCATCGAAGAAAGAAGGTGGCTCAGCTACCATAATAAATAAGGCGATGGAGTAGAGGGCTCAGCTACCCTCATTTAAAGGCTAAGTACAGAAGTTATGGTTGCTCGGACCAAGGAGGAGCAACGGACCAGAGCATTGAAGGCGAAGGACGATCGCCCATACCCACAATCTGCGCCGAAATTCATGGAGCCTGCAGGAAGCGGCGACATGACTGCAAGCGGCGCCTACAGTACACCTAGCCATGTGCGTGGTTAGGGTTTTTGGGAATCACTGTTGGGAAAGGCCCACAGTTTTGTAAAGGTGCGACCGCCATGGCCACCTATATATATGAATAATTATAATGGATAAATGTTAGCTAGAGTAAGTTGGATGTTGGATAGAGAGAAAGTTAGCAAGTAAGAGTTAGACACTCTTGAGGATAGATCATGTGTTGATTGTCCTTTGGTATGTTTCTACTGTGTGTAGAACTAGAGTAGAATCGGATAGCCGAGGAGCTAATCCCTGAGTTGCCAGACAGTCTGTGTGACGTCTGCGCCTTTGTAATCTCTATAGAGAGGAGACTAGTGAAGAGAAGGGCTCCCAGCTGTGTGCGTGGAGTTTCCTGTAAAGATCTAAGGCTGCAGCTGTGTGCGCAGCATATTGTATAACTCTATGGTTTTCTGGTTAATATAAACTCCCGTGGACGTGGTTTTCCTCAAGGAGATGAGTTTCACATATATCTTCTTGTTATAATGTTTGCGTGAATGATAACTATTTAGAGTTCATTATTTGTGTATGCAAGACTCCTGTATTATCTTTGTGACTGTTTGAGCGAGTAGGAAAGGTCCCTTGATAGCTATAAGTGTTAAGTACCGAAGAAGTAGTAACGCGCAGTCGCTGCTGCGAGAGCCGACTGCGTTACTGCGCTGGATGTGAAGGGAGAGGAAGTATTTAGCGCGTCGACGCAAGGAATAGTTGCCTTCTGCGTTAAAGAGGATAAACTGCGCAGTAGGCCTGCCAAGGACGGAATCCGCGCAGCTGCGCCGAGCGGCCTGCGGGAAGGTCCGACCGCCGATATCCGAGGAACCATTCAAGGAAGAGCAATCTCCGCGTCACCCAGGTTAAGGAAACCTGATTCCTTAACCCCCCCATAGCCACTTCGGGTGAGACCTCGAGCTGCTGCGCAGCTCGTTGCCGAGAGGGCCAGTGTGCCAAGGGGTTTTGTTGCTGCGCTTCATTAAAACCCGGGTCTGCCCAAGAAAGCAGCCAACAAGGGTAGCCATATTGGGGCATGCAGTGTGTAATCTGCAATAAAATCTTGAACAACCGCATTAAATGGGTAAAAGTTGTGAGCCATCAATCATACCATATCAACGCCATCCAGAAACTAAACAAGCGATCAATCCCAAGGACATGATTGATTGTTGAATTGGGTTGGAAACAATAGTAGTAGGTTGTTGATCTATAGTTGACATGACAACCATGCCAGATATGGGGAGAAAATATCCCCTTCCCATGGTATGTCATAAGTACAAACAATTTACGAGGCTATTAAACTACAGGTATTTATTGGATCCATTTGCTACCGTAGTGCTATTAAATATATGACAAGCACAATTGCCCAAAATCCATGTAAACGGAGGCTGAAGTTTGGTGTGCATTTATTCAATTGACGTGGTGTAAGACGTACACGCCAACAGTGAAGTCTATTAAATTTTAAAAACCGTCAAATTAACGGGAATGGTCAAAATATGCCCGTATATAAATTTTATATATATTATAAATTATATATATTTTATATTTTACACAGATAAATATACTGTGCAAGCGCAAGTGCAATTGGAGAGTCGAGGTCGACGACGAATTTGTGATCTATGTGTAAAACGCGCACACAGCGTTCGATTAAATTTCCCACCAACTCCAGTCTCGGACGGTACATGTAAATTAATGCAACTGCCAACCTATATTAATTTGTGAACTGATCTTTGTTTATATTATAGATATTATACTATATAGTATATTTTTTTCTATTTTATAAATATAAATTAACTTAAATAGTACTTCTTACTCCCGTTGTCCCATCTCTTCAAGTTTAGTGATACTTAACTATTATATACCTGTCCATTAAGTTTAACCATTATTCTTTGCTCTTGCCATTTCTCTACGTTTAGTTTCGTGCAAATTAATTAACATATATAAAAAGAAATGTTCTTGCTTTACGCTCAACAAACAATTCATATAACAATGCTTCCTATTTACTTAACTAAAAGCTTAAGTAATAATCCCATTTCCAATATACGAATTACTTTTAAAAACATCAACTCACTAACTTACCATATAGTCAACGGAAGTATTAATTGTTTAACCATTATTCCTTTTAAATCATTCTAATCCTTTATAATCCAAACACTTAATCAAATTAATATATATATATATATTTCTTAAAAATAGGAAATATAATAACAACTCCATTTGACCTTCAACGACAATAGTAAACCTCACTAAAATTGTTAACTACACAACAATTTTCACTTTTTTTCAAATCTATATATATATAAAATCAGAAATCTTCTTTCGATATAGAGAATACCTAACCATTTCAAAATAACACATCTTTCTTTTAATAAAATTTAAATACACTTGTCTACTTTCATAAATCAAACGCAAATATGGAATACATGTTTTCCATGTCATAATAACAATATTAATTATAATTTGATGCATGAATACATATATAAAATTTCTGTTTTCACAATCATTAACTACGTCTACCAAAGGCCTGGAGATACACTCCAAGATGAGAGAGTTCGCTCTCATACGCTTTCGATAAACACAAGTCATCTCGAGTTAGTCTTGAGTTTACATTTCTAGATAATGAGATTTGTCTTTATGTAATATTTATACATTTTATACAGGAAGTACTCATGAAGTAAATCTGGAGTTTACATTCTAAGATAATAAAATGCTATAATTAATAAATCCACGAATAGTTTTTCCAGCGAAATACTATATAACTATATACTATATAGCAGCATGCCATCAAGCATGAACTTAATTTTTAAACTTAAAGACGTGAACGGTGAAGCCGGAAGGCTTGAAGTCTGAAGGCCTCGGCAAGCTGCCAACCTGGAGGCTGGGCTACCGTAGCTTGGCTACAGTACAAAGTTGTTGGGATCATTTAATGCCCAGGTTGATAGCCTGCAGGTGCCAATGGCCATCGTAAATGCACACCAACTTCCAAGTATAGCCATTAGCCATCGGCCCACAGCCTGCAGGTATTACCGTATTAGGAAGGCGAATTCAGTGTCTAAGTATAGCTGGATGAAGCCAAACTTCGAAGGAAGACTTCCAGTTTGATACCCAGTTAGCAGTGAGTGCCAGTGACCACTGACCAGAAGCAGATGCAGCAGTTCCATCCTCCAGGAGCAGGTGGTGAAGAGTGCAGACAGTAAATGCATCGTTGGAAATTGCAAGTTTAGAAGCGGCAGACTGAAGGGGGCACGCCTGCGGCCTGAGGATTGAATCCAGTCTCCGGAACTTCCTTCCGTTTCAGGCTTCACCGAACTTTGCAAGGTTAATACACTGTACACCATTCAACTTATCCGGTTACTGGAGTCTGGAAATACTGGAAATAGAACAATTTCAATGTCCATTTGTCAAACTCCTTAGTTTTAATCTAATTCTAATCTCTCTCATTATAAGCATTTAGGGTTTCAGTGGTCTTTAAATTACGCTATAAGAATCCGTCAATCTATTTGAGTTCAATTACAATTTCAATAACCTAATTCTATTCTCAAACTATCATCAATCTATTTGAGGATTTTTAAAATTTTGATTTAGGGAAGAACTGAATAACTTTACTGGAAATAGAAGAATTTCAATGTCTACTTGTCAAACTACTTAGTTTTTATGTTAGTGGGTACTGGGTACCAATAACCTAATTATAAAAAAGAACTGGCAAATTGTGATTGAATTTTGGCTTGCCATATTCCAACGATGAGTGTGTGTGTACTGTTGTTTTTAGGACCTTCAACATTTCTTGTTTAAACTTGGGAATTCTTGAGTCAAGAACTTCAAGAGCATCTTCCTGGGAACATAGCTTGTGTGAAACCCAGTATACAATATCCTCGTTCTCACCAAATTCCGGTTCAATTGGTTGCTTGCCAGTAACAAGCTCCAACAATACCACACCGAAACTATAAACATCACTCTTTTATGTAACCCTCAAGGAGTACCCATACTCTGCAACATAGCAAAAAATGATGTAATTATTAAACCATATAGAAAACAATTATAGATACACAGATAAATGAATTTGGAAAAGAGGCTAAAATCAACAACTGCAAATGCAAAAAAACCTTAAAACAAAACTGTATATTATATGGCAAAGGTGCAAAATAGGGAAGCAGAGTACTACCAGGAGCGATGTAACCATGGGTGCCTGCAAAAACGGTGGTTGAATCTCTTCCTCAGTGAGCTTGAAGAGTTTTGGCAATACCAAAATCAACAATCTTTGCCTCATAAGATTTATCCAGCAAAATATTGGTAGATTTTACATCTCTGTGAACAATAGCAGGCGAGCAACCATGATGAAGATATGCTAATCCATGCGCTGATCCTAATGAAATATTGTACCGTGTTGGCCAGTCCAAGTCAAAACCACTTCCCCTTGATGTTTTTTCTTCATTATTTTTATGTAAAGCATCAAATAATTTCCCATTTGGCATTTATTCATATACCAATAGATTTGAATCACCATTCGACAGAATACATATAACATGTATTCATATCCTATTATGCGCCTTTAAGTTTTTGTCTATGAGCTACTGTTATTATTTTCATGTCAATTATCCAATTCTTTATTTTTATTTATTTTTAATGATTGTGGGTTTAGTTCATCCGAATGTAATTTAATTTGATACTCTAGTTTCTTTATAGATCGCGTCAAGGTTGAAAATCAAAGTTGAGGTTATTTTTTTCAAGCTGTCGGATCATTATAGTCGGTTGGAATTCCATATAATGAGTTGGAATTCAAAACAAGGTGGTTGTAATGTAAACCCTAACAACTGTGGAATTAGTGGTGGGCATAGAGTTGATACTAAATTCTTTCTACGGTTACAATCACAGAAACATGGGCAAGAATCCAAAAATGGCTAGAAACCCGCATCTAATATTATTATTTTTAGTCAAGGTTTTAATCATTTACCTGTACTTCTCTCTGTGGCACTGATGGCCAAGACGAAGTTGAGGTCGTTGTTTAGAAAGCATTTAATCTGGAGGAATTGATGGTAGAGTTCAAATCCATTCTACATCTTAAGGCGAAGAAGATGTTTGATCGCTCTAAATGTTCTACAATATGAAGGCGAAGAAGATGTTTGATCGCTCTAAATGTTCTACAATATGAGTTCTAGGTGCTAAAATTGGTGGTGTGTTTAGAGTTCGATTAAATCTAGGAAGACTCACACAAAGAAATTTGTTCAGGCTCATGCTAGTGTGCAGCTTACATGGAACTCAGACTGCATGCATGCTTACTCTATGTGGTAGGTAACTCAAGATCTGTGTAGCTCAAGTGCATGCACGGGATACATGGGCATTTGTCAGTAAGGGCATGTAAAGTAAACAAAAAACACAATGCAGACTAGATTTTAACCTGCATTTAGCTAGATTTTTAGGAGCATAGAACTTTTGTAACTTTGACAGTTTATTTTAGCTGTGTGTAGAAACTTGAGCTTACAATTGTAGGTTTTTTTCTTTTTTTATGAATTACTGTGCAGTCATGGTATGAATTCCATGGACTTAGTGGAAACAGAAATACAAAACAAGAGGCAACTTTAGCTGAATAAATATTCCTCATACCTAATTTAGATCACTTGGACAATTTGAATCATTCAATGCAGTTTAGAAGAGCATGGAGATTACAAATGTGCTGGAACAACCAATTTAATGAATCTAATTGGGCTCTCTGCAATATTAAAATTTATTTACATTAAACAATTTGATTTGGAAATTTCCACATAATTCTTAATAGAAGTTTCCAATTTCACAACTTCTTCGCTGCTTAGGAATAAATTTCAATTGAAGGTTAAATTTTTTTATTAAAAGTTACATGCAGGGCAGTTTTGGGAACAAAACCGTCAAATTGTTTTTTGTTGATGGGTAAGGGTGCCCATCAAATTTAACATGTAGTCTGAAATAGAAGAACATGTAGTCTGCAATTTGCATTTTACCTACGCTTTCAAGAAAGCTCGTGAATCTCCCTGAGCTTTGAGGATTCCTACATGGTTTTGTCAAACTTTTTCATGTCGCTCACTATCCCCAGATCCATAACGGTTGCTTAACAGTGATTTCAATCTATTGTTTGTGTTTAAACTTGTCCAATATTCAATCCATAGCGTTTTCACTGACAGTAGATTCAAGTCTGATGTCCCCAGATAGATAGTGATTTCAATAACAATGAATTCCATCAGAAGTTTGTGTTAAAGTTTCCCCAATACTTAACTCATTAGCGATTTTGTTGAATGATAAATCAAATATTTTTCTTATTGGCAGCATCAGATTCATATCCAGTTGCATCATAATGTTATCCAATTTGCATTCGATCCACGAGTCTATTATTATGACGAATTCTAGATTATAAAATTACTCATTGTGATCGCTTAACGCTCCTACTCTCCAAGCCAACTTCGTGTGATGAACTGTAATCTGATAAGCTCTGTCCAGATGTGAATTGGCGATTTGATGATTAAGGAATAGCTGGTTTAGATTGAGATGGCGATTTGGTTAGTAACTGATAGTTCTGTCTAGATATGAATTGGCCATTGACTATTAATTAATAGTTCCGTTTAGACAGGAAATGACGAGTTGTTGTTAATTAATAGTTCTGTTTAGATAAGAAGTGGCCGTTTGGTAGACACCACTTTGTAATTGTATGCAATTCCTCCTCAGAAAAATGTAATTAGTGTTATATGCTTTTAGAGATTATCAATATTTAAATAAGTCTTGAACAGAGGTGGATTCTGATTGTAGTTGATAGTTATACTTATACTTTTAAATAGAAGAATGCTAACTTAGTTAAATTCATAGATTCCTTTTAAATAAAATAAAATGCTAAGTTGAACTATGCTAAAATTTATTTAAAATCTTAGATACCTTAGCTAATGGAAATGCTAAGACTTAGTTGAATTCATGGATGTACCTTATTTAGATAGGGTACTACAATGGTCGTAATTATTATTCAAGAATGTCTTTTTTTATTTAAGTGATTATGGTATGTTTCAATTAAGTTGTATTGTAAAGTATTATTGAAAATACTTATTATGTTTAAGGTTGGAATGTGAGAAGGGTATGCATTACTTAATATGTTTATAGTTGGGATTCACTTGTAATTAGAAAGTCTTATAGCTAGAATTCTAAAGATATTTATTTAGAATTACTCATGTGATCATCATAGTTGTGAAATATTTTATCTTTAATCAAATTTAATTATTAGTCAAATGTGTTCTCATGAAACAAAAAATTAATTAGACTAGAGTAAAGTATCACTAGTTAGAACATACAATGATAAAACATCAAGGTAGGATAAAATCCATCTCATGGAAACTATTGATTTCTTCCTCATATGTAGGAATATCACATAAATATCATTTGTGTTTAGCTTGTGAACAGGGTAATTTTGGAAAATAAGCAAGATATGTATTGCGTTGGAAGATCATAGGATACAGTACATAATCAATCAAAGAACGATCTCTCTCTCTCTCTCTCTCTCTCTCTATATATATATATATATATATATATATGACACTTAGTTTAGTTTATTATTATTATGGTAGACTTTTTTATTATTATTATGTATTTTTAAGTATTTTAATTCTTTTTAATTTAATTTATTACATCTACTTAGTTTCTAATTGTATTTTATTTTGGCAATAATTCTCTTAAAAAATACATTGCATCTTTATACATTTTGTGTACTTTCAAGCCTCCCCTTTTAGAAGATTAAGTTTATTCAAACATTCTTTGATGAAGATAATGATGGTTATTAACATCCACTTTAGTATACGGACTTCAAAAAATGTAAGGAATCACTTGGTTTTCTTTAAAATTATATTTATGTGTTTGAAAAATTTTAAGAAAATCATTCATATATTGTCATGGTTTTGACAAGTTAAAAGGTTAGAAATGTCAATATTGTAAGAGAATAGCCTCCAACAATGAAGATCCCCCTATGCACCCATTGGACAACTTCACCTTATTCTCGGGCTATTTCACCAACCACTTGTTAAGTTTTTTGCTGTCTTGGGAATGCCCATTTTTTCATTTTAATTTATACCAAAATCCACAAATCTAACTTAGTACACAAAAAATAAAAACATAAAACCATGATAACATAACCCAAATGTGAAAACCCTCATTATGAAGGCATAAAAAGTTAAACCATAAAAACCCAAAACCACTTAAATTCCTCAATGCTTGTTAATTTATTTTTCTTTTCATTAATGCTTGTAAATTTATTTTTGTTTTAATTAATGCTTGTGGATTTATTTTTCTTTTCATTTTGTAGTGCTCTAGTTTAATTTTATTTTTATTTTTAGTATTCTTTAAAAAATGGAAAAATGTGGCCAAAATATTTTTAATCCTTCGATAATAGTTGTAGGATTAATAAAACAAGAAGATAGAATGGTTGACCTTTACATCTTTTGTTTCACTTGGTCTCTACCTTGTTGTTTTGTTTGGTTTATGGTCCCTAAATCATGAAACATATTTTATAAACCCCAAATATTTTAGATGGAAACCATGAGGACAAGCTTTGCCCAAATGCGAGCTTTCCAGTTATGGTTAGCCTCAACCTCCTTGATTTAATGAGATTGACCAATGATTTGATCCAACATGATCCAAATTCCCCCCTATGCCTATCGAACTCTCGTCATACATCCCAAACTTTGAAGGGAAGGCTAGACAATACCCCTAAAATCATATCATGTCGTTTCACCTATGGTGCTCACCAAACAACATCGTTGATGATTCTATTAGGCTACACCTGTTCCAGAGGACCCTAACTAGAACTATCGCAAAGTGGTATATTGACCAACACCATGGGAAACATCCCAAATCCACGCCCTTAGAATCGACTCTAATTTTGGATTAATTTTGATCTTATATAGATAGAGAAATGAGATTCATTTTTTGTGGAAGAATCCATGTTCTCTAAACCTAGAATACTTTATGCATAAAAAAATACCTACACATGACCTATTGCGATTTCTATTTGTTGCGGAAAATTTTGGTGTTGACCTTTCTACATAAAACAATGAAGGACCCCCCGCACATCAAAAGTCCTTCCCCTAGTGCCTAATATGAGTTCATCAGATCCCATTCTCCACTATGAAGCCCCACCCTTCATTTATGAGTCACCTCCTCGTTGTATTATGAGTCTCGAAAAGGAAATCATATCATGCCTATGGGGAAAATATTCCCTATGTAAGGCTTGTGTGATGGCATAGTGGGGCATGCATATCCAATGAATGGAACTATTATGGCCCACCCATTTTTTGAATTCCTAGTGGGTCTACTGGGAATGTTATTTAATATCTACAAGAGGCAGTTAATTGTCTATTGAATAAACCTGAATAAACCAAATATTTCTCAGTTTTCTAGTTCAATGAATTTCCTTCTATATAAATTCAATTTTAGTTTGAATGTTTCAACACCACTTTGACAAATGTATGTTATATCCAATCTTTTGAAAAATATTTCTATATATTTATCCATTTTTATCTAACTAAAAGGTACATGTGGATGGAAATACAGATGAATCCAGACAATGATTTTGACTTTGTAATTGTAACTAGTGAAGAACATTCTACCCTTGGCATAGTTAGGTGTCAATCAGATGCTACTTTTGCAGAAATCCATCAAGAAATTGTGCTTGATAATATCATTGGATATCCTTTTGAGTTTACCAACAATCAAGGATATACTTTAAATGCAACACAAGAGAAAAGATGGAAAGCTACAAAAACACCTATAGGCATCAAGAGGAAACTAGACACATTGGATACTGAAGCGTTGCAATCAAATGTAATGGAAAGAACACCAAATGTTGAAATCATCGAAGAGAACATGGAGGAACCTATGCATAAACAAGCAAGAGTTGAAGTTGAGTGTGATTCGATAGAACAAAGCATAGGTGTTGATTCTACTATATTGGCATCTTGGGAACAAAAAGTGAATAGTTTAATGGAAGAGTTTGTTGAGGAGAAGGTTACTCTTAAAGTATATTCAGAAAATGGAACATCTAAAATAAAGATATGTTGTGAAAGTTGTGGTATTGATTATGGAACAGGGGAAATATCTTTGGCAACACAGACACTTCGCAACTTCAAAAACAATCACATGAAAACAAGGGCCCATCAACGTAACATTTCAAGGGTGGGAAGTAGTGAAACTCCTTCATGTAACATAGAAAGGAAGACATCAATGGTTGGAGATCGAATTGAGATTGATCAAGCCATCAAAATACTAGATGATTTCAACAAGACACAAGATCCAAATTTGTTCAAAGTGGTGGAAGCAACACTTACAGGATACGAGGACAAGAGAAAAGTAAAAGTGGAATGTACATAAATGGTTTTATTTAGTACCAGCAAGTGGTAATATTGTTAGTTCTCTAAATGAACATATGAAATCAAACAAGCGCATTTCTACTACAAATGAGGCTTCACATAATACAATTGGGTTGAGGACTGGCATAGTTGGGAGACCCAAGAAGCCTACCAATGATAAGTCCCAACAGAGTTTGACTAGGTTCTTGGTCCCATCATCAACACCACTATCACATAGGGGTTCTACAAGTGCAAATCCTTCTACTTCAGGTATGTTAATTTCACAAGCTTATTTAATTTGAATATGACATTGAACATAATTTTATTTTTTATCTTCAAATTTATTTGCTTTTATTGTATTATTGTAGATCATTTATCTCCCTTGATACTACAATGTTGGGGGTATTGGTATCCATATATTGATAGAAATGGGGAGAGATTGAACACAAAAATACTAATGGATGATCAAAGGGGTGGGAAATTATGGGCCATAGAGAAGCATACCAAGAGGATGCTATGTTATCATGGTACAGAATGCCGTATTGATGGTACATATAGGCATATTCATTGTCAGAGGGCTTCTGAAACAGGGATACCTTTTGAATCATTGACATGCAAGTTTTGTAAGTTGATTCCAGACTGTGATGACTTTAGGATGTGTTTATATCGTGAATCAAGGAGCCCCATTAAAAGACATGGGCGAGATACAGGGAAAGGGAGAAGATTAGACTTTTTGACTCAAACTGAGCTCAGAAATGTTGCAAGGGTTACAAATACTAGCTATAGGTCAACAATGAGGGCTCTTTGGTGGGAGAGGACAAAGGTTGCTATACTCTCTATTAGAATAAGGTCCCTAAAGGACAAGTTGTTCGAATCTACAGAAAGGAAAGATGTATTTAGGTTTTGCAAGGATGTGTGTGAGGCACATAGACAAGGAAAATTACAAGGTAAAGATGCCGTTTGGGAATTTGTCAAAGATATCTTTCACAACCTGACACGTTCAAAAGTAGGGAGAAGGTATGGTGCATCCACTAAATCCATTTATGAGATGATTAAGTTATGGGGGGGTCCTAGATTACATAGCTTCATTAGCTTGAATTTAGATGGTCCTTCAATATCTACAACTTTAAGGCAAGTGAGAAAATCACTGTCATATATCCCAGGGGAGCATGAGTACATTTTTGAGGCACTTGGAAAGGTTTATGCTTCTTATAAATCCAAACATGGTATAGAGGGTCCAATTCCTGTATGCCTTGTTGAAGATGAGACCATTGTGAAAAAATGTGTTAGGTGGGTAGCAAAAAGTGATACTTTGGTTGGTTTTTGTGGTAATAAAGAAAATCATCAATGCCAATCACATTTCTTAGTGACTGTGGGCGAGGGAGCTGCAGGCTATGATGTTATTACAGACACTTTTAAGAACAGTGTAATTGGTCATTATGCACGTGTCATTATTGCAAACCCTTTACATGAAAAGCTTCCCCGTTTGGTTGTGGTTGTTCATCCAACATGCAATAGGTTCGATGCAAATTTTGTTGCCAAGCAATGGGAAAAAATAGAAGTTATGTGGAGGAAACACGTGGAAAATTGTTTGGGACCTATTATTGGTCATTTATCTGATGGGGATAGTAGAAGAAGACAACTTATGTTGAAGGCTTATTCTTCAACAAAAGGTATTCGATATCAAATCCCTTGGGAAGGGTGGAGGCTATCTGGGTTGCATGATGGTGGCAACGTAATAGGACTACATGACCAGGATTACATACACAACGGGAAAAAGCTAATCAATCCTTTGTTTAGTGGCCGACGAGATTTGATCCTTGGAGAAGAGTTGGTAAGTTTTAATCATGTCAGAATGGTTTATAACACTTTTAAAGTGGATGATCACAAGCTTAAAATTGAAGATATAGAGAGGATGGATTGACAAAATTGGGGTTCAGCGCAACGCATTGCTTCAAGGCATGTTCAAAGGTGTTTAAAATAGATGAGAAGTACAACAAGTGGTAGGGAAGAGAGAACACTAGGTACAGAGATTTATCTAATGATTGTTGCTGACTACATTGACATTTTTATGTCTCATAGTTTGACTCTTTGGGAAAGAGTGCGAAATGCTTCAAGAGTTCAACATTTCTTTTTGTTATGGTTATGTTGGGTACGGAAACAATCTCATGTTAATGCCAACATAAATTTCATTAGTAGAGAGGCATATCAGGATGTGAAAATTTCGTGCCACTTTGTGGTTTTATTGATGAGATTGTTTTGAGACCACTACTCTAACTTGCCATGTGTATTGCACTTGACTGGGTCAGATGTGTGTGAGAACTTCTTTAGCAAAGTTGGTGGGATGGTTGGATCAGAGAGGGCCTATGATTTCACTGACTTGCTTCATGCTGTTGGAACTCTTAATAGAGTTGCCAAAGAAGAATCAAATCCACAAGGGCTTCGCTTTAATAAATCTCATAAAAAACAAGAAAGCATCTGGAATAAATTGCACCAACAAACAACAGAGAATCATGATGTATTATCTCACTATGGTCCAATATCTACAGATGATAAAATTATAGAAGCTCTGAAAGTAGGATTGAATGATGCGCAAAACCTTTTATCAAGATTTGGCATGCAACCAGAAGGACACACACAATCTTCTTGGTGGTTTAAACCATGGACAGAGGATCAAAACTATCCAACATTCCAAGTAGTGGATGAAGTAGTTGATGGTTCTACACCGAATAACTCCAACTCAATATTCCAATCTTCATCTTCATCCATACTCAATGTTAGTGAATTGCAAACAATGGAAAGTGAGTGGAGGCATGAGTTGGATGAAATTTTAGATACCATTGATGATAATGTGAACACAACTACCAAACCAGTGGTAGAGCTTGATGGTAGGGATATGTTCAAATCTTGTTTGGTTAGTCAGTTGAATGGAAATCCAACATTATCCAACGATAGGTTGACTAGAGTGAGAAATGGGGTCTACTTTAGGCGAGATGAAAGGGCTTCAAAAAACGGTGTTTCAATCAGCTTTGGAATTGGATCAGACTGCGGGGTGTTGTTTGAGAGCAACTCAATACCTATAGTTGAATGTGCCACAAGAAAAGGTGTTTCTCGAAGTACCAAAGAAGGTGTTTCTTGTGTAACTTGGTACATTGGAAGGGTTCAAAGAATAAGAAAGAAGGATGGAAATAGGGTGTTTGATTACCATAATGACATTGATCTTTTGGATAGGCCATAAGGTGTTGAGCTTCAGTTTTGTTGGTACAATAAAATAAAAGGGCAACGCTTGTACAAGTATGATTTGACAGATCATCTTTTTGTACAACTTGAATCTGTTATAGCAATGGCCAACTTATCATACAACAATAGGAATGACACATACAAATTAGAAGAAAGAGATTACAAAGTTTTTTCTGATTTTGTCAGAAATCTCAACAAGGTTAATTTAAAGTTTATTGTAATTTATTTTTCCTTATTCATTCCCATTTAATATATAATTTATAAATAATTATTGGTTGTATTTTTGTTGATGTCATGTAGTAATTCCATCTTGATTTTATATTTTTTGGCCTCAGGTGCAGTGAACCCTTCGAATGGTGAATTTTGGGATAAACCAACCTAATTTTTTCCACCTACTTTTTTGTGTAAGTTTCTTTGACCATTCATCTTTTGTAGTTGTATTTCAGCTTTCAAGATAGATATTGTGCTAGTGTAACCATCCATCTTATGATTTTGAATCGGATTTCAATACAGATTTGGATTTCACATGATGATTTGATTGTTATAGGTACCCGGGTTGATGCAAATTCATGTGTCATTCATGATGTCAACCTCATGTCAACGAGATTTAAAAATCAAGGCTAAAGGTGTTGGAAGGTTTTCAATCAAGCAAATTGACATTTTGGAAGTTGGATAACTTGCTTTCCTCTATACTAGTGGTCATTTAGAGCTGATGTCAAGATCATTTGATCAAATACTTTATATTTACATGTTTTCAAAATTCAGGGCAATGCCCTCTTTAAACTTTTAGTAGTTTTTTAGTACTAGAAATGGAGAAGGTGACTCTTTTGACTACAATTTATATCATACATAGCATCATATCTATAAGATAAACTAATACTCTTGATTTAACAATGATTTTGACTTATCATATCTTCCATTTTGCTTAATAAAAATATATGTGAATGTTTATAATTAATTTAAACTTTGTTTATAATTAATTTAAACTTTATGGATTTATGTGTTAGTTAATTTTTTTCATTCTTTCTTCTTCCAACAAAGACTTGAAGGTCTTTGTAAAGATCTTGGAGCAAATTCTGCAATGTATTTGGATTTTTAAAATTTCGATAATATTGCAACTATTACTATTAACTCTGCTCTATGTTTTATTTTTGTGGGGTTACTCTTTTTGTTGCTTGGCGAAGTTATTTAGATATGAGGTATGATTCTTGGAATAGCATGCATTACAATATTAGAATTTTGTGGCACTGAGATAACCATGGTGGTAGTAGTTTGTTTTTTTTATGTAGAATGTTATTGATGTGATGTCCAAAAGGTCAATGTTACCACTTATGAATATGTATGCAAGATTTTACGCTTTCTTTGTAATTGAGGTTGAGTTTTCTAGTGTTAAAAGTGAGTAAAGCTTGTAACATTATACCTTTTGTTGTTCTATATGAGGCCAATTTCCAAAGTGTGTTTCTTTTCTAGCTATAAGTCACGTTGTAGCCTATGAAACTGTTCAGTATGTTTGAGTGTGCTTTTGGTTCCTTGTCAACTCCAAGGTTAAGAGATGTAGCTAATCGAGAATTCTGGAGTTGAACAATTATATTGTAATTTTTGTAGGCATTCTAGTAAAAGATCTAACTCTTCATTTTTTAGGTTGGGGTTTAGGTGGGTATTGAGATTCAATCAGACCTTGTTCGATGACAAGAAAGAAAAGTGAGATCAATCATTCTTGGATCATTGGAACCAAGAAAAGTTAGATCAATCTTTCTTGACTAATAATTTCTTTCAACTTTTTGTATTCTTCTTTAACATTTTCACATTTTTAGTTAAGAATAGTTATTAGATTGAGTTATATTTGGCACATTCATAATTGAAATTTCAATTCTTATATGCAAGGCATCCTTCTTAATATTGTATTGGAACTGACATGAACATAGGTGAAAATCTAAATCCTTGTTTACATACATTATATGTTATTATTACCATGAAATGGTATCATATAAGTTTCACCATCTGTGTATCTTTATATCTATTGCATGATTGAAACTTAACAATGGATATTTTTTCCTCTCCCTTAAAGATAAAAAGAATTAGATATATTAACCCATGAAAAGGTAACTAAATGTTTCTAATTCCCTTGATTGCAAGAATAAATGTAGAGTAAGTAGAGGTAATTCATTGAATCTTGTGAATGACCCAAATCCAAGATATGCACATGATCATATGGTGTTATTGGAAAGTAAGAGGAATTTTTCTATGTTCATTTGGGTTCAAACATCAATAATGATTGTTTTGATAGGAAGGTAGGGAAGTCCATCCACGAAAGGGTTTCAATTTTGTATTTTTATGGAGTTTATTTTATTAAGCTTATAAAAAACATGAGCTCTCTAAGGCTATATTTGTATTTACATGATATAAAATTGGTAGATTGGTAGGTTGTGGTTTGAAACATCTGTAATTCTCATCTTTTATAAGCATTGCACTGACTATTGGACTATCTATCTTTTACTTTCTTTGTTACATTGATCTCTTAATGGGTTTCCTTTTACTCATTTTACCTTCCCCATTACTATTTCATTGGGTCTTCCACTATCCAATGCTAAAAATTGATCAGTGGCCCCTACAATCTTAGTGGGATCATTGTTAGCATTATACTACTACTTTCTTTAGCATCTTGTTTGGTTATACTAAGATGCATTAGGATCCTGTTTGTTACACCTTGATAATATGATATAAAGGGGGTATTAAAAATGGGTTGATAAAAATGGATACCTACAATATCTGGTGAAAATAGGGGTTTTCTTAATTGAAAAGGTATATTGGGAGGGGGTTCAACAATACAATTTCAGGAGGGATTTTCCAATATTTAGTGAAATTAGGGATATTCTTTAATATCCTGCAAACGATGGTGCTATGTAACAAGTTCACTGAGTGAACCCCCCGTGGTGCCAACAAAACCAAGTCTAACTTTTGTTGGTCTCACCATAGGATGAATAATATTTGTGACCCCTTATCCATTTTTACCAAGTCCTCCACCAATGTAGCCCATCTTCAAGAGTGATTTGGACCCAAAGCTACAAGTATGCACCTCAAAAGAAGATGCTAGAATCTCATGAATCCCAATAGGTGCATGATCTACAGTAAAATATGTAGTGTAAGAATAAGAATTTGTATAAACGAAGATAGACTATGTAGAGTCAGTAGTAAGACTTGAATAAAAATTTCATTTTCAAAATCAGAAAATTAGGAAGTACTATTAGAAACAAGGGTTTGCTACAAATGTACCTGCAAAACAACTATAATATATTCGTTCTCTCTTAAATCAACCAAAAACTGTAGATTAAGAAAATTGAATTTCTTCTCCATTTCATCAAGGTGAGTGGTCCTGTCATAACCCAAAAATTCCAAAAAATTTAAAATTTTTTAAATTAGCATATAATATTTATGACTGCATACCTTGATCTGTTTGATTAGTTAAAGTAATCATAAATGTGTCTAAATGATCTATTATTATACTTAGATTTGGTTATGAGTTTCTTTACCATTGCTGTTTGTTTTTCTGTATTTCAACCACAAAGGGAAATGTCATGACAGACTGGCTTACTTAGCTTCCGAGCTAATGCATCCAAATGTCTTTGTCTTATAGATGTACAGGCAGTGTGCGGTCGCTATAATTAAATCTTTAAAGTACGATAAATTAGTTATATGTACCATATATTTCAGTAAAAGTCTATGCATGCTATCCAGGTTTAGCAAGTTTATAAAGGTAGAACTCTTCCTGCATTTATGCCAAGTTCAACTTCAGGTTATGTTTTTATTTTTACTTTACTTACGAAGGACTTTTCTTATCATCAGCAATTGCAAAGATTATCTGTCAAAAACTATCTTCTATTGTTTAAATTTTAAGGTTTTTCCTTATTTTGGAATCTACTTTTTGTTTCCATAAATGATACTTGAACAAAATCTATAAGTACTTAGGGAAGTAGTCCTTCATTTTCATATTTGATTGAACTCGTTGTGTATTAAGGATAACACATGTCTATTCTTTCTCAAGCCAATATTTATGAGTTGCATAACTTGATATCCACCAGTCAAAGTTCCATCATGAAGAAATAACAAGTCTTAATCATCTGTGCAATGCTATCTCAATATAGAATCGTCATTTATTTATGCCCTACATCTCTACAATAACTTAGAGAATTGATAGAGATATAGTATCTCTTATTCTTTCACATTAGGCTAGGGTATAAATTTTAGTGACCGGTTTGCAATTAGCATTTGATTTACTTGATAACTACCTCCTTGGCAATTTTTATAATAATTTATCATATGCTTTATGTTTGAAACAGACTCCAAGTCTTAATCTCGAATGCTATTGACCAAGCAAGTTTTTGTTGAATATAATACAAGGTATTAAAGACATCATTCTAGGGTTTTGATTATTAGAAGAATGATATGTGAATTATCCATTTTGAAGAATCATACAATAACTTTATCTATATATATTATGAGTTTTTATTTAGCAACAATGATAAGAATATCATCGAGATCTTTGAACTTTATTGTCATTAGCATGATTGTAGTGATTGTAGGTCCAAGTATTATTGTTCTCCAATACAATAATCGAAATCATGTGTTAACATGGGAATTTTGGCGAGTTTGAACTATGGTTTATTACCATAATTGGATATCCTTACTATGATTTTAATTGATTAACAATAATTGGGATGTCCTCGTGGAACTATGGAGTCTTGACCCACTGCATGGAAATATTAAGCTGCTACGTGGTTAATCGAGAGCCAAGTGCTTGGTGATATAAAACATTGGACCTAACCCTACCTCGTCATTTTCCTTCGCCTTCGGGCTCGGGTCTTTCTGCAACATCTCCAGGTCTGGGTTTTGTTGTGGCGCTGTTGATACAACTTCCAGGCTATTACAGTTCCTTTGCTTAATGTTATCGTTTGGAAGTCTTTAGAATTGGCTGTTGACAGCTATGAGTGTGTTATAATGCCTAGGGTTTATCACTTGACTTCCTTTACTGGTCTGGTCCTGGCATAAGGGTATCATTCAACTTGTTTTTGTCACGGCTTCCACCATAGAATAAATCTTTTGCTTCTGTCAGTTGCTCATTCGGTGACGAGGAAGGTGTGCTCGTGGTTGACTGGATAATTGCTAAGTTTGGAACTCCATTCGGGTTCGCTGGTAAGCAATGGACATTCCTTCATTTTTCAGTATAAAAGAAAAGGGTTTAACAAAATCAAAACTGTTGCTAATACTACTCTGTTGTTTGCAGGTTTTGGCTCTTCTACCAGGCGTGGATGGCACGAGCTTTGACCAAGGAAATTCCGGGTAAGCCTGGTTTTCACCATGGCGTTCCTCCTTGTTGGTTGTCTGTATGGTTTGGTTTTGAAAGACCACCCTTGTGGCTAGCTCCGTGTTGTTTGGTCTTGAGGATGTTTGTTACCAACGTTCATGGACGTGTTTTAACCCTGTGCTGTGTATGAAAGGTTATGACTACGGTCATATGTAATTTAATCGTCTTACTTGAGGTAATTAGGGTTTGTAAATTAATTAATGTGTAAAAGAAAGGCTATGAGCCTGCTCAAAATGACGGGGTTACGGCCTCAAGGTTTTAATACTGTACCTATACTTGCTTAGGGTTTTTACCCAGGGTTTTGGAAATTACTTAATATAATTTGTTGTCTGTATATTGGCTTGTTTTATGTTTGTGTTTTCCTTTATTTCGATAATATGTACAATAATAAGTAAATCTTTAGTTTTTAAAACCTCTTGTACAGTGGGTTTGTGAACTCGGCTGTAGGTAGAATAATGTCTTAGCATTGGTTTTGCTCCTACGTTTTTCCTGTGTAATTTAAGCTTTAAAAAATGACTTGTTACAGTCATTCTGTATGATGGAGCCGGTGTATAGTGTGTGTTTTAAATTTCTACTTTTTATGTAAAATGCTTCTATTAATAACTAGCTGCAGCCGTAGGTGAAATCGTTGTAATGAGTTTCAATGTTTGGATAATACGACTTGTTAAAAGTCTCCTGTATGTTTTGAGCTGATGTGTGTGGCATATTTTTAACTTCATGTTTAAGATTTTCAACACTGTGAAATCTGGCTGCGGCCGTGGTGGAATCGTGGCTTGAGATCTTAGTATTTAAATTACTGGATAAACTGGGAGGATGGGATTCCATTCTAAAATTACAGTGGTGATTTTATTAGATGATTATTATGTTATTAAGAAATAGGACTCTATCGATACTGTGAAATCATGTAAAGGTCATAACTAAAATATCTGAGCTCGATAATGAGCTAACTATAATGTTCTATTATATTGTTTTAAGACTCTAGGGTAAAAATGGAAGTTTAAGAAAACAAATATATACTAATTTGTTTAAGCTCGACCCCGAGCTAGATACTGTTCTGTTTAAAAGTTAGTAGCTAGGTCGAAGCTCTGCCAGTGGTTTCTTGTTGTAGAAACTGGAGAGATAGGGTTTTGATCGAACTCCATGGTCACAATTTTTGTTTAGTTAAATATTCAGTTTGTTATGACTAAGGCTCTGTCGAAATAGTTAATTAAATGAAAGATATATTATACTGTTGTTTGGTTCGATGTTGAGTCAATTAGGGTTCTGCTAGTCCTTTCGTATGTTCAGACAATAACTAAATAAACCTTCTATTGTAATTTGACTCATTCATTTTTGTGACAGATAATGATTTGTTTATTTGTTAACTAGGGTTTGTATCTTTATAAGCTATTCTAATTATAGCTATAACTTCTTCTGCAATATTATCTATGATAATATTATTACTGTAGTTTATATGGTTATATTTATTTATGTTCCTATGATTGTTTTAACGAGTTTATATTTCCAGAAAAAAATATTTACTGTATAATGAAACTCTACTTATCTATTTAACTATTGTATTAAACCAGGTTTAAGAATCACAATAACATCCTATTACTTACAATAATAACAATGTATAGCAATCATAAAAAAAATACCTTAACCGTAAGATAATAATGTTAATAGGGAATTGTTGAGACACAATAACTCTACAGAATCTATCTATTGTTATTCTGATATACTATTTTACTAACTACTTACTCTTCAGACATATATAAATCAACTCATCACACATTTATTCTGAATTGCCAACATAAGGAGATAAATGGCAGAACCTGTTTCTGAGGACAACAACAGCAATGGGAGGCTGTTCCTCCCTACCAACTCCTGGAGAGTGCCCAGACATCACTTCTCAGGACCCCCGAGCTTGCTCTGGTCTCCCTGGTTGGAACTAGGTGCATCAAACAATTCTCTCAGCCCAAACAGCTACAATGGAACCAAGTTACTGCAGCATTCCTCTCAAACAACTTCCTTACTGTATAATTCCCTCTTCCTCAATGGGGCTCCTGAATAACATTCACTTGAATGTATTCTCCCTCCAGAACAACTGAACCCCCAGCTCAGTTCATTGAGTACTATTTAAAAGATTGCCTAGGTCTTTGTTGGGTTAACTGTCAATTAATGAGCCACCTGCTCAGATTCCACTTTCTTGGGGAATCATGACCCCAAATATAGGGAAGTTGCCACCTGCAACTTAGGAAGTGTTTGAGGATGTTGCCACTTGTCATTTGCCTTTCCACCTAGTTCCATCCACCAGTTTGACCAGTAACCTCTTTTTAACAGCTCTCCCATGCTGTTGTCTCCATAATTTATTTATTAATAATAAAATATTCAGAATTACATTCCATTTCTAGTGACTCTGTTGAGTCATCCATTCCTACTTAGCATTAAATTTAACATAATGTTTCAGGAATATAATGAAATAATTACATAATTTTTACAAAATTGGGGTATGTGACATACACACCCCCTTAAAATGTAACATTGTCCTCGATGTTACTTATTCCTCATCCTCAACCACCTTCTGGAATAGATTTGGGTATGCTTCCCGCATATTAATTTCCAACTCCCAGGTGGCTTCTTCAGGACTAAGGTGCTTCCATTGCACCTTCAGCTGTCCAATTGTGCGGTTCCGCAGAGTAATTTCCCTCCTCCCGAGGATACAATCCGGTTCCACCAGAACTTCCCCTTCTGGTTCTACCTGTACAATGTTCCAATCAATAACATGAGTAGCATCATGAATGTAATTTTTCAGAACAGAAATATGAAAAACATTGTGTACTTTTAAATTAGGTGGTAATGCTAGCTGATAAGCAACTTGACCAATTCTAGATAAAATTTCAAACGGACCACAGTAACGTGGTGCTAATTTTGCACAACTCCCCAATCTTAAGGATCTCTTCTTTGGTCTTACCTTTATGAACACATGTTCACCCACCTGGAACTCTTTAGGAGTCCTTTTCAAATCTGCTTGGCTCTTTTTCCGATCCTGGGCAATCTTCAAATTTTCCTTCACTTGTTTCACAATCTGTTCCATTTCTTTTAATAATTCCGGACCTAACACTAATCTATCTACTGGATTATTCCAAGAGATAGGAGTGTTACATTTACGCCCATAAAGAATTTCAAAAGGGATGAACTTACCTGACGATTGATAGTGGTTATTGTATGCAAATTCTGCTAAATATAAATAATCTTCCCACTTACCTGGTTGATCCTTAACATACATTCTTAGCAGATCTTCCAATACCTGATTGACTCTTTCAGTTTGTCTGTTCGTTTGAGGATGGAAAGAAGTGCTAAAATTTAATGTTGTGTTTAATCCTTTAAACAAAGATTTCCAGAAATTTCCAGTGAATTTAGGATCCCTGTCTGAAATAATGACCTTTGGGACACCATGTAACCTAAAAATCTGCTTCAGAAATATATCAACTATGTTTGCAGCCTTGTAAGTGGTTTTAACAGGAATAAAGTGTGCTGATTTACTTAATTTATCTACTACCACCATAATTGAATCATTCTGATTTTGATTTCTGGGTAAGCCAGTAATGAAATCTAAGCTGATTATTTCCCACTTCCAACTAGGAATAGCGAAAGGTTGCAATAACCCAGCTGGATGGTGATGTTCTGTTTTTACCTGTTTACAGTCCAAACATCTAGCTATATACTCAGCGGTTTCAGATTTCATGTTGGGCCAAAAGTAATCTTTTCTCAACATGGTGACAGTTTTCTGGTAGCCTGGATGCCCTGAGTAAGGGGTTTTATGAACTTCGTCCAGAATTAACAGTTTAACTTTAGGTACATTTGGAACATACAACCTGTCTTTAAACAATAAAAATCCATCTTTATTTAAACTATAACCCTTTATCAAATTTTCTGTAGGTTTTTCTTTAGCTGTAGCTTGTAAATTTTTATAAACTTCTTCCAATTTTGTCCCTTTAGCCAGCTGTTCATTTAAATCAGAGGTATAAGTGCTGATAGCTGATATAAAATTCAGCCTTGCATTTCTGCTCAAAGCATCAGCCACCTTATTTTCCTTTCCTTTTATGTGCTGAATTTCAAAATCGTATTCACTTAAGAAGGCCAACCATCTTGCTTGCCTTGCATTTAAGTTAGGCTGATCTAAAAGGTATTTTAGACACTTATTATCAGTCATTAAAGTAAAATTTCTACCTATTAAGTGATGTCGCCACATCTTTAAGGCATGAATAATAGCAGCTAATTCTAAGTCATAAGTGGCATGATTCTTTTCATGAATTTTCAGCTTCCTAGACTCATAGGCAATGACATGTCCATCCTGAGTCAACACTCCGCCTAGACCGTCATTACAAGCGTCGTTGCAAACCACGAAATCCTTATTAGGGTCCGCTATTCTTAGAATAGGCGCAGTTGTTAATAAAATCTTCAGTTTCTTAAATCTTTCATCACACTTCACGTTCCAATCAAACTTCTTGCCTTTCTTTTGCAAGGAAGTGATTGGGTTGGCTATTTTTGAAAAGCCTTCAATGAATCTCCGGTAATAACCGGTAATTCCCATGAAGGACCTAACATCTGTTATGTCTTTTGGTACTGGCCAATCCTCGATTGCCCGGATCTTTTTAGGATCAACTGAAATCCCTTCCTTCGTGACTACATGACCTAAGTACTGGATTTCATCTTTGAAGAAGTCACACTTACTGAACTTCGCAAACAGCTGCAGCTCTGATAGTTCTAGTAAGACTATCCGTAAATGTTCTTTATGCTCCTCTTCATTCTTAGAATAAATTAAAATGTCATTGATGAATATGACAACAAATTTATCTAAGTATTTATGCATTATGTTATTCATTAGGCACATAAAGACGGGTGGGACATTAGTAAGCCCGAATGGCATTACGACAAATTCGTAATGTCCATACCTCGTTCTGAAAGCTGTCTTAAATATGTCCTCTTCTTTAATCCTCACTTGATGATAACCCGATCTCAGGTCTATCTTAGAGAACACCGTAGCTCCACGTAGCTGATCAAACAGATCATCTATGCAAGGCAACGGATATCTGTTTTTAATTGTCATCTTGTTCAGTTGATGGTAATCTATGCAAAGTCGCATAGTTCCGTCCTTCTTTTTAACAAAAATTACTGGTGCTCCCCAAGGGAACACATTGGGTCGAATGTAATTCTGATCTATTAACTCCTTTAACTGAGTTTTTAATTCGTTAAGCTCCAAAATATTCATACGATACGGAGCTTTGGAACTGGGTACAGTACCTGGTACTAGTTCAATTATGAAATCTAGTTCTCTCTTGGGAGTTAATCCTGGAATTTCCTCCGGAAAAACATCCGTAAATTCATTTACTACAGTAAGATCCTCAACTTTTATTTTGCTTAAATCAGATTTAGCTGCCTCATCTGTAATAGTTACAGCATAGGCTTTGCATCCTTTTCTGACTGCTTTTTTAAGTTGTAAAGCAGAAATCTGCCTGATTACAGTTTTCCTAGGAATACCCTTAACCGTTACAGGCGGTTCATGTTTATTCACACATGTAAAAGTTTTTTCAAAACAGTTTAAAACTACCTTATGCTGTTCTAACCAGTCCATACCGATAAGTATGTCATATGAGCCAAGCGGCAAAACATTTAATTTAACAGTAGTCTTAAAATCATTCATATCCAGGACACATTCCTTAACATAACAGTTTACCTTCCTTTTTCCCCAGTGGCTAGTTGTACTGACCAAGAATTATCAAACCTTTCAACAGTCAGATTACATTTTTCTACTAGCTGGGGTGAAATATAACTAAGACCAGCACCTGGATCTACTAAAATAGTTACGGGGATTTTGTTAATCATAACTCCTACTTCCACCATGGAAGTTTGATAGTCAGCTTGGCGGTTCTCCAACGCTGCGTTGATTCGGGGCATAGTCCTTGCAAAGTCTCCAACAGTCATTTTATCTTGTATAGTATGAATATTGCCATTTGGTTTCTTTCGATTCGGGCAGACTGATGCATAGTGTGGGCCATTGCATTCCCAGCATTTAACAGGCTCCTTGCGTTCAAAATTCTTAGTATAATTTCCATGATTGTTGGAAACCTCCTTGCTGCCCTTGAAGTTATTGGAATTATTAACAACTCCATTTTTGCTTCCCTAGAAGTTTTTACCATTAAAATGGTTTCTGTTTTTATTATTCTTGAAATTTTTCTGGGGTACAAACTCCTTTTTCCTGTACTCAAACTGATTTTTGTTCTTTTTAGCCTTCCAATTGGCTATCCCTTCTTTCTTTTTATTCTGTTCAAAACAGAAATTAGCCTTTCGCATAGCTTCTTCTAGAGTTTTGGGGTTATCATATTCGATTCTGTCCTTGATATGATAGGGCAGGAAGCTAAGAAACCGCTGTATTTTAGGTTTCTCTTCAACAAAATACGGCACATATCTTAACAGACTTAAGAACTTATTGTTTAAGTCCTTCATCGTCATAGCTCCTAGCTTTAACTCATAAAGTTCCTTTGCCCTTTCTTCATAGTATTGTTCAGACAAAAATTTCTTTATGAAGTACCTTTTAAAGGTACTCCAATTGACTTCTTTTTCTTTGATCCCCTTGACCCTTTTCAGGTCTTGCCACCATATGTCCGCCTTTCCAGAAAGGTTATAGATGGCCATTCTTGCCTTCAGCTGATTTGAATAGTTGTATATCTGGAAATACTTTCTCATCCCGGATAACCAGGATTCTGCCTCTTCTCCTGTTTCAGATTCTCCATTGAAAGTTGGAGGTTTTATTTTCTTGAACTCCCTAGATATCTCCTCATAAGGTCTGTACTTTTTCTTTCTGCTATATAACTCAGCCTCACTGCTGTCACTAGTAGTGTGATAGCTGTGTTGTTCCCTTCTTCCTTCAGATGATGAACTACTGTCTGATTTAGCTAATTTCACCTTTTTGACCCTTTTTGATGACTAGCTTCTTCAAATTCAGCTCTTTTGTTTCTTCCTTCAATCTGAAATTTTTCTATCAACATCTGATTTAATTGCTCTTGAGTTTTCAGCATCCTTTCATTATCCTTCTTGACTGTTTCTATCTCAGTCTTTAAACCTTTTATGGTCTACATCAGTTCCGAGGAGTGAGCAATTACCTCTTGTATCACAGGTTCTCTAGACATCTGTCTTGTCGCAGTGTTTGGAGATTCCTCCTCAGCATATTCTCCTAGCTTTTCCATAACTGCCTGTTAGATTCAGAAAAAGGAAATTTTCTGCTCTGTATTTATGAAACAGAAATACAAGTTAGTACATTATATATATATATATATATATAAATTTTTCTTTTCATTGTCACTGTCTTGCGGAAACTAGTTGAGTCACCTCAAGGCCTAGTGTATGAACCATGCTCTGATACCACATGTCATAACCCAAAAATTCCGAAAAATTTAAAATTTTTTAAATTAGCATATAATATTTATGACTGCATACCTTGATCTGTTTGATTAGTTAAAGTAATCATAAATGTGTCTAAATGATCTGTTATTATACTTAGATTTGGTTATGAGTTTCTTTACCGTTGCTGTTTGTTTTTCTGTATTTCAACCACAAGGGGAAATGTCATGACAGACTGGCTTACTTAGCTTCCGAGCTAATCCATCCAAGTGTCTTTCTCTTCTAGATGTACAGGCAGTGTGCGGTCGCTATAATTAAATCTTTAAAGTACGATAAATCAGTTATATGTACCATATATTTCAGTAAAAGTCTATGCATGCTATCCAGGTTTAGCAAGTTTATAAAGGTAGAACTCTTCCTGCATTTATGCCAAGTTCAACTTCAAGTTATGTTTTGATTTTTACTTTAATTACGAAGGACTTTTCTTATCATCAGCAATTGCAAAGATTATCTGTCAAAAACTGTCTTCTATTGTTGAAATTCTAAGGTTTTGCCTTGTTTGGAATCTACCTTTTGTTTCCATAAATGATACTTGAACAAAATCTATAAGTACTTAGGGAAGTAGCCCTTCATTTTCATATTTGATTGAACTCGTTGTGTATTAAGGATAACGCAGGTCTATTCTTTCTCAAGCCAATATTTATGAGTTGCATAACTTGATATCCACCAGTCAAAGTTCCATCATGAAGAAATAACAAGTCTTAATCATCTGTGCAATTCTATCTCAATATAGAATCGTCTTTTATTTATGCCCTACATATCTACAATAACTTAGAGAATTGATAGAGATATAGTATCTCTTATTCTTTCACATTAGGCTGGGGTATAAATTTTAGTGACCGGTTTGCAATTAGCATTTGATTTACTTGATAACTACCTCCTTGGCAATTTTTATAATAATTTATCATATGCTTTATGTTTGAAACAGACTCCAAGTCTTAATCTCGAATGCTATTGACCAAGCAATTTTTTGTTGAATATAATACAAGGTATTAAAGACATAATTCTAGGGTTTTGATTATTAGAAGAATGATATGTGAATTATCCATTTTGAAGAATCATACAATAACTTTATCTATATATATTATGAGTTTTTATTTAGCAACAATGATAAGAATATCATCGAGATCTTTGAACTTTATTGTCATTAGAATGATTGTAGTGATTGTAGGTCCAAGTATTATTGTTCTCCAATACAATAATCGAAAGCATGTGTTAACATGGGAATTTTGGCGAGTTTGAACTATGGTTTATTACCATAATTGGATATCCTTACTATGATTTTAATTGATTAACAATAATTGGGATGTCCTCGT
Organism: Larix kaempferi; assembly: GCA_027924585.1. Taxonomy (NCBI): domain Eukaryota; kingdom Viridiplantae; phylum Streptophyta; class Pinopsida; order Pinales; family Pinaceae; genus Larix; species Larix kaempferi. The sequence continues at coordinate 47,986,432 of BSBM01000093.1, read as the reverse complement.
GGAACTATGGAGTCTTGACCCACTGCATGGAAATATTAAGCTGCTACGTGGTTAATCGAGAGCCAAGTGCTTGGTGATATAAAACATTGGACCTAACCCTACCTCGTCATTTTCCTTTGCCTTCGGGCTCGGGTCTTTCTGCAACATGTCCAGGTCTGGGTTTTTTTGTGGCGCTGTTGATACAACTTCCAGGCTATTACAGTTCCTTTGCTTAATGTTATCATTTGGAAGTCTTTAGAATTAGCTGCTGACAGCTATGAGTGTGTTATAATGCCTAGGGTTTATCCCTTGACTTCCTTTACTGGTCTGGTCTTGGCATAAGGGTATCGTTCAACTTGTTTTTGTCATGGATTCCACCATAGAATAAATCTTTTGCTTCTGTCAGTTGCTCATTCGGTGACGAGGAAGGTGTGCTCGTGGTTGACTGGATAATTGCTAAGTTTGGAGCTCCATTCGGGTTCGCTGGTAAGCAATGGACATTCCTTTGTTTTTCAGTATAAAAGAAAAGGGTTTAACAAAATCAAAATTGTTTCTAATACTACTCTGTTGTTTGTAGGTTTTGGCTCTTCTACCAGTCGTGGATGGCACAAGCTTTGACCAAGGCAATTCCGGGTAAGCCTGGTTTTCACCATGGCGTTCCTCCTTGTTGGTTGTCTGTGTGGTTTGGTTTTGAAAGACCACCCTTGTGGCTAGCTCCGTGCTGTTTGGTCTTGAGGCTGTTTGTTACCAACGTTCATGGATGTGTTTTAACCTTGTGCTGTGTATGAAAGGTTATGACTACGGTCATATCTAATTTAATCGTCTTACTTGAGGTAATTAGGGTTTGTAAATTAATTAATGTGTAAAAGAAAGGCTATGAGCCTGCTCAAAATGACGGGGTTACGGCCTCAAGGTTTTAATACTGTACCTGTACTTGCTTAGGGTTTTTACCCAGGGTTTTGGAAATTACTTAATATAATTTGTTGTCTGTATATTGGCTTGTTTTATGTCTGTGTTTTCCTTTAATTCGATAATATGTACAATAATAAGTAAATCTTTAGTTTTCAAAACCTCTTGTACAGTGGGTTTGTGAACTCGGCTGTAGGTAGAATAATGTCTTAGCATTGGTTTTGCTCCTACGTTTTTCCTGTGTAATTTAAGCTTTAAAAAATGACTTGTTACAGTCATTCTGTATGATGGAGCCGGTGTATAGTGTGTGTTTTAAATTTCTACTTTTTATGTAAAATGCTTCTATTAATAACTAGCTGCGGCGGTAGGTGAAATCGTTGTAATGAGCTTCAATGTTTGGATAATACGACTTGTTAAAAGTATCCTGTATGTTTTGAGCTGATGTGTGTGGCATATTTTCAACTTCATGTTTAAGATTTGCAACACTGCGAAATCTAGCTGCGGCCGTGGTGGAATCGTGGCTTGAGATCTTAGTATTTAAATTACTGGATAAACTGGGAGGATGGGATTCCATTCTAAAATTATAGTGGTGATTTTATTAGATGATTATTATGTTATTAAGAAATAGGACTCTATCGATACTGTGAATTCATGTAAAGGTCATAACTAAAATATCTGAGCTCGATAATGAGCTAAATATAATGTTCTGTTATATTGTTTTAAGACTCTAGGGTAAAAATGGAAGTTTAAGAAAACAAATATATACTAATTTGTTTAAGCTCGACCCTGAGCTAGATACTGTTCTGTTTTTGTTTCTTCTGTTTAAAAGTTAGTAGCTAGGTCGAAGCTCTGCCAGTGGTTTCTTGTTGTAGAAACTGGAGAGATTGGGTTTTGATCGAACTCCACAGTCACAATTTTTGTTTAGTTAAATATTCAGTTTGTTATGACTAAGGCTCTGTCTAAATAGTTAATTAAATGAAAGATATACTATACTGGTGTTTGGTTCGATGTTGAGTCAATTAGGGTTCTGCTAGTCCTTTCGTATGTTTAGACAATAACTAAATAAACCTTCTATTGTAATTTGGATCATTCATTTGTGTGACAAATAATGATTTGTTTATTTGTTAACTAGGGTTTGTATCTTTATAAGCTATTCTAATTATAGCTATAAATTCTTCTACAATATTATCTATGATAATATTATTACTGTAGTTTATATGGTTATATTTATTTCTGTTCGTATGATTGTTTTAACGAGTTTATATTTCCAGAAAAAAATATTTACTGTATAATGAAACTCTACTTATCTATTTAACTATTGTATTAAACCAGGTTTAAGAATCACAATAATATCCTATTACTTACAATAATAACAATGTATAGCAAGCATAAAAAAAATACCTTAACCGTAAGATAATAATGTTAATAAGGAATTGTTGAGACACAATAACTCTACAGAATCTATCTATTGCTATTCTGATATACTATTTTACTAACTACTTACTCTTCAGACATATATAAATCAACTCATCACACATTTATTTTCAATTGCCAACATAAGGAGATAAATGGCAGAGCCTGTTTCTGGGGACAACAACAGCAATGGGAGGCTGTTCCTCCCTACCAACTCCTGGAGAGTGCCCAGACATCACTTCTCAGGACCCCCGAGCTTGCTCTGGTCTCCCTAGCTGGAACTAGGTGCAGCAAACAATTCTCTCAGCCCAAACAGCTACAATGGAACCAAGTTACTGCAGCATTCCTCTCAAACAACTTCCTTACTCTATAATTCCCTCTTCCTCAATGGGGCTCCTGAATAACATTCACCTGAATGTATTCTCCCTCCAGAACAACTGAACTCGCAGCTCAGTTCATTGAGTACTATTTAAAAGATTGCCTAGGTCTTTGTTGGGTTAACTGTCAATTAGCGAGCCACCTACTCAGATTCCACTTTCTTGGGGAATCATGACCCCAAATATAGGGAAGTTGCCACCTGCAACTTAGGAAGTGTTTGAGGATGCTGCCACTTGTCATTTTCCTTTCCACCTAGTTCCATCCACCATTTTGACCAGTAACCTCTTTTTAACAGCTCTCCCATGCTGTTGTCTCCATAATTTATTTATTAATAATAAAATATTCATAATTACATTCCATTTCTAGTGACTCTGCTGAGTCATCCATTCCTACTTAGCATTAAATTTAACATAATGTTTCAGGAATATAATGAAATAATTACATAATTTTTACAAAATTGGGGTATGTGACATACACACCTCCTTAAAATGTAACATCGTCCTCGATGTTACTTATTCCTCATCCTCAGCCACCTTCTGGAATAGATTTGGGTATGCTTCCCGCATCTTACTTTCCAACTCCTAGGTGGCTTCTTCAGGACTAAGGTGCTTCAATTGCACCTTCAGCTGTCCAATTGTGCGGTTCCGCAGAGTAATTTCCCTCCTCCCGAGGATACAATCCGGTTCCACCAGAACTTCCCCTTCTGGTTCTACCTGTAGAATGTTCCAATCAATAACATGAGTAGCATCATGAACGTACTTTTTCAGAAGAGAAATATGAAAAACATTGTGTACTTTTAAATTAGGTGGTAATGCTAGCTGATAAGCAACTTGACCAATTCTAGATAAAATTTCAAACAGACCACAGTAACATGGTGCTAATTTTGCACAACTCCCCAATCTTAAGGAGCTCTTCTTTGGTCTTACCTTTATGAACACATGTTCACCCACCTGGAACTCTTTAGGAGTCCTTTTCAAATCTGCTTGGCTCTTTTGCCGATCCTGGGCAATCTTCAAATTTTCCTACACTTGTTTCACAATCTGTTCCATTTCTTTTAATAATTTCGGACCTAACACTAATCTATCTACTAGATTATTCTCAGATATAGGAGTGTTACATTTACGCCCATAAAGAATTTCAAAAGGGCTGAACTTAGTTGACGATTGATAGTGGTTATTGTATGCAAATTCTGCAAAATATAAATAATCTTCCCACTTACCTGGTTGATCCTTAACATACATTCTTAGTAGATCTTCCAATACCTGATTAACTCTTTCAGTCTGTCCGTCCGTTTGAGGATGGAAAGAAGTGCTGAAATTTAATGTTGTGTTTAATCCTTTAAACAAAGATTTCCAGAAATTTCCAGTGAATTTAGGATCCTTGTCTGAAATAATGACCTTTGGGACACCATGTAACCTAAAAATCTGCTTCAGAAATATATCAGCTATGTTTGCAGCCTTGTAAGTGGTTTTAACAGGAATAAAGTGTGCTGATTTACTTAATTTATCTACTACCACCATAATTGAATCATTCTGATTTTGATTTTTGGGTAAGCCAGTAATGAAATCTAAGCTGATTATTTCCCACTTCCAACTAGGAATAGGAAAAGGTTGCAATAACCTAGCTGGATGCTGATGTTTTGTTTTTACCTGTTGACAGTCTAAACATCTAGCTATATACTCAGCTGTTTCAGATTTCATATTAGGCCAAAAGTAATCTTTTCTCAACATGGTGATAGTTTTTTGGTAGCCTGGATGCCCTGAGTAAGGGGTTTTATGAACTTCGTCCAGAATTAACAGTTTAACTTTAGGTACATTTGGAACATACAGCCTATCTTTAAACAATAAAAATCCATCTTTATTTAAACTATAACCCTTTATCAAATTTTCTGTAGGTTTTTCTTTAGCTGTAGCTTGTAAATTTTTATAAACTTCTTCCAATTTTGTCCCTTTAGCCAGCTGTTCATTTAAATCAGAGGTATAAGTGCTGATAGCTGATATAAAATTCAGCCTCGCATTTCTGCTCAAAGCATCAGCCACCTTATTTTCCTTTCCTTTTATGTGCTGAATTTCAAAATCGTATTCACTTAAGAAGGCCAACCATCTTGCTTGCCTTGCATTTAAGTTAGACTGATCTAAAAGTTATTTTAGACCCTTATTATCAGTCATTAAAGTAAACTTTCTGCCTATTAAGTGATGTCGCCATATCTTTAAGGCATGAATAACAGCAGCTAATTCTAAGTCATAAGTGGCATAATTCTTTTCATGAATTTTCAGCTTCCTAGACTCATAGGCAATGACATGTCCATCCTGAGTCAACACTCCGCCTAGACCGTCATTACAAGCGTCGGTGCAAACCACGAAATCCTTATTAGGGTCCGCTATTCTTAGAATAGGCGCAGTTGTTAATAAAATCTTCAGTTTCTTAAAGCTTTCATCGCACTTCACGTTCCAATCAAACTTCTTGCCTTTCTTTTGCAAGGAAGTGATTGGGTTGGATATTTTTGAAAAGCCTTCAATGAATCTCCGTTAATAACCGGTAATTCACATGAAGGACCTAACATCTGTTACGTCTTTTGGTACTGGCCAATCCTCGATTGCCCGGATCTTTTCAGGATCAACTGAAATCCCTTCCTTGGTGACTACATGACCTAAGTACTAGATTTCATCTTTGAAGAAGTCACACTTACTGAACTTCGCAAAGAGGTGTTGCTCTCGTAGTTCTTGTAAGACTATCCGTAAATGTTCTTTATGCTCCTCTTCATTCTTAGAATAAATTAAAATGTCATCGATGAATACGACAACAAATTTATCTAAGTATTTATGCATTATGTTATTCATTAGGCACATAAAGATGGGTGGGGCATTAGTAAGCCCGAACGGCATTACGACAAATTCGTAATGTCCATACCTCGTTCTAAAAGCTATCTTAAATATGTCCTCTTCTTTAATCCTCACCTGATGATAACCCGATCTCAGGTCTATCTTAGAGAACACCGTAGCTCCACGTAGCTGATCAAACAGATCATCTATGCGAGGCAACAGATATCTGTTTTTAATTGTCATCTTGTTCAGTTGACGGTAATCTATGCAAATTCGCATAGTTCCGTCCTTCTTTTTAACAAAAATTACTGGTGCTCCCCAAGGGAACACACTGGGTCAAATGTAATTCTTATCTATTAATTCCTTTAACTGATTTTTTAATTCACTAAGCTCCAAAATATTCATACGATACGGAGCTTTGGAACTAGGTACAGCACCTGGTACTAGTTCAATTGTGAAATCCAGTTCTCTCTTGGGAGGTAATCCTGGAATTTCCTCTGGAAAAACATCCGTAAATTCATTTACTACAGGAAGATCGTCAACTTTTATTTTGCTTAAAGTAGATTTAGCTGCCTCATCTGTAATAGTTATAGCATAGGCTTTGCATCCTTTTCTGACTACTTTTTTAAGTTGTAAAGCAGAAATCGGCCTGATTACAGTTTTCCTAGGAATACCCTTAACCATTACAGGCTGTTCATGTTTATTCACACATGTAAAAGTTTTGTCAAAACAGTTTAAATCTACCTTATGTTGTTCTAACCAGTCCATACCGATAAGTATGTCATATGAGCCAAGCGGCAAAACATTTAATTTAACAGTAGTCTTAAAATCATTCATATCCAGGACACATTCCTTAACATAACAGTTTACCTTCCTTTTTGCCCCAGTGGCTAGTTATACTGACCAAGAATTATCAAACCTTTCAACAGTCAGATTACATTTTTCTACTAGCTGGGGTGAAATATAACTAAGACTAGCACCTGGATCTACTAAAATAGTTACAGGGATTTTGTTAATCATACCTCCTACTTCCACCATGGAAGTTTGATAGTCAGCTTGGCGGTTCTCCAACGCTGCGTTGATTCGTGGCATAGTCCCTGCAAAGTCTCCAACAGTCATTTCATCTTGTATAATATGAATATTGCCATTTGGTTTCTTCCAATTCGGGCAGACTGATGCATAGTGTGGGCCATTGCATTCCCAGCATTTAACAGGCTCCTTGTGTTCAAAATTCTTAGTATAATTTCCATGATTGTTGGAAACCTCCTTGCTGCCCTTGAAGTTATTGGAATTATTAGCAACTCCATTTTTGCTTCCCTGGAAGTTTTTACCATTAAAATGGTTTCTGTTTTTATTATTCTTGAAATTTTTCTGGGGTACAAACTCTTTTTTCCTGTACTCAAACTGATTGCTGTTCTTTTTAGCCTTCCAGTTGGCTATCCCTTCTTTCTTTTTATTCTGTTCAAAACAGAAATTAGCCTTTTGCATAGCTTCTTCTAGAGTTTTGGGGTTATCATATTCGATTCTGTCCTTGATATGATATGGCAGGCAGCTAAGAAACCGTTGTATTTTAGGTTTCTCTGCAACAAAATATGGCACATATCTTAACAGACTTAAGAACTTACTGTTTAAGTCCTTCATCGTCATAGATCCTAGCTTTAACTCATAAAATTCCTTGGCCCTTTCTTCATAGTATTGTTCAGACAAAAATTTCTTTTTGAAGTACCTTTTAAAGGTACTCCAATTGACTTCTTTTTCTTTGATTCCCTTGACCCTTTTCAGGTCTTGCCACCATATGTCCGCCTTTCCAGAAAGGTTATAGATGGCCATTCTTGCCTTCAGCTGATTTGAATAGTTGTATATCTGGAAATACTTTCTCATCCCGGATAACCAGGATTCTGCCTCTTCTCCTGTTTCAGATTCTCCATTGAAAGTTGGAGGTTTTATTTTCTTGAACTCCCAGATATCTCCTCATAAGGTCTTTACTTTTTCTTTCTGCTATATAACTCAGCCTCACTGCTGTCACTAGTAGTGTGATAGCTGTGTTGTTCCCTTCTTCCTTTAGATGATGAACTACTGTCTGATTTAGCTAATTTCACCCTTTTTGACCCTTTTTGATGACTAGCTTCTTCAAATTCAGCTCTTTTGTTTCTTCCTTCAGTCTGAAATTTTTCTATCAACATCTGATTTAATTGCTCTTGAGTTTTCAGCATCCTTTCATTATCCTTCTTGACTGTTTCTATCTCAGACTTTAAACCTTTTATGGTCTGCATCAGTTCCGAGGAGTGAGCAATTACCTCTTCTATCACAGGTTCTCTAGACATCTGTCTTGTCGCAGTGTTTGGAGATTCCTCCTCAGCATATTCTCCTAGCTTTTCCATTCCTGCCTGTTAGATTCAGAAAAAGGAAATTTTCTGCTCTGTATTTATGAAACAGAAATACAAGTTAGTACATTATAAATATATATATATAAATTCTTCTTTTCATTGTCACTGTCTTGCGGAAACTAGTTGAGTCACCTCAAGGCCTAGTGTATGAACCATGCTCTGATACCACATGTCATAACCCAAAAATTCTGAAAAATTTAAAAAAATTTAAATTAGCATATAATATTTATGACTGCATACCTTGATCTGTTTGATTAGTTAAAGTAATCATAAATGTGTCTAAATGATCTGTTATTATACTTAGATTTGGTTATGAGTTTCTTTACCGTTGCTGTTTGTTTTTCTGTATTTCAACCACAAGGGGAAATGTCATGACAGACTGGCTTACTTAGCTTCCGAGCTAATGCATCCAAATGTCTTTCTCTTCCAGATGTACAGGCAGTGTGCGGTCGCTATAATTAAATCTTTAAAGTACGATAAATCAGTTATATGTACCATATATTTCAGTAAAAGTCTATGCATGCTATCCAGGTTTAGCAAGTTTATAAAGGTAGAACTCTTCCTGCATTTATGCCAAGTTCAACTTCAAGTTATGTTTTGATTTTTACTTTAATTACGAAGGACTTTTCTTATCATCAGCAATTGCAAAGATTATCTGTCAAAAACTGTCTTCTATTGTTGAAATTTTAAGGTTTTGCCTTGTTTGGAATCTACTTTTTGTTTCCATAAATGATACTTGAACAAAATCTATAAGTACTTAGGGAAGTAGTCCTTCATTTTCATATTTGATTGAACTCGTTGGGTATTAAGGATAACGCAGGTCTATTCTTTCTCAAGCCAATATTTATGAGTTGCATAACTTGATATCCACCAGTTAAAGTTCCATCATGAAGAAATAACAAGTCTTAATCATCTGTGCAATGCTATCTCAATATAGAATCGTCATTTATTTATGCCCTACATCTCTATAATAACTTAGAGAATTGATAGAGATATAGTATCTCTTATTCTTTCACATTAGGCTAGGGTATAAATTTTAGTGACCGGTTTGCAATTAGCATTTGATTTACTTGATAACTACCTTCTTGGCAATTTTTATAATAATTTATCATATGCTTTATGTTTGAAACAGACTCCAAGTCTTAATCTCGAATGCTATTGACCAAGCAAGTTTTTGTTGAATATAATACAAGGTATTAAAGACATCATTCTAGGGTTTTGATTATTAGAAGAATGATATGTGAATTATCCATTATGAAGAATCATACAATAACTTTATCTATATATATTATGAGTTTTTATTTAGCAACAATGATAAGAATATCATCAAGATCTTTGAACTTTATTCTCATTAGCATGATTGTAGTGATTGTAGGTCCAAGTATTATTGTTCTCCAATACAATAATCGAAAGCATGTGTTAACATGGGAATTTTGGCGAGTTTGAACTATGGGTTATTACCATAATTGGATATCCTTACTATGATTTTAATTGATTAACAATAATTGGGATGTCCTCGTGGAACTATGGAGTCTCGACCCACTGCATGGAAATATTAAGCTGCTACATGGTTAATCGAGAGCCAAGTGCTTGGTGATATAAAACATTGGACCTAACCCTACCTCGTCATTTTCCTTCGCCTTCGGGCTCGGGTCTTTCTGCAACATCTCCAGGTCTGGGTTTTTTTGTGGCGTTGTTGATACAGCTTCCAGGCTATTACAGTTCCTTTGCTTAATGTTATCGTTTGGAAGTCTTTAGAATTGGCTGTTGACAGCTATGAGTGTGTTATAATGCCTAGGGTGTATCCCTTGACTTCCTTTACTGGTCTGGTCCTGGCATAAGGGTATCGTTCAACTTGTTTTTGTCACGGCTTCCACCATAGAATAAATCTTTTGCTTCTGTAAGTTGCTCATTCAGTGACGAGGAAGGTGTGCTCGTGGTTGACTGGATAATTGCTAAGTTTGGAACTCCATTCGGGTTCGCTGGTAAGCAATGGACATTCCTTCATTTTTCAGTATAAAAGAAAAGGGTTTAACAAAATCAAAATTGTTGCTAATACTACTCTGTTGTTTGCAGGTTTTGGCTCTTCTACCAGGCGTGGATGGCACGAGATTTGACCAAGGAAATTCTGGGTAAGCCTGGCTTTCACCATGGCGTTCCTCCTTGTTGGTTGTCTGTATGGTTTGGTTTTGAAAGACCACCCTTGTGGCTAGCTCCATGCTGTTTGGTCTTGAGGCTGTTTGTTACCAACGTTCATGGACGTGTTTTAACCCTGTGTTGTGTATGAAAGGTTATGACTACGGTCATATGTAATTTAATCGTCTTACTTGAGGTAATTAGGGTTTGTAAATTAATTAATGTGTAAAAGAAAGGCTATGAGCCTGCTCAAAATGACGGGGTTACGACCTCAAGGTTTTAATACTGTACGTATACTTGCTTAGGGTTTTTACCCAGGGTTTTGGAAATTACTTAATATAATTTGTTGTCTGTATATTGGCTTGTTTTATGTCTGTGTTTTCCTTTAATTCGATAATATGTACAATAACAAATAAATCTTTAGTTTTTAAAACCTCTTGTACAGTGGGTTTGTGAACTCGGCTGTAGGTAGAATAATGTCTTAGCATTGGTTTTGCTCCTACGTTTTTCCTGTGTAATTTAAGCTTTAAAAAATGACTTGTTACAGTCATTTTGTATGATGGAGCCGGTGTATAGTGTGTGTTTTAAATTTCTACTTTTTATGTAAAATGCTTCTATTAATAACTAGCTGCGGCCGTAGGTGAAATCGTTGTAATGAGTTTCAATGTTTGGATAATACGACTTGTTAAAAGTCTCCTGTATGTTTTGAGCTGATGTGTGTGTCATATTTTCAACTTCATGTTTAAGATTTTCAACACTGTGAAATCTGGCTGCGGCCGTGGTGGAATCGTGGCTTGAGATCTTAGTATTTAAATTACTGGATAAACAGGGAGGATGGGATTCCATTCTAAAATTACAGTGGTGATTTTATTAGATGATTATTATGTTATTAAGAAATAGGACTCTATCGATACTGTGAATTCATGTAAAGGTCATAACTAAAATATCTGAGCTCGATAATGAGCTAAATATAATGTTATGTTATATTGTTTTAAGACTCTAGGGTAAAAATGGAAGTTTAAGAAAACAAATATATACTAATTTGTTTAAGCTCGACCCCGAGCTAGATACTGTTCTGTTTTTGTTTCTTCTGTTTAAAAGTTAGTAGCTAGGTCGAAGCTCTGCCAGTGGTTTCTTGTTGTAGAAACTGGAGAGATAGGGTTTTGATCGAACTCCACGGTCACAATTTTTGTTTAGTTAAATATTCAGTTTGTTATGACTAAGGCTCTGTCGAAATAGTTAATTAAATGAAAGATATACTATACTGTTGTTTGGTTCGATGTTGAGTCAATTAGGGTTCTGCTAGTCCTTTCGTATGTTCAGACAATAACTAAATAAATCTTCTGTTGTAATTTGGCTCATTCATTTGTGTGACAGATAATGATTTGTTTATTTGTTAACTAGGGTTTGTATCTTTATAAGCTATTCTAATTATAGCTATAACTTCTTCTGCAATATTATCTAGGATAATATTATTACTGTAGTTTATATGGTTATATTTATTTCTTTTCCTATGATTGTTTTAACAAGTTTATATTTCCAGAAAAAAAATATTTACTGTATAATGAAACTCTACTTATCTATTTAACTATTGTATTAAACCAGGTTTAAGAATCACAATAACATCCTATTACTTACAATAATAACAATGCATAGAAAGCATAAAAAAAATACCTTAACCGTAAGATAATAATGTTAATAGGGAATTGTTGAGACATAATAACTCTACAGAATCTATCTATTGCTATTCTGATATACTATTTTGCTAACTACTTACTCTTCAGACATATATAAATCAACTCATCACATATTTATTCTAAATTGCCAACATAAGGAGATAAATGGCAGAACCTGTGTCTGGGGACAACAACAGCAATGGGAGGCTGTTCCTCCCTATCAACTCATGGAGAGTGCCCAGACAGCACTTCTCAGGACCCCCGAGCTTGCTCTGGTCTCCCTGGCTGGAACTAGGTGCAGCAAACAATTCTCTCAGCCCAAACAGCTACAATTGAACCAAGTTACTGTAACATTCCTCTCAAACAACTTCCTTACTGTATAATTCCCTCTTCCTCAATGGGGCTCCTGAATAACATTCACCTGAATGTATTCTCCCTCCAGAACAACTGAACCCCCGGCTCAGTTCATTGAGTACTATTTAAAAGATTGCCTAGGTCTTTGTTGGGTTAACTGTCAATTAATGAGCCACCTACTCAGATTCCACTTTCTTGGGGAATCATGACCCCAAATATAGGGAAGTTGTCACCTGCAACTTAGGAAGTGTTTGAGGATGCTGCCACTTGTCATTTGCCTTTCCACCTAGTTCCATCCACCAGTTTGACCAGTAACCTCTTTTTAACAGCTCTCCCATGCTGTTGTCTCCATAATTTATTTATTAATAATAAAATATTCAGAATTACATTCCATTTCTAGTGACTCTGCTGAGTCATCCATTCCTACTTAGCATTAAATTTAACATAATGTTTCAGGAATATAATGAAATAATTACATAATTTTTACAAAATTGGGGTATGTGACAGGTCCAAGCATTGGCTTTAGCTCTATGTTGTTATTTTAAATCGCCAACAAGTCCACAATCCTTGAGGAAATAGGTACTAATGCTTAGAAGACCAATCTTTGATTTCTCTTATTCACTTCAAAGTTTATTAACTTCCTTGACAAGGTTTTGATTGAGATTGTGAACATTGGAAATGATCAGGTCTTTGTCTACCATTGCAAAAAAAAATTCATCAATCTGAAAAGAATCCAAATTTGAACAATCCACTATGGCTACAAAACGTAGCTCAAAAACACAATTTTTGGGCCCATAAGAATCTAACTGCAAATACAATCATAACTCCATCTACAGGTAATAAAATCAAATTCTATCGAAGACCCATTTGATATGACAAAAAAAAAATGATGTATCTCAACTTGTGTAGTGAGGAAAACCTTACCAAAATTGAGGGTACATGTGGACGCATTGTCATTAATACCTCTAAGATTCATTTGATCATATCTTCCTTTATAATGGTGCATTTAAACCAACAAATGGTGGGGTGTATCATTTTAAACTTAAAAAGTAAAAATGGATGACACATTCCCTGACTAATAAGAGCTTTATTTTTCCTATCTTTCTCCTTGTATTAGGAACCACATATTTCTACTCAATAATTGTTTTTCCAAGAGCTAAAAGTTGGATTTTGTCTTGAGGCTTTATTAATGAGACATGTGTTGTTATTTATCCTGAACCTGGAAACGTTGAATCAGGTTCTTTGGTTGGTTATTCAAACTCCAGTGAAGATCCTTCACTTAGTGAAATAGACAATAAGGCAAATAATATTTGTGAGGTTTTAGATGTTCTTATGGCAGAGCATAAAGTGGATGAAGATCTGGCTATTTTAGATGCAGAGGAGTGTAAGGCCATACATTCAACTATGATCATTGTCACCATTTATAAATAAATGAATTGTACTGTAAATATATATATATATATAGATAGATAGATAGATATATAGATATATATAGATATATGTCTGTATGTATGTATGATGTATGTATGTATATATGTAACTTGTATGCATACATACATACATACATATATATATATATATATATATATATATATATATATATATTTATAGTACAATTCATTTATTTATAAATGGTGACAATGATCATAGTTGAATGTATGGCCTTACACTCCTCTGCATCTAAAATAGCCAGATCTTCATCCACTTTATGCTTTGCCATAAGAACATCTAAAACCAGGAGCCATATATATATATATATATATATATATATATATATTAACTTTCATTTTGACTTTGTAGCCCACAGAAAACCAGGAGCCATTGGTGTCCCGGTCTGAAGGTTGAGATGGATCTGCTCTAGTTGTAGATCAATAGTCACCATTTTTGCAATGGTAAGAAATGATCAATACCATGACGATCATTTTTGGTTACTTGAACATAGTTTCCTTGTGATTGAGGGAGCTTCTGGCGATCAAATTATTTTGTTATGGCAGGTATTGGAATACCACTTTTGTTTTTGTCATGTATTTATAATATAACTGAAAATTCATGCTTGTCCTATGTATCTGTGAGGGAACTCAGTGGATTTAATTTTGTCAGGCCATTGGATGAAAACTTGTATATGATCCAAAAATATCGTTTGATGTAAGGAAAATACAAATAGTAACAAGATTTCATAAATAGTAACTTTGTCCAGGGTGCAGGGACTTGATTTTAAATAGTAAGAATTGACATCAGTATGTCAAGCTGTTGATTCAATGTCGTTTTGTGACGGTAGTTGTAGATCAAATTAAATGCTTTGCTCAGGGAATTTCTGATTTGCTTGGGAATTCAACACCTCAATAGTTTCTTTGAGCTTTAGAACCTGAAGATCTGGATCTAATTTTTTACGGAGAGGGTATGATGGATTATGTGTACATGATTGGAGGACAATCTGTGCAACTTCTTAAGGACAACCTGTGTAGAGATAACAATTTTTGAAGGACAATCTGGGCAACTTCTGAAGGACAATCTGTGCAGAGATAACAATTTTTGAAGAACAATCTGTGCAACTTCTAGTTGCTGCAGTTTTAAATTTTGTCTTTGGATACAGTTTTACGTTTTGCAAACGAACTAGTTACTCCACTGATATGTGGACAGTTGTGTAACCTCTGATAATAAACTAGTGTGTATTGGGCAACATGGTTTTTGCAAACATCTATTTAATAGATTCTATTTCATGTTGGGGATATTTTGGGGATACCATTACTCACCTTTAAGCCTCCTTGATGAGCTGTAAGCTTATGACATAGTCCAAAATCCTTTCTGAACTTGTGAGCAGGGATGTACAGGACTTCAAAATTAGCTGACAAATATGTAAGTTGAATATTGTGCAATGCCTATATTTTTATGATACAACAATAATACTAGTCCATGAAAATTTACAAAAAAATTATGCAACTCTTGTCTGTCCTGAGACTTGTTTCACATTTTAAATAGATTTTCATACTGAAATATGTAAACTGCTATCTATGGTACCACTAGAAGTGGGAAACTTCATTGAACTTAGAGGTAATTAATTGGCCATTGGAATTTCTGTAGGCAATGAAGGCAGGGAAGGAGATGAAGGAGGTAAGGGTGGTTGAGCCCTGAGGGGTCCTTGAATTACATAAACATGTTAGTTTACATGTTTCTCAACCGGTGTTCTCAACATATCCAATAGGTCCCATTTGTCTCAATTCCTGTGCAGTAGTATTTTTTGTGTATGGTTGATGTGCATTGATTAGGCACACTAGAGTAGGCACATTATGTGGTAGGAATATTGTGGTTATTGTATATACATGCACGCTTGCATCCATGGTTTCTTGAGTTAGGTGTTGTTTCAAACTTATATAGAACCATATTAGCATTCCATTTTTAGTTTACCTAGGAAATGCCTTTTCCATTTTGAGGAGGGTTGTTTCAGTTCCATTTCAGGCTTTCTTCCATCTCTAGGAAAAGCGTGTGGAAGAGTAGGTTTCCATATTTAGATTAGGGCACACTTTGCTAGGTAAGAAGGCACTCTATTCTAGACAATATTCTCATGTAGGTTGAGTGCACTCTTCTAGGAAGCTAGGGTTATAGTTTTTGAATATTATAGAGAAGGTGCACCACAAGTATTGTGGAGTTTCATTGTAAACCCTGGCCTTATTGGTCTATAAAAGAATGGTAGCATAGTTCATTGGAATAGTGACACTGTTAGGGTTTTGATCAATTACTTTGTAATTTTTTATTTGCAAGTAATAGACAACTATTTGCAAGTAGTAATCACACAATAGTTGGAAACAGTAAATAACATAAGCATAAAAACAAATTCACACAGACACAGGTAATTTCTCCTTCAAAAATAGCTTAGTTTCATTCCTTAATCAAAGCTTACAAGGAAACCTCCACAATCTGCTAAAACCTAGAAGATGTAGGTTTGAGTTGTACGGTCTACTGTGAAGGAAAATATTGCATAAAAAATGAGGAACTACTTTTTCTTTGACCTGCTTGACTGTTGGTCAATATTCTTCCTTTTTTCTTTGGACTCTCTCCTCTACTTAAAACATACTCAATTGTTCAATTGTATCCAAATATTTCTATCTTATCTATATTTATGCTTTGCCCAAAAATCTAATCTTCCAAAACCCATCTCAACTTGGGATTGAAGGTTGAGATTTAATCCTAGTATAAGCTATTAATGTATTAAATACACTTTATTAGACTTGTTTGCAAAACATAATACTTCTCAGTTTTTCCTAAAGTGAATGAAAAAATAGAATTAATTACCCACTTTTTCTAAGTGGTTATTTTTTAAATGTGCAAGAACTTCCTGTCTGAGCTTACCTTTCTCAACATGTTTTAGGGGCCAAGATATTATCGAGGCTCCTCAACTCATTGCTCTCCTAGTTGAAGAAGATCCTCCTAGGAAAAATACTAGAGTTAGACAACCCTAGAGATGGCTCTCAATACAGTGGTATAAAGGACTGTGATTTTGAAAACATAAAAGATCATTCATTCTAATTGGAGATGTCTTTTGGAATACATATATAAAAAGAAATAGAGTTAAATTATGTTTTGGAAACTATCATACCTTCTATTAGACTATTTGGAATATTGAAAGTGCACCATTATGCAGATGGAAATCCTCTCTTGGGCTAGGAGATCATCCAAAGAACCTAAGCTCAGAATGGTCTTTCATAAGGAAGAAACTTGTATCAGTTTTGAATTGCACATCTTGATGGAGAAGACCAACTCAACTAGGGATGCTTGAATAAATCAAGTCGATATTAGGCAAAGGAAGGCTATTTAGAGTTCAGTCCCCTCCTTTTTCTCAAATTTGTTGGTCTCAGATATGGCTGTTACTATTTAGTGGCCCTAAAATTAATGTATTCTACTTTCTCCTTGCCCACAATAATATTTTGATAGCCTACAACCTCAGGGAAAGCGGTATCCAAGGTCCATCCCACTGCATATTTTTTAAGTTGGCAGAGGAATCAACTCCCCCCATCTTCAATTGCAATAAAGCTTTGGAAATTTGGGATTTAGTTTTGTCGAATTTGGGTTCATAATTAAACCAAGAAGATTGGTAAGGTGTATTTATTAACTGGTTGAAATTATGTGCATCCTCTTTATGTTCAGATTCTAGGTTTTAATATGAGATATGGGTTTTTGTTTTTCCCTCTTAGTTTGTGATTTTGGTGGGAACCATTTCTAGTAAAACAATTTAATAATGTAAACTACATGATATTAAAGTATGGTATATGATGCTATCTAGAAGGGAGCTTTGATGCTGGCTGAAAACGCAATTTGCTTTATAGATGAATTTGGTAAAATGGATGGACTGTCTGTTTTATCCTTGTATTTGTAGGCTTTGAAGTTTTATGAAGTTTTCAGATGTTTTGTTTCTCTGTACCTATCTTTACATTACTTGACTTTTATATTGTTATCCATTGATCAAGTTCAAGGTTCACATATTTTCCACTAGGTTAGTCTAAAGTCGGAAATTATGTTGAATTTTAGAGTGGATTACGTGTCATTCTACTCTTCCAGTGAATGTAGTGGTTGTGGAGGTTGGAGTGCAATTTGCTTAGAGTGGGGTTGTCATTCAACTTGCATTAACACATAAAATAAAAATGTTGTAGAGTCTCCATACCCACATTACTCAATTTATATTTTATAACAAGAGTATAAAAAATGATGTAATGTAGAGAAGGAAAAATGATGCAATAAATGGTACTAGAATATACAACAATAGATTATTCATAAATCAGAGTTTTATGGACCATATATTTCATCAACATGGGCCTTTATGGAAATAAAAATTGTGTTCTATATTTTCAATGCAATTCTAAGTGCAATCCTTTTTAAATTCTAGTCATCAACACGCATAAGATTTTCTATTCTAATTGGTTTTCAAGAAATGAGTACATGTTGGCATTACCAAGACCAATGCTCAAGCAAAGAAATAAGTGCACTTTGTTGTGATGAAATGTTTAATCAAAAAAATTCATTTAGGTCTCAAAGTGCACAATCTTTATCCTTGCACTCTAACTTTTCTAACCAAACAATGCTTGCAATGTCAATTAAATGGCGTACTTTGTGTGTAATCTCAATACCCTACTCTGCTTAGATTTCAAGGCCCTGTTAGGATATTCCTATACTCCATCCTAGTCCCACTAGTATTTTGATCATTTACATTTTCAGTCATGCATGCACTTTTAGGGTTTGCATGCATTTTGCATGCATCCGAGTCATCAGTCCAGCACCTAGCCCTCAGTTAGCCAGCCCCCCGGAGCTTCTCACTATTCAGTTTTAACCCTCCAGTTGCTTAATGCGCCCTTCTTCCTTGATTTTAGGGAGCAACTCGCCCTTCTTCACCTACCAGTCCAGTTGTCTTCAGTTTACACTCAGTTACACTTAGTTACACTCAGTTACAGTCAGTTACACTCAGCTACAGTTAGTTACACTCAATTACACTCAATTACACTTAGTTACACTGATTTACACCTACCATAGTTAGTTTGACTGATGGTTGACAGTTACTTGAGCATTGATGACTCCACTGATGATGATGAAGACTTCCAATTGTGCTCCGATGATCATGAGGACACCTAGTTGTGCTCCGGTGACACTCTATTGATCTTATGATCACTCTGAGAGGCTAATTCGAATTGCCACCTTAGGCATTCGAATCCTTTCTACCATTGTACTATTTATTGTCCATATTGTGATTAATTAACTAGTGTGTGTGAAGTATTATTGCTTCTATCTGAGTTCTACTGTACCATATTATTCTGTTGCTCATTATACTGTATTGTTCACTCTTCTTCTATTTTCCTACTTAATCATAATTACTCTTGTGAGGTACACATCATCTCTTAGATCTGCTGTGAGGATTTTTACATGGTATCAGAGCATGTTAAGAGTATTGTTTATCTCCATTCTTGAGAGTTTTTTGCAGGTTATTACCAAGATTTTGAGTGCAGCAGTTTTTGCATCTTTGCAGCAGTATTCTCTATTGCTTTTGCAGGTCTTCTACAGCTTCAATGTATCCATAATTAGAAGAAATCACTCCTCTTTCTCTATTCAACTATGATGAATGGAAACCAAAAATAATAGCATATTTAAAGAGCCATGATCTCTTTGATTGTTATTTTGAAAGAGAGTTTGAATCCTCTGAAGAGAAGATTGATTGGTTGAATAAAGGTGACATGCACATTGGAAGAATGAAGCTTACTATGCCAGATTACATATTGCTCCCAATCATTATTGATATTGGGACTCCAAAAGAGTTATGGGCTCACCTGGATGAAAAATTTGGTAGAAAGAATGAAAGACTTGGTCCTAACCCATTCGAAAGCAAGCAAAGTGATGCATTTGCTCCTCTTAATGGTCTCTCAGATCATGAACCAGTATCATCTCATATTGAAGTTGTTGACAAAGAACTTGCAGATTCTCCACTCATGCTCAAACCTTCTTCTCTTTCTGTGCCAGCTCACACTCTAGATATTGCGGAAGGTCCTAAATCCTCTCTTGCACCAGAGTCTCTTGGTTTGCATCATGATCACATGATTATTTCGGAGGTCAAAACAGCTATTGAAGGTAATGCATTCACTCCTCTCCAGCTATCTCCTCTTTTATACTACTATATGATCATTAATTCATGCTTTCAGAAGGTTATTGAAGAATATGGCCATTGCCACCCACTTGAGATAATTTCTTATGCATCCATTGGTTTTTATCTCACCTCTTATGGTTCAAAGGAGATCTCAAGAAACCATTTCCATTCGCTTGGGATAATTTCTCATGCATATGATAGTTTTGATCTCACCCCTGCTGGTTCAAAGGAGATCTCAAAAAACTATTCTTCAAGTCTTAAATCTGATTTGGATTTCAAGCAATTATTATTTGATGGTTCTTTTTGGCATAATCTCACCCATGATGGTTCGAAGGAGAAGACAAAATACTATCTGCATATTCATGATTTTGATCCTACATCAGCTGATTCAAATCACAGGTTCAAGGATCATCCTCATACTTTTGGATTTGTTCTGATCACATTCGATCTAAAGAGCAAGTACAAGCACATGTTTTTTTAGCATGATCCACTTCTTCCCAAGAAGAAGATACCTCCAGAATTATGACCAAGCATCACACCTGCTTGATTTTGGAGCATTTATTTTTGGGTGTGCCTTACAATCTTTTTTTTGAGGAAGGGGTATGTTTCCCATGAAATTTTTCCACTTCCTTGGTTTATTGATTGTATTGGGTGACCTTTGGTCTTAGTTACCAGGGCCCAGGATGGATTAAGGGGGGGTGTTAGGATATTCCTATACTCCATCCTATTCCCACCAGTATTTTGATCATTTACATTTTCAGTCATGCATGCACTTTTAGGGTTTGCATGCATCCCAATCATCAGTCCAGCACCTAGCCCTCAGTTAGCCAGCCCCCAGGAGCTTCTCACTATTCAGTTTTAGCCCTCCAGTTGCTTAATGCGCCCTTCTTACTTGATTTTAGGGAGCAAATTTCCCTTATTCACCTACTAGTCCAGTTGTCTTCAGTTTACACTTAGTTACACTCAGTTACACTCAGTTACACTTAGTTACAGTTAGTTACAGTCAGTTACATTGAGTTACACCTACTAGAGTTAGTTTGACTGATGGTTGACAGTTACTTGAGCATTGATGACTCCACTAGTGATGATGAAGACTTCCAGTTGTGCTCCGATGATCATGAGGACACCTAGTTGTGCTTCGGTGACACTCTATTGATCTTATGATCTCTCTGAGAGGCTAATTCGAATTGCCACCTTAGGCATTCGAATCCTCTCTACCATTGTACTATTTATTTGTCCATATTGTGATTAATTAACTAGTGTGTGTGAAGTATTATTGCTTCTATCTGAGTTCTACTATACCATATTATTCTGTTGCTCATTATACTGTATTGTTCACTCTTCTTCTATTTTCCTGCTTAATCATAATTACTCTTGTGAGGTATACATCATCTCTTAGATCTGCTGTGAGGATTTTCACAAGCCCTATGTGTTTTATTCCAAATGTTTAATCACTACACTCCTAGAAAGATACGCAAGAACACATGCATACTCTACTATTTGGAGTGCAAAGATCCATGAAGACTATCTAACTTGTGTGCTATCATTTCAAATACCATGAAAGAGATTCTCTTAAGCGCAACCATCGTTTAGCATTTGAGTCACTCCTTTGGCTACTAGGGTTTTACAAGCAATCAATTCATTTCCATAATCATCTTTTTCTTTGTTTAAGTTGATCATGCATAACAGACTAAGACTAACAAGCTCTCATCTAAGATTACTTTTTAGAATAACAGACTACAAAAAACCCAAAAATATTCACATAAACCTCTACAAACTTTCAAAGCAAACAAAGGTTTCAACAAATAAACTCTTGCACAAGTAATCAAATATTGGGAGCACAATACCACAATGTTGTTAAAGAACAAAGTCCAAAAATTAACAATGATGATGGCAAGAGAAATCTCGGCCAAATGGTGTAGTTTAAGGAAAAATGTTGAAGGAGTCTACTGTTGTCTATCTTAATGTTTTTTGCAATCAATTTATCCCACTAATACATCCAACCTTAAAAAGAGCTTCTATTAGTTTCAAGAATTATATATATTCTCTACTGACGAGGCCAACCACATGAAGGTGGAAGCTCATTTGGCCCCACCCACCCACCCATGAATCAAAGAAAAAATTCGACAACCTTGATGTGTTCTTGAATCATATGAAATGTGCCAATGGCAGATTTTCAAGAATGGCATTATGATCTTCTATCGACAATTTCCATTGTCGATGCTTGGAATTTTTCCTACTCTTCACTGTCTTCAACTACAATCAGGCTATTATGACCAAATGACTGTATTGAGCACATATAAAATTTGACTCATAGTCTTGAAAAAGAATATGGTATTTACATTTCCTTACTTCTGCAAAGAAATGTCCCATTAACACCATTGAACCCACTGCATACGTATAATTTGATGGGTCTTTAAATTCTTGCATCAATGTGCTTTTCGACCTAGTGCATCTCAATAAATAATAATGCACATTTTCTGGATTATTCGTTGGTGCAATGAATGCAAATACATCACCTTCTCTAACCAAATCAGAAACACGATCATAATCTTTGTCAATCACAACCGCTTCATTGTCGCACTCTACATCGCTGATATTTCCAAATGGGGGCAATGGTGTCAATTCTTGGTGTCTCCATGGTTTCACAAATTTGCTAGTTTGGTTTTGACACTCATCCAAAGACTCTACATCATCAATACATGCATGACAGAACCAAGAGTACTTTCGTTTCTCGATTGCGTGTATATTTTCCATTTTCTTACTCCTAATGGAGTGTAAGCCCCTTATTTTCGGGATTGCAGTACAATTATGTGGCATTGATCTATCAACATCGCCCATTGCAATATTCCAGAAAAACCTTCTCACATTGCCCATCCTTTCATTGAATTCATGGCTCAAATTTTGTTTGCACCAATTAACAACATCATTTGAATTTGCAAGGCAAGAAGTAGAGTGATTCATTGGATATCTCCTAAGTGCACGTTTCACGCAGGCCCCAACACCATCATGTTCTCCTTTTCCATGTCCCGTTTAAAAAAAAACTCCATGTGTGGTGAACATCCATGTTTCTATGAAGGCGAGATAACCATAAGAATGATTGTGCAGATTTAAATTGACCAACACAACCATCTAACCACACCCAATGTTCTTTAAAAGTGATCCTTCTTCTTGATTATTCTTCAAAAAGCAAACCAAAACAATGCTGGACAAAAAATGTATCATGTGTACGATCATCACTGATGTAGAAATGGTACTCCTTAGTCACTTCACGATTATTTTCATTGCTATCAAAACCATCGACATCAAGCTCTGCATGTCTATACGTAATATGCACAAGTATAGATACCTGATCTAAATGATAATACTCACTCTTTATCTCCTTTTACGGAGTGAAAGTGTATTTTTCAGCAAAATCGACAATGGATAATATTGTTCCTTTTGGAAATTCATCTCGTGATTGCTTGAACTGTAAGTCTTGCATCGTGCTGAGTGAGAGTGCTTGATATATTTATATATTTGATCCTTGAACAAATTCATAAAATTTGTCAAAGAGATATCACTTTCAACTAAATTAAGCTTTCTTGATGTTGCCGTTGAATTTGTAACTATAGTATAATCAACATGAACATATCTCTTCCATTTCACAATGTGATTTGACAATTGAGGATCTTTTGCATCAATGGGGTAGTTAGCATTAAAAAGGGCCAAATCAGAACATTCATCACATTTTTTACCTCCGATGCATTGTTTCTTATAGAATAGTTGATCAATCCCTTGCGCACATTATATTTTAGATACAAATGCACGAACACTTGGAGGGGGTTATTTGGCCAACACTGGATGCCAAAAGTTAGAAATGTCTCATAATATAATTCGAATTCTACATGGTATCGACAACAACATGTGTCGCGAACAACGATGGGCCTGACATACTACTATGGTTTAAGTTTCACAAATGTATTAAGGGAAATCTTCACATCGACATTACTCTCAATAAAAGTTTTGAACATTTCCACTTGAGTGACCGTTGTTATGTGTTTGGAATGAGTTTCATAGTTTCCTTTCAATATACGATGTCGCACAACATCGTTTACATTTGGCAAGACACGCAAGTTGACATGCCAAAACTCTTTCACCGTGTCCCTCACATTATCTGGAAGTCTATCTTGATAAGGTTGCCTAAAGATAACACCCCAACATGCAACTTCATCATCCTCATCTAACTAAACCCTAAGTTTTTTATGCTTCCATAAACTTTTTCTTGATGTTTTTAACATTCTTGCAGTCGTAGACAACAAACGATTGGATGTAGTGTTTTTTGCCACAACCCCTGTTAGAATTGCTTTACGAGCAACCATGATATTATGAGATCATTTTCTTGCAAGTGATGCAAGGACTGAGGTCATATTTTGTGATACAATCTGATTTGATTTAGCCTCTTTGGCACTTTGAATGCCCAATAATGTAATTGCATCTCTTAGACATTGTCGCTTTAACAAACTATGTAACAATTGAGCTTGTTCTATGACAGAAATACTTTCAAAATATTTTTTGACTATCTTATTTGCTCTATAATGAGCTGTATGATTAGGCATCAGAGGTCCCATTTCTTCAATTTTACTTGAATCCAAATTCTCCAAAAAATTATCATCAATGACGATATTGTTGTAGCTTCCAGTTAATCTCTGTAAATTGGTAACTGTGGTAGGATGTTGGATGTTGACCCTGCATAAAAATAAATATAAATTTATAAGATTGTGAACTTTCAAATCAAATATATATATATATATATACTCAAGTATTATAAAGAAAATTATAAACATATAAAAAATTATTTACTCACCAATCATGGTCTCAATATCAATGCTACCCATAGTTTGCTCCACATTTGTCATTTCCTCGTCACCTCCATGTTCCTCATTTCTTTCATCAATGTGCTCCTCGACTATTTGGATTTTTTCATCACCACCATGTTCATTCACATTTTGCATTTCTTCGTCACCGCCATGTGCATTCACATTTTGCATTTCTTCGTCACCGCCATGTGAATTCACATTTAGCATTTCTTCATCACCGCCATGTGCCTCCACGTTTCTTTCCATTGCTCTTTTTTCTCTTAAATTTCTCATAGAAATACAAGATTTCTCTTTCCTTGCCTCTTCATCAACTCTAGTGCGATCATATTTTTTTTCACGTTTCTTTCGGTTTCCCATGTTGAAAGAAATAAAAACCTAAAATCCAATGCACGAAAATATATGAGAATTGAGAGTTATATGCTGAAAATAAAAGAACAGTACATTGACCCAATAAGTGTTATTCATTCAAAATGAAATAGTTCTCATTATGGCCAAATAGTATCCAAAAACCTCTTCAACATGAAATAGTTCTTATGCATGTAAAATGAATACAAAGCATTGATTGATCTAACCTTACCTTTATATCAAGAATACCATGATCATATAAAACAACAATTTCATAATAGTGCAAGACTTGTTATGTGCTTCAATCTCAATTCTTTAGATCTCAAATATTCATCAAATACATGTGATACTACCAATCTTAAAACAATTCCGAATGTAATCAAAATCCTCATTATGGGTGATTCAAGAGAAAAAGTATTGAAAACTTAGTGAATACAAACAAACAAGGCCTCTTTTAGGGAATATTTCACCATGCAACAAACAATACAATTCGCACAAGTACTAATTCTAAAAAATAAAAGTACTAATTCTAAAAAATAAAGAATAATGTGATGAAAACGTTCTCAATGGAAATGTACTAAAATATTTTTCTTATCAAACTAAAAATAGTCTTCATTAAAAGCACTAAAAATTTACTTTAATACCAATGAGTTTAATCTCCAAAATTTGTTGGATAGAAGTGGTGATTTGTAACCCTTTTTGAAGTGAAATTTACCATTTTGTAAATATATAAGATGAGTTCAAGGTTCAACAACCAAGAAGAGAGCAAGTGCAGCATTAGGCCTAATTGAAATTGAATGAATAACACATGTGAACTCACGACAGAAAAGAAACTATTGCCTGCAAATAGACTCTCGGATGAAAAGAAATGCTCACCTGAAAAAATCCGCTGAAAACAAACCCTCGGCTGAGAAAAACCTCAGCTGAAAACAAACCCCCGGCTAAAAAAACCCTCCACTGAAAACAAACCCTCGGATGAAATAATTTGGAAGACTATCTCGGCCGAGAGACTATATATACAACTCTCGGTCGAGAATTACGGGAATCCCATCCGAATAATGTGGAATCCCGCCCAAAAATCAAGGAAATTTAATACTTAATGTGTCGGGCCCTAAAAGATTCTCGGGGCATTATGTAACACAACTCTCGGGAGAGACATGTTATAAACTTTGCGACGAGAGTTTAAAGCAACTTTCAGCTGAGAGTTTTCGTTAACTCTGGGTTAATTTTAGAGTGGGAACAACTCTCGCCCGAGATATTTTCTGGTCCGAGAGTTTTTGGTCAATAGTTCCAACACCATTTCTGCAGAATTCAAAAATGTGTCACTTTAACAAGGTCGGACCACTGCAAAACATGAGAGTTACATGTCGAAGTTTATACCAGTACATTCGTCATTCAATCTACTTTCTCATAATATAAAATTTTTTGAATTTCATTTAGGATTACTATTTTTTTCTATTTTTTTACTAAACTTTATCATAAAAAATTAAGTGACTGAAAACTCAGTCACAATGAAAATTCAATATCATCACAATGCCGAAGCCAAAAAAACTTAAAAAAATACAGGGATGTTCCTTGAAGTGTCCTCTTCAATGGGTTGGTTTTAGTTTGTTTGATAAGAGTAACATTTGAAAGAAAATATGAAGACAAAAACATGTGTCGAAAATGCACCATTTTCTGAACATATGTTGTTTTGATAAATAATAACAAATAGTTCCCAAGTCTTAAAAAAATCAAAATATAGTCCAGGATCAAGTTTAGTGTGCGTAGATTATGAGCCTACAATTTGTTTTCCTAAAATGAATAACCATCTATCAAAAAACTGCCGTCAACACAGGTCACTCATTATCCATACCTAAAATTTTCAAGTATATGCCGTTGGTTGACAACAAATTTGTCCCACGATATGTCCATAAAAAAAATTAAAAAAAAATGAGTAGAAAGCTAATTCAATTCTGTAAATACTTTGTGTTTACTTCAAGTTGAAATTCCTAAGGGAGATATGGGTTTGAATAGGTCGAAGTTGAAAAACATAAAAATTAGCAGTTTTTTTGGTAAAAAAAAGGCCAAAATTGTTTCCCAACTTCATGTTTTCACCCTACATTAAAGTAGATATTGAATTATGTCTACATATTAGATACATATTTGTTTCCTCTTTGAAAAAGTAATTCAGTTGGTTTGCTTTCTTTCTAAAAAAGTAAATTAGATGATTTGAATTTCCTTCTACAAAAGTAATTTAGATGATTGAATCTCTTTCTGCAAAAGTAAGTAGGTGGTTTGATTAATTTCATATTAGATTGGTAAGTGTGTGTTATTGTTAGGAAATCAATTACTCTTGAGTTCTCCTTGACTCTTTAAATTAGAAGCATTCCTTTCTTTTTGTGGAGATAGTTGATTTAAATATATTTTTTCCAAGACTGTTACTTTCCTTCTGACTAAAGCTCCAACACATAGAAGTAAGATTTCATGTTTAGAAGAACCATTAAAGTTTAGTGACTGTCATAGATTTTTTTCGGTAGCTCATAAGTTTTCAAAACCCTTTGTTTGATAATTAATGAATAGTTCTCAATTTTTTTCTAATTTATTAGAAGGTGATTGAAAAACCTCATCATTTTGGCATCATTGTCAGGGAGCTTCCAAAGTCATTGTATCCCTTATTGGTTGAATTAGTTTTGGGTGTGTGATTTATTTAGCTGGATTGATTGATTTTCCTTTGTGTGAAGCTTTTCATTATATTCATAATTCATGCATAGAAGTAGAGATCACACAGGTAGACAACTGTATGCTTATCAAATCCCCCAAGAATTGAACCGTGCAAGGAGCTTAATAAGAGGAAGAGATGCAAGAAGCGACAGCTTAAAGAAGAAATCACTTGTTGGAGAATTGGAGCATCCCATTAACCCCATAGAAGGTATTGCTTCCTCAAGTCAAGTGTGGATTTTTCCACTAACAGAAGGTCATGCTGGGAGGAAACCTCATTCTGATACGCAAGGAAATGAAGAATATGAGGTAGAATATTCACCAACTTATGAAGAATCTACAACTCTACAAGGGTTCAAGGAATTTTGTGAAGACATGGTAGGAGAAGAAGAAAACACTCCTACTGTGGAAGAGACAGTCACTTTCAAGTTTCCAATTTGAAACCCAGGGGATACACTTACAACAAAAACGAAGAATATCCCTCATTTAGCACTACCAAAATTCCATGGCATGGCTAGTGAAGACCTAGACATGTTTTTGTTTGAGTTCAATGTTCTTTGCAGAAGCTATGACTATGTCACCGATGCTCATAAATTAAAGTTATTTCCAACCATGTTGAAGAGAGAAACCCTCCAACGGTTCATTGGGTTAGGTGGAGACAGTATTTTGTCATGGGAAGAAATGAAGAAGGATTTCCTAAAAAAGTATCAAGATTATTGCAAGAACAAATATATGAAAGAATCCATATTCAGAATGTGGAAAAATGAGGACGAGAGCCTGGAAGACTATGTGGAGAGATTCATGTATAATTTGCAGAGGATAGATTCCTATATAATTTGCAAAGGTCCAAACAGAGTACACTTGATGAGGAGACATTGAATATTATTTTTCTATATGGGATTAGAGATGATTGAATTGAAATCTTGAACCTAATGGGCTAAGGAGATATATCCCAGCTAAAGTATGGTGAGTTATGTGATCTCTATAGATGATATTCAAGAAATGTCTCTAGATCAAGAGGAGTACCTCGTGATCCACTAGCTAGAATGGGAAAGACATCTAGGGAGGGTATTAAAAGGATGGATATTGGTAACTTATTGGAAGACTTCAAAACTTATATACTCAGTTCTTTGATCTCCCAATTAGATGCATTACAGTCCAAGAAGAGACAATAAGAGGAAGATCGAGCCTTGGCAATCTTCTTCCCTAATTGTAGAAAAAAGTATCCTTTGAAGGACTGCCCGCTAGACAAGGATGAAATATGCGAGATCTGGGATTAGAAGCATGCTACCAAGGACTTCCCCTAACTTCCAGGACTAAAAATTGTATATGTTGAAGAAGGAGAAGAAGGGGAACCTGTTTTTCATATCTCAAAAGCATCCATGGTAGCCACGACCTCCAGGTATGAAATATGATTCTATGCAAGCATATAATCCATATCAGAATAGTGCACCATTGTCTCAACCATATCCTTCTTGGTTTCCTCTCCCTCATCCTCCCCCACAAAATCAACAATGGATGCCTCCATACCCCTAGAATTTTCCATGGAAACAAAACAGAAGAAACCCTATTTTCACAAACCAACAACAATTCCAACAACCTCAGCTCTCTCCGATGCAACTACCTCCACAACCTCAAATAACATTACCTTCGGGGAACCCACCCCCTAGTCCATTTCTCCCTGTACAACCCACCCCTAACCCCAATAATAAATTTGTGTATCCAACATTAGCTGCATAACTGATGAATTTCCACACGTACTTCATTATCTCCATAGACTGCCATGATATTCAATTATGCTCTAGGAGGAATATCAATAAAACTACTTCTCCTGTAATTAGAGAAGAGGATGCATAAAACATACCATAAACTATACCAAACTATCCAGAATACCATATCCCTCCCTCCCCTCCCATGATGCCACAACCAACAAAAAATCAATAGTTCCTCCATACCCTAAGAGGATAAACATAGAAAAACCAATGACTCAACCAGAGTTTGACCTTCTTGGGGAACTAAGGAATGCATGTGTGAAAATCCCATTGTTTCAAGCTATCAAATAAATTCCTATTTATTCTAAAGTTGTCAAGGAATTATGTCTCATGAGGCCAGGAAGGAAACAAAAGGATCCAAAAAAAGTTCATGTTATTGTTGATTTAGCATATTTAATTCTGGGGAAAACCCCCACTACTAAATATTCAGAACCTGTTAGTCCTATGGTGAAAGTAAAAATAAATGATGTCTCTCTTACCAACACATTGATAGACTTGGGAGCTTCTATCAATGTGATGACAAAGCACACAATGCAAAGATTGGGGCTCACAAGTTTAAGAGAAAATCCTGTAGTTATATAGTTGGCAGATCGATCTACCATCAAACCAGAAGGAATTATTGAAGATATTGTGATTTCATTGGGCTCTTGGAAGTATCCTACAGACTTCATGGTTTTGCAGAACAAATATACTAATCTTGGAGGATACCCCCTGATTCTTGGGAGACCCTAGCTGGCTAGTGTTGATGCTTACATTGGTTGTTGATCAGGGAACATGCGGATCTATCATGGTAATGATGTCAAAGAGCTCACACTATATCCTCCTACTAATCCAAATGTAGAATGAGAAATTCCACTATGGCCAAATGGTGAATAATTATATGAAGAAGATAATACTCATCAGTTGTTCTCAATTGAACAATTTCTTGCGGGAAAGAAACAAACATAGGATGACATGATCAATCAACTCCTAGTAAATTCTAGTCCTACATCTTTAGAAATTTCTGATAATTTGAATTCCATATTTGATCTTGCTTCCCAGAGGGACAATGTTGTAGCCAGCTCCTCAACAAATCCTAAAAAAACTCCAAATCCCCTTATTGATACCTCAGACATTGCCACCAAAGAAATATAGATTGAACAAGGCAAGAAACTGAAGATCAGTTCTACACTACCAGACCAACAAAAAGAAAAGCTCACCAATGTGTTGAGGAAGCATAAACATGAATTTTATTGGGACTACAAATATATGAAAGGCCTCCACACTGACTTATGTACACATCAAATCTATACCAAATATGAGTGCAGGCTAATCAGACAGCCGCAACGCAAAATGAACCTTGCATTATAGGAGGTAGTCAAAGAGGAACTTCAAACATTGTTGGATGCAAATTTATTTATCCTATCTCAAACAACACATGTGTCTCCCCACTTGTTATAGTCCCCAAGAAGAACGAGAAATGGAACATATGCATGGACTATAGGTAATTGAATAAGGCAACTCACGAAGACCATTTTCCACTGCCTTTCATTGATCAAGTGCTCGACACACTTGCCGAGAAAAAGTGCTTCTCCTTTCTGGATGGATTTAGCAAGTATAATTAGATTAGTATTGTTCCAGAAGACCAAGAGAAGATGACATTCATGTGTCCATGGGGGCTGTTTGCATACGAAGTTCTACTTTTCGGATTATGTAATGACTCAACCACATTCCAACCCTCAATCCTCAGTATATTTGCAGATCTGATTCATGAAATCATGGAGGCCTATATGTATGAATTTACCCATCATGGTGAATATTTTGAAGAGTCCTTGGATAATTTGGAAAATTTGCTCATAAGATGCATGGAAGTGAACATGTGCCTCAACAATGAAAAATGCAAGATGATGTTACAGAGGGAGTTGTCTTGGGCCATCTCATTTCACCTTAGGGCATTAAAGTTGACCCAACAAAGATATAGGGAATTCTCAGTTTGTTAGTGCCATGGACACAAAAAAGGTATGCAGTTTTATTGGTTATGCAAGTTACTATAGAAGGTTTGTGCATAATTTTACAAAATTAGCATGTCCTCTATTTTTGTTGATGTCAAAAAATATAGAATTTGAGGTCTAATTCATATCAGAAAGCTTGGGAAACACTAAAATAGAAATTCTCAATAGCACCTGTTCTAAGAGCACCTAATTGCTCCCTGCCTTTCATAATCTCAACAGATGCTTCCGATATAGCCTTTGGGGGAGTATTGGGCCAACAAGAAGGCTAGAAACCTTATTCCATATACTTCATTAACAAAACTTTGACCTATGAAAAAATGAATTACTTAGTGACAGAGAAGCAATTCCTAACTGTCATCTATGGTGTCAACAAATTTCGCTACTACATCACAGGGTACTCGACCAATGTGAACACTAACCACTCTTCCATTAAGTACCTCATGAAAAAACCTATTACTAATGGTAGAGTGACAAGGTGTTTGTTGTTGTTACATGAATTCAATATCACCATGGTGGACAGGCCATGAAAAGACAATTTGGTTGTTGATTTTCTCTCCAAGATGACTAATAATGCTGAATCACCTCTTGTTGAAGATGTCTTCCCGGATGAATACTTGTTTCCAATGTCTACTAAAACACCATGGTTTGTAGATGTCGCAAATTACCTGGATACGGGAAAACTTCCAATGCACTTGCCATTGAAAAAAGGTGGAGAATTTTGCAAAGCATATTTTCTTGGATAGAGGGGTATCTTTTGTACACAGGTCCTGACTTGATCATCTAGTGTTGTGTAAGAGAAGGTGAAGTTGACATCATTCTGCAAAGTTGTTATGATGGACCATGCAAAGGAAATTTTGCAGATAAAAAGACTTCACACAAAGTGCTTCATCTTGGATATTATTGGCCTTCTACTTTTAAATATGCCGAGGAATATTTTGAGAGTTGTGACAGTTGTCAAAGGATGATTCATCCTCTTCAAAGAGATGAGATGCACGTACAAGTCCACTTGATGGTAGAATATTTCGAGAAGTGGGAATTGGACTTTGTAGGACCCATCAACCCTCCATTAAGGCAAAAATCATATATCTTGGTTTGCACGAACTATGTCACGAAGTGGGTAGAACCAAAGGCACTACCAAGGGCTACAGATAAAACAATTTCAGATTTCCTCTTTGGAGAAATTTTTGTTTGATTTGGAGTCCCTCGATAGATTGTTACAGATGGTGGGACTCAACTCACTTCAAAACTTATTGGTTCCATTATAGAAAAATACTGAATCAAGCACAGGGTGACCTCACCATACCATCCACAAGAAAATGGACAAGTGGAGGGAACTAACAAAATTTCGGAAGCAATATTGACCAAGGCAGTGCATATCCATCTTTGATATTGGGAATAAAAATTACCAGAATCCCTGTGGGCCTACATAACAACTTGGAGGATCAAAATAGAACTCACTCCCTACAATTTAGTCTATGGGGAACAAGTAACTCTTCCCATCGAGATAGAATTCAAAACCTTGAGGACTGCATTACAGCTGGGCATGGATCTATCTAATGCTCAGAAGAACTGGTTGAATCAGCTCAAAGAGCTCGATGAGCTCCATCTATCTGCACTACAACAGGATCCCATTGCACAACAACAGAGGGATAAATGGCATGATCACTTCATCAAGAACAAAAGGTTTGTTGTTTCTACAACATTCCCCCCCTAGATTTTTTTGAAAATATTGGGGCCCCCTCCTTTGTTTTTGAGAAGAAGTTTGCCCAAGGATATTTGGACATTAAAGTCTTTCCATACTTAGTCTCCCTAAAGAAAAGTCTTTTGCTTTGAGTTTTTTTTGTTTTTTTGCCTAAGTAAAACTCAAGACTCTGAGCCGCAACGACGGAAGCTCTGAGCTAACCTTACCGCAACGGTGGAAGAGTTGGTCCAAACTTTCCAAAACCACAGAATAAAAAGACTAAGTCAAGCCGCGGCGGGAAAAATTATCTTAAAGCCTCCGAAAAGGTGAAACCTTTGATCAAGTGGACCAGGGTAATTTTTAAGGGCGAAATTTCGCCAATTGGCTATTTTTCGGGCTTTTTTTCAAAAAATAAATTCGCTATTTGGTCATTTTTAGTCCCTAATATCGCCTATATTTACATAAAATATGTTTTTTTATCATAATATTCGCCAAAATTTACACATTTTAGTAGTAAATTGTATGTTTCATATTTAATTTCGCCTACTTATCTATATACATGATTTTTTCAATCCAAAATAATCGCCTAAGATACTATACTTAAGTATAATATTAGAATCCTTAAAATATACCCTGAAGTGGACCCGTGGCAGAACAAATTCACCAAGTTTCTCCGCAACAGTGGGAGAATTCGCCCAACTCTTCCGCAAGCAATTGGATTTTTATGAATAAGTCACCGATGTGGAAAAACTCGTCTATCTTTCTCGCAGTAACAAAGGTCTTCAAGAAACTCTTCCGCCCCAGTGGGTAGAGTGGCACTTTTTCGGGAGAACGCGGATAAATTTTCCACAAAGGCAGGTAAACTCACTTAAGATTGGCCACTGCATAGCTGCACACTTCCCCTTTGCAAAAAAGTTCAGACAATTCTCCTGCAATGGCGGGAAAACTCAGACTTTCTTTCCGCAGGAGACAGAGACCTTAACTGAGTCTTTCCGATTTTTGGTGGTCGCATTTATTAAGAAAAAGGTCAATTTGACCCATTCCTACATTACTTTAACCCCATTTTAATGGCCTACAACCACCCTATTAATAACTCACACGTATCAGTTTTATATATATAGGCTATGAACCCCGTTGGGCTTTCATTGTTTCCATTGGTCAGAGCGCTCACTCTATTTCCATCCAAGGTTGCAAACACCTGCTACAACAGTCTCACCAGTTCCGTCATGGTACCAACGCCTACCTACCATCGTCTTTCAATAGGTAAGTACCCTATCAAGCCTCATGGACTAGATTGTGTAGATAAGGTGAATGTTATGTGCATGGTTATATTTATGTTTTCCTATTCACATCAAGTTGTGTAGTTTAACCACGACCGGAGCAACTGTCACATCCCCTCCCATCATACCAGTGTGATGGAGAGGATCGTGATGCTAAAACCGGGCATCTAGCCCCATGAGCTTTTAAATAAGCATTCACATAATATAAAAGAACATATGAAATGTATAATTATAAGAAAAACACAGCAAAAATAATTTCAGTAACACATCCATCATACATTCAAGATATTCATCAAATAAATAAATGCAAAGTTAACACAAGAGAGTACTTATCTTATAACAAAGTAGTCCCAAGCAACTGGCTATGCAACTGCAACGTTCCACCAAACCATAGGCCAGTTGTGATCATCAATATCTCAACACACGGCCACCCCCGAGCTGGGCATGATCTCTACAAGGAATCAGGGAACAACAGACTCACACATAGCCAAGCATACACCAAGATGAGCCAAGACAATCTACAATTGGGTTTATCAGGCTGCTAGGAAATGGAAAGGAAGAGTGGCTAAGCTAGTGAGCTCAAGCATAGAGCCAGGGGTGACCTTACAAGATCTATCTAGCTTGGCACCCACAATACCTACACACCCAGCACAAGGAAGTATTCTTTTCACTGTTGTATAGTCCCTCAAGCCATACCTTCCCCATCTAGTGCTCTCAGTGTGTGCATAGAAGAGTAGCCAAAGCCCTCTTGATCCTCTTGAGAGGTTATCTCCCCCACTAGGTTTATCAAGCCCTCTCTATCCACTACCACTCCAATCTCTTGCTTACAGTCTCCAAATCAAACAAGGATGCAGATAATCAGCTAACTACAATGGCTGGACAGGAGAAAAATATTTGTATAGTGATAAGCATCAAAATGATTCCCTGAGCTTCAGAAAAACGTGGGAAGGCTAAAAATAAACAATGGAGGTTTGGGAAAACCCCAGGAAGCAGAAATCGTTTTTAGGAAAAATACCCATGGCAATTCTGGGACAAAATGACCTCCATACGGTCCCAAATCACAGCCCCTTCTTCCCAGCTACTATCCAAAACCAAAAACGAGTTTCTGGGCAAGGAAAACCCTGTGTTCTTGATGAAAAACGTGAATGTAACTTCCAGCAATCTCAATCTGCGTGAGAGAGGAAAAACTATCTGTTTAGAATGGATTTTGGGCACCATTTCGTGGGCGTTTTCCTAGGTTGATGGCTTGCCCATGCATGAAATTGGCTGCCATACCTCTTCATTCCCAAGGCATTAACTACCTCAACCAATTTCTGAAATAATTAAATGAATGGGTCCATAACCCAAAATGGGTAGTTGGTGGTTTATGGGTTTCCTCATTGACACATGGATTAACACCATTGGCTCAAGGGTTTGAATAATTTCCCTCCCTATTCCTTGTAGAATCATGCCCCCATCTCTTTGTTGCATTTCATAGCTAGTTGTGGGTTTTTTCATTAAAATTCGTATTTACATGATGTCTTAATTTACATTGTGCCTATCTAGCACAAGAACCATAGGCATCTATTTTTAATTGCCGATACATAAAACGCTAAATCAATGGTGGGGCCTTGGCCTTGAGCTCCTCACCATGATTAAATATCAATATTTACATCATTTACGATTTAATGAAAAGGGGGGTCAAAATGGGGACGTGACAGCAACCCATGCCTTTTTTCCATTTCAACGCACCAAAGTCCGGTTATCATATGAAAGTGAATATCCCCGGCACCCTGAACACCCATTAAGCCGTCAGTTTTTGTAATCTCTAGACTAGCCCCAATCACCCTTACATGAAATGCATCGGTATTCTTACCCAACTGTGAAAGTTTACGCTATTTTGCGCTTTGGGACGTAGTATTTGAAATCGCTTTATGCTTACAGTTTGTCATTATGAATTGTGTATCCCTTATTCTTCATCAGTGTAAAATAGCACCCTACTAAAGCGGTTTTAGTTTTGCACAGCATGTGATGTAAATGTTTAAACTGAAGAGCCTCTTAAATTACATTTAGGCCTCAATAGTATGAATAAAATGATAAATTTGAATTATTGACGTTGCACCATATGCCTACAATATTTTTTCAAAAATGGCCAAAGGTGGCAAGAGAAAGTCAAAGGCAACTGACGAAAGCACAAGAGTAGAAACTACATTCTAGGATACCAAGTG
Source organism: Larix kaempferi (assembly GCA_027924585.1). Lineage (NCBI taxonomy): Eukaryota > Viridiplantae > Streptophyta > Pinopsida > Pinales > Pinaceae > Larix > Larix kaempferi. Next base: position 47,949,922 of record BSBM01000093.1, on the reverse strand, counting down.
CACCACAGGCGTGCCTCTAGAAGTAAACTGGGGAGACGTATACCGTATGATAAGAGATTAGGACTTCCCTGAAGCTCTTCTTGAGGAAGAATATTTATATCAGAACATCAGAAACTTTTGTATATCCAAGGCGGCCACACGTCTAGAGCTCCCATGCGCGGAAGTAATTGGATGGATTTTGCAGCATGCGAACACCGAGACAAGAATTATAGTAGACAACAAAGGAAAAGCTTTTGCCTCATTTCACTCATCCTATATCTCAACGGCTTACAAGTTTCCCAAAGCCCAACAGTGGCTTGATGATGCATGGTTGGATGAGATCCAGATGGATAATCTAGAGATGGCTAGGAAGCTATTAATTTTGGGAAAACAAATTAGAAAAAAGGATAGTGAGGAGTACGAGGTTTAGAATCTGAGGCCCCCTTTCAGATTGATCGCTCTCATGTTGAGCAGAATCTTTGGAAGACCCGATGGGATGATGTTCATGCTGCAATGGGTTCCCATCATCCACTACGTAGCTTTCAAAGGGACAATTTTCAACTGGGCTGATATTCTCTTAAACAGCCTGTCATCAGCTATAATAGCTGCACGAGAAGGGTTAGTAGAGAGGAAGGCAGAATGTTATATGGCATCTTACTTGATAGATTGTATTGTGGCGAAATGCCCCTTTCCCAAGTTGGGATGCATATGGAACTCGGCAGATAGCTCAGTGTTCATCACCTACAAAATATTTTGGGCTCAAAATTACAAAAGGAATTACAAATTCATTTGTGAGGAGTTTATCATGCCCCTATATGAATTAATGTTTAATGAAGAACCCAACTTCCTATCTGAGAATGCAATGGAAGTTTTGGAGAAATATGGTGATTTCTATTTTTCACCAAAAGGTACCTACATAAGAATGTACGGAGGCTCCAAATCCCTGTATATCCTACCTAGCTATGCTACAGATTATATAGTCCACAAGGAGGTAGTAAGACAGGTATTCATTGATGGAATTGGTAGTACCTTGTATAAGGCCAAGAAGGCTTCCTTCCCGCCTTTACCATTTTATGTTGGGGCCTACAAATTTTCAAAAATCACGATGGCAGAAGATTTTGTCGTAGAGTTGAAAAGCTTTCATTTTGGGGAAAGGATTTTTCACATAAATGATCGACAAGGCAAAGCTGCACCAGGGTAATTTTTAAGGGCGAAATTTCGCCAATTGGCTATTTTTCGAGCTTTTTTTCAAAAAATAAATTCGCTATTTGGTCATTTTTCGTCCCTAATATCGCCTATATTTACATAAAATATGTTTTTTTATCATAATATTCGCCAAAATTTACACATTTTAGTAGTAAATTGTATGTTTCATATTTAATTTCGCCTACTTATCTATATACATGATTTTTTCAATCCAAAATAATCGCCTAAGATACTATACTTAAGTATAATATTAGAATCCTTAAAATATACCCTGAGCTGCACAACATTGCAAAGAAATCTCCACTCCCTTTGAATATGCTAACTATTATGATCAAGATGAGGAAGTATATAGAGGGGTTAGCAATATGACTGAGCTACGGATTTGTCAACTTGGCAAAGGAGGAGCCAGCTCGAGCTCTAATGTTGTGGATAAAATAGATCAGCAACGAGAAAAGGGTACTTTGGGGACTGCTGAGGCTCTCTCGAAAGAAGAACAAAGGCTTCAAGGGCAAGCCAAGAAAATCCAAGAGGAAGCTGAGAAAAGAATCAACAAGGAAAAAGAGGATAAACTCTGAGAAGAAGAGACTTTAAGAGCCCAAGCAGTTGAAGCTGAAGCAAAGAGGATTCAAGAAGAAGAGAGGATCAGATTGGAAAGAAATGTGAAGCAGGAAGAAGATGACACACTAAGAAGGGAGTAGGAGGAAGAGGCACAAAGAAAAGAAGAAGAAGAAAAGAAATCCAAAGAGGATGTTGACCCCAAAATCCCAAGCACACAAAACGTGGATATGAATTCCCCCATAAGAAACCTTCCACTCGTCCCATTTACACCATCCAAGAATAGAAATGTGTCCCAATGGGATAAGTTCACTTATAACAAAAAGAGGAAATCCATTGTTAATGAAATGGTGACTAGGATGAAGAGGCCTTTTCAACCAGATATCGTCACTAGGCATGAAACCACAGTCATGCAAGGTACCCAACATGACCCCCAACTCATGGCATCTATTTCTATGTCCGTTGTTCTAGCAACCATCGACAATGTCAACATACTAGGGGATAAATTGAGTCTAGAGAAAGAGAGAGCCCATCAGTTGCAGGAGGCATTAGTCAAAGAGCAAAATTATACAAATTTGATGATCGAAAATAATGATTCTCTCACATCTCAAAAGGAAGAATTAAATGAAACGCTTCAACAGCTAGAAGCTGATAGGAGAGCTTTGGCAATGCAAGTAAGGGTTTTAGAGGTAGAAAAGGGAGAACTTGAAGATAAAAACCTAAAGCTTGAATCGAAGAAGTTTGACAATGTTCAGCAGATTGACGACCTGAAGGAACACATGGAAAAGTTGCAAGAAGGAAACAAATTTTTAGAATGGCAATTAGAACTAGCAAACAACAAAATGGGAGACATTAGCCCCTTCCACGAGCAAGCCTATGAGACAATAAGAAGGACCTATGGCTTCCAAGAACTTCTATCAGAGGAAATCTACAAATTAAAGGCAATAATGGCCAAGGTAAAGGAAATCAATGTCGAAGCCACCAGGGTCCGGAGGAAGCATGCACGCATCAGTGGAGAGATTAAGAAACACATTGAGTGGAGAGAAGGGAAATCAGAGTTCTCGGCAACTCTTCCCCTTAAGTCGGTTGTTGAATACAGAGCAAATGTTCGCACCTTGGATTATTCTAAGGATTGTGGAGTAAAACTGGCCACTATGACCCTAGCTACTTATGAACAGTGTAAGAGTTTGTATTCTAAGATATAGATGACACAGGAAATTTGTCAGATGGCCATGCCCCAAAGGATAGAAGAATTCCTAGATAGAGCACAACGTTTATCCGACCTGAATGAGGGGCTCAAGGCAAAAAGTGAATATGCGCAGAAGATGAACATCTTGACCAAAGAAGACCTGCACCAATTTATCAGCCAGGCTGCCATTCATAAACACTTGCTAGAAGAAAGTCTTCGATCTACTATGGTAGAAATGATTATCCTAGCCGAGGAGCTTGCCAAGCAAGAAGTGTCTCTCAGATTTATGATTCCCTTGGTTGGAGTAAATATTGTAAAGGAAGCAAATCAATAGGGAAATTACATAGCAGAGGTAGACAAGGCACTGGCAGCCAACCAAGCTTCGACCTCGGAAAGTGTTCCAGTTGCTGCAGTAGCGTTAATTTTAGAAGAAGTGCCCAAGTCGACAAAAGAGCCAGCCCAAGGATAGCCCATATTTTATAACGTTTGACTGATGATAGTTAGCGTGCCTCTTTGGTTTCTATTTTATGTGTATACCTTTGAATTATTAAAAAGGACATTTGGGTTTTAACTTTGGTTCTTTTTTGTAAATTTAATTGGGATATTTCTCCTATTTTGTAATATCATCACTACAAGACAAATTAAGAGAATGCAAACGGTTAGGGTATAGGTGGCAGATCATGGAGCATTTTGGAAAGCTATATATAGCCAGTTTAGAGACATGAAAATGACTTTTGGCAGGTTAAAGAATTTCTTCTTGTGTATATGAACTACTTTAGCTACATGAATTGAGAAAGAATTTGGACTTGTGGAAGCTGGTGCATTGTTTTGCTTTGAGTTTGTGATGAATATTTGCCGAACTATTTCGACAGTTTCTATATACATTCAGTGAGATCTTTCCTGGCTTATGTGAGTTAATTCTCTGCTGTGAATGATTCTACTTCTTAGCAAAATTTCTGTACATTATGAGTGATGGAATGTTTTAATAATATCATAGCTATCTTTGATATCATCTATATTTTGCTAAAAATGCTTTTCTGGGATTTAATGGCTATCTGTTTTGACCAGTAAAGGTTACTTTCAGTTTATTACTCATGATTTTAAGTGTTTCTCCTTGCAAAGATATGTTAATTTAGTTTTATTTAGCTTATAATAGATTCGTTTAACGCATGCATTTAGGCTAGGGCACATGCATATCATATTAAATACAAAATATATAAATGGTGGATCAGGCCGCAACCGGTAAAATAAACAAATCTTTAAACCTCACACGATAGCTGGAACCATTAACCGGATGGATTCCCCACACCAAACGGTGAGCGATCTGATTGGGATTGATTACTGGGGAGAATCCCTAACTGATTGATGCTACAATTTTTTTGGCATCAACAAGGTTTAAGGAAGGAGATTGGGAATTGTTGTACGACTTCAGGTTCAAAGATTTTAAAGGAAATCTCTGCACTCAGTGGATGGGACCATACGAGGTTGATTCAGTCTATGAAAAGAAGACAATGAGATTGCACACTATTGATGAGGATCAGACTTTGTTGATGGCCAATGGTCACATGCTAACACTCTACAAGAAACCATTGTATCGAGACACATTCATCTACGACATTTCCACCTGCTGTGATATCAAATATTTTGAGATCCCGGTGTCGAATTCAAATATGGTATGACTTTTTCTACTGTAACAAAAAAAATAAAAATAATATATATATATATTAATATGATGACTGTGAAAACCCCTCTCTGGGGCACAACCATTAAAAAATAAAATATTTTTGCACTAACAGAATTGCTTGAGTTTTTCTACAGGTATTTGAAGGAACATTTAGTTAAGCTACAAAATCTACCCAAAGAAAGTGAAAGCTTATATTTTTTCTCTGCAGAAGGCTTTCTTGGAATTTTTCACCACCCAATAAAATTCTATTCATTTAATTCATTTTCCAATCACCCTACATCACTCACCTGCTAAAAGGAGCATTCATCCTTAGCAACTACATAACCATTCGAGAACCTCTGCAAAACAAATTATAAATCATCATAAAAGGTTGATTCTAACATGGTTTTACTTTATCATTTTTTTTGGTTCTAGGTGCTTCTACTAAGTTATTGACTTCACCCATCCATCATTCCCCCATAACACTTCATTACCCATACTCCACATTCATGTTATCAGAACCTAACAATTCGATCAATCATACTTCTGCTCTTTCCCATATGCATATTTCCTATCTATACGATCTGTTCCATCCCTCCTAATCCCAACCCCTCCACTATGATTCATTTTCCATTCATAATTATCCCCTATAGATTGGATAAAATTCCATTTTTTAATTGCAAAGATTTATTTTGGTATTACAGGTCGACAACGGTGACAACTTTATCCATTAGACATTAGCAGTACATGGGATTTCAACATCCATTGCATTGCTAGTCTTACATCAGCGACATAGTGGTTTTCAACATCCATTGCATTGCAGATCTTACGTCAGAAGCACAATGGTTTTTAGCATCCGTTGCATTGTGGATCCTATATCAGTAGCATAGTAATTTTTAGTATCCATTGCATTGAAGATCCTACATCAATAACATAATGGTTTTCAGCATCCGTTTCATTGCAGATCCTACTACATCTGTAGCATAGCGGGTTTAGCATCCATTACATTGTGGATCCCAAATCAGAAGCATGCAGATCATCACATTATACATTTTGTCACATCGGATCCACATAATATCTTATTATGGATCCGACATTGGATCCATTATGATTCTAACACCACTAGCATGTATGCTCACACATTTTAATATTGGAAAAACACTTCATCGGAGTAGTAAAGGAAATCCATGTCAGTTGGGGTAACAATACCATAATGAATCTAGATGACCTCTTTCAAGCATAATTACGACAGGCGTAGCTTGTGACATGACTGTGAACACCATGTATACACTACAGGTAGGTCAAGTACGCAGCCTTCCCTCATTGGTATTTAATAGGTACGAAATGACTGATCATGAAATTCAATGCTAATTGTCAACACGGGGATGTGTTTGTATTTGGTTAGGGGGTGGAAAACATTTCTAAATTTATCCAAAATGACAAATTTGTAGCAGAAACTTACCAAATACAACCAAGTCATCAACCCCACAAAATATATCCACCTGCATGCGAAAGGTCACTGGTCAAATTATCAAAGAACGTGCATACAATCGACCTTGTTGATAAATCATAACCCATCCTCCTTCGATTATAAGATATTACAACCCCATTCTCTCTTCTCCTATTAAATCTTTTGAATCCCCGACCTCCAAGCGCAGATATTTAGACTAGACCATTGATTGAGGTTGAAAAACCAAGCACAATGGGATATCCAACTCAAAGTGAACAAGAAAATGCATATTTGGTTTATAGAAATAGAGAAATAAAAGGCATTTTCCAGAAGGACGGATGGATGGATTACTTCAACAAGAAGAGGAAAAGCGATAGTGGAATTGCAATGGAATTTTCTAGAACATATGCACAATCAAACGCAGAAGTAAGGGGATTGAATATCTAGGTCAATGAAGCGGTAATCGCAAGGATTTCAGGACTGTCTCAGGAAGGCGAGAAATGGTTTAACAATGAACACCCATCAAACCATATAAAGATGAATTTATGGAGCCTGGAGAGATAGTGCAAGGGACAAAGAAAGGGACCCAAAGGAGCTCGTTTCCAGCACCATGGGATGAGTTGGCTCTTTGCGTCCTCAAGTTCATCACCTGCGAAGGTTGGTTCAGTATCTTATATGGGTACCATTTTAAAATTTTAAACCATTTAAGACATCAAAACTATATCAATATGCCCTACTTTTTGTGGAAGTCACTGGAGTTGATGTATAGAATGGTCAAAGACAACAATAACCCTGACACTAGTTTAGCACACCACAAGATGATTAGATTGTTGGTTGAAGATGTCCTAGAGAAGGAAAACCAAACTTGAGTTCTTTTTACTAGAATATCTCCATCACCTGAGCCTTGACAAGCACCAATATATTAAAAGAAGAAGAAACAAGTCCAAGAAGTGACCCCATTGGAAACACCGGTTTGGAGGTCAAAGAAAAGGAGTTAACAAAGTGAAACCCCAACCACCTTAGTCATGCAACCTAGAAAGAGGTTAATATATGCCAATCGTAAATACCATGGGGGTCGGGAAGAGATAACAATTCATTACAAAGGGTCTGATAAGGGCTCTGAGGACTTGAGTGAACCGGTGGGTGTTGGAAGAAGTAATAAAGAAAAAGTAGGGTCAATGGATAGAGGCCAAAGTCCATCACTAGTCAAACAAGAGGAGGCTTCTAAATTGATAGATATATAATTCATATACCAATAATTAACACAAACAAACTCACTAAAAAGAAAATGAGGTTTGGTTCTAAGGAAATTTCACCCTTTATTGTTCAAGAAATATCAGAGGGCATACAGTGGACTGAAAAGGGCCTACAGACAGTTGAATTTGGCATATCAGGAATGGACCAAGGAAGTAATGGCTCTAAGGATGGAATTACAACAATTTAAAGACCCGAGGGGGATGGATACTTTGTTGGAGGCCATAGGGGTAGAAGAAGAACAAAATGAGGCGGAAAAGAAGATATCCATGGAAGAGGAGGACAGAACTAGCGAATTGAAAAAAAATCTAGAACAAGATTAATGCCTTGCAGAAGAAGAAGAAATAGACACTGAGAATTATGAAAATAGAAATTCTAATCTTGTCAGGATTCTAAACTCAGAAGGTATGGTAGCCCAGTTACAAGCAACAACAATGGAGCTAGAAGAGAAGCTCATAAATTCCATGGATCAAAGAGAAAGGAATATCTAGGTAACAGGGGTAGAGTAGCTTAGAGCACATGACTATACCTTGGCCACAAGGAGGATCAGCATGGGGATTGAAAAGCTAAAATATGAAAAGAATTACATGATCTATATTGCACATTCCATGATTTTTTAGGCCTCCCTATAAATTTTACTCTGTATTCTTAAAAGAGCAGATGATATCCCTAAGAATTTCAACAGTAGAAGTACGGTATGAAGACCATATTGAAACAGAAGAACAGTTCATCAATGCTTTTTATAGGAGTAATGAAGAGGAGTGATATTTACTGTGTGAATTATGTCTACATAATCGAATCATGGTTTATTATAATGATTGGAACCCGAACCCTCATGTGGGGGAGGTGCATCTTAGTTCTTTCGTGTCATTCATGAGGAATCAACTCAGATGGAACAATGTTGCCTCCTTCATAGAATTCACAGAATAGGAGGACGTTCTTTGGGTAAGAGCTTCCCATTCAACCAAGAAACTATTTGCAGAAAGAGGCAGGGTCATGTAGGATCAATAATTTGTTATTCTATTGGAATCATCCCAAACTACAACTGCTAATGAATGTAAACATTGGATCCCCTTTCATAGAATGGAAGCCATTTTATGTTTGAGGATAAGGATTGGGGATTTGGATCCTGATCTTAAGAAGAAGGAACCCTTCACTATTAGGATGTTTGAAAGGGTATTGGATAGAGTGCATATTTTTTGTGATTGCTTGCAGGTTCACAAAACCAAATAGATTGGACTTAAAAGTTTCACTTTCCCATACTCTAGATTCCTATATCCGATAAGGAGGATAGTGAGTTATGGCGCATTGTTACTAAGTAGAGGGGTTTCTACACAGTATATGAAGAGGGACACTCCTCCTATAGGTGCAGATATGATTACAAAAATAGTTTCCCAAGTACCTCCAAGAGTGAAGCATAGTCCTAGTTTGCATGGGGGCATGCAAACCCTTTTGTTGGGGGGATATGAAGGGTTATAAATATGACATCTTTAGATACTCTTTCTATGAACCTTTTTGTATATTTTTTAATACTTCCTATACTTACATTGATCCCTTTTTGGACAGCCTGTCAAGCTTTAGCATTGGTATGAAATGATCATGTTTCCTTCAGTATTTTTTATTTACTAATGATTTGGGACATGGTTATATTGCTTCTGGATGCCTAAAAATATTTGGTGTTTTAGGCCTGTTGCAGTTTTGGAGCTACAGAAAGTGTCTTGGAGGCAGCTACGGAAGCTATGACAGAGTGGTTGCAGAACTTGTGATATAGTGGTTGCGAAACCTATGATTGAGTGGCTAAGAAACCTTACTTCGTTGGAGCTACGTAACCAAGTGCATCGCAACTAACTGGGAGAGCCATGGAAACTTATTTTAATGTACCACAGTCATATGAAACAACTTGTAACCACTCCCTATTTTATTGCACCATCTAGGATCATGTATGTTCGAGAGATCAATATCATTAGATCCGATCCTATGTTTGTAATGTTAATTTATTAATTTGGTTTATGCAATCATATGGAGATTATGTTGGAATGGTGTCATTCTTGGTATTCCGTTGCAACTACAAACCATAGATCGTGAACTATTAGTTCTTTTAAGGATTTATGTGATATATATATAATATTGATTTCCTATTGAAGAGGTTAGCCATAGATGTATAGAACTGTTGAATATCATTGTACCAGACTCTGCTATTTTATAAAAGAATCGTTGTCGTTGGTTTCCTAATGCGTTGAATAGCTCTATGTGATTGAGTGGCTTATTCAACTCCTGTATTTGAAGGGAGGGGTCTCTTCAGATGACAGGTGTTGAATGTAAATTAGTTTTATCTTTCTATAATTTGCAAGAGATTGGTGTGCTTTATTTAATTCATGTTATGGTGATCAATTGAGTGTTTTTCCTGTTATTTCTTTGATTATTTATCAGTTGCGTAGCATAGAGTGATTGTCTAATGATTTGGATACACAACTTTGGAGTGAATAAATTCTTGGAAGTTGAAGTAGGGTTGTGTAGATGCTGATTGATTTTCTATATGAATAGTTACAAATTTCTGTAGAGTTTGGATTGCGGATTTGAGAAGTATTGGTTCACCCCTAATTCTTTCTTTTCCCTAAAAATATTCAAGTTTGATTTCATTTTTGTAGGTTAAAGTAGATATCGAATTCTGTCTACAGATTAGATATAGATTTGTTTTCTCTTTGCAAAAGTAATCTAGTTGGTTTGTTTTCTTTCTGCAAAAGTAAATTAGATGATTTGAATTTCCTTCTAAAAAAAGTAATTTAGATGATTGAATCTCTTTTTGCAAAATTAAGTAGGTGGTTTGATTAATTTCATATTAGATTGGTAAGGGTGTGTTATTGTTAGGAAATTGAATACTCTTGATGTCTGTTTGATTCTTTAAGTTAGAAGCATTCATTTCTTTCCGTGGAGATAGTTTATTTAAATATGTTTATGCCAATACCATTGCTTTCCTTCTGACTGAAGCTCCAACACATATAAGTAAGATTCCATGTTTAGAAGAACCATTAAATTGCATTGGCTGACATAGATTTTGTCAAGTAGCTCATAAGTTCTCAGAACCCGTAGTTTGATAATTAATGAACAGTTCTCAATTGTTTTCTAAGTTATTATAAGGTGATTGAAAAAAATATTCATGCATCATTATCATATTGATATAGAGATCTCGATCTAGATCCCTCCAGGCTCCTCCATCCATGAAGCAAGTGATAATCTGCTTCACTGCAAAGTTATTTGTATGTGCATTAAAAACTCTGAAATATGCATTTGTATCATCATGATCTCGATATGGATCTAGATTCCTCCTCCGTCCGTGAATATGGATTATGAATTGTATTTCCATTATGTCCCTCTCTACCCTTATAAATGGTTTGACCTTGCAAGTATCCAATCTTGAGAGGGGACTTAGGCATGAACCTGACAACATCCACATCACGGTAATAAGATTTATGTTTGACACCTTATGAACTACATTAAATCCATTAATGTGGATTACAAATCCACCCACAAAGACTCCTTTTTATCATCATTCTTATTCTTTTCCTTCCCCTTTAGTAATTTGAGTAAAATATCCATCTCGCTTTTGTTTGTAAGGATTTATCTTCTTGTTCACTTCCTAATCTGCTAATTTTATACAAAATTTTGTTGGAAAAACTGCATGTTGGATCAAGGTCTTCAGTATGATGCATAGAATTAAAGCAAGCCTCCCAAACCCACCCAACTGAAATTTGATTTTAATCAAAGTAGTAGCCCTTTCGAAATATCTAGCAGTTTCGTTGTTGTGTAGGAACTTAGTTGTGGAACAAAAAGTGTAGGCATTGAGTTTTCGAACTAGAAAAGAATTGATAATAATTGCTTGTGTCTAAATATTGAACCATATTTTTTATGTGTGCAAGGGAAATTTAGGGTAACAAAAGGCGTGAAGCAAAGAGAAGAATGAGAGTTTGGGAATTGGAGAATCGAGTAGAGTTTTCGACTCTTTCCTATGATTTTCATACTAACTTAAATTGAATTTGACTTTTTAGTTATTTCAATTCAAGTAATCATGTTGAGCTTAATATAATTATTCATGTGGATGGGCATCAAATCTGGTTTCACTCGATGACCTACCTTCTCTCACCCGCACCCTCACCCTATTCACCATACAAAACAAAATCCTTGTGAATAGCAGTAAGATGAGATTTAATTGTTCCCGTATTTGTAAGGTTTATCGTTACACCAAGACCTGCATATTTTGGTGTAACAAAAAACCTTACATGGTATCAAATGTTAGGTCCCAGGTTCATCTCCCCTGAGTTACATTAGAGTGGGGGCGTTGGAGTATTGGTTGAATAACCTCCGCACCTTGGAATATAATGTGAACTAACTGCCACACTCGGATCATGGGACTATGTGCTTGGTTTCGTATGTTTACTAACATCTACAAGTTTTGGTGTAGCAAGAATGTCTAGCATCTTTGTTCAGAAGCAGGTATACCATTAGAGCATACAGTGCCATACACACTGCAGCAGAACAGAGTAGCTGAGCGAAAGAATAAATCCCTCAAAGAGATGGCCACTTGCATGTTGAATGGAAGGTCTCCACCTTCCAAGCTATGGGATGAGGCACTTAACTGTGCTAAATACATTCATAATAGATCTCCTCACATATCTATCAAGTATAGGAATTCGTTTGAGGCATGGAGTGGCAGCAAGCCAGAAGTCACCACTTCCGAATATTTGGATCACGTGCAATGGCCCACATACCCTCTAAAAAGAGGAAAGCATTAAATCCTCAAATCACTACATACATCTTCGTGGGATATCCCGATGGTGTGAAGGGTTACATATTGATTAATTCCTCAACAGACAAGCTCTTTATTAAGCAAAGTGTCTAGTTTGAAGAAAGTCCCTTGCATACACCATTGGAGCCACATGCAGAGACCTTTGTTCCACTTCTTGCACCAGACATCAACGATGATGATTCCACTAATTCAGATCATGGTATTGGAGCTAGGCTTCTAGGAGAAAGCACCTAGGCACTTTGTTTGTAGGTTCAGGAGGAAGTTGCAATTAGTAAAAATGGAGTTTTCACTAGCAATTCTTCTCATGCCACATAATTATTTCGAGTGGGAGCTAAAAAAATTTAATCAGCTTAGATGCAAAATCTTGTACTGAATAACAATGGCTACAGAAGTTGAGCCAACATCATCTATTGAGAAAATCAGGTATCTCAACTGCATGGATGAGGTCTACAACCTTATTTGCATGTCAGTGTCCCCAGAGCTACTGTTCACATTGAAGGTTGTACCACTCCAGATGAAATTTGGACAAAGTTGGAATCTCTCTTTGTAAAGCAGGATGAAATGAGAGGCCACATGCTTGAGGTAGAGTTGAATTACTTGGATCCGAGAAGCTTTGAAGACATCCAAGACTTGTTTACAAATTTCACGTCCCTTCTTCTTTATCTAAGGGGATGTGGTATCAAAAAAACAACTCCAATTAGTTGATCCTTTCTATTTTGGAAAAACTTGGTCTGGAGTATGTTGTGATTGTTTCAACATTCCATATAGTGAGATGCACTTTAGGAGTAGCGTGGAAAATTTTGACATTGGATAAATTCATTGAATCTCTAACACGTGAGCAAGATAAGCTCATCAAAATGGGGACAATCAAGGGTTCCATTGCACATGCACTTGTTGTGCATACGAGCCAAAACACATTCAATCCAAAGTCCAAGCAAAAAGGAAAGGGCAAGGCGCATTCTAAACAAAAGAAGGAATGAAATTCCAAATCCCTTAATGATTCCTCTAGCTCCAATGGTGGAAAGAGAAAGAAATGGAAACTGTTAAAATGCAGTCACTGCAGCTCTAGCTATCATCCTGAATCATCATGCAATAAGAAGACAATAGATCTCATGGTGAAGTCACTTCAACAAAACAATCTTGGGGATTGTATTATGGAGAATGCCAAGAAGAAGCCGATAGATCAACCAATAGACAAAAGAGGTAATTCTCATGCTTTAGATCCTATTCATTCTTCTCCTGATGCATGGATCTTGGATTCAAGTGCATCCTATCATATGGCATCCATATAAATGGTTTTGTCTATTTTTGCTGCATGCATGGGTCCTCCCGTTCTCATGGGTTATGATACTCTAGTAAAGGTCACTAGACAAGGGAGAGTAAAACTCCAACATGGAATTTTTGAGAATGCATTGCATATTCCAAAAATCCTCATGAATCTACTCTCCATTTATCAGATAAGGCATTCATGAATAGGAAAAAGGGTATAATTTACACTTGATTCTGCAGCCATATATAACATGCATGATAACTCCAAGATTGTTGTTAGTGAGGCAAACCATTAGTCTCGTTTATAAATTCAGTAAGTTTATTGCTAAATCTGTTTCTGTTTACTATTGGCAAATGTTGATGATAATAGTAGACTCTTGCATGAGAGGTTTGGTCATATAAACTTCAAATACATGTAGCAACTTTGCAAGTAAGGAATGGTCACCGACTTTCCCAACATACACTTTTCCAAAGGAGTTCGTGAAGGATGCATGCTTGAAAACATCCTCAAGATAAGTTTGAAAAAGGGAAGGCTTGGAGGGCCTCCTCTCCTTTGGAGCTCATCCACAATGATCTGATGGGACCCTTTCCTCATTCATCCTTTAGCAAGGCGAGGTGCTTTCTTACATTTATTGATTATTTCTCACAATACACTTGGGTGTATTTTCTTAGGAAGAAGTCTAACGGTTTTTGAGCATCTCAAAGACTTCATAGCACTTGCAGAGAATTAGTCCGAGAGAAAGATTAAAATCCTCCGCATAGAGAATGGGGGAATATGTGAACAAGAATGCCTAGCATCTTTGTTTAGAGGCTAGTATCAGCTGCAACATACAACATATAGTGCCATTTTGAATGAATATCACTGATGTTGCTAGTGACAAATGGTGGTATTATTCTAGCACTTGTTGATGTATGGTACAACAAACTTCCTACATGTGTGATATAGTATGTACAGTTTTTAGACTCTAATTAAAGTATTTACATGTATTATTCAGTGTCCTTGTAAGTGTAAGCACTAAATTGGTTCCATTGCTTCTCTATTGACAATGTTGGGAATAGTTTCTACATTATATTTTCACTGTTTCTTATGTTTTTTCGTGACGGGAACTGGAAGTTTAAAATGTAAGCTGTATTTGAGGAGCAAAATGGCCTGTTAGGGAAAATGGCCCATTATGGAAATTTTGCCACCCTGGTCAAATTCCAACCCAAGTGCCAAGTGCCATTGATCACTGCCACAAATGCAAAGAATTTACCATTGGAAAGAAGATCCACACGTATCCACATCTATTGATAAAATTTACAGAGCATTGATTCTGAAGGTTGGAGGCAGAAATAAAACAAATATAATGCGGAATGAGCTACGGCTCTTCAATCTTTATTCATAAACGGAGATCAACTGATGTAATACAATCAAGAACGTAATGTGTATTTAAACACTTATGGAAAACCCTAAAAGCTTTAACCTGGATTTTGCATGAATGCAAAGCATGCTGTTGCATTTATTGACTAAACATCAAGAATAGAAAATAATGTTAACTGAAGTAATTACTAATTCTAACACTCCCTCTTAATTACTACTGCTGACTACTATAGCTTTTACAATGCCTAAATTATTTCTATGAATTTCAAAAATATCTTTTGCCAATGGCTTTGTGAAGATGTCAGCCAATTGGTCAATCGATTTACAATGCTCAACACGAACTTCACCATTGTTCACAAGTTCTCTTATGAAGTGATATATGGTATCAATGTGCTTGCTTTTCTGGTGAAAAACATGGTTCTTGGATAGAGCGATTGCTGAATTGTTGTCACAATAAACTGTGGTTGGTCCTTCTTCTTTCTGTTGAAGACCTTCTAAAACTCTGCGTAACAAGACTATTTGACATGCTATTGATGTCTCTGCTACATACTCTGCTTCTGCCGATGAAAGTGTCACAATGGGCTGCTTCTTGGATGCCCATGAAATCACCCCTGATCCAAGATGAAAAACATGATCGGAAGTGCTCTTCCTGTCATCCAAACTTCCTACAAAATCACTGTCAGTGAAACCTGTCAAAACATCATACTCAATGCTTGAGTATACATTTCCATAGCTTGAAGTCCCTGCAACATATCGTAAGATCATTTTGCCAACTTGCCAATGCGAGTCTTTGGGAGACTCCATGAACCTCGAAATCAAGCTGACAACAAACATAATATCAGGTCTCGTAGTTGTGAGAGACATGAGACTTCCTACAAGTCTCTTAAACATTGTTGGATCTACATTGGGACTGCCATCTTCTTTGCTCAACTTAGTACCTGTTGCCACTGGTGTAGGTGTTGTTTTGCAATTAAGCATTATGAATCGCTTAAGAACTTCATTAGCATATTTATTTTGAGAGATAAATATACCTTTTTCTGACTGTTCTACTTCTAGGCCAAGAAAGAACCTCATCAATCCAAGGTCTGCCATCTCGAACTCTTTCTTCATAGCTTCCTTGAACTCATCTACTGAGAGGTCACCTATAAAAATCATATCATCAACATACAAACAAACTATTAAAATCTGTCCTTGTTGATTTACCTTTGTGTAAAGTGTTGGTTCGCTGCTGCTTCTGCTAAAACCATTTTTGATCAGATAAGAATCAATTATGTTGTACCAAGCTCTTGGAGCTTGCTTGAGCCCATATAGAGCTTTCTTCAACTTGTAAACTTTCTCTTCATGTTCTTTTATTTCATACCCATGTGACTGCTCCACATAAATTTCTTCTTCAAGAATTCCATTCAAGAATGCCGACTTGAAATCCATTTGATACACTTTCCACTTTTTCTATGCTGCAATTGCTAGGACAGCTCTTACTGTGTCCAATCTTCCCACTGGTGCAAAAGTTTCTCCAAAATCAATTCCTGGTTGTTGCGAGAAACCCTTTGCTACTAACCTTGCCTTGTACCTATCAATCTCACCTTTTTCATTGAGTTTGGTTTTATAAAACCACTTCACACCAATGGGTTTCTTATTCTTTGGCAGGTCAACTAGATCCCATGTATCATTTATCTCAATGGAATCTATCTCTTCGTCCATAGCATTTACCCAATGCTCTTGTTTTACAGCCTCTTCATAAAACAGAGGTTCACTAGCAATAAAAACATAATTGGTATTTGCATCCAATTCATCATAAATATCTGTCAATCTTCTAGTCTTTTTATTACTATGATCAGATTCATTACCTGATTGCATACTTGATGCTTCAAATCGAACTGAGTTTCTAGGTGTTCTTTCTGGAGTATTTGCTACTGGTGAAGATGCTACTGGATCTTGTTGTCCAATCAGCTCCTCATCTTCTCCATCTTCTGGTTGGGGTATTGTAGCTCCCACACCCTTGTCTATGGTTCCATTCCATGACTCTTCCTCCTTGAACAAAACATCTCTGCTGAGGATAACCTTTTTGGTAATAGGGTTATACAGCTTGTAGGCTTTAGTTTGTTCACCGTATCCAAGAAATATACATTTATCACTCCTGTCATCTAGCTTTTTTCTTAGCTGTTTAGGAACATGAGCATAAGCAACACAACCAAATATTCTGAAATGAGAAACATTACAACTCATACTTGACCATGCTTTCTCTGGTACTCTGTTCTTCACAATTTTGGTGGGAGATCTGTTCATCACATGAACAACACGAGCCATTGCATCTCCCCAAAATTCATGGGACAAATTTCTTCCTTTTAGCATGCTCCTTGCCATATTCATGATGGTTCTATTCTTGCATTCTGCAATACCATTCTGCTGAGGTATATATCTTGTAGTGAATTGCCTCTTGATTCCATGATGTTTGCAGTAATAATGAAATTTCTTTAACTCATACTCTCCCCCTCCACCATATCTCAATAATTTGAGTTGATAACCACTCTATTTTTCAACCAGAGCCCTAAATTCCTTGAACTTGCCAAAAGTTTCAGACTTTTGACGAAGGAAATACACCCATGTTTTTCTACTGAAATCATCAATAAATGTAAGAAAATAATAGCTTCCACCAATCGATTGAGTTTGCATTGGTCCAACCAGATCAATATGAATAAGTTCTAGAGGTGCATGTGCCCTTCGAGACATACCTTTAGGAAAGCTATCCCTGTGCTGCTTTGCAATGATGCAACACTCACAACTACTTTCTGGCTCCTTCATAGGGGGTAATCCCTTTACCATCTCTTTCTGCTTGCTGCTGCAATTCATGACTAGTGGATACATCCTGTTCCTAGTCACTTGTATTTTGATGATCAACTGTCGATTTGGGGGTTTTTCATAAATTTCACAGTTTGATCCATCAAAGACAAGTTTGTTTTTCTTTTCAGTGAGTCACCCAATGCTAAGCAGATTATGCTTCAATCCTAGAGCATAATAGACATCTGAGATTGTCTTTTGTTGGCCTTGTTTGGTCAGAATGTTGACCACTCCTTTGCCAAGAACTGGGACTACCTCATCCGTGCCAACTTTGACCTTTGTCCTCATTGATTCATCTAGGTCTGCAATTAGACCTCTGTCACCTGCCATATGGTTACTGCAACCACTATCTAAAACCCAAAGTCCATTTGGGATTTCGAGTGCAGCATGACATGTAAGAAATAACATATCATCTTTATCCTCAGAGGTGTTAGTCACATTAGCATTATGATTTGCTTGATCATCCTTTTTCTTTTTGCATTCATGAGCATAATGCCCAAATTTATTGCAATAATAACACTGAATATTAGATTTATCTAACCTTTTTTTGTCACAATTTCCACCTTCATGGTTATGATGGTGATCTTGATGTCCATTGCCATTACTTCGGCCACTTCTACCTCGTCCTCTTGATCCTCCTCTGCCTCTGCCTCTTCCCGTGCCTCTTGAGAATGAGACATGTGCTTTGAAAGAATTCTCAAGAGAGGATTCTTTATTCCTGATGAGTCTAGATTCGAATGAAAGTAAAGATCCGGTCAACTCGTCTATAGAGAGAGTACTCAGATCCTTTGCTTCTTCAATCGTTGAAACTTTCGACTCAAATTTGTGGGGTAGGGATCTCAGAACCCTTTCAATCACCCTTTGATCTTCCATCTTTTCACCATAGATATTAAGCTGATTTACAATACCCATGACTTTGGTCATGAACGAATCTACTAAGTCTGATTCTTTCATCTTCAGATCTTCAAAATCTCTTCTCAGATTTTGGAGTGTAGCTGTTTGTACCTTACCAGCACCCTGATAACTGGTCGCCAAGGTATCCCATGCTGCTTTGGCATGAAATGATGCTGATATCTTTGGAAATACGCTGTTATCCAAAGCATTCATTATGAGATGCAGTGCATTTGCATCCTTCTTCCTGTGCGCTCGCAGGACATCCTTTTCTGCGTTTGAAATGGCTTGAAAAGATGCATCATCTATAGGTTCGGAATAGTCATACATGACATATTCCCATGCATCTTCTGACCTGAGATAAACCACCATCCTCGTGGCCTAGACATCATAGTCTTTTTTTCCTGTAAGAGGAGAAATCTGAGATTGATTGTTGCTGCTAGAAGCCATTGACGTTGCGGAGTCTTTCACTGGATCTATTCAAAATAATCTCCCTTTTTTTTTTAAACAAATAATAATTCTCCCTCTTAAACAAGATTTGAAAAATATCTTCAAATATCTTCTTCTCTTGTAAAAAGAAAAAATTCTTACTCAATAATTGCATGAAAGTCAAAAAACAATCACATGAAGTAAAAACCTTTTTGCACTTGTCCAAAATGCCACCGGCTTGTTCAAATTACCGCTCTTTGTCCTAGGGAGAGGCCGCGGTGAAATCTCGTTTTTTTACCTCGTATCTCCCCAAACTACCGCGCTTTAGAATATAGTGTGGGCGCGATAGTTCCAAAATTACCTGGACTATAGGGAGGGCGCGGTAGTTTTTTTTCAAATTTTCCAAAAAAAGAATTGTGTAAAAATTCTTCAAAAATAAACTTACAATTTTTCAAAGCTACGTCTTTGGCTTCTCCGGAAATTGATGCTACCAATTTGATCTTCTCCTAAGCTCTGATACCAAATTGAAGGTTGGAGGCAGAAATAAAACAAAGATAATGCATAATGCGGAATGAGCTACGGCTCTTCAATCTTTATTCATAAACGGAGATCAACTGATGCAATACAATCAAGAACGTAATGTGTATTTAAAGACTTATGGAAAACCCTAAAGCTTTAACCTAGCTTTTGCATGCATGCAAAGCATGCTCTTGCATTTATTGACTGAACGTCAAGAATAGAAACTAATGTTAACTGAAGCAATTACTAATTCTAACAGATTCGATGTGTGTTGACCAGGATCACAACGTCAAAGCCGTACTTTACCGATATTAAATTGCATCATCACGTAAATTCATTAGAAAGCTCAGAGTTACTTGAGAATTCAAAATTTTAGATATTAAAATCTTGTAAAATCTCGAACTTGTTTTAATTACATTCAAATTTTAATATGGCAGAGGTCAACTTTTGACGATTATTTCATATTTTTCTTTTATCAATAAGATAATGCCATTGAAAGTAAGATGGACAAGGAGTACAATTCTGGACACGGGAATTCCACCTTCAAGTTCCTTTCACAAGTAGTTTTAGGTTCACCTCTCTCCCATATGTGTAGCATTTGAAATAACAACACTCAAATTGCCCCGGTGTTCTGGCCATTGGCGATGGAATTTTTTTTGGCGAGGCACAGTAACACCTGTTCTGGTTATTTTTTTGGAATTTCGACGATCTAGGTCGTCTTAAAATGGGCCAAAACCCTTCAAGACACGGTTCCATAGCATAGTTCCGCAGTAAATGGGGTAGAACTATGATTCCACCGGTTTTTATAACCGAATCTAGGGAACAAATGGCTGGAAAAGCAGGGCCATTTGAGTGTCAGTTATTGCACGCCACATAATTGCAATCATTGAAATATAAACATTAAAATATATATTTAAATAGTTATTTATAATAATATTTTTTATTTGAATTTTAATAAAATATTATATATTTATTTATTTATAATTTTTTACAATAATAAAATTATGTTATTTTATATAATTAAATTTAGAAGTTGTCTAAAAATTCCACGATTTGAATTGGATAATTATTTTTAATAACTTTTTTTTACAAAATAGAAATTTAATTATTAATATAATTTTATTAATATTTAAAAATAATTTAAAAATAAAATAATATATATTCAATGGTACAAAAGTAATTAAAACTTAAAAATAATAAATTTATGTAAAATTTAAAAATTAAAAAAAAAATACAATTCAAAAAGTTAACTACTTAACTATGTGAATTTTTTCACCGTTCTTATATCAATTAGATCAAATATAACAAATATAACATAATCTTAGGACATAGACATTTTACTCTTCAGCCATATGTTTTGACATTGGTAAATTATTTTTTCTAAACAAATCAATTATATATATATATATTCAAAATCCTTAATTAAATTGTATTTAGGTGAATAATCCTCGACTAAATTGTATTTATGTGAATATATATATATATATTGCAGGTGGTTATAGTATGCATGAAAGTTAATGAAAATCAAGATCATTTTCAAAACCCTTCACTGAATTGTGTATATACACAATTCAGTGAAGGGTTTTGAAAATGATCTTGATTTTCATTAACTTTCATGCATACTATAACCACCTGCTAAAGGTTCTGATGGCTTATTTAAAGTTAAAAACACGTTATTAATATCTCATTTTCCTTTAAACTTAAATATATCAAAACCCATGTACACGATGATAATCAAACATGTGCTAAGTGAATGCTCATTCAGAGATTTAACACATCCTCAATAATTTACTGATCGTAACGATCCCCTAGCTGCTGCTCTTAAGTCACCGTAAAATATCACGGCGATTAATCTTTAATCGACTAGATAATCTGTACTATCTCTAATCTTATTTAAATAATCTAAATAGAAAGTTCTTTCGAAACTATTAACTTAATCCATCTTTGTGCAATTGGGCAACGATGCTCGAGACACGGGCCGTAATTTGAGAATGCGATTTCTTTCAAAGAAGTTCGCAGGTTTCAACTCAAATGATGCAGATATTGTAGGCATCATCGGGAAATCTTCCTACACGGAATATGATGGATTCCCATCGTATACCACACCACTATGTCCTCCCTTTCAATCTCTCGATTCCTGTTATCCACAACCACACATTTCATTACATGATTCACTGTTAATATTATAACTTGCTTGCTGCATTTCATTACATGATTCACTGTTAATATTATAACATGATTCAATTCTCGAACCAGGAGAGCCTAGTACGTGAAAATCCATTTAATTCTCGAACAAGGAGAGCCTAATCTTTCACTTGAAAATCAAGTGACTGTTGGGATCCTTATCTTGATTGCTGATTCCCTTTATCCAACGGGCATGGAGCAAAGTCTTGCTCCATGCCCGTTGGATGGAGGGAATCAACAATAGAGATAAGCTCAGGCGTTTAAACCCTAACTTAAAAAAAAATGTCATAAACATATAAACATTTGTTTTCCAATTTAGAACTTTCAAAATGGTTTCCAAAACCTCTAGGGTAGGCATGCAAGAAAAAGCAGAGATTCAAAACCACTATATCACTCTGTTTTCACAGCGCACCATCCAACCAAATAGAAGTATTTCAAGCTTAGCATTAAGAACCTTAAAAATAATATTTATTTTCCTATCACAATAGCTAATCCGATCAAATTGTAAGATTTAGGAAGTCTTTTTCCAACAAATCACTAAATCTGTATTTAAATTTAAAATGCATATTTTCTTATTAAATTAAAAAAGGAAAAGTAGTTAAATTGTAAGATCGAGGAAGTCCTTTTCCAACAAATTACTAAATCTGCATTTAAATTTAATATGCATTTTTTTTATTAAATTTAAAAAGGAAAATGAAAAGCAAGCCTGTTGGTGGGGTTAGATGGATTTCATTCCATCCACTTGGGTTCAATTCCATTGAGACATCCTCTCGGGAAGTCCTTTTCCAACAAATTTTTTTGATTCCTTCCATTTTCCAACAAATCACTAAATCTGCATTTAAATTTAATATTTTCTTATTAAATTTAAAAAAGAAAAGTAATTAAATTGTAAGATTCAGGAAGTCTTTTTTCCAACAAATCACTAAATCTACATTTAATTTTAATATGCATATTTTCTTATTAAATTTAAAAAGGAAAAGTAGTTAAATTGTAAGAATCTGCGTTTAAATTTAATACACATATTTTCTTATTAAATTTGAAAAGGAAAAGTAGTTAAATTGTAAGATTTAAAAGTCCTTTTCCAACAAATCACTAAATCTACATTTAAATTTAATATGCATATTTTCTTATTAAATTTAAAAAGGAAAAGTAGTTAAATTGTAAGATTCAGAAAGTCATTTTCCAACAAATCACTAAATCTGCATTTAAATTTAATATGCATATTTTCTTATTAAATTTAAAAAGGAAAAGTAGTTAAATTGTAAGATTTAGGAAGTCCTTTTCCAACAAATCACTAAATCTGCATTTAAATTTAATATGCATATTTTCTTATTAAATTTAAAAAGGAAAAGTAGTTAAATTGTAAGATTCAAGAAGTCATTTTCCAACAAATCACTAAACTGCATTTAAATTTAATATGCATATTTTCTTATTAAATTTAAAAAGGAAAAGTAGTTAAATTGTAAGACTCAGGAAGTCATTTTCGAACAAATCATTAAATTTGCATTTGCATTTAATATGCATATTTTCTTATTAAATTTAAAAAGGAAAAGTAGTTAAATAGATCATGTAAAGGTGGTCAACAACAAGCCACTATATTACTTTGTTAAAGACCTTCACACATTCTTATAATCGAAACGAGAGCATATGTGAGATTGAAGAGCAAATACCTTCACACATTCTTATAATCAAAATGAAAGCATATGTGAGAGTGAAGAGATCTGTTTCATTGTGCGGAAAGATAGGAGTCCTGATTGGAAGTGGGTGAGGTGGAAGTTACTAGACCAAAAGCATGAGAATGATTTAGAGTCCTCATTGGAAGTTACTAGACCAAAAGCATGATAAAGAATCAATGTTTCAGAATCCTCTAACTTATAAATTACCTACCACCAAGTTTGGGATCACCATTTCTGTATGGCGCCATGAAACATCTCCGACATACGACTCCTGAGTAGAATACATCCATATAATTGTTAAGAATTGTAATCTCAATGGTCATAAGTTGGTTAATTAGTTGAGTTATTAGTTGGTTATAGTTTGACTAGGACACTTGGCTGTCCCATAGTCTTTCTTGTCCATAGTATTGGACAATAGTATTGATGTGATGTAATCCTATATAGCTCATGGTTAATAATCAAAAGGCAATGAATATGCCCACTTGTGTTCCATCTTTTCCGTCTTCATATTTTAACATGGTATCAGAGTGTATGGCCTAATCTGTACCTGTATTTGGGGTAATCCTTTTCACATAGTGGAAAGCACACACACACTAGACAAAACACATCAACGTGGAGGAGAATCATCACAGCTTTGGGGCCGCATCAAATATTTTTTTATTTTTCCTTTAGAAGTGCCCATGCACTAGTCCCTTCCAGGAACTGCGTCACGGCACACCTGTTGCACAGAAGAAATGCATCACCGACGCACTCTCTGCACAGACGAAGCGCATCCCCAGCGCACTTGTTGTTAAGGAAAAGCACATCGAACACTGTTCACTTGCACGGATTTTGTCTGATGCACCCTGTGACACACTGTGTCAGTTATATAAGTAGCGACACTCTGTTTAAAGGACATTCATACAAATTGGCAAGTACCAGCATGAAGTATCTTTTCGAACCAATGTTGACTGGCAAAAACTACGAGTTTTGGTCAATCAAGATGAAGACATTTCTCCAACTCAAAAAATGTTGGGATATGGTTGAAAACGAGTTCACAGAACTGAATGCAACTGTTGTGGCTGCTATGTCTAATGCTCTCAAGAAAACCCTTGAAGAAAGCCGAGATTGATATCTCACTACAAAATGGTTGATCCATAGCTGCATTGAGGAGTCCATTTTCTCGCAGATCTCAGGAGCTACCACTGTGTATCAAGCATGGAATCTCCTTGCATCTGTATACAAAAGTACCGACTGAGTCAAAAAAGTAAGACTCCAAACCCTTTGACTTCAGTTTGAAAGTATTAAAACAAAGGAAACTAAAACTGTAGATCAGTTCATGACTAGGGTTTCGGGTATTGTAACTCAATTCCAAATATATGACGAAGCTTTGGAACAACAGGTTGTTGTCCAAAAGATTCTTAGATGTCTCACTAATAATTTTTCTATGGTTGTCAC
Organism: Larix kaempferi; assembly: GCA_027924585.1. NCBI lineage: Eukaryota > Viridiplantae > Streptophyta > Pinopsida > Pinales > Pinaceae > Larix > Larix kaempferi. The sequence goes on along the minus strand of BSBM01000093.1, from coordinate 47,925,219 downwards.
TGCTATAGAAGAATCTAAAGATATATCCAAATTTACCCTAGAAGAGTTAACAGGATCCCTTCTATCCCACGAAGCTCGACTCAGTCAAGAAGAAGATTCTCTGTCAAATGCATTCAACACTTAGGCTTCTCTCAACAGAGGTCGAGGTAGAGGAGGTAGAGGACCACTAGAGGACGAGGTAGAAGAGGAAGAAGTTCTCATTCTACAGAGGATAGAACTTCTCATGAACATGCAGATCACGGTGAACACTTTCACAACTCTCAGAACCAAAGAGGGGGAGGCAAGAGATGGACTAATAGGTCCAACATTCAGTGCAACTACTGCAAGAATTATGCCCACTATGAACGAGACTGCAGAAAGAAGCAAGCAGACCAGAACAGCGAAAGATCCCATGTCTCCAATGTTCAAGAAAGCTCATCAGAAGTCATGTTTCTCTCATGCCAAGCAACTGAAGAAGAATATAAGGGTACGCACATGAAGCTAGTACCCAAAATGGCCGCAATGGAAGCGCACAAGCAGAAAAAAAATAAGGGTGCGCACACGCATTCAAACTTTCGTACGCGCCCCTGCTTCAGTAATTCCGATCGTCCACGTTGGTGAGTAGGGATGATTTAAAGAACCCCCCCTATATTTATATGTATAAAAATTGGGCGAATCCCCATGATACAAAGGAAACATTGCGGGCTATTTTATCAAGAATATAATATGTATATATAATTTTTTGGCGATTTTTTTCATAAAATTATGTAATCCTGTAAAATATTGGCGAATCTTTCATAAAATGATAAAATCTTGTAAAATTTTGGCGAATCTTTCATTGAATTATAAAACCTTGTAAAATATTGGCAAATGTTTCATAAAATTATAAAATCTTGTAAAATATTGGCGAATCTTTCATTGAATTATAAAACCTTGTAAAGTCTTAGCGAATATTTCATAAAATTCTAAGGAGAGCAAAATCCACTTACTCAACAACAATATGGAGAGCAAAATCTTTCAAAGGAATTCTGTTTAAAGATTCTTGAATTCTTGCAGCTTTCTCCTGGAAATGTGTTTCATTAGCACAACATCTTCTCATGTGAAGAATTACCCATTGATCATTTAGTTGCAAGGAAGAATTATATCTATTCATTATAGCCTACATTTTCATTATGCATATATGGGAATGTTTGGCGATATCACAATTCCCAAGTATTATGAGGAAGTAGATCATCAAGATTAGCTATGTCCAACTGTTTCATCCAACAACAATTATCATGTATGAAGGCAATACTCTAGATTAAGGAGACTTTCAAAATTTAATTTATCATCATAATACTTGCATTTATATAGTGATCATCCTTGAGGCATCCTTTTATATGTGCTTTAGTTGCTATTAATGTGAGTACCATATTTTTGTTTTGCAACTCCTATGAGCTCTATTGGCTATTGGATGTTCTAGAAAACCTATTCAAAAAGCACCTGGTCCAATAGCCTCTAAAATGGTGTACAAGACATAAAAGATAGGATTTAGATTGTGATGTTATTTCTTTTGAAACCACCCACCTATCTAGATGTAACTAGTCTTTATCTCCAACCTAACGATGATATGGTATCCTATATCTAACTTGAAAATTATTTTATTTAAGCTAGAGTGTTGAGGAGAATCTCTGAACATTTCCATGTGTGAGATTTAATCACTCTGCAAAGTTAGTATCTTTGTCTTTCTCCTTTCTTCATGGCATGTAGACAACTACAAATGCCACCAGAATTTGGCATGCTGTGAAAGGATGAAACCCATATCAAATTTTAAAAGGTGATTTTATAATCAATACATGGAAGCCCTATTGTATATGTTCGATTATGTGAAATATTTGTCACAGTTCCCATTATCCACTAGTCTGGATGAGAGGTGATATCACAATTCCCAAGTATTATGAGGAAATAGATCATCAAGATTAGCTATGTCCAACCATTTCATCCAACAACAATTATCATGTATGAAGGCAGTACTCTAGATTAAGGAGACTTTCAAAATTTAACTTATCATCATAATACTTGCATTTATATAGTGATCATACTTGAGGCATCCTTTTATATATGCTTTAGCTGCTATTAATGTGAGTACCATTTTTTTTTGCAACTCCTCTAAGCTCTATTGGTTATTGGATGTTCTATAAAACCTATTCTAACGGTACCTTCAATATCCTTATGTTGATGGACCAGGTGCTAACAACATTGTCTATGAAACTATGGTGAGATTGTAATCCCCGCAGCATTTTAAGTTTAACTTTATTTGCCACAACCAAGTCACACAATCAATCAATATACAGTCGCACAATTACAAAACTACTATGCATTTTTATCAAGTTATGTATAGAATTCAAATAGCTTACCATTTGATTCTCACGCATTCATAACATATAAGTAGGCACAAGGAATCACCAACACTAGAGATAGAAGGAATTTATTTTTTCCTCATTCATAAACAAAACTGTACATACTTTTGAAACCTTGACCTACTTCTACTATGTGTGTGGTCAATTGACCCTCAGACTAACTAACTTAACGAGATGAACCTTGAAATGACCGCTGGCTTACAAACTTCAGCTTGGCAATGTTACTTCCATCTCACTAACAAATTGCAACAATTTTGCAACTGATTTCTAAATATAGAAACTCAAGTCTATCCCCTTAATGACTCACTAAAATAGATTCTGATATCTCTGCAACAAACTCCTAGATATTTTGATCCTGCATCACACATGCATATATGGTTGGCTATTGTGAACTATAATCCAACATTTTCTTTTACTCCAGGCGCTTAATTGGGATTTTTAGCATGGAGAACATATGTGAAATAAAAGTCCCAATATAATTTGTATAATTTTATATAATTGTATAATCTGTGTTATTGATATCTAATGCTAAACTCAAATGTACTTCATTTCCATTGCCACCATATTGCAGAAGATGACGAAATGTCCTGACTCTTAATTCTTTTAAATAATCAACATTTACTAGCAGGCTTTCCTCATCTAGTCATGCAATAATGGACATGAAATCTTGATAATACAATCTCAGAAATCGCTCCCCATTTAAAAAATAAAATAACATATATGCTAGTCATTAAGTCCAAGACATCTAAACTATGAACCATATTTCATGATTCAAGATTGATTGATTGAATTACGTAACTATTTTGCATTCCACCATTACAATGCACAAGTGGAATTTTTGCAATGAGCTTCCTACCTAACCAAGGGATAATGCTTTATGTTTAATATTGTTTGTGTCATTCCTCCATTAATAGGGGTTACAACTATTTTTATAGCATTTTGGACTTTGTAGTACACACCACCAATTCTGAAGGTTTTGCAATTTCTTGGTGATGTGCCTTTGCTGCCATTTTTTGTGATGTGCTTTATACCTTAATGATTATTAGATAGAAATTTGAAAGGAGTATTTTAGAAATAATGAAAATCATGGATAAATTATATCAATGAAATCACAAGCATGCAATAAAACTTTTCTATTAGCTTCTCATTAGAGATGAGAAGAACCTCAATAAGGTACAATGTGTCCTAACCAATTGCATAGAAACAGAGACTAAAACAGCCTTTGAATCTGCTAATACAGAGAATCTGTCCGAAAATCTTCATGCAGTCTTATATGTAGGAACCAAGAGATGGTGTTCCTCTTGCATTTTCAAGTGCTTTACAATCATCAGAAGTGCAGAAAAGATAGCACAACAAAGATGGATCTTGAAATAAACGTAAGGCTCTTTGCTTTCAGGTTGGCATCTCTTTGCCTAACACTTCTTTCAAAGGCATGTGCTGGCATGAAGTTTTCTAATTGTGGTTCTGGGATGTCATCCATGAAGATGACTAGAAAACGTTGATTACATAGATTCAGTTCTTTGGACAGTTAGCAACCACCTTCCAGAGGCAATGCCCCATCTTTCATAGAAACACTCAGCTTCCCTTGCATTCTCTTCCTTGGTTCATAATTAGTATGGTTGGAAGTCAGGCCATCTACTTCACTCAAGTCTTCGTCACTTGAAGTGTCCAACTTGTCATTTTCACATTGTTTGCTAGCATGCCCTTTCACACTTGAAGATTCAGAGGAAGACTTGGTGAAGAAAAAAGGTTGAAATCCTCAGTTGTTAATGGGGATGTTGATATCTGAAAATATGGGCATCATTACAACTTTAAAATCTCCAAAATAAAATTTTGATTGAAAATAGTACAAACGCTACAAAACAAATGAATTCAAAACTAAAGGCTAGATGAAAAATTGCAAAGCGGCATATACCTGATCAGTAGCGGAGATCTCATGGAAATATTTCATTTGACTTTCATCCTCTTCTCCAGCTTGCTTGTGGAAAGGTTCCTTTCCACATATATGCTTATCAGTAAGTATTGTTGGCCGGCAATGTGGTCTTCCCACTTCTTGTTCTAATGAGAGTATAGCACTAATGAGAGTGGTCTTTGCACTTCTCGTTCAGCCAACAATGCCAATATTTTTCCCTCCTTCAAATGTACATGTAATGCCCAAGACCAAGGGAACTGTTGGATCTATATCTAATCTACACACATAACAAATATATTTGACTGCAATCATCAATAACCATGCAAATTTTAATTTAAAAAAAAAACATTAACACAGTTATCTGGTCAGAAAGAACAACTTAGGCACCTTCAACTCTTGTAATTCCACCTTCCCATGTGAGGGCCAATTAGCTGGTGGTTTGAGATCTTCTATAACTACTGGATCCTCACTAAGAATGTGCATGTATTGTTTGATGCATTCTACAAACACAATGTAGTTTGTTAGTGTACCTTGGTTTTAAATACTAAATACCAATGATATGTCCAATGAGACACAATAAGATATGGCTATCCCAATAAAACCTGCACCAATTCAAATTGTTATGCATGATCATCTTATACAAATAAACACCCAGTAATAGCAGAAATATCCCATAGTTGACCTTCAGTTTTATTGTACACACCATGATTGACAACACCCTTTGGAGTAGAACCAGGGAAAGAATAGAGGAGCAAAGAACAGTTGCACTCAATACCTTTAGACGTTGAATCAACTACTCATTTGCTGAGAAACAGTGTTGTATGCATTCACAAGCTCCATAGGTGCCTCACTTGAGACCAATAGTTCCTGATATTTCCCAGCTTGATGAATCTCCCCATTCAACATCAACTGCAAAAGAGAGATTTTAGTGTAGAAATTCAAAGAAAATTTCCCAAAACGATTAGCAGTAAATATGTCAAAATTATAGGAATTACAATCATGTGCCATCCATTGAAAAACTTTGTCAAAAAGTTGTATACAAGAAAACAAACATATTTCAATGACCAGGACAACTGTTTACTAACCAAAATATCATCAAATGCAGGGAGAAAATCAACTTGGTGTGTTACAAGGATTACTGTCTTTTTCGACAGTGCTCCCATTATGTCTTCCTACACATCAAAATATGTGATTAATAGGATATCAGAAAGCTAAGACAAAACGAAAAAATCATTGCTACAGAAAGGGGCAACATACAAAAGTGCTATGCACATAATAATTTGAAAACCTTTATATCAAAAGGAAATCATGATATTAACCTTAAAAAAGCTACCAGCAGTATCAACATCAACATCACTGAAAGGATCATCCAAAAGATAAATATCAGAATATTGATATAAAACACAGGCAAGCTGTATCCGTTATTTTTTTCCACGATTGAGATTGACATCTCTTTCTCCTAGTTCAGTCTGATCACCAAAGGGAATATTCTGGAGGTCTTTATCTAGTGAAGAATTTAGGATAACTTCCTCATATATATGTGTGTCCATGGGATGCCCAAATAGTATGCTGTCTCGTATTGTTCCAGTTTGAATCCATGCAGTCTGAGAAACATATGCAAGAGTGCCATAGACTTACAACTACAGAGGCAGGGTTGAGAACATGAGAAAGAGAATCCATCAATTTAAAAGGTTGACAATGTTAGGGTAAGGGGGTAAATAATTCTTACTTACACTGCCCCTCAACTTTGGTACTTCTCCAAGTATTGCAGCTAAAAGAGTTGATTTTCCTGATCCAACTTCTCCACAAATTGCCAATTTTTGGCCATGTTTAACCTCCATATATGCACCAGAGCTTCTGTGGTGGCCCTTAACTGCTGATCCTGGGTTGACATTAGTTCAGTTTGAAACTTATGTTGTAACATTGCTAATGGAGTGTTACAAAGCATGGTACTGATGTAACTGCCAAGACTGAAAGTGTGGCCCATCCAATTACATGGAAGAGGATGCCTAAAGCAAATATGAGCTGGAGTATTGTTGTCCAAGTCTGATGAAACCAGAAGGGAAATTCCTCAATACGATAAGCATACACCGCCATATAATTCATGATTTCTCCTGTTGTATGCACCTGTTTAGTTTCATTGGAAAACTTTAGTTGTTTTTGATAGATTGCTGTAATGAGTGAAGAGCGCATTTGTAGACTAATCCGTCTAGTGCCAAAATACCATTTCCTTTGAGATAAGGATTCTATGACCTTGGAAATAAAGAGTGCTTCTACCAAAACAAAACCTTCATATTTGAATGATTTTCTAACTTCTGAAAATCCAATAAAGGAATTCAGAACAAGTGGTCCATAAGACAGGGTAAGTATTTTGAGAAAGGCATAGAACCCAGTCCTCCCTAGATTTTTCCAGTGACAACAAACTAAAGCCCAAAAAAATGACGGAGTGACAGATCGCACCCAAAATAGTATGTATCACCGCAACACATATATGGAATGGATTTTGAGGTTTCACATTTCTCAGTATGCTCGTCCGCCTTATCCATTTGATGAGAACAATGGACTGGAATGCCAACAAGAAGAATAAATGTATGATTGTCATCAAAGCATGTTTGCTGCATGAGGACAAATGGAAGGTGTGTAGTAAATCTAAGTTGAGAGATAGGGGTAAACCGCAGCTCTCTTCACAGTTTTGAGCAGGGGACAATGGATTTGAGAGGCCACAAAAGTTGCTCTAGAGCTCCGGGGTTGATAAATCAATTCAATGCAGGAAAATTAATCAACAAATTGCAATAGTTCTTGACAACTTTCAACTATCAAAACAATCCTAGGATCATATAAATATCAGATTGTAAATATGCCATCATACTAGGGCCATGTCACCTGTTTTGTTGAAAATCCTTGTCATTTTTACACTTAAAACTGAGGATAAATATTAAAATGAAAAATATAATCAAAGTAATGAGCTTACTTGTAAATATAGCCATCCTTGTTCTGTAAACAGTTTACCACAACCATTGCAGATTTTATTTACTAGATTTTATTCAGCAGATTTTGTTCAAAACACCCCAGTTACCTCAGTTTCTCGTTCGACCACAGAATTCAAATACAACATATATATAGTACTTTTCTAAATCAAGCAGGCTGAGATATTCTGATAATTTGCACCAACATCAATAGGATTCCTTTAACTATTCTTAGCATCAGCTAACTTAGCCTTTTGAAAAGACTCTTTTATAGTGTAGATGTCAAACATCTCAAGCGCTTTCTTAATTCATTTGATCCATTAACCAATGAACTCCGTGATCAACTTCGCCTCTTCATCTATCACTCTAAGACTAATGGTGTCGTTGTTGTATTGGATGTAGGCATCTACTATCTAATTGGAATTCTATTGCAGGTACTGTCAATGTTATTATTCCTTCCAATAGTTAACAATATAGGATTTGTCCTTGATGGTGACTTTGAAGTTGCCCCACATCAAGGCTTGTGTGGTGCCAAGATTTTGTTTGTGCTCAAGCCTCAAATTATTTCTCCTGCCACAACAAAAATTCTTCATGCATGCACAACTTCACAAAGGCAACACTATCTTCATTTGTGAATTGTTGTACACCATAAAAAGAATCTAACTGCATCAAGCAATTATCAAGTCACAAGGTGTTCATCTAACCCTCATCGGGTGATATTTCTACCTTGATTTCCATTCTTATAAGAGGCCTAGATTTGGCAATGATCTTCATTTACAACTACTTGACATCTTGCTTGAGTTCATCCCCAAGCCTTTTTGAATGCTAACCTGCAATGTTATCACAGACATTATCAAATGCTGCAACAAATGGAAGATATTGATCAATTAAGGCTAGAAACTTCAGGTTTGAGTAGTCCTAGAACATCCAACTCAGTTTTAGACTTAACAGTTAGGTAAAACGTATTATTCTTCCTGCCCTCCCTGCCAAATAGGAGCAATAGCACAGTGCTAACTTGTCAAATGACCAATCAGTGGGTTTTAGGTCCAAATAATAAGTTGGCGTGCACTATATTATTCTTGGTGATTACTCTATTGGCCTCCATTATTAAATTATTTCTGTCTAGTACACCTAGAACGTCCAACTCAGTTTTAGACTTAACATTTAGTAAACTGATTACATTATGGGAAATATCTGGCTTCTTATCCAGTTAATTGGTTATTGTTTTACAATCTGGAAAGGCAGTCCTTTCCAGTTCCTGCTCATCCTGTACTAGTACCAACTGATTCCAATTCTTAGTAATCTCCACAGTGATGTCATCCCATACTATATGTTTGGTCCCTTTCAGTGCATGTTTTCCTACATATCTCTTAGTAAACTTATAAAGCTCTGTTTTTAATTTATTCTTAGTCTGTTGTAGCTCTTGTACTATCTCATTCCTTACTCTAATTTTTCTTTTTTCCATCATGATTCCAATCATGACCTGCCAAATTTTGGCATTCCTCCACTTCATTTCCTTGATCTAATTCAATACAACAATATGTGCACTTCTCAACACAAACATGGTTACTCATACAAGAGTAATCAGAGGAATGGCATTTCTCTAGAACACATCGCCAAAAACATACAAAACACTTACAACCACATATAGATAGTCCCTACTTCAATTCTGCTAGGGCTAAAACTGCCTTGAGTTGCAACTTTTGTACATCATTACTGCTATAAAATTTAGCAGTGTTGTTGGAAAGCCACTTTTGAACACGATCATGGCATCTCTCTGTCAATGCCTCTAAGAAGTACTGAAATTTAGAGTGCCATAGATCACCATTTTTACCTATTCTTTCCAAGACACTTTCTAGTCTTGACCTAAGATAACAATTTTTATTATCATTTGATCTAGTTTCATCCAAAGCTGCAAGCTCCAGGCTAGTGTCCTACAAATCAATGAATAGATCCCCAATTTCTATTGGAGCATCACCTACCACTTGGTTGAATCAAGTCATAAAACCAGATTTCAATTCCATTGTGTCCACAAGAAGTTTCATAAACTGTAAATCCTGATCATGGGAGGAGTATATTTGAGCCTTTTGGGAGGAGTAAATCCAATCTCTTAAGAATAGTAGCAGAATTAATTCATTATATTCAAAAATCAAAACTCTAAAGACGTAAAGACATGCAACATGCAATAAATTCATTCAATTTCGGATATACTCAAAACAATCTAACTACTAGTGGCCAAAACAAGATGACTGCTACACACCACCAAATAAGACAAGAAACATGCTAACCTGTATAGTAGCAAGGTTTGGAATGCTCCTTTTACAGTATGTTGCCCTGTAGGTGCCGAGATTCAAGTGAATACTGTATTGATAGTCTGTGTACATATGAAAATTATGCCAATTACATTAGAGAAATGTTGGTCTCGTGCTAATAGGTATCCTACGATGAATGCGTAGGAACCTTTACATAGACCATTTTTCTCTTCGCTTAGCTATGCAGAGCTCATTTCCCTTTCTAAATACTGATATTTTCAAAGAAAATACGAAATAAGTAAATACATGCTAAAAAGTGAAGATGCTTAATTCATACAAGTGAAAGGAAATAAAAACATCTTTCCTCAAACCGTTAAATCAAGGAAAATCAAAAGAAACCAATGAAGCTACAACAAATGGTTAAGTCAAGCATCAAATAAGAACTAGAAGCATTCAAGGAACTAACACAATCTTTAACCAAAATAAACCCAAACTTCCACAATCGACATAATACTAAAAACATAAGCAGTAAACAATCCATAGACATTAACACGGTTTCATGTACTAGAATGAGCCCATTCCTGCTTAGCGAAAGTCTTGTTAAATTATTTATTTATCCTTTGATACTAGGACACTATCTATGTGAAGAGATAGGCCCTAGCTTCATTCACATTCCAGCTTCATTTCATGTCACAAACAAGAGAGAGAATGTAATAGTTAAATATCAAAACATCAATCTTAAATAACTTACATCAAGGAAATGTAGTCCCAATCATCAATGTTACAACAAAAAACAAAAAATATAGAATATATTTTTACCTAAAATGCAACCTCAAATTGACATATAGTGAACTTGCTATCATAAAGATTTTCCAACATACTTCAAAAATAGAGGAACAACAAAGTTAGTCAAATAACATGAATCACATCATAAAAAATAGAACACCTAGCTCCTGGACTCACATCCAGAAAGTGTTAGTGAAACACAACTGCACTAACTAGATTCAGGGCAAGTGGGGACTCCACTTGTTATCTCGTCCCTTAATGGTCAAACGGACATGTGGGGACCTGAATCTTGTCAAATCGACAAACCGATAGAATTAGGCATTTTGTCCTACACTAGCCAATTATGCCCGTGGAGGCTAAGATAATTATGCATTGTAACTATGCCAATTGCATTAGAGCCAGAGGAATGTTGGTCTCGTGCCAATAGGTCTCCTACAATCAATGGATAGGAACCTAGTACATCGACCATTTTTCTCTTCGCTTAGCCATGTAGAGCTCATTTATTTTTCTGACTAATGATAAGTATTTACAAAGAAAATATACAATGAACATAATAGATTTAGAAAAGTGAAGACAATTAATTCATGCAACTGAAAGGAAATAAAAACATATTTCCTCAAACCCTGAATCAATGTAAATCAACTAAACCAAACCAAACTACAACAAAGGGTTAAATCAAGAATTAGATGAGAACTAGAAGCATTCAAGGGACTAACACAATATTTAACCAAAATACACACAAACTTCAAAAATCGACAAAATGCTTCAAACAAAAGCAATAAACAAACCATAAAATTTTGTCAAGATATTAGAGTGAAACACCAACATGGTTTCATGTACTTGAATGAGCCCATTCTTGCTTAGCGAAAGTTTTGTCAAATTAGTTATTTATCATGTAATGCTATGACACTATCTATGTGAAGAGATAGCTCCTAGGCCTAGCTTTGTCAAATTCCAACATCGTTTCCTGTCACATATAAGAAAGGGACAATGTAAGAGATAAACATCAAAACATCGATCTTAAAATAAATTGCATGAAGGAAATGCATCTCAAATAAGCAATGTTACAAGAAAAAAGTACAATGTAGAATCTATTTTTACCTGAAACGCAGCCTCAAATTCACATAAGTGATCACCAGCAAGGGTCCATGGAACACCCTAGACCAAAATAAGACTCAAGTACATCATGTATACTGGATCATAATTCATAAATCACCGATTACAAATCAAAATCCCAATTCACATTCTGGCCTTGTTCCTCATTTTCAACATTCTCAACATGATCTTCTCGAGATGAACCATCATTATGATCCTCAAAAACATTATGTTCTATATCAAGTTCATTAGAGAAATTTGTTATAATGTTTTCTCCCCTTCTTTCACGATCTGATCGCCAAAGAGCTAGTGCTCTTTCATGTGGAAAATTGTCAACCTCATACTTTGTTGCATATAATCTTAAGCATGTATCCACATTTTTATCAAGCTTGTTCCTCAACTTTGACTTCAAGAATGTTAGTGCACTAAACATTCTCTCATCCTCCACTGATCCCAAAATCATGGTTTGACATAAATCCGCTAATTTGAAATATTCTGACATTCTTTGTCGTAGGATTTCGCTACCACTGAGTTTAGTCCATAATCTTATAATTGCACCATATTCTAGATGATTATCCAACTCAGGAAATTGCTCCCACATTGTTGTAGCAAAGCATTTGGCTTGATATGACAATTTGTTTCCATCTAAAATACCTTGAATATGTTCTCCTTGTATCTCGGCCTCTCGACAAAAATGGCTCTGCAAAGTCTTGCATTTCCCTATAAAGTCAACCTTTAAAGTTTTTGAACATTGATGGTGGTTCCAATATTGAGGGCATACCACAGACGTGGCCTCCAACAATTCAACTCGAGGAAATCGTTCTCTTATCTCTGATGATAGTGTTTTTGCAATTTCTATCAAGTTGTGCCTCACTGAAATCACAACATTGTCAAATCGTTCTCTTGACACAGGGCACTCTTTGGTGGACCTTCGTATCTTATCGTTATAATAAAAGGGAACCATATGCCCACACACTGCCATACATAGCATCCCTTTTTCATCAAACTTCAAAAAAATTTCATCATTTTCTATATTGATTATCTTATTCCACTTTGTAAATGCTAGACCTGTAAGAGACTCTCCCATAATATACAAATTATCCAATGCAAGGCATGATAATTTTCTTGCATTTGTGTATTCAACAATATACATCATGCGACTCTGAGACATCTTCACGAGGTTATTCATTTCATGAAGCACAGGAAGAATTCCAGCCAATCTTAATAATGTCTCTATATCAGTTAGTAGAAAGAGAAGAGTTTGAGCTTTTTCTACTCTTAAGCGATGTTCATACATTACCCCTACTAAGGATGCATATTCCTCAAATAGTCTTTCAGCTGGTCCCTTCAATGAGATCCATCTTGTATCAACATCTTTTAATAGTTTTTTTCCATTTGTAACACCGCCGGCAAAACTTTTAAACTCTAAAAATCGTTTGGGACTCCGACAAAAGTATGCATGAACCTCACGTACAAGATATTCAACTTTTGAAACCAATGCAAAGTTGCTCACTATTTTAAATGCAAGATTCATCCTGTGATCCATACAATGAATACCAATCATATATAGTGAAGCTGAGACTTGTAGTCTAGCACAAAGACCATTCCTTTGTCCCTGCATTACTGATGCTCCATCTGCTCCAACACATACCAACTTTTTTGTGATCATTGAATGATCCATACCACCAATTTCCTTCAAACTATTAATAACAAGTTCATAAATATTTTCTGTTGTAGAACTTTTGCTCTTTTTATGAATTCCAAGTAGATAGGAATGTCTGATATGGTCATTGACCATATAAATGCTCATGCAAATCCATGAAGTATTATCAACAGCCGTAACCTCATCCAAAGACAGTGACAAAAATGTAGGATTCGCAATCTTCTCTTTCAGATCATCCTTTTCTACTTGAGCTAGATATTTTCCCCATTCCCAACCACTCGTTAAAGACCAATGAGAAGATGGAAAATTTGGCACTTGAATAAAAGATAGATATTTCATCATTTTTGGATAATCTGTCATAGGACGACCATTGGATAGGATGTGAAATACAGTGCTTAATTGTATCGTCTTTGATAACAAATTTGTTTCCATCATCTTTCCAAATTGAGATTTGATGGTTCCTCCACTTTCCTCGAGTTTTCTCTTATTTATTAAGAATTTATTATATTCCTCTTCATATTGAAGATGACGAGATTCGTTAATATCTTTCCATCTAACAGTAGATTCCTTCTCACCATTTACATTTTTCTTATCATACACCTTTCCAACATGCTTCTCTATTGTGTCTAGCTTCATCTGCAATTTCACTACCTTGCCAACCTTCCAACTACATGAAATGCATTTAACTTCTCGTGAGGTCTCATTCTCATTTGTTGGAGGTATTGGTTCAATAAATGGGTATCTTGAGACCCATTCAAGTTGGAATTTTCTCCCCATGTCCCACTGGTCCTTTTTCCTTTTCGTTGAAGAGACTGTGTCACCTTGCAAGGAAAAATATTCAACATTTGAATTACCAATTTTTGATCAAAATGCATTTGTCTCACTTTGATCACTAGAGGAATTTATTCTACCATCCATTGTATGTGTTGCAGATGCATTCTGACAAGTGTTGAAATCTCTCTTATCGATGCCTTGTTCAAGAGAGCTTGAAGCATGAATAGGATGTGGATTATTGGATTGATTCTTTTGAAAATATGATGTTACATCCTTTTGTTTTGATGTTTTATTTTTCTTTCCACGATGCATGTTTGACATCTTACTTAATATTCCACAATTAAAATTCCAAATCGATATAGAAACTAGAAGTGAAGCCTGCATGAGAAAGATGATATAAAATTAATACAATAGCACATTATATTGCAAGAAAATATAATGAGACAAGACAACTAAGTAGGAAATCAAGAACAATATCATTAAAAGCTATAATGTTGTGTCACAATACATGCAACATTACCAAAGAAGAATAAACCCAATATAAAAAGTTCATTGATTCTGAGTTAAACATGGAAAAGAGCTAACACAAGCCCGAGAATGTGAGTATTGAACTAAGGGCATAATCCCTCACCTATATTTCAAGTAAGGGGCCTTATAAGAAGTTGGGCTAAAATCAAGCATAGATCCATCTTAAAAGGATCTAGGATTCCAATAAGCAAACAAATACAATATAAGTGTTAATGTTGTTTGACTAGAAAATCAAAATATGGAGTGTTACAAGCAACGTTTTCCATAAAAGCATCTATGCCTTCATCAAATATCTTGAGAGTCACATAAGTGAGACACTTCTTAACATCACCTACTTTATCTCCTCAATTTGTGGCATTCTCATAGAAGTCCTTCTCCAAATAGACAAAAAAACACATTGATCACAAGAAATGAGTTTATGCATTTTAAATAAACTATATGTTAAACAACCACAACACACCTTGTTTGTCACATCCTCTTCAATTGGACTACCCAACCACAGACCTTGGTATTCTCAATTAGTTTTATTATCACAGAAATAAGACCAAACTTAAGTGATTGTTCATGCAGACTAAACCTTGTTAGACTAGCAAAGAAATGTAGGTATAAAGTAATTTTTCATCAACTATATACAAGAGTTACACCATATAAGTGAGGGAAAACATCATAATGTTCTCTTGGATAAGAGTAGAGAATGATGCATTTTGGTAAATTTCTAGGTTAGTAAAGAAGTTCTAAAACAATTATTCGCTGACATAAATTACCTCCAATCAATCCAGCGTATCATTAGGAAGACAACATACAAAAATACCCTAGAAAGAAATACACCCAACTAGAAAAGTAATTTTAGGCACCTTAAAAAGAGGTTAGCAAACACGTAAGAGGATCAATTAGATAGGGTGATCTTCATTTCCCATATTATTATTAAAATATTGTAGTCAACATAAAAATCATTAAGATTACTACATGAGCATGTTGCAAGAAACCACAAGCATAAAAGTCATAATCAACAAAAGAAATATATTAGAAGATTGACACCACAAAGAAGACTAGCTTCTAGTTATCAAAACAAATTCCTTGGCTAATGTCACACGTATCACAATTTTGGACATAATGCTGTCAATTGTAGATTTCATGCACATGTGATGAAAATAATTTACAATATTGAAAGCTATACATGCCACAACCATGAATACAAGGCAAAACATTGTATAAGCAAGATGTACTACGATATAGAATGCTATAACTGTCATAAGTATGGACACATTGCAAGAAATTGTAGACAAGGTCCATAAATGTTTGGAGAAGAAAAGAGCACAAAAAACCTCAAAAGAGTGAAGATGAAAAAATTAAACAAGTGAATGAACATGCTACCATTACACAGTCAAGTATAAATTAGACATATCAGGATAATGTTCTTCTAGACTACTTTCCAAATTCTCGGCCTATTATCTCACTGGAAGAAACTTCGGAAGACAAATTTGAAACAGATCCTACTATATGAGTGATGAAGATATTCAAGATAATTCCATGGTCGATTAGAAAACTGATTTTTTAGGACTTCCAAGAGTCCTTTCCTTGACATAATTTGACTAGGAATTTAAGCAGTTCTTGTAATGAAGTTGTGATAAACATATGTCCTGTTTGGAGAAAAATAATACATCAAGTTGTAATACAGATTTAAGGGATTCCTATTGAGCTCATCAGTAGAATCGTGTACTCTTAATGCACACACTAACAAAAGGACATATTGAAGCATACCTTGACTGAGCAAAATATCAAAGATCTAGAGTGAGCCAAATGTCAAGTAACTCATGAGAGCAAACCAACCAAGATCTATTTTACAAAATATAGAGTTGAATATGAGTGATTGAAGACCAAACATATGAGAAATATGGAAGGCATACCGAGAAAACCTTAATAGATAGCTTGATGATGTGAATTGAGGTAGACCTGCATCATCAAAAGCATTATGAAATACCTCCTTATTGAGCAAATATAGAGGGATAGATTGAGGATTCTATTTGCACATGAAGACCTATTGAAGACTTGAAAGAATATATAGACATGCTGAACATATTTGTTGAGTTGATGTTCTATTCGTTGGACACATTTGAAGATTGAGGCTACACTCCTTGACATTGTAGTGGCAAAGGTTCCCACAGTGATTCAAGATAGTCTTGAAGAGCATTGAACCCAATATGGATACACTCATTTGTTTGAGCAGAGTTGTGGGAGATGTTGTTAGGTAAAGAAGTGGGGAGTGTCCAAAGGTTTGGAAAATGAGAAACAAGTCGCACGATCTATTGAATGTGAATTTTTACATTTGTGAGTGTTTTTGGGAAACCAAATAAAGGTTGAAGTTTTGAAGACTTGAAGTAAGTAGAGCATATTTGTAGCAGAGTTATGAGTGGTCTTTGGATTAGATTGTGAAATAGGAAGTTGATCCATTTGGAATTAGAGATCATACCTGAGAAAGAGATAGAGTAGAGATGAAAAACAAGACTAGTAAAACAGAGGTAAAGATAAGAGGTTGAATGAGTGGTATGACTATGAATTGAATCCTTGAGGCCTTTAAGCTAATCCAATAACTGCATATGGCTGTGTATTTACCATTGACAATAAGTTGTTTATAATCCATATCAAACGTATTTGTTTGATGAGTATCCCACTCATTTATTAAGGAATTTCAAAGGAATTGCTTGAAGCATGTTCAATATTTCTTGTATTCTTGGAAACATTTTATGATCAAATAGACAGAAATGGAGCTGCAAAAGACTGAGAGAAGAATTAGTTTGGTTGAGCTGATTGTCATCTATGCCTATTTGTTGTCATTAAAAAGGGGGAATTTTTTTTGACAAATGACTAAATGAGGATTATTCATTGAGCATTTGTGGAATGCCATAGAGAGCCGATGGTTGATAGAGATATAAAACTTCTCGAGTGATTGAGATAATATATTGTGCACTCCTTTGTCCATTCTAAAAGGAAAGTTAAAGGTCTCTTGTGGAAGGAATTATTTTCGAGAGTCAAGATCTATGTACAAGGACTGAAATTGAATAGAGAGAAAGTGTTATCTATGAAGCACTAAAACATGGAAGTCCTTATGTTTGGCACTTCTTCAGGACTAAGTGCATGCTTCTTGACTAATTTCAAACAAAGATTAAAGATAGAAAATTGTTTATGACATACTCCTTTGATGGACAGAGATTGAAGAAGAGTTTGTGAAGCATTGTTGAAACATTGTTTGTGACCTATTCTCATGCATTGAGTTCACACATTATGGTAGATAGCTAGAGAAGCATCTTTCTTGGGATATGTTGGCAAGAAAAGCATATGACAGTTCATCACATTTGAAATGGTTGTTGACAAATGGAGCTAATGTATTAGTGATAGGGGGAGTATAGTCCATTATCAAAACACCAAGCTATTCCACAAGGGGAGCATATCCATGAAGACTACTCACAATAGTAATGAATATAAAATAGAATTATATGAATTTTGTGTGAATGAAATTCTTTGGAACATAGGCAAAGATCAGTGATGCATTGAGGAAGAGCTTGACAAGTACATGAATTTTGAAGATTTGCTTGGAACTACTTGAAACAACAGTTAATGAGTGTTATGTAGAATTTTGTCCTACGGATAAGCCAAAACTCTCTTAACTTTAAAGCAGACTTTAAACTAACTTTAAAGCAAGAAACAAGTCAAAACAAATGCTACCTTGAATCCCTAGATCTAACAAACATCTCAGGACTAAAATGCTAAAGAGAGTAGAAGGAATTTAACTGACCTTCTATCCAGACGCTTGTTTTTGGTCTTTGCTCCAAGCTCCAAGCCCTCACAAGTGAACCTGTCAAAATGGAACCAAAACACAAGAATGCACTATTCTCTAGCAACCTGAAACATGAGTTAGGATCTAAATCTATGGGAGATACAAATCATATCATTAAAACAAGATTAACACAAATGATTTGGGAAAACAAGACAAGTTATTCCATTACAACTTGAAGAATACTTACAAAAGGTGCTTGATGCCCAAGCCAATCCTTCAACTCCAAGTGTCTTCTCCTCTAGCTATCTCCACAATGCTGCAAGACCATAAGTTTGGTGCTCTCAAGAGTCCTCCCCTTTTCCAATGGCATGCCTCTCTTTTATAGTGAATGGTGAGGTTAACCAACAAGAGAGATGGGTGGATCTAAGGAGAGATAAGTGGATCAGGGTTTCTAATCGAAGGAGATGAGTTGAGATCGAATCAAGGACCCCAATCTTCCATTATCTTCGAAAATCCAAAATCCCACAAGCCAAGGGAAAAAAGCTATTAAAAGAGTACCGCGTTTTGCAAAGGCTGCAGAACGCGGCACTGTCGCGCTTTGGGGAAAAAGCAGCACGCGGTAGTGTCTAGTACCGCGTGTTGGAAAACTAGCAAGGCGCGGTAGTGTGTGTAAATAAAGCCTAAGGTGGGTCAAAACTTGCCAGGGTGGATTCACCTTCAAGGTTGACTCATCATCTGTCTCTTCTGGATGGTTTAAAACAGTAGGGAAAGTGTCGTCAACTTGTTTTGTAATGGGGATGCGACACTGTGAAACATAGAGGTATAACAATGAGGACTTCATGACAGTGGAGAGAAGCATAGAATCCTTTGACATTATTATTTTGTCAAATAATGGATTTTGGATAGGGAGTTAATGTCTTTTGACTTTATAGTCATAGGGAGAGATTTGAGGTTGTCAAATGTTAGGATGTTGGGCTAACTTTACTATGGCTGTAAAACACTCAGCCATGAACTAAATTAAATTGCTACTCAATGCTTGTTTCTGCAAAAAAAATTATGCTACAGGAGTCCTGGGTTGCAAGGAAATGGTACAAAAGTTTAACAGTGGGTGGAATCACAGCATGGAATTATTTTTCACGGGATTTTAGAGATGAATTGGGTGAAAAGAAAGATAATTGGTTTCTGTTGGCAGAATTTATTGGAATCGGGAAAATACTCCAAAAGGCATGCGTGAAAAAAATATGGTTCAGCTCTTTAAACAATAGTTCTAGAATCGCTAACTTCCTCGATATTTATCAGATTTTCTATTATAACTACTTTCCTGAAATCCCACTGCTACATTGCATCAATGTCAACAAGATGGCACAATTATGGGCATTCTGTCAAAAGATAACTGCTCTCAAAGAGCTCCTCCAAAAGGCTCAAAATTATGTCCACATGCCAATAATAATCCTTAAAGTTAGGATGTCACCTCCAAATGGTTCAATATCCCAAGGATAAAATATTAACATATATGCAATGATGTCCATGGGGGTTAACACACAGTAAATACAAAAACCAGTAATAACAATATTCTTTGAGTTGGATAGCAGTTTGGTTAATATAAAAGAGAAGTGTGCCCTATTTTTTTGTAGGTTCAAATCACCAAAAATTATCTTGATCTATTTTGCTTCACAAAATATGCTATATGTTGTGACTATTTTGACTTGATAACTCCATACCTATTGCAACAAGACTTTGTGCAGAATTACAATCAGCCATGTCAACTGTCTATAGTGTTTCTCCTTCATACATAGTGTCTACCCATACTTTTTCCAACCCCATGTCATGTAATGTGTATTCAAACTCTGTGTATCGTGAATGCTTAGGGAACCTTTCAAGATGTGCCTCTGTTGCAGGTTCCTCTTCAAAATTCCTGAATACATTTTCCAGTCCCTTCTTTTCAGAACCGGTGGAATTATTTGATTCATTCTTCAAAAGTGCTTCCCTATCTTTTGGAATGTCAGCTTATTATGCCTCTCTTATCAAGATCTCTTCAGTTATATTTTCAAAATGTTGACTCACTGTCTTAATCTGATTCAAATTAAGAAGAACAACCCCATCACTGCAAGGAACCATTTGCTCAGTCACAATATGTACACTTTGTCAGTAACCACTTGTTAGCAAAGTAGTCTCCTGGAAGTTTGTGAAAATTATGGGTGAATTGCATCTCCATTAAATGTCCTACTCCAAAAGAATGTCTTTGTATGGGATGGTGCTGTACAATGATATGGGTTTCAACTATAGTAATTAATGGTGTCCATTCTATACAAATACCTAGCATTTTCCCTAATTATTGAACATGAAGTACAATGTTGAAAGGAGAAGCTTACTATTACTTACAAGCTTTTGGTATAGTGGTTACGATCTCATCTTAGAGAGATAGTGTTGAACCAATGATTCAGTATTAACATAGATGGAATAATGGTATTCACATAATAGCTTATACATAGTTAACTCATACCAAACCTATAAGTACTCGTATAATGATCGAGCTTAATGCAACTTTACACTATACTGATTACAAGCTTATATGGAGTTAGACCATATATTATAACAAGGATTACTAAGAGATAAACTAGTGGTACTAATAAAGCTCTATGTTGTATGTGTGGATAATGGTATTCATTCATCACGTTCTTTCCAGGATCATTACTATTACTTAGTAAGCATATTTCTACTAGGTAAGTGTTTTTCTATAACTAAGGTCTTGATTAAGGTTATTGGTATTGCTTACTAGGCTTCCCAATGATTCTCCTTACAGTAACATAACTAAGTGATCTTACTAAAAATAAGGAAATACGACACATTGAGCTCATTAAAGCAATGGGAATGATTGGTCAAGGATCCATAGGTAAAGTAACTCTGTGAATCAATGGACTTGTAACTAGTCATACTACTCTTTCTTGTTCACTTTAAGAAAGGTTAGCTCAATAAGATGTATACAATAGTAACCAAACCAAATAGATGGATTGATTAGGGATATAAAGAGAGATAAGATATGGCCCGAAGTAAGATCTAGCAAATTGGTTGATATGATGTGTAGAGATAATATCGGTAATGTAAGCTTATCAAATACAACAGAGTGCAATCATAGTGTAATTATACTAACCTTATAACGAGAAGTATTAGTTGTATCACCATTTGTTACTAGTACTTTACTGAAGATACATGCTCTGTATGGTGTTTACATAACATATGACATCACTAGCTTACTTCTGTTGGTAGTTTACTTCTACTCACTGTCTTAATCTGATTCAAATTAAGAAGAACAACCCCATCACTGCAAGGAACCATTTACTCAGTCACACTATGTACACTTTGTCGGTAACCACTTGTTATCAAAGCAATCACCTGGAAGTTTGTGAAAATTATGGCTGAATTGCATCTCCATTAAATGTCCTACTCCAAAAGAATGTCTTTGTATGGGATATCACACAAGGTTCACCTTCTTCTAATTCCAACACATTTCTAGGGATATCACTTCAAAACCAATAATTTTCCTTAATTGAGCAAATCTAGGAGCTAACTAGAATGAGGAGTGGCTAAGAAAAAATATCATGCATTGTGTGAAATACAAAGTCCCATTTATATACAGAATTCATTTCCATGGGAAGAGGAGTTGTGTCTAACCCTGCTCTAATTCCCCTCTTAAGGAAACCTTAAAGTGATTTCTATGAAATTTATAGAATTTACAAACACCTAAGTCTAACCTAGGCATGCCCATCTATGCGGCTCTTCCCCCCATCTCTACTTAGACCAACTTGTTAATCATTCCTGGAAAATTAACAAGATGATCACTCTAATATCAAATTAAATCAAGAAGCTTTTCTGAATAGAATAGCTACTGTATCTATTGATTAATATTGCTATCATGACAGATGTCTTCACTTCATAAATTTCTTTCCAAAGATTAAAATTGTATTAAACTCTCGTAAAACTTGTTATCCCGTCTTGGCAAGAAGTAAATCTATGCTTGGTATATTTAAAATCAATGGAATTAGCGATCAAGAGTACATTATGATTATGGCAAACTTGTTTTCAAAGGATTGCTATCTTACCCCTTTGTTAAGTATA
Organism: Larix kaempferi; assembly: GCA_027924585.1. Taxonomy (NCBI): domain Eukaryota; kingdom Viridiplantae; phylum Streptophyta; class Pinopsida; order Pinales; family Pinaceae; genus Larix; species Larix kaempferi. The sequence goes on along the minus strand of BSBM01000093.1, from coordinate 47,902,974 downwards.
GAAATTCGACCAGAAAAGAAGCTAACCAAACGAGAATGGAAATTGAAATTTGAAATCTATTATCTATCCATAATTTCGACAGCTTCTGCTAGAAACCAGAGAAGAAAATTGAAAAAAAGAAACTAACCTGTAAGTCTGTAGACCGAAGGAACCAGATATTTTATTATCTATCCATAATTTCGACAGCTTCTGCTAGAAACCGGAGAAGAAAATTGAAAAAAAGAAACTAACCTGTAAGTCTGTAGACCGAAGGAACCAGATTTTTCCATTTTCCACTCAGCCACCGTGAAATTGTTATCCACTCAGCCACTGTCAAGACTCAAATCGTAATCAAAATAACACTTCATGCTGACATTTGGGGGCATTATATAGGTACAAAATTGTCCCCAATTAACTAAATCCTTCCACGTTTTTCTCAAATATGGACCATTTTGGAGTAGAAATAATAGATTTGGACTCTTGGAAGCTAAAACC